>CM019824.1:40862945-42112945 GCA_009763385.1 Coix lacryma-jobi var. lacryma-jobi | reverse complement strand
GGAAGATACGCATGTCGGCCTATCTGCAGAGTTTAGTTGCTTCCATTTGGGATATTTGCAACTCTCCCGATTACGTGGTCTTGGCTGCTCGTGTCACTCAGCGTCAGATCAATGAGCACGATGCCAATAACCGAGCCCGTAATGCTCTTTTCTCATGTTTGAGCATGGGTGAGTTTGATCGTGTTTCTCACCTCGCTACGGCTCGGGAGATTTGGGCCACCCTCATGCGTTTCCATTAGGGAACCTCTCAAGTCAAAACCCGACTCTACGAGTCATTCAAGCGAGAGTATGAGAACTTTCGACATCAGCCTGGCGAGAGCATAGAAAGTTTATTCGCTCGCTTTCAGGTGATTGTCAACAGGATGAGGGCTAACAAGGAACAGTTGCCTTTCGACGATCATGAGAGAGCTTTGAAGCTTTTGCATACTCTCAATCGGTCAGTGTGGGATTCCAAGGTTCTGGCGATCATCGAATCGCCTAACTATGAGACCCTCACGTGTGACGAGCTCTTCAGTAAGCTCAAGTCCAGTGAGATTGACGCCATGGCGAGGGCTTCTTATGAGAATCCTTCTGGCCTGACTATGGCTTTGGTTTCTGCCTCTTCCGCTAACCCCTCTGCTGGCTTTGCGCTTTCATCTCTCTTTTCTGTCACAGAGGATCAGCTGGAGTCTTTGGGAGACGAGGAGTTGGCTTTGCTTGTCAACCGGTTCACGCGGTTCCACAAAAACCGCATGAACCGTCGCCGCGGAGGAGGACGCTCGGGATGTTTCGAGTGCGGCGACCCCGACCACTTCATCGCCAACTGCCCCAAGAAGAACAAGCACTTGGGGAAGGGCGATCATGGGCACAAGTATGACTCCAAGCGCAAGGAGAAGCACGTCCCCCAAGGCGCAAGAAGAGGGGTGGCTTCGACAAAGAGTACATCAAGAAGAAGTACCTGGAGAAGGCCCAAGCTGAGCAGCGTGCGTTCTTCGCCACGCTCAGCGACGTCGATGGCTCGGATGACGACTCCGCCTGCTCAAGCGACGACGAGTCCGAGAAGATGAAGAAGATCGAGGACAAGCTCAACGGTCTTTGCTTCTTCGCCGATGACTGGGGCCTCTGCACCATGGCGCTTGGTGACGGGGTCGGAGGCAAGCTGGAGCACACCCCTCGGGACGATGACGACGACGACACCTCCCAGGTATCTCTCACTCACGATGAGCTTTCCGCTGAGGTTGAGAAACTTACTGCCGCTCTCCTTAGTCAAGACAAGTTGCTTAGACGTGCTGCTAAGGAGCGCAAGGAGTTTGGGCAGAAGTGGGAGGACACGGTGAAGGAGCTTGAGTTCGCTCGGTCCACCGTGGTCGTGTCGGAGGAGAGTGAGTGCGAGTCGTGCACCAAGCACATGACTGATCTCCTCACCCTGAGGAGTAAGTATGTTGCTTTGGTTGGAGAGGTGGATGAGCTCCGTGCTAGGCCCCAGCTGTTGGGTGCGTGCAAGACTTGTCCTGTCTTGCAATCCGAGTTGGCAGAGAAGAATGCCAAGATAGAGTCTTTAGAGAAGGTCAACTCGGATAGCACTTGTGTCATGAGGTGTGCTTTGTGTGAGGGCTTGGAGATGGAGATTGCCAATGTCAAGCGTGGCAAGATGCAACCCGAGGAGGAAAACACATACCTTCGGACCATCTTGTCATGGGTCTCTTGTAGGGAGTCGCAGCTCGGGATGATGATCTCCCAATTCAAGCGAGCTGCTGGAGGTCCAGGTGTAGGTTTTGCTCAGGGTGTTGATCTTTCCGCTTTTGGGAAGATTGGAGAGTCGAGTGGTCTGAATCCGAGTGAGAAGCCCAACTCCACCACTACTCCCAAACTTACCAAGCTTCCACCCAAAGAGCCACCTAAGCCTACCACCAAGGATGGGGTGTTTGAGGAACCCCCGAGAGCTCCACCCAAGAACCAAGTGTGGGCACCCAAACCAAACAAGCTGGACACAATGCCACCCATCCAGGAGGAGTGCTTTCCACAGAAGGGCAAAGTGAACCATACCCACAGCCCTGCTACCAACAACCCCCTTTGTGTGCGGTGAGGTACCAGTGGGGACTTCTGTGCGAGGGATGGTCACTTCAGGAGTTCTGCTTTCGGCGCAAGAGAGAGGCGCGCCGTGTGCTCGGGAGATGGACAACCCGGACATGTACCACCCTTTCCATGGTGGGCATGTGCTGAACGTCCAGAGGAGAGCTGCTAGGCCTAGAGGTCCTAAACCTCAAGTTCCTAGGCGTAGGACTCGTAGAGAGCGTGCCCGGCGGGAGCCTGCAGTTGTAGGCTATGGACCCGTGGCGGAGGCTTTGTAGTTGAGCGCTTTCCTCCACCGTGTTTGATTTTGGTATCATGGTGTTCTGACTTCCCGTGAGTCCGACTTTTTGTCCGGGCGGACAACGTTTTCCTGTACGTGGTGATCGCTGAGACAAGCTAGGAATGGTTTTTACCCGGACCGTTCTTTGAGCAGCCGGCCCAACACTGGTATCTTCTTACTTCACTAACCCCAGTGTTGGACCGTATGCTCACCCTATGTCTTTTTATTGATGTAGGTAATATGGTTGGAGGACATTTGGTTGGTGGATCCCGGTTGTTCGAGGCACATGACCGAAAACGCCATGTGGTTCTCCAGCCTTAGCCCTGTTGCCGGAAAGGAGTTTATTACCTTCGGCAACAATAGTAAAGGTAAGGTGTTGTCTCGCGGGTCGGTGTGGGTTAATGAGCAATTTGTGTTGCGTGATGTTGCTCTTGTTTCTAACCTGCGTTTTAATTTTCTTTCTGTTTTGCAACTTTTTGATGATGACTATGAGATTCGTTTTAAACCGAATCTCAGTCGCATTTTAGATCCTCAGGGCAATCTTGTATGTTTGATTTCGCCCTTTGGGAAAGTCTTTTGTGCAAATTTCTCAGATTCGTTTGGTGTTTCCCGCTGTCTTTTGGCTAGTCCTTCCTCCTCTGATCTTTGTGTCGGGGGAACGCCAAAGGGGTACCCCCAATCAACGCAAACAAATAGGTTAAACCTAGAACACCGATCATTAAAACCCGGCTAGGCAAACCCCCACAGGAACCAAACCCTTGGAGCCTGCTTCGTCCGAGCCCTCCACCAGGCCTCGGGCGAGCCCGCACTTTCCGCCTCGCCCGAGCCCTCCACCAGGCTCGGGCGAGACCGCACTCTCCGCTTCGCCCGAGCCCTCACCAGGCAGGCGAGCCCGCGTTCCCCACTTCGCCCGAGCCCTTCAGGCCTCGGGCGAACCCGCACTTTCCGCCTCGCCCGAGCCCTCCACCAGGCCTCGGACGAGCCCGCACTCTCCGCTTCGCCCAAGCCCTCCAGGCCTCGGAGGAGCGCGAGCCTACACCTCGAATCTCGGCGCACGGGCCTCGAGCCCACCACACAGTACACCCCTCGAGACCCTGGCGGGAACCTCGAGCCCATCCGAATACGACAGCCTATCCCTCGAGACGCATCACGCCTGCCTCGAGCGGCACCAAACACCGAACGCCAGCCCATACCACGCATTCAATACGTCCACCTACCTACTGGGTCATGTCCACTGGTGCACAACACGTACCACAGTGACTCGGTCGGTGTAAAGGTCAAGTCTCGTTTTCACCACAATCATGGGCAAAAGGGCGCCAGTACGGCACTGTTAACCCATACCCTACACTGTTGCAGTCCCAAACCACGTCTCGAGGCCCGGGATGCCCTGCTCAAACGGGTTTCCTGGGACTCGCCCATGACAGCGGGGACTCGAGCCCCCCGCAGGTGCCACCTCGAGGCCGGCTCCGCGCCCCTCGAGCCCTAACTGCTTTCACGCTATTGGAAGACAGGTACCTCAAGACCCGGAGAGACCTCGCCGTGTCCAGTACGTGCCGAAGTGGGTGCTGTACGGCTTCTGCGTCGTCACGCCGCCACGTCCGCGCCCGGGATGAAGGCCACGCCCCAAGGACGCCTCAACAGTAACGCCCACGACGGCTACAATGTCTTCGACAAGACAGACTTCCTACCCTCCGTCGTATTGGACATTGTACATCCCGACTCTTGTATCATTCCTGTGTAACCCTGGCCTCCTCTTGCTATATAAAAGAGGACGCCAGGGGTCTTCATGCGCCAAGTTACACACGAGTCCACACACACCCACACACATTCGAGTCCGGACTCCGGTCCACGCTCTTTGAGCTTGTATTCGCCCCTGTACAAGCACTTAGGTGCAAGTAATACAAGAACCTCCTCCCCCGCTGGACGTAGGGCCTTCTTTGCCCGAACCAGGATAAATCCTTGTGTCATCTTGCATCACCATCCAGGAAGAGAGCACGCGATCATATTACTCGTTGGTGTCGTACCCCCAGGTTTGAAACACCGACAGTTGGCGCGCCAGGTAGGGGCTTTCGTGTGTCCGAGTCGACTTCTCGTTATTTTCTGGATGGCTTCTTCGACTCCTTCGTTCTCTGCCGGCGCCGTCATCTGGTTCAGGAGCCTGACCACCGGCAATGGCAACGAGCTGACCTTGCTCTCGACGGAGGGCCCGAGTGGAGGGCGTGTCACGCCGCCCCGTGCGAGGAGCGCAACACGTCGCCCACACGCCCATGCGTCGCCACCTCGTGAGTGGCGCCGTCGTCACCATCGTCGTCGGGCACAGGCGGTGCCCGCGGCGAACACCCACGTCCCCGTAGCCGGCGCAGGATCCCCAAGGAGAAATCAGCCCGGCGCGCGGCCGGAGACCTCCAGGGCGCGTGCGCACTCCCCGGCGAGTTCGCGTTTGTCACGTGCACGGACCGGGAGCCAGGCCAGAGGCCCTCGAGCCGTGCTCCATCGACGCCACCTAGCCTCCTCCCGCACGGGGTGTACAGCGCTCGACGCGGCGGTTCCCGTTCGGCCTCGACAACTCCGCAGCAGCCTATGCCCGCCAGCTCAACGAGCGCCGTCGAGACCGGCAGCCAGCAGAGCAGGAGGAGCTCTCGGGCGTGCTACTGCAGGCCATGGCCAGCCTAGAGATCGTCCACCCCGCGCACGTCGACTACAGCTTCTCGCGAGCCGTCGAGCCACCCCGGCGAGCCACCGTCGGAGAATGGTACCGCGAGCTACGGCCCCAGCATCTGCCAAGGCGGCACCCCGTCAACAACTCCGACTCCGATGAGTACGACTACCACGACCCCGACCTCTGGGATCCCACCAGGGAGTGTTTTCCAGCTCGAAGGGGTCGTGGACGATGCCGAGGACGACGGCGACGACAACACCAGGCCGGCGCTCAACCTCGAAGGGCCCGGAGACGTGGCTGCGGCAGGCGGGTCACGCGTTCAGGGGAGGAACGAACCCCCAGCACGGCTGCATCATCCCAGCACAGCGACGACCGAGCCGCGCCGCTCGCGCAGCTACGGGAGGCCATCGCCAAGGCCGAGGAGGACCGACAACGCCTGTTGCAGCTCGAGAAAACCCTAGCACAAGAACCACCCCAGCCTCAAGGCGCCGGTGTGTCGTGGGTCGAGCTCGAGAGGTCCACCGGCAGATCCTCGAGGACGAGGGCGCCAGCACGTCCCGAGGCATGTTTCCCGCGAGCCGGCGAACGTGGTGGCGGCGGCGATGCTGCTCCGTGATCTGCCCGCCGTCTCCAACCTGACGCCAGGCGCATGCTTGGGGAGATGAAGAACCTCCTCGAGATGGCCGCTGTGCAGCAGGCCGAGAGCTCGGCGTCACGCCGGCGTGGAGCAGCCTCGGGGAAGCCGGCGGACCCGCCCGCAACGAGCGCGAGGCATCCGTCCACCAGCCGGACGCCTCTCGAGCTAGGCCAGTCCACGAACGGATCATCGACAACCGGCCACCTCGAGACCTCAATGACGCCCGCAACGACATCAACCGACGGCGTAAGGACAAGGGGGCCCAAGAGCGTGGCTATAGCGCCCACCGAGGGGGGCGCTACGACAGCGACGAGGACCGTCAAACCCTCGAGCCCCCGGGCCCTAGAGTGTTCAGCCGGGCCATCCGCAGCTCGACCCTCCCCGACCGCTTTCGACCGCCGACCAACATCGTGAAGTACGACGGGGAGGTCGAGCCCAAGCTTTGGCTCTCAGACTTCCGCCTAGGCTGCCAACTGGGCGGAGCGAAGAACGACGACCGTATGATCATACACCAACTCCCGCTTTACCTCTCGGACACCGCCCGTCGGTGGCTCGAGAGGCTCCCGCCGGATAGGATCGACGACTAGGCGGACCTAGTTAGGGTCTTCGACGGAAATTTCAAGGGGACTTGCGTGCGCCCCGGCAACCCCTGGGATTTACGGCGTTGCAGGCAGGCAGCAGACGAGGCCCTCCGTGACTTTGCTCGACGATTCTCGAAGCAGCGCCTCGAGCTCCCTCACGTGCCTGATGAGGACGTCATCTCAGCGTTCCTCGCGGGCACGACATGCCAAGAGCTAGTTCATGAGCTAGGACGCTACCGTCCCAGGACGGTCGAGGACCTGATGGATCGAGTCACCAGCTTTGCCTCAGGCGACAAGGCAGTGGGGGCCTTCTTTGGCCGTTCCACGGACAAAAGTAAGGCGGTAACCGCGCCGGAGGGCTCGAACAAGGGCAATGACGCCAAGAACGACAACAACAACAGCAGCAAAAAGAAGAAGAACAAACGCAAAGGTCAGAAGGCGAAGCGCGACGCCGATGACGACGACGACGAGGAAGTGCTTGCAGGCGCCCTCGAGCCGAAGAAGCCCCGAGGCCCCCCTGACGGGGCAGTTTTCGACCAGATGCTCGAGGACCCCTGCACTTATCACAGGGCCCCGTGAATCACAAGTTAAAGGACTGCCGACTATTGAAAGGCTACTACTCCAAGCTCGGCGATAAGAAAGACGAAGTGCCTAAGGGCAAGGACAACGACCGGCGCGGCAGAGGGGACACGGACGGCAACTTTCCCCCGGTTCGCGACTGCTACATGATCTACGGGGGGCCGACCGTCGGGCTCTCAGCTCGAGAAAGAAAGAAGGAGCGCAGGGAGATCTTTGCACTCGACCACGACGCCCCCCGGTATCTTGACTGGTCTGATGCGCCGATCAGTTCGACGTGACGACCATCCGGACCGTGTCATAAACCCGGGGGCATACCCCCTCGTCGTCGACCCTGTCATCATCGACGTACGGTTCTCCAAGGTAATGATGATGGGGGCTCGAGCCTCAACATCATATACCTCGAGACCCTCGACCTCCTGGGGATCTCCGAGGGTCAGCTCCGACCCAGCGTCGGGGGGTTCCACGGAGTCGTACCAGGGGGAAGAGGCCCACACCTCGGGCGCATCGACCTCCCCGTCTGATTCGGCACGCGGCCACTTCCGCCGGGAAATGCTCACCTTCGAGGTGGTAGGGTTCCAAGGGACCTACCACGCCATCATCGGCAGGCCGGGCTACGCCAAGTTTATGGCGGTCCCCAACTACACGTACTTGAAAACTCAAGATGCCGGGACCGAAAGGGGTCATCACCGTCGACACCTCCTACGAGAACGCATACCACTGCGACGTAGAGTGCGTCGAGCGGGGGGAAGCCATGTCCACCGACTCGCTCGAGGCCCAAGCAGCCCTGGCCACCGAGGAGGCCCCTGAAGCGAAGCGCACGCCGGCACCTTCGAGCCGGCGGAGCACACAACAAGCTGGTAACCGTTCGACCCGACTCGACCAATGGCAAGACGTGGCCGTCAGCGCCAGCCTCGAGCCTAAATAGGAGCAGTGCTCGTCGGCTTTCTCGCGGCGAACATCGACATGTTTGCGTGGGGCCCTCGGACATGCCAGGCATACGAGGGAAGTCGCCGAGCACGCCTTGGAAATCCAGGCCGGGTACAGACCGGTGAAGCAACGCCTACGCCGCTTCGACGAGGAGAAGCGCAGGATCATCGGCGAGGAGGTACACAAGCTTTGGCGGCCGGGTTCATCAAGGAGGTATTTCACCCAGAGTGGCTAGCTAACCCTGTACTAGTTAGGAAAAAAGAATGGAAAAATGCGGATGTGTGTAGACTACACTGGTCTGAATAAAACATGTAAAAGTTCCATTTCCTTTACCTAGAATTGACCAGATTGTCGATTCCACTGCGGGGTGTGAGTACTTTTCGTTTCTCGATGCGTATTCCGGCTACCACCAGATCAGGATGAAGGAATCCGACGCGCTCGCTACCTCCTTATTACGCCCTTTGGTATGTATTGCTACATTACAATGCCCTTCGGCCTTCGAAACGCCGGGGCAACGTACCAACGTTGCATGCAGCATATCTTTGGCGAACACATAGCAAAAACCGTCGAGGCCTACGTCGATGACATCGTGGTTTAAAACAAGAAAGTCGGGAACCTCATCAGCGACCTCGAGACCACGTTCGAGTGCCTCAGGGCCAAGAATGTGAAGCTCAACCGAGAAGTGTGTCTTTGTGTGTGCCTCGGGGCATGCTACTTGGTACATTGTCTCACAAGGGGGATCGAGGCTAACCCCGAAAAAATCTCAGCAGTCACGAGGATGGGCCAATTCGAGGACCTCAAAGGTGTACATAGAGTGACAGGCTGCCTAGCCGCTCTCAGCAGATTTATCTCGAGGCTAGGGGAAAAAGCGCTACCTCTCTACCGCCTGTTAAAAAGACGAATGCTTTGCGTGGACCGTCGAAGCGAGGTGGCCTTAACCAAGTTGAAGGGGTTGCTAACTTCCCGCGCCAATTCTCGTGCCTCGCGACCAGCCAAGGGCGATGATCCCCCGAGCCTCTCCTCCTCTATGTGGCCGCAACCACTCAGGTGGTCAGCGCGGTCATAGTCGTCGAGAGCGCGAGGAGGGTCACGCGTTTGCCGGTCCAAACGGCCGGTATACTTCACCAGTGAGGTGCTCTCCGAGGCCAAGGTCCGGTACCCGCACATCCAGAAGTGCTCTACGGCATCATCCTCACAAGGCGCAAGCTCCAGCACTACTTCCTCGCTCATCCCGTAACGGTGGTGTCGTCCTTCCCCCTCGGTGAGATCATCAACAATCGGGAGGCCACGGGACGCATCGCCAAGTGGTCCGCCGAGCTAATGGGGAGACCATCATCTACGCCTCGCGAAAAGCCATCAAGTCGCAAGCGTTGGGAGACTCGTTGCGAATGGACCGACACTCAGACTCACCCGGCGCAGATTCAAGCCGAGCTCTGGATCATGTACTTCGACGGATCCCTCATGAAGACGGGGGCAGGCGCAGGCCTGCTCTTCGTCTCACCCCTGGAGTCCACATGCGCTACCTGCTGCGCTTGCACTTCCCCGCCTCCAACAACGTCGCCGAGTACGAGGCCTCGTCAATGGGCTGCGCATCGCCCTCGAGCTCGGGGTCCGACGCCTCGACGCCCGAGGAGACTCGCAGCTCGTCATCAACCAGGTCATGAGGCTTCAAGTTGCATCGATCCCAAGATGGAGGCATACTGCGGGGAGGTGCGCAAGCTAGAAGATAAGTTCTACGGCCTCGAGTCAACCACATAGCTCGAAAGTACAACGAGGCCGCTGACGAGCTTGCGAAGTTGGCGTCCACGCGGCATGGTCCCACCGGACGTCTTCCGAGGGACATTTTTGAGCCATCCGTCAAAGTCGACCCAGGGGCTGGCCCCTCGACACAAACCCTAGAGCCGGCACGGGGGCTCGGACCTCGACGCCACCCTCGAGCCAGGCACGGGGGCTCGGACCTCGACGCCCCCTCGAGCCAGGCACGGGGGCTCGGGACCTCGACGCCACACCTCGAGCCAGACGCAGGGGCTCGGCCCTCGACACACCACCCCCTCGAGCCAGGCACGGGGGCTCGGACTCGACGCCACCCTCGAGCCAGACGCAGGGGGCTCGGAATCGACACACGCCTCGAGGACGATGCCTCGACACCCGCTGAGGCAATGAATCGACGCACCTGCCTCTTCTTCCTCACGACACCTCGACTGGCGGACGCCGTTCCTCGATTACTTAACGCAAGGCGTGCTACCAGAAGACAAGACGGAGGCTCGACGCTTCGCTCGAAGGGCCAAGTCCTACGTCACCTACGGCGACGAACGGGAACTGTACGACGAAGCCCGACCGGGATCCTTCAGCGCTGCATCCCCTCGAGGAAGGACGCGAGCTCCTCGACGACATGCACTCGGGGCTTGCGGCCACCACGCAGCGCCAAGGACCCTGGTCGGGAACGCCTTCCGTCAAGGCTTCTACTGGCCAACCGCCATCGGAGATGGCCAAAGCGCCTGGTCCAAGCCTGCCAAGGGTGTCAGTTCTACGCCAAGCAAACGCACCAGCCCGCGCACGCCCTGCAGATGATCCCCATCACTAGCCGTTGCCGTCTGGGGGCTCGACCTCGTGGGTCCCCTCAAGATGACAACAGGAAAAGTACACGCATGTGCTCGTGGCCATCGACAAATTCACCAAGGGATCGAGGCCAAGCCCTTCGGTGACCCCACCTCCGAGAAGGCTGTCGAGTTCATCGCCGACATCATGTACCGGTTTGGGGTGCCCATGTCATCATCACCGACAAGGCACCCAATTCACGGGCAAAAAAATTCACCAACTTCTGCGACGACAACAGTATTCGCGTGACCTGGCCGCGGTCGCATACCCCCAATGCAACGGGCAGGTCGAGCGTGCCAACGGCATGATACTCCATGGCCTGAAGCGAGGCTATTCAAGACCCTCAAAAACTTTGGAAAGGGGTGGGCTGCGAGCTCCCTCGGTGCTGTGGGGCTCAGGACTACGCCGAGTCGAGCCACCGGGTTGAGTCCGTTTTCCTAACTACGGCGCCGAGGCTGTCCTGCCCACGGATACCTCGAATACGGTCCCCTCGAACTTCGAGCCTACAAAGAGCAAACCAACGATGAAGGCTCGCCCAACAAGGACCAACTCGAGGAGGCCCGAGACGTGGCGCTCATCAACTCCGCGCGCTACCAGCAAACACTTCGACGCTACACCGACAAGCACGTGCGCAAGAGGGACCTGGCGGTGGGGGACCTCATGCTTCGACGGTTGCAAGATAATCGAGGGCGCCACAAACTTACCCCTCCATGGGAGGGCCATACGCCATGGCTGAAGTGCTCACGCCAGGAACGTACAAGCTCTACGACGACCAAGGCAGGATCCTGGCAAATGCGTGGAACATATCTCAGCTACGTCGCTTCTACCCTTAAAGGCCTCGAGGCCTCATTCATTTTGTTGCTTTGTACAAACACGTCCAAAATGAATGAACAAACTCGTGCATTGTCTTTCATTTTGCTTAGCAACTTAAGGTAGCCTCGACCTGCCATGCTCAGGGTCGAGCCTCCCTCGGGGCTGACGGGCCCCCCCCAGACTCCAGAAAAATGCGTGTTTTCTTTTCAAATTTATTTGACCGCCATCTCGATTCACATCTCGAGCAACTAGCGACGTCTAAACCCGTAAATACCCTCGAGCCTCCAAGAGTCGGGGGACGTCGACGTAGACGTCCACCTACGCCCCCGGGCTACGGTACCCTACCTACGTCTCCCCTCGAGGAACTTGCAACGCGTATCAAGGGAACATAGACTGAGCCGGTAAAGGTTCGAGCCTGTGATAGGGAGACATGGCCAAATAAAACTGGAAAAAGAAACACTCTCTCGCAATAAACAAGTTATTTCCATACAATAGCCTCGACAGGGCATAAATTTTGATACAAATTTTTTACAAGGGCCTCAAACGCCCTATTTTGGCTCACAGGCCTCAGTCCTCGTCGGTTTCGTACTCCTCCCCGAGGTCTCCAATGGAGGGCCCAACCTCGACACTCGAGCCAAGAGGAGGTGCACCCTCTACGCCACTGCTCACGTCGGGAGGCATCACGTCCTCCTCGAAAAGCTTCGCTAGCACCGCGCGTGGCTTCTCCATCTTCTCCAGGATCGCGTCGACGTGACGGACGTTCCACTCCTCGTCCTTCCCCTCGATCTCGATGAAGCCCTTGGCAACAACGTTGACCGGGTAGCGGAAACCGGAGCGAACCGCCGCGAGCGCCTGTTTCACGCCATGATGGAGAGCGAGCCGGACGCGGTCTCGCGCGGCCACATCAAAGTAGCACAGGGCGTCGACCAAGGCATCGCCTCGAGCCACCGTACCCTCTGCTGCGGCGACCGGGTCAGCACCCCACACGGAGCTAAGCCTGTCGAGGGTGACGCGCGCCCTCTCTCCACACCATCGTCTCGCCTTGAAGTTGCTCCACGAGAGCCTGGTTCGTCTCGCGGAGCTTCTCAGCGGTCGTCTCGACGTCTATACAGCAAACAGGAAAAAGTGAGCCTACAGCATAGCAAGCACCTCGAGAGCAAGGCAAAACACACCAGGAAAAATACCTCGGCAGTGCACGTTCAAAGCGGCAAAGTCGCTGGTGAGGACCTCGACGCGCTGCTCGAGCGTGCTCATCTGAGACAGCGTGACGAGCTTTTCACCCCTGAGGCCTTCGACCAGCTTGCCCGCCTCCGCAAGAGCCAGATCCTTCCGGATCACCTCTTGCCGCGACGCCTCCGCTGCGGACCGGGCGGTGGCGGCTTCATTCTGGGCAGCGGCGGCCTCCGTCTCGCGGCGTCCGTTGCGGCTCGGGCGGCAACGGCTTCACTCTGGGCGTCGGCGGCCTCCTTCTTCGACGCCTCCGCCGCGGCCAACGCAGTGGTGGCCTCCCTCCTAGCTTGGGCGGCCTCGTCACGAGCCGCCTGGGCCTCCGCTTCCGCCGCACGAAGCCGGTCCGCCATCCGAACGCTTCGGCCCAGCTCGGCGCGGAGCCCCACGAGCTCTTCCTCCGTCCTCGCGAGGGCAGTCACCACCTGCGCGGATTCCTCCGCCTCCTTCGACAGAGCCCGCTCCGCCTCCGCCATGAGCTCTGCCACCTCCTTGAAGATGGCTAGCGCCTCCCGCGGAGCCCCCTGCCGAGCCGACCGCTCGACAAGGACCATGGTGCCGTCCGAGCTCGGTACCCGCAAACGCGGAAGCTCGAGCTGCAGCGGGTGGCTCGAGTTCTCCGGCCCTTGGTCAGCTCCGGACGGTGCATCAGGACCCTCCTCCAGTGCGGGGGCCTCCACCGAAGGCGGCGCCTTCTCTAGCTCTTCTAAGAGCTCCTCCACCGTGGGGGTCCTCGCCCCCGACACCCCCTCGGCGTTCTCCTGCTCCGACGGCGCGAGGGCCTCCGGCGGAGGGGGGTCCTGACCAGCGGTTGGCTCGTGGCATCCGGGGCCCCAAGGCCCGTAACCTCCTCGGCCTCGGGCTCCACCGAGGCCGCCCCTACCTCCGGCGCACCCCCGGGGCAGCCGTCGTAGCCGGGAAAGGGGGGCGGGGCCGTGGCCAACGTAGTCACGGCAGGCTCGGCGCCAGGAGTCGAGGACCCTGCTGCAGAAGAAAACAGCATCGTCAAGACCAAAAAAGACTTCGACCCCCGCGGTCGGCATCGCCAGCCTCACCAAGATCCACCGCGGCCATCTGTCTTCCTCGAGCCATAGCCGCTCGAGCCTTCGCCAGCCAAGCCGCCTCATCGGCAGAAGAAGGGCCCATACCTCGAGGGGCCTGGACGTCCTCGGAGCTCGAAGTCCTGGCCCGCTTAGACGCCGCGAGCACGACCTCCTGCCGAGTGCGCTTCTCCCTGGAAAATCCAGAGACAGCGCGTATCATCAAAAGGAAAAAGGCGAATCCTCACTACCATCAGAATTGAAATATCACTTACCCGAAACGACGGCTGAGCTTTTTCCCCGAGTCGCCAGACCCCTTCGGGGGCTCCGAGCCCGACCCTTGGCACGAGCCACGCACCTGGGCCGTTTCCACGTGGCTCGGGAGGGGGGAAGGCTCCCGCTGCCTCCTGTGACTCGACCCCGACAGGGAGCTATCCCTGGGTCTCTCGCCCCGGGAAGGGGACCTCCTCTCCGTCGAGCGGTCGTCCTGGCGCCTCTCTCGACGCGGGCTCCGGGACCTACTCCGACGCTCGACGCGATGGTCATGCCTCCCCGCATCTGCCTCCCTCTCCCGACGAGGGTGCGGCGACGGGCTCCGAGGCCGCTCGCGGCCACCATCACGAGACAACCGAGGGCTCCTCCCACGGCGGTCATGGTGGCGGGGGCTCGACGCCCCGTCGTGCTGCCCGCTCCTTCGGGGGCTCGAAGTCCCCCTCGAGGCTTCGCGACGGGCGGGCTCAGGATCCCTCTCGACACGAGGGCCGCTCCTCGAGGACCGGCCCCTCTCGGGATCCTCCGCCTGGGTCGATGCCAACGTCGACTCCTTCTTGGCCGCGTCGATAGCACTCCTGGTCCGCGGCTTCCTCACGACGGCCGGCACGTCCGGCGCGGAGATGGAGGTCCCCTGGGCTTCCGACGAAGCCTGACTCGGCGCGGCCCTCCGCGGCTGCGTACCGCGCGATCCCTTCGCCGGGCGGACCTCCAAGACGACCTCCTGCACAAAGGAGGGGTCAGCCTCGACGCCGAAGACCCCCGCACGCTTCAGACGCGCGTCCATCCCCTCGTCATCATCATCATCCTCGTCATCACTCTCCTCCTCCGAGCCCGAGGAGCTCAGCTCTGGGGACTCGTCTCCGGGCTGACGGTTGCGGCGAGCCTTCGCTAGCCTCTGCTCCCGAACCAAGCGACGCAAGTTTTTTGTTTTTTCCTTCTTTTTTTTGGCGTCCTTGCTCTCCTTATCCTTTTGAGTAGAAAGGCGCCTCACCTGGGTATCCACGGCGTCCTCCCTCACCGGAGGCCTCGACGCGCGGTAGGTAAACGCCCCCTGCGAGAATAAAACAGATAAGGAAAATCACGGGAGGAAAGAAGGAAGGAGGGGCTCGAGGCCAACCAGCTCGAGGGAAGCTTACCAGGTCAGGACTCTCCGTGTCGGGTGCCATAGCGATCAGGTTGGCCTCCTCGGGGCGGAACGTCCCTTGGATCGTGATCGACACCGGGGAGACGGCTTCATTCCGGGACAGCCCCACCTCGGCCAACCTCGAGCGCTTCAACTCCTCAAGCGAAGCCTTAGGCCCCATCTCGAACATAAGGAGGGGACGGTCCGCCAGGGGAAGGACCCTCCGCCGGTGGAACGCCCAGATGACCGCCGCGACGGTCAGCCCCTTCTCCTCCACCAACATCTTCATTGCCTTCATCAGCGGCACCAGGTGGCGCTGCCTGTCCGACGCGACCCCCCAGGTCCACTTCTCCGGGCGTCGGGTGAGGACACCGCCGGTATACTGCGGAAAGAGGCCGTCTTCGTTCCTCAAGTAGAACCAGTGGTCATCCCACCCCGCCTGGTTAGAAGAAAGCTTGTAGCGCAGGTACTCGTGGGGAACGCCGGCCGGTGAAGGTCCAGTCCTCGCGGTGATGGCCAAGGAGCCCATGCGCATGAACCGCCTCCCGCCGGACTTCGAGGCCTTGACGAAGAGCTCGCCCCGGAAGAGGTGGACGAACATCTCCCAATGGGGCTCCATCTTCAAATATCCCTCGCACACCGCGGCGAAGATGGCGGCGTGCGAGATCGAGTTGGGGGAGAAGTGGTGCAGCTCCGCCTCGAAGTGGTGGGTGAGCGCCCGCATGAAGCGACTCGGCGGAACACCGAGCCCCATACGGTGGTAGCGAGTGAAGCTCACCACGCACCCCTCCGGCGGGTGCGGATCACGGTGGTCCGCCGATGGAAGAATCCACCACGCCGGCCCCGCCTCCGGGTTGGAGAGGAGGAGCCCGCGCTCCACCAGCGTCCCCAACTCCTCCTGCGTCGTCTTCGTTGGGCTCCAATCTTCGGGCGGCAGCACTTGAGATTGGGCGGCCATGTCGACAACGGCACGGATCTGAGCTGCGGACGGGCGGCCGGGAAGGTTTCCAATTGCGAGATTGGGAAGAAGGCATGCGCGGGCTACGGTGAAAGTGAAGGCAAAGGCAAAGTAAACGAATCCTCTCCTTTCTTTCGATATTTATAGGGGGAAACCTCAACAGGCGGTGTTCTCCATGGCGACGGAAAAAGGTAACCGCATGCATTTAATGCGCCCACCTAACCACGTCTCGAGCCGGATGCAGGGTGCTCGTGGCAACAACCCGCCCGCTCAGCTACCGGGGCCCTCCGCGGCCGCCGCTTCAACTTCGCGTCCGTCACCACTGGCGCCACGATCTCCACTACCTTGCCTAAAAAGGCGGGCCCAATGGGCGGAAGGATTCCCAGACGACGGAGGCTTCTTCACGAAGGTAAAAACGGGCCCCGGCCATAAGCCTTGAAGCAGCGAAGGCTGGCCCTCGAAGGGGGTTCGACAGCCGGCTTCAAGCACCCGAGTCAGGGACACCAAGGGGCGCCACTCGCGGCACTACTCAAGGGCCAAGCCCTCGAGGCCTCTCACGTGTATCCAAGGCAGGGAGCTCGACGTGCAGTGAGATCCCCTCGGAGGGAGGCATCGAGCCACCGGGTCCTATCGAATGGACCCGACACTCCTGCAGACTGAGCACCCATGCTTTATGAGATCGCCTCCGGGCTACAGTCGACCCCTATCGAACGGGGCACGAGGTCTCACTTGGATTACCCGTTACCAGCTCACCGGGAGCCTCGATACTCGCCCATTCGTGGTAGTACGAGGCATCCCCCCTCGCATCCGATCGAAAGGACTCGCGGGATGACAAGCCAGGGCAACCGGCGTGCCGGACAGCTCGAAGAGCCGGCCGGCCGGTTCAGCCTGGCACCCCTCGACGAAAGAGGGTCTAAAAAACTCGGGGGCTCGACACTCCCGAACCTAAAAAATGCAACTAAAACTTGCAAAAAGCCCACGAGGGAGTCCTAACCACTCCCCCGTGGCCTCGGGGGCTACACCCGCGGGTGTCGCTCGCACGACACCCTCGGAATCAACACAGCCGAACCCTCGACGTCCAGTTAGCCAAGACCCTCGATATCCAAAGTCGAGAGCCCCTGCTCGAGTGCAAGCACTCAACCAAAGGCTCGGGGGCTACTGTCGGGGGAACACCAAAGGGGTACCCCCAATCAACGCAAACAAATAGGTTAAACCTAGAACACCGATCATTAAAACCCCGGCTAGGCAAACCCCCACAGGAACCAAACCCTTGGAGCCTGCTTGGTCCGAGCCCTCCACCAGGCCTCGGACGAGCCCGCACTTTCCGCCTTGCCCGAGCCCTCCACCAGGCCTCGGGTGAGCCCGCACTCTCCGCTTCGCCCGAGCCCTCACCGGGCCTCGGGCGAGCCCGCGTTCCCCACTTCGCCTGAGCCCTCCAGGCCTCGGGCGAACCCGCACTTTCCGCCTCGCCCGAGCCCTCCACCAGGCCTCGGACGAGCCCGCACTCTCCGCTTCGCCCAAGCCCTCCAGGCCTCGGAGGAGCGCGAGCCTACACCTCGAATCTCGGCGCACGGGCCTCGAGCCACCACACACAGTACACCCCTCGAGACCCTGGCGGGAACCTCGAGCCCATCCGAATATGACAGCCTATCCCTCGAGACGCATCACGCCTGCCTCGAGCGGCGCCAAACACCGAACACCAGCCCATACCACGCATTCAATACGTCCACCTACTCCGGTCATGTCCACTGGTGCACAGCACGTACCACAGTGACTCGATGTAAAGGTCAAGTCTCGTTTTCACCACAATCATGGGCAAAAGGGCGCCAGTACGGCACTGTTAACCCATACCCTACACTGTTGCACGTCCAAACCACGTCTCGAGGCCCGGATGCCCACTGCTCAAACGGGTTTCCTGGGACTCGCCCATGACAGCGGGGAATCGAGCCCCCCGCAGGCGCCACCTCGAGGCCGGCTCCGCGCCCCTCGAGCCCTAACTGCTTTCACGCTATTGGAAGACAGGTACCTCAAGACCCGGAGAGACCTCGCCGTGTCCAGTACGTGCCGGAGTGGGTGCTGTATGGCTTCTGCGTCGTCACGCCGCCACGTCCGCGCCCGGGATGAAGGCCACGCCCCAAGGACGCCTCAACAGTAACGCCCACGACGGCTACAATGTCTTCGACAAGACAGACTTCCTACCCTCCGTCGTATTGGACATTGTACATCCCGACTCTTGTATCATTCCTGTGTAACCCTGACCTCCTCTTGCTCTATAAAAGAGGACGCCAGGGGTCTTCACACGCCAAGTTACACACGAGTCCACACACACCCACACACATTCGAGTCCGGACTCCGGTCCACGCTCATTGAGCTTGTATTCGCCCCTGTATAAGCACTTAGGTGCAAGTAATACAAGAACCTCCTCCCCCGCTGAACGTAGGGCCTTCTTTGCCCGAACCAGGATAAATCCTTGTGTCATCTTGCATCACCATCCAGGAAGAGAGCACGCGATCATATTACTCGTTGGTGTCGTACCCCCAGGTTCGAAACACTGACGCTTTGGAAGTGGCATAGGAGGCTCGGTCACTTAAGCTTTGACTTGCTTGCAAGACTTAGCTCACTTGGCCTAATCCGAGGATTGCCCAAGCTTTCGATGGAGAAGGATCTAGTTTGCCATTCTTGTAGACATGGAAAGATGGTTGCCGCTCCCCACCATCCAGTGACTAAGGTCATGACCTCGCACCCTGGAGAGCTTTTACACATGGACCTTGTTGGTCCGGCTCGGGTGAGCTCGGTTGGTGGCAAGTGGTATGTTTTGGTTCTTGTTGACGACTTTTCGAGGTATTCGTGGGTCTTCTTTTTGACTGAGAAGACTGTGACTTCTCATTTGCTCGCAATCTGATTTTACGTCTTCAGAACGAGTTCCCTTTGAACTCGATGCGAGCTGTTAGAAGTGATAATGGCTCCGAATTCAAAAATTCGGATTTTGAGAAGTTTTGTGATCGCCTTGGTTTGGAGCATCAGTTCTCTTCCCCCTACACACCGCCCCAAAATGGTGTTGTAGAGAGGAAGAATTGGACCCTTGTTGAGATGGCCAGGACGATGCTTGATGAGCATAGGACTCCTAGGCGATATTGGGCCGAAGCTATGAACACTGCATGCTACATTTCAATCGCATTTTTCTGAGAGCTTTCTTGAAGAAGACCTCTTATGAGTTGCGTTTTGGTAGACAGCCCAAGGTGAGTTACTTTAGAGTCTTCGGTTGCCACTGTTTTTTTTTGAAAAAGGGCAACCTGGACAAATTTGAGTCTTGTTCTTCTGACGGAGTATTTTTGGGTTATGGCACTCACACTAGAGCTTATCGTGTACTTAACCTTGATACTAACCGAGTCGTGGAGACATCAGATGTCACCTTCGACGAGACTCTTGTTTGTCCTTCTTCTCGTTTTGAGCGTGCAGGTGATCATGAGGTTGGTGAGCCTCTTTTCGATGATGAGGACGAGGATGCTGAAGGCATGGGTGACCCAGCATCGCCTCCACCTGCTGTGCCACCAAGAGCGGCTTCTACGATGACTCACGGCCCCGATACCTCCTCTTCCTGGGGGCCGTGGGATCCGCCACCCGGAGCGGTACCTTTTGTACCCGGGGAGGCACCAGCTGCTGTTGAGGGGGAGGCCACTTCTTCTCGGGAGGCGCCACGACACATCCAGCGCCAGCACCCCCCTCAGCAGATGATCGGCAACATCGACGAATGGGTCACTCGGTCCAGGTCACAGCACATCTCTCAATTAGCTCATTCTGCTTTTGTTGCTAACTTTGAGCCCCGAGATGTTGGACACGCTTTGACGGATCCGAATTGGGTCAATGCCATGCATCAGGAGTTAGAGAATTTTGAGAGAAATCGGGTTTGGGTTCTAGTTCCACCTCCTCCAGACTGTAAGCCTATTGGGACAAAATGGGTTTTCAAAAACAAGCAAGGAGAGGATGGCCACTTTTGAGAAACAAGGCCAGGCTTGTAGCAAAGGTTATAGTCAGAAGGAGGGGATAGACTATGAGGAGACTTTTGCTCCTGTAGCTCGTTTGGAGGCTATTAGGATACTCTTGGCTTTTGCTGCATCCAAAGGTTTTAAACTTTTTTCAAATGGATGTCAAGAGTGCCTTCTTAAACGCCTACATAGAAGAGGAAGTTTATGTTGAGCAACCCCCCGGTTCTGAAAATCCCAAGTTTCCGAACCATGTTTTTAAACTCCACAAAGCTTTATAAGGTTTGAAACAAGCCCCTAGTGCCTGGTATGATAGATTGAAAACTTTTCTGCTAGCTAAGGGTTTTAAAATGGGTTGTGTAGATAAAAACACTCTTTCTCCCTCAAGCAAGGCAAAGACACCTCTTGGTCCAGATTTACGTGGATGATATCATTTCGGTGGTTCTTCTCACGCTTTGGTTGCCAAGTTTGCAGATATTATGAGCAGGGAGTTCGAGATGAGCATGATGGGCGAGCTGACATTCTTTCTCGGGTTGCAAATTAAGCAATCCCGAGAGGGGACATTTGTGCACCAGGGCAAGTACACCAAGGACTTGCTGAAGCAGTTTGATATGGGTGAGGCCAAGCCTCTTCCAACACCCATGTCGACGACGACTGCCCTGGATGCGAACATGGATGGAGAAGCAGTGGACCAGAAGGAGTATCGAAGCATGATTGGGTCGCTGCTCTACCTGACGGTGACACGCCCGGACATCCAGTTCGCGGTGTGTCTGTGCGCATGCTTTCAGGCGTCACCGCGCACTTCTCACCGTCAGGCGGTGAAGCGGATTTTCAGGTACCTTCTTTCACACCTGAGTTGGGATTTGGTATTCTGCTTCCTCCTCCACCCTCTCCCTTTGCAGTTATTCCGATGCCGATTTTGCTGGTTGCCGTATTGAGCGTAAGTCCACTTCTGGGACTTGCCAGTTTATTGGATCTTCTCTTGTATCGTGGTCTTCTCGCAAGCAGTCTAGTGTCGCTCAGTCTACTACAGAGGCTGAATATGTTGCTACGGCTAGCTACTGTTCCCAGTTGCTTTGGATGATGGCCAGTTTGCGTGATTTTGGTCTGAGCTTTTCTCGCGTTCCTTTGCTTTGTGACAGCACGAGTGCTATTAGCGTTGCTAAGAACCCTGTACTTCACTCGAAGACCAAACACATTGATGTGCGCTTTCACTTTTTGCGAGACCACCAGAGAAGGGTGATAATCGACCTTCGCCATGTCGATACTCATCATCAACTGGCTGATATTTTCACCAAGCCTTTAGACGAATCAACCTTTAATAGGTTGAGGGGTGAGCTTGGTGTGTGTTCCCTTTTTAGAAGGGGGAAACCTTTTGGATCTTGTATAATAGTCTAACTCTTTTTGTTTGTCTTTCTTTTTGCATTTTAGCATACGCATTTACATTCTGAGCTTCATGTTTATAATCACTTGAATGTAACTATGCTCTATGTAGTATGCTCTGATGCTTATGTTGATGCTTGTAGCTTATCTCTTTCTGATCACTAGTACATGTTGTGAGCTGAGCTATTTTGAAATGGTAAATTTGCTTAATGTATATAAAATCTGAAATGTTCACCATTGAGATATGCAACTAGCATGTGTAGGATGTGTTGTGTCCATTCATGCTTTTCATATATGCTATGTTGCTATGTCTCTAGTTCTGAGTCATTCACTTGCTTGGTCTGTTCATATCATATTTAAACTTCTTGAACCAAGTTTTAGTGAATTGAAAGATTGAGATGGATTGCTTGTCAACACATCACGGTATCGAGACTGTTTCTCATTGCACCTTGAGTTAAACTTGAGCCGTGTAGTGTATGACCGAAACCGTGGTTTTAAGCTTCTGATTGCTTCGGCATAGGCTTCGCTCGGTTGAAAAGTTAGGCAATGACAAGCTTTCAACCTCTCGCAATCACATGCTAATATTTGAACTTGTGAATTATTTACGCTGCAACTCCGATATAAAAACTGAAATCACAAGTATATGTTTCATTCTTAAGCATGATGATTGAACTTTGCTAGGGGTAGTTCACCTTGTATACATGTTTAGTACTTGTTCGGATTCCTGTCTATACTTGTGTAGTGCTATTTTGATGGTGACTATCTTTTTGGCTAAAAATTGCTCACTTGCTCATATGCTTCATATTTCGTATTTGGTGATCAGTTTGAGCCTTCATTATTTGAGTGCTAGTTGAGACTTGGAGTTATACTGTTTAGAGCATCTTTGCACTCTTTTGACTATATGCTTGAAGCTCCTAACTTGCATTTCTGACTTCATATGCATTTTGGAAGGGAAGTTGGTTGTTTAGTTGGCACTTCTGGTTGGTGCATTCTCTAGGGGGGAGAACTTTGCCCAGTTTTTGTTGTTGATGCTGTTTACCTGATAAGTGCATTTTCAACTAAGGGGGAAAACTTTGCCCGGTTTCTGTTGCTGATGCTGTTTACCTGATAAGTGCATTTTCAACTAAGGGGGAGAATTTTGCAAATCATCATATGGCTCCTGAGTGTTCAACTAAGGGGGAGTTTTCGTGGAGAAAATTTTCAAATTTTTTGTGCTTTCCAAGTTGAACCTAGGGGGAGCTTTTCCTGGTTGCGTGCACTTTTTCGAGGGGGAGTTTGCTAGTTGTGTTGAGCCTTTGCCTCTGTCTTGAGAAACTAGCAAACACTTTCAGGGCACTTAGACGTCGATTGTTTCTCATTTGGTTCAGAGACATTTCGATTGGTTCGGAGCGTGCTTGGCCAAAAGGCATTGGTTTCGAGCTTTCTTTGCTAGTTGTGTTGAGCCTCTGTGCCTCTTTCTTGAGGGACTAGCATTTTGTCTCGATCTTCAATTGGTATTTTGCTAGCGGTGTTGAGCCTGTTCTACCTCTTCTTGAGGGCTAGCTTTGTTTTGCTTGGTTGCGCGTCGAGCCGTTGCCCATGTCTTGGGGACCAAGTTGTTTCGCTTCTTCCACTTGACCTTCTTCAGCTTTGTTACACTTTTGGGTCATTTGGTCGAGTTCTCGCTTCTCCTTTTTCCTTCCTTCCTTCCGTCTTTATGATTTGTGTGTGTAGTTGATAATGCACTCATCAAGGGGGAGATTGCGGATACATGGGTGTATGCCGGGTCTTGGTGTGATGAGTGATTGTCAACGGGTTTTGATCGCATGTTCTTTGGCTTGTGTTGTGCAGTGTCGAGCACGGAGACAGTGATCGAGGGCAAGGTGAAGGTCAAGTAGAAACGTGCCGTGCCGATGGACCGGGAGTGGCGAAGGGCGGACGTGAGGCTTGGACTGAGGGACCGGAGTGCCTGAGGATCAGCTGTGGTGGCTGGCAGCCTGGGACAGCGACGAGTGAAGACTTGCGGGCATGGTGTTGCTCCGGTCGAGGACCTGGGACACTTGTCGGTGGACGGGGTGCACGGGCGGTGCATCCCCTCTACAGCTCCGTTTGGTGGTTGAGCCACATAAAAACCACCGGGTGGACGGTTTCCAGGTTTGGGCCTCAAAACCTGGGTGCTGAGGTTTTCCGAGTTTGGCCACAAAACTCGGGCTTAGGACGGTTTCCGAGTTTGGGCCTCAAAACTCGGGCGCTGCGGGTTTTCTGAGTTTGGGCCACAAAACTCAGGCGATGGACTTGGAGGCTGGTTTCCCCGGTTTGGGCCTCAAAACCGGGGGATAGCTGGAAAGGGCTGGTTTCCCGTTTGGGCCCAACAAAACCGGGGTGCAGAGCGAGGGCGGCACGTGGCGGCAATCGGGAGGTCGCGTCGATGCGACGCTACGAGTTGTGGCGGCGTGGCCGTCGGATCACCACTATCTTCGAGTTGGTCCAGAATAACCTTAGGGTTTAGCTGGTTCGCTCTGTAATTAGATTACAGTGAGGGGTAGAGTAGGAAATAGACTCAGGCTAGAATAGGATAAGTAGTCGGGGAGACACCCTCCTCCCCTTATCTCAGTCATTTGCTCTTTCAGTCTTAGGGTTTCCTGCTCTCCCCATCCCCTGCTGTAGCTAGCTGAGATCCGCAGAGAGACTCACCTCTGTGTACTGTTGATTTTGAGGAAGGGAGGCCGTAACCTCTCTGTCGTAGCGTGTGTTTGCGCTCCGTCTGCAAGATCATTGTGTCGATTCGCGTTTTGATTCGTGTTCTTCGTTTCTCCATGTTTTCCCCGTCACTCAATCTCCCTCTCCAGTGCGTCTTTGCGAAATCCGTTTGAATCATTTTGTTTGTATCATTCAGGAGGTCATTTTGACCAAAGGAATTCATCTAACTCTTCATGATCGATTAGATCGGGACGATTTCGTTTTCGTGGCGCTTTTCCAATTCATCCACCTTCCCCTTCGATTTCCCGTTGATTGGATCGTTTTGAGCTGATGATTTCTTGGGGATAGTCTCCTAACTACCCCGTGGTCATCTTCTCCAAGTTTGGGAACTTGGGATTTTGATTTGGATGGGATTTGGAGAGAGTTTGGAGAAGGGCGATCAAAATTGCCCTCTCTGTGGGACCGCGGACAGTCTGCGAGTTATACTGCGGACAGTCTGGGCATCGGGCACGGGCCAGTCCTGTGTTGCGGTGCACGTTCGGACAAGTCCGAACTTGACCGGCGGACAGTCCACCGTGTTAAGTCGCGGACAGTCCACGAGTGTCCAGGGACACTTCAGCAAGTTTGCTGTTTCGGGGTTTTATCCGGCGGACAGTCCGCCACCCCTTCGCGGACAGTCCGCGGTTGGGGCGGACAGTCCGGGACCGTACCCGCGGACTGTCCGGGACCCTGCTGAAGCTTGTTTTTCAGTGCAATCTTCGCCCCGGCTTTTCGCTTGGTTTCGGACTTCTCGTTTGTTCCTAGAGTTAACCAAGAAACATTTCTAGGTATCTTTGCAACTTGTTTGCATAGGTATTTGGAAATTTCTCGACGTAGCCTCCAATCTACGTTCGGGACTCGGTTTTCTCAAGAGAGACTTGAGCCGGAGCTTTTGGTCTTTGCTTCGCTGTGTTTTGGTGGTGCTCCGCTGTGATCCTAGGGATCATCCACCCTCTTCCAAGGGTTGTGAGCATCACGATTTGGGTCCGTGCTTTTAGGGGTTGAATTTGGGACATTTAGCCAAAGTTTCAAGAGAAATTGGATTGGCTCCCATTCACCCCCCTCTGGTCGCCTTGCTTTTGCGTTCTCGGTCCTTCAACTAAAGGTCCAACCCTTTAGTCCCGGGGCTTATTACGGACCGGGACTAAAGACCCTTTAGTCCCGGTGCGTAATACGCCCCGGGACTAAAGGCCCTACCTGGTATATAGGGCACAAGGCACAGTGCCCTCCCATCTTCTCCAGATCGACGCGCGCAGTTGCCCCGCCTTCGCCGAGCCGCCGCCCTCGAGCCTTCGTCCGCGCCGTCGAGCTCCGCACCGCCGTCCTCCTCGCCGTCGAGCTCCACGCCGCCATCCTCCTCGCCGTTGATCTCCGCGCTGCGGTCCTCCTCGCTGTCGAGCTCCACGCGTTGCCGTCCTCCTCGCCGTCGAGAGCTCCGCACCGCCGTCCTCCTCGCCGTCGAGCTCCACGCCGCCGTCCTCCTCGCCGTCAAGCTCCGCGCTGCCGTCCTCCTTGCCTCACTCTGCCCTCGCGCCCGTACGGCGTCGTCCTCGCCGTCGTACTATCCGCGCCACGCCGTCCTCCTCGCCGTCGTGTCCGCGCCGCCGTCCTCCGCGCCGCCGCCGTACGGCCTGTGCGTGTGTGTGCGTGTGCAGTGTCCGTGGTGTGCGTGTGTGTCCAGTGTGTGTGAGTGTGTAAAAAAAAGAAATGAAAAAGAAATATATACCTATAATTAAATAGATATATAGAAAAATAAAGGGAACGTATGCTATGGAAACCAGGTTCCCGTGGAAACTATGGAAACTCGCACGTGGATCGCTGGATCTAAATCCGATGGCTATAGCTAATGGTGGAGATTAGCAATTAACCCCTCCCATTTATCTCTCCCTAATATATATAACCACCACAGGTGCACAACACAATTAGCCATAGCCATCGGATTTAGATCCAGCGGTCCACGTGCGAGTTTCCATAGTTTTCACGGGAACCTGGTTTCCATAGCATATGCTCCCAAAAATAAATATATATATATGTATTTAGAAATAGATATATATACCTACGAATATGAATAGATATATAGGTTTTTTTAACCTAACAAATATGTGCTCGACCTGTAGTCCTGGTGACCGCTCCACCGACCTCGCCGTCGTCCATTGTCATCGTCCGAACCGTCGTCATCCTCGCTGCTGTCCGCCGTCGTCGTTCTCGTCCACGGTGTGTAAATCACGTGACAAGGATATGTCATGTATTTATTACTCTTAGAAATATGTGTTCATAGATAATCATGTGTCATGTTGGAATGCCATAGAAAATCATGTGTCATGTTGGTGGATATGTTTAAACATGTATTTACACTTAGAAATATTTTGACAGATATGCTTCTTCGTGTTTTTTAATGTTCAATTGTTGGCGATTACATGTCACCTAAAACTCAAAACCCTAAAACTCGAAACCCTAACCCTAAACCCTCAAAACCCAAAACCTTAAACCCTAAACCCCGAGACCCTAACCCTAAACCCTTAAACCCTGAAACCTTAAACCCTAAACCCCGAGACCCCAAACCCTAAAACCGGCCTTAACCACTAATTAAACCCCTAGTTCTCGGGTTTTGTTTCACATACATGTATAAAGCTCCTCTAAGTGTTCGATCATATTATATATATATTTTAATATTCCCAGAAATGGCCGACCCAAATGAGAACATGATGGAGGAGGAAATGATGAATATCATCGCCGGCAACGATGACGGGAGTCAATACTTATTGAATTACGAAGACATGACCATGCATGATGAAAATCCTCCTGAACAACAAGTTGAGATGCAGAAGCAATACAGGTGAGGTATATATACAATATGTCATGTAGGGTTACATTTACTTATTACTTGATTAGGTTTATGTCAACTTGTATTATGGTTTCATCTTCGTGTCTTTACCTATATGTAGCCCTCTGGATCGACGTCTGCGACAGGGCAGAGCAGACCAAAACGAGGGCCGAAGAGGTCGTTGAAGGGCCATCATGTAATCTCCGAATTCGATATGGCTACAAGCCAACCACTAGGACCCCATGCAAAGAGATATGTCTTTCAGTGTGGGTTCCTTGTGAGAGATCGGATTCCGATAAGTGCCCGTGAATGGAAACAGAGGCGAAATGCTCCCGAGATCAGTTATGTCTCCAATCTTGACAAGCAGCTAGTCTGGGAGGACCTCCTTAGCAGCTTCTCGTTCGACACGAATGATGAGGAGCTGCTGAAGCGAATTCGGGAGTGGACAATGAAGAAGATGGCCACACTTTTTCAGGACTGGAAGAAGCACTTGTATCACAAGTTTGTGCTGAAGAACGAGACGCCAGATTTCAACTCTAAGGCGTATGTCAAGATAAGGGCCGATTGGGATGAATTTGTACAGTACAAAAGATCACAAGAGAGCGAGGCCTGGGTCAGAATAAACAAACAGAATGCAGCTCAGAAGAAATACCACCATCATTTAGGATCAGGTGGCTATAAGACTGCCCTTCCAAAGTGGGAGAGACAAGAACAGGAGATGCTTGCCAGGGGGGGTAGTCCCAGAGACAATAAGAAGAAATTGGAGTGAACGGTCCACGAATTGGTTCTACGCTCATGGGGGAACCATAAACCCTAATGGCGGGGAGCTTGATTGGGGCCCACAAATTTCAAGAGCAGCACAAATTTCAGAGATAAACACGACAATTCTGTTGGGTTTGTTGATCCATATGTTGTTTTCAAGGCTCCAAACCCTTCCGCGACTTGGAGCGATGAGTCATGTACAAATCTCATGAGGTTCTTCGTGAACCAAAAAGATAGAGAAAGAATTCTCTTCCCATACAACTTTAAGTGCGTGAGACATATATAGTTAATAATAAGTATGTGCACATTTTATTTTACTTAACCCTAATATATATATATATGAATCATGTGTATGATGAACAGCTTTCACTGGATATTGATGGTCATCGATCTCAAACACAGCAATGTGTTAATCTATGAGTCGTTGAGCAAACCGCAAGAAGATTACCAAGATATGATAAACATCCTCCAAAGGTAATTTTTCGATCCCTACTTGCATGCTTATAGTATAGACTAAGCTTGTATATGTATACTAATTAAATAATGATCCAACTATTAATGTTTCATTGGCTGGATTAGGGTTTGGGAAAAATTCATTGCTCGGGAACATATGAGTCAGTGTAAGGCCCCCACTTACAATAAAGCCACGACTACCAGTAAGTTTACACCTTCATCAATGTACGTGTATCTTTATTATATCATGTCATATATCATATCTTTATGAGATGAATCTTTTCATTCTACAGTGGATTTTGAGACAAGAACACGGCAACAACTTATGCGATTCTATGTTTGCGAGTATATGATGATAGAATCAAATAGAATTCCTGAAGAAAAGAAATCATCAAAGTACGTAACATGTTTCTTTTTCATTTTTTATAGACTTAGTATTGATAATATAGATATAACTAATATCTTCTTTAATTCCAATTGAAAGACTGACTGGTTGAAGCAAAAAGTGATGCTACAAGGCCAATTGAAAGCAATACAAGAGACAATAGCAGGATTTCTTCGGGAACAAGTCATAAATCCAAAGGGCGAGTTCTATAGTATAATACCAACGAGAAGTTGATTCCAAACAATGATGATCATTTGTATGCTCTGTAGATCTTTAGATGGAGTACAACTTGTAATAGGTTTACAGTACTATCTTGGAGTACAACTTGTGTAGATAGATATTTAGACAACTTCTATAGTATATTGCTTGTAATAATTTTATGTACATATATTTATATATATATATATATGTAGTTCTATAGTTCAATTATATATGCATGCAATAAGCTTATTGTGTTATGCTGCTAATATATATAAATTATATATATTAGCAGCAAAGAATATATATTGGAAAACCTATTAAATAAATAAACAAAACTGAAAAACAGAACTGAAATGGAAATAAAAAGGAAAAAACAGGGGGGACCCTTTAGCCCCGGCTAGTAATACCAGCCGGGGCTAAAGGGTGCTGCTGCGGTGCACCGCTGGCAGCACCCTTTAGTCTCGGCTGGTATTACCAACCGGGACTAAAGGGGGGCATTAGCCCCGGTGGCCGGAGCCGGGACTAAAGGGGGGGCCTTTAGTCCCGGAAGCGTAGTCCCGGCTCGGCAACCGTGGCTAAAGGCCCTTGCCGACCGGGGTTAAAGGCCCTTCTCTGTAGTAGTGTAGAGCTAATGATAACTCTCACTTTCTCTCTCGTTTTTTTGGATACATAGTGAGTAGACAAAAAGATGTGTCCTCACATTTTTCTTAGGACATAGTCCTCTCTTGAGCTACTTTGCTCAGTTATTTTCTTAGGACATAGTCCTTTCTTGAGCTACTTTGCTCTCTTTTTTTTGATATCTCTCTTTCTTAGCTCTGATTGAAAAGGGGGAAGAGGGAGAAATGCTTATTCTCAGTGTAGGAATAGCATAAGGCTAGCAATGGGATGTTTGGCAGGGTATTGCATATCTCCAGTGTAGAGAATAAGCAATTTATTTGGTGGTTGCAAACTTCCAAAGTGGAGAGTAGGCAATTTATGGTGGGTGTGTGTGAATCTTGATTCAAAAGATATGATAAGCTTCTCTACTGAGATCTATGAGGTATAACAAAGCTCAACACAAACAAAGCTCTTTGTGGTTTTGACTAATGACTAATAAATATTTGGCTGGTGGTGGGATGGGATAAAATCCAGGAGGAACTTTTAGCAAGGTTTTCATAATTTTTAAAAGAAATCCTCCAGATTAGGTCCTAATTTCACCTTAGCAAGTTTAAAGAATTACTCCATTTCTTACCATCTTTATTCACTAAGCATGATTTCAGTTAAAGCATGTGCAACCCACAAAAGCTACAACTTAGATAAGACTAGTCATTCAAACCATAACAATAGCATTTGCATGACATATTTCAAATCTTATTCAGGTTTCAACTTGTTTAAGTAGATTTTATAAATTTTATTCATGGAATGGTTATTTAGGCAAGCATATAGCATTCAAAAGATATAGAAATTAAGAACCGAATGTAAAGAGTGAGGTTGAAACATACCTTATTGGCACGAGGGTCTCCCCCAAGCTGGCTTCTTGCTTGGTGAAGGGTCTTCATCTTTCTCGTTCGGAGCTCTTGTTCTCATTTTATTAAAAAGGAAACTATCTAATGTTGTGAAAAGGGAAACTATCCTATTATGATATTTTATTATTCTAGCTAAGTTAACATACACCTATGCATATAACTAATGATAACTGATTTTTTTTAGTTACATGCATGACATATATTATTTATTTGAAAAAGAGAAATTTGAAGGGAAATAAAAAATTAAAAGTAAATCCATACCTTAGATCCATGGAGTTTCATCCTTGTCAGGCGGATCTTCTTCCTTGGGTGCTTCCTGTCTAAGTACTCCATCGGGTTCTTCTTCTTTTGGCACCTCTCCTTTGTCATGTGAATCACACAACTCAGGAGGAGGTGGTTCTTTCTTTCTGTTCCACCTTGTTCTTGGGCGCCTCTTCTTGGTACGAACGGGTTTTGCTTCCTGCATGCTAGCGGCATATGCGGGACCACGGGAGAAGGAGAATATTTCCTTCCTCCCTCCTAATGTCATTTGTATTTTACCACTTCCCACATATATGCAAGCATTAACAGTGTTCAAGAAGGGTCTACCTAAGATTAGAGGCACATCTTTCCTATTTCCCATGTCTAGTATTATGAAATCAGTAGGAACATATGAACCTCTAACATGAACAGGTAAATCATTAACTATTCCTTCTACATAGCAAGTGGATTCATCAGCTAGCACGACATAGGCAGATGTGGATGACATGGGTGGAAAGAACGAGTTTTCATAAAAATCTTTAGATAGAACGTTCACACTCGATACTAAATCACACATGGCATTTTTAAAGACTTCACCAAAGATTGAGCATCTAATTATGGGACTACCAGGATCACCCTTTTTAACAGTCATGGTTTGATCTTCATAATAGTTAAAATATTTTATTTCAACCATATTTGTAGTTTCCATGTCAGGATTAGCAGGAATTTTGCCAGATTTAAAAGATGGTATGATAGCAGCAAGTTGAGCTAATTGGGTTTCTAACATCTTATTAAAGCTAAGTTGATTTTTCAGAGCAGATGAGAAATCTTCCAATTTAGCATTTATATTCTCAAAAATTTTATCATTCGACATTAATCTCTCTTTCAAGAAATCAGTAGTTTTACCTTGTGAGTAAACTAAATTCTTCAAGAATGAGAAATTATCAGAATTATGAAAATTAGAGCGAGGGAATGAATTGTTACCTTGAGAATTGGAGTGCTGATTCCATCCTTGATTTTGTTCACGGAAACTGCTGTTGTTGTTGTTGATGATGAAGTTCAAATCTTCATGTAGCTCGGGGCAGTGGTTCCCAGAATGTCCGGTTTCTCCACAGACTTCACAAGTCATGTAGGACACCAGAGATTGGACACTCTCTTGTTGGTTCATCTTCTCACAGCTGTCCAGCTTCTTTGCCAGCAGGTCCATCTTGGCCACGATCATGTCGGCTTCCTTAAGGGAATGCATACCTCGCTTATGGGGCTGCAGTCTCTCATCATTCCATCCTTGGTTCGGCACCATCTCCTCTATGAAAGCCTTAGCATCTGCAATATTCAGAGAAAAGAATGCACTGCTGACGGCGGCATCCAAATGGCTTGTAGAGAGTGGGGTTAGGCCATGGTAGAAGTTCTAGATCAACAGCCAGTCCTCCATACCATGGTGCGGACAAGCAGCGATGTACTCTTCAATTCTCTCCCAAGCCTCGGGAATAGATTCCTCGGCTTGTTGCGTAAAGCTGGAGATTTTGTTGCGAAGAGCATTCGTCTTGCCCATCGGAAAGAATTTGGCGAGAAAAGCATTGGAACATTTGCCCCATGTGTCTACAGCGTTGCGACTGGTATAGAACCATTGCTTCGCTTTTACTAGAAGAGAAAAGGGAAAAAGACGAAGACGGATGGCTTCTTGGGTTATCCCCTTAATGGTGAAGGTGCCACAAATCTCCAAAAATTGTTGGAGGTGAATATTGGCATCCTCATGAGCTTTGCCATAGAACAGGCTAGCTTGGACCATCATGATCAGAGCCGGTTTTAACTCAAAATTGAGGTTGGCATCGATCACGTCTGGTCCTATCGCTACATTAGTGGCAGAAGGAGTAGAAAATCACGAATGGTCTTATTGGCCATCGTGAAGATAGTACGAGATAAGAAAGAAAGAAGGTGAAGAAGATGAAGGAAAAAGATAAGAAGGACTAAGGAAAGAAAGAATGGGGTAAGATGGGATTCGCTAAGCGGGAGCTTAAGAGAAGATAAATTCGACACGGACTCAACCGATACACCGAATGCCTTCCCCGATAACGGCACCAGAAATGCTTGTTGGTAGTTCTTAGCTTCACTAAAGATAGAGCTAGGCAACTATCCCCGATAACGGCCCAGAAATGCTTGTTGGCACTTGCTAACGTTGTTACTAGGAGTAGACTATGAAATCTATTCCTGGCAACGGAGTCAGAAGCGCTTGTAGCAAGTCCGATCACTATACCTAAAGGAGTGAAGCTAAAGCAGCTATCTACTAATGTCAAATGGGGTTGTCAATCCCGACACTGGTAGGAGCTAGCTAGAGAGGTTGCAATCTACCAAGAGGAGATTCTGCAAGCGCACAGAACTATCGTAGTAGCACTTCGCCTAGGAGTACCAGGTGTCGATTTATTTGATCCCAAGGGAAGGCTAGGGTGGTGTATGAGTCGAGTCAAGGAGGGGATGAGAGTCGAAGAAAAGAGAAAAGGGAAGAGAGGGGATGAAAGGCTAGAAAGAATATGTGGGTCGATAGGTAAGGATGAAATGGATGGATAAGGTAAGGTGGATAACTAGATAGATAGAGGGGTAACTAAGGGTAACTAAGATAACTAACTATTAACTACTAACTACTCCTAGATAACTATGAAGCAAGTTAGCTACGAAGCAGGACAAGCAAAAGGCAATAAAGCAACTAAGTTAAGTAAAGTTTTATTCCTATCTTGTCAAGTACCGAGGTGTACTAGCCTTTACCTCTTACTTAGGTTGAATGCTAGCACAACGAGCCTTACTGTTAAACTGGGCCAACTACGTGGTGGAATTCAAGGCGCACAGGGCTGTCACCACCTGCTTGCTACCACAGCTATCCGGGAGTCCAGCCGTATCTGAAGGTAAGTCTATAACTAAGCACCACGCTTAACTATATTCTAACTATCTCTACCCTAGCTTTGAATAGAGACACCCTTGCATACGTCAGAGCAAATACTTGACTTAATAAGATAAACACTAGACTAACTAAGCAACCTATTGGCAAAGATCAATCACTAAGCACACTAGAGATTAACTACTATGGCTAAGTGAATTGAACTGTAGGATAGCTAGGCACTCAAGAAATCAATCAAGTATACCACTCAATACTGATAATTAGAATAAAGTAATACTTGAAATGATGAAATAGAATAGAGTAAAGTGCTTGAGTAACAAGAGCAAAACCTGAACTGGAGATGACGGAAGACTCTTCGCAGCTCCAGGACCGATCACTCGCACGCCTCTACTCTTGAGCTAAGCCTTGAGCAGCGCTACCGCGAGGGCAAAGATGCCTTGCTCTACTAGCTACCTACTGGCCTAAGCTCTCTGAGCTCTCACTTGCTTGCTTCTTCTTGCTTGTGTTGCTTCTTGGTGTTGGTGTTGATGTTCTAAATGGAATGGTGCCTCCAGGGGGGTATTTATAGCCTTGTGGAGTGAGCGGGGTACTTATAGGGGCAGCCAACTGACCTAGGGTTAGGTTAGGTGGCGGGCGCCACCCCTACTGGCGGCCGCCAGTCTCCTGGCCGTTGGATGCACCGTCCTTGATCCTACGGCATCCAGGTGGTTGTCCAAGGCGGTTTGGAGGTCGGTTGCATGTCCTAGCAACCGACTTAGGTCATGATCCACGCCACTCCCCTCCATAGCCATCCGATGTGTAACAGACTCGCCCAATAATGTGGCCCACCTACACTTGTCATTTGTCTAACGACCTCTGACCGTTATGTAAGTGTGCCACAAGACTGGATTAATCTGTTGGATACGATCGATGTATCCATGGGTCACAGGAATCATCCGAGTGTAATCATTACAGCACATACATTTCATACAAAATACCATATCGGAGAAATTCAGCGGAAGTCTTACATAAAAAAAATATTACAAACTAGTGTTCATTATTACAACATAGAAGGAAGGAGTTCAAGTAGCGAAAGTACTAAGTGCTGGATAAAAGTCTGATATCATAACCATATAGTGAACCCTGCCCAAGGGTACATCACTTATCCTCCTCAGCGGGGATTATTGTCATGCAACAGGGAGCAAATCATACTTGATCCGCTACTACACCTGCAACAAGGGATTATAGAACCCTGAGTACGGGGTACTCAGCAAGACTTACCCGACTAATAAAAGTTGGTGAGGACTCAGGAATGCAGGCTGAGGGGAAATCAAGGTAAGGCTTTAGCAAGAATTCAAACTTTTGCCTTTGCATAAAAGCTCCTACAGCTAAAAGTTGTGTCATTCCATATTTCTAACATTAGCTAAGTAATTGAATGTACATCTTATAATTAACCCATTACTCCTCCATTGTTTCATCATTAAACTACGCTGAGGGTGCGAGGACGAGTCTGCTTTTCTCGTGGAGCAAACGACGATTCGAACCGCTTGATATACCCAGCTGGGGCTTCCTTATCACACGACATATGCGGGACCGAACACGCATATATCAACTGTCCCGTGGATCCGCTCAAACCGGACCGGAGCCGCGCCACCCGGGGGTACAGTACACCACCGCCCTACAACGGCCTTGCTGAGTCCGTCCAACAGGGGACCGAGCAGGGTGGGTACACGTTACTCCCGCCATCTCTCCACTCCCAGTGCGCGGGTGCGCCGTTCCAGTAAGGGCATAGCCACAGTAGGGCTTACCGAAGCATGTGACCAGTACTAACAAATAGTTCTCGATCCAACGGGCCAACAGCGGACGGGCCCTAGGCGACACAGGCGGAAACACTACACCAGGACTCCATTTCCTGTGCAAGTTACCCGCCCGGTCTCATTTTAATTATGCCATCCCAATCCGGGGAAAGGGTTCCCAACAATAGCATCTTCTCTTTTCAAAAACCTACTCTAATGAGCAAGGCTAAGCAATCTAAGCATTTGTAAATAACCCAGTGACAAGGATAGTATAAGGAATAATCAAGGTAGATAATGCATCAAATAGGTAACATTCAACTCCTAAACTTAATGCATCAATTTTAGTAATAGTATCAATATTAAAAATCGCAAGGAAAGGTAAATGCACCGGGGCTTGCCTTGGGGTTCTTCTTCAGGCTCGCTACCACAGATATCGAATCCCACTTCGTAGAACAACGGTGTTTCACTTGCCGCGGGTTCCGATTGTTCCTTTTCTACTTCGGTCTCTATACGCCATGTAATAAACGAATGGACATAAGATGCATGCCATGAATGAATGAAGGAACGAATGCTTATGATGCTTAGAACAATCTTAAGAAGAGAAATACAGCAACTAATCAACATTCTTTAGGTAAAACAGAAATGCATTACAAGAGGGAGCTTTGGACATAACTATAGTCTTTTCAGATTTTATCTATGAATTTGTTTCTCACATAACTGGAGCTACAGATTATCAAATCAGGTGATTTAATACAATCTGGAAATCTTATCAAAACCTCTACAACTTTGCTATAATACCCAAGAGCTGATTCCAGAATCTTATGGACCAAATAATTGATTTGGTTGAATCTGTCCAGATCCTGGACAGATTCTAACATTTTTGTTCCATAGACCATAACTGGAGCTCAGTTTATCGAAAAATTGTGATCTAAGCCAATCTGGAAAGCTCATGAAGTCATCTACAACTTTCTTATAATACACAAAAGCTGAATCCCAATTTAAGTTCATCAATTAGCTCAGTTTCTCGGCTCTGTCCAGTTTCTGGACAGTTTTATAGACCCAGTTTTCACAGAGTATAACTTTCAGCTCATTTATCCAAAAATCACAAAATTTTAGGAGGAGCTAGGTACACAAATGCTCAGCAACTTTTCTGTACAACATTTTATCAGAAAATGATATAATGATGGTGTTATCACACATCTAACAGAACTGCTCCAGAAATTGCCAGAGTATGGCAAAGGCTATCCTTCCTATCAAGACATGATCGTAAAATTTAAACCCTTGACCATAGCACAAACATCCCAAAGGGCCTTTTTCCAGGTTACAAAATAAATACTCCACTTCATGATTTTATTTAGGAATTATGTATTTATGTAAGACAATATTGGATAGTTTTTAATCAACTACTCATTTTAGGTCAATTCCCAACATGGTGTCAACAAAAGGAGTTTTCATCATGTTTCTTTAACACAACCTTTGGTGTGAACAGCCCTAAACTATATAACCATGTCACATTACTCCTTGGACATTAAATAGAATAACAAAACAATAAGACCCAATTAGTAATTAATTATTCATTATTTAATAAAAGGGATTAATGATTAAGGCCAGAAATTATTTTCACATGAGGGGTCCATAATTTTTGTAAAGGTGTGTTTCAGGTTGACAAGTACTACAAAATTGGTTTCACAATTTTTGGACTTTGGGAAAAGCCTACACAATTATTTAAAGTGCCCAAACAATTTATTTGACTTTTTTTTAATTCTCCAACAAATCTTGTTCAAACCTGCAGTTTCATATTTTTGTAATTTTCTTTACATGTCAGAGAGCTTACACAAAAATTTTCATGATTTTAGGATCTGTAAATTAATTGTGACAAAAATAACAAATTGCAGCACTATTCACAAATTCTAAAAAAATGAAAAAGACTTGGCTCGGTCACTGACAAGGGGGACCCAGCGGTCAGGCTCGGGCTCGGCCTTGACCGCGGCGCGGGCGGCGCTGACCGCCGGCGTTCCTCGCCGACGGCGAAACCAGGGGCTCGTCCGAGGCTACCTACGTGCTCTACATCGCCTCGCGAACACATGGGTGGGCTCGGACAGGACAGGGAGTGATCTCAGACGGAGCGCCCGCAACAATGGCAGCTCGGCCGCGCCGAGCTCGATGGCTCGCCGGCGTTCCGGCCAAATCAATGCGGTAGAGACCAAAAGGATTCGAGCAACGGCACCAGGGGGCTCACCTAGGGTTGGTGCTCGCGCTAACTTGGTCAGAGAGGCTCGGGGAGGTAGAGGTCGACAGTGGCGGCGATGGCAGAGCGGCGGACGGTCTCCGCGGCGGCGTCCTGGCTCCTACGGCGCGGTAGCGACCTGGAAGTCGAGCCGACCAGAAAGAGGAGGTCAAGGCGAAACAAATGGCGCAAACGAATTGAACCGAGGAGCATCATACAGACCGAACGACGACGAAGTCGATCGCGGTGGTGGCCGGCCGGAGTTGGGGAAGATGATGTCGACCCGGGCAATGTGGGCCACTTGCGTTCGATTGAATGGGTCGGGGAGTTCGTGGGGATATGGCAGAGGTCGGGAAGGAGTCGGTTGCGACGGTGGGGGCTTGACGGTGGCGCAAGAGCTCGGCGGAGCTCGGCGGTGGTTCCGGGAAGAATGGAGGAGAAGGAGAAACGGAGACGCCGAGGAGTCGGTTTTGTGCGCGGGGAGAAGAGCAGCGCGTGTGCCAGCTCGCGTTGTAGCGGCGCGGAGCGAAGGACGCGTGGGGGAGGACGTGGCGTCACCGGAAGAGCCGCGGCCGCGTCGGGCCGACGTGGAGGCCATGCCAGGGTCCTTGCACTGTTGCTTCAATCCCTTTTGTCCCCTTTCAAATTTCGCCAAAATTTTGAACTAAAGAGCAAAATCCGTAAGAACGAAAGTTGTTCAGAATTTTGTGATCTACAAACTTGCTTTAAGGACCATGTGCCAATTCGGCCTAGATTTTGAATTATGGTTTGAATTCAAATTTGCCTCAAACTGAATTCTCAAATTACTTTAAAATTTTCTGAAGAAGTTCAAATTCCGTGAACATGAAAGTTGTCACATTTGTGTTTCCCTACAACTTTGATTTAAGGACCAAGGTGAGATTCTCAAAGGTTTGAAAGTTGTAGTTCAAGGGTAGTTTTTGAGGTTTAAACAAATTTGTTTTAATTCAAATTTTATGCAGAATATTTATTGACTTTATATACCAAAGTTGTTTCTCAGAACCAGACCTACAACTTGGTTTTTGGGACCCAACCCTAATTGAGCTTGGATCATGGTCACCATCATATAGGCACTAAAGGGACTTGGCATTTCTCCCTAATGCTCATGCTCATGGCTCTTTCTATTGGTTTTAGCTATCTCTTGACTCCTAAGCATACCACATTCATGTCATCAAATAGAGGTAAGCAATTACATAATGCACTTAAGATCAAGTTTTCATGAAATTATTAGATGCAAACTTATATAATTATATGAATGCCCCCATGCTCATGATGACATGTCAAGTTTTAATTGGCTAAAACACTAGAGGTGTTTCACGATGCCACTGACCTAGTGACCAAGGGCCAAGATTTGGCCTTGGCATGGTCACATGGATCAGTGATGTGGCAAAGGGGGAGAGTTGGGCCTCACCATGTGGCGGGCACCACATTTGGGTGGCGGGCGCCACCCTTGGTTGGCGGGCGCCACCCCACTCGGGCCCAAATGGGTCCTGGTGAGTGGGCTCGTCTCCTGGTGGGTCCATTCTCCAAATTTGGTCCAAATCCTGCATTCAAATAAAATTCAATGGACATGTGGAATTTGGTTAGTTTGAAACCTATTTGACTACATTTCATGCCTTTTGGTGAATTTTAGGGTAAAATGTTGATGGTAAAACAGGTGTTTAAGGACCATCAACAGTTGCGAGGGTTGTTCACTCTGGCTGGCTGCTTGCCCTTCGGAAGGGGATCACTAGAGACGTCAGGAAGGGTGTCAAGTGTGTTCCTAAGATGATTAGGTTTGGCAACCCACACTTGCTTGCGAGGTGGAGCCTTGGGAGGTTCATCAAGGATGCCATCCTTGGTGATAGTCTTGGGAGGCTCAGGTGGGGTGATCTTGATAAGCTTAGGGCTAGCCGATGGCTTCTCACTAGGGCTCACTCCACTAAACTCACCAATCTTGCCAAAGGTACTAGCGCCCTTCCCACCTAGAGCAAAGCCTACTCCTGAGCAATCAGTTCCCCTCTTGAACTGACTAATCATCATGCCTAACTGTGGCTCACTACATGACACCCAACTCAGGATGGACCGAAGGTATGTGTTTTCCTCCTCGGTTTGCATCCTGGCATGCCGACAGTTGGCAATCTCAAGCTCCATCCCCACGCATCGCTCACATGGAGCGGACAAGGTGCTAACTGAGCTGACCTTCACAGCTTCAGCAAGCTTGGCACTAACTTCTGCCAACTCAGTTCGCAAGCTAGGACAAAGCTTGCATGCACCTAGCAAAGAAGGCCTAGCCTTCACCTCCTCCAGCTCCTTCATCAGGGAGGGACACAACCTGCAATCACCCACCAAGTCTAGCCTACCCGTCAGCTCATCATCCACTTCAATCAAAGAGGCATACTTGGTTTGCAGGGTGGCAAAGTTTGTCATATGCATCGTGCACTCCTCACACTCCTCCTCATCGGTCACCTTCACCTCAGACTTAGCAAACTCAAGCTCCTTAAGCACATCATTCATCTTAGCCTTAAACTCATTGCGCTCTCGGATAGCTCGCTTGAGTTGCTTATCCTAACCGAGAACTATGTCGACGAGAGAATCACGCTCACCAGTAAGACGATCGACAAGAGAAGAGTTTGACACCTCGGAAGCATCATCGTCGTCGTTGTTGTCGTCCTTGGTCTAGCACTTGTGGTTCTCTTCGTCCAAGGCCATGGTGCAGAGGCCCTTAGGGGAGTGGCCAAAGAAGCAGAGCCCGTTGAAGCGATCTTCCATCTTGTGCTCATACCCATCGTCGCTGGAGTCGCCGTCGGTGGTCTTCTCACCGTCACTGAAGGTGGCGAGGAAGGCACGCTTGCCGGCATCAAAAGCCTTCTCCAAGTCCTCTCGGCGGTAGCCGCCCTTCTTCTTCTTCCCGGCCTTGTTCTCTGGCTTGCCCTTGCGCCTAGAGTTGCGGTTCTTGCCGTGGAAGGTCTTGTCACGCTTGGGGCAGCTCGCGACGAAGTGATCCGGATCTCCACATCCATAGCAGCCCTCGCGTGCGCCACCACGCCGGTGATTCAGGCGGTTGTTGTGAAACCACGAGAACCGGGTGGTGACGAGGGCGAGGTCATCGTCTCCAAACGCCTCCAACTGCTCCTCCATGACTGTAAGCAAAGAAGATAAAGAAAACTGAGGAGGTGAAGCGTCAGCAGAGAAAGTCGATCCACCCGTGCCTGAGACCAAACCCATGGTATGTGAAGATGGGTTCTTTAGCTTGGCCTGAGTCAGGTGATCGATCTCGGTGGACTTGAGCTTGCTGAACAGCTCATCTACGGTGAGGGTGTCGTAAGCAGCAGACTCAATGATGGTCGACACCTTCACCTCCCATACCTGCGGATACATGGGTGTATGCCGAGTCTCGGTGTGATGAGTGATTGTCAACGGGTTTGATCGCAGGTTCTTTGGCTTGTGTTGTGCAGGTGTCGAGCCCGGAGACAGTGATCGAGGGCAAGGTGAAGGTCAAGTAGAGACATGCCGTGCCGATGGACCGGGAGCGGTGAAGGGCGGACGTGAGGCTTGGATAGAGGGACCGGTGGCCTGAGGATCAGCTATGGTGGCTGACAGCCTAGGACAGCGATGAGCGGAGGCTTGCGGGGCACGATGTTGCTCGGGTCGAGGACCTGGGGACACGTGTCGGTGGACGGGGTGCACGGGCGGTGCATCCCCTCTACAGCTCCGGTTTGGTGGTTCAGCCAGAGAAAAACCACCGGGTGGACGGTTTCCGAGTTTGGGCCACAAAACTCGGGTGCTCGGTTTCCAGGTTTGCGCCACAAAACCTGGGCGTGCAGCGGGTTTCCGAGTTTGGGCCACAAAACTCGGGCTGAGGACGATTTCCAGGTTTGGGCCTCAAAACCTGGGTGCTTGCGGATTTCCTGGTTTCGGCCACCAAACCAGGGGACGGACATGGAGGCTGGTTTCCCGGTTTGGGCCTCAAAACCAGGGGATGGTGTGAAGGCCTGGTTTCCTGGTTTCGGCCACAAAACTGGGGGTGCGGTGTCCAGGAAAAGGACGGGCAGAGCGGTGGCGGCACGTGGTGGCAATCGGAAGGTTGCGTCGAGGCAACACTTCGAGTTGTGCGGGCGTGGCCGTCGGATCACCACCTACCACGAGTTGGTCCAGAATAACCTTAGGGTTTAGCTGGTTCGCTCTATAATTAGTTAGGGGTAGAGTGGGAATTAGGATTAGTTAGAATTAGGATAAGTAGGGGAGACACCCACCTCCCCACCTATCTCAGTCATTCGCTCTTCCAGGCTTAGGTTTTCCTGCTCTCCCAGCCCCCTGCTGTAGCTACTGAGATCCACAGAGAACCATACCTCTGTGCACTTGAGATTTTGAGGAAGTGAGGCCGTAACCTCACTGTTGTAGCGTGTGGTGGCCACACGGTTGCAGATCCATGTGTTGATTCACGTTTTGGTTTGTGTTCTTCGCGTTCTTATTTCTCCGCGTTTTTCCCGTCGCTCGATCTCCCTCTCTAGTGCGTCTTTGCGAAATCCGTTTGAATCATTTTGTTCGTTTCATCGAGGAGGTCATTTCGACCAAAGGAATTCATCTAACTCCTCATGAACGAATAGATCGAGATGATTTCGTTTTTGTGGCGCTTTTACGGTTCATCCACCTTCCCTTTTGATTTCCCATTGATTGAGTCGATTTGAGTGGATGATTTCTTGGGGATAGTCTCCTAACTACCCCGTGATCATCTTCTCTAAGTTTGGGAACATGGGATTGTGATTTGATTCAAATTTGGGAAGGATTGGGTGAAGGGCGACCGAAATCGCCCTCACTAGGACTTGGCGGACAGTCCGCCGTCCCAGGCGCGGACAGTTCGCGTGTCGGGGCTGGTCCAGTCCAGCGGCGGGCAGGCTCTGCTGTTTTTGGCTCGAGACACCGGCGGACAGTCCGGGCTCGAGCAGTGGGACTTCAGCAGCCGTGTGTTTTTGCACACTTGACCGGCGGACAGTCCGCCACCAAGTCGCGGACAGTCCGCAGTAGGGGCGGCCAGTCCGGGACCCCAAGGCCGGACACTCCGGGACCCTGCTGAAGGGTGTTTTCAATGCATTTGCCGTCCTGGCTTTTCCGCTTGGTTTTCGGACTTCTCGTTTGGCCCTAGAGTTAACCAAGAAACATTTCTAGGTATCTTTGCTACTTGTTAGCATTGGTATTTAGGGATTTCTCGACGTAGCCTCCAATCTACGTTTGGGACTCAGTTTTCAAAGGGAGAACTTGAGCCGGAGCTTTTGGTCTTTGGTTTGCTTGAGCTTTGTGGTGCTCCGCTATGATCCTAGAGATCATCCACCCTCTTCCAAGGGTCGTGAGCATCACGGTTTCGGTCGGTATTTCTTGGGGTTGATTTTGGGACATTTGGCCAAAGTTTCGAGAGAAATTTGATTGGCTCCCATTCACCCCCCTCTGGTCGCCTTGCTTTTGCATTCTCGGTCCTTCAATTGGTATCGGAGTGGGTTAAGGATCTTCCACCTTAGCTGGTTCTAGATCCACCAAAGGCGACATGGATCACGGCGTGGGCAAACCGCCGTTCTTTGATGGGACAAACTATGCGTATTGGAAGATACGCATGTCGGCCTATCTCCAGAGCATGGGCTCTTCTGTTTGGGAGATTTGCAACAAGGCCGATTACGTTGTTCTGGCTGCTCGTGTCTCTCAGCTTCAGATCGATGAGCACGAGGCCAATAGCCGGGCGCGTAATGCCTTGTTCTCCTGTTTGAGCATGTCTGAGTTTGATCGCGTTTCTCACCTCCCCACGGCTTGTGAGATTTGGAACACCCTCATGCGCTTCCATGAGGGCACCACTCAAGTCAAATCCCATCTCTACGAGTCGCACAAGCGGGAGTATGAGAACTTTCGACATATGCCTGGCGAGAGCATAGAATGTTTATTCGCTCGCTTTTAGGTCATTGCCAACAAGATGCAAGCTAACAAGGAGCTGTTGCCTTTCGACGACCATGAGAGGGCTTTGAAGCTTTTGCACACTGTCGATCGGTCGGTGTGGGACTCAAAGGTCCAGGCGATCATCGAATCTTCTAACTATGAGACCCTCACTTGCGACGAGCTCTTTAGTAAGCTCAAGTCTAGTGAGATTGACGTCATGTCGAGGGCTTCTTATGAGAATCCTTCTGGCCCGACTATGGCTTTGGTTTCTGGCTCTTCTGCTAACCCCTCTAGTGGCTTTGCACTTTCATCTCTCTTTTCTGTCACAGAGGACCAGCTGGAGTCTTTGGTGGATGATGAGTTGGCTTTGCTTGCCAACCGGTTCTCGCGGTTTCACAACAACCGCATGAACCGTCGCCACGGAGGAGGACGCTCGGGCTGTTTCGAGTGCGGCGACCCCGACCACTTCATCGCCAGCTGCCCCAAGAAGAACAAGCATTCGGGGAAGGGCGATCACGGGCACAAGTACGACTCCGACAAGCGCAAGGAGAAGCACGTCTCCGCAAGGTGCAAGCGGAAGGGCGGCTTGGACAAGGAGTACATCAAGAAGACGTACTTGGAGAAGGCCCAGGCTGAGCAGCGTGCTTTCTTTGCCACGCTCAGCGACGTCGATGGCTCGGATGATGACTCCGCTTGCTCATGCGACAACGAGTCCGAGAAGATGAAGAAGATTGAGGACAAGCTGAACGGCCTCTGCTTCTTCGCCGACAACGAGGGCTTCTGCACCATGGCCCTCGACAAGGAGGTCGACACCCAACTGGAGGACACTCCTCGGAACAATGACGACGATGACGACACCTCCCAAGTATCTATGACCCACGACGAGCTCTTTGCTGAGAATGAGAAGCTTACTGCCGCCTTGCTTAGTCAGGATAAGCTGCTTAGGCGTGCCGCTAGAGAGCGCAAGGAGTTTAGGCAGAAGTGGGAGGACACAGTGAAGGAGTTGGAGTTTGCAAAATCCACCGTGGTCGTGTCGGAGGAGGTTGAGTGCGAGTCGTGCAACAAGCACATGACTGACCTTCTCACTTTGAGAGGCAAGTATGCTGCTTTGGTTGGAGAGGTGGATGAGCTCCGGGATAGGCCCCAGTTGTTGGGTGCGTGCAAGACTTGTCCTGTCTTGCAAACCGAGTTGGCAGAGAAGAATGCCAAGATTGAGTCTCTTGAGAAGGCTAGCTCGGGTAGCACTTGTGTCACTAGGTGTGCTTTGTGTGAGGGTTTGGAGATGGAGATTGCCAATGTGAAGCATGGCAAGATGCAAACAGAGGAGGAAAACACATACCTTCGGACCATCTTGTCATGGGTCTCTTGTAGTGAGCCGCAGCTCGGGATGATGATCTCCCAATTCAAGCGAGCTGCTGGAGGTCCTGGTGTAGGTTTTGCTCCGGGTGTTGATCTTTCTGCTTTTGGGAAGACTGGAGAGTCGAGTGGCCTAAACTCATGTGAGAAGCCCAACTCCACCACTACGCCCAAACTGACCAAGCTTCCACCCAAAGAGCCTCTCAAGCCTAACACCAAGGTTGGGGTGTTTGAGGAACCCCCGAGAGCTCCACCGAAGAACCAAGTGTGGCATCCCAAACCCAATCACCTCAAAAACAAGCTGGACACAATGCCACCCATCCAGGAGGAGCTTATGCCACAGAAGGGCAAAGTGATCCAAACCCACAACCGTGAGTACCAACAACCCCCTTTGCGTGTGGTGAGGTACCATTGTGAGTACTGTGGGAGAGATGGTCACTTGGGTGAGTTTTGCTATCGGCGCAAGAGAGAGGAGCGTCGTGCCAGGGAGATGGACAATCCGGACATGTACCATCCTTTCCATGATGTGCATGTGCCGAACGTCCAGAGGAGAGCTCCGAGGAGAGCTGCTAGGCCTAGAGGTGCAGCACCTCAAGGTCCTAGGCGTCAGGGAGGAGGTGCCCGACAGAGTCCTGACTTTGCAGCATACGGACCCCGTGGCGGAGGCTTTGTTGAGCGTTTTCCCCCACCGCGTTTTGACTATCGCGATGGACGCTCTTTCCTTAGTGGACCACGTTTTTCTGTGCGTGGTGATCACTACCCCCGTAGACAGGCTAGGAATGTTTTTTACACTGACCGTTCTTTTGAGCAGCCGGCCCAACACTGGTTTTCTCCTTACTTCACTAACCCCAGTGTTGGACCGTATGCTCACCCTATGTCTTTTTATTGATGTAGGTAAAATGGTTGGAGGACATTTGGTTGGTGGATTCTGGTTGCTCGAGACACATGACTGGAAACGCCAAGTGGTTCTCCAGTCTTAGACCTGTTGCCGGAAAGGAGTTTATCACTTTCGGCGACAATAGTAAAGGTAAGGTGTTGTCTCGCGGGTAGGTGCGGGTTAATGAGCACTTTGTATTGCACGATGTTGCTCTTATTTCTAACCTGCATTTTAACCTTCTTTCTGTTTCGCAACTTTTTGATGATGACTATGAGATTCGTTTTAAACCGAATCTCAGTCGCATTTTAGATCCTCATGGCAATCTTGTATGTTTGATTTTGCCCTTTGGGAAAGTCTTTCGCGCGAATTTCTCGGAGTCGTTTGGTATTTCCCGCTGTCTTTGGGCTAGTCCTTCCTCCTCTGTTCTTTGGAAGTAGCATAGGAGGCTCGGTCACATAAGCTTCGACTTGCTTGCAAAACTTAGCTCACTTGGCCTAATTCGAGGATTGCCCAAGATGTCGATGGAGAAGGATCTAGTTTGCCATTCTTGTAGACATGGAAAGATGGTTGCCGCTACCGACCATCCAGTGACTAAGGTCATGACTTCGCACCCTGGAGAGCTTTTACACATGGATCTTGTTGGTCCGGCTTGGGTGAGCTTAGTTGGGGGGAAGTGGTACGTGCTTGTTGTTGTCGATGATTTTTCGAGATATTTGTGGGTATTCTTTTTGACTGAGAAGACGGAGACTTTCTCATTTGCTCGCAATCTGATTTTGCGTCTTCAGAATGAGTTCCCTTTGAACTCGATGCGAGCTATTAGAAGTGATAATGGTTCCGAATTCGAGAATTCAGATTTTGAGAAGTTTTGTAACTCTTTGGGTTTGGAGCATTAGTTTTCTTCCCCCTATACACCGCCCCAAAATGGAGTTGTAGAGAGGAAGAATCGGACCCTTGTAGAGATGGCCAGGACGATGCTCGATGAGCATAGGACTCCTAGGCGATATTGGGCCGAAGCTATGAACACTGCATGCTACATTTCAAATCGCATTTTTCTGAGAGCCTTTTTGAAAAAGACTTCTTATGAGTTGCGTTTTGGTAGACAGCCCAAAGTGAGTTATTTTAGAGTTTTCGGTTGTCATTGTTTTATATTGAAGAAAGGCAACTTGGACAAATTTGAGTCTCGTTCTTCTGACGGTGTATTTTTGGGTTATGGCACTCATACTCGTGCATATCGTGTACTTAACCTTGATACTAACCGAGTCATGGAGACATCCGATGTCACTTTTGACGAGACCGTCATTTGTCCTTCTTCTCGTTTTGAGCGTGCAGGTGATCATGAGGTTGGTGAGCCTCTTTTCGATGACGAGGACGAGGATGCTGAAGGCATGGGTGACCCAGCATTGCCTCCACCTGCTGTGCCGCAAAGAGCGGCTTCTACGACGACTCACGGCCCTGACACGTCTTCTTCCTGGGGGCCGTGGGATCCGCCACCCCGAGCGGTACCTTTTGTACCCAGGGAGGCACCAGCTGCTGTTGAGGGGGAGGCTACTTCAGCTCGGGAGGCGCCACAACACATCCAGCGCTAGCACCCGCCTTAGCAGATGATCGGCAGCATCGACGAACGTGTCACTCGGTCCAGATCACAGCACATCTCTCACTTTGCTCATTCTGCATTTGTTGCTGATTTTGAACCCCGAGATGTTGGACACGCTTTGACGGATCCTGATTGGGTCAATGCCATGCATGAGGAGTTAGAAAACTTTGAGCGAAATCGGGTTTCGGTTCTAGTTCCACCTCCTTCAGACTGTAATCCTGTTGGGACAAAATGGGTTTTCAAAAACAAACAAGGAGAGGACGGCCACATTGTGAGGAACAAAGCGCGCCTTGTGGCCAAGGGTTATAGTCAGAAGGAGGGGATAGACTATGAGGAGACTTTTGCTCCTGTAGCTCGTTTGGAGGCTATTAGGATACTCTTGGCTTTTGCTGCATCCAAAGGTTTCCAACTTTTTCAAATGGATGTCAAGAGTGCCTTCTTAAATGGCTACATAGAAGAGGAAGTTTATGTTGAGCAACCCCCCGGTTTTGAAAATCACAAGTTTCCAAACCATGTTTTTAAACTTCACAAAGCTTTATATGGTTTGAAACAAGCCCCTAGAGCCTGGTATGATAGGTTGAAAACCTTTTTGCTTGCTAAGGGTTTTAAAATGGGATGTGTAGATAAAACGCTCTTTCTCCTCAAGCAAGGCCAAGACACTCTCTTGGTCCAGATTTACGTGGATGATATCATTTTCGGTGGTTCTTCTCACGCTTTGGTTGCCAAGTTTGCAGATACTATGAGCAGGGAGTTCAAGATGAGCATGATGGGCGAGTTGACATTCTTTCTTGGGTTGCAAATTAAGCAATCCCGAGAGGCGACGTTTGTGCACCAGGGCAAGTACACCAAGGACTTGCTGAAACGGTTCGATATGGGTGAGGCCAAGCCTCTTCCAACACCCATGTCGACGACGACGGCCCTGGATGCTGACACGGATGGGGAAGCAGTGGACCAGAAGGAGTACCGAAGCATGATCGGGTCGCTGCTCTACCTGACGGCGACACGCCCGGACATCCAGTTCGCGGTGTGTCTGTGCGCGCGCTTTCAAGCGTCACCGCGCACTTCTCACCGTCAGGCGGTGAAGCGGATTTTTAGGTACCTTCATTCACACCTGAGTTTGGGATTTGGTATTCTGCTTCCTCCACCCTTTCCCTTTGCGGTTATTCGAATGCCAATTTTGCTGGTTGCCGTATTGTGCGCAAGTCCACTTCTGGGACTTGCCAGTTCATTGGTTCTTCTCTTGTATCGTGGTCTTCTCGCAAGCAGTCTAGTGTCGCTCAGTCTACCACAAAGGCTGAATATGTTGCTACGGCTAGCTGCTGTTCTCAGTTGCTTTGGATGATGGCCACTTTGCGTGATTTTGGTCTGAGCTTTTCTCACATCCCTCTGCTTTGTGACAGCACGAGTGCTATTAGCGTTGCTAAGAACCCCGTGCTTCACTCGAAGACCAAACACATTGATGTGCGCTTTCATTTTTTGCGTGACCACCAAGAGAAGGGTGATATCGACCTTCGCCATGTCGATACTCATCATCAGTTGGCTGATATTTTCACCAAGCCTTTAGACGAATCAACCTTTAATCGGTTGAGGGGTGAGCTTGGTGTGTGTTTCCCCTTTTAGATGGGGGAAACATTTTGGATCTTGTATTATAGACTGACTCTTTTTTGTTTGACTTTCTTTTCCTTTGCATTTTAGCATACGCATTTATATTCTGAGCTTCATGTATGTAATCATGAGAATGTAACTATGCTCTATGTAGTATGCTCTGGTGCTTATGATGATGCTTGTAGCTTATGCTCTTTCTGATCACTAGTACATATTGTGAGCTGAGCTATTTTTTAAATGGTGAATTTGCTTAATGAACCTAAAATCTGAAAATGTTCACCATTGAGATATGCAACTAGCATGTGTAGGATGTGTTGAATTCACTCATGCTTTTTTATATATGCTAGGTTGCTATGTCTCTAGTTCTGAGTCATTCACTTGCTTGGTATGTTCATATCCTGTTTAAAATTTGAACCAAGTGTTAAGTGAATTGAAAAGATCGAGATGGGATTGCTTGTCACATCACGGTATCGAGACTGTTTCTCATTGCACTTTGAGTTAAACTTGAGCCGTGTAGTGTATGACCGAAACCGTAGCTTTAAGCTTCTGATTGCTTCGGCATAGGCTTCGCTCGGTTGAAAAGTTAGGCAAAGACAAGTTTTCAACCTCTCGCAATCACATGCTAATATTTGAACTTGTGCAATTTTACCGCTGCAACTCCGATTTAATTTTTGAAATCACAAGTGTATGGTTCATTCTTAAGCATGATGATTGAACTTTGCTAGGGGTAGTTCACCTTGTATACATGCTTAGCACTTGTTCGGATTCGTGTCTATACATGTTTAGTGCTATTTTGATGGTGACTATCTTTTGGCTAAAAACTGCTCACTTTGCTCATATGTTCATATTTCGTATTCGGTGATCAGTTTGAGCCTTTGCTATATGCGTGCTTAGTTGAGTCATTGGAGTTATGCTATTTAGAGCATCTTTGCATTCTTTTGACTATATGCCTGAAGCTGCTTACTTGCATTTTGACTCATATGCATTTTGGAAGGGGGAGAGTTTTATTTTGTTGGCTTTTGATGGTGCCTTTGCTGAGGGGGAGAACTTCCGCCTGATTAGTGCATTTTCAACTAAGGGGGAGAAATTGCAAATCATATGCTTCCTGGTGTTCAACTAAGGTGAAGTTTTCATGAAGGGGGAGAAATTTTTCAAATCTTGTGCTTCTCATGTTGGACCTAGGGGGAGTTTTCCTAGTTGTAAGCGCTATTTGAGGGGGAGCTTTGCTGCTTTCTGTTGGACGTAAGGCATTGGTATCGAGCTTTCTTGCTAGTTGTGTTTGAAGGACCGAGAATGCAAAACCAAGGTGACCAGAGGGGGGTGAATGGAAGCCAATCAAATTTCTCTCAAAACTTTGGCCAAATGTCCCGAAATCAACCCCGAGAAGAATGGACTAAACTCGTGATGCTCACGACCCTTGGAAGAGGGTGGATGATCCCTAGGATCATAGCGGAGCACCACCAAGCACAAGCGTAGCAAGGGCCAAAAGCTCCAACTCAAGTTCCCCCTTGGAAAACCGAGTCCCGAACGTAGATTGGAGGCTACACCGAGAAATCTCCAAATACCAATGCTAACGAGTAGCAAAGATACCTAGAAATGTTTCTTGGTTAACTCTAGGGCCAAACGAGAAGTCCGAAAACCAAGCGGAAAAGCCGGGACAGCAAGTGCACTGAAAAACCCCTTTCAGCAGGATCCCGGACTGTCCGGACCCCCTGTCCCGGACTGTCCGCGGCAAGGGCGGGCTGTCCGCCAAAACTTCCTGGACTGTCCGCCGGCAGAATCACAAAAATAGCAAGGTTGCTGAACACTTGCTGGACAACCCCGGACTGTCTGGCAAACACTACGGTGGACTCTTCGTGGTTCAAATCGGACTTGTCCGAATGAGCACCGCTGCCACTGGTCTGGCTGGTGCCCGATGCCCGGACTGTCCGCGGCCCTGCAGAGAGGGCGATTTTAGTCGCCCTCAACTCAAATCTTCCCCAAATCGATTCAAACCAAAATCCCAAGTTCCCAAACTTGGAGAAGATGATCACAGGGTAGTTAGGAGACTATCCCCAAGAAATCATCCACTCAAATCGACTAGAACTCCGGGAAATCACAAGGAAATGTGGATGAACCAAAAAAGCGCCACGAAAATGAAATCGTCCCGATCTATTCAATCATGAGGAGTTAGATGAATTCCTTTGGTCGAAATGACCTCTTCAATGATACGAACAAAATTATTCAAACGGATTTCGCAATGACGCACTAGAGAGGGAGATCGAGTGACGGGAAAATCACGGAGAAACAAAGAACGCGAAGAACACGAACCAAAACGCGAATCAACACAATGATCTGCAGCCGAAGCGCAAACACACGCTACGACACTGAGGTTACGGCCTCACTTCCTCAAAATCAACAGTACACAAAGGCAAGTCTCGCTACGGATCTCAGCTAGCTACAGCAGGGGATTGGGAGACCAGGAAACCCTAAGTGCAAAGAGCAAATGACTGAGATATCTGGGGAGGAGGGTGTCTCCCCCTACTTAACCTATTCCTAATTCCTACTCTACCCATCTCTAATTACAGAGCGAACCAGCAAAACCCTAAGGTTATTCTGGACCAACTCGTGGTAGGTGGTGATCCGACGGCCACGCCCGCACAGCCCGAAGCGTTGCCTTGACGCAACCTCCAGATTGCCGCCACGTGCCACCACCGCTCTGCCCATCCTTTTCCCGGACGCCGCACCCCCGGTTTTGTGGCCGAAACCGGGAAAGCAGCCTTCACGCCATCCCCCAGTTTTGAGGCCCAAACCGGGAAACCAGCCTCCAAGTCCATCCCCTTGTTTTGTGGCCGAAACCAGGAAACCCGCCAACGCCCAGGTTTTGAGGCCCAAACCTGGAAACCGTCCTCAGCCCGAGTTTTGTGGCCCAAACTCGGAAACCCACCGCACGCCCAGGTTTTGTGGCCCAAACCTGGAAACCGAGCACCCGAGTTTTGAGGCCCAAACTCGGAAACCGTCCACCCGGTGGTTTTTCTGTGGCTCAACCACCAAACTGGCGCTGTAGAGGGGATGCACCGCCCGTGCACCCCGTCCACCAATACGTGTCCCCATGTCCTCGACCCGAGCAACACCGTGCCCCGCAAGTCTTCGCTCGTCGCTGTCCCAGGCTGTCAGCCACCACAGCTGATCCTCAGGCCCTCCGGTCCCTCAGTCCAAGCCTCACGTCCGCCCTTCACCGCTCCCGGTCCATCAGCACGGCACGTCTCTACTTGACCTTCACCTCGCCTTCGATCACTGTCTCTGTGCTCGACACCTGCACAACACAAGCCAAAGAACCTGCGATCAAAGCCATTGACAATCACTCATCACACCGAGACTCGGCATACACCCATGTATCCGCAATCTCCCCCTTGACGAGTGCATTGTCAACTACTCACACAAATCATAATAGAAGGAAGAAGGAAGGAAGAAAGGAGAAGAGAGAACTCGACCAAATGACCCAAAAGCATAGCAAAGCCGAAGAAGGTCAAGTGGAAGAAGCGAAAACAACTTGGTCCCCAAAGACATGGGCAACGGCTCGACGCAACCAAGCAAAGCAAAGCTAGCCCTCAAGAAGAGGTAGAACAGGCTCAACACCGCTAGCCAAAACCAATCGAAAGCTTCAGAAAAAGAGCTCGACACCAATGCCTTGTGGCCAGCAAGAAGTAGCAAAAGTGCTAGTCCCTCAAGAAAGAGGCACAGAGGCTCAACACAACTAGCATGAAAAACTCGCTTCAAACCAAACACGCTTCGAGCCAATCGAGATCAAATGCTCTAAAAAATGTTTGCTAGTCCCTCAAGACAGAGGCAAAGGCTCAACACAACTAGTAAACTCCCCCTCGAGAAATGCAAGCAACCAGGAAGAACTCCCCCTTAGTTGAACACAGGAAGCATATGATGTGCAAAAATTTTCTCCCCCTTTGTCAACCGATCGGAGAACACATGATTTGTCATTTTTCTCCCCCTTAGTTGAAAATGCACTTATCAAGAAAAAACATCATTAGGCAAATGAGCAAAGATCTCCCCCTTCCAACATGCATATGAGTCAAAATGCAAGTTAGCAGCTTCAGGCATATAGTCAAAAGAGTGCAAAGATGCTCTAAACAGTATAACTCCAATGACACAACTAGGCATTCATAGAGCAAAGGCTCAAACTGATCACCAAATACGAAATATGAACATATGAGCAAAAATGAGCAGTTTTGAGTCAAAAGGTATTCACAATCAAAATAGTACTAAACATGTATGGGCAGGAGTCCGAACAAGTGCTAAACATGTATATAAGGTGAACTACCCCTAGCAAAGTTCAATCATCATGCTTAAGAATGAAACATACACTTGTGATTTCAATTTTAATATCGGAGTTGCAGCGGTGAAAATTCACAAGTTCAATTATTAGCATGTGATTGCGAGAGGTTGAAAGCTTGTCTTTGCCTAACTTTTCAACCGAGTGAAGCCTATGCCGAAGCAATCAGAAGCTTAAAGCTACTGTTTCGGTCATACACTAAACGGCTGAAGTTTAACTCAAAGTGTAATGAGAAACAGTCTCGATACCGTGATGTGTTGACAAGCAATCCCATCTCGATCTTTTCTATTCACTAAAACTTGGTTCAAATTTTAAACAGGATATGTACGGACCAAGCAAGTGAATGACTCAGAACTAGAGACATAGCAACCTAGCATATATGAAAAGCACGAATGAACTCAACACATCCTACACATGCTAGTTGCATATCTCAATGGTGAACATTTTCAGATTTTATGAACATGAAGCAAATTCACCATTCTAAAATAGCTCAGCTCACAACATGTACTAGTGATCAGAAAGAGCATAAGCTATAGGCATCATCATAAGCAACGGCGCATACTACATAGAGCATAGTTACATTCTAATGATTATAAACATGAAGCTCAGAATGTAAATGCGTATGCTGAAATGCAAAAGAAAAAAAGACAAAGGAAAAGAGTCAGTCTATTATACAAGAACCAAAATGTTTCCCCCATCTAAAAAGGGAAACACACACCAAGCTCACCCCTCAACCGATTAAAGGTTGATTCGTCTAAAGGCTTGGTGAAAATATCAGCTAGTTGATGATGAGTATCGATAGGGCAAAGGTCGATATCACCCTTCTCCTAGTGGTCTCGCAAAAAATGAAAGTGCACATCAATGTGTTTGGTCTTTGAGTGAAGCACGGGGTTCTTAGCAACGCTAATAGCACTCGTGCTGTCACAAAGCAAAGGAACTCAAGAAAAGCTCAGACCAAAATCACGCAAAGTGGCCATCATCCAAAGCAACTGGGAACATCAGCTTGCCGTAGCAACATATTCAACCTCTGTGGTAGACTGAGCGACACTTGACTGCTTGCGAGAAGACCACGATACAAGAGAAGATCCAATAAATTGGCAAGTCCCAGAAGTGGACTTGCGCTCAATACGGCAACCAGCAAAATCGGCATTCGAATAACCGCAAAGGGAGAGGGTGGAGGAAGCAGAATACCAAATCCCAAACTCAGGTGTGAAACGAAGGTACTTGAAAATCCGCTTCACCGCCTGACGGTGAGAGGTGCGCGGCGACGCTTGAAAGCGCGCGCACAGACACACCGCGAACTGGATGTCCGGGCGTGTCGCCGTCAGGTAGAGCAGCGACCCGATCATGCTGTGGTACTCCATCTGGTTCACTGCTTCTCCATCCACATCCGCATCCAGGGCAGTCATCGTCGACATGGGTGTTGGAAGAGGCTTGGCCTCACCCATATCGAACTGCTTCAGCAAGTCCTTCGTGTACTTGCCCTGGTGCACGAACGTCCCCTCTTGGGATTGCTTAATTTGCAACCCGAGAAAGAATGTTAGCTCGCCCATCAGGCTCATCTCAAACTCCCTGCTCATAGTATCTGCAAACTTGGCAACCAAAGCGTGAGAAGAACCACCGAAAATGATATCATCCACGTAAATCTGGACCAAGAGTGTGTCTTTGCCTTGCCTAAGGAGAAAGAGCGTTTTATCTATACATCCCATTTTAAAACCCTTAGCTAGCAAAAAGGTCTTCAACCTATCATACCAGGCTCTAGGGGCTTGTTTCAAACCATATAAAGCTTTGTGGAGTTTAAAGACATGGTTTGGAAACTTGGGATTTTCAAAACCGGGGGGTTGCTCAACATAAACTTCCTCTTCTATGTAGCCGTTTAAGAAGGCACTCTTGACATCCATTTGAAAAAGTTTGAAACCTTTGGATGCAGCAAAAGCCAAGAGTATCCTAATAGCCTCCAAACGAGCTACAGGAGCAAAAGTCTCCTCATAGTCTATCCCCTCCTTCTGACTATAACCCTTTGCTACAAGCCTGGCCTTGTTTCTAACAACGTGGCCATCCTCTCCTTGCTTGTTTTTGAAAACCCATTTTGTCCCAATAGGCTTACAGTCTGGAGGATGTTGAACTAGAACCCAAACCCGATTTTGCTCAAAATTTTCTAACTCCTCATGCATGGCATTGACCCAATCCGGATCCATCAAAGCGTGTCCAACATCTCGGGGCTCAAAATTAGCAACAAAAGCAGAATGAGCAAAGTGAGAGATGTGCTGTGACCTAGACCGAGTGACCCATTCGTCGATGTTGCCAATCATCTGCTGAGGGGGGTGCTAGCGCTGGATGTGTCGTGGCACCTCCCGGGAAGAAGTGACCTCCCCCTCAACAGCAGCTGGTGCCTCCCCGGGTACAAAAGGTACCGCTCGGGGTAGCGGATCCCACGGCCCCCAGGAAGAAGAGGTATCGGGGCCGTGAGTCATCGTAGAGGCCGCTCTTTGCGGCACAGCAAGTGGAGGCGATGCTGGGTCATCTACTCCTTCAGCATCCTCGTCCTCATCATCAAAAAGAGGCTCACCAACCTCATGGTCACCTGCACGCTCAAAATGAGAAGAAGGACAAACCATGGTCTCATCGAAGGTGACATCGGATGTCTCCATGACTCGGTTAGTATCAAGGTTAAGTACACGATATGCATGAGTGTGAGTGCCATAACCCAAAAATACACCGTCAGAAGAACGAGACTCAAATTTGTCCAGGTTGCCTTTCTTCAATATAAAACAATGGCAACCGAAGACTCTAAAGTAACTCACCTTGGGCTGTCTACCAAAATGCAACTCATAAGAGGTCTTCTTCAAGAAAGCTCTCAGAAAAATGCGATTTGAAATGTAGCATGCAGTGTTCATAGCCTCGGCCTAATATCGCCTAGGAGTCCTATGCTCATCGAGCATCATCCTGGCCATCTCAACAAGGGTCCAATTTTTCCTCTCTACAACACCATTTTGGGGCGGTGTGTAGGGGGAAGAAAACTGATGCTCCAAACCCAAGCAGTCACAAAACTTCTCAAAATCCGAATTCTTGAATTTGGAACCATTATCACTTCTGCTAGCTCGCATCGAGTTCAAAGGGAACTTGTTCTGAAGACGCAAAATCAGATTGTGAGTGAAGGAAAAAGTCTCGGTCTTCTCAGTCAAAAAGAAGACCCACGAATATCTCGAAAAATCGTTGGCAACAACCAAAACATACCACTTCCCCCCAACTGAGCTCACCCGAGCCTGACCGACTAGGTCCATGTGTAAAAGCTCTCCAGGGTGCGAGGTCATGACCTTAGTCACTGGATGGTGGGGAGCGGCAACCATCTTTCCATGTCTAAAAGAATGGCAAACTAGATCCTTCTCCATCGATAGCTTGGGCAATCCTCGGATTAGGCCAAGTGAGCTAAGTCATGCAAGCAAGTCGAAGCTCAAGTGACCGAGCCTCCTATGCCACTTCCAAAGATCAGAGGAAGAAGGACTAGCCAAAAGACAGCGGGAAACACCAAACGACTCCGAGAAATTCGCACGAAAGACTTTCCCAAAGGGCGAAATCAAACATACAAGATTGCCCTGGGGATCTAAAATGCGTCTGAGATTCGGTTTAAAACAAATCTCATAGTCATCATCAAAAGTTGCAAAACAGAAAGCAAGTTAAAATGCAGGTTAGAAACAAGAGCAACATCGCGCAACACAAAGTGCTCATTAACCTGCACCGACCCGCGAGACAACACCTTACCTTTACTATTGTCGCTGAAGGTGATAAACTCCTTTCCGGCAACAGGGCTAAGGCTGGAGAACCACTTAGCGTTTCTGGTCATATGTCGAGAGCAACCGGAATCCACCAACCAAATGTCTTCCAACCGTCTTACCTACATCAATAAAAAGACCTGGGGTGAGCATACGGTCCAACACTGGGGTTAGTGAAGTAAGGAGAATACCAGTGTTGGGCCGGCTGCTCAAAAGAATGGTCAGTGTAAAAACCATTCCTAGCCTGTCTACGGAGAAAGCGAGCACCACGTTTAGAAAGACGTGGTCCGCTAAGGAAGGAGTGTCCATCGCGATACTCAAAACGCGGTGGTGGAAAACGCTCTACAACAAAGCCACCGCCACGGGGTCCATAGCCTACAACTGCAGGCTCCCGCCGGGCACGCTCTCTACGAGGCCTAGACCTAGGTACTTGAGGCATTGCACCTCTAGGCCTTGCATCTCTCCTCGGAGCTCTCCTCTCCCTAGGCCTGGGAACTTGAGGTTCTGGTCCTCTGGGCCTAGCAACACGCCTCTGAACATTTGGCGCATGTACATCATGGAAGGGATGGTACATGTCCACATTGTTCATCTCCTTAGCACGGCGCACCTCTCTCTTGCGCCTATAGCAAAACTCACCCAAGTAACCGTCTCTCCCACAATACTCACAATGGTACCTCACCGCACGCAAAGGGGGTTGTTGGTACTCACGGTTGTGGGTTTGGATCACTTTGCCCTTCTGTGGCAAGCACTCCTCCTGGATGGGTGGCATTGTGTCCAGCTTGTTTTTGAGGTGGTTTGGTTTGGGTGCCCACTGCTGGTTCTTGGGTGGAGCTCTCGGAGGTTCCTCAAACAACCCATCCTTGGTTGTAGGCTTGGCAGGCTCTTTGGGTGGAAGGTTGGTAAGTTTGGGAGTAGTGGTGGAGTTGGGCTTCTCACATGGGTTCAGACCACTCGACTCTCCAATCTTCCCAAAAGCAGAAAGATCAACACTCGGAGCAAAACCTACTCCAGGACCTCCTGCAGCTCGCTTGAATTGGGAGATCAACATCCCGAGCTGTAGCTCACTACAAGAAACCCATGACAAGATGGTCCGAAGGTATGTGTTTTCCTCCTCGGTTTGCATCTCGCCATGCTGCACATTGGCAATCTCCATCTCCAAACCCTCACACAAAGCACACCTTGTGACACAAGTGCTACCCGAGCTGGCCTTCTCAAGAGACTCAATCTTGACATTCTTCTCTGCCAACGCGGATTGCAAGACAGGACAAGTCTTGCACGAACCCAACAACTGGGGCCTAGCCCAGAGCTCATCCACCTCTCCAACCAAAGCAGCATACTTACCTGTCAAAGTGAGAAGGTCAATCATGTGCTTGGTGCACGACTCACACTCAACCTCCTCCGACATGACCACGGTGGATTTAGCAAACTCCAACTCCTTCACCGTGTCCTCCCACTTCTGCCTAAACTCCTTGCGCTCTCTAGCCGCACGCCTAAGCAGCTTGTCTTGACTAAGCAAGGCGGCAGTAAGCTTCTCATTCTCAGCAAAGAGTTCGTCGTGGGTCATTGATACCTGGGAGGTGTCGTCGTCGTCGTCCTGAGGGGTGTGCTCTAGCTTGCCGTCGACCTCGTCACCAAGTGCCATGGTGTAGAAGCCCTCGTCGTCGGCGAAGAAGCAAAGAACGTTCAGCTTGTCCTCGGTCTTCTTCATCTTCTCGGACTCATCGTCGCTTGAGCAAGCGGAGTCGTCATCCGAGACGTCGACGTCGCTGAGCGTGGCGAAGAAAGCACCCTGCTCAGCCTGGACCTTCCCCAAGTACTTCTTCTTGATGTACTCCTTGTTGAAGCCGCCCCTCCGCTTGTGCCTCAGGGGAACATGCTTGTCCTTGCGCTTGGAGTCGTACTTGTGCCCATGATCGCCCTTCCTCGAATGCTTGTTCTTCTTGGGGCAGTTGGCGATGAAATGGTCGGGGTCGCCGCACTCGAAACAGCCCGAGCGTCCTGCTCCGCGGCGACGGTTCTTGCGGTTGTTGTGGAACCGCGAGAACCGGTTGGCAAGCAAAGCCAACTCGTCATCCCCAAAGACTCTAGCTGGTCCTCTGTGACAGAAAAGAGAGATGAAAGTGCAAAGCCACCAGAGAGGTTAGCAGAAGAGCTAGAAACCAAAGCCATAGTTGGGCTAGAAGGATTCTCATAAGAAGCCCTCGACAAGGCGTCAATCTCACTAGACTTGAGCTTACTAAAGAGCTCGTCGCAAGTGAGGGTCTCATAGTTAGATGATTCGATGATCGCCTGGACCTTTGAGTCCCACACCGACCGATCGAGAGTATGCAAAAGCTTCAAAGCCCTCTCATGATCATCGAAAGGCAACAGCTCCTTGTTAGCTCGCATCTTGTTGACAATCACCTGAAAGCGAGCGAATAAACTCTCTATGCTCTCGCCAGGCTGATGTCGAAAGTTCTCATACTCCCGCTTGTGCGACTCGTAGAGATGGGATTTGACTTGAGTGGTGCCCTCATGAAAGCGCATGAGGGTAGCCCAAATCTCATGAGCCGTGGGGAGGTGAGAAACGTGATCAAACTCCGACATGCTCAAAGAGGAGAACAAGGCGTTACGCGCCCGGCTATTGGCCTCGTGCTCATCTATCTAAAGCTGAGTGACACGAGCAGCCAGGACGACGTAATCGGCCTTGTTGCAAATCTCGCAAATAGAAGAGCCCATGCTCTGGAGATAGGACGACATGCGTATCTTCCAATACGCATAGTTCATCCTATCGAAAAACGGCGGTTTGCCCACGCCGCGATCCATGTCGCCTTCGGTGGATCTGGAACCGGCTAAGGTGGAAGATCCTTAACCCGCTCCGATACCAATTGAAGGACCGAGAATGCAAAACCAAGGCGACCAGAGGGGGGGTGAATGGAAGCCAATCGAATTTCTCTCGAAACTTTGGCCAAATGTCCCGAAATCAACCCCGAGAAGAACGGACTAAACTCGTGATGCTCACGACCCTTGGAAGAGGGTGGATGATCCCTAGGATCACAGCGGAGCACCACCAAGCACAAGCGAAGCAAGGTCCAAAATCTCCGACTCAAGTTCCCCTTGGAAAACCGAGTCCCGAACGTAGATTGGAGGCTACACCAAGAAATCTGCAAATACCAATGCTAACGAGTAGCAAAGATACCTAGAAATGTTTCTTGGTTAACTCTTGGGCCAAACGAGAAGTCTGAAAACCAAGCGGAAAAGCCGGGACAGCAAGTGCACTGAAAAACCCCTTTCAGCAGGATCCCGGACTGTCCGGACCCCCTATCCCGGACTGTCCGCGGCAAGGGCAGGCTGTCCGCTAAAACTTCCTGGACTGTCCGCCGGTAGAATCACAAAAATAGCAAGGTTGCTGAACACTTGCTGGACAACCCCGGACTGTCCGCCAAACACTACAACGGACTATCCGTGGTTCAAATCGGACTTGTCCGAATGAGCACCGCTGCCACTGGTCTGGCTGGTGCCCGATGCCCGGACTGTCCGCGGTCCTAGGCGCGGACTGTCCGTGGCCCTGCAGAGAGGGTGATTTTGGTCGCCCTCAACTCAAATCTTCCCCAAATCAATACAAACTAAAATCCCAAGTTCCCAAACTTGGAGAAGATGATCACAGGGTAGTTAGGAGACTATCCCCAAGAAATCATCCGCTCAAATCGACTAGAACTCCGGGAAATCACAAGGAAAGGTGGATGAACCGAAAAAGCGCCACGAAAACGAAATCATCCCGATCTATTCGATCATGAGGAGTTAGATGAATTCCTTTGGTCAAAATGACCTCCTCAATGATACGAACAAAATGATTCAAACGGATTTCGCAAAGACGCACTAGAGAGGGAGATCGAGTGACGTGAAAATCACGGAGAAACGAAGAACACGAAGAACACGAACCAAAACGTGAATCAACACAACGATCTGCAGCCGAAGCGCAAACACACGCTACGACAGTGAGGTTACGGCCTCACTTCCTCAAAATCAACAGTACACAGAGGCAAGTCTCTCTGCGATATCAGCTAGCTACAGTAGGGGATTGGGAGAGCAGGAAAACCTAAGTGCAAAGTGCAAATGACTGAGATATCTGAGGAGGCTCCCCCTACTTAACCTATTCCTAATTCCTACTCTACCCCTCTCTAATTACAGAGTGAACTAGCTAAACCCTAAGGTTATTCTGGACCAACTCGTGGTAGGTGGTGATCCGACGGCCACGCCCGCACAGCCCGAAGCGTTGCCTTGACGCAACCTCCAGATTGCCGCCACGTGTCGCCACCGCTCTGCTCGTCCTTTTCCCGGATGCCGCACCCCCGGTTTTGTGGCCGAAACTGGGAAACCAGCCTTCACGCCATCCCCCGGTTTTGAGGCCCAAACTGGGAAACCAGCCTCACGCCCAGGTTTTGTGGCCCAAACCTGGAAACCGAGCACCCGAGTTTTGAGGCCCAAACTCGGAAACCATGGGACGGTGGTTTTTCTGTGGCTCAACCACCAAACCGGCGCTGTAGAGGAGATGCACCGCCCGTGCACCCCGTCCATCGACACGTGTCCCGAGGTCCTCGACCCGAGCAACACCGTGCCCCGCAAGTCTCCGCTCGTCGCTGTCCCAGGCTGTCAGCCACCACAGCTGATCCTCAGGCCCTCCGGTCCCTCAGTCCAAGCCTCACGTCTGCCCTTCACCGCTCCCGGTCCATCGGCACGGCATGTCTCTACTTGACCATCACCTCGCCTTCGATCACTGTCTCTGTGCTCGACACCTGCACAACACAAGCCAAAGAACCTGCGATCAAACCCGTTGACAATCACTCATCCCACCGAGACTCGGCATACACCCATGTATCTGCAGTGTTGAGCCTCTGTGCCTCTATCTTGAGGGACTAGCATTTTTGCTTCGATTTTTCAGTTGGGATTGGCAAGCGGTGTTGAGCCTGTTCTACCTCTTCTTGAGGGCTAGCTTCGCTTTGCTTGGTTGCGTCGAGCCGTTGCCCATGTCTTTGGGGACCAAGTTGTTTTGCTTCTTCCACTTGACCTTCTTCGTCTTTGCTATGCTTTTGGGTCATTTGGTCGAGTTCTCTCTTCTCCTTCTTCCTTCCTTCTTCTTTCATTATGATTTCTGTGAGTAGTTGACAATGCACTCATCAAGGGGAAGATTGCGGACACATGGGTGTATGCCGAGTCTCGGTGTGATGAGTGATTGTCAACGGGTTTGATCGCAGGTTCTTTGGCTTGTGTTGTGCAGGTGTCAAGCCCGGAGACAGTGATCGAGTGCAAGGTGAAGGTCAAGTAGAGACGTGTCGTGCCGATGGACCGGGAGCGGTGAAGGGCGGACGTGAGGCTTGGACTGAGGGACCGGTGGCCTGAGGATCAGCTGTGGTGGCTGACAGCCTGGGACAGCGATGAGCGGAGGCTTGCGGGGCATGGTGTTGCTCGAGTCGAGGACCTGGGGACACGTGTCGGTGGACGGGGTGCACGGGCGGTGCATCCCCTCAACAGCTCTAGATTGGTGGTTCAGCCAGAGAAAAACCACTGGGTGGACGGTTTCCGAGTTGGGCCACAAAACTCGGGTGCTCGGTTAACAGGTTTGGGCCACAAAACCTGGGCATGCAGCGGGTTTCCGAGTTTGGGCCACAAAACTCGGGCTAAGGATGGTTTCCAGGTTTGGGCCTCAAAACCTGGGCGCTGGCGGGTTTCCTGGTTTCGGCCACAAAACCAGGGGACGGACTTGGAGGCTGGTTTCCCGGTTTGGGCCTCAAAACCGGGGGATGGCGTGAAGTCCTGGTTTCCCGGTTTTGGCCACAAAACTGGGGGTGCGGCGTCCGGGAAAAGGACGGGCAGAGCGGTGGTGGCACGTGGCGGCAATCGGAAGGTTGCATTGAGGCAACGCTTCGAGTTGTGCGGGCGTGGCCGTCGGATCACCACCTACCACGAGTTGGTCCAGAATAACCTTAGGGTTTTGCTGGTTCGCTCTGTAATTAGAGATGGGTAGAGTAGGAATTAGGAATAGGTTAAGTAGGGGGAGACACCCTCCTCCCCAGATATCTCAGTCATTCGCTCTTCTAGGCTTAGGTTTTCCTACTCTCCCAGCCCCCTGCTGTAGCTACTGAGATCCGCAGAGAACCATACCTCTGTGCACTTTAGATTTTGAGGAAGTGAGGCCGTAACCTCACAGTTGTAGAGTGTGGTAGCCACACGGTTGTAGATCAATGTGTTGATTTGCGTTTTGGTTTGTGTTCTTCGCGTTCTTGTTTCTCCGCGTTTTTCCCGTCGCTCGATCTCCCTCTCTAGTGCGTCTTTGCGAAATCCGTTTGAATCATTTTGTTCGTTTCATCGAGGAGGTCATTTCAACCAAAGGAATTCATCTAACTCCTCATGAACGAATAGATCGGGACGATTTTGTTTTCGTGGCGCTTTTACGGTTCATCCACCTTCCCTTTTGATTTCCCGTTGATTAAGTCGATTTGAGTGGATGATTTCTTGGGGATAGTCTCCTAACTACCCAGTGATCATCTTCTCCAAGTTTGGGAACTTGGGATTGTGATTTGATTCGAATTTGGGAAGGATTGGGTGAAGGGCGACCGAAATCGCCCTCACTGGGACTTGGCGGACAGTCCGCCGTCCTAGGCGCGGACAGTCCACGCGTCGGGGCTGGTCCAGTCCAGCAGCGGGCAGGCTCTGCTGTTTTTGGCTCAGGACACCGGCGGACAGTCCGCCGTGCTAAAGCGCGGACAGTCCGGGCTCGAGCAGTGGGACTTCAGCAGCGGTGTGTTTTTGCACACTTGACTGGCCGACAGTCCGCCACCAAGTCGCGGACAGTCCGCAGTAGGGCAGACAGTCCGGGACCCCAGGGCCGGACAGTCCGGGACCCTGCTGAAGGGTGTTTTTCAGTGCAATTGCCATCCCGGCTTTTCCGCTTGGTTTTCGGACTTCTCGTTTGGCCCTAGAGTTAACCAAGAAACATTTCTAGGTATCTTTGCTACTTGTTAGCATTGGTATTTAGGGATTTCTCAACGTAGCCTCCAATCTACGTTCGGGACTCGGTTTTCAAAGGGAGGACTTGAGCCAGAGCTTTTGGTCTTTGGTTTGCTTGAGCTTTGTGGTGCTCCGCTGTGATCCTAGGGATCATCCACCCTCTTCCAAGGGTCATGAGCATCACGGTTTCGGTCGGTAGTTCTCAGGGTTGATTTTGGGACATTTGGCCAAAGTTTCGAGAGAAATTTGATTGGCTCCCATTCACCCCCCCCCCTCTGGTCGCCTTGCTTTTGCATTCTTGGTCCTTCAATACCCTCTGATCTAGGGCGTATAGCAACTTGAGAGCCCTATCATGATCATCATAGGGTAGGTTGGCCCGATTGGCACACATCTTGTGTAACACCCCTGGAGTTAAGCGATAATTAAAACCCTAAATAAGGTAATTAGTATGCATAATCAACAAGCATCATGGAATAAAAGCATTTCATGTTTAAGTCATAGTTGTGATGCTTTTATATGTTTGACATGTTGTATGATTTTGAGTGATGACTTCGATGTTTGACATGTGTGTGGCTTAATTATGTTGTTGGGTGTTGCATGAAATGGTAAATGAGAAAAACCCTGGTTTCTAAATGTCTCTTTTTGTCCCCTTTCTAATAAGTCAAAAAGTAAGTCAAATTTCAAAATGGTTTCCAAAGCAAGGTTGTAGCTCTTGTTGAGAGGTACAACTTTGGTATTTAAAGTTTTCAAAGTTTCTGTAGAAAAGTTTGAATAAATTTGAAATCTTTCAAACCCTGAATTTGACCTCTAAACTAGATTTTAAAAACTAAAAAGAATTAGACTTTGGTCCTTTAAGAAAAGTTATAGAAGAGATTGAAAGAAACAACTTTTATTAAGATAGATTTTCATGTTCTTAAGGAAAATAAAAAGTAATTTGGAAAACTAGTTTGAGTTGGTTTCAAATTAGAAATTGATTTCTAAACCTATTTTTATCCCCTTTTGTGTAGTTCAAAAACTAAGCATAATTTTGATATGGGACCAAAAGTGAAGTTGTAGATAATTTCATAAGTAATTCTATATGCATCATAAAATTGTGAAATAAATTTTGTTGTAAACCTTGTGATGGGTTCTATCAAATAAAAATATGAAACTTGATGTTTGAATAAATTTTGGCGGTGATTTAAATATGGCTTTTAATTAATAAATGAGACTTTGATGATTTTTGTAGGCTTAGTTATATGTCCAAAAATCATGAAACTAATTTTTCTACTATTTGTACCATGTGCTTAACCTTCACAAAAATTTTGAAGTCTTTTGGACAAAATAATTTTCATGCTAGTTTTATGCTTTGTTTATTAATTAAATAATGCATGAAACTTAAATAATTTGTATAGGCTAAAGTAATGATCTAAAAATTATAAAGTTTGTTTTGCAACTATTATTCACCATAACCAATCATCCTTAAAAGCTTGAGCTTAGTTTGGCAAAGTTTAGCTTAAACCCTAGTTTCCATAATTAATTAATAAAGTATAGTAATAGAGTTTGTTTAAGTAGTTAATTAACAAAGATGATTAGAAAGAGATTAGGACTAACCTTTGTTACCTTAATTACCTTTTGTTTGATATGTTGTATGTCATAATTTTGAGTTGTCATGTATACCTTTGAAATGAATCAAGTGGTGCATTTGATCTTGTATGCATGAAAGGATGAGGTTGCTAGATCAGTTCTCGTTAAGAGACTGTTTTCATGATTGTGATTTTGTTATATGTGAATGAGTTGTATAGAGAAGTCATAGCCAACATCTATATCTAGTTTGTCCTAAAATTTTATGATTTTAGGCCTACTAAATTACGAGTCAGGGTTTTTATAAGTCAGCAGGTCAGATCTGCCCTACCTTTTGGACAGATCTGAGGTTTTGTGCTGTTTGAGCCTTTTAAGTTATGAATCACCCGATGGCCATAATAGGAAAGTTGTAGTAAACTTTATAAGCTTTCTAGATTGTTAAGGATCACACTTTTTTGTGACACCTAGCTCCAGTTATGGGTGTTGGAAGTTGGGTCAACAAATCTGTCCTAACTCTGGATAGAAATGTTTATCGAAGTTGGTTAACCTGGTTGCCTATAGAACCAACCCTAGATGATAATGACAAGTTTTTAGACAATTTGATAAGCTTTTCAAATTGTCTAGGATCACCCCTTTTGGATGTTAGTAGCTCTAGTTATAGATGGTTGAAGTAGTATGTGTAAATCTGTCCAAAAGCTGGACATCCTTTCTTTGATTATGTTGATGTGAACTTGGTCCACGAATGAAGACCATGGGACATTTCTATCATGTCATCTCATGGCTTGGTTGATGTTTCACATGAACCATAGTCACCTTAATTACCTTAGTTAACCCACCTAAGATGTTATGTGAGGTTTGTGTGCTTAGTTAGGAACCAAAGTTGGTGGGTTGCAAGTGGGTTTTGTTGGCTTGCAACTTTACCGCGAAGGAAAGTTGTACTCTACTTTCCTTATCTTGTCTTATCTTTTGGTCTACATTTGAATTGTCCTGCACCTTAGCATGCATTTCATGACATCATACTAAGCATATATCATTTATCTACGTGTAGTATCCGACAGTGTTGGAGTCGTGTTGATCAAGCTTTGGTGATCACCCTTGTCGAACAAGCCTCGGAAGGAGATCCTTGTTGAACAAGCTTCGTCGAGAAGACTTAACATCAAGATGAAATAACTTGTGTGGTGTAACACCTCTGGTGATTAATATGTAATTAACCTGACATGTCATCATCTTTAAGCATTAATCATTCTTGCCATGCATTTGAGTTTGCCTGTTCTTGTTTGCCTTGTTGACCAAAGTTCTAGGTCAAAACCAAAAATAGAATTTAAATTCCTTTTGAAAAACCCCAAATTTCCAAACTCTAGTTTTACCCCTCTTTCTCTAATTCAAAAGACTGTTAAAAATTTGAAGATGGTTCTTTTTGCAAAGTTGTAGATCTCAATGTTTTAAGCAACTTTGGTGTTTTGAGTTTTCCTCGTGCAGTTCTTCTTTTGGGATTTTTTTTCTAAAAATTTCAAAAAGGGGAATAGGTGTCATCGCCGTGTCAATCTGTTGCAAGGGGGCCCCGGCCAATGGCGACGCAGCGCCGCCCACGAGCCCGGCTGACCCGCGCCCGTGCCGCGCGCAGCCAAGTGCTGGCGCTCGTTTTTCCTCCCGGCCCCTACCCCCGTCTGCCGCTAACCTGCCGCCTGCGACCGTGTGGACTTTTCGCACCCGCACACGCAAGAGCTGACCTTCGCCCGTCCCCCACTGCTCTCTGCACGTCGCCGCCGCGTGGCCGTCGCTGGCGAGCTCACGCCCGGTCCCTGAGTGCACGCCCGTCCTTCCGTCATCATGCGATCGAACGCACGCGCCGCGGGCAATCTTATCCACCCCCGCGCGCTCTCTATCTGCCCCTGGCCGCGCCTATAAAAGGGCCGCCGGCTGGTCAAAGCTCCACTCACCTCCGCCACCGTCTCAAGCTCGTTCCAGTGACTTCCCCGCTCAACCACCTAGCCCAGCAGCTCCGCCTTGAGCTCGCGAAGCTTCCTAGCTCCTCAACTTCAACCCTCCGCCCCTCCTTTAGCCGACGCAAGCGATTCTTCTTCAACTTCGGCGAACGGCCTTGCCGCGGTAAGCAGCAATATTCATCGCCGTGGGTTTTTCTTCCCATCCATCCGACCCCCGCCCTCTCTTCCTCACCTTGGTGCGCTCCTAACCGCTCCTCGGCGATCTCTTTTGATGGACAGAGCCGCCGGAACGCCGCTCGCCGCCGAGAGAGCTCTGCCGAAGCGTCGCCAACATCGAGCTCCCTCCCTCGACCCTTATTCAGCCTCGCCGAGCCCTGCCTCCGACCCGTGGTGAGCACTCGAAGCCTCCCCCGGTCTCTGTTTTTCCTGCACACGTTCACTGTCTAGCTCGAGCCCGGCCTCGAGCGCGCGTTCACTGTTAGCTCGAGCCAGGCCTCGGGCACACGTTTCCCGTCTCGCTCGAGCCAGGCCTCGAGCGGACACACTCACCACTTCGCTCGAGCCAGGCCTCGAGCGAACACACACACCCTCACCGTCTCGCTCGAGCCAGGCCTCGAGCGGACTCACGCACCCACACCGCTTCGCTCGAGCCAGGCCTCGAGCAAGCACTCACACACTGTCTAGCTCGAGCCAGGCCTCGAGCAGATACGCACCCTCACCACTTCGCCGAGCCTAGCCTCGAGCAAGCGCATATCCTCCGCTTCGCCCGGGCCAAGCCTCGAACGAACCTGCGTTTCCGTCTCGCCCGAGCCTCCCAGCCAGGCCTCGGACGGACGATTGTTTCCGTCTCGCCCGAGCCTCCCAGCCAGGCCTCGGACAGACGATTGTTTCCGTCTCGCCCGAGCCTCCCAGCCAGGCCTCGGATGGACGAGCGTTTTCCGTATCGCCCGAGCCCTCCGTGTCGGTCTCAAGCATCGTTGTGACTCTTCTAGTAGTTTCTTGCACGTTTGGATAGTTGTCGCTTGAATCTGTGGTTTTGCCTTGTGTCGTTTTGTGCATGTCAGCATCCTCATAGCATACATCATTGCATCCGTGTAGTGACCGAAGGAGAAGGCGTCAAGGTCGAGGCAGCCGCTGATGAACCGATCCCCAAGACGACTCCAAGCTCCGACGCCTACACTGCCGACCCGAGCCTGTTCTTTTTGCTCTTCAAGGCAAGCCCCGGTGCATTTTAACCCCTCCTTGGTTTTATAAAATGTTTATTTAAAATACTTTTGAGTTAAACTACTGCATTAGGTTATAGGAGTTGTGTGATGACCTATTGCCTCCTGCACTATTTACCCCCACCGTCAAATACCTCACCCTGTTTTAAAAACTATTTGCAAAATGCTTAGCGATGCTATACAATAGATTTGCAAAAATGCCAATTTCAAAAGTGTGATCACTTAAAGAATATTTATGGGGATTTGGCTTTACTCCCCGGCCATTGGCTAGGTATCTGATCCGTACCTGGTCAATTGCGAGGAGAGGTTGTCCTAGCGTACGGTGCCGTCATGTTGTAGTCCGGGACTCAACAGTTGACACCGACCGGGACAGGGTTGAAAAACCGACAGGACCTGTACTCTTGGGTTAGAGTCCCGAGGTGCTTGTCGCTGGCGGAAAAATTTAGGGACCATCCGTATGGGGGCCTGCTGGCCAAGACTTGTAACTATTCACATACTTCGGAAAGCTCTGGCTCCGAGGAATCCTTTATTGGGACCGACAACCGCGCACTGGGAGTGGAGAGATGGCGGAAGTAGCATGTACCCACGTGGTCGTCGTACCTGGATATGAGTGGTGTACTGTACTTCCGGGTGGCGTAGGACCGGGTCCAATCTTGGAGGAATCGTGGAAGACGAGTTGGCATATGCAAGCTTGGGTGCTACATATGCAGTGTGGATAGGGATCCTCAGCTGAGTATTATTTATCCGGATTAACGTTGCTCCTCGGTTATGGAGACTTGGTCACTGACTGTCAACGGAGAGTGGTTCTCAACTAGGTATGTTACTGAAATGTAAAATGAATCATGAACAATGAAGAACTGAGAAATACTTGAATCTTTCCAAAATAAAACAAGTTTTACAAAAATGCTTTTTCTGCAAAATACTTGATCTTGCTTAAGCCTTACCTTGACTTCCTAAGCCTTTCATTCCTGAGTCTTCTCCCTTTTTCCTTAGTCGGGTAAGTCTTGTTGAGTACCCCAGTACTCAGGGTTTGTTAATCCCCTGTTGCAGGTTTCTAATAAGTGACGTTGATCATGATCATGTCAGTGGGCTTGACGTGATCTGGTTGCTCCTCTTCTCCAACTTAGGTACTCCGCCTAAGTGTGGTTCTGTAATACTATTCTGTTTCCACAATACCGGTTATTTTTATGTAAAAGGGTAACATCTTCATGTTTTGTAAAGTTTATCTATCTTGCTTCCCCACTCCGATGGTATTTTGTATCAACTGTTGTAATGTTGTAATTATTCCAACCTTCATGATGATGATCCTGCGGTTCGTGGATAATTCGGGGTCCTCGCAGGGACACCCGACAGATCTTTCCAGTAACGTGTTTCATTTGCACAGTCATTGGGATCCTTATGACGATGACGTGTGCAGGTGGGCCACATTATTAGGAGGTTCTGCCACATGTGGATCATCCTTGGATCCTAGTCTTCCCTGCAACAAAGGCAAGCCCCGGTGCATTTAAACCTCTTCTTCAGTTTTACATAACTTATATCAATTGTGATTTATCAAATGCATTAAGTTTTAGGAGTTGATTGATAACCACCAGATGCATTCCCAAATGTGATTATTCCTATATCATCCTTGTTACCAGTCATTTGAAAATGCTCTTAAATGCTTAGCTAAAGTGCACGGTGTTGAGATTGTCATCCGCTTAGGCCTTGAGCAAACTAAGGGATGATGAATCATCACTGTTAGGGTACCTCTCTTAGGTACAAAGAATGGTGGAAATGAAATGAAATTGGGACCGAGCGGGACGTGGTTTATGTTATGGTGGTTTGGCCAACAAGTTTACCTGATCGTGCCGTGGAGCAGATAGGTTACCTGTTGTGCCGGTGGCTAAGTACGACAGGAAGGCCTGGTCATGCTTTGTCCCGTCCGTGTCGCTTAGGAACCGTTCGTTGTTGGCCCTTGGATCATGAACTTGATAGTACCAGCCACATACTGCGGGAAGCCGAGCTTCAGCTAATCTAATGCAGGTGATAATTAACCACGCACTGGGAGTGGAGAGATGGCGAGAGTAGCATGTACCCTCCGGGCAAGGAAGCTGGCAGTGAGGAGTACTGTGCTCTCGGGTGGCGTGGAGCTATTCCTACATTGGAGGATCCGTGAGTAAGGTGGACATATGGAGGTCAGATGGTCCTGCATATGTCGTGTGGTTGAGAAGCCCTGGCCAGGTATAAAAGCGGTTCGAATCGTCGTTGCTCTACGAGAAAAGGAGACTTGATCCTCGCACCTTCAATGTAGTTTTAATCTATGGAACTTTGGAAAGGAATGAGAAAGTTTTATGATTTGAATGCTTAGAGTAGGACCTCTTAATAACAAAAGATGTTTTCAGAATGTTCAAACAATGATCTATACTAGTAAGCTTTTCAGAAAATCTCTTCTCTATTGCTAGCCTCATTATATCCCATTAACCAGCATGACCCTGAAGTCTTTTCTGTTGACGGATAAGTCTTGCTGAGTACCGACAGTACTCAGGGTTTGTTAATTCCCTGTTGCAGGTTTCTAACAGGTGATGTTGATCATGATCATGTTAGTGGGCACGATATGATCTGGTTACCCTTCTCCTGCAACTTAGGTGTTCCGCCTAAGTGTGGCTCCATAGTACTTCTCTACTTCCACAATCAAGTTATGTTTATGTAAAAAGTAACATATTCATGTTTTGTAAAGATTATCTATCTTGCTTCTGCACTCTGATAGTATTTTGTAACAAATGTTGTAATGTTGTAATTATTCCAACCTTCATGATGATGATCCTATGGTTTGTGGATAATTCGGGGTTCTCTCGGGAACACCCGACAGCTCTTTCCAGTATTGTGTTTTTATTTGCACTGTCATTGGGCTCCTTATGAGGATGACGTGTGCAAGTGGGCCACATTAATGGGAGGTTCTGCCACAGAAATGGTATCAGAGCAGGATTGTCATCAAGGGAAGACTGGTTGCAACATTACTTTTGAAAAACTTCAAAATGGTTTCTTAATCTAAAAGTTTTTGGAAGTAACAAGTTAAAAATGATCCTTCCCTAAGTTTCTTGCTTTGCTGGAAGACTTCTCGAAGACTATACTAGTGACTCCAACAGAAGGTACCAAGAAGTTTTCAACTCATCTACTAGGGATCATTGAAGAGTCAATTCCTCGCCAAAACATGACGGAAGAGCTATTCAACACTTGCACCAAGTCAGTGAAGTTAGTATATAAAGTATAGCCCTATACCTAACTAATAGGTGAAGGCAAAGATCTCCTGTCAGTGAGAGGTCGCATAGGACGAGCATATATCATATCATGCAAAATGATAAAATGTGCTTCTTCTCTAAATTCTAAAAGCAGCTATGATCCCCGATAGTTGATCGTGCCTATAATCTGCTACCCTTAATACTTATGTTCCATAAGTTCTGATCATTGGGAATTTTTGGATATCTTTCATACACTCTACCATATAAAGTCAGAATCATGGTAAATCCTTGGTTCTTTCGGTATGCGCCTTGCATGCCTTGAATTGGCACATACCATTTGCTTGATGTCGTGTAAACGATGAATGGTGGTCGAAAGTTATTGAAATGGTGTCCTACGAAAGGACCATGATTCGTGGACCGGATAAAAGCGTAGGAACCTGGGGTCACCTATGCATGATCACCATAAAGTGTTACTGTCGGATGCTCACTGATATCCAGGCCTATAGTCATGATTCTTTCTAGTTCACCGTTAAGTGCTTTCATTTTTGGACGCTCGAAAGGAAGTCCAAAGCCACTTCCCTTGTAATTATAACCAACCCTTGTTTTGGTTATAATTTCCTCAATATGAGATGAGAGTTATAGAAGTTGTGCTCTATTGTGGTGCCATGATTGGTGACCACGGTGCCGCGTCGGAACCCGAAGAATCTTGTGTGCCGGATTGCACAAGTTTCCGCCGGGCACGCACAGGTATCGAGGTCTATATATAGTCATGATCTACTATAGCCCGCAACTAATGTATGCTCTCTCCTAGTTCTTGATAATCTTTCTTGCTCCACTCAAATGTCTTCTACTTTGCTACTTGCAACCGTGTTTTGATCTCGGTTGTACTCCCGAACCCAACCTTAGTTGCCTTGTGAACTCCTCGCGAGTAAACAAGTGTGACACATTTCCTTTTCCATTACTCAACCCCAGCCTTTAAGTGTTTCTTAAATTTTGGGATGAGATTTCTTTAAGGGGGGAGGAGCTGTAACACCCCTGGTGTTAAGCGATAATTAAAACCCTAAATAAGGTAATTAGTATGCATAATCAACAAGCATCATGGCATAAAAGCATTTCATGTTTAACTCATAGTTGTGATGCTTTTAGATGTTTGACATGTTGTATGATTTTGAGTGATGACTTCCATGTTTGACATGTGTGTGGGTTAATTATGTTGTTGGGTGTTGCATGAAATGATAAATGAGAAAAACCCTGGTTTCTAAATGTCTCTTTTTGTCCCCTTTCTAATAAGTCAAAAAGTAAGTCAAATTTCAAAATGGTTTCAAAAGCAAGGTTGTAGCTCTTGTTGAGAGGTACAACTTTGGTATTTAAAGTTTTCAAAGTTTCTGTAGAAAAGTTTGAATAAATTTGAAATCTTTCAAACCCTGAATTTGACCTCTAAACTAGATTTTAAAAACTAAAAAGAATTAGACTTTGGTCCTTTAAGAAAAGTTGTAGAAGAGATTGAAAGAAACAACTTTTATTAAGATAGATTTTCATGTTCTTAAGGAAAATAAAAAGTAATTTGGAAAACTAGTTTGTGTTGGTTTCAAATTAGAAATTGATTTCTAAACCTAGTTTTATCCCCTTTTGTGTAGTTCAAAACTAAGCATAATTTTGATATGGGACCAAAAGTGAAGTTGTAGATAATTTCATAAGTAATTCTCTATGCATCATAAAATTGTGAAATAAATTTTGTTGTAAACCTTGTGATGGGTTCTATCAAATAAAAATATGAAACTTGATGTTTGAATAAATTTTGGTGGTGATTTAAATATGGCTTTTAATTAATAAATGAGACTTTGATGATTTTTGTAGGCTTAGTTATATGTCCAAAAATCATGAAACTAATTTTTCTACTGTTTGTACGATGTGCTTAACCTTCACAAAAATTTTGAAGTCTTTTGGACAAAATAATTTTCATTCTAGTTTTATGCTTTGTTTATTAATTAAATAATGCATGAAACTTAAATAATTTGTATAGGCTAAAGTAATGATCTAAAAATTATAAAATTTGTTTTGCAACTGTTATTCACCATAACCAATCATCCTTAAAAGCTTGAGCTTAGTTTGGCAAAGTTTATGTTAAACCCAAGTTTCCATAATTAATTAATAAAGTATAGTAATAGAGTTTGTTTAAGTAGTTAATTAACAAAGATGATTAGAAAGAGATTAGGACTAACCTTTGTTACCTTAATTACCTTTTGTTTGATATGTTGTATGTCATAATTTTGAGTTGTCATGTATACCTTTGAAATGAATCAAGTGGTGCATTTGATCTTGTATGCATGAAAGGATGAGGTTGCTAGATCAGTTCTCGTTAAGAGACTGTTTTCATGATTGTGATTCTGTTATCTGTGAATGAGTTGTATAGAGAAGTCATAGCCAACTTCTATATCTAGTTTGTCCTAAAATTTTATGATTTTAGGCCTGCTAAATTAGGAGTCAGGGTTTTTATAAGTCTGCAGGTTAGATCTGCCCTACCTTTTGGACAGATCTGAGGTTTTGTGCTGTTTGAGCCTTTTAAGTTATGAATCACCTAATGGCCATAATAGGAAAGTTGTAGTAAACTTTATAAGATTTCTAGATTGTTAAGGATCACCATTTTTGGTGACCCTAGCTCCAGTTATGGGTGTTGGAAGTTGGGTCATCAAATCTGTCCTAACTCTGGACAGAAATGTTTATCGAAGTTGGTTAACCTGGTTGCCTACAGAACCAACCCTAGATGATAATAACAAGTTTGTAGACAATTTGATAAGCTTTTCAAATTTTCTAGGATCACCCCTTTTCGATGTTAGTAGCTCTAGTTATAAATGGTTGAAGTAGTATGTGTAAATCTGTCCAAAAGCTGGACAACCTTTCTTTGATTATGTTGATGTGAACTTGGTCCATGAATGAAGACCATGGGACATTTCTATCATGTCATCCCATGGCTTGGTTGATGTTTCACATGAACCATAGTCACCTTAATTACCTTAGTTAACCCACCTAAGATGTTATGTGAGGTTTATGTGCTAAGTTAGGAACCAAAGTTGGTGGGTTGCAAGTGGGTTTTGTTGGCTTGCAACTTTACCACGAAGGAAAGTTGTACTCTACCTTCCTTATCTTGTGTTATCTTTTGGTCTACATTTGAATTGTCCTGCACCTTAGCATGCATTTCATGACATCATACTAAGCATATATCATTTATCTACGTGTAGTATCCGAGAGTGTTGGAGTCATGTTGATCAAGCTTTGGAGATCCTTGTTGGACAAGCTTCGTCGAGAAGACTTAGCAACAAGATGAAATAACTTGTGTGGATCATCCTTGGATCCTAGTCTTCCCTGCAACAAAGGCAAGCCCCGGTCCATTTAAACCTCTTCTTCAGTTTTACATAACTTATATCAATTATGATTTATCAAATGCATTAAGTTTTAGGAGTTGATTGATAACCACCAGATGCATTCCCAAATGTGATTATTCCTATATCATCCTTGTTACCGGTCATTTGAAAATGCTCTTAAATGCTTAGCTAAAGTGCATGGTGTTGAGATTGTCATCCACTTAGGCCTTGAGCAAACTAAGGGATGATGAATCATCACTGTTAGGGTACCTCTCTTAGGTACAAAGAATGGTGGAAATGAAATGAAATTGAGATCGGGCGGGACGTGGTTTATGTTATGGTGGTTTGGCCAACAAGTTTACCTGATCGTGCCGTCGAGCAGATAGGTTACCTGTTGTGCCGGTGGCTAAGTACAACAGGAAGGCCTGGTCATGCTTTGTCCTGTCCGTGTCGCTTAGGAACCGTTCGTTGTTGTCCCTTGGATCATGAACTTGATAGTACCAGCCACATACTGCGGGAAGCAGAGCTTCGACTAATCTAATGCAGGTGGTAATTAACCACGCACTGGGAGTGGAGAGATGGCGAGAGTAGCATGTACCCTCCGAGCAAGGAAGCTGGCAGTGAGGAGTACTGTGCTCTCGGGTGGCGTGGAGCTATTCCTGCATTGGAGGATCCGTGAGTAAGGTGGACATATGGAGGTCAGATGGTCTTGCATATGTCATGTGGTTGAGAAGCCCTGGCCAGGTATAAAAGCGGTTCGAATCGTCGTTGCTCTACGAGAAAAGGAGACTTGATCCTCGCACCCTCAACGTAGTTTGAATCTATGGAACTTTGGAAAGGAATGAGAAAGTTTTATGATTTGAATACTTAGAGTAGGACCTCTTAATAACAAAAGATGTTTTCAGAATGTTCAAACAATGATCTAGACTAGTAAGATTTTCAGAAAATCTCTTCTCTATTGCTAGCCTCATTATATCCCGTTAACCAGCATGACCCTAAAGTCTTTTCTGTTGACGAATAAGTCTTGTTGAGTACCGACAGTACTCAGGGTTTGTTAATTCCCTGTTGTAGGTTTCTAACAGGTGATGTCGATCATGATCATGTCAGTGGGCATGATATGATCTGGTTACCCTTCTCCTCCAACTTAGGTGTTCCGCCTAAGTGTGGCTCCATAGTACTTCTCTACTTCCGCAATCAAGTTATGTTTATGTAAAAAGTAACATATTCATGTTTTGTAAAGATTATCTATCTTGCTTCCGCACTCCGATAGTATTTTGTAACAAATGTTGTAATGTTGTAATTATTCCAACCTTCATGATGATGGTCCTGTGGTTTGTGGATAATTCGGGGTTCTCTCGGGAACACCCGACAGCTCTTTCCAGTAATGTGTTTTTATTTGCAATGTCATTGGGCTCCTTATGACGATGATATGTGCAAGTGGGCCACATTAATGGGAGGTTCTGCCACATCTTGTTCACAATCATCTGGAAACGAGCGAACATAGCGTCAATCGTCTCTCCCTCCAACTGAACAAAATTCTCGTACTCTCGCTTGTATGTCTCGAAGAGTCTGGTCTTGACCTGAGCGGTCCCCTCATGATAGCTCTAAAGCTTCACCCAGATCTCTCGTGCCGTCTCAAGCTCAGAGACACGTTCGAACTCAGGAAGGGAGATGCTGGCCAAAAGAGCATTACGGGCCTTTGAGTTGGCCTCGTGTTGGACAATCTAGACCTGACCCACACAAGCCGGAAGGACCACGTACTCAGTGTTCTCACATATTTCCCAAACGGAAGAACTGATGCTGTTGAGATAAGCACGCATCCGTATCTTCCAATAGGGATAGTTTGTTCCATCGAATCACGGAGCCTTGCCGTTCCCTCGTTCCATGTTGCCCTTAGGATCCGAAACCAATTAAGGTAGAAGAGATCCTTAACCGGCTCCGATACTAATTGAAGGACCGAAAAAGCGACCAGAGGGGGGGTGAATGGGAGCTTAAAAATTTTCTACTAAAAACTTTTTGCCTCTGTCCCAAGAGTCACCCCGAGAGCAAACCTAGAGCTCGGATAATGTCCATGACCCCAAACGTAGGGTGGATGCTTCCAAGAAGCACAGCGGGACACTACACGAGTCTAGAAACCCAACGAAAAAGCCGGAAATCAAAACCGACAACAGACGAACGAACAGCAAACGAAACTGCGCGAAACTAGTCCAATCGGACACTGGCCTGCGTTCGATGCCACAGCACCGGATACGTCCGATGCAAACAGTGCTTCTCTGGAACCTTACTGGACACCCATCGGACGCTACTACAGTATCTGATCAGCGTCCGATGCTTGGGCTCTGGCGCGTCCGATGATCAATGGACGCGTCCGATGCCTACGAAAAAACACCAGATGTGACACGTGTCACCGGAGCGTCCGATGCTCCTGTGACCAGCGTCCGATGCCCGCGAAATCAGCATAGTTCTTTGGTGATTCAACCCGATCTCCTCTGAATCAAAAGCTCTAGGGCTAGGATTCAATCTGAGAGGTCACAAGGATGTTAGTGAGCTATCCCAAGAGAATCATGGCTCGAACCTAACTCCAAATCAAGGAATCGAAAGATTTTGGGGCAAAGGAGCAAGAACGTGATCCAAAACAAAAATCGCTCGATCTCCTAGACCGTGAGGTTAGAGGTGAATTCCTTCGGTGGAAAGAAGTGCCTCATGATCTAGAGCAACTTGGTTCAAACGGATTTGCAAAAGACGCAATAAGCAAAAAGATCGATCGACAGGAGAAACATGGAGAAAAGCAATCCGCGAAGAACACAAACAAAACGCGAATTACAACCACGAATTTGCAATCGTGTGGCTACCACACGCTACAATCGTGAGATTACAGTCTCACTTCCTGAACTTCCCAAAACACAGAGACATGATTGAGTTTTCCCTGTGGATCGCTAGCAACTAGGTATGATTAGGACCTAAGCGGGGGCTAAGGGGAAAGAGTGCTTAGGAACAAATGACTGCTCGGATCAGGAGAGAGGAGGGGCGCCTCTCTTATTTATAGCCTAAGTACAATAGTCCCCTTCTACCCCTAGATACAAGAGCGAAGCGGCCAACCCTAGGGGTATCCTGGTCCAACTCTGCTGATTGCCGATCCGACGGCCACGCGCCTTCCTCACCCTTAGCTTCGCCTCGACGCAAGCCTCAGGATGCCGCCACGTGCCACCTTGTCGACTGCCGCGCCTTCCTCGTGGATAGCTGCGCCTCCGTGCCAGCCTCTCCTCGCCGCCACACGTCGACCATCCTTTTTGCGGACCTCCCCCCGGTTTTGAGGCCGAAACCGGGAAACCTGGGCCTTCCCCCGGTTTTGAGGCTGAAACCGGGAAACCTGTCCTCCGGCTGAGTTTTGTCGCCCAAACTCAGAAACCCGCATGCCCAGGTTTTGAGGCCCAAACCTGGAAACAGTCCACGTCGAGTTTTGAGGCCCAAACTCGGAAACCGGCCACCCCGAGTTTTGAGGCCCAAACTCGGAAACCGTCGAGGATAGCTTTTTGAGGCTCAGCTACCGAACTCGTGCCATAGGCGGGATGTGGTTCGCACACCCCGAGTTCCAGCGCCGATGCCGGAGCATGTCCAGCCTCCACGCCGGGCACAGTGCATTCGCCTTCCATCTCGGCCTCCCGCCAAGTGTCACGACGCCATCACCTTCCTCCCGACTCGGCCGATGCACCGCACATCCCCATGTTGTCTTGCTTGTCGAAGCCATGTGCCAGCTACCACAGCTGGTCTTCAGGTCTCCTGGTCCGTCGGTCCAAGCTCCACGTCCGCCCTTCACCGCTCTCGGTCTGTCGACACGGCACGTCCCTACTTGACCTTCACCTCACCTTCGACCACTGCCCGAGCTCCGCACCTGCACATCAACATAGCCAAGAGACATGTTGCCCGTTGATCGATCACTCATCACTCAGGAAGGGAACCACAAGGGCACATATCAACCTTGTGTTCGCATTTTCAAACGATCATACCATGCTCTCGGGGCTTGTTTCAAACCATACAAAGCTTTTGAAAGTTTAAAGACATGGTTTGGAAACTTGGGATCCTCGAAACCAGGGGGTTGCCTAACATAAACCTCTTCCTCTATATACCCATTCAAGAAGGCACTCTTGACATCCATCTGGTAAAGCTTAAAACCCTTCGAAGCAGCAAAAGCTAGAAGGATTCTAATGGCTTCTAAATGGGCTACAGGTGCAATGGTTTCCTCATAGTCTATCCCCTCTTTCTGGCAAAAACCCTGGGCTACTAGCCTAGCCTTGTTCCTCACTACCATCCCATCCTCACCCTCTTTGTTTTTGAAAACCCATTTGGCACCTATAGGGTGGCATTCTGGTGGAGGTGGAACTAGGGTCCACACTTGGTTTTGCTCAAAGTTCTGTAGCTCCTCATGCATGGCATTAACCCAGTTAGGATCAGAAAGTGCGTGTCCATCATCTTTGGGCTCAAAAGAAGCAACGAATGCAGAATGAGCAAAGTGTGAGATTTCATACGCTCGCGACCGCGTGACTCGCTGGTCGATGCCGCCGATCATCTGCTGCAGGGGGTGAGTCTGCTGAACGCTCCGGGGCGCTTGCCTCGCCGAAGTCGCCTCCCCCTCACCAGATGCTGTCGCTCTCCCGGGTGCAGCCGGTGCTTGCTGGAGAGGTGGCTCAAGAGGACCCCAAGAAGAAGAAGTCATGGGATCGGGTCCTCGAGCTGAAGTAGTCATCGCAGGGTCGACGGGGGCAGCCAGTGGAGTCGGCTCAAGATCACCCCAATCGGCATTCTCCTGCTCCTCCTCCACAAAGATGGTCTCTCCCAGCTCCTGTTCTCCTACAACATCAAAAGCAGAAGAAACACAAGGCATAGTCTCATCGAATGTGACCTCGCAGGTCTCCACTATCCGGTTAGTTTCAAGGTTAAGAAACACGCCATCAGCAGAGCGAGATTCAAATTTGTCCAAATTGGCTTGCTTCAGGATAAAGCACTTACACCCAAACACCCGAAAATGAGACACCTTGGGTACCCGTCCAAAACGCAACTCGTAAGAAGTTTTCTTCATGAAAGCCCAAAGAAAGATGTGATTTGCAACATGGCAAGCGGTGTTGATCGCCTCGTCCCAAAAACGCCTAGGAGTCCTATGCTCATCGAGCATCGTCCTGGCCATCTCAACAAGGGTCTGGTTCTTGCGCTCAACAACACCATTTTGCTAGAGGACATAAGGAGAAGAAAACTGATGCTCGATTCCATTAGAAGAACAGAAAGAATCAAACTGAGAGTTATCAAACTCAGTATCATTATCACTATGAATAGCTCTAATGGTATCAGGGGGAACTCAATTTTCAACCTCAAAATCAAATCACGAGCAAAAGGAAAAGCTTCATCCTTACCCTCCATGAAAAATACCCAAGAGTACCTCGAAAAATCGTCAACGATCACAAGAACGTACCACTTCCCACCTGAAAGGTCGTAAATGGCTAGAGGGGGGGGGGGTGAATAGCCTATAAAAAAATTTCTACAACAACACTTAAACAAACTAGTTAGACAACTAAATGGCGAAGCGAAGTTTGCTCTAGCTCTACACAGATGCAAGCCACCTATTCACAATTCTAGATAACCACAAACTCTAAGTCACACAATATCAAAGGAACTATTCAACAACTGAATAAGCAAAATGTATATCACTACACAAGATAAGAGAATGTAACTAACAACAAGGTATAATATTAACTTGCAAGAAAGTAACAAATGTAAGTACAAGAGATAGAGGTGTGTATACCGAGCCGGCAAGAGATCAATAAAAGAATATCAAAGAATACCACGGAGATAGGATGACACAATAATTTTTCCTCCGAGGTTCACTTGCTTGCCGGCAAGCTACGTCCCCGTTGTAGCGATACACCCACTTGGAGGTTCACGCGCTAATAGGCATCACACGCCTAACCCTCAATAGGGTGCCGCAAAACCAACACAAGATGGGGATCCACAAGCTACGAGCAATCCACTAGAGTTACCTTTCGTGATCTCCCACGGGGAAGGTACAAGAAACCCCTTACAAATCACCGGGAGATGGCCACGAACAATCACCACTCGTGCCTTATCTCCTCCGCTGCTCCAAACCGTCTAGGTGGCGGCAACCACCAAGAGTAATAAGAATACCTGCAGCAACAACGATTCCCAAGTGCCACTAGATGCAAACTCACAGGCAAATGCACTTGGATCTCTCGATCTCACTTGGATTAGCACTAACAATCAAAGAGATCGGAGGGAGGGATTAGATCTTGCTCAAGAGGATGTTCAAGAAGTCAGAGAGTCAGCAAGCCCTCCCCAAACGCGGCCACGGCCTATATATAGAGGAGGGAGGGCGGCGGCCCGATCCCCACCTTTCTGCGCTCGGCCGGTAGTACCGGCCCCCCTGGCCGGTAGTACCGGCCTCGGTCAAACTAGCCGTTTCCTCACTTTCCGTAGATTTAGGCAAACCACCGACCCTTGGTCGGTTCCTCCGGGCCCGGTAGTACCGGCCTTATGGCGGTACTACCGGCAGGTCATATTTCAAACGAACAGAGAGCTCTGCAAAAACTCGCCAAACCACCGGCCAGGCCCAGTACAACCGAGCCCGGTGGTACCGGGGTTATAGCGGTACCACCGGTAGTTCAAAACTGAACCTACACAGAGACCTCTGAAAAACTGGGCAACAACCGGCTGAGCCCGGTAGCACCGGACCCGGTGGTACCGGGGTTATAGCGGTACCACCGGTAGGTCAAATTGCGACCAACACAGAGAGGTCTGCACGCTACAAAAATGGGCGGTACCACCGACCCCTTCTGGCCGGTACCACCGGATGCACCTGGCCGGTACCACCGGCTGCACACAGAAAAACCCATTTTCATCTTTGAGTTGATCCAAAAACTATTTCAATAACTTCTCCTTTGCAAATGTGCTAACACCACCAAGTGTTCATCATCTTGTGCAAGTGCGTTAGCATTTTCACAATCATTTTCAAAGGATTCGAGTTAGCACACTAGGTCCTAATGCATATGCATGTATGAATTCACCTAGTGGCACTTGATAACCGCGATCACTGAGATATTCCCCTCTTAATAGTACGGCTATCTATCCTAAATGCACTCACACCCTCTATGGTGTCTTGAGTGCCAAAACAAAATTCCTATTTATACCTTTGCCTTGATCTCCATAGGATTTTGCTTTTCTCTTCTTCGTCTTCCAAATGTGAGGCACTTGATCTATCTTTTGGTCACCACAACCAATCATCATGATCGTCATTTAGCTCCCACATATGGTGTGTACCAACCTAGCTCATAAGCACTTCATGACATGGTTAGTACACTAGGTGACATCAATTACCCAAAAACCAGACAAGGACTTTCAATCTCCCCCTTTTTGGTAATTGATGACAACCTTTTACAAAGATATATATTTGAAAATTTGAATCACCTCTACTAGTATTAGCTCCCCCTACATATGTGCTATAGTGTTTGGTTCAAGTTTGGCACATATGCATAGATATGAAATGTGGGAGAGTAATACTATCAAATGATGCTAAGGTGTAAAGAATGGACCTTTGAAGCGTGATACCAATCGGAGTTGCCAATTTTCATCATCCTTAGCACCATGGTTAGCTAGACTTAAAACAAACACTAGATACCTCATGAGATCAACATTATATGAAAGGATCTAGTACCACTTGTAAAAGCAAATTACATCTAGCTACCACTTATGCATGCTAGATACCACTTAGTGCACAAATCATCATTCAAAATCTATTTCTAGCATACATTAAACTTTTGCAATGCAATCACTCATATGAACATGCACATTCAAATGCAACAATAAATTCATGAGCTTGCTCCCCCTACTTGTATGCTCAAATTTTAATTGATCCTCCCCTTTGTTATACTCTACAATAGTATCTTTGTAACCATTTCTCCCCCTTTGTCATTAAGTACCATAAAAGGCACACCAATTTTAGTAGGAGTCAAGTTAATCAATAGGGTGATCAAGTTCATATTGTGGTTCAACCTAGCAAACAAACATAAGATATTTAACACTGTTTGCTCTAGAGTAAGCTTCGTCACACATCTTTCAATGGTTATCTTACTCACGTCGGTTAAACACTTGAATGCTTGTTTCCAAGATCAAACACTAGGTTCACAAGCCCATAAACATGTCATATGCTACCACTAGATCATATCAAACATAGAAGCAATAGTGGTACCATATATACATCTAAATCATTTAATTTTCATGAATGAGCCTATAAGATGCAAGGAATGCCTAAATGGACTAAACATATCCCTAGCAAGAATGAATGTCATGCCAAACAATTTTTACCTTTACTTTGTCGAAGGAGAGGCATGCCATATAATGTAGGTGGCATCAACTCATATTTGAGAAATCGAGTATGTTCAATTCATTCCTTAGCTTGCAAAATCTCTTTTCATCAAGTGGCTTGGTGAATATATCGGCAAGTTGATCTTCGGTACCAACATTCTCAATTGAAATATCACCCTTTTGTTGATGGTCTCTTATGAAGTGATGGCGAATGTCAATGTGCTTTGTTCTTGAATGTTGTACTGGATTGTTGGTGAGCTTCACTGCACTCTCATTGTCACATAGCAATGGTACTTGTTTGAACTTGATTCCAAAATCATCCAAAGTTGCTTTCATCCATAGCAATTGTGCACAACAACTCCCTGCGGATATGTATTCAGCTTCGGCGGTTGAAAGTGCAACACTATTTTGCTTTTTCGATGACCATGATACAAGTGATCTTCCAAGTAATTGACATGTGCCTGATGTGCTTTTTCTATCAACTTTGCATCCTGCATAGTCGGAGTCCGAATATCCAATCAACTCAAAGTTTGACCCCTTGGGATACCACAATCCAACGTTTTGTGTATGCTTCAAATATCTCAATATTCTTTTAGTTGCCTTCAAGTGACTCTCTCTTGGTGAAGCTTGAAATCTTGCACACATGCATACACTAAACATGACATCCGGCCTAGAAGCGGTCACATAGAGTAAGCTTCCAATCATAGACCGATACAACTTTTGATCCACCATGTTGCCACTAGCATCACTATCCAAATGTCCATTTGTTCCCATAGGTGTACTAATAGCTTTTGCATCATTTAGACCGAACTTCTTGAGCATATCTTTGATGTACTTGCCTTGACTCACAAAGGTGCCATTCTTCATTTGCTTGATTTGAAGACCAAGGAAGTAACTAAGCTCTCCAATCATAGACATCTCAAACTCAGTTGCCATCATATTCCCAAACTCTTCACAAAACTCTTGGTTGGTTGACCCAAAGATAATGTCATCAACATATATTTGCAACACAAACAAGTCTTTACCAATCTTCTTGGTGAAGAGAGTAGTATCAACCTTGCCCATCTTGAACCCTTTAGAGAGTAGGAAATCTCTCAACCTCTCGTACCATGCTCTTGGTGCTTGCTTCAAACCATACAACGCCTTCTTGAGCTTGTAAACATGGTTGGGCTTCTTGTCATCTTCAAAACCGGGAGGTTGTTCTACAAATACTAACTCATTGATATACCCATTGAGAAATGCACTTTTGACATCCATTTGATATAACTTGATATTATGAGCACATGCGTAAGCCAATAGAATTCTAATTGCTTCCATTCTTGCAACTGGTGCATATGTTTCTCCAAAATCAAGACCTTCAACTTGAGTGTAACCTTGAGCTACCAGTCTTGCTTTGTTTCTCACTACTATCCCATCTTGATCTTGCTTATTTCGAAATACCCATTTGGTTCCAATTACATTGTAATTCTTTGGTCTCTCAACAAGTTCCCAAACTTGGTTGCGGGTGAAGTTGTTTAGCTCTTCATGCATAGCATTTACCCAATCAACATCCATCAGTGCATCTTCTATCTTGGTTGGCTCAAATGATGACACAAAAGAATAATGCTCACAAAATGATGCCAATCTTGATCTTGTTTGCACACCACTTCTAATATCCCCAACAATTTGATCTATGGGATGATCTCTTGCAATATTGGTTGGTTGGAGGATTTGCACTTGATTGCTTGGTTGAGATGAACTAGCTTGTTGATCTTCACTAGCACTTGATTGATCATGAGAACCACTAGCTTGATTTGCATCAACTTGCACATTTGAGGAGAACATTTGATCATCTTCATTATCATCCACTTGTCTTGGCCTAATATCACCAATATCCATATTCTTCATTGCATTAGCCAATTGAGTGCCTCTCACATCATTAAGATTTTCATTTCCTTCTTGAGAGCCCTTAGTTTCATCAAATTCAACATCATGCACTTCTTCCATAATGCCACTAGCCAAGTTCCAAACTCTATATGCTTTGCTTGTTGTTGAATATCCAAGTAAGAATCCTTCATCACATTTCTTCTCAAATTTGCTCAATCTTGCACCTTTCTTCAATATATAACATTTGCAACCAAAAACTCTAAAGTATGCGATATTTGGCTTTCTTCCATTTAATAGCTCATATGGTGTCTTCTCTAGCATGCCATGGCAATAGAGACGGTTGCTACAATAGCAAGCCGTATTGATAGCTTCGGCCCAAAAGGAATGACTGACATTGTATTCACTGAGCATAGACCTTGCCATATCAATCAAAGTTCTGTTCTTCCTTTCAACAATCCCATTTGATTGAGGAGTATACTTGGGTGAGAATTGATGTCTAATGCCAAAGTCATCACACAACTCATCAATTCTTGTATTCTTAAATTCACTCCCATTGTCACTTCTAACTTTCTTGATTGTTGTTTCAAACTCATTCTGACATTTCTTGACAAAAGTTTTGAAGATATCAAAAGTTTCACTTTTATCACTAAGAAAGAAGACCCATGTGTATCTAGTGTAATCATCCACTATCACAAAGCCATATTTACTTCCACCGATGCTAGTGTATGTTGTTGGTCCAAATAAATCCATGTGCAATAACTCAAATGCTTTGCTAGTACTCATCATGCTTTTCTTAGGATGGGAGTTACCAACTTGCTTGCCAGCTTGACAAGAGCTACAAAGTTTATCCTTCTCAAAAGTGACATCTTTCAAGCCTCTAACTAAATCATGCTTCACTATTTTGTTCAATTGTTTCATTCCAACATGACCAAGCCTTCTATGCCATAACCATCCCAATCCAGATTTAGTGAACAAGCATGTTGACAGCTGGGTTTCACTAGCATTGAAATCAACCAAGTATAGGTTCTCATATCTGAATCCTTTGAATATCAAATTAGAACCATCTACACTTATGATTTCTACATCATCAACTCCAAAAATGCATTTGAAACCAAGATCACACAACTGAGCGACTGACAGTAAATTGAAGTTCAAGCTCTCAACTAGCAACACATTGGAAATGCTCATGTCATTGGATATTGCAATCTTACCAAGCCCTTTAACCTTGCCTTTGCCATTGTCACCAAATGTGATAGAGTCAAAACCATGATTGCCACTTGAATTGATTGAATTGAACATTCTTGAATCCCCGGTCATATGTTGAGTGCACCCACTATCAAGCACCCAATGCCTCCCTCCGGCTTTATAGTTGACCTACAAGAACAAATCAATCCTTTTTAGGTACCCAAACCTTTTTGGGTCCTCCAAGATTAGTGACCAAACTCTTTGGTACCCAAATAGCTTTCTTCTTTGAGCCCACAATTGGTGTACCAATGAATTTAGCTTTTATGCCATTAACACCCTTGGTAAGCAAATAACAAGAATCAAATTTAATAGAGGATACATTAGCGTTTTTGTTCTTGTTCTTGCAATATTGCTCTACATGCCCACTTTGCTTGCATCTAGTGCAAAACCGACCATTGCTCTTCACAAAACTAGTCTTGTGAGTAGCAAAAGCCGCCTTGCCATTCTTGGGGGTATAGACCAATCCCTCTTTGTTGAGAGAAAAACGTTGGCTACCCAAGCACTTAAGCAAGCGGGCCTCACCACCGTAGGCTTTACCTAAGGCGTGAGTGAGCTCATTTACCTCTTTCTTCAATGTCTCATTTTCAACCATGAGTGAGGCATCACAAGTGAAGCCATTATCCATGGATGAAGTAGTAGTAGATGATGAGCTACATGAAGGGTTAGTAGTAGCAATAATAATAGGCTTATAGAATGATTCATCAATTATATCACAAGTTATGCCTATGTCATTTGTTTCTAACTTCTCCTCTACTTTCTTAATTTTAGCTTGATCAATTTGAGAGGAGTGAGCTTTCTTAAGCTTAGTATGAGCATTGCCAAGCTCCTCATGGGCTTCCACTAGCCTCTCATGAGTAGCATTGAGCTCCCCAAAGGATTGCTCAAGAGCTTTTAGTCTCTTTTGCAACTCTTTGCACTCCTTCCTCTTTTTATCAAAGTGTTCTCTAGCATCATCAAGCATATCAATTAGTTCATCTTTAGTAGGTTCATCATCATCATCATTATCACTATCATCATCATGATCACTATCATCATCATCGGATTGTACCTTTGTGGCCTTAGCCATGAAGCACGATGGAGTGTCGAAGATAGAGGGCTTGTTGTTGATAGCAACGCTTGCAAGTGCCTTCTTCTTGCTTGCCTTGCAGTCATCATCATCATTGTCTTCATCACTATCACTTGTGGATGCATCACTATCCCAAGTGACCATATATGATTGCCCCTTCTTTTTGTTTGTGTAATTCTTCTTTTCTTTCTTCTCCTTCTTCTTGTTCTTCTTGTTGTCATTATCATCATTCTCACTGTTGTACGGACATTGAGCAACAAGATGGTCCTTGCTACCGCACTTGAAGCACCTCCTTGGTTCATCCTTGTTCTTGTATGAAGTCTTCTTCCTCCTTGCCCGGTAGCCCTTCTTCTTCATGAATTTGCCAAACCTTTTGACAAATAGAGCCATCTCTTCATCATCATCATCACTGTCATTTGAGCAGTTATCTTCGCTAGAATCTTCTTTCTTTGCTTTGCCTTTGTTCTTTGATGATGATGTTGTGGCTTTGAATGCCACACTCTTCTTCTTCTCATCCTTCTTTACTTCTTGATCATTCTCATCTCTGTAGGTGTCATCGGTCATTACATCTCCAAGAACTTGGTTTGGTGTCATAGTGTCCAAACCGCTTCTTACAAGCAATGTGACTAACATGCCAAATCTCTTGGGAAGACATCTCAAGAATTTATGAGAGAAGTCTTTGTCCTTCACCTCTTCTCCAAGTGCTTTGAGATCATTGACAAGCACTTGAAGCCTATGGAACATCTCTGGAACACTTTCATCTTCATTCATCTTGAAGCTAGCAAACTTTTCTTTGAGAATGTATGCTTTTGCTCCTTCCACTGCTTGAGTGCCCTCAAATGATTCTTCCAATTTCTTCCAAGCATCATATGCCATTTCCAAATTTTTGATTTGCTCAAATACCCTCTCATCAACGGCATCATGAATAGCACTGAGAGCAATGTCATTGTTCTGCATCTTCTCTTCTTCGGCATTGGTGAGATTCTCCGGATCAACTATCTCAATCTTGACATCCACAACTTGCCATATCTTTCTATTGATTGACTTTAAATGAGTGGTCATTTTTGCCTTCCAATAGCCATAGTTTGTGCCATCAAATTGGGGTGGCCTTTTGGTGTTGTTGATATGAGCCATTTTGACACCGAAGGTTGTTAAGCCTTGAATAAACGGTGACCTTGCTCCGATACCAATTGAAAGGTCCTAAATGGCTAGAGGGGGGGGGGTGAATAGCCTATAAAAAAAATTTCTACAACAACACTTAAACAAACTAGTTAGACAACTAAATGGCGAAGCGAAGTTTGCTCTAGCTCTACACAGATGCAAGCCACCTATTCACAATTCTAGATAACCACAAACTCTAAGTCACACAATATCAAAGGAACTATTCAACAACTGAATAAGCAAAATGTATATCACTACACAAGATAAGAGAATGTAACTAACAACAAGGTATAATATTAACTTGCAAGAAAGTAACAAATGTAAGTACAAGAGATAGAGGTGTGTATACCGAGCCGGCAAGAGATCAATAAAAGAATATCAAAGAATACCACGGAGATAGGATGACACAATAATTTTTCCTCCGAGGTTCACTTGCTTGCCGGCAAGCTACGTCCTCGTTGTAGCGATACACCCACTTGGAGGTTCACGCGCTAATAGGCATCACACGCCTAACCCTCAATAGGGTGCCGCAAAACCAACACAAGATGGGGATCCACAAGCTACGAGCAATCCACTAGAGTTACCTTTCGTGATCTCCCACGGGGAAGGTACAAGAAACCCCTTACAAATCACCGGGAGATGGCCACGAACAATCACCACTCGTGCCTTATCTCCTCCGCTGCTCCAAACCGTCTAGGTGGCGGCAACCACCAAGAGTAATAAGAATACCTGCAGCAACAACGATTCCCAAGTGCCACTAGATGCAAACTCACAGGCAAATGCACTTGGATCTCTCGATCTCACTTGGATTAGCACTAACAATCAAAGAGATCGGAGGGAGGGATTAGATCTTGCTCAAGAGGATGTTCAAGAAGTCAGAGAGTCAGCAAGCCCTCCCCAAACGCGGCCACGGCCTATATATAGAGGAGGGAGGGCGGCGGCCCGATCCCCACCTTTCTGCGCTCGGCCGGTAGTACCGGCCCCCTTGGCCGGTAGTACCGGCCTCGGTCAAACTAGCCGTTTCCTCAGTTTCCGTAGATTTAGGCAAACCACCGACCCTTGGTCGGTTCCTCCGGGCCCGGTAGTACCGGCCTTATGGCGGTACTACCGGCAGGTCATATTTCAAACGAACAGAGAGCTCTGCAAAAACTCGCCAAACCACCGGCCAGGCCCAGTACAACCGAGCCCGGTGGTACCGGGGTTATAGCGGTACCACCGGTAGTTCAAAACTGAACCTACACAGAGACCTCTGAAAAACTGGGCAACAACCGGCTGAGCCCGGTAGCACCGGACCCGGTGGTACCGGGGTTATAGCGGTACCACCGGTAGGTCAAATTGCGACCAACACAGAGAGGTCTGCACGCTACAAAAATGGGCGGTACCACCGACCCCTTCTGGCCGGTACCACCGGATGCACCTGGCCGGTACCACCGGCTGCACACAGAAAAACCCATTTTCATCTTTGAGTTGATCCAAAAACTATTTCAATAACTTCTCCTTTGCAAATGTGCTAACACCACCAAGTGTTCATCATCTTGTGCAAGTGCGTTAGCATTTTCACAATCATTTTCAAAGGATTCGAGTTAGCACACTAGGTCCTAATGCATATGCATGTATGAATTCACCTAGTGGCACTTGATAACCGCGATCACTGAGATATTCCCCTCTTAATAGTACGGCTATCTATCCTAAATGCACTCACACCCTCTATGGTGTCTTGAGTGCCAAAACAAAATTCCTATTTATACCTTTGCCTTGATCTCCATAGGATTTTGCTTTTCTCTTCTTCGTCTTCCAAATGTGAGGCACTTGATCTATCTTTTGGTCACCACAACCAATCATCATGATCGTCATTTAGCTCCCACATATGGTGTGTACCAACCTAGCTCATAAGCACTTCATGACATGGTTAGTACACTAGGTGACATCAATTACCCAAAAACCAGACAAGGACTTTCACCACCCGCTGAGCAAACCCAAGCTGGACCAACTGTGTCCATGTGTAAAAGCTCGCCGGGTCACTTTGTCATCACCTGATTCACAGGCGGGTGAGAAGCAGCAACCATCTTCCTATGACGACACAGATGGCAAACAAGGTCCTTCTGAAACATAAGCTTGGGCAATCCTTGGATTAGGCCAAGTGAGCTAAGTCTTGCAAGCAAGTCAAAACTCAAGTGACCGAGCCTCCTATGCCACTTGCACAAATCAGAAGAAGAACCAGCCATCAAACATCTAGCAGAGCCGAAAGAACGAGAAAAGTCGGCTCTGAAAACATGGACAAAAGGGACAATCCAACAAATAAGATCTCCTCGAGGGTCTAAAACTTGACTCAAACCCTTTTTAAAGTGCACTTCACAGTCATCCTCAAGAAGTTGTGAAACAGAAAGCAAATTGTAATGCAAATTCGAAACCAAAGCAACATCCTTAAGAACAAAATTCTCATTGAGCCGAATAGCTCCATGAGAAACAACCTTACCTCTACTGTTATCCCCGAAAGTGATGTACTCCTTGTGCATCACGGGGCTAAGGCTGGAGAACCATTCCTTGTTTCTGGTCATGTGGCGCGGACACCCAGAATCCATGAGCCACATGTTCTCCAACCGAAGTTCCTGCATCAATAGAAAGGCAGGAAATGAGCGTATGGCACAACACTGGGGTTAGTATACTGAGAAGGATACCAGTGCTGTGTCATAGGCCCAGAAAAAGTGTTGGTAGCAACACCAAGCTGTCCTCGTCCCATGGGTGGATAGCGATCACCAACAACTTGAAAGGATGGTCCGCTATGGAACGGAAAACCTCCAAACTGACCTACATGTCCCATCTGAGCAAAGCGATCACCACCATGCTGAAAAGGTGGTCCGCTATGGGACTGAGCAGCAAAGCCTCTTACACTCAGCTCATGGTCGTATTGAGGACGACCAGAACCGCGACGGGCACGACCACCACCCCGTGGTCTGGCTGCCTGGGGCCTAGCTACCTGAGGGGGTGCACCTCCAGGCCTAGTACCCTGCCTCTGAACTCCCTGACCCTGCGCACCATGGAAAGGATGGTGCCTGGCCTGGTTGTTCAGCTCCAACTCCTTCCTAGCGTTTCTCTTCCTCCGAAAGCAATACTCAGCTAGGTGACCCTCACGGTGACAGTACTCGCACTCGAACCTCACCACTCTCTTGGGTTGTTGGTTCCTATGGTTGCGAGGATTGTTCACTCTGGTTGGCTGCTTACCCTTCGGAAGGGGATCACTAGAGACGTCAGGAAGGGTGTCAAGTGTGTTCCTAAGATGATTAGGTTTGGGAAACCACACTTGCTTGCGAGGTGGAGCCTTGGGAGGCTCATCAAGGATGCCATCCTTGGTGATAGGCTTGGGAGGCTCGGGTGGGGTGATCAAGCTTAGGGATAGCGGATGGCTTCTCACTAGGGCTCACTCCACTAAACTCACCGATCTTGCCAAAGGTACTAGCGCCCTTCCCACCTGAACTGACTGATTATCATGCCCAATTGTGGCTCACTGCATGACACCCAACTCAGGATGGACCGAAGGTATGTGTTTTCCTCCTCGGTTTGCATCCTAGCATGCCGACAGTTGGCAATCTCAAGCTCCAGCCCCACGCATCGCTCACATGGAGTGGACAAGGCGCTAACCGAGCTGGCCTTCACGGCTTCAGCAAGCTTGGCACTAACTTCTGCCAACTCAGTTCGCAAGCTAGGACAAAGCTTGCACGCACCTAGCAAAGAAGACCTAGCCTTCACTTCCTCCAGCTCCTTTTTCTGGGAGGGACACTCTTTGCAATCACCCACCAAGTCTAGCCTACTCTTCAGCTCATCATACACCTCAATCAAAGAGGCATACTTGGTTTGCAGGGTGGCAAAGTTTGTCATATGCATCATGCACTCCTCACACTCCTCTTCATTAGACACCTTCACCTCTGAAGGACCGAGAATGCAACCAGAAAGCGACCAGAGGGGGGTGAATGGGAGCTTCAAAATTCCTTTGGGAAACCTGTCACCACTGTCCCATAAATCAATCCCAAGAGCAAATCCTAGAGCTCGTAAGTGTCCATGACCCTAGATGTAGGGTGGATGCTTCCAAGAAGCACAGTGAGACACTACACGACTCTAGAAACCCAACGCAAAAGCCGGAATTCAAAACCGACAACGAACGAACGAACGACGGACGAAACTGCGCGAACTCAGCAGCATCAGACGCTGGCAGCATCCGATGACCCAGCACCGGACACGTCCGATGAAAACTGGCCAGAGTGAACCCTTACTGGACACCCATCAGACGCTGTGAACAGTGCAACCCTAGCGTCTGATGCCTGACCCCCGGCGCGTCCGATGGCAACGGACGCGCCGATGGTCAGCGTCTGATACTCCATAGAATTCTCTTTCAGATGACACGTGACAACGGACGCTCCAGTGTGATGAACTCAGCGTCCGATGCCCCCAGACTCAGCGTCCGATGGTCCCGAAACAGCACTATTCTTCCGTGAAATTCACCCGATCTCCTCCGAATCAAAGGCACTAAGGCTAAGTCTTGGTATGAGGAGTTCCAAGGATGTTAGTGAGCTATCCCAAAAGAATCATGGCTCGAACCTAACTCCAAATCGGTGAATTGGAAGATTTTGGGACTAAGGGAGCAAAAATGATCCGGGACAAAAATCAACCGATCTACTAGCTCGTGAGGTTAGAGATGATTTCCTTCGGTGGAAAGAAGTGCCTCACAATCTAGAACAACTCAGTTCAAATGGATTTGCAAAAGATGCACTAAGCAAAGAGATCGATCGACAGGAAAAACATGGAGAAATGTAACCCGCGAAGAACACGAACAAAACACGGATCACAACCACGAATTTTGCAACCGTGTGGCTACCACACGCTACAATAGTGAGATTACGGTCTCACTTCCTCAAAATCTCATGGGCACAGAGGTATTGTTCTCTTCTCTGTGGATCTCAGTTCGCTACAGCAGGGAATGGGAGAGTAGGAAACCCTAGAAGCAAAAGAGCAAAATGACTGAGATGAAATGGGAGGAGGGTGTCTCCCTCTACTTATCCTAATTCTAATTCCTACTCTACCCCTCACTAATTACAGAGCGAACCAGCTAAACCCTAGGGTTATTCTGGACCAACTCGAAGATGTTGGTAATCCGACGGCCACGCCCGCACAACTGGTAGCGTTGCCTCGACGCAACCTCACCGATTGCCGCCATGTGCTGCCACCGCTCTGCTCGTCCTTTTCACGGACTCCACCCCCAGTTTTGTGGCCGAAACCGGGAAACTAGGCCTTCACGTCCACCCCCGGTTTTGGGGCTCAAACCAGGAAACCAGCCACCAAGTCCATCCCCCGGTTTTGAGGCCGAAACCGGGAAACCCGACGTCCGTCGCCTGAGTTTTGTGGCCCAAACTCAGAAACCCGTCAGCCCCCAGGTTTTGAGGCCCAAACCTAGAAACCGTCCTCAGCTTGAGTTTTGTGGCCCAAACTCGGCAAACCCGCAGCACCTAGGTTTTGAGGCACAAACCTAGAAACCGTCCACCTGGTGGTTTTTCTGTGGCTCGACCACCAAACCGGAGCTGTAGAGGGGATGCACCACCCGTGCACCCCGTCCACGGACATGTGTCCTCAGGTCCTCGACTCGAGCAACACCATGCCCCACAAGTCTTCGCTCGTCACTGTCCCAGGCTGCCAGTCGCCACAGCTGATCCTCAGGCCACCGGTCCCTCAGTCCAAGCCTCACGTCCGCCCTTCACCGCTCCCGGTCCGTCGGCACGGCACGTCTCTACTTGACCTTCACCTTGCCCTCGATCACTGTCTCCGTGCTCGACACCTGCACAACACAAGCCAAAGAACATGCGATCTAACCCGTTGACAATCACTCATCACTCGAGACTCGGCATACACCCCTGTATCCGCAATCTCCCCCTTGATGAGTGCATTGTCAACTACTCACACAAATCATAATGGAAAGAAGGAGGAAGGAAGAAGGAGTAAAGAGAACCCCACCAAAAGACCCAAAAGCATAGCAAAGTTGAAGAAGGTCAAGTGGAAAGAGCAAAACAACTTGGTCCCCAAAGACATGGGCAACGACTCGACGCAACCAAGCAAAGCAAAGCTAGCCCTCAAGAAGAGGTAGAACAGGCTCAACACCGCTAGCAGATACCAATTGAGAAATTGAAAAATCGAAGCAAATGCTAGTCCCTCAAGACAGAGGCACAGAGGCTCAACACAACTAGCAGAGAAAGCTCGATACCAAACCTTATGGCCAACAGAAAGCAGGAAACTCCTCCTTTGTCCAACTCGGAAAACACAAGATTTGAAATATCTCCCCCTTAGTTGAACATGGGAGGGCACACGATTTGTCAAATTTATCCCCCTTAGTTGAAAATGCACTTATCAAGAAAAAGTTCTCCCCCTCAGAAAATGCACCATCAAAAATGCCCAGAAGAAAATTTCTTCCCTTCCAAAATGCATATGAGTCAAAATGCAAGTTAGCAGCTTCAGGAATATAGTCAAAAGAGTGTAAGGATGCTCTACACAGTATAACTCCAATGACACATCAAGAAGCATACATGCCTGCAAAGGCTCAAGTTGATCACCAAATACGAAATGTGAACATGAGAGCAAAGATGAGCAGTTTTAGCCAAAAGGTATTCACCATCAAAATAGCACTAAGTATGTATAGACAGGAATCCAAACAAGTGCTAAGCATTTATACAAGATGAACTACCCCTAGCAAAGTTCAGTCATCATGCTATAGAATTGAAGGACCGAGAATGCAAAAGCAAGGCGACCAGAGGGGGGGTGAATGGGAGCCAATCAAATTTCTCTCGAAACTTTGGCCAAATGTCCCAAAATCAACCCCAAGAAGCACGGACCGAAATCGTGATGCTCACGACCCTTGGAAGAGGGTGGATGATCCCTAGGATCACAGCGGAGCTCCACCAAGCACAAGCGAAGCAAAGACCAAAAGCTCCGGCTGAAGTTCCCCTTGGAAAACCAAGTCCCGAACGTAGATTGGAGGCTACGTCGAGAAATCTCCAAATACCAATGCTAACAAGTAGCAAAGATACCTTGAAATGTTTCTTGGTTAACTCTAGGGTCAAACGAGAAGTCCGAAAACAAAGCCGAAAACCCGGACGGCGATGGCACTGAAAAGCACCCTTCAGCAGGGTCCCGGACTATCCGGACCCCCAGTCCCGGACTATCCGCAGCAGGGGCGGACTGTCCGCCAAAAACTCTTGGACTGTCCGCCGGCACAATCACAAAAACTGCAAGGTTGCTGAAGTCTTGCTAGACAAGTCCCGGACTGTCCGCGACCTTCACCTGCGGACTGTCCACCGGTCAAGTGAAAGGCCAAACAGCCGAGGAGCAGAGCCACTGGACAAGCTCGTCCCCGACGCGCGGACTGTCCGCGGGTACCACGGCGGACTGTCTGCGAGTACCCAGAAAGGGCGATTTTTTCGCCCTCAACTCAAATCTTCCCCAAACCGATTCAAACCAAAATCCCTTGATCCCAAACTTGGAGAGGATGATCACAAGGTAGTTGGGAGACTATCCCCAAGAAATCATCCGCTCAATTTGACTCAATCAACGAGAAATCGAAGGGGGAGGTAGATGAACCAAAAAAGCACCACGAAAACGAAATCGTCCCGATCTATTCGTTCATGAGGAGTTAGATGAATTCCTTTGGTCGAAATGACCTCCTCAATGATACGAACAAAATGATTCACACGGATTTCGCAAAGACACACTGGAGAGGGAGATCGAGTGACGGGAAAATCATGGAGAAATGAAGAATGCGAAGAACACGAACCAAAACGTGAATCAAGACAACGATCTGCAGCCGTAGCGCAAACACACGCTACAATAGTGAGGTTACGGCCTCACTTCCTCAAAATCTCAAGTACACAGAGGTATGGTTCTCTGTGGATCTCAGTAGCTACAACAGGGGGCAGGGAGAACAGGAAACCCTAAGAAAGCAAGAGCAAATGACTGAGATAGATGGCGAGGTGGGTGTCTCCCCCTACTTATCCTAATTCTAACTATTCCTAATTCCCACTCTACCCCTAACTAATTACAGAGCGAACCAGCTAAACCCTAGGGTTATTCTGGACCAACTCGAAGATAGTGGTGATCCGATGGCCACGCCCGCACAACTTGTAGCGTTGCCTCGACGCGACCTCCCGATTGCCGCCACGTGCCATCCTCGCTCTGCACCCCCGGTTTTGTGGCTAAAACCAGGAAACCAGGCTTTTCACGCCATCCACCGATTTTGAGGCCCAAACCGGGAAACCAGCCTCCAAGTCCATCGCCTGAGTTTTGTGGCCCAAACTCAGAAACCCGCAGAGCCCAGGTTTTGAGGCCCAAACCTGGAAACCGTCCTCAGCCCGAGTTTTGTGGCCCAAACTCGAAAACCCGCCGCACGCCCAGGTTTTGTGGCCCAAGCCTGCAAACCGTCCACCCGGTGGTTTTTCTCTGGCTGAACCACCAAACCGGTGCCGTAGAGGGGATGCACCGCCCATGCACCCCGTCCACTGACACGTGTCCCCAGGTCCTTGACTCGAGCAACGCCGTGCCCCGCAAGCCTCCGCTCGTCGCTGTCCCAGGCTGCCAGCCACCACAGCTGATCCTCAGGCCACCGGTCCCTTAGTCCAAGCCTCACGTCTGCCCTTCACCGCTCCTGGTCCGTTGGCACGGCACGTCTATACTTGACCTTCACCTCGCCTTCGATCACTGTCTCTGGGCTCGACACCTGCACAACAGAAGCCAAAGAACCTGCGATCAAACCCGTTGACAATCACTCATCACACCGAGACCCGGCATACACCCATGTATCCGCAATCTCCCCCTTGATGAGTGCATTGTCAACTACACACACAAATCATAATAAAAGGAAGAAGAAGGAAGAAGGAGAAGAGAGAACTCGACCAAATGACCCAAAAGCATAGCAAAGCCGAAGAAGGTCAAGTGGAGGAAGCGAAACAACTTGGTCCCCAAAGACATGGGCAACGGCTCGACGCAACCAAGCAAAGCAAAGCTAGCCCTCAAGAAGAGGTAGAACAGGCTCAACACCACTAGCAAATACCAATTGAAAGCTTCAGAAAAAGAGCTCAAGACCAACTGAGAAATCGAAGTAAGATTCTAGTCCCTCAAGATAGAGGCACAGAGGCTCAACACAACTAGCACGAAAGCTCACTCCGAACTAATCGAAATCAAATGCCTTGTAAAATGTTTGCTAGTCCCTCAAGAAAGAGGCACAGAGGCTCAACACAACTAGCAAACCCCCCCTCAAAAAGTGCAAGCAACCAGGAAAACTCCCCCTTAGCTGAACACACGGGAAGCAAAAGATTTGCAACAAAATTTCTCCCCCTTAGTCAAATGTTCGGAGAACACATGATTTGTCATTTTTCTCCCCCTTAGTTGAAAATGCACTTATCAAGCGTCATCAAGTGAAATTTCTCCCCCTTGACCAAAAATCTCCCCCTTAAGTGTCAACCAAACAACCATCTTCCCTTCAAAATGCATATGAGTCAGAATGCAAGTTAGTAGCTTCAGGCATATAGTCAAAAGAATGCAAAGATGCTCTAAACAGTATAACTCCAATTACACAACTAAGCACTCATATAGCACAGGCTCAAACTGATCACCGAGTACGAAATATGAACATATGAGCAAAGTGAGCAGTTTTGAGTCAAAAGATAGTCACCATCAAAATAGCACTACACATGTATAGACAGGAATTCAAACAAGTGCTAAACATGTATACAAGGTGAACTACCCCTAGCAAAGTTCAATCATAATGCTATAGAATGAAACATACACTTGTGATTTCAGTTTAAGATCGGAGTTGCAGCGGTGAAATTACACAAGTTTAAATTCTGCATGTGATTGCGAGATGTTGAAAGCTTGTCTTTGCCTAACTTTTCAACCAAGCGAAGCCTATGCCGAAGCAATCAGAAGCTTAAAGCTTCGGTTTCAGTCATACACTACACGGCTCAAGTTTAACTCAATGTGCAATGAGAAACAGTCTCGATACCATGATGTGTTGACAAGCAATCCCATCTCGATCTTTTCAATTCACAAAAACTTGGTTCAAATTTTAAACAGGATATGAACAGACCAAGCAAGTGAATGACTCAGAACTAGAGACATAGCAACCTAGCATATATGAAAAGCACGAGTGTACTCAACACATCCTACACATGCTAGTTGCATATCTCAATGGTGAACATTTTCAGATTTTATGTACATTAGGCAAATTCACCATTCCAAAATAGCTCAGCTCACAACATGTACTAGTGATCAGAAAGAGCATAAGCTACAAGCATCATCATAAGCATCGGAGCATACTACCTGGAGCATAGTTACATTCTAGTGATTATATACATGAAGCTCAGAATGTAAATGCGTATGCTAAAATGCAAAAGAAAAGAAAGACCAACGAAAAAGAGTCAGTCTATTATACAAGATCCAAAATGTTTCCCCCATCTAAAAGGGGAAACACACACCAAGCTCACCCCTCAACCGATTAAAGGTTGATTCGTCTAAAAGCTTGGTGAAAATATCAGCCAACTGATGATGAGTATCAACATGGCGAAGATCGATATCACCCTTCTCCTGGTGGTCACGCAAAAAATGAAAGCGCACATCAATGTGTTTGGTCTTCGAGTGAAGCACGGGGTTCTTAGCAACGCTAATAGCACTCGTGCTGTCACAAAGCAAAGGAACACGAGTAAAGCTCAGACCAAAATCACGCAAAGTGGCCATCATCCAAAGCAACTGGGAACAGCAGCTAGCTGCAGCAACATATACAGCCTCTGTGGTAGACTGAGCGACACTAGACTGCTTGCGAGAAGACCACGATACAAGAGAAGATCCAATAAACTGGCAAGTCCCAGAAGTGGACTTGTGCTCGATACGGCAACCAGCAAAATCGACATTGGAATAACCACAAAGGGAGAGGGTGGAGGAAGCAGAATACCAAATCCCAAACTCAGGTGTGAAACGAAGGTACCTGAAAATCCGCTTCACCGCCTGACGGTGAGAAGTGCGCGGCAACGCCTGAAAGCGCGCGCACAGACACACCGCGAACTGGATGTCCGGGCGTGTCGCTGTCAGGTAGAGCAGCGACCCAATCATGCTTCGGTACTCCTTCTGGTCTACTGGTTCTCCATCCTTGTCCGCATCCAGGGCAGTCGTCATCGACATGGGTGTTGGAAGAGGCTTGGCCTCACCCATATCGAACCGCTTCAGCAAGTCCTTGGTGTACTTGCCCTGGTGCACAAATGTCCCCTCTCGGGATTGCTTAATTTGCAACCCGAGAAAGAATGTCAGCACGCCCATCATGCTCATCTCGAACTCCCTGCTCGTAGTGTCTGCAAACTTGGCAACCAAAGCGTGAGAAGAACCACCGAAAATGATATCATCCACATAAATCTGGACCAAGAGAGTGTCTTTGCCTTACTTGAGGAGAAAGAGCGTTTTATCTACACATCCCATTTTAAAACCCTTAGTAAGCAAAAAGGTTTTCAACCTATCATACCAGGCTCTAGGGGCTTGTTTCAAACCATATAAAGCTTTGTGAAGTTTAAAAACATGGTTTGGAAACTTGGGATTTTCAAAACCGGGGGGGTTGCTCAACATACACTTCCTCTTCTATGTAGCCGTTTAAGAAGGCACTCTTGACATCCATTTGAAAAAGTTTGAAACCTTTGGATGCAGCAAAAGCCAAGAGTATCCTAATAGCCTCCAAACGAGCTACAGGAGCAAAAGTCTCCTCATAGTCTATCCCCTCCTTCTGACTATAACCCTTCGCTACAAGCCTGGCCTTGTTTCTGACAACGTGGCCATCCTCTCCTTGCTTGTTTTTGAAAACCCATTTTGTCCCAATAGGCTTACAATCTGGAGGAGGTGGAACTAGAACCCAAACCCGATTTCGCTCAAAATCTTCTAACTCCTTATGCATGGCATTGACCCAATCCGGATCCGTCAAAGCGTGTCCAACATCTCGGGGCTCAAAATTAGCAACAAAAGTAGAATGAGCAAAGTGCGAGATTTGCTGTGACCTGGACCGAGTGACACGTTCGTCGATGTTGCCGATCATCTGCTGAGGGGGGTGCTGGCGCTGGATGTGTCATGGCGCCTCTCGAGCTGAAGTAGCCTCCCCCTCAACAGCAGCTGGTGCCTCCCCGGGTACAAAAGGTACCGCTCGGGGTGGCGGATCCCACGGCCCCCAGGAAGAAGAGGTGTCAGGGCCGTGAGTCGTCGTAGAAGCCGCTCTTTGCGGCACAACAGGTGGAGGCGATGCTGGGTCATCTATGCCTTCAGCATCCTCGTCCTCATCATCGAAAAGAGGCTCACCAACCTCATGATCACCTGCACACTCGAAACGAGAAGAAGGACAAACCATGGTCTCATCAAAGGTGACATCTGATGTCTCCATGACTCGATTTGTATCAAGGTTAAGTACACGATATGCGCGAGTGTGAGTGCCATAACCCAAAAATACACCATCAGAAGAACGAGACTCAAATTTGTCCAGGTTGCCTTTCTTCAATATAAAACAATGGCAACCGAAGACTCTAAAATAACTCACCTTGGGCTGTCTACCAAAACGCAACTCAGAAGAGGTCTTCTTCAAGAAAGCTCTCAGAAAAATGCAATTTGAAATATAGCATGCAGTGTTCATAGCCCCGGCCCAATATCGCCTAGGAGTCCTATGCTCATCGAGCATCGTCCTGGCCATCTCAACAAGGGTCCGATTCTTCCTCTCTACAACAGCATTTTGGGGCGGTGTGTAGGGGGAAGAAAAACTGATGCTCCAAACCCAAGCGGTTATAAAACTTCTCAAAATCTGAATTTTTTAATTCGGAACCATTATCACTTCTAATAGCTCACATCGAGTTCAAAGGGAACTCGTTCTGAAGACGCAAAATCAGATTGCGAGCAAAAGAGAAAGTCTCAGTCTTCTCAGTCAAAAATAAGACCCACGAATACCTCGAAAAGTTGTCGGCAACAACGAAAACATACCACTTCCCCCCAACTGAGCTCACCCGAGCCGGACCAACAAGGTCCATGTGTAAAAGCTCTCCAAGGTGCGAAGTCATGACCTTAGTCACAGGATGGTGGGGAGCGGCAACCATCTTTCCATGTCTACAAGAATGGCAAACTAGATCCTTCTCCATCGACAGCTTGGGCAATCCTCGGATTAGGCCAAGTGAGCTAAGTCTTGCAAGCAAGTCGAAGCTTAAGTGACCGAGCCTCCTATACCACTTCCAAAGATCAGAGGAGGATGGACTAGCCAAAAGACAGCGGGAAACACCAAATGACTCCGAGAAATTCGCGCGAAAGACTTTCCCAAAGGGCGAAATCAAACATACAAGATTGCCCTGAGGATCTAAAATACGACTGAGATTCGGTTTAAAACGAATCTCATAGTCGTCATCAAAAAGTTGCGAAACAGAAAGAAGGTTAAAATGCAGGTTAGAAACAAGAGCAACATCATGCAACACAAAGTGCTCATTAACCCGCACCGACCCGCGAAACAACACCTTACCTTTACTATTGTCGCCGAATGTGATAAACTCCTTTCCGGCAACAGGGCTAAGGCTGGAGAACCACTTGGCGTTTCCGGTCATGTGCCTCGAGCAACCGGAATCCACCAACCAAATGCCCTCCAACCGTCTTACCTACATCAATAAAAAGACATAGGGTGAGCATACGGTCCAACACTGGGGTTAGTGAAGTAAGAAGAATACCAGTGTTGGGCCGACTGCTCAAAAGAACGGTCAGTGTAAAAACCATTCCTAGCCTATCTACGAGGGTAGCGATCACTACGCACAGGAAAACATGGTCTGCTAAGGAAAGAGCGTCCATCACGATACTCAAAACACGGTGGTGGAAAACGCTCAACAAAGCCACCGTCGCGGGGTCCATAGCCTACAACTGCAGGCTCCCGTCGGGCACGCTCTCTATGAGGCCTATGCTTGGGAGCTTGAGGCACTGCACCTCTAGGCCTAGCATCTCTCCTCGGAGCTCGCCTCTGCCTAGGCCTGGGAACCTGAGGTTCTGGACCTCTGGGCCTAGCAGCACGCCTCTGAACATTTGGCGCATGTACATCATGGAGAGGATGGTACATGTTCACATTGTTCATCTCCCTAGCACGACGCGCCTCTCTCTTGCGCCTATAGCAAAACTCACCCAAGTGTCCATCTCTCCCATAGTACTCACAATGGTACCTCACCGCACGCAAAGGGGGTTGTTGGTACTCACGGTTGTGGGTTTGGATCACTTTGCCCTTCTGTGGCATAAACTCTTCCTGGATGGGTGGCATTGTGTCTAGCTTGTTATTGAGGTGATTGGGTTTGGGTGCCCACACCTGGTTCTTGGGTGGAGCTCTCGAGGGTTCCTCAAACACCCCATCCTTGGTGTTAGGCTTGAGAGGCTCTTTGGGTGGAAGCTTGGTAAGTTTGGGAGTGGTGGTGGAGTTGGGCTTCTTACTCAGGTTCAGACCACTCGACTCTCCAATCTTCCCAAAAGCAGAAAGATCAACACCAGGAGCAAAACCTACACCAGGACCTCCAGCAGCACGCTTAAATTGGGAGATCATCATCCCGAGCTGCGGCTCACTACAAGAGACCCATGACAAGATGGTCCGAAGGTATGTATTTTCCTCCTTGGTTTGCATCTTGCCATGCTTCACGTTGGCAATCTCCATCTCCAAGCCCTCACACAAAGCACACCTCGTGACACAAGTGCTACCCGAGCTGGTCTTCTCAAGAGACTCAATCTTGGCATTCTTCTATGCCAACTCGGATTGCAAGACAGGACAAGTCTTGCACGCACCCAACAGCTGGGGCCTAGCCTAGAGCTCATCCAACTCTCCAACCAAAGCAGCATACTTACCTCTCAAAGTGAGAAGGTCAGTCATGTGCTTGGTGCATGACTCACACTCAACCTCCTCCGACACGACCATGGTGGATTTAGCAAACTCTAACTCCTTCACCGTGTCCTCCCACTTCTGCCTAAACTCCTTGCGCTCTCTAGAGGCACGCCTAAGCAGCTTGTCTTGACTAAGCAAGGCGGCAGTAAGCTTCTCATTCTCAGCAAAGAGCTCATCATGGGTCATCGATACCTGGGAGGTGTCGTCGTCTTCGTCGTTCTGAGGGGTGTGCTCCAGGTTGCCTCCGACCTCATCACCAAGGGCCATGGTGCAGAGGCCCCATCGTCGGCGAAGAAGCAAAGACCGTTCAGCTTGTCCTCGATCTTCTTCATCTTCTCGAACTCATCGTCGCTTGAGCAAGCGGAGTCGTCATCCGAGCCATCGACATCGTTCAGCGTGGCGAAGAAAGCACACTGCTCAGCCCGGGCCTTCTCCAAGTACTTCTTCTTGATGTACTCCTTGTCGAAGCCGCCCCTCTTCCTGCGCCTTGGGGGGACGTGCTTCTCCTTGCGCTTGCCGGAGTCGTACTTGTGCCCATGATCGCCCTTCCCCGAATGCTTGTTCTTCTTGGGGCAGTTGGCAATGAAGTGGTCGGGGTCGCCGCACTTGTAACAGCCCGAGCGTCCTCCTCCACGGCGACGGTTCATGCGGTTGTTGTGGAACCGCGAGAACCGGTTGGCAAGCAAAGCCAACTCATCATCGTCCAAAGACTCCAGCTGGTCCTCTGTGACAGAAAAGAGTGAAGAGAGTGCAAAGCCAGCAGAGGGGTTAGCAGAAGAGCCAGAAACCAAAGCCATAGTCAGGCCAGAAGGATTCTCATAAGAAGCCCTCGTCATGGCATCAATTTCACTAGACTTGAGCTTACTAAAGAGCTCGTCGCAAGTGAGGGTCTCATAGTTAGACGATTCGATGATCGCATGGACCTTTGAGTCCCACACCGACCGATCGAGAGTATGCAAAAGTTTCAAAGCCCTCTCATGATCGTCGAAAGGCAACAGCTCCTTGTTAGCTCGCATCTTGTTGACAATCACCTAAAAGCGAGCGAATAAACTCTCTATGCTCTCGCCAGGCTGATGTCGAAAGTTCTCATACTCCCGCTTGTGCGACTCGTAGAGACGGGATTTGACTTGAGTGGTGCCCTCATGGAAGCGCATGAGGGTAGCCCAAATCTCACGAGCCGTGGGGAGGTGAGAAACGCGATCGAACTCCGACATGCTCAAACAGGAGAACAAGGCGTTACGCGCTCGGCTATTAGCTTCGTGCTCATCTATCTGAATCTGAGTGACACGAGCAGCCAAGACAACGTAATTGGCCTTGTTGCAAATCTCCCAAACAGAAGAGCCCCTGCTCTAGAGATAGGCCGACATGCGTATCTTCCAATACGCATAGTTGGTCCCATCGAAAAACTGCGGTTTGCCCACGCTGCAATCCATGTCACCTTCGGTGGATCTGGAACCGGCTAAGGTGGAAGATCCTTAACCCACTCCGATACCAAATGAAGGACCGAGAATGCAAAAGCAAGGCGACCAGAGGGGGGTGAATGGGAGCCAATCAAATTTCTGTCGAAACTTTGGCCAAATGTTCCAAAATCAACCCCGAGAAGCACGGACCAAAATCGTGATGCTCACGACCCTTGCAAGAGGGTGGATGATCCCTAGGATCACAGCGGAGCACCACCAAGCACAAGCGAAGCAAAGACCAAAAGCTCCGGCTCAAGTTCCCCTTGGAAAACCGAGTCCCGAACATAGATTGGAGGCTACGTCGAGAAATCTCCAAATACCAATGCTAACAAGTAGCAAAGATACCTAGAAATGTTTCTTGGTTAACTCTAGGGTCAAACGAGAAGTCCGAAAACCAAGCCGAAAACCCGGGACATCGATTGCACTGAAAAGCACCCTTCAGCAGGGTCCCGAACTGTCCGGACCCCCTGTCCCGGACTGTCCGCGGCAGGGGCGGACTGTCCGCCAAAAACTCCCGTACTGTCTGCCGGCAGAATCACAAAAACAGCAAGGTTGCTGAAGTCTTGCTGGACAAGTCCCGGACTGTCCGCGACCTTCACCTGCGGACTGTCCGCCGGTCAAGTGAAAGGCCAAACAGCCGAGGAGCAGAGCCACTGGTCAGGCTCGTCCCCGACGCGCGGACTGTCCGCGAGTACCCAGAAAGGGCGATTTTGGTCGCCCTCAACTCAAATCTTCCCCAAACTGATTGAAACCAAAATTCCTTGATCCCAAACTTAGAGAGGATGATCACGAGGTAGTTGGGAGACTATCCCTAAGAAATCATCCGCTCAATTCGACTCAATCAACGGGAAATCGAAGGGGGAGGTAGATGAACCGAAAAAGTGCCACGAAAACAAAATCGTCCTGACCTATTCGTTCATGAGGAGTTAGATGAATTCCTTTGGTCGAAATGACCTCCTCAATGATACGAACAAAATGATTCAAACGGATTTCGCAAAGATGCACTGGAGAGGGAGATCGAGTGATGGGAAAATCGTGGAGAAACGAAGAACGCGAAGAACATGAACCAAAACACGAACCAACACAACGATCTGCAGCCGTAGCGCAAACACACGCTACAATAGTGAGGTTACAGCCTCACTTTCTCAAAATCTCAAGTACACAGAGGCATGGTTCTTTGCGGATCTCAATAGCTACAGCAGGGGGCAGGGAGAACAGTAAATCCTAAGAAAGCAAGAGCAAATGACTGACATAGATGGGGAGGTGGGTGTCTCCTCCTACTTATCCTAATTCTAACTATTCCTAATTCCCACTCTACCCCTATCTAATTATAGAGCGAACAAGCTAAACCCTAGGGTTATTCTGGAACAACTCGAAGATAGTGGTGATCCGATGGCCACGCCCGCACAACTCGTAGCGTCGCCTCGACGCGACCTCCCGATTGTCACCACATGCCATCCTCGCTCTGCACCCCTAGTTTTGTAGCCAAAACTGGGAAACCAGGCTTTTCACGCCATCCCCCGGTTTTGAGGCCCAAACTGGGAAACCAGCCTCCATGTCCATCGCCTGAGTTTTGTGGCCCAAACTCAGAAACCCGCAGCGCCTAGGTTTTGAGGCCCAAACCTGGAAACCGTCCTCAGCCCGAGTTTTGTGGCCCAAACTCGGAAACCCGCCGCACGCCTAGGTTTTGTGGCCCAAACCTGGAAACCGTCCACCCGGTGGTTTTTCTCTGGCTGAACCACCAAACCGGCGCCGTAGAGGGGATGCACCGCCCGTGCACCCCGTCCACTGACACGTGTCCCCAGTTCCTTGACCCAAGCAACACCGTGCCCCACAAGCCTCCGCTCATCGCTGTCCCAGGCTGCCAGCCACCACAGCTGATCCTCAGGCCACCGGTCCCTCAGTCCAAGCCTCACGTCCGCCCTTCACCGCTCCCGGTACGTCGGCACGGCACGTCTCTACTTGACCTTCACCTCGCCTTCGATCACTGTCTCCGGGCTCGACACCTGCACAACACAAGCCAAAGAACCTGCGATCAAACCCGTTGACAATAACTCATCACACCGAGACCCGGCATACACCCATGTATCCACAAGAATGAAGCATAAACTTGTGATTTCAAATTTTAAATCGGAGTTGCAGCGATGAAATTACACAAGTTGAAATTCAGCATGTGATTGCGAGAGGTTGAAAGCTTGTCATTGCCTAACTTTTCAACCGAGCGAAGCCTATGCATATGCAATCAGAAGCTTAAAGCATCGGTTTCGGTCATACACTACACGGCTCAAGTTTAACTCAATGTGCAATGAGAGACAGTCTCGATACCGTGATGTGTGGACAAGCAATCCCATCTCGATCTTTTCAATTCACTTAAACTTGGTTCAGATTTTAAACAGACTATGAACATACCAAGCAAGTGAATGACTCAGAACTAGAGACATAGCAACCTAGCATATATGAAAAGCACGAGTGCATTCAACACATCCTACACATGCTAGTTGCATATCTCAATGGTGAACATTTTCAAGTTTTATGTTCATTAAGCAAATTCACCAATTCAAAAAATAGCTCAGCTCACAACATGTATTAGTGATCAGAAAGAGCATAAGCTACAAGCATCAACATAGAGCATCGGAGCATACTACATAGAGCATAATTACATTCTAAAATTATATACATGAAGCTTAGAATGTAAGAGTGTATGCTAAAATGCAAAAGAAAACGAGATAAATGAAAAAGAGTCAGTCGAATACACAAGAACCAAAATGTTTCCCCCGTCTAAAAGGGGAAACACACACCAAGCTCACCCCTCAACCGATTAAAGGTTGATTCGTCCAAAGGCTTGGTGAAAATATCAGCCAACTGATGATGAGTATCAACATGGCGAAGGTCGATATCACCCTTCTCATGGTGGTCTTGCAGAAAATGAAAGCGCACATCAATGTGTTTGATCTTCGAGTGAAGCACGGGGTTCTTAGCCACGCTAATCGCACTCGTGCTGTCACAAAGCAAAGGCACGCGGGAAAAACTCAGACCATCCAAAGCAACTGAGAACAGCAGCTAGCCGCAGCAACATATTCAGCCTCTGTGGTAGACTGAGCAACACTAGACTGCTTGCGAGAAGACCACGATACAAGAGAAGAACCAATAAACTGGCAAGTCCCAGAAGTGGACTTGCGCACAACATGGCAACCAGCAAAATCGGCATCGGAATAACTGCAAAGGGAGAGGGTGGAGGAAGCTGAATACCAAATCCCAAACTCAGGTGTGAAACGAAGGTACCTGAAAATGCGCTTCACGGCCTGACGGTGAGAAGTGCGCGGCGACGCCTGAAAGCGCGCGTACAGACACACCACGAACTGGATGTCCGGGCGTGTCGCCGTCAGGTAGAGCAGCGACCCGATCATGCTTCGGTACTCCTTCTGGTCCACAGCTTCTCCATCCTTGTCCGCATCCAGGGCCATCATGGTCGACATGGGTGTTGGAAGAGGCTTGGCCTCACCCATATTGAACCTCTTCAGCAAGTGCTTGGTGTACTTGCCCTGGTGCACAAATGTTCCCTCTCGGGATTGCTTAATTTGCAATCCGAGAAAGAATGTCAACTCGCCCATCATACTCATCTCGAACTCCCTTCTCATTAAATCTGCAAACTTGGCAACCAAAGCGTGAGAAGAACCACCGAAAATGATATCATCCACGTAAATCTGGACCAAGACAGTGTCTTTGCATTGCTTGAGGAGAAAAAGCATTTTATCTACACATCCCAGGCTCTTGGGGCTTGTTACAAACCATATAAAGCTTTGTTGAGTTTGAAAACATGGTTTGGAAACTTGGGATTTTCAAAACCGGGGGGTTGCTGTACATACACCTCTTCTTCTATGTAGCCATTCAAGAAGGCACTCTTGACATCCATTTGAAAAAGTTTGAAACCTTTGGATGCAGCAAAAGCCAAGAGTATCCTAATAGCCTCCAAACGAGCTACAGGAGCAAAAGTCTCCTCATAGTCTATCCCCTCCTTCTGACTATGACGCTTAGCCACAAGTCTAGCTTTGTTCCTCACAATGTGGCCATCGTCTCCTTGTTTGTTTTTGAAAACCCATTTTGTCCCAATAGGATTACAGTCTGGAGGAGGTGGAACCAAAACCCAAACCTGATTTCTCTCAAAGTTCTCTAACTCCTCATGCATGGCATTTACCCAATCCAGATCCGTCAAAGTGTGTCCAACATCTCGGGGTTCAAAAGCAGCAACAAATGCAGAATAAGCAAAGTGAGAGATTTGTTGTGACCTAGATCGAGTGACACGTTCGTCGATGCTACCGATCATCTACTAAGGGGGATGTTGGCGCTGGATATGTCGTGGCGCCTCCCGAGCTGAGATGACCTCCCCCTCAACAGCAGCTGGTGCCTCCCCGGGTACAAAAGGTACCGCTCGGGGTGGCGGATCCCACGGCCCCCATGAGGAAGAAGTGTCGGGGCCGTGAGTCATAGTAGAAGCCGCTGTTTGCGGCATAGCAGGTGCAGGCGATGCTGGGTCACCCATGCCTTCAGCATCCTCGTCCTCATCGTCGAAGAGAGGCTCACCAACCTCATGATCACCTGCACTCTCAAAACGAGAAGAAGGACAAACCATGGTCTTGTCGAAGGTGACATTAGATGTCTCCATGACTCAGTTAGTATCAAGGTTAAGTACACAATAAGCTTGAGTGTGAGTGCCATAACCCAAAAATACACCGTCAGAAGAACAAGACTCAAATTTGTCCAGGTTGCCTTTCTTCAATATAAAACAGTGGCAACCAAAAACTTGAAAGTAACTGACTTTGGGCTGCCTTCCAAAATGCAACTCATAAGAAGTCTTTTTCAAGAAAGCTTGGACAAAAATGCGATTGGAAATATAGCATGCAGTGTTCATGGCTTCGGCCCAAAAACGCCTAGGAGTCCTATGCTCATCAAGCATCGTCCTGGCCATCTCAACAAGGGTCCGATTCTTCCTCTCTACAACACCATTTTGGGGCGGTGTGTAGGGGGAAGAAAACTGATGCTCCAAACCCAAAGAGTTACAAAACTTCTCAAAATCTGAATTCTTGAATTCGGAACCATTATCACTACGAATAGCTCGCATCGAGTTCATAGGGAATTCATTCTGAAGACGCAAAATCAGATTGCGAGCAAAAGAGAAAGTCTCAGTCTTCTTAGTCAAAAAGAAGACCCACGAATATCTCGAAAAATCATCAACAACAACGAGCACGTACCACTTCCTCCCAACTGAGCTCACCCGAGCCAGACCAACAAGATCCATGTGTAAAAGCTCTCCAGGGTGCGAAGTCATGACCTGAGTCACTGGATGGTAGGGAGCGGCAACCATCTTCCCATGTCTACAAGAATGGCAAACAAGGGCTTTCTCCATCGACAACTTGGGCAATCCTCGGATTAGGCCAAGTGAGCTAAGCCTTGCAAGCAAGTCGAAGCTCAGGTGACCTAGTCTCCTATGCCACTTCCAAAGATCAGAGGAGGAAGGACCAGCCACAAGACAGTGAGAAAAACCAAACAACTCTGAGAAATTCGCACGAAAGACTTTCCCAAAGGGCGAAATCAGACAAACAAGATTGCCCTGAGGATCTAAAATGCGACTGAGATTCGGTTTAAAATGAATCTCATAGTTATCATCGAAAAGTTGCGAAACAGAAAGAAGGTTAAAATGCAAGTTAGAAACAAGAGCAACATCATGCAACACAAAGTGCTCATTAACTCACACCGACCCACGAGACAACACTTTACCTTTACTATTGTCGCCGAAGGTGATAAACTGATCCTTTCCAGCAACAGGGCTAAGACTGGAGAACCACTTGGCATTTCCGGTCATGTGCCTCGAGCAACCGGAATCCACCAACCAAATGTCCTCCAATCGTTTTACCTACATCAATAATAAGACATAGGGTGAGCATACGGTCCAACACTGGGGTTAGTGAAGTAGGAAGAGTACCAGTGTTGGGCCGGCTGCTCAAAAGAACGATCAGTATAAAAACCATTCCTAGCAGGTCTACGGGGATAGCGATCACCATGCACAGGAAAACATGGTCCACTAAGGAAAGAGCGTCCATCGTGATACTCAAAACGCGGTGGAGGGAAACGCTCAACAAAGCCTCCGCCATGGGGTCCGTATCCTGCAAAGTCAGGACCCCGTCGGGCAACACCTCCCTGACGCCTAGGACCTTGAGGTGCTGCACCTCTAGGCCTAGCAGCTCTTCTTGGAGCTCTCCTCTGAACATTTGGCACATGTACATCATGGGAAGGATGGTACATGTCCGCATTGTTCATCTCCCTGGCACGGCGCTCCTCTCTCTTGCGCCTAAAGCAAAACTCACTCAAGTGTCCATCTCTCCCACAGTGCTCACAATGGTACCTCACCGCTCTCATAGGGGGTTGTTGGTACTCACGGTTGTGGGTTTGGATCACTTTGCCGTTCTGTGGCATAAGCTCCTCCTAGATAAGAGGCATTGTATCCAACTTGTTTTTCAGGTGGATGGGTTTGGGATGCCACACTTGGCTCTTGGGTGGAGCTCTCGGAGGTTCCTCAAACACTCCGTCCTTGGTGTTGGGCTTAGGAGGCTCTTTGGGTGGAAGCTTGGTAGGCTTGGGAGTAGTGGTGGAGTTTGGCTTCTCACTCGGGTTCAGACCACTCGACTCACCAATCTTCCCAAAAGCAGAAATATCGACACCCTGAGCAAAGCCTATACCTGGACCTCATGCAGCTCGGGTAAACTGAGCGATCATCATCCCGAGCTGCGGCTCACTACAAGAGACCCATGACAAGATGGTCCGAAGGTATGTGTTTTCCTCCTCGGTTTGCATCTTCCCATGCTTCACATTGGCAATCTCCATCTCCAAACCCTCACACAAAGCACACCTAGTCACACAAGTGCTACCCGAGCTAGCCTTCTCAAGAGACTGAATCTTGGCATTCTTCTCTGCCAACTCGGTTTGCAAGCCTGGACAGGTCTTGCATGCACCCAATAACACGGGCCTAGCCCGGAGCTCATCCACCTCTCCAACCAACGCAGCATACTTACCTCTCAAAGTGAGAAGGTCAGTCATGTGCTTAGTGCACATCTCGCACTTAGCCTCCTCAGACACGACTACGGTGGATCTGGCAAACTCAAGCTCCTTCACCGTATCCTCCCACTTCTGCCTAAACTCCTTGCGCTCTCTAGCTGCACGCCTAAGCAACTTATCCTGACTAAGCAAAGCGGCAGTAAGCTTATCAACTTTAGCAGAGAGTTCCTCGGGAGTTTGCGATACCTGCGAGGAGTCATCATCGTCGTCGTGAGGGATGTCCTCTAGCTTGTCGTCGACCTCATCACCAAGAGCCATGGTGCAAAAGCCCTCGTCGTTGGCCAAGAAGCAAAGTCGGTTTAGCTCGTCCTCGATCCTCTTCTTCTTCCCGGACTCGTCATCGCTTGAGCCAGCAGAGTCGTCATCCGAGCCATCGACGTCGCTGAGCGTGGCGAAGAAAGCACGCTGCTCAGCCTGGGCCTTCTCCAAGTACTTCTTCTTGATGTACTCCTTGTCGAAGCCGCCCCTCCGCTTGTGCCTCACGGGGACGTGCTTCTCCTTGCGCTTGCCGGAGTCATACTTGTGCCCATGATCGCCCTTCCCAGAGTGCTTGTTCTTCTTGGGACAGTTGGCGATGAAGTGGTCGGGGTTGCCACACTCAAAGCATCCCGAGCGTCCTCCTCCGCGGCGACGGTTCATACGGTTGTTGTGGAACCGCGAGAACTGGTTGGCAAGCAAAGCCAACTCGTCGTCTCCCAAAGACTCCAACTGCTCCTCTGTGACAGCAAAGAGTGAAGAGAGTGCAAAACTTCTAGAGGTGTTAGCAGAAGAGCCAGAAACCAAAGCCATAGTCGGGCCAGAAGGATTCTCATAAGAAGCCCTCGACATGGCGTCAATCTCACTAGACTTGAGCTTACTAAAGAGCTCGTCGCAAGTGAGGGTCTCATAGTTAGACGATTCGATGATCGCCTGGACCTTTGAGTCCCACACCGACCGATCGAGATTATGCAAAAGCTTCAGTGCCCTCTCATGATCATCGAAAGGCAACAACTCCTTGTTCGCTCTCATCTTGTTGACAATGACCTGAAAGCGAGCGAATGAACTTTCTATGCTCTCGCCAGGCATATGTCTAAAGTTCTCATACTCCCGCTTGTGTGACTCATAGAGACGGGATTTCACTTGAGTGGTTCCCTCATTGAAACGCATGAGGGTCGCACAAATCTCATGAGCCATGGGGAGGTGAGAAACGTGATCAAACTCGGACATGCTCAAATAGGAGAAAAGAGCATTACATGCTCGGCTATTGGCATCGTGCTCATCTATCTGAAGCTGAGTGACACGAGCAGCCAAGACAACATAATCGGCCTTGTTGCAAATCTCCCAAACAGAAGAGCCCATGCTCTGGAGATAGGCCGACATGCGTATCTTCCAATACGCATAGTTCATCCCATCGAGAAACGGCGGTTTGCCCACGCCGCGATCCATGTTGCCTTCTGTGGATCTGGAACTGGCTAAGGTGGAAGATCCTTAACACGCTCCAATACCAATTGAGGGACCGAGAATGCAACCGGAAAGTGACCAGAGGGGGGTGAATGGGAGCTTCAAAATTCCTTTCGGAAACCTGTCGCCACTGTCCCGTAAATCAATCCCAAGAGCAAACCCTAGAGCTCGTAAGTGTCCACGACCCTAGATGTAGGGTGGATGCTTCCAAGAAGCACAGCGAGACACTACACGACTCTAGAAACCCAACACAAAAGCCGGAATTCAAAACCGACAAAGAACGAACGAACGGCGGACGAAACTGCACGAACTCAGCAGCATCGGACGCTGGCAGCGTCCGATGACCCAGCACCGGATGCGTCCGATGCAAAACTAGCCAGAGTGAACCCTTACTGGACACCCATCGGACGCTGTGAATAATGCAACCCTAGCGTCTGATGCCTGACCCTCGGTGCGTCCGATGGTCAGCGTCCGATGCTCCATAGAATTCTCTGTCAGATGACACGTGGCAACGGACGCTCCGGTGTGATGAACTAAGCGTCTGATGCCCCTAGACTCAGCGTTCGATGGTCCCGAAACAGCACTGTTCTTCCATGAAATTCACCCGATCTCCTCCGAATCAAAAGCACTAAGGCTAAGTCTTGGTATGAGGAGTTCCAAGGATGTTAGTGAGCTATCCCAAAAGAATCATGGCTCGAACCTAACTCCAAATCAGTGAATCGGAAGATTTCGGGACTAAGGGAGCAAAAACCAATCCGGGACAAAAATCAACCGATCTACTAGCTCATGAGGTTAGAGATGATTTCCTTCGGTGGAAAGAAGTGCCTCACAATCTAGAACAACTCAGTTCAAATGAATTTGCAAAAGACGCACTGAGCAAAGAGATCGATCGACGGGAAAAACGTGGAGAAAAGTAACCCGCGAATAACACGAACAAAACGCGAATCACAACCACGAATTTTGCAACCGTGTGGCTACCACATGCTACAATAGTGAGATTACGGTCTCACTTCCTCGAAATCTCACAGGCACAGAGGTATTGTTCTCTTCTCTGTGGATCTCAGTTCGCTACAGCAGGGAATGGGAGAGTAGGAAACCCTAGATGCAAAAGAGCAAAATGACTGAGATGAAATGGGAGGAGGGTGTCTCCCTCTACTTATTCTAATTCTAATTCCTACTCTTTCCCTCACTAATTACAGAGCGAACCAGCTAAACCCTAGGGTTATTCTCGACCAACTCGAAGATGCTGGTAATCCGACGGCCACGCCAGCACAACTGGTAGCGTTGCCTCGATGCAACCTCACCTATTGCCGCCACGTGCCACCACCGCTCCGCTCGTCCTTTTCACGGACTCCACCCCCGATTTTGTGGCCGAAACCGGGAAACCAAGCCTTCACGTCCACCCCCAGTTTTGGGGCTCAAACCGGGAAACTAGCCACCAAGTCCATCCCCCGGTTTTGAGGCCGAAACCGGGAAACTCGACGTCCGTCGCCTGAGTTTTGTGGCCCAAACTCAGAAACCTGTCAGCCCCCAGGTTTTGAGGCCCAAACCTGGAAACCGTCCACCCTGTGGTTTTTCTATGGCTCAACCACCAAACCGGAGCTATAGAGGGGATGCACCGCCCGTGCACCCCGTCCACGGACACGTGTTCTCAGGTCCTCGACTCGAGCAACACCATGCCCCGCAAGTCTTCGCTCGTCGCTGTCCCAGGCTGCCAGCCACCACAGCTGATCCTCAGGCCACCGGTCCCTCAGTCCAAGCCTCACATCTGCCCTTCACCGCTCCTGGTCCTTCGGCACGGCACGTCTCTACTTGACCTTCACCTTGCCCTCGATCACTGTCTCCGTGCTTGATACCTGCACAACACAAGCCAAAGAACATGTGATCAAACCCGTTGATAATCTCTCATCACTTGAGACTCGGCATACACCCCTGTATCCGCAACCTCAGACTTAGCAAACTCAAGCTCCTTAAACGCATCATTCATCTTAGCCTTAAACTCATTGCACTCTCGGATAGCTCGCTTGAGTTGCTTGTCCTGACCAAGAACTATGTCGATGAGAGAATCACGCTCACTAGTAAGACGATCGATAAGAGAAGAGTTTGATACCACGGAAGCATCGTCGTCGTCGTCGTTGTCGTCGTCGTCATCCTTGGTCTGGCACTTGTGGTTCTCTTCATCCAAGGCCATGGTGCAGAGGCCCTTGGGAGAGTGGCCGAAGAAGCAGAGTCCGTTGAAGAGATCTTCCATCTTGTGCTCGGACCCATCGTCACTGGAGTCGCAGTCGGAGGACTTCTCGCCATCGCTGAAGGTGGCGAGGAAGGCACGCTTGCTGGCGTCGAAAGCCTTCTCCATGTCCTCTCGGCGGTAGACGCCCTTCTTCTTCTTCCCGGCCTTGTTCTCTGGCTTGCCCTTGCACCTGGAGTTGCAGTTCTTGCCATGGAAGGTCTTGTCGTGCTTGGGGCAGCTTGCGACGAAGTGATCCGGATCTCCACATCCGTAGCAGCCCTCGCGTGCGCCACCACGCCGGCGATTCAGGTGGTTGTTGTGAAACCGCGAGAACCAGGTGATGACGAGGGCAAGCTCGTCGTCTCCAAATGCCTCCAACTGCTCCTCCATGACTTTAAGCAAAGTAGATAAAGAAAGCAGGGGAGGTGAAGCGTCAGCAGAGACAGTTGATCCGCCTATGCCTAAGACCAAAGCCATGGTATGTGAAGATGGGTTCTTCAGCTTAGCCTGAGTCAGATGATCGATCTCAGTGGACTTGAGCTTGCTGAATATCTCGTCTACGGTGAGGGTGTCGTAAGCAGCAGACTCAATGATGGTTGACACCTTCACCTCCCATACCCTCCGATCCAGGGCGTATAGCAACTTGAGAGCCCTCTCATGATCGTCATAGGGTAGGTTGGCCCGATTGGCATGCATCTTGTTCATGATCATCTGGAAATGAGCAAACATAGCGTCAATCGTCTCTCCCTCCATCTGAACAAAGTTCTCGTACTCTCGCTTGTACGTCTCGAAGAGTCTGGTCTTGACCTGAGCGGTCCCCTCGTGATAGCTCTGAAGCTTCACCAAGATCTCTCATGTCGTCTCAAGCTTAGAGACACGTTCGAACTCAGGAAGGGAGATGATGGCCAAAAGAGCGTTTCGGGCCTTTGAGTTGGCCTCGTGCTGGTCAATCTGGACCTGACCCACACAAGCCGAAAGGACCACGTACTCAGCGTTCTCACATATTTCCCAAATGGAAGAACTGATGCTGTTGAGATAAGCACGCATCCGAATCTTCCAATAGGGATAGTTCATTCCATCGAACCACGGAGCCTTGCCATTCCCTCATTCCATGTCGCCCTTAGGATCCAAAACCGATTAAGGTAGAAGAGATCCTTAACCGGCTCCGATACCAATTGAAGGACCGAGAAAGTGTTGGGTATTTTAAACGCATACAGAAAGATCCGCAAGCGCATGGATACCGATGTAGCTTTCACCCGAGAGTATTCCAGGGTATCGATTTCCACGGGGAACGTGAAGTGTACTACAAGAATTAAGAACGTCCAAGAAAAGAATGGTAATGTGGATATACAGAGATCTTACGGTTTTCTAAGCGGGTCTATCTAATTAAAGGCTCACTATACTTTATTTACTTCGGAGCAGCAGGTCCTTTCCAACTCTCGAGAAAGACTGGGAAGAAGGTAGTTGGGGGAAGGTTGCCGAAAGCTCTACGAGAACACCAACCCTAACGTGGTGGGTTACAAAGACCTGATAGAGCTGTCACCTCTGGGGCTACCACAACTATCCGGAGGATTGGGCGCAAACTCAGGTAAACCCTAGTCTCTACACCGTGTCTACACTAACGCTTACTACTCTAATTACCGTGGATAACTAGAGCACTCAATACGAGCGGAGATCCAGTAAATAAAATAAAGCAAGAACTGAAATTAAATATAATACTTAGAAATAATAAATGAAGAACCTAGAGATTACTTGAAGACGAACCAGATGCTGCATCAATACAATGTCGAGGAAGATCCAACAGATCCGGCTCCTCCTTAGCTCTCTCCTTCTCTCTCTCTAGATTACAACTAGATGATGAACTAGAACTAGATCTAGAACTAGAAGATGAACTAGAACTAGAACTAGACGATCAACTAGAGGGATCTCTACTTCTACTTTGAAACCCTAGTTTCTGATGTGGAGATGAATAATGAAGATGGAGATGCCTGGAGAGGGGGTCTAGGACTGGTTTTATAGCCCGGAGCGTGGACCGTGAGCCCTTGGATCAAACCGACTTCGGGGATGATGGAGATGCATCCTAGGAGGCGGTGGAAGAAGGTTCCAGAAGGCGGAGGCGAAACGGGCTTTGTGGCCGACCGGTCGGTCTCCATGTGGGACCGGTCGGTCTGGCCCAGTGGGCCCACATGGTGGCCCGGCTTATGGTGCCTTCTGGTGTCTTCTAGATCCTTCTTTTGCAGATTTCGATGCGAAATTAATATCTTTTCATCCGGGACTCCGAATATAGCAAATGATATGTCCATTTCGATCGTCTCGATGAGCCCTTCGCAATGGTGCATTTCAATTCATCACTTGAGATACTTTTATATGGCGAAATATTGATGTCCTACAAAACAAGTGAGAGCACCAAAACTCGTGGAACTTATTAGTTCCAAACCCTACAACTATGCTTTGTAATTCATTTAGTGTCATTTCATGCAATAGTTGATGGTTAATTATGAGCATTAGTGAGCGTCAACAAGTTCCCCCAAGCTTAACCTTTGCTAGTCCCGAGCAAAGCCAATCTCAACAATGGATCAGGAGTTGCTGCAATATCTTCACTTCCAACAAGTACACATGTATTCAAACTAAGTTCTCATATGGAATATAAAAAGTATCATATTATTCATCACGGGGCATAGTACTTTACCTTGAATCCTGAGTAATTGAACGATAGAATGATCAAATCAAGCACCATGTCTCTAGTTCTTTCACTTCACCATTATCCCGGAGTTTTTATGAATTTTCAAAAAGCTTAAGAACATATGTTGCCAAATTAAACAATGGATCCAAAGAGAAAGTCAACCATACCATTGAATCGAGAAGTGCATGTGTATGGAAAATGGAGGCGGATGCTCTTTTGAATATATAACTCTCTTTTGTCTATTAGAAACACATGGCTATCAGGCTAATTCTAGTGTCGGGCACGTGCCCATTTTTTCTGATATTCATAAATTTTTTTCTTTTTTTTCGAGGTTTCGGACATTTGCCCCTTTTTATTTCATCGGGATCTATCTTTTTGAGGTTTCGGACACTTGTCCCTTTTTGTTTCCTCGGTTTTTTTTCTCTTTTTTTTCAATAGCCACATGCTTCCAACAAACTTTTGAGAGGATTGGAACAAATAATCATGAGTATTTATGCGGAAAATAGATGGAATGTGTAAGTGATGTCAATTCAATAGCATGATAACTTCTCATAGAGTCAACAAAGCTTAATTTAACTCAATGCAATTATTAGTCATATTTATATTGAGAAATCTCCGGAACTCTAGTGTTGTTTAGAACAAGATAATAGTACCTCAGATCATCAAATGTCATATCTGTCAACTACCTAGACTCTAGATCAAGCATTTGATACCCATGCATTTAATTTCATTTTTAAGCATCATTATTAACTAGCAGAACTCATGCTTTGAAGGTTAGGTACTTGAAAGAAATTAGATAGAACAACTATTCATCATTTCCATGTAACAGATTAGAGAGAGTTCTTCTTTTATTATCAACTTCTTAAAACAAACTAGACAAGCTATTTTATTTATTTAATCTAACACACTTTAACTTACTATTTTAAAAATACTAAGATAGAAATAAAGACATACCTGATTTGCAAAGATAACGGGGGTGCGTCTCCCCCAAGCTAATCATTTCGATCGCATCGAGCCTTCATGTGCCCAAATATTTTTGTTCTTTTTCTTTTTAAGGGTGAGCCTTTATGTGCTCACATTTTTTTTATTTTATTTTTATATATAGAAAGAAAAAACTTAAGATGATATAGATACTTACCTGGATACATGGGGGTGCTTTCCCCTAAGCTGGATGTTGACAAGTCGTTCACTCATTTTGGCCTGCATGTTAAGTCTCAAGCTTCCAAATCCTGCGTAACCCAAATAGACAACAAAACTCGTGGAACAAATTAAGTGTTAAGCATAAGAGTTTTAGTTGTCTAGAGCCTTGGTGATTGATTTTATTTTAGATAGGATCATTGAATTGTAAAAATTCAATCACATCAATTTCTTCTAAGGGTTCAGGTTCAAGAAAAAATTTTAAACGTTGACCATTTATCTTGAATACGTTACCTGAATCATCCTGAAGTGTGACGGCACTATGTGAAGCAACATCTATCACCTTGAATGGCCCTTCCCATTTGCTTCTGAGTTTTCCATGACCGAAGAGCTTGATTATTGAATTGAACAGCAGGACTTTATCTCCAGACTTGAACTCCTTATGCTTGATTCTGTTGTCATGCCACCTTTTGGTTCTCTCCTTGTAAATCTTCGAACTGTGATAAGCATTTTCTCTCCATTCCTCTAGTTCTGAGATTTGCATTTGACGGTTCTTTCCAGCTAGAAGAAGATCCATGTTCCATTTCTTGATTGCCCAATGAGCTCTAAATTCCAATTCAACTAGCAAGTGGCATGTTTTCCCATATACAAGCTGATAAGGTGACATGCCTATGGGTGTTTTGTATGTAGTTCGGAATGCCCATAGTGCATCATGAAGCTTGTACTTCCATTTCTTTCCCATCTCATCCACAGTCTTCTGTAAGATGTTCTTGATTTGCTTATTTGATGTCTCAGCTTGACCGCTTGTTTGAGGATGGTATGGAGTTGCAACATTGTGTTTAACTCCATATTCTGCTAGGAACTGTCTGAAGGTCTTGTCAATGAAGTGTGATCCTCCATCACTTATGACCATTCTGGGTGTTCCGAACCTTGGGAATATTATTTCATGGAACATCTTCTTGGCATGCTTGGAATCGGCGGTTCGACATGGTAATGCTTCTACCCATTTGGACACATAGTCAACTGCCACCAAGATATATTCAGCATCTCTAGACCTTTGGAATGGTCCCATGTAGTCAATTCCCTAGACATCAAACAACTCTATTTGGAGGTTGTTCTGGAGTGGCATAGCATCACGCGCATTGATGTTTCCATGTTTCTGACATCTAGCACATCTTCTAACAAACTCCTTCGTATCTTGATACATCGTCGGCCAATAGAATCCACTTTGCCAGATCTTTGCATTTGTACGGAATGCTGCATAATGTCCTCCATAAGGTGATGCGTGACATCTTTCTATGATTTTCATGGCTTCAGTCATTGGGACACATCTCCGTAGCAACCCATCATTGCAGACCCGATAGAGATACGGATCATCCCACAAGTGGCAACGAGCATCATATTTGAGCTTCCTCTTATCCGCTCCTGGTGGAACATAACCTGCAACCATAAAATTCACAATATCCGCATACCAAGGGTCCGAGTGTGTTACCGCGAGGAGAGTGTCGTCCCTTAGATAATCATTAATAGCTAAGTCATGTGTTTCCTTATATCAAAGCCTAGACAAGTGATCGGCTACTGAATTTTCTACTCCTTTCTTATCTCTTATTTCTATGTCAAATTCTTGGAGTAGAAGAATCCATCTTATAAGTCGAGGTTTAGCATCTTTCTTAGTGAGTAGGTATTTAAGAGCAGCATGGTCTGAATGAATGATTACCTTTGCTCCAACTAAGTAAGATCTAAACTTGTCTATTGCAAAGACAACTGCCAACAACTCTTTTTCAGTGGTAGCATAATTGAGTTGTGGCCCAGTCAAGGTTTTGCTAGCATAAGATATAGCATAGTGCTTTTTATCCTTTGTTTGGCCTAAAACGGCTCCAACAGCAAAGTCGCTAGCATCACACATGATCTCAAAAGGTAGCGTCCAATCGGGTGGTTGGATGATTGGGGCTGAAATGAGTGCCTGCTTGAGGATTTGAAATGCTTCATGGCACTCATTATTAAAATGAAAGGTGCATCTTTAGCTAAAAGGCTAGTCAGGGGTCTAGCAATTTGGGAGAAGTTTTTATTGAAACGCCTATAGAACCATGCGTGGCCTAAAAAACTTCTGATTCCTTTCACATTTGTGGGAGGTGGAAGTTGTTCAATAACTTCGATCTTTGCTCTATCCACTTCTATCCCATGTTCGGACACCTTGTGTCCTAGCACTATTCCTTCCTAAACCATAAAGTGACATTTCTCCCAGTTCAGGACTAAGTGCTTTTCTTCACACTGTTGTAAGACTCTGTCTAAATTCTTAAGACAATCATCGAAGGTTTTTCCATAGACGGTAAAGTTGTCCATGAACACCTCCACAATTTTCTAAATCATGTCAGAGAAAATAGACATCATGCACCGTTGGAAAGAAGCTGGAGCATTGCACAATCCAAATGACATTCGTCGGAATGCATAAGTTCCATACGGGCAAGTAAAAGTGGTCTTACTCTGGTCATCTGGTTGGATTGGGATTTGATGATACCCAGAATACCCATCAAGGAAACAAAAGAAAGAGTGGTTTGCAAGCCGTTCCAGCATTTCATCAATGAAGGGTAACGAGAAGTGATCTTTCTTTGTAGCCTTGTTAAGTTTCCGATAATCAATGCACATACGCCACCCAGTGACAGTTCGTTGAGGGATAAGTTCATTATTTTCATTTCTAATGACTGTCATTCCTCCCTTCTTCGGCATGACTTGCACTGGGCTAACCCACTCGCTATGTGGCACAGGATAGATAATCCCAGCATGTAAAAGCTTCAAGACCTCTTTCTTAACAACCTCTTGCATAGCATTATTAAGTCTCCGTTGTGGCTCCCTCGAAGGTGTGCAATTAGGATCAGTGGGGATGCGATGAGTGCAGAGAGTAGGACTAATGCCTGTGAGGTCTTCAAGTGAGTAGCCTATGGCTGATTTATGTCTTTCTAGGATGGTGACAAGCCTATGTGTTTCATCTTGGGAAAGCTTGTCACTTATGATGATAGGAGTTTCTCGATTATTATTGAGGAAGACATATTTCAGACCAGGAGGAAGGGGTTTTAGCTCAACTAAGGGTTGTGATGGCACCTCCCAATTGTCTAGCTCAATAGGCTCGGCCAGCTCTTCCTCTTCCTGAGTGAAGTGTTCATCATCAAGAGTTGGTTGGGCCAAGTCTTCTAGGGATGCTACCATGACTTCCTCAATAGGATCTTGTTCAGGCTTGGGTTCTACCATCGTGTTATGTGTGCGTGAAAGTGAGACATTAATGGTAGAGTTCCCTAGCTTTAAATTCAAGAGGCTTTGTTTTGGTCGCTCTTGAAAAAGTGTTCCCAAAGGTACACCAATCAGGAGGAATGTGTCCGAGATGTCAAAGATATGAAAATCTAGAAAATACTTGGAGCCTCTTATGCGTAGCATAATAGTCCTTATGACCCCATAACTTTCTAGTGTAACTCCAGGTGGAATTCTTAGAAGCTTATGAGATGGGATCACAGTCTCGTTTGGGCAAAGTTCCTCGGCAAAAGCCTTGGAAATTATGTTCAACCCAATGGTAGGACTATAGTGAGCCTCTATGGCGGTTCCCTTAAGGTTGCAAGATATAGCCTCTGAGGGGGTAGTGATTCGGGCTACCTCAGTGGATAACTCCGTTTCTGCCAACCACTCATGGCTCATGATGGCTGAAAGTCCTTTAATGTTCTCTAAAAAGAAAGCATCATTATGAGGACCATCATCATCCACAAGTGGTGTCAAGTGGACTCGAGACTTTACTTGAACTAGTAGACTCGAGGCATTCCCAAAATCTTCAAAAAGATCTACCTCGATTTCAGAGAAGAACACCGAAGGATAGGGTTCATCATTTTCTAGAGTGTGGGGTGTTTTCTCTATAGAAGGTTCTGTGACAACCAAATTATTAGAAAGATTTCAAGGAATTTCAAATTCGGTTGTGTGTTCCTCCTCGTGTTGATCAGGGATGGGCTCGACTTCTTCTTCTGGGAATTCGTCAAAGATGCCAGTGTAAGGAGTGTTTTCAAGGATTTTCTCTAGGATGTCTCTTCCTTCTCTAACAAGTTTATGTGAGAATGATCCTCCAGAAGCTAAATCGAGATGTAGAGCAGCTTCCTTGTTAAGACCATGATAGAAGTGAAAGTGTAGGACATGGTCTGGCAAGGAAAGGTTTGGGCCAGAATTGGTGAGGCATTTGAACCTAGCCAAGCTGCTCCTAGTGTCTCCTTATCTTTTTGTTTGAATGTAAGAACTTTGATTCTAAGATTAGTGATTCGAAAAAGAGGGAAGAAAGCAAGACAAAAGTTGTCCCGAAGTTCATCCCAATTTCCATTTACGCCCCTTATGGAATGGTCATACCATTTTCTCGCTCTTCCCAAAAGGGAGAACGAGAATAGTTTCCATTTAATGGTCTCTTGTGTCATGCCAGCAATAGTCCGACAAGAACACAACTGCTCAAATTCCCTAAGGTGGGTGTTTGGATCTTCGTCTTCTGACCCAGAGAAGGATTTCTCCCGAACCATGGCTATAAGAGCAGGGCGAAGCTCATAGCCATCTGTAAGAATGGGGTGTGATGATGGTGGAGGCTCCAACAAGTCGCCCTTTTGAGCAAAGAATTTAAAGATAGGAGTGAAATCCATGTGGTAAGAAGTGTGGTGGTGAGGTAAAGGTGGTGATAAAAGAAAAAGGTGGTAAAAGAAAAAGAAATGCGGACGATCCTGGCTCGATTCTAGGACAGCTACCTTTCCCCGGCAACGGCGCCAGAAAGCTTGTTGGTATTTAAACGCACACAGAGAAATCCCTAAGCGCACCGATACCGATGTAAGCTTTCACCCGAGAGTATTCCAGGGTATCGATTTCCACGGGGAACGTGAAGTGTACTAGAAGAATTCAGACGTCCAAGAAAAGAATGGTAATGTGGATAGAGAGGGATATAGGGTTTCCTAAGCGGGTCTATCTAATTAAAGGCTCACTATACTTTACTTACTTCGGAGCAGCAGGTCCTTTCCAACTCTCGAGAAAGACTGGGAAGAAGGTAGTTGGGGGAAGGCTGCCGAAAGCTCTACGAGAACACCAACCCTAACATGGTGGATTACAAAGACCTGACAGAGCTGTCACCACTGGGGCTACCACAACTATCCGGAGGATTGGGCGCAAACTCAGGTAAACCCTAGTCTAGACACCGTGTCTACACTAACGCTTACTACTCTAATTACCGCGGATAACTAGAGCACTCAATACGAGCAGAGATCCAGTAAATAAAGTAAAGCAAGAACTAAAATTAAATATAATACTTAGAAATAATAAATGAAGAACCTGGAGAATACTTGAAGACGAACCAGATGCTGCACCAATACAATGTCGAGGAAGATCCGACAGATCCGGCTCCTCCTCAGCTCTCTCCTTCTCTCTCTCTAATTACATCTAGATGATGAACTAGAACTAGAAGATGAACTAGAACTAGAACTAGACGATCAACTAGAGGGACTCTATACTTCTACTTGAAAACCCTAGTTTCTAATGTGGAGATGAATAATGAAGATGGAGATGCCTGGAGAGGGGGGGTCTGGGTCTGGTTTATAGCCCGGAGCGTGGAACGTGAGCCCTTGGATCAAACCGACTTCGGGGACGGTGGAGATGCATCCTAGGAGGCGGTGGAAGAAGATTCCAGAAGGCGGAGGCGAAATAGGGCTCTGTGGCCGACCGGTCGGTCTCCATGTGGGACCGGTCGGTCTGGCCCAGTGGGCCCACAGTGGTGGGCCGCCTCGTGGTGTCCTTCTGGTGTCTTCTAGATCCTACTTTTGCAGATTTCGTCGCGAAATTAATATCTTTTCATCCGGGACCCCGAATATAGCAAATGATATGTCCGTTTTGATCGTCTCGATGAGCCCTTCACAATGGTGCACTCCAATTCATCACTTGAGATACTTTTATATGGTGAAATATTGATGTCCTACAAAACAAGTGAGAGCACCAAACACATGGAACTTATTAGTTTCAAACCCTACAACTATGCTTTGTAATTCATTTAGTATCATTTCATGCAATAGTTGATGGTTAATTATGAGCATTAGTGAGCATCAACAGAAAGCAACCAGAAAGCGACCAAAGGGGGAGTGAATGGGAGCTTCAAAATTTTCTACTGGAAACTTGTTGCCACTGTCCCAAGAGTCACCCCGAGAGCAAATCTAGAGCTCGAATAATGTCCATGACCCCTAACGTAGGGTGGATGCTTCCTAGAAGCACAGCGGGACACTACACGTGTCTAGAAGCCCAACGCAAAAACCGGAAATCAAAACTGACAACAGACGAACGAACTGCGGATGAAACTGCGCGAAACCAGTCGCATCGGACGCTGGCCTGCGTCCGATGCCACAGCACCGCACGCGTCCGATGCAAACAGTGCTTCTCTGGAACCTTACTGGACACCCATCGGACGATGTGAACAGTGATCCTCCAGCGTCCGATGGTTATACTCCGGACGCGTCCGATGGACAATGGAGCGTCTGGTGGTAGCGTCCGATGCTCCTTTGAAAGTGTCAGAACCTGACACATGGCAACGGTGCGTCCGATGCCAATTTAGTCAGCGTCTGATGCTAAGAACCCTAGCGTCCGATGCCCCAATTCAGTGTTGTTCATCCGTGAATTCAACCCGATCTCCTCCGAATCAAAAGCTCTAAGGCCTAGACTTGGTATGAGGAGTTCTAAGGAGGTTAGTGAGCTATCCCAAAAGAATCATAGCTCGAACCTAACTCCAAATCGGTGAATTGGAAGAAATCGGGGCAAAGGGAGCAAAAGCTGATCCAAGAGAAAAATCGACCGATCTACTAGCTCGTGAGGTTAGGTAAGAATTCCTTCAGTGGAAAGAAATGCCTCACGATCTAGAACAACTTGGTTCAAGCGGATTTGCAGGAGATGCACCGAACAAAGAGATCGAGCAACGGGAAAAACGTGAAGGGAAGCAACACGCGAAGAACACCAACTCAAAAATGCGAATCGATCAATTCCAGCCATGTGGCAGCCACACGAGACAATCGTGAGATTACGGTCTTGTTGACGGTCCTTAAACACCCATTTTGCCATCAACATTTTACCCTAAAATTCACCAAAAAGGCATGAAATGTAGTCAAATAGGTTTCAAACTAACTAAATTCCACATGTCCATAGAATTTTATTTGAATGCAGGATTTGGACCAAATTTGGATAATGGACCCACCAGGAGACGAGCCCACTCACCAGGACCCATTTGGGCCCGAGTGGGATGGCGCCCACCAGCCAAGGGTGGCGCCTGTAACAGAACCGACCAATTTGCACCAGATTAAGCACTGAAACCTCTGCTTAACGCAAAGATCATCAAGTACTTAAGCTCGTACAAACCCGGTAGTCCAGAAATCTCGAAGGATTTCAAATCATTCAACGACATCCAGCCAAGATCGTACTAGTTCAGCGAACATGCTCACAGATTACATCACAGTTGCACATAGTTCAAATTACATTGGAGTATGAAATAATATTACAAACCATAGTTTGATAGTAGTAGCGAAAGCAACATAGTATTTAAACATATGTTTGGGATTGTTCATAATACAGTGCCATCAGTTGATCAGGTCCACAAAAGCAACAGATGAGATAAGTGGCGACCATGCCCTTGGTCTAGTCATCTCCCGTCACCGGGTATAAGCAATTCTCATAATAGCCATAAAAGCATTGGCCATCTGCAATAAAAAGGAAATAAAACCCTGAGTAGAGGAAGGTACTCATCTAGACTTACCCGTCATAAACCAGAAATAATGAGACTCCAAGGATCATGTAGGCTATATAGGTGGGGTTGGATACACATACTCCCTTGCATGAAAGCTTTGGTAAATAAACTCAGTTTAGAGTGTTGGCAATTGCTTTTAATCATTAACTCTACCTTACTAGGTTTGCACCTGCACTAAACAAACACTTGGCTAATTAATCAATCAAGAGTGACTATTTCATCAATAGCCTTTCAGATTCCATAACCATCTTAGTTCCATAAGTTCTACGGGCGATGATCTACAGTCAACTGCTCACTGTCCAGGAGCGATGGTGATTATAATCGATTCCTACCAGCTGGGGATAATGTCTCACACTCGCCCGGCACATTCCGGCTACGACAGTCGTAAGCTACCAGTCAGGAGATTCGAGAACACAACACGCGGGACGGCCATGGGCCCTTCTACACCGGGGGTTATCTCAGTGCCAGATCGCTCAAGCTATAACTGCCCACGGTCATGTCAGGTCGATCAGGCCCTGCCTGCCCTCAGACCATGCTAGGTTGATCAGAATAGTTGCCCACGGTACAGCTGAGGCCCTGGGTGTTAGGCGTCAACATCTCCATCACCAGCTCGAATAACCTTACTCGGCTTCATGGGAGGTACCTGCACCTGCTCCGTTAAGTAATTGATGTGTTCAATTTGACTGAAGGGACATTCCCGAACCGGTCCTATGCGACACAGACGGGAGCCTACTAGCACATAGAACCCATGTCCTGTTGCTCTTACATCCCGCCTCCGTCTCAGATTAATTATGACATGGTTATCTTCATGATAGCTCGGGCTAAACATGATCAGTATCCACCTAATGCGGTAGACAGGAAATCACCCGACTTTTACCTCTTTAAGCAGGGCTAAGCATATATGAGCCTAGACCTAAACAGGGATATTAAGATATATTGCAGGTGGACAAGGATAAGTAATAATGCATCAATGGTAGCAAACAATTCCTATCACCTAATGCAGCATTCATCATTAGGTTAATTGTAAAGCATTTTGCAAACCGTAGGAGTTAGAATGCTCCGAGGCTTGCCTTTGTCAAAGTCCGACGGGCGATGGTCGCGGCACTCGGGTAGCTCGTCGACGTCTGTCCCTCCGGCTTCCTCGGTCAGGTTCTCCTCCGGACTGGGCTCTTCCGGTGCCGGCTGGGTCTGGATCTCTTCCGCTGATCCTGTATGATGCATAATGTGTATGAATAGGATGAATGCACATAGAATGCATATGTGATGCACATGAGTAATAACAATCAGGAGATAAACACATGTCATCTACTGCATTCTCTTCAACAAGGTAGTCAACATCATCCTACTTCTTACAAAAGACCTCAACATCTACCCTAGCTACTTAACCTATCATAATCAACTTGTTAAGCTATGTTGTCACCACATCAAAGTTTACTTAATGAGTTTATTATCCTCTAATTACTTGCTGAAATAAATCTATTTAAACATGCTTAAAACAGCAACCCATCCTAGACCGCTTCAGAAAAATCTACAGAAATTACTCGAAGTTAACAACACTTAATCTAGCTCTCGGTCCAAATTTTCACCCATTTGGACTTAAACTCTATCCCCTATGAAAAAAGACAAATTCTACCATGAAAAGGTGCTTTGATCTATACATCATATTAAAATGTGTCAAACAACAAATTTCATAATTTTCTTCTGAACTTCTTAGCACAAGAGCAGTCAGTAAAATTTATCAGGTTCATGTTCCTCATATTTTAATTACTACAAATTTCACAAGAAAACAGCATTAAACCACTTTTAAAGCTACTGCAAAAATAATTCATAGAACAACCTTATATTATATTTTTCTCTGAAACTACACATCCATACAAACCTAACAAAACTGGAATCACATTTTTCTGACTTATACATAAAAGTATCACTAAAAATGCATTCAACATTTTTCACAGATAGATCTAAACATGCTTAACACAACAAAATTTGTTTCACAGGGTTTGGACTTAAAATGAGCCTTGCATGAATTTTTGAAGCCTTTACATAATTCTGCAAAAACATATTTAAAAGAAAACTTATTCTAAAACGCTACGGACACCCGGAAAAAGGCACCCGCAGACACAGACCCAAACGCTACGCGTACCCAGCTATCCCGAGCACTACTGCACCCAGACTCTTCCCTTTCTCTCTCCCTTTCTCTGCCAGGCGGGGCCCGCTAGTCAGGGCGACCCCATGCGTCAGTGGTCAATGGACCCACGCGGCAGAGGCAGGGCATACTCGCCGGCGTTGACCGGCCCTAGCTCGCCGGCGGTGAGGTCTCCGGCGACACCGACTCTACCTCTGGACTCACCATCGCGAGGCGGACATGGTCGGCTAGGTCACACGGCCAGCGCATCACCGGAGCAAGCTCGACGGCGGCAATGGGTGAGCGGCGGCGCGGCAACCCTATGGCACGGCCTTACCAAGCTTTTCCAAGGCTCGGCGACACAAGCACCGGCTCAAGCACTCCCTAAGCTACCTTCTAAGGCCTCTATCGGGCTCTGCCAGCCTCGGCATTGCCCGGCGCCACACACGGCGGCGGTCCGCGGCGGTCACGGCGGCTACATTGCTCTGTTCCAGTGAAAACAAGGCAAGAGGAGGGTCTTCATCTAACCCTAAGCATCTACGGAGGTCGAGGAGGTGAGAACTGGGCTTGGATTGAGATGGTTTGGCCGGAGATGGCCGGACCAAGCTTTGGTCATGGCGGCGGCCATGGCGAGAACCCGAGGATGGCACTCGATGTTCTGCCGGCTAGAGAGAAAGAGAGGGGAAACCAACCCTTGCTGGTGAAAGAGGAGGTTAGGGCAGAGTGGTTGGCGGGAGGAATCGGACGACACGCGGCGGGCGAGGATGGGACGTCGGGGCGACGTGGCGAGCTCCAGCGCAAACCACGGGCGGCAATGACGGTGGTTTGGCCGGCCGGCGAGGCGGTCTCGCGGTGGCAGAGCGGTTTCTGTCGGCAGAGGGGGCGGCGCGCGCGGGGGAGGAAGAGGGAGAGGCTAACCGGCCGGGCCCACTAGGGTTTAAACTAATGAAGTTTTTATCCAAACTTTGGTGCTCCATAACTCTCAAACTAAGCCGAATTAGGAAAAGGTACTAAAAGCAAAGTTGCTTAGAATTTTGTAAGGAACAAATCATCTTTAAGGCTCAAGTCCAAATTCTGCTTAGAAAAAGAAATTTACTTCTAATCCATTTTTCTAATGCAAGAAATCATATTTTAAAACTTTTTCTGAGAAAGTGCCTTTAAGCAAAGTTGTTTCTTTCATCAAGATCTACAACTTTGTTTTAAGGCACTAAGCCAGAAACAGAAAGCAAAACAAGGTTATACTAGAGACTATGCAAGGACTTAAGCACTCATTCGAGCATATGCACATGAAATGATGAGATGCTATGCTCATGCCATGACAAATTATGCAGTTTAGGGATTGCTTAACACCTATGGTGTTACAGCCCTCCCCTCCTTAAAAGAAATCTCATCCTGAGATTTGGATTACGAACCAGTCCTTATAAAATTGTGGATACACCTCCCTTAGATAGTCATCCGCCTCCCAGGTAGCATCCCGATCATCTTGCTCACTCCACGATACTTTGTATTGCTTCACTATCCTTCCACGAGTTGCTCTTTCCTTTTCATCCAGCACTCGACATGGTTTGACTGAGTAAGTGAGATCGGATTGCAACTTGATACGGGCTGGTTGTACCTCTTCTTCTGGTACTCGAAGACATTTCTTCAACTGCGAGACATGGAACACTGGGAAAATAGCCTTCAAATGCTCTGGCAATTGCAGTTGATAAGCCACTTCTCCCCTCTTTCGCACAATTTTGTAAGGTCCCACAAACCTTGGTGCTAATTTTCTCTTGACCCCAAAGCGTTTCACACCTTTCATCGGCGAAACCTTCAGATAAACATAGTCACCCTCATTGAACTCAAGTGGTTTCCTTTGTTTATCGGCATAACTTTTCTGTCGGGACTGTGCGGCTGCGATATGTTGATGAATCTTTTCTAAGTTGTTCTTCTGCTTCCTTGACAAAGTCAATTCCATAGTACCGACGTTCTCCTGGTTCTACCCAGTTTATCGGTGTTCTGCATCTTCTACCATATAGAGCTCCAAAAGGCGCCATCTGAATACTTTCTTGATAACTGTTGTTGTAAGCAAATTCTGCTAAAGGTAACCATTTCTCCCAAGAACCTTTTGCTGATATAACATAGGCTCTTAACATATCTTCTAGGACTTGATTTACTCTTTCTGTTTGCCCTGATGTTTGCGGATGATAGGCTGAGCTTCGGACTAAATCCGTGCCTAACTCCTTCTGTAATTTCTCCCAAAAAGGTGCAGTAAACTGCGATCCTTGATCTGAAACTATAACCTTCGGTACACCGTGAAGTCGAACAATCTGACTTATGTAGATCTCAGCATAATCCAGGGCCTTGTAGCTGGTCTTGACCGGAATAAAATGTGCGGTTTTAGTGAGACGATCCACGATAACCCAAATCGAATCATTACCCTTATGAGTCGTGGGTAAACAAACAATAAAATCCATGCTCACTTCTTCCCATTTGCATTCAGGAATAGCTAATGGCTAAAGCATTCCAGCTGGTTTTAAGTGAATAGCTTTTACTCGACAACACGTGTCGCATCTGGCCACATAAGCAGCAATTTCTTTCTTCATTTTGGTCCACCAAAATCTGGGACGCAAATCTTGATACATCTTCGCACTTCCAGGATATGAATAGATAATTTGGACAAATGTGCTTCATCCATGATCCGATTTCTGAGTTCTCTATCCTTAGGCACCACTAATCGCTGGTGGAACCATAGAACTCCATTTTCATCCATTCGAAAATGCTTATCGGCTTCCTTTTCTTCTTTGAGTCTTTCCTTGATATGATAGATTCCCTTATCACTTTTCTGTCATTCTATGATCTGATCAACCAACACACTGCGTAACTCCAAATCATGTAGCACTGCAGGATGTGTTAAGCTGAACTCATCTTCTGGTAGTAGCTTCATAACATTACAATGTGATTTCCGACTCAGAGCATCGGCCACAACATTTGCCTTACCAGGATGATAGTGAATCTGAAGATTGTAATCTTTAATCAATTATAGCCATCTTCTTTGCCTCATGTTCAGTTCTGCCTGAGTGAAGATATATTTGAGACTCTTGTGGTCCGTATACATATTACAAACATTTCCAAGCAAGTAGTGCATCCAAATCTTCAGAGCATATACGACGGCAGCCAATTCCAAATCATGCGTTGGGTAGTTCACTTCATGCTTCCATAATTGCCGAGAAGCATAAGCAATCACTCTGCCTTCTTGCATGAGAACACAACCTAAGCCAACCTTTGACGCATCACAAAAGACATCAAAGGGCTTCTCGATATCTGGCTGAGCTAAAACCGGAGCAGTGGTCAACAGTTTTTGCAATGTACGAAAAGCAGTTTCGCACTCCTCTGTCCATTCAAACTTTTGATTCTTCTGCAACAAACTTGTCATTGGCTTTGCAATCTTGGAGAAGTATGGAATGAATCGACGATAATACCCCGCTAAGCCCAAGAAATTTCGAATCTCACCAACTGAAATAGGAGCTTTCTAGTCCATGACTTCCTGTACTTTACTAGGGTCCACTGAGATTCCTTCTTCTGACAGAATATGACCAAGAAAATGTACCTTCTTCATCCAAAACTCACACTTGCTGAACTTAGCATAGAGCTTGTGTTCCCTGAGTCTAGATAAGACAACCCTCAAATGCTCTGCATGATCTTCTGCATTTTCCGAGTAAACCAGAATATCATCAATGAACACTACCACAAACTTGTCCAATTCTGGCATGAACACGGAATTCATCAAACTCATGAAGTATGCTGGAGCATTTGTTAATCCAAAGGACATAACAAGATACTCATATAACCCGTATCTGGTTGAGAAAGCAGTCTTTGGAATATCCTGTGGTCCGATTCGGATCTGATGATACCCTGACCTCAAATCAATCTTGGAAAACACCTTGGCTCTTGATAACTGATCAAAAAGGATATCTATCCTAGGTAGCGGATAATTATTCTTAACAGTCACAGCATTGAGTGGACGATAATCCACACACATGCGTAAGGACTTATCCTTTTTCTTGACAAACAGAGCTGGGCATCCCCATTCTGACACACTAGGCTGAATGAACCCCTTGCTCAAGAGTTCCTTGATTTGGGTCTTGAGTTCTGCCAATTCATTGGGTGGCATTCGATACGGCCTTCTAGAGATTGGTGTAGTTCCTGATAACAATTCTATTGCAAACTCCATTGCTCTCTTGGGTGGTAACCCTGGTAACTCATCTGGGAAAACATCCGGAAAATCCCTGACAACTGGGATTTTGGAGAGGTCCTCTATAGCAAGAGTGCAAGATAGGTCAACAAAATCGGCACCTCGAGGAAGAGATACATGAAGTTTGTTACCGGTCTGACTATCAGATAAGGTAAGAGTTTTGTTTGCAGTGTCTAACACCGCATTCTACATAGTCATCCAACTCATGCCTAAGACTACATCCATACTTAGTCCAGGCAAAACCACTAAATTGGCTCCAAATTTATGCCCTCCAATGTCAATGGTTACATTACACACCATCTGTCTAGACAACACGCTACTCCCCACGGAGCTCACGCGAAACCCATAATCCATTTCAGACATTTCTTGATGATGCTTTTGTGCAAATGCCTTGCTCATGAAAGAATGCGATGATCCAGTATCAAACAAAACAACTGCAGGATGATGGTTCACGAGACACATACCGGCAGTCACGGGCTCTCCTGCACGAGCTTCTTCAGCAGTCATGTTATGCAGACACGCTGGGTAATTAGCCTGCTGCTTCTTGGGATGTGGGCAATACCTTGCAAAGTGCCCTTCTTGGTTGCAATTGAAGCATGGCCCACGAACTAGAGGTTTGCTTCCAGTTGAGCTGCCTTGACCTGCTCGAGCTTGATTTGCTGCCACCTTGTATGGTCGTTGACCACGCTAAGCTTGTTGCTGACCTTTCTTCTGAGGTGGCCTGAAGCGAGCCCCAGGTGCTGGTGGTTAGTATTGAGAACGCTGGGCTGGTGGTCCTCTAGGCTGAGATGGTCCAAATTCCAGGGTCCTCTTTCTGGCCTTACTTGCAGTATGCTTGTTGTTGTGATTCTCCTGGATCAAGCAGTCACTGATGAAGTCGTTGAAAACAGTGCGAGACGAAGTACCCACTGACTTTCCCATCTTGGTATTCAGCCCTCTCTTGAAGCTAGCTATCTTCTTAGCATCGGTGTCCACGAAGTCCAGTGCATAACGAGATAAGGAGTTGAACAAATGATGATACTCAGTCACAGATCGAGTTCCTTGTGTTAAGCTCATGAATTCAGCCACCTTCATTTGAGTCAAGCCTGGTGGAATGTAATGCCCATGAACTGCCTCTGTGAACATCCTCCAGGTAACAGGTGTACGGGCTGGATAAGTGGTACGATGATGTCCCCACCAAATTCCAGCTGGTCCTTGTAGCTGATGTGCAGCATACTCTGCTTTTAATTCTTCCGTGAGCCTGAGCAGCCAAAGCTTCTGCTCCATAGTATGCAACCACTCTTCTGCTTCCAAAGGTTCTGCAGCTTCTTTGAAAACTGGTGGCTTTGTGTCCAGAATATCCTTGAATGAGCTGTATTGATTTGGCTCGGGGCGTTGATTGCCATGCGCCAAATTTTCTCGCAGAAGTGCCTCAATGTTGCGTTGACTCCCCAGAAATTGAGCAAAAAGTTGCTCGGCCGTGGGTGGTGGAGGAGGTGGTGGATTGCGGTTCTCCCTGTTATCATCATTACCACCACTACCACCCGCTCCACTGTGAGTCTTCGTCATCTGCATGTAGCAATAGCAATATTTATTAAATGATGTGGCCATTATTGCGGAGAACAATAAACCATGCCAACGGAAATTATTCAGAAAACGAATTCGCCAAACAATTATAGAGGCATAATAAATTTCGATCCACATTGCATCATCACATGATAAAAAGTGCTCATCACATAACATACAAAAGTCAACATAGCATCCATAGGTGCCCATACATACGGGACTTTCAAAGGTCTTGCGCCACACGCGCACAGGTCCATCACACAACCTTACTCCACATGATAACCCCAAAAGATCAAGCGCTAGGACATGAGACAAGATCACTATGCGCTAGCACTAACTAGTCTACCCCCTCATGGCAACATCGTCATCATTGTCGTCATCGTCATCATCATCACTGGAGATGTCCGAAGAACCACTAGACGAAGCACGAGGATCCGGGTCCTCCTGAGGAAAGATAGGGTTCCTCTCATTCTCGCGGCGATGAATCTCCTCATGCAGGCGGTCATTATAGTCCTGGAGATGATGAAGTTGCAGCTCCAAATCTCCCACCTGAAGCCTGAGAAGCCTATTCTGCTCGGTCGCACGCATGCCCTCAAGACACACATCACGCAGCGACGCCTCGGTCTCGGCCATGATGGTGGATAGGAAGGTCGTCATCCCCTGCTGGTCACTAAGCTGCTGTGCCGTCTCCTGCTCCCTCTGACGAGCCTGGTCCCTCTCAACGGTCATGTGAGCTAGTTGGGTGGTGAGAAGGTCGATCTCTGTAGCATGCTCCTCCTGACTCTGGTGATGTGCAGCTATCTCCTCCCTGAGGATGTGGTCCAGGTGGTCGTAGCTACGTGACAGACACCCATTGGTAGCCATGAGTGCAGCCATAGCACTCCCAGCTGGTCCTGCGCAGTGCTCGCGCTCCGAAGAACTGGCCTCCAACATGGTGGCACCTGGCTGACGCCACACCGACTAGTACGGATCCGCTGTGGGGAAGACACTGGCTGTAGCTTGGGCAACTACCTCTGGATGATCTTCCATGATATCCCGGAGAACAGTGTAAGCAACTCGGTTGGCTCCATCCCACGGGGTCCTGCCCTGAAGAGCGAACACCCTGCGGCACCACACATGATCCTGCGGATCACGGCTGGGCACGTCCACCTCAACTATGTACATGTAGCGATCCTCTAAAAACTGAACTCGATGCCACTCATACTGCGGCTCCTGGCCCTCCTGATATCCGACTAGGTGCAGCACCCTCCACAAAAGTGTAGGCATGCCGAACTCCTCCAGAAAATCCTCGGATCCCTCAACTGTCCAGGGTCCCAGCATGTAATTGGGCCTCTTGCCACCAGTCGACTTATGGGCTGTACGCTTGGTGCGGGCCATCTGAAAGAAGTTTATCCACATAGTTTTTAATTAGTTGAGAACAACTTTTATTTAAAGAAACAGGACGGATAACATAAGGAAGGAAGTAAGATTAATGCAAGGTTGTATGATCATGATGTATGTGCGTAACATACGTCCTCACTGCCTAACAATCTAACGGCTAGACGGTGGCATACAACGTTCACTCATAGCGTTAACTAGCGTACTACATGTTCGCAAGTTAGCGTACCTGCAGAAAAATTATTTCAGCCCTGCCCACAATATGGATATCATGCATTGCTGAAAATTAAATCTAATACTAACTTAGGTGCATACCCAGTATACACGTAAGCAGTATATGCACTGTTGACACTTACTAACGTCGCTACCAAGAGTAGAGATAAACTCTATCCCCGGCAACGGCGCCAGAAATGCTTGTTGGTATAAATTAACGCACACTCTACTTTATCCACAAGCGCACAGATAAGATCTACCGATGTAGCACTTCACCGGATGTAACCTAGATTTAATATCGAACCCAAAGGAACGGATAGCATTAAGTCTTAAAGTCTACCCCCTGAGTAGCTAACAAGGACGGAGAATCTAGAAGCATAGAGGGGATCACTAAGGCTATCTAAATCCAACTTAAGAGTGATATGTTTATATTATTCTTAGTGGGGAAGTTGCCATAAAAGGTCACAAACAGAGTATGATTCTTTTATGCAAATGTATAATCCTACCGAGCCTACACACGGGTAAGTGGACTATAGAAGAATCAACAAGGCTATAAGAGTCACCCTTGCGAACTACCACTACTACCGGCGTTATAGGAGGCATTTATGAGCTATCAAGTCTAAGCACCACGCTTACACTATCCAACTACTCTAACTCTAGCGCATCTAGAATTAAAGTACTCAAAAGAGAGTCATAAACCTTAAGGATAACAAGAACAATAACTCAAACTTAAATATAGACGTTGATTACTGAAACAATCGTTGAAGCAAGTCAATGAAGAACTTGAATCCACAGGTACAAGATGAAGAAGTTGATCCAACAGGCCGGAGCTTCCTCTTGATCTCTTCCTCTCTCTCCCTCTTCTAGTTCTAGAATAAGACTAGGTTCTAATCCTAATTGAGGGGTATCTAGTCTTCTACTTGAAAGCTAACTCTTGATTACAACTAGATGAACTAGATCTAATTCTAGATGAACTAGAAGAGATTCATCTAGAGGGACCTCTACTTCTACATTGGAACCCTAATTTCTGATGTGGAGATGAATAATGAAGAGGGAGATGCCTGGAGAGGGGGGTCTGGGGCTGCTTATATAGCCCTGAGGGATCAACCGCGGCCGTTGGATCAAACCGACTTCACGTAGGGCTGAGATGGATCCTCAAAGGCGGTGGAGGTAGCTTGCAGAAGACGGAAGGCAGCGGGCCCGGGGGGAGACCGGTCGGTCTCATGGTGGGATCGATCGGCCTCTCGCGGTGCCCCGCCTCGTGGTGTCCTTTGGTGTCCTCTAGGACCTTCTGGAATATTCCTGACGTGCCAGTTGCGTTATCTCGCGTCGGTTTCCTTCTAGGGGAAGCAATCAGCGCTGGTTTCCTGGTTTAGTCCCTATAGAATCACAATTCACCAAAACTCATGGAATATTGTCAATTAAAACCCTGAACCTTTGTTGGTGATTGAAGTCATGCCCTTTTCATATTTATTTATCCTTTAATTTTGATAGTTAACCAGTGTCAACAATTCCCCTAAGCTTACCTTTTGCTAGTCCCTTAGCAAAACCAGAAAATTAACAATCGATCAGGAGTTGCTACAATATCTTCACTTCCCACAAGTATACCTGTCGTTAAACAAAAATTCTCCAAAACATATCATGTTATTCCTCATGGGGCTTATTACTCTTACCTTAGATCTTGAATAATTGAGAGATTGAACGATCAAATCAAGCACTATGTCTCTAGTTCTTTCACTTCACCTTTATCCCGGAGTTTTGATTAATTTTCAAAAGCATTAATACATATGTTGTCAAATTAAACAATGGATCCAAAGAGAATGTCAACCAACCATTGAATCAAGAAGTGCATGTGTATGGAAAAATAGAGTTGGATGCTCTTTTGAATATATTCACTCTCTTTTGTCTATTAGAGACATATGGCTATCAGGCTAATTCTACTGTCGAGCACGTGCCTATTTTTTTAACAGTTTTTTTCTTTTTTTCTCTTTCTTTCGAGGTTCTGGACACTTGTCCCTTTTTATTTCCTCGGGATCTATCTTTTTGAGGTTTCGGACACTTGTCCCTTTTAATTTCCTCGGATCTTCTCTTTTTTTTTTCTTTTTTTTCATAGCCACATGTTTCCAACAAACTTTTGAGAGTGTAGCAACAAATAATTATGAGCACTTATGCAGAAGATGGATGAAATGTGTAAGTGATCTCAATTCAATGGCATGATAGACTTCCCACAGGGTCACAAAGCTTAATTTAACTCAATGCAATTATTAGTCATGTTTATATTTAGAAATCTTCGGAACTTTAGTGTTGTTTAGAACAAGATAATAGCAGCTCAGATCATCACATGTCATATCCCAATTACCTAGACCTTAGATTAAGTATTTGCCAACCATGTATTTAATTTTGTTTTAAGGTATCATTATTAATTAGGAGAACTCATGCTTTGAAGACTAGGTACTTGAAACAAATTAGATAGAGAAACTGTTCATCATTTCCATGCAAAAGATTAGAGAGAGAGGGTTCTTCTTTAGTCATCAACTCCTTAAAACAAACTAGACACACTATTTTATTTATTTAATCTAACACACTTTAAGATATAATATAAAAGCTAATAATAGTAGTAGTAATAATGACACACCTGAATCGCGAAGATAACGGGGGTGCGTCTCCCCCAAGCTGGTTCCCTTAATAGCGTTGAGCCTTCATGTGCCCATATATTTTTGTCTCTTTTTTAATTAATAGTGAGCCTTCATGTGCTCACATATTTTTGTTCTTTTCTTTTTAAGGGTGAGCCTTCATGTGCTTCATATTTTTTTTTGGTGTTTTGAATTTATTTATAGAATGAAAAACTTAAGAGGATAGAGATACTTACGTGGATACATGGGGGTGCCTTCCCCCAAGCTGAATGTTAACGTAGTCGTTCGATCTTGCTATGTAGCAGACTGGCATTGGACATGTCCTTCCTCTATTAGAGCTTTGATTGATGTTGATGGTTATTGAGACAGTGCTCCAACAGTGGATGGAACATTCACTTGTTCATCAGCTTTTCTTGGCCTTTCAAATCCTGTGAAACTCAAATAGACAACAAAACTTGTGGAACAGATTAAGCATTAGTGGTTGGCCACTCAAGCCTTAATTGTCCAGAATTTCAGTAAGATCTCTTTCTCAATATTTTTATGTTTTTATATTTTTTTATGATGCAAGAGAAAATGCAACAGGATGAATGCATGCATATTTATTTTTATTATTTTTATGCCACTACGGTGAATATCCTTGCAAGTTTTTACACACCATAGAATTATTCACATGGGGCTTTATGGTTTATGATATAGTGTAACAATTGCAACATTTTTATTTTCTTTTCTAATGCAATGCAGAAATTAAAATGTGAATTAAATATGATGATGCAATAGGTGACTAACAATTAAATATGAGAAATATGCAGAAAAGTAAATATGAAGATAAATACCAGTTTTTACCTTTTGGCGAAGGTTCAGATATTTAGGTCCGTCGAACCGGACCTTCCCTTGGTTCAGACCTCCCAAGGTATGTCAGACGATTAGAAAGTTGTTATCGATTGTACCTCTTAGGTGCAGACATTTTCTTCCATACTTTCTTGGTCTGAGTCTTCACTTCCTGTGGCTCACTGTCTTGAGGTTTCTCTACTTTCTTTTCTGGGATAGTGTCGATAGCTTCTTCTTCGTGATTGGCCTTTCTATTCTCGATGGTTTGTCTTCTTTGGCATTGAGAGCGGTGTCTTTCACTTTTATTCTTCTTGGGTGCTTCATTAGGCATTTAGTTGATGAAGGTGCATCGTGCCTTCTCTCCAGGAAAGTAAAAATGAATTTCCTCTTGTAGATGATTGTACTTGTAGTGTAGAGGAATGATCTTCCTAGGATGAGGTGGACATCATCATCTTCTCCCATGTCAAGGATCAAGAAGTCTGTGGGGACTTTATGACCTCTAATTCTGACTACGACGTCTTCCATCATTCCTTCTTGTTTATACCTCTTGATATGATGTCACTCATGTTTGTTCGTCCAGCAGTTTGAAGTGAAGCATTAATTATGGAAGCTGGTAGCATCTTGCTCAATGTGCATGTTCTTGTACATCTAGGACCTTCTCTCTATAAAATTTGGAAGTGATAAACTTCTCCATGTTTGCTCAAGAGTGTGTCCTACTCATAAAGACAAGGTAGAGATCAAGTGCATGGGCTCCGTTGATGAAAAAACACCAACAGAACCAAAAGTTTTGTTTATTCCTCTCTAACCTTAGCCACATTGCATAAGACAAGGTAGAGATCAAGTGCATGGGCATGTGTTCTATTCAATCTTAACATGAGTGATAGGATCAGAGGATGAACATAAAAGTAGCATCTTAAAATATTTAACAGATCAAATTACTTAACCCAAGGAAGGATAATCTATGCATAAAGTATCGATCTTTTTATAATTGAGATATATCATCTTCCAAAGGTTTAGATGCACAACATTTTAGCTCATTTAGTTAAGACAGTGAGATTCAAGAGAGTAGAGCAAAGATCAAAGGACTGAACATGTTGAGTTGATTAGGTTAGATCAAGTGAGGTGCAACTTAAACATGTTTAGTTCTTTATTTATGTTCATACTAGAATCAAAAAGAAGCTTTTATAGTGATGGTTACTTACCTTGAAATTTTACTTTGTTATTGAAGAGTGATTGTGCTGAACCACCTTGTGGAAGCTCCTCTTGTCTAGCTGGCATGTCGTCTTTTGCTTGTCTCACAGTTTGCTTGAGAGGAGGAAGATCACAGTGGAATCATCTTTAGAGGTATCGATCTTCCTTCTCTTGTGTTGACTTATCAGTGAAGGCACATTGTTCCTCGAGTATGCTGACTAGGATCCTCTCTCTTTCTTGTATTAATTCTATACTATGAGGATGTAGGGACAGTTCTGTATTCTTCTCTTGTCAACCTTTCTTGTTTTCCCCTATAATTATTGGGTTGACAAGAGACTTGAATTTAGAGCTGCTACTCGAGTGCCTCCATGAGAGTCTTTTGTCTTGTAATGTCACAACTGAGACTTGTCCTCTCAACAGTGTCTAGATGATAAAGATCTTATCGACTGTTCTTCTTGATTTGCTAGCTCAGGTAATCTCTTCATCTTCTAACTCTTGTGGTGCAGTGGCTTCATCCTTCATGATGCCCTCCTCAATTCTTGGCAGTTGGTTCTCCCTTCGATGTCTTCTCTTTGGTTCTCTTTGGCTGCTCATAAGTGATGTAGATGTTGAAGATGCAGCGAAAGATCTAAAAGTTGACTTCTCTAGGTCCGACATAGATGATAACATTGATGGTGTTTAAGAACGATCTTCCAAGAATGAGTGGTGGATCATATTCTTTTTCTCGATTGGGACAGCATCTAGTGGTTTGTATTGGTCAAATTTGATCCAAAAAGCATACCAAGCTCCATCTTCTGAAGGCATTGAAGACACTCGCCTGCTCCTGCGGTCCTGCCAGGTGACCCTCCTCCAAATCCCCTTCCTCTTCCCCTTCTCTTTTCTTTTGTGAAGAAGAAGCTGGCAAATGGTGATCCACTGGCCACTGCCATTCCATGCCACCATGTGTTTAATTCTATGCCGACGTGGTCAAGCCATGGGAGCCGACCTCTGGCTTAATGTATAATGTCTTGGATTAAAGCTTTAAAAACTTTGCTTCTTGGTTAGTAACGATGACAAATTATTTTTTCAAAGTTAAATAAATTAGCGTGAAGTTTCAAATGAATAAACTGAATCAACTTCAGATTATCAGGACAGATGGAAAGGATAGATAACTTATGACATCTCTAAAAAGAAGAAAGACACGGACCACTTAATTATATGAAATTGAGAGGAAGGGCTTAGTGAGGCGGTTGCTGCTGATTCAGCAATGAGAAAGGGTTTAGACTCTGAACCAGTTCTGTTCATTGATCTCTTCCTATTAATTTCATTTGTACACAACTTAATTGGCTTTAACAGTAATCGTAGCTCTACCATTTTTTTAAGGTTTCAGGTTTAATCTCAATGGTGTAGAAGGTAAAAGGTCCTAAGGTTTGGTAATCTTGATCCCTAACTCAGAGTTCAGATTTTAGTTTTAACAGCAAACGCTGCAGGACTGCAGTGTAGTGCAGTACTGGACAGGAGGCTCATGATGCAAATGCATAGCTCTTCTGTGCATGTATCATGTTCAATTTGCTTTTTGTTTGCTTAGCCTCTGCTTGTTCAATCATGCGATTTTGATTTTTGAGTGCCTTTTTGTATGAAAAATTGATTTGTTTTTACACATGGATTTAGGGACTGCACGGATGCCATCACTACTAAACCATAAGGTGCTAGAGAGTACACGGACGCCATCACTACTAAACCATAAGGTGCTAGAGAGTACAGATGATACTTTACAATCTGCAAAATCATGTTTCATATCCTTTATGCAAATGCAAGATGGGATTTGTTGCGATCTAACTGTAAGAGCCAATGTCCACTTGCCTTACATTTTGGAGTTGTTGAATATTAATATTGTTGTTGTTGATTCACACAGTTGTCTGATTACCATGATTTGATTAATACCAATGGACTTTGGGACTGTGGAGCAAATGAATAATATTGTTTGCCATGTAGGTAAAATTTTATTTCTACTTGTTGTCTATGGAGATTTGTACCACACCATAAATCTGTTTAACTTGTATATCACTCCCATGACCATTTTTCCATCTATGAAATTGAAAAAGAATGGAGTTGTTGTTAAACCAACAATAGAGTTGTGACTTCAAAAATCTATTTCTCAATGGCACTAAGATTTTAAAACTGCAGTGTTTTTTAAGCTAAAAGGCCAAGCTTCAGATTTACAGTCTAGAGAATTAGAACATACTAAAAAGGTAATGAAACTCACATGGCAAGGATACTCTCAATTTCGAGCTACATGAGTATTGTCATGTTGTTTGTATGGGCATAACTGTTCAAATTGCAGGATGTCTTGTATGGTTCGAACGGATTTGTCTGTGGCATTATTGGTCAAGGAATAATGACTGCCAGAAGGTAACTACGTATAGCTATTTATGCTTCTGCATATCAAAATCTATTTTTGCTATCAAATAATCAAGTTCATAGTTGCTTACTTTTGAGTTTGGTTGTAGGCTCCTGGAGAGCGCAGGCCACTAGAGCTAACCGTGGTATAGCCCATGCAGGCAATTGCAGTGGCAGCAGCGTAGCACATGCCGTCGCTGGCCTCTGTACCTCATCATGCACTATGATAGATAAAATGGTGATCAATATGAGAAATTATTTTTTTCTACAAGATGAAGACACTGCTAAGGCGTGGTCTTCAAGTAATTAACCAGGTTTATAGTAATTGTTATATAGGAAATAGGAATAGGACAAAAAAAGGTGAGTAATTGTTATATAGGAAATAGGAATAGGACAAAAAAAGGTGAGATTTTGCTTCAGTGTTTGATTAGCTTTGCCACCACACTAGTCTCAGTTTAACTAATGCATGTCAATGATTTTTCAGGAGGAATCTTGAGTTTGAAAATGAGCATGCGAATGGTGGGACGATGGCCAACATACATATCGAGGGAACCTTCGCTGCTACAGTAGACATTAGTCTTTTGATTCGAATGAGTTCAAACAGTTGTTTGTGCTTGATACATTATTATGGGTTAAGCTATCTACTTGTATTCTCATTTAGTTTGACACTCGGTGTGTTTCATTAAAGATTTTGTATGAACAAATTATATTTTGACACTCGGTGTGCTTGACACTTGATGTCGATGCTTCCTTCATTATGTATTTGTCGTTTCGCGATTATTGATTTAAGCTACCAAACAAAGTGCCGCAACATGAATTATTAATATATTAATCTGGTGTTGCAATATATAATGGCACATATAACAACCATATTTAGTCGTGGCAATAGATACGATAATCGTGGCAAAAGAGAAACTATCTCTTGCAACTACAAAAAGATGACGGTGGCAATAGAGGAACGTGGCAATAGATGACCTGTCTGTAGCAACCAACCTAAGTAACGTGGCAATAGCCTATGCCATCTATAGCAACCATTCAGAAACGTGGCAATATACGACCTCTCTATAGCAACCAATCTGAAGAGACGTTGCAATAACCTAAGCCACCTATAGCAACCATTTAGGCAACGTGGCAATAGAGAACCTCTATTGCAATGCTTTCTCTGCGTAGCAACAACCACGATTGCAACACCTGTGTTGTTTTGCGTTTGCATTGTGTTGCTACACGACCAGCGTGTCGCAATACGTATCGCTAGCAACGCCTACTTTGTTGCAATTGATACTATTACCACACCCATAGTGGTTGCAATTGCTTTTGTTACAACACTCACCAGGTGTTGCAAAAGCGTCAAAAATGTTGCAACAGAGGGGCTGTGTGTTGCAACTAAAATGTAACCCGTTGCATTATGCTATTGCTACCCTTACAAGTGCAACGACATTTAACCAAAAAAAATGGTAGCAAAATTAATATTGCTACCATTTTTGGGTCTTTTGCTACACTTTTTCGGCATTGCAGTAGACCGAAAATTTTGTACCATCTTGATCTTTTCAATTCACTTAACAACTTGGTTCAAATTTTAAATAGAATATGAACAAACCAAGCAAGTGAGTGACTCAGAACTAGAGACATAACAATCTAGCATATATGAAAAGAACGAGTGAATTCAACACATCCTACACATGCTAGTTGCATATCTCAATGGTGAACATTTTCAGGTTTTATGTTCATTAAGGAAGTTCACCATTTCAAAATAGCTCAGCTCACAACATGTACTAGTGATCAGAAGTAGCATAAGCTACAAGCACCAACATAAAGCATCGGAACATACTACATAGAGCATAGTTACATTCTAAAGATTATACACATGAAGCTCAAAATGTAAAAGCATTTGTTGAAATGCAAAAGAAAGCAAGATAAAGAGAGTCAATCTATAATACAAACACCAAAATGCTTCCCCCATCTAAAAGGGGAAACACACACCAAGCTCACCCCTCAACCGATTAAAGGTTGATTCGTCCAAAGGCTTGGTGAAAATGTCAGCCAACTGATGATGAGTATCGACATGGCGAAGATCGATATCACCCTTCTCATGGTGGTCTCGCAGAAAATGAAAGCGCACATCAATGTGTTTGGTCTTCGAGTGAAGCACGGGGTTCTTAGCAACGCTAATAGCACTCGTGCTGTCACAAAGCAAAGGTACGCGAGAAAAGCTCAGACCAAAATCACGCAAAGTGGCCATCATCCAAAGCAACTGGGAACAGCAGCTAGCCGCAGCAACATATTCAGCCTCTGCGATAGACTGAGCGACACTAGACTGCTTGCGCGAAGACCAAGATACAAGAGAAGAACCAATAAACTGGCAAGTCCCAGAAGTGGACTTGCGCTCAACTCGGCAACCAGTAAAATTGGCATCAGAATAACCGCAAAGGGAGAGGGTGGAGGAAGCTGAATACCAAATCCCAAACTTAGGTGTGAAACGAAGGTACCTAAAAATGCGCTTCACCACCTGACGGTGAGAAGTGTGCGGCGACGCCTGAAAGCACGCGCATAGACACACCGCGAACTGGATGTCCGGGCGTGTCGCTGTCAGGTAGAGCAGTGACCCGATCATGCTTCGGTACTCCTTCTGGTCCACAGCTTCTCCATCCTTGTCCGCATCCAAGGCCGTCGTGGTCGACATGGGTGTTGGAAATATCGAACCTCTTCAGCAAGTCCTTGGTGTACTTGCCCTGGTGCACAAACGTTCCCTCTCGGGAATGCTTAATTTGCAATCCGAGAAAGAAAGTCAACTCACCCATCATACTCATCTCGAACTCCCTGCTCATTAAATCTGCAAACTTGGCATCCAAAGCGTGAGAAGTACCACCGAAAATGATATCATCCATGTAAATCTGGACCAAGAGAGTGTCTTTGCCATGTTTGAGGAGAAAGAGCGTTTTATCTACACATCCCATTTTGAAACCCTTAGCAAGCAAAAAGGTTTTCAACGTATCATACCAGGCTCTAGGGGCTTGTTTCAAACCATATAAAGCTTGGTTGAGTTTGAAAACATGATTTGGAAACTTGGGATTTTCAAAACCAGGGGTTGCTGAACATACACCTCTTCTTCTATGTAGCCGTTTAAGAAGGCACTCTTGACATCCATTTGAAAAAGTTTGAAACCTTTGGATGCAGCAAAAGCCAAGAGTATCCTAATAGCCTCCAAACGAGCTACAGGAGCAAAAGTCTCCTCATAGTCTATCCCCTCCTTCTGACTATAAACCTTGGCCACAAGTCTAGCTTTGTTCCTCACAATGTGGCCATCCTCTCCTTGTTTGTTTTTGAAAACCCATTTTGTCCCAATAGGATTACAGTCTGGAGGAGGTGGAACTAAAACCCAAACCTGATTTCGCTCAAAATTTTATAACTCCTCATGCATGGCATTGACCCAATCCGGATCCGTCAAAGCGTGTCCAACATCTTTGGGTTCAAAATTAGCAACAAATGCAGAATGAGCAAAGTGAGAGATTTGTTGTGACCTGGACCGAGTGACACGTTCCTCAATGCTACCGATCATCTGCTGAGGGGGGTGTTGGCGCTGAATGTGTAGTGGTGCCTCCGGAGCAGAAGTAATCTCCCCGTCTACAGCAGCTTGTGCCTCCCCGGGTACAAAAGGTACTGCTCGGGGTGGCGGATCCCACGGCCCCCATGAGGAAGAGGTGTCAGGGCCGTGAGTCGTAGTAGAAGCCGCTCTTTGCTGCACAACAGGTAGAGGTGATGCTGGGTCACCCATGCCTTCAGCATCCTCGTCCTCACAATCGAAAAGAGGCTCACCAACCTCATGATCACCTGCACGCTCAAAACGAGAAGAAGGACAAACCATGGTCTCATCGAAGGTGACATCAGATGTCTCCATGACTCGGTTAGTATCAAGGTTAAGTACACGATAAGCTCGAGTGTGAGTGCCATAACCCAAAACTACACCGTCAGAGGAACGAGACTCAAATTTGTCCAGGTTGCCTTTCTTCAATATAAAACAGTGGCAACCGAAGACTCTAAAATAACTCACCTTGGGCTGTCTACCAAAACGCAACTCATAAGAAGTCTTTTTCAAGAAAGCTCTCAAAAAAATGCGATTGGAAATATAGCATGCAGTGTTCATAGCCTCGGCCCAATATCACCAAGGAGTCCTATGCTCATCGAGCATCGTCCTGGCCATCTCAACAAGGGTCCGATTCTTCCCCTCTACAACACCATTTTGGGGCGGTGTGTAGGGGGAAGAAAACTGATGCTCCAAACCCAAAGAGTTACAAAACTTCTCAAAATCTGAATTCTTGAATTCGGAACCATTATAACTTCTAATAGCTCGCATAAAGTTCATAGGGAACTCGTTCTGAAGATGCAAGATCAGCTTGCGAGCAAAAGAGAAAGTCTCAGTTTTCTCAGTCAAAAAGAAGACCCACGAATATCCCGAAAAATCGTCGACAACAACAAGCACGTACCACTTCCCCCCAACCGAGCTCACCCGAGCCGGACCAACAAGGTCCATGTGTAAAAGCTCTCCAGGGCGCGAAGTCAAGACCTGAGTCACTGGATGGTGCGGAGCGGCAACCATCTTCCCATGTCTACAAGAATGGCAAACAAGGTCCTTCTCCATCGACAACTTGGGCAATCCTCGGATTAAGCCAAGTGAGCTGAGCCTTGCAACCAAGTCGAAGCTCAGGTGACCCAGTCTCCTATGCCACTTCCAAAGATCAGAGGAGGAAGGACCAGCCACAAGACAGCGAGAAAATCCAAATGACTCCGAGAAATTCACACAAAAGACTTTCCCAAAGGGCCAAATCAAACATACAAGATTGCCCTGAGGATCTAAAATGCGACAGAGATTTGGTTTAAAATGAATCTCATAGTCATCATTGGAAAGTTGCGAAACAGAAAGAAGGTTAAAATGCAAGTTAGAAACAAGAGCAACATCACGCAACACAAAGTGCTCATTAACTCGCACCGACCCACGAGACAACACCTTACCTTTACTATTGTCACCGAAGGTGATAAACTCCTTTTCGGCAACAGGACTAAGACTGGAGAACCACTTGGCATTTCCGATCATGTGCCTCGAGCAACCGGAATCCACCAACCAAATGTCCTCCAATCGTTTTACCTACATCAATAAAAAGACATAGGCCGAGCATACGGTCTAACACTAGGGTTAGTGAAGTAGGAAGAGTACTAGTGTTGGGCCAGCTGCTCAAAGGAACGATCAGCATAAAAACCATTCCTAGTAGGTCTATAGGGATAGCGATCACCATGCACAGGAAAACGTGATCCGCTAAGGAGAGAGCGTCCATCGCGATAGTCAAAACGCGGTGGAGGGAAACGCTCAACAAAGCCTCCGCCATGGGGTCTGTATCCTGCAAAGTCAGGACCCCGTCGGGCAACTCCTCCCTGACGCCTAGGACCTTGAGGCACTGCACCTCTAGGCCTAGCAGCTCTCCTCGGAGCTCTCCTCTGAACGTTCGGTACATGTACATCATGAAAGGGATGGTACATGTCCGCATTGTCCATCTCCCTGGCGCGGTGCTCCTCTCTCTTGCGCCTAAAGCAAAACTCCCTCAAGTGTCCATCTCTCCCACAGTGCTCACTGCGGATGGGTGTATGCCGAGTCTCGGTGTGATGAGTAATTGTCAACGGGTTTGATCGCAGGTTCTTTGGCTTGTGTTGTGCAGGTGTCGAGCACGGAGACAGTGATCGAGGGCAAGGTGAAGGTCAAGTTGAGACGTGCCGTGCTGACGGACCGGGTGCGGTGAAGGATGGGCGTGCCGTGCGGCGGACGTGCCATGCCGATGGACCGAGCGGTGAAGGGCGGACGTGAGGCTTGGACTGAGGGACCTCAGTGCCTGAGGATCAGCTGTGGTGGCTGGCAGCCTAGGACAGCGACGAGCGAAGACTTGCGGGGCATGGTGTTACTCGGGTCAAGGACCGGGGGACACGTGTTGGTGGACGGGGTGCACGGGCGGTGCATCCCCTCTACAGCTCTGGTTTGATGGTTGAGGCAGGGAAAAACCATCGGTGGACGGTTTCCAGGTTTGGGCCTCAAAACCTGGGTGCTGAGGGTTTCCGAGTTTGGCCACAAAACTCGGGCTGAGGACGGTTTCCGAGTTTGGGCCTCAAAACTCGGGCGCTGTGGGTTTCTGAGTTTAGGCCACAAAACTCAGGCGATGGACTTGGAGGCTGGTTTCCCGGTTTGGGCCTCAAAACCGGGGGTTGGGTGGAAAAGGCTGGTTTCCCGGTTTGGGCCACAAAACCAGGGGTGCAGAGCGAGGGCGGCACGTGGCGGCAATCGGAAGGTTGCGTGGAGGCAAAGCGGACGAGTTGTGCGGGCGTGGCCATCGGATACACCTACCACCGAGTTGGTCCAGAATAACCCTAGGGTTTAGCTGGTTCGCTCTGTAATTAGAATAGAGAGGGGTAGAGTAGGAATTGTACTTAGGCTAGAATCAGGAGAAGTAGTCGGGGAGACACCCTCCTCCCCCTATCTCAGTTAGTCATCTCAGTCATTTGCTCTTTCGCACTTAGGGTTTTCTGCTCTCCCACATCCCTGCTGTAGCTAGCTGAGATCCGCAGAGAGACTCACCTCTGTGTACTGTTGATTTTGAGGAAGTGAGGCCGTAACCTCACTGTCGTAGCGTGTGTTGGCGCTACGGTTGAAAATTCGTGCTTGTGATTCGCGTTTTGTTTGTGTTCTTCACGGAATCCTTTTCTCCACGATTTTCCTGTCGCTTGATCTCTTTGCTCGGTTCATTTTTCGCAAATCCGTTTGAACTAAGTTGTTCTAGGTCGTGAGACACTTCTTTCCACCGAAGGAATTAACCTCTAACCTCACGGTCTAGGAGATCGGTCGATTTTTGGTTCGGGTCAAGTTTTCTCCCTTCCCCCGAAATTCTTCGATTCACCGATTTGGAGATAGGTTCGAGCCATGATCTCTTAGAGATAGCTCACTATACTCCTTGTGACTCATCTCACCAAGTTTGATCCCTAGAGGATTTGTTTTGGGTGAGATCGAGGCGAATCAGTGGACGAACAGTGCTGCTGTGGGGTGACCGGACGCTGACTCATGGTGACCGTACGCTGAGGGAGTGCGTCCGGTGGTTGAACACTCGCACAGGATTTGGTTGCTTGACCGGACGCTTGTTTTTCGTAGTGATCGGACTCACTGGTTCCACTGTTCACCCGTGTTGGCACTTGTGACCGGACGCTCAGGTGTTGCGACCGGACGCTTCTACTCGTGAGTCCGGTCCAACACAGAGAGCTCCCAGATTGGGTTCTGCACGACCGGACGCGTCCGATGCACCGCGACTGGACGTAGGCAGAGTCCAGTCAGTGCTGATCTGCACGTTTTCGTCCGCAGTTTGTTCGTGTGACTTTTGATTTGAGATCCGTTTGTTGCGTTGGATTTTTGACTTCGTGCTCTATAGAATTTGAGCTTCCCACTTTGAAAAATAGCCTGAATCCCCCTCGCGTTGCTCGGGGGAGGTTGAGGTTACCCAAAACCCATCCTGTCACTAGTTGACTTGCGTGAACTTGGGTGAGGAAGTTTTTGTGGTGCCTCGCTGTGATCCTAGGGATCATCCACCCTCTTCCAAGGGTCGTGGGCATCACGTTTTTGGAAGTAGCTCTTGGGGATTGATTTTGGGACACTTGGCCAAAGTTTCGAGAGAAATTTTATTGGCTCCCATTCACCCCCCTCTAGTCGCCTTGCTTTTGCATTCTCGGTCCTTCAATTGGTATCGGAGCGGGTTAAGGATCTTCCACCTTAGCCGGTTCCAGATCCACCGAAGGCGACATGGATCGTGGCGTGGGCAAACCGCCGTTTTTCGATGGGACGAACTATGCGTATTGGAAGATACGCATGTCGGCCTATCTGCAGAGTATTGGTGCTTCCATTCGGGATATTTGCAACTCTGCTGATTACGTGGTCTTGGCTGCTCGTGTCACTCAGCAACAGATCAATGAGCATGATGCCAATAGCCGAGCCCGTAATGCTCTTTTCTCATGTTTGAGCATGAGTTAGTTTGATCGCGTTTCTCACCTCGCTACGGCTCGGGAGATTTGGGCTACCCACATGCGTTTCCATGAGGGAACCTCTCAAGTCAAAACCCGACTCTACGAGTCGTTCAAGAGAGAGTATGAGAACTTTCGACATTAGCCTGGCGAGAGCATAGAAAGTTTATTCGCTCGCTTTCAGGTGATTGTCAACAGGATGAGGGCTAACAAGGAGCAGTTGCCTTTCGACGATCATGAGAGAGCTTTGAAGCTTTTGCATACTCTTGATCGGTCGGTGTGGGATTCCAAGGTTCAGGCGATCATCGAATCGCCTAACTATGAGACCCTCACGTGCGATGAGCTCTTCAGTAAGCTCAAGTCCAGTGAGATTGATGCCATGGCAAGGGCTTCTTATGAGAATCCTTCTGGCCCAACTATGGCTTTGGTTTCTAGCTCTTCCGCTAACCCCTCTGCTGGCTTTGCGCTTTCATCTCTCTTTTCTGTCACAGAGGATCAGCTAGAGTCTTTGGGAGACGAGGAGTTGGCTTTGCTTGCCAACCGGTTCACGCGGTTTCACAACAACCGCATGAACCGTCGCCGCGGAGGAGGACGCTCAGGATGCTATGTGTGCGGCGATCTCGACCACTTCATCGCCAACTGCCCCAAGAAGAACAAGCATTCGGGGAAGGGTGATCATGGGCACAAGTACAACTCCAAGCGCAAGGAGAAGCACGTCCCCCCAAGGCGCAAAAAGAGGGGCGGCTTCGACAAAGAGTACATCAAGAAGAAGTACTTGGAGAAGGCCCAGGCTGAGCAGCGCGCGTTCTTTGCCACGCTCAGCGACGTCGATGACTCGGATGACGACTCCGCTTGCTCAAGCGATGACGAGTTCGATAAGATGAAGAAGATCGAGGACAAGCTCAATGGAATTTGCTTCTTCGCCGACGACGGGGGCCTCTGCACCATGGCGCTTGGTGATGAGGTCAGAGGCGAGCTGGAGCACACACCTCGGAACGACGACGACGACGACACCTCCTTACTGTTGCCCTCCTTAGCCAAGATAAATTGCTTAGGCGTGCTGCTAGAGAGCGCAAGGAGTTTAGGCAGAAGTGGGAGGACACGGTGAAGGAGCTTGAGTTCGCTCGGTCCACCGTGGTTGTGTCGGAGGAGAGTGAGTGTGAGTCGTGCACCAAGCACCTGACTAATCTTCTCACTTTGAGAAGTAAGTATGTTGCCTTGGTTGGAGAGGTGGATGAGCTCCGTGCTAGGCCGCAGCTGTTGGGTGCGTGCAAGACTTGTCCTGTCTTGCAATCCGAGTTGGCAGAGAAGAATGCTAAGATTGAGTCTTTAGAGAAGGCCAACTCGAGTAGCACTTGTGTCATGAGGTGTGCTTTGTGTGAAGGTTTGGAGATGGAGATTGCCAATGTCAAGCATGGCAAGATGCAAACTGAGGAAGAAAACACATACCTTCGGACCATCTTGTCATGGGTCTCTTGTAGTGAGCCGCAGCTTGGGATGATGATCTCCCAATTCAAGCAAGCTGCTGGAGGTCCAGGTGTAGGTTTTGCTCCGGGTGTTGATCTTTCTACTTTTGGGAAGATTGGAGAGTCGAGTGGTCTGAACCCGAGTGAGAAGCCCAACTCCACCACTACTCCCAAACTTACCAAGATTCCACCCAAAGAGCCTGCCAAGCCTACCACCAAGGATGGGGTATTTGAGGAACCCCCGAGAGCTCCACCCAAGAACCAAGTGTGGGCACCCAAACCGAACCACCTCAAGAACAAGCTTGACACAATGCCACCCATCCAGGAGGAGTGCTTGCCACAGAAGGGCAAAGTGAACCATACCCACAGCCCAGCGTACCAACAACCCCCTTTGCGTGCGGTGAGGTACCATTGTGACTTCTGTGGGAGGGATGGTCACTTGAGTGAGTTCTGTTTTCGGCGCAAGAGAGAGGCACGCCGTGCTCGGGAGATGGACAATCCGGACATGCACCACACTTTCCATGGTGTGCATGTGCCGAACGTCTAGAGGAGAGCTGCTAGGCCCAGAGGTCCAGAACCTCAAGTCCCCAGGCCTAGGCAGAGGAGAGCTCCAAGGAGAGAGGCTAGGCCTAGAGGTCCTGAACCTCAAGTTCCTAGGCGTAGGCCTCGTAGAGAGTGTGCCCGGCGGGAGCCTGCAGTTGTAGGCTATGGACCCCATGGCGGTGGCTTTGTAGTTGAGCACTTTCCCCCACCGCGTTTTGAGTATCGCGGTGAGCGCTCCTTCCCTAGCGGACCATGTTTTCCTGTGTGTGGTGATCGCTACCCTCGTAGAATGGCTAGGAATGGTTTTTACACTGACCGTTCTTTTGAGCAGCCGGCCCAACACTGGTATTCTTCTAACATCACTAACCCCAGTGTTGGACCGTATGCTCACCCTATGTCTTTTTATTGATGTAGGTAAGACGGTTGGATGACATTTGGTTGGTGGATTCCGGTTGTTCGAGGCACATGACCGGAAACGCCAAGTGGTTCTCTAGCCTTAGCCCTGTTGCCGGAAAGGAGTTTATCACCTTCGGCGACAATAGTAAAGGTAAGGTATTGTCTCTCGGGTCGGTGCGGGTTAATGAGCACTTTGTGTTGCGCGATGTTGCTCTTGTTTCTAACCTGCATTTTAACTTGCTTTCTGTTTCGCAACTTTTTGATGATGACTATGAGATTCGTTTTAAACCGAATCTCAGTCGGATTTTAGATCCTCAGGGCAATCTTATATGTTTGATTTTACCCTTTGGGAAAGTCTTTCGCGCAAATTTCTCGGAGTCGTTTGGTGTTTCCTGCTGTCTCTTGGCTAGTCCTTCTTCCTCCGATCTTTGGAAGTGGCATAGGAGGCTCGGTCACTTAAGCTTCGACTTGCTTGCAAGACTTAGCTCACTTGGCCTAATCCGAGGATTGCACAAGCTTTCGATGGAGAAGGATCTAGTTTGCCATTCTTGCAGACATGGGAAGATGGTCGCCGCTCCCTACCATCCTGTGACTAAGGCTATGACTTCGCACCCTGGAGAGCTTTTACACATGGACCTTGTTGGTCCGGCTCGGGTGAGCTTGGTTGGTGGCAAGTGGTATGTTTTGGTTGTTGTTGACGACTTTTTGAGGTATTCGTGGGTTTTCTTTTTGACTAAGAAGACTGAGACTTTCTCCTTCGCTCACAATCTGATTTTGCGTCTTCCGAACGAGTTCCCTTTGAACTCGATGCGAGCTATTAGAAGTGATAATGGTTCCGAATTCAAGAATTTGGATTTTGAGAAGTTTTGTGACCGCCTTGGTTTGGAGCATCAGTTTTCTTCCCCCTATACACCACCCCAAAATGGTGTTGTAGAGAGGAAGAATTGGACCCTTGTTGAGATGGCTAGGACGATGCTCGATGAGCATAGGACTCCTGGGCGCTATTGGGCTGAAGCTATGAACACTACATGCTACATTTTCAAATCACATTTTTCTGAGAGCTTTCTTGAAGAAGACCTCTTATGAGTTGCGTTTTGGTCGACAGCCCAAGGTGAGTTATTTTAGAGTCTTCGGTTGCCATTGTTTTATTTTGAAGAAAGGCAACCTGGACAAGTTTGAGTCTCGTTCTTCTGACCGAGTATTTTTGGGTTATGGCACTCACACTACAGTATATCGTGTACTTAACCTTGATACTAACCGAGTCGTGGAGACATCAGATGTCACCTTCGACGAGACTCTTGTTTGTCCTTCTTCTCGTTTTGAGCGTGCAGGTGATCATGAGGTTGGTGAGCCTCTTTTCGATGATGAGGACGAGGATGCTGATGGCGTAGATGAGCCAGCATCGCCTCCACCTGCTGTGCCGCCAAGAGTGGCTTCTACGATGACTCACGGCCCCGATACCTCCTCTTCCTGGGGGCCGTGGGATCCGCCACCCCGTGTGGTACCTTTTGTACCCGGGGAGGCACCAGCTGCTGTTGAGGGGGAGGTTACATCTTCTCGGGAGGCGCCACGACACATCCAGCGCCAGCACCCCCATCAGCAGATGATCGGCAACATTGACGAACGGGTCACTCGGTCCAGGTCACAGCACATCTCTCACTTTGCTCATTCTGCTTTTGTTGCTAATTTTGAGCCCTGAGATGTTGGACACGCTTTGACGGATCTGGATTGGGTTAATGCCATGCATGAGGAGTTAGAAAACTTTGAGAGAAATCGGGTTTGGGTTCTAGTTCCACCTCCACCAGACTGTAAGCCTATTGGGACAAAATGGGTTTTCAAAAACAAGCAAGGAGAGGATGGCCACGTTGTGAGAAACAAGGCCAGGCTTGTAGCGAAGGGCTATAGTCAGAAGGAGGGGATAGACTATGAGGAGACGTTTACTCCTGTAGCTCGTTTGGAGGCTATTAGGATACTCTTGGCTTTTGCTGCATCCAAAGGTTTTAAACTTTTTAAAATGGATGTCAAGAGTGCCTTCTTAAATGGCTACATAGAAGAGGAAGTTTATGTTGAGCAGTTTTGAAAATCCCAAGTTTTCAAACCATGTCTTTAAACTCTCCAAAGCTTTATATGGTTTGAAAGAAGCCCCTAGAGCCTGGTATGATAGATTGAAAACTTTTCTACTAGCTAAGGGTTTTAAAATGGGATGTGTAGATAAAACGCTCTTTATCCCCAAGCAAGGCAAAGACACACTCTTGGTCAAGATTTACGTGGATGATATCATTTTTGGTGGTTCTTCTGACACTTTGGTTGTCAAGTTTGCAGATACTATGAGCAGGGAGTTCGAGATGAGCATGATGGGCGAGCTGACATTCTTTCTCGGGTTGCAAATTAAGCAATCCCGAGAGGGGACGTTTGTGCACCAGGGCAAGTACACCAAAGACTTGCTGAAGCGTTTCGATATGGGTGAGGCCAAGCCTCTCCCAACACCCATGTCGATGACGACTGCCCTAGATGCGGATGTGGATGGAGAAGCAGTTGACCAGAAGGAGTACCGCAGCATGATCGGGTCGCTGCTCTACCTGACGGCGACATGCCCGGACATTCAGTTCGCGGTGTGTCTGTGCGCACGCTTTCAGGCGTCGCTGCGCACTTCTCACCGTCAGGCGGTGAAGCGGATTTTCAGGTACCTTCGTTTCACACCTGAATTTGGGATTTGGTATTCTGCCTCCTCCACCCTCTCCCTTTGCGGTTATTCCGATGCCGATTTTGCTGGTTGTCGCATTGAGCGCAAGTCCACTTCTGGGACTTGCCAGTTTATTGGATCTTCTCTTGTATCGTGGTCTTCTCGCAAGCAGTCTAGTGTCGCTCAGTCTACCACAGAGGCTGAATATGTTGCTACGGCTAGCTGCTGTTCCCAGTTGCTTTGGATGATGGCCACTTTGCGTGATTTCGGTCTGAGCTTTTCTCGCGTGCCTTTACTTTGTGAAAGCATGAGTGCTATTAGCGTTGCTAAGAACCCCGTGCTTCACTCGAAGGCCAAACACATTGATGTGCGCTTTCATTTTTTGCGAGACCACCAGGAGAAGGGTGATATCGACCTTCGCCATGTCGATACTCATCATCAACTGGCTGATATTTTCACCAAGCCTTTAGACGAATCAACCTTTAATAGGTTGAGGGGTGAGCTTGGTGTGTCTTTCCCCTTTTTAGTTGAGGGAAACGTTTTGGATCTTGTATAATAGACTGACTCTTTTTCGTTTGTCTTTCTTTTCCTTTGCATTTTTAGCATACGCATTTACATTCTGAGCTTCATGTTTATAATCATTAGAATGTAACTATGCTCTGGTTAGTATGCTCCGTTGCTTATATTGATGCTTGTAGCTTATGCTCTTTCTGATCACTAGTACATGTTGTGAGCTGAGCTATTTTGGAATGGTGAAATTGCTTAATGTATATAAAATCTGAAAATGTTCACCATTGAGATATGCAACTAGCATGTGTAGGATGTGTTGAGTCCATTCATGCTTTTCATATATGCTAGGTTGCTATGTCTCTAGTTCTGAGTCATTCACTTCCTTGGTTTGCTCATATCATGTTTTAAATTTGAACCAAGTATTAGTGAATTGAAAAGATCGAGATGGGATTGCTTGTCAACACATCACGGTATCGAGACTGTTTCTCATTGCACGTTGAGTTAAACTTGAGCCGTGTAGTGTATGACCGAAACCGTAGCTTTAAGCTTCTGATTGCTTCGGCATAGGCTTCGCTCGGTTGAAAAGTTAGGCAATGACAAGCTTTCAACCTCTCACAATCACATGCTAATAATTGAACTTGTGAATTCTTTACCGCTGCAACTCCGATATAAAAATGAAATCACAAGTGTATGTTTCATTCCTATGCATGATGATTGAACTTTGCTAGGGGTAGTTCACCTTGTATACATGTTTAGCACTTGTTTGGATTCCTGTCTATACATGTGTAGTGCTATTTTGATGGTGACTATCTTTTTGGCTAAAAACTGCTCATTTGCTCATATGTTCATATTTCGTATTTGTGATCAGTTTGAGCCTTCGCTATTTGAGTGCCTAGTTGAGACTTTGGAGCTATACTATTTAGAGCATCTTTGCACTCTTTTGACTATATGCCTGAAGCTCCTAACTTGCATTCTGACTCATATGCATGTTGGAAGGGGGAGATCTTTGCTCTTTTTCCCGTTGATGCCATGTCTTGATAAGTGCATTTTCAACTAAGGGGGGAGAGTTTTGCAAATCATATGATCCCCGGATGTTCAACTAAGGGGGAGTTTTTCCTAGTTGCTTGCACTTGTCGAGAGGGAGTTTGCTAGTTGTGTTGAGCCGTTGCCTCTGTCTTGAGGGACTAGCAAACATTTTCAGGGCATTTTGTTTTCGATTGGTTCTCTTTTGGTTCGGTGACATTCCAATTGTTTCGGAGCATGTTTGGCCGAAAGGCGTTGTTATCGAGCTTTCTTTGCTAGTTGTGTTGAGCCTCTGTGCCTCTATCTTGAGGGACTAGCATTTTGCCTCGATTTCTCATTTTTGCTTCAATTGGTGTCGAGCTCCTTTTCTGAAGGCTTCAATTGGGATTTTGCTAGCGGTGTTGAGCCTGTTCTACCTCTTCTTGAGGGCTAGCTTTGCTTTACTTGGTTGTGTCGAGCCGTTGCCCATGTCTTTGGGGACCAAGTTGTTTTGCTTCTTCCACTTGACCTTCTTTGGCTTTGTCATGCTTTTGGGTCATTTGGTCGAGTTCTCTCTTCTCCTTCTTCCTCCCTTCTTTCTTCTATTATGATTTGTGTGTGTAGTTGACAATGCACTCATCAAGGGGGAGATTGCGGATACATGGGTGTATGCCGAGTCTCGGTGTGAAGAGTGATTGTCAATGGGTTTGATCGCAGGTTCTTTGGCTTGTGTTGTGCAGGTGTCGAGCATGGAGACAGTGATCGAGGGCAAGGTGAAGGTCAAGTTGAGACGTGCTGTGCTAACGGATCGGGTGCGGTGAAGGATGGGCGTGCCGTGCGGTGGACGTGCCATGCCGATGGACCGAGCGGTGAAGGGCGGACGTGAGGCTTGGACTGAGGGACTGGAGTGCCTGAGGATCAGCTGTGGTGGCTGGCAGCCTAGGACAGCGACGAGCGAAGACTTGCGGGGCATGGTGTTGCTCGGGTCGAGGACCTAGGGACACGTGTCGGTGGACGGGGTGCACGGGCGGTGCATCCCCTCTACAGCTCCGGTTTGATGGTTGAGCCAGGGAAAAACCATCGCTGGACGGTTTCCAGGTTTGGGCCTCAAAACCTGGGTGCTGAGGGTTTCCAAGTTTGGCCACAAAACTCGGGTTGAGGACGGTTTTCGAGTTTGGGCCTCAAAACTTGGGCGCTGCGGGTTTCTGAGTTTGGGCCACAAAACTCAGGCGATGGACTTAGAGGCTGGTTTCCTGGTTTGGGCCTCAAAACCGGGGGTTGGCTGGAAAAGGCTGGTTTCCTGGTTTGGGCCACAAAACCGGGGGTGCAGAGTGAGGGCAGCACGTGGCGGCAATCGGAAGGTTGCGTGGAGGCAACGCGGACGAGTTGTGCGGGCGTGGCCATCGGATACACCTACCACCGAGTTGGTCCAGAATAACCCTAGGGTTTAGCTGGTTCGCTCTGTAATTAGAATAGAGAGGGGTAGAGTAGGAATTGTACTTAGGCTAGAATTAGGATAAGTAGTCGGGGAGACACCCTCCTCCCCCTATCTCAGTTAGTCATCTCAGTCATTTGCTCTTTCGCACTTAGGGTTTTCTGCTCTCCCACATCCCTGCTGTAGCTAGCTGAGATCCGCAGAGAGACTCACCTCTGTGTACTATTGATTTTGAGGAAGTGAGGTCGTAACCTCACTGTCGTAGCGTGTGTTGGCGCTACGGTTGCAAATCCGTGCTTCTGATTCGCGTTTTGTTTGTGTTCTTCGCGGAATCCTTTTCCCCATGATTTTCCCATCGCTTGATATCTTTGCTCGGTTCATCTTTCGCAAATCCGTTTGAACTAAGTTGTTCTAGGTCGTGAGACACTTCTTTCCACCGAAGGAATTAACCTCTAACCTCACGGTCTAGGAGATCGGTCGATTTTCGGTTCGGGTCAAGTTTTCTCCCTTCCCCCGAAATTGTTCGATTCACCGATTTGGAGATAGGTTCGAGCCATGATCTCTTAGAGATAGCTCACTATACTCCTTGTGACTCATCTCACCAAGTTTGATCCCTAGAGGATTTGTTTTGGGTGAGATCGAGGCGAATCGGTGGACGAACAGTGCTGCTGCAGGGTGACCGGACGCTGAGGGAGTGCGTCCGGTGGTTGAACACTCGCACAGGATTTGGTTGCTTGACCGAACGCTTGTTTTTTGAAGTGACCGGACTCACTGGTTCCACTGTTCACCCGTGTTGGCACTTGTGACCGGACGCTCAGGTGTTGCGACCGGACACTTCTACTCGTGAGTCCGGTCCAACACAGAGAGCTCCCAGATTGTGTTCTGCACGACCGGACGCGTCCGATGCACCGCGACCGGACGCAGGCAGAGTCCGGTCAGTGTTGATCTGCACATTTTCGTCCGCAGTTTGTTCGTGTGACTTTCGATTTGAGATCCGCTTGTTGCGTTGGATTTCCGACTTCGTGCTCTACAGAATTTGAGCTTCCCACTTTGCAAAATAGCCTGAACCCATCCTGTCACTAGTTGACTTGCGTGAACTTGGGTGAGGAAGTTTTCGTGGTGCCTCGCTGTGATCCTAGGGATCATCCACCCTCTTCCAAGGGTTGTGGGCATCACGTTTTTGGAAGTAGCTCTTGGGGATTGATTTTGGGACACTTGGCCAAAGTTTTGAGAGAAATTTTATTGGCTCCCATTCACCCCCCCTCTGGTCGTCTTGCTTTTGCATTCTCGGTCCTTCACTCACAGTGATACCTCACCGCTCTCATAGGGGGTTGTTGGTACTAACGATGGTGGGTATGGATCACTTTGCCCTTCTGTAGCAAAAGCTCCTCCTGAATGGGTGGCATTGTGTCCAGCTTGTTTTTGAGGTGATTTGGTTTGGGATGCCACACTTGGTTCTTGGGTGGAGCTCTCGGAGGTTCCTCAAACACTCCGTCCTTAGTGTTAGGCTTAGGAGGCTCTTTGGGTGGAAGCTTGGTAAGTTTGGGAGTATTGGTGGAGTTGGGCTTCTCACTCGGTTTCAGACCACTCGACTCTCCAATCTTCCCAAAAGCAGAAACATCGACACCCAGAGCAAAACCTACACCTGGACCTCCAGCAGCTCGCTTAAACTGAGCGATCATCATTCCAAGTTGCGGCTCATTACAAGACACCCATGACAAGATGGTCCGAAGGTATGTGTTTTCCTCCTCAGTTTGCATCTTGCCATGCTTTACATTGGCAATCTCCATCTCCAAACCCTCGCACAAAGCACACCTAGCCACACAACTGCTACCCGAGCTGACCTTCTCAAGAGACTCAATCTTGGCATTCTTCTCTGCCAACTCGGTTTGCAAGCCTGGACAGGTCTTGCACGCACCCGACAACACGGGTCTAGCCCGGAGCTCATCCACCTCTCCAACCAAAGCAGCATACTTACCTCTCAAAGTGAGAAGGTCAGTCATGTGCTTGGTGCACGACTCGCACTCGGCCTCCTCAGACACGACTATGGTGGACCTAGCAAACTCAAGCTCCTTCACTGTGTCCTCCCACTTCTGCCTAAACTCTTTTCGCTCTCTAGCTGCATGCCTAAGCACCTTATCCTGACTAAGCAAGGTGGCAGTAAGCTTGTCTACTTTGGCAGAGAGTTCGTCGTGGGTCAAAGATACCTCGGAGGTGTCGTCGTCATTGTCGTTCTGAGGGATGTCCTCTAGCTTGCCGTCGACCTCATCACCAAGGGCCATGGTGCAGAAGCCCTCGTCGTCGGCGAAGAAGCAGAGGTTGTTCAGCTCGTCCTCGATCCTCTTCTTCTTCCCGGACTCGTCATCGCTTGAGACAGCGGAGTCGTCATCCGAGCCGTCGACGTCGCTGAGCGTGGCGAAGAACGCACGCTGCTCAGCCTGGACCTTCTCCAAGTACTTCTTCTTGATGTACTCCTTGTCGAAGCCACACTTTCGCTTGTGCCTTGCGGGAACGTGCTTCTCCTTGCGCTTGCCGGAGTCATACTTGTGCCCATGGTCGCCCTTCCCAAAATGCTTGCTCTTCTTGGGATAGTTGGCGATGAAGTGGTCGGGGTCGCCGCACTCAAAGCATCCTGAGCGTCCTCCTCCGTGGCGACGGTTCATGCGGTTGTTGTGGAACCGCGAGAAACGATTGGCAAGCAAAGACAACTCGTCGTCTCCCAAAGACTCCAACTGCTCCTCTGTGACAGCAAAGAGTGAAGAAAGAGCAAAACCTCCAGAGGTGTTAGCAGAAGAGCCAGAAACCAAAGCCATAGTTGGGCCAGAAGGATTTTCATAAGAAGCCCTTGACATGACGTCAATCTCACTAGACTTGAGGTTACTGAAGAGCTCGTCGCATGTGAGGGTCTCCTAGTTAGACGATTCGATGATCACCTGGACTTTTGAGTCCCACACCGACCGATCGAGAGTATGCAAAAGCTTCAAAGCTCTCTCATGATCGTTAAAAGGCAACAGCTCCTTGTTCGCTCTCATCTTGTTTACAATGACCTGAAAGCGAGCGAATAAACTCTCTATGCTCTCGCCAGGCATATGTCTAAAGTTCTCATACTCCCGCTTGTGCGACTCATAGAGACGGGATTTGACTTGAGTGGTTCCCTCATGGAAGCGCATGAGGGTTGCCCAAATCTCATGAGGCGTGGGGAGGTGAGAAACGCGATCAAACTTGGACATGCTCAAACAGGAGAAAAGAGCGTTACGCGCGCGGCTATTGGCATCGTGCTCATCTATCTGAAGCTAAGTGACACGAGCAGCCAAGACAACGTAATCCTCCTTGTTGCAAATCTCCCAGACCGAAGAGCCCATGCTCTGGAGATAGGCCGACATGCGTATCTTCCAATATGCATAGTTCGTCCCATCAAAAAACGGCAGTTTGCCCACGCCGCGATCCATGTCGCCTTCTGTGGATCTGGAACCGGTTAAGGTGGAAGATCCTTAACCTGCTCCGATACCAATTGAAGGACCGAGGATGCAATCAGAAAGCGACTAGAGGGGGGTGAATGGGAGCTTCAAAATTCCTTTTGGAAACATGTCGCAACTGTCCCATAAATCAACCCCAAGAGCAAACCCTAGAGCTCATAAGTGTCCATGACCCTAGAGATAGGGTGGATGCTTCCAAGAAGCACAGTGAGACACTTCACGACTCCAGAAACCCAACGCAAAAGCCGGAAACCAAAACTGACAACGTTCGAGCGAACTGCGGACGAAACATCACGAGACAGCACTGACCGGACTCACACTGCGTCCGGTCACCACCCACCGGACGCGTCCGGTCAAGGCAAAACAAATTTGGGACCTCTCTGTTTGTGACCGGACTCACGGTCACTGCGCGTCTGATCACCCCTCCTACGTCCGGTTAGTCCAAACAAAAACATGAACAGTGAGAACAGAGTGTCCGATCAGAATCCACTGGTGAGTCCGGTCATCACTCAGTAAAGAATCGTGAAGAACATTCAACGACCGGACTCTCGGCTTATGCGTCCGGTCAGCCCGACCCAGCGTCCGGTCACCCCGAGTTTCCACTGTTCGTCCACCGATTTCACTCGATCTCACCCAAAACAAATCCTCTAGGGATCAAACTTGGTGAGAGGAGTCACAAGGGGGATAGTGAGCTATCTCTAGGAGATCATGGCTCGAACCTATCTTCAAATTGATGAATTGAAGAAATTCGGGGGAAGGGAGAAAAGCTTGACCCGAAACGAAAATCGATCGATATACTAGGTCGTGAGGTTAGAGGTGAATTCCTTCGGTGGAAAGAAGTGCCTCATGATCTAGAACATCTTGGTTCGAACGGATTTGCAAACGGCGCACCAAACAAAGAGATCGATCGACAGGAAAAACATGGAGAAAAGCAACCCGCGAAGGACAAGAACAAAACACGAATCACAACCATGAATTTGCAACCGTGTGGCTACCACACGCTATAATAGTGAGATTACGGTCTCACTTCCTCTAAATCTCACGGGCACAGAGGTATTGTTCTCTTCTCTGTGGATCTCAGGTTCGCTACAGCAGGGAATGGGAGAGCAGGAAACCCTAGAAGCAAAAGAGCAAATGACTGAGATGAATTGGGAGGAGGGTGTCTCCCTCTACTTATCCTAATTCTAATTCCTACTCTACCCCTCACTAATTACAGAGCGAGCCAGCTAAACCCTAGGGTTATTCTGGACCAACTCGAAGATATTTGTGATCCGACGGCCACGCCCGCACAACTCGTAGCGTTGCCTCGACGCAACCTCCCGATTGCCGCCATGTGCCGCCCTCGCTCTGCACCCCCAGTTTTGTGGCCGAAACCGGGAAACCAGGCCTTCACGTCCACCCCCGGTTTTGAGGCCCAAACCGGGAAACCAGCCTCCAAGTCCATCCCCCGATTTTGTGGCCAAAATCGGGAAACCCGACGTCTGTCGCCTGAGTTTTGTGGCCCAAACTCAGAAACCTGCCAGCGCCCAGGTTTTGAGGCCCAAACCTGGAAACCGTCCTTAGCCCGAGTTTTGTGGCCCAAACTCGGCAAACCCGCACCACACCCAGGTTTTGTGGCCCAAACCTGGAAACCGTCCACCCGGTGGTTTTTCTATGGCTCAACCACCAAACCGGAGCTGTAGAGGGGATGCACTGCCCGTGCACCCCTTCCACCGACACGTGTCCCCAGGTCCTCGACCCAAGCAACACCATGCCCTGCAACTCTTCGCTCGTCGTTGTCCCAGGCTGCCAGCCACCACAGCTGATCCTCAGGTCACCGATCCCTCAGTCCAAACCTCACGTCTGCCCTTCACCGCTCTCGGTCCGTCGGCACGGCATGTCTCTACTTGACCTTCACCTTGCACTTGATCACTGTCTCCATGCTCGACACCTGCACAACACAAGCCAAAGAACATGCGATCAAACCCGTTGACAATCACTCATCACTCGAGACTCGGCATACACCCATGTATCCGCAGTTGGGGGAGCCGCCCCTACGCATGCGCTTTTACAAATCAGAGCATTGTAGGGGCGGCTCCCCAACTACCCTTACAAATGCATTTGTAAGGGCGGTTGGAAACTCCAACCGCCCTTACAAATGCTATTTGTAAGGGCGGTTGGTGATAGAACCGCCCCTACAAGTGCATTTGTAAGGGCGGTTCTATCTCCGATCACCCTTACAAATGCTATTTGTAAGGGCGGGCGGTTGGTGATAGAACCGCCCCTACAAATGCATTTGTAAGGGCGGTTCGTGATAGAACTGCCCCTACAAATGCATTTGTAAGGGCGGTTCTATCTTTGATCACCCTTACAAATGCTATTTGTAAGGGCGGTTCCATCACTAGCCGCCCCTACAGTGCATTTTTGAAGAAAAAAATAAATGTATTTATATGAAATCTGACCATAATATATATATTATATTATATATATATATATTGTGGTCAGATTTTATATAAATATATATATATATAGAGTGGTCATTCAAAGCTACAGAATAGAAAAAGGACATATTCAAAGCATCCGATGTTTCAATGCAAAAAGCTACAGAGTTCATCGTTCAAATGTCTTTTGATAGAGTGGTTATCCATTTGCTTAATTTGTGATAATAACCATACGAGCAGACATGAAAAAATATGATAAACACTTAAGGTAGCCGTCCATTTAGAACATAAAAATAAGAAAGGCCGCAACTTAAATAGAATTTAGAGAATGTATAAAGTGCTGGACCTGAGCACTTCCATATGAATCGTGGTGACAATATAATTCATTGCTAGTTAATTCAAAGAGAAAAAGGAAAAGCACACACATAAATATCTTGCTGACTTAAATGTATACAGATTAGGCCTAATAATATAGTAACAATGCCTATTTACTCATGACAATTAGACATGTCTTTTGCAAACTCTGAGTACAGAATAACTATCTAGAGTTGCTAGATAGTAGATACTAATAAATCGTAGAATCAGCGCAGCAACAACGAACCTGTATCCTGGACTTCACAAGACAGTGAATATGAGAAGCATTGAAGCACTATTACCTGGTAGAGAGCAGATCTAGGAAAACCCCAATGCGGAAGTCAACGGAGGGAACTTCAGCAGTTTAGATCACGTAGTAGTAGTCTAGAAGAGCAGTGGTAGTAGATAGTATATTCTGGTAGAAAGCAGTATATTCTGCTTAACAAAATAGCATTCAGAGAGTAGAAGAGAGGAGTAGAATAGAGAAAGGAGGAGAAAGGAAAAAGTTTTTTAAAAAAAAGGCCTCAGAAAAAGGTCAATCATCATTTGACCAGAATTGGAGCATCAAGGCATCATAACAGAGAAGAAAGAAGGTAATGTAGGGACGGTTGGTAATGGTGCCAAGTTCCTCACAAGTTCTTGCTCATCAGCTCATATAGGGTTTAATGTTTGGACTTAGACAATTTCATCATCAGCAAACAAAGGAGAAGAGAGTGGCGAGTAGGGAAAGAAAGCAACAGCTGGTAGTAGAGTAGAGGGGAGAGGATAAGGGTTTAATGATGCCAAGTTCCTCCACAAGTGTTAATCACTAGCTCATAATCCATATGTATGGATTGGACAATTTCATCATGGGCCAAAAAAAGAAGAGGAGGGAAGAGTTGTTAAACAAAGGGAGAGCAGAAGCAACAGTTGCTGCTTCCCAACAATAGTAGGAGCTAGCAACCACCAAGTAGTAGTAGTAAGTAGTATAGGAACGAAGAAGCAACAGCTGCCTCAGCAGTGTAGTAGAGTAGTAGTAAGTAGTATAGGTGCTAGCAACAAGCAACCAACAGCAGTAGGAGTTGTAGTAAGTTGTATCCCTAAAAATCATTGCATATGCCCAAAAATCAGCAGCAGACAAGTAGTAGATAGAGGAAGTGGATAGAGTAGTAGAGTAGTAACCAACAGAGTAGAAAGAGTAGGAACAGAGCATTGCTAACACCATTAGCCACCACAAGTAAGAGTAGTAACCAGCAGAGCAGCAACAGTAGTAGTATGAGTGGACAACAAAAATATAGCCAAATTCAAAATAGCTCATACAAATATCATTTATGTAGCCGTAGTAAATTTGCATAAGGCCTATACAAGCATATCAGTTTGTGGCACCAGTTAACAAGCATATCAGTAGTAGAGGTGCATAAGGCTCATATTCCATATTATGTATGGATTTTAGACAAATTCTTCATTGGAAAAACAAAGGAGAAGAGAGGAGAGGGAAGGGAAGAGTTGGGGACAAAGTAACAGCTGTTGCGTAACAAACATAGAGAGGTGTCAAAAAAAGTAGCCGCTGAAGGACCGTGAGTGCTACCAGAAAGCGACCAGAGGGGGTGAATGGGAGCTTCAAAATTCCTTTCGGAAACTTGTCGCCACTGTCCCTGAAATCAACCCCACGAGCAAACCCTAGAGCTCGTAAGTGTCCACGACCCTAGAGATAGGGTGGATGCTTCCAAGAAGCACAGCGAGACACTTCACGACCCTAGAAACCCAACGCAAAAGCCAGAAATCAAAACCAACAACGCACGAATGAATCGCGGACGAAACTGAGCGAAAGCAGTCGCATCGGACGCTGGCCTGCGTCCGATGGCTGTAACACCTCTGGTGTTTAGCATGTAATTAACTTGACATATCATCATTATCATCTTAAAGCATCTTGATCATGATTTCATGTGTATGCATTTTGCTAAGTGTATCATTTTATGTGAAGTACCTCTATTGCAAAAAAACCCCTAATTAGCCCATTTCTCTCTACATGGGCAAAATGGTAATTTCATCTCTGTGACTAGCTTTGTGTAATTCTTGTTCCTTTGGTGTCTTGAAGTTTTGTTGGGTTGGCCAAAGTTCAAAAATCAAAATTAGATTTCAAATCCCTTTGCAAAACCCTGATTTCCAAACCTTGGATTTTATCCCTCTTTTTGTGATTCAAAAATTATTCAAAATTTGAGGTTGGTCCAAAAATAAAAGTTGTAGATCTGTCAAAGAGAAACAACTTTGGTATTTACAAATTTTCAAGTTGCAGTACAAAGTTTTGAGTTATTTCAAATTCAATCAAACTCCAGTTTTTGTCCCCTTTTCAGTTTTCAAAATGAGTTCAAAAACTAATGAGTTTCAGGAAAAGTGTATAATAGAAAAGTTGTAGGTTTTGACAAATGGAACAACTTTCATATATAAAGATTTTCAAGTTTCAGTATAAAATCCAAAGTAATTTTGAATTGATTCAAATTTCAAAAGTGTCCCCTTTTCTGTTTTTGAATATTGTTCAAAAACTGTTTGGAATTTGAAAATGTTCATATTGACAAAGTTGTAGATCTCATTTTTCTGAACAACTTTGATGTTTTGAGTTTTTGTCGCACAGTTCAAATTTTGGGAGAAATTTGCAAAATTCAGAAACCAGCAAAGTCAAACCCTACCCCTAGCACTGTTCTTCTTCCAGCTAGGGCCAAGGGGGGGCCCGGCCATGGCGCCCCGCCGGCGCTGCGCGTGCCGCGCGCCTGGCTGCTCCCCACGCGCCACCAACCTGCCGCCGCTGTCCCCTTGTTCCCTCCGCGTCCGCACGCGAGCGCTGACCCTCGCTCCCGTCCCCTACAGCGCTCTGCGCGCCGCCGCCGCGTGGCCATCGCCGGCGAGCACACGCCCGAGCCCCGGCTGCACGCCATCACCCCCGCCAGAGCGCAATCGAGTGCGCACGCGCTCGCCGTGCTTATCCACACCACCTCGAGGTCTCTACCGGCCCCTGGCCGCGCCTATAAGAAGGCCGCCGGAGCCCGAGCTCCCTCACTCACCTCCGCCGCCGTCGCCAGCTCACACCAGCGCCTCCCGAGCTCAACCACCTAGCTCAGCAGCTCCGCCTTGATCTGGTGAAGCTTCCCCACCCTCCAATTTCACCTCTACCGTCCCCGTTTGCCCGGCGTAACTCGTCGTTGTCGTCTCCGGCGAGAACCCGGCGAACTCGGGTTCGTGGAATTCGCCGTCTCCGGCCTTGATCATCTCCCTCCGACCCTCGCATTCGCTTCCCTGTCTCCGTGCGACTCTAACCCGGCCATCGCGGCTCCGTTTGTTGCACAGGGTCGCCAGGACGCCTGTCGCCGCCGCGAGCCTTCCGCCGGTCACCGTCGACCTCCTCCACCGTCCATCCCCGTCCCTCACCGAGCTGCCCAATCGACTCCGGTGAGCTCCCTTGTGCTCCCTGTGCTCTTGGTTTCACCCCGGACCCCCTGGCTTGGCCGGCGTGCCGAGCGCCGCCCGTTTGTGGTCGCCGGCGTCGAGCAGCGCCGCCGTGTCCTGTTTTTCCTTTTTCTTTTTAAGATATGAATAGTGTTCTGTTTTCTCTTTTTTGTATGATTTTCTGTAGACATCCATAAATTCTGAAATTTTTGTGGTAGACTCTTTATGCTCTGAAGTATTTTATAAAAATATGAAACTTGAGTTTTGTGCAAAAATTTGAAAATGAAAAATTCCCCTTTTAATTGAAAAATGAAGGCTTTGGTATTTTTGGAGAGTGTTCTCTAGCTCCAAAAATCTTGAGATAAAATTTGCAAGCTAGTTATGTCATGATGAGTCTCTGGTAAAATTTTGAAGGCATTTGGAGCAAGTTGATTTTTGAGCTTTATTTTAATTAAGGAATAGTGCCTTTTGTTAATTAAATGTCTAGATTTAATTGAGCACCTTAATGACCTCCAAAAATTATGAAATTTGTTTTGCCATATACTTGTACCCTAATGAACTTGTGTGATTAATTTGGTAATTTTTGGAGCACCTTCATAAAATGACCTTTTTAAATAATTAAGAAAAATAGAAAAGGTGATTAGGGTTAGCGTTGAATGCCCTGTGATGTGACTTTTGGATTGCTTAATGTTCATAGACCCCTACCCTTGGTCTATGATGTTTGTGATGCTATGTTTAGATGATGCTTAGGATAATTATGATAAGGTCTAGTTTAATCAATATTGCTTAAGGAAGAAATGGTTACCTTTATGCTCAACCTAGATTTCGATTATCCCTTGCCTAAGAGTAATCTAGAATCAGTGGTATTGTCTTGCACCATAAGTCCATATCATCATTCTCATGAGCATTCATTATTGCATCCGTATAGTTGACGAAGAAGGCCCTGAAGTCGAGGTAGCCACCGAAGGATCTGTCCCCGAGGCAACCCCGAGCTCCGACACCTATACCTACCCCGAGTCTGCTCTTTTTGCCATCCAAGGCAAGCCCCGGTGCATTTAACCCTTTCCTTGAATTTATAAATGTTTCCTTAAATGTCTTTGAGTTAAATTATTGCATTAGGTTGATAGGAGCTGAGTGAAATCCTATCTGATGCATTATCTACCTTGACCAATGATACACCCGATACCTGCTTTTCAAAAACTATTTGCAAAATGCTTAGCAATGCTATATGGTAGATTTCCAATAAAAATGCCAATCTCAAAAGTGTGATCACTTTAAGAATATTTATGGGAATTTATGGTTTACTCCCACTTTTGGCTAAGTATCTGATCCGTACCTAGTCAATGGGAAGGAGAGGTTGTCCTTGCGTACGGTGCCGTCATGTTGTAGTCCGGGACTCAACAGTTGACACCGACCGGGACAGGGTTGAAAAACTGACAGGACCTGTACTCTTGGGTTAGAGTCCCGAGGTGCTTGTCGCTGGCTGGAAAATTTAGGGACCACCTGTATGGGGGCCTACTGACTAAGACTTGCAACTATTCACATACTACGGAAAGCTTTGGCTCCGAGGAATCCTTTATTGGACCGACAACCGCGCACTGGGAGTGGAGAGATGGCGGAAGTAGCATGTACCCACGTGGGTTAAAGTCCCGGATTGGAGTGGTGTACTGTACTTCCGGGTGGCGTAGGACCGGGCCCAATCTTGTAGGAATCGTGGTAGACGAGTTGGCGTATGCAAGCTTGGGTGCTACATATGCAGTGTGGATAGGGACCCTCAGCTGAGTATTATTTATCCGGATTAACGCTGCTCCTCGGTTATGGAGACTTAGTCACTGACTGTCAACAGGGAGTGGTTCTCAACTAGGTCTGTTTTTTGGAAAGTAAAATGAATCAAGGATTATGATGGAACAAGGAATATCTGAGTCTTTTCAAAATAAGGAACAAGGTTTGAAAAATGCTTTTCTGCAAAATACTTGAACTTGCTTAAGCCTTACCTTGACTACCCTAAGCCTGCATTCCTGAGTCTTCTCCCTTTTCTTTAGTCGGGTAAGTCTTGTTGAGTACCTTTGTACTCAGGGTTCTTTTACCCATGTTGCAGGTATGGCAGATTCCTCAGTATGCCTTGGACCCTGCTGTGTGACTGTTGTTCAGGAAGAGGCCGATGAGGCCGATGAGTGATTACTCACCCTCGGGCTGGGTGAAGTATCTTTATCTTTTAGTTGTTGTCATATGCTACCCTGCCAACTCTATCTATTCGAACTATGGTCTGTAATAACTTCACTTTAATTTTATGTTGAACCCTGGTTTGTAAAACTATTGTTATCTAAGTCTTCCGCTATTTACTCCGATGTTATTTGTCAAAATGTTCAAGAGATTGTAACTGAATTGTGAGATGATCCTGCGGACATCGGGCACTGATGTAGCCCAGTGGCGGAACCCGGTCTTAACCTCTTGGCTGTACGGATCGACTGTCAGTGGTTGACAGTGATCAGTGGGCCATGGGATTAGGGCCGTTACGTCACAATGGCTCAGCACCGGACGCGTCCGATGCAAACAGTGCCTCTCTGGAACCTTACCGGACTGGCATCGAATGCTGCTACAGTGAAACCCTAGCGTCCGATGCTAGACCCCGGCGCGTCCGATGACAACGGACGCTCCGATGGTCAGCGTCCGATGCTCCTTAAAACTCACTGTCTGATGACACGTGGCATCGGACGCTCCGATGGTATGAACACAGCGTCCGATGGTCACAAGCTCAGCGTTCGATGGTCCCGATACTGCACTGTTCTTCCACGAAATCCACTCGATCTCCTCCGAATCAAAAGCACTAAGGCTTAGACTTGGTATGAGGAGTCTCAAGGAGGTTAGTGATCTATCCCATGGGAATCATGGCTCGCATCTAACTCCAAATCGATGGATTGGAAGAAATCGGGACTAAAGGAGCAAAACCGATCCAAAACGAAAATCAACCGATCTACTAGGTCATGAGGTTAGGGATATATTCCTTCGGTGGAAAGGAGTGCCTCACGATCTACAACAACTTGGTTCAAACGGATTTCCAAAAGACGCACCAAGCAAAGAGATCGATCAATGGGAAAAACATGGAGAAAAGCAACCCACGAAGAACTTGAACAAAACGCAAATCACAACCACGAATTTGCAACCATGTGGCTACCACACGCTACAATAGTGAGATTATGGTCTCACTTCCACAAAATCTCACGGGCACAGAGGTATTGTTCTCTTCTCTGTGGATCTCAGTTCGCTACAGCAGGGAATGGGAGAGTAGGAAACCCTAGAAGGAAAAGAGCAAATGACTGAGATAGGATGGGAGCTGGGTGTCTCCCTCTACTTATCCTATTTCTAATTCCCACTCTACCCCTAGTTATTTATAGAGCGACCCAGCCAAACTCTAAGGCTATCCTAGACCAACTCGAAGATAGTGCTGATCTGACGGCCACGCCCGCACAACTGGTAGCGTTGCCTCTACGCAACCTCACCGATTGCCGCCACGTGCCGCCACTGCTCTGCCATCCTTTTCCCGGACTCTGCCCCCAGTTTTGTGGCCGAAACCGGGAAACCAGGCCTTCAAGTCCATCCCCCGGTTTTGTGGCCCAAACCGGGAAACCAGTCGCCCATCGCCTGAGTTTTGTGGCCCAAACTCAGAAACCCGCCAGCACCCAGGTTTTGAGGCCCAAACCTGGAAATCATCCTCAGCCCGAGTTTTGAGGCCCAAACTTGGCAAACCCGTAGCGCCCCCAGGTTTTGTGGCCCAAACCTGGAAACCATCCACCAGATGGTTTTTCTCTGGCTCTACCACCAAACTGAAGCTGTAGAGGGGATGCACCGCCCGTGCACCCCGTCCACCGACACGTGTCCTTAGGTCCTCGACCCGAGCAACACCATGTCCCGCAAGTCTTCGCTCATCGCTGTCCTAGGCTGCCAGCCACCACAGCTGATCCTCAGGCCACCGGTCCCTCAGTCCAAGCCTCACGTCCGCCCTTCACCGCTCCTGGTCCGTCGGCACGGCACGTCTCTACTTGACCTTCACCTTGCCCTCGATAACTGTCTCCGTGCTCGACACCTGCACAACACAAGCCAAAGAACATGCGATCAAACCCATTAACAATCACTCATCACTCGAGACTCGGCATACACCCATGTATCTGCAATCTCCCCCTTGATGAGTGCATTGTCAACTACACACACAAATCATAATGGAAATAGAAGAAGGAAGAAGGAGAAGAGAGAACTCGACCAAATGACCCAAAAGCATAGCAAAGCCGAAGAAGGTCAAGTGGAAAGAGCAATACAACTTGGTCCCCAAAGACATGGGCAACGGCTCGACGCAACCAAGCAAAGCAAAGCTAGCCCTCAAGAAGAGGTAGAACAGGCTCAACACCGCTAGCAAATACCAATTGAAAAAGCAAAGTAAAGTGCTAGTCCCTCAAGATAGAGGCACAGAGGCTCAACACAACTAGCACGAAAGCTCGATACCAAAACCTTACGGTCATCAAGAAGCAATACTCCCCCATAAATAGTGCACACAACCAGGAAAACTCCCCCTTGGTTCAACTCGGAAAGCTCAAGATTTGTCAAATTTCTCCCCCTTAGTTGAAAATGCACCATCAAGCAAAAATGCATCATTGAGTAAGAATTCTCCCCCTTAGAATATGCACCATTAGAATATGCACCATCAAAAGTGCCAACAAGCAGATTGCTTCCCCTTCGAAAATGCATATGAGTCAAAATGCAAGTTAGTAGCTTCAGGAATATAGTCAAGAGAATGCAAAGATGCTCTACACAGTTCTGATCTGATGACTTAACAACATCCATAAACTCCTAGCAAAGGCTCAAACTGATCACTAAATACGGAATATGAAATTTGAGAGCAAAGTGAGCAGTTTTAGCCAAAAAGGTATTCACCATCAAAATAGCACTACACATGTATAGACAGAAATCCTAACAAGTGCTAAACATGTATACAAGGTGAACTACCCCTAGCAAAGTTCAATCATCATGCTATAGAATGAAGCATAGACTTGTGAATTTAATTTTAAATCAGAGTTGCAGCGGTGAAATTTCACAAGTTCAGAATTTTAGCATGTAATTGCGAGAGGTTTAAAACATGTCATTGCCTAACTTTTCAACCGAGCGAAGCCTATGCAAAATGCAATCAGAAGCTTAAAGCATCGGTTTCGGTCATACACTACACGGCTCAAGTTTAACTCAAAGTGCAATGAGAAACAGTCTCGATACCATGATGTGTTGACAAGCAATCCCATCTTGATCTTTTCAATTCACTTAAAACTTGGTTCAGATTTTAAACAGAATATGAACATGCCAAGCATGTGAATGACTCAGAACTAGAGACATAGCAACCTAGCATATATAAAAAGCATGAGTGAATTCAACACATCCTACACATGCTAGTTGCATATCTCAATGGTGAACATTTTCAAGTTTTATGTTTGTTAATTAGGTTCACCATTCAAAAATAGCTCAGCTCACAACATGTATTAGTGATCAGAAGGAGCATAAGCTACAAGCATCATCATAAGCATCAGAGCATACTAAGCAGAGCATAGTTACATTCTAAAGATTATATACATGAAGCTCAGAATGTAAAAGCGTATGCAAAAATGCAAAAAGACTAAACTAAAAGAAAACAAAACAAACGAGAAAATAGTCAGTCTATGATACAAGAACCAAAATGTTTGCCCCATCTAAAAGGGGAAACACACACCAAGCTCACCTCTCAACCGATTAAAGGTTGATTCATCCAAAGGCTTGGTGAAAATATCTGCCAACTGATGATGAGTATTGACATGGCGAAGGTCAGTATCACCCTTCTCATGGTGGTCTCGTAAGAAATGAAAGCGCACATCAATGTGTTTCGTCTTCGAGTGAAGCACAGGGTTCTTAGTAACGCTAATCGCACTCGTGCTGTCACAAAGCAAAGGCACGCGAGAAAAGCTTAGACCAAAATCATGCAAAGTGGCCATCATCCAAAGCAACTGGGAACAGCAGCTAGCCGTAGCAACATATTCAGCCTCTGTGGTAGACTGAGCGACACTAGACTGCTTGCGAGAAGACCACGATACAAGAGAATAACCAATAAACTGGCAAGTCCTAGAAGTGGACTTGCGCTCGACATGGCAATCAGCAAAATCGGCATCGGAATAACCGCAAAGGGAGAGGGTGGAGGAAGCTGAATACCAAATCCCGAACTCAGGTGTGAAACGAAGGTACCTGAAAATGCGCTTGACCGCCTGACGGTGAGAAGTGCGCAGCGATGCCTGAAAGCGCGCGCACAGACACACCGCGAACTGGATGTCTGGGCGTGTCGCCGTCAGGTAGAGTAGCGACCCGATCATGCTTCGGTACTCCTTCTAGTCCACAGCTTCTCCATCCTTGTCCGCATCCAGGGCCGTCGTGGTCAACATGGGTGTTGGAAGAGGCTTGGCCTCACCCATATCGAACCTCTTCAGCAAGTCTTTGGTGTACTTGCCCTGGTGCACAAACGTCCCTTCTCGGGATTGCTTAATTTGCAATCCGAGAAAGAAAGTCGGCTCGCCCATCATACTCATCTCGAACTCCCTGCTCATAGTATCTGCAAACTTGGCAACCAAAGCGTGAGAAGAACCACCGAAAATGATATCATCCACGTAAATCTGGACCAAGAGAGTGTCTTTGCCTTGCTTGAGGAGAAAAAGCATTTTATCCACACATCCCATTTTAAAACCCTTAGCAAGCAAAAAGGTTTTCAACCTATCATACCAGGCTCTAGGGGCTTGTTTCAAACCATACAAAGCTTTATGGAGTTTAAAAACATGGTTTGGAAACTTGGGATTTTCAAAACTAGGGGTTGCTGAACATACACCACTTCTTCTATGTAGCCGTTTAAGAAGGCACTCTTGACATCCATTTGAAAAAGTTTGAAACCTTTGGATGCAGCAAAAGACAAGAGTATCCTAGTAGCCTCCAAATGAGCTACGGGAGCAAAAGTCTCCTCATAGTCTATCCCCTCCTTCTGACTATAACCCTTGGCCACAATTCTAGCTTTGTTCCTCACAATGTGGCCATCCTCTCCTTGTTTGTTTTTGAAAACCCATTTTGTCCCAATAGGATTATAGTATGGAGGAGGTGGAACTAAAACCCAAACCTAATTTCGCTCAAAATTTTCTAACTCCTCATGCATGGCATTGACCCAATCCGGATCTGTCAAAGCGTGTCCAACATCTCGGGGTTCATAATCAGCAACAAATGCAGAATGAGCAAAGTGAGAGATTTGTTGTGACCTGGACCGAGTGACACGTTCGTCAATGCTACCGATCATCTGCTGAGGGGGGTGTTGGCCTGGATGTGTCGTGGCGCCTCCCAAGCAGAAGTGATCTCCCCCTCAACAGCAGCTGGTGCCTCCCCGGGTACAAAAGCTACCGCGCGAGGTGGCAGATCCCACGGCCCCCATGAGGAAGAAGTGTCGGGGCCATGAGTCGTAGTAGAAGCCGCTCTTTTCGGCACAGTAGGTGGAGGCAATGCTGGGTCACTCATGCCTTCAGCATCCTCGTCCTCATCATCAAAAAGAGGCTCACCAACCTCATGATCACCTGCACGCTCAAAACGAGAAGAAGGACAAACCATGGTCCCGTCGAAGGTGACATCAGATGTCTCCATGACTCGGTTAGTATCAAGGTTAAGTACACGATAAGCTCGAGTGTGAGTGCCATAACCCAAAAATACACCGTCAGAAGAACGAGACTCAAATTTGTCCAGGTTGCCTTTCTTCAATATAAAACAGTGGCAACCGAAGACTCTAAAGTAACTCACTTTGGGTTGTCTACCAAAACGCAACTCATAAGATGTCTTTTTCAAGAAAGCTCGGAGAAAAATGCGATTGGAAATATACCATGCAGTGTTCATAGCTTTGGCCCAATATCGCCTAGGAGTCCTATGCTCATCGAGCATCATCCTGGCCATCTCTACAAGGGTCTGATTCTTCCTCTCTACAACACCATGTTGTGGTGGTGTGTAGGGGGAAGAAAACTGATGCTCCAAACCCAAAGAGTCACAAAATTTCTCAAAATCCGAATTCTTGAATTCGGAACCATTATCACTACGAATAGCTCGCATCGATTTCATAGGGAACTCGTTCTGAAGACGCAAAATCAGATTGCGAGCAAAAGAGAAGGTCTCAGTCTTCTCAGTCAAAAAGAAGACCCACGAATATCTCAAAAAATCATCGACAACAACAAGCACGTACCACTTACCCCCAACCGAGCTCACCCGAGCCGGACTAACAAGGTCCATGTGTAAAAGCTCTCCAGGGTGCGAAGTCATGACCTAAATCACTGGATGGTGGGGAGCGGCAACCATTTTTCCATGTCTACAAGAATGGCAAACAAGGTCCTTCTCCATGGACAACTTGGGAAATCCTCGGATTAGGCCAAGTGAGCTAAGCCATGCAAGCAAGTCGAAGCTCAGGTGACCTAGTCTCCTATGCCACTTCCAAATATCAGAGGAGGAAGAACCAGCCACAAGATAGCGGGAAATACTAAACGACTCTGAGAAATTCGCACGAAAGACTTTCCCAAATGGCGAAATCAAACATACAAGATTGCCCTGAGGATCTAAAATGCGACTGAGATTCGGTTTAAAATGAATCTCATAGTCATCATCAAAAAGTTGTGAAACAGAAAGAAGGTTAAAATGCAAGTTAGAAACAAGAGCAACATCATGCAACACAAAGCGCTCATTAACTCGCACCAACCCATGGGTCAACACCTTATCTTTACTATTGTCGCCGAAGGTGATAAACTCCTTCCCGGCAACAGGACTAAGACTGGAGAACCACTTGGCGTTTCCGGTCATATGCCTCGAGCAACCGGAATCCACCAACCAAATGTCCTCTAGTCGTTTTACCTACATCAATAAAAAGACATAGGGTGAGCATACGGTCCAACACTGGGGTTAGTGAAGTAGGAAGAATACAAGTGTTTGGCAGGCTGCTCAAAAGAATGGTCAGTATAAAAACCATTCCTAGCACGCCTACGGGGAAAGCGATCACCACGCACAGGAAAACGTGGTTCACTAAGGAAGGAGCGTCCATCGCGATACTCAAAACGCGGTGGAGGGAAACGCTCAACAAAGCCTCCGCCACGGGGTCCGTATCCTGCAAAGTCAGGACCCGTCGGGCAACACCTCCCTGACACCTAGGACCTTGAGGCACTGCACCTCTAGGCCCAACAGCTCTCCTCTGAACATTCGGCACATGTACATCATGGAAAGAATAGTACATGTCTGGATTGTTCATCTCCTTGGAACGGCGCTCATCTCGCTTGCGCCAAAAGCAAAACTCCCTCAAGTGTCCACCTCTCCCACAGTGCTCACAATGGTACCTCACCGCTCTCAAAGGGGGTTGTTGGTACTCATGGTTGTGGGTGTGGATCACTTTGCCCTTCTGTGGCATAAGCTCCTCCTGAATAGGTGGCATTGTGTCCAGCTTGTTTTTCAGGTGGTTGGGTTTGGGAGCCCAATGCTGGTTCTTAGGTGGAGCTCGTGGAGGTTCTTCAAACACCCCATCCTTGGTGTTAGGCTTGAGAGGCTCTTTGGGTGGAAGCTTGGTAAGTTTGGGAGTAGTGGTAGAGTTGGGCTTCTCACTCGGGTTCAGACCACTTGACTCTCCAATCTTCCCAAAAGAAGAAACATTAACACTCGGAGCAAAACATACACCAGGACCTCCAGCAGCTCGCTTAAACTGAGCGATCATCATCCCAAGCTACGGCTCATTACATGACACCCATGACAAGATGGCCCGAAGGTATGTGTTTTCCTCCTCGGTTTCCATCTTGCCATGCTTCACGTTTGCGATCTCCATCTCCAAACCCTCGCACAAAGCACACCTAGTCACACAAGTGCTACCCGAGCTGGCCTTCTCAAGAGACACAATCTTGCCATTCTTCTCTGCCAACTCGGATTGCAAGCCTGCACATGACTTGCACGCACCCAACAACACTGGTCTAGCCCGGAGCTCATCCACCTCTCCAACCAAAGCAGCATACTTACCTCTCAAAGTGAGAAGGTCAGTCATGTGCTTGGTGCACATCTCGCACTCAACCTCCTCAGAAACGACCACAGTGGACTTTGCAAACTCAAGCTCCTTCACCGTGTCCTCCCACTTCTGCCTAAACTCCTTGCGCTCTGTAGCGGCACGCCTAAGTAGCTTATCCTGACTGAGCAAGGTGGTAGTAAGCTTCTCGACCTCAGCAGAAAGTTCGTCGTGGGTCAGAGATACCTAGGAGGTGTCGTCGTCGTCGTCGTTCCGAGGGGTGTCCTCCAGCTTGCCGTCGACCTCATCACCATTCAACTCGGTGGAATTTTGAAGCTCCCATTCACCCCCCTCTGGTCGCTTTCTGGTAGCACTCACGGTCCTTCAATTGGTATCAGAGCGGGTTAAGGATCTTCCACCTTAGCCGGTTCCAGATCCACAGAAGGCGATGCCTATCTCCAGAGCATGGGCTCTTCTGTTTGGGAGATTTGCAACAAGGCCGATTACGTTGTCTTGGCTGCTCGTGTCACTCAGCTTCAGATAGATGAGCACAAAGCCAATAGCCGAGCACGTAACGCTCTTTTCTCCTGTTTGAGCATGTCCGAGTTTGATCGCGTTTCTCACCTTCCCACGGCTCGTGAGATTTGGGCGACCCTCATGCGCTTCCATGAGGGAACCACTCAAGTCAAATCCCATCTCTATGAGTTGCACAAGCAGGATTATGAGAACTTTCAACATATGACTGGCGAGAGCATAGAGAGTTTATTCGCTCGCTTTTAGGTCATTGTCAACAAGATGAGAGCAAACAAGGAGCTGTTGCCTTTCAACGATCATGAGTGGGCTTTGAAGCTTTTGCATACTCTCGATCGGTCAGTGTGGGACTCAAAGGTCCAGGCGATCATCGAATCGACTAACTATGAGACCCTCACATGCGACGAGCTCTTTAGTAAGCTCAAGTCTAGTGAGATTGACGCCATGTCGAGGGCTTCTTATGAGAATCCTTCTGGCCTGACTATGGCTTTGGTTTATGGCTCTTCTGCTAACACCTCTGGAGGATTTGCACTTTCTTCTCTCTTTTCTGTCACAGAGGAGCAGTTGGAGTCTTTGGGGGATGACGAGTTGGCTTTGCTTGCCAACCGGTTCTCGCGGTTCCACAACAACCGCATGAACCGTCGCCGCGGAGGAGGACGCTCGGGATGTTTCGAGTGCGGCGGCCCCGACCACTTCATCGCGAACTGTCCCTAGAAGAACAAGCATTCTGGGAAGGGCGATCATGGGCACAAGTACAACTCCGGCAACCGCAAGGAGAAGTACGTCTCCACGAAGCACAAGCAGAGGGGCGGCTTCGACAAGGAGTACATCAAGAAGAAGTACTTGGAGAAGGCCCAGGCTGAGCAGCGTGCGTTCTTCGCCACGCTCAGCGACGTCGACGACTCAGATGATGTCTCCGCTTGCTCAAGCGACGATGAGTCCGAGAAGAAGAAGAGGATCGAGGACAAGCTGAACGGCCTCTGCTTCTTCGCTGACGATGAGGGCTTCTGCACCATGGACCTTGGTGATGAGGTCGACGACAAGCTGGAGGACACCCCTCGGAACGACGATGATGACGACACCTCCCAGGTATCTCTGACCCACGACGAGCTTTCTGCTGAGGTCGAGAAGCTTACTGCCGCCTTGCTTAGTTAGGACAAGCTACTTAGGCATACCGCTAGAGAGCGCAAGGAGTTTAGGTAGAAGTGGGAGGACACTGTGAGGGAGCTAGAGTTTGCTAAGTCCACCATGGTCATTTCTGAGGAGGTTGAGTGTGAGATGTGCACCAAGCACATGACTGACCTTCTCACTTTGAGAGGTAAGTATGCTGCTTTGGTTGGAGAGGTGGATGAGCTCCAGGCTAGACCCGTGTTGTTGGGTGCGTGCAAGTCTTATGCAGGCTTGCAATCCGAGTTGGCAGAGAAGAATGCCAAGATTGTGTCTCTTGAGAAGGCCAGCTCGGGTAGCACTTGTGTGACTAGGTGTGCTTTGTGCGAGGGTTTGGAGATCGAGATCGCAAACGTGAAGCATGGCAAGATGCAAACCGAGGAGGAAAACACATACCTTCGGACCATCTTATCATGGGTGTCATGTAATGAGCCGCAGCTTGGGATGATGATTGCTCAGTTTAAGCGAGCTGCTGGAGGTCCTGGTGTAAGTTTTGCTCCGAGTGTTAATGTTTCTTCTTTTGGGAAGATTGGAGAGTCGAGTGGTCTGAACCCGAGGGAGAAGCCCAACTCTACCACTACTCCCAAACTTACCAAGCTTCCACCCAAAGAGCCTCTCAAGCCTAACACCAAGGATGGGGTGTTTGAAGAACCTCCACGAGCTCCACCCAAGAACCAGCATTGGGCTCCCAAACCCAACCACCTGAAAAACAAGCTGGACACAATGCCACCTATTCAGGAGGAGCTTATGCCACAGAAGGGCAAAGTGATCCACACCCAGAACCATGAGTACCAACAACCCCCTTTGAGAGCGGTGAGATACCATTGTGAGCACTGTGGGAGAGATGGACACTTGAGGGAGTTTTGCTTTTGGCGCAAGCGAGATTAGCGTCGTTCCAGGGAGATGAACAATCCGGACATGTACTATTCTTTCCATGATGTACATGTGCCAAATGTTCAGAGGAGAGCTACTAGGCCTAGAGGTGCAGCGCCTCAAGGTCCTAGGCGTCAGGGAGGTGTTGCCCGACGGGGTCCTGACTTTGCAGGATATGGACCCCGTGGCGGAGGCTTTGTTGAGTGTTTCCCTCCACCGTGTTTTGAGTATCGCGATGGACGCTCTTCCCTTAGCGGACCATGTTTTCCTGTGCATGGTGATCGCTTTCCCCGTAGGTGTGCTAGGAATGGTTTTTATACTGACCGTTCTTTTGAGCAGCCGGCCCAACACTGGTACTCTTCCTACTTCACTAAACCCAGTGTTGGACCGTATGCTCACCCTATGTCTTTTTATTGATGTAGGTAAAACGATTGGAGGACATTTGGTTGGTGGATTCTGGTTACTCGAGGCATATGACCGGAAACGCCAAGTGGTTCTCCAGTCTTAGTCCTGTTGCCGAAAAGGAGTTTATCACATCCGGCGACAATAGCAAAGGTAAGGTGTTGTCCCGTGGGTCGGTGCGAGTTAATGAGCACTTTGTGTTGCGTGATGTTGCTCTTGTTTCTAACTTGCATTTTAACCTTCTTTCTGTTTCGAAACTCTTTGGGTTTGGAGCATCAGTTTTCTTCCCCCTACACACCGCCACAAAATGGTGTTGTAGAGAGGAAGAATCGGACCCTTGTAGAGATGGCCAGGACGATGCTCGATGAGCATAGGACTCCTAGGCGATATTGGGCCGAAGCAATGAACACTGCATGCTGTATTGCCAATCGCATTTTTCTCCAAGCTTTCTTGAAAAAGACTTCTTATGAGTTGCGTTTTGGAAGACAGCCTAAGGTGAGTTACTTTAGAGTTTTTGGTTGACACTGTTTTATACTTAAGAAAGGCAACCTGGACAAATTTGAGTCTCGTTCTTCTGACGGTGTATTTTTGGGTTGTGGCACTCACACTCGAGCTTATCGTGTACTTAGCCTTGATACTAACCGAGTCATGGAGACATCTGATGACACCTTCGATGAGACCATGGTTTTTCCTTCTTCTCGTTTTGAGCGTGCAGGTGATCATGAGGTTGGTGAGCCTCTTTTTGATGACGAGGACGAGGGTGCTGAAGGTATGGATGATCCAACACCCCCTCCACCTGTTGTGCCGCAAAGAGCGGCTTCTACTATGACTCGCGGCCCCGACACTGTGGCAGAACCGTCCTGATTATAAGAACTCAAGTACCGTCTTAGTGAAATCCGTGTGACTTCGACTCATACTTGAACCCATATAACCCCGGTAGCCCGGAAATCTCGAAGGATTTCTATCATCGAGCACATACAGGATCGCATTGTTCAAGAATTACATTCGTAAAGATACATCATAGAGGAATGAAACCGAATTTAAAAGATCAGAGTACGAATTTAAGACGGAGTTATTACAATACCGAATTTAAAAGTACGGAAGCTTAAACAAGTTTTAAACACGACCACCACACATGTGATCCAAATAAAATATTGTTTGATACAACCACCCAACACAACTCACTCCTCCTTTTTCAGATAGTGTGCCACTAGAAGTCTCAGACTAGCAAAAGAAAAGGGGAAGCTTCTGGACGACCCTGCCCTAGGCCTACTCCTCATCACCTTCCACTGGGTAGAGGCAGTGCTTACAATAGCCAAAGTAGACCTGGCCATCTACAACAACGGGATAAACCCTGAGTACGGGAAGGTACTCAGCTAGACTTACCTGTCTAACTGAAAATAAAGACACCAAGGATATGCAAGGCCTTTTGGTGGAGTTGGGATCTTTAGTTGCAAAAAGCTCAAATTCAGATAAGGGGTAATTAATGATATTGATGAGCTGTCACTTTTAGACCTATTCCTTATTCTAGGTTTGCACCTGAACTAATGCACTCACTTGAGTCTAGCAAGCAATACATAACCATATTCAGTTGACTTATCCACATTTTAGTTGAACCTTTTACACATCACATGGAGTTGTATCGTGGTGAAGCTCGCCATAGTTTCCCACTAACCGGGGGAGACGGTGACTCGAATCGAATTCTAAACCAGCTGGTGAAAGACCTTTAATACGAGCCCACGCTTTTCCCGTCGGGTCCATGCATTGGGCAACCGCTCGATGCTTGTTCGTGGTGGTAATCGTCGCGGCTCACAGCACAGACCGCCCAATTGCAACCTGGCGATGGCCTCACGTGGCAGATCGCATTTCCATACTAGAGGGCACGACACGGGTTGAGACCAGCCCGAATAGCTTCTAACCAGCTTTGGGGTCGATGATTACAGCACCGACATATCCCTAAGTAAAAGGGCGCGTTCAAAAATGAACGAGGGCCAACATCGATACAAACCTACACGATCCAACGGATGGACTGCCCCATGTTTCCAACTTGTGCCCTGCCATCCAGTTGACCGTATTTCACTACAACTCAGGTTCTTTTCCACGATAGCAAATATAGCCAACCGTGATCCGGTAAATACCCATCAGGGGTATTACGGAAACATCCTTAATAACTACTTTTATTAAGCAGACTAAGCAATTCTACAGTATAAAAGTAATACGATAACAAGGCAGGTATTAATCAATAACAAGGAAAGATAATGCAGCAAGTAGGATTCAATCAACTCCTAACCTAATGCATTACATATAGAAGGACTCAAGTAATTCAATTGTAAATAATAGAAGGCTTAAAATGTTCTAGGGCTTGCCTTGAGAAAAGACTGAGGCCTCGTGGGAGGGGCACTCAGGCAGGTTAGTGTCGGTCACGGGGTCGGCTTCCTCGGTCCTCGGCAGCTCCTGGATCTCTTGCTCGTCGTTTGCCTCCTGCCCTTGGTCTTGCTCCTGAACTGTCGATCCTATTGCAATGCGGTCGAAAATGATAAATAAATAATGCGTAGTGTGAGATGGGGTGGTAAGAAAAGAATATTTCTTACAAACCAACAAAACCAACTTGTTGAACCACTTTCGACATTGAGGTAAATACTTATTTATCTCATAAAACAAAATTCATTAATTCACCTATTTCTTATTTAATAATTCAAAAGAAACTCGAGTTTGAACTGCAAGTGCATTTTTCTAAAATCAGAAAAATCCACAAAAATTCCAGAAGGCAAATAACATCTGCTGGACTTCATTGAACAATTTTCATCCAAAGATGAATTACAGAATAGCAGATATAAAAAGAACAAATAAAATGCTCAAAAGGAGCTTTGAACTAACTCTGCACACAAAAAGTGTCAAACAACAGATTTTATAATTTTCCTGGCTTCTTCTACCCATAAACATTCTACTGTACAGTAGAAAACTTGCTGTCAGAGCATAAACATACAAGCCTACACAAAATAAACAAATCTATTTCAAATTAAACCCATTGAACTACAACCCTACTGGAAAAGGGTGCTAAACTCAATTTCATATTTTTTCCCAGATTCTAATCCACATGTTATACTTATCAAGAAAGTTCCAGGAACAGAAACACTATATTATTTCTTACATGAATTTCCAAAGGAAAACACAGAAAAGTACATTTGTAAAGCAACTTCAGATTTTTCCATAAAACAGCTCATGCTTAACATTTTTCTTAGCCTGAACATGACATACAGAGACTACACAATTTTTCCCACATTTTATTTTGACATATAAAACACCTTAACATTTATTCTAAGAAATCAGCCAAAAAGGATTTTAAACCATAACAGAAACTTTTTCTACATAAACAGTGCATCATATATTTTTCACAGGTGCAAAACATGATAATAAACTTATACAAAATTTTCCAGGAATTATCTCAACCAGAAAACATATACAACTTTTTATCTCAACAAAAGCATATAAAATAAAATAAATAGAAATAGTAAAATAAACTTTTACCAAAAATACTTTCATATTTTTCCATGATAGATCTACTCATAAACAATCTAACAAAACTGAAAGTACTTCATTTGGACTTGTAAAACAAGCTGTACAAAAATAACAAGCTTTAGTGGAAAATAAAACCAAAAAGAAAAACATTTGAAAATCTCCCGGCCCAAACTGCGTGAACTCGGTCCATGGGCCAGGCGAGGCTGACGCGCGGGGTCTGCGGGTCAATGGGACCCACCCGTCAGAGAGAGGAGACAGGGGAGAGGAGTTGACCGGCGATTACTCGCCGCCGATGGGGTTGCCGGCAGTGAGGCTAGGCTTGATGAGTTCGTCTCGACGAGGCGAATCCATCGGTGGTGTTGGTTTGGCCAGTGGGTGGCCGCAGCTCACCGGTGACGAGCTATGGCGGACGGTGGCGGCGGTGGTGCTCGGCTAGGCCGTGTCCGGCGGTCGCCGGTGAAATTGGGGAGGCAAAGGCTTACACGAAGCCTAGGGAGCAAGGTTGTGGGGTTGGTTTGGCTTGAATGGCTCCAGAGGAGCTTGGCCTCGTGCATGGCCGCGGCTGCGCCCATGGCGCTCGGCCGGGGAGTAGAGGGAGGTAGGGAGCGGTAGCGTTGAGAAGGAAGGCTGTTCTCACCTTGCCTTGGCTTGGTGAGGTTCGAGGACGAAGGAAGGAGGCGGTGGAGTTCGGGTCGGGGAAGAACGGCGACGCGGGCTCCGCGGTGGCGAATGGCGTCCGCGACGGCGCTCTCTGGACTCCGGCGTCGGTGGAGCTCGGTGGGTGGCGCGGAGGTGCGCACCGCGTGTGCAACGGTGAGGCGGAGCGGCGTGCGGAAGGAATCGGAGGGAGATGCTCCGGTGAGGCCGGAACGGTGAAAGGGGTGGTTGCGGTGGTGGTAGCGGCGAGAGCGAGGAGAGCGCTCGTTCTTGCTCGGTGGCATGAGAGTGCAAGTGAGAGCGGGAGAGTGTGTGTGTGCGGGCGAGTGAGGGAGCGGGGGGTGTGCTCGGGTCTTTGCCCGGCGGAGCGGAGAAGCGGTCGGTCGTGGCGGGGCCCGGTGGCGCGGCGGGCGAGGCGCGGCAGGGCGATGTCGTGCGCGGCGAGCGGGCGCGGCAGGCGAGGCGAGCGGGAGTGGCCGGGGGAGATAGCTTGCGTGATCGCGCGGAGAGGGATCGGGCGAGGAGTGGCGGAGGCGGATACGGCGCAGAGATCGCCGGCCACGCGGCGGCTCGGTCGGCGTACGGCGCGGCCGTGTCAGGCCGGCCGGCGCGCCGTGCACGGGCGGGCGCGCGCGCGGGTGAGCGGGCGAGCGCTGGGCCGACGCGGTGAGTTGGGCCGAAAGGCCGACTGGGCCGGAAGTGAGGGCGCGGGAAAAAAATTCGTTTTCGTTTTTCTTTTTCCAAAAATTTTCTAAACTTTGACCACTCAAAAGCAGTTTTAAAAACTCCAAACTAGGTTTTGACCCAAAAATAAAAGTTGCTCAAAATAATTTTCTCTACAACTTTCATATAAGACACTTTTTCTGAAAACTATTTTTATAACCTCCTCATAAAGCCAATTTTTAGACATAAATCATTTTTTAACCCATTTTTATTTGACAAACTATTTTGAACTAGTCAAAAAGCCAACATGAAAAGCACTTTACTCAATATTCTTTATTTTATAAAACTATTTGCCAAAACAGAAATCCAATTTAATCACCAAGTCCAATAGAAATCCAAAATCCAAATAAATAAACAAAAGGCAAAAAGCACTCTTATGCACATGAAATGATGCAATGCATTACTTATGCTCTTTAGTAGCTAATTGTGGTTCCTAATGTAGTGCTTGACACTAGGGTGTCACAGACACTTCTTCTTCTTGGGGGCCATGGGATCCGCCACCTCGAGCGGTACCTTTTGTACCCGAGGGGGCACCAGCTGCTGTTGAGGGGGAGATCACTTCTGTTCGGGAGACGCCATGACATATTCAACGCCAACACCCGCCTCAACAGATGATCGGCAGCATCGAGGAATGTGTCACTCGGTCCAAGTCACAAATCTCTCACTTTGCTCATTCTGCATTTGTTACTGATTTTGAACCCCGAGATGTTGGACACGCTTTGACGGATCCGGATTGGTCAATGCCATGCATGAGGAGTTAGAGAATTTTGAGCGAAATCGGGATTGGGTTTTGGTTCCACCTCCTCTAGACTGTAAGCCTATTGGGACAAAATGGGTTTTCAAAAACAAACAAGGAGAGGATGGCCACATTGTTAGAAACAAGGCCAGACTTGTTGCTAAGGGTTATAGTCAGAAGGAGGGGATAGACTATGAGGAGACTTTTGCTCCTATAGCTCGTTTGGAGGCTATTAGGATACTCTTGGCTTTTGCTGCATCCAAAGGTTTTAAACTTTTTCAAATGGATGTCAAGAGTGCCTTCTTAAATGGCTACATAGAAGAAGAGGTGTATGTTGAGCAACCCCCCGGTTTGAAAATCCCAAGTTTCCAAACCATGTCTTTAAACTCCACAAAGCTTTATATGGTTTGAAACAAGCCCCTAGAGCCTGGTATGATTGGTTGAAAACCTTTTTGCTTGCTAAGGGTTTTAAAATGGGATGTGTGGATAAAACGCTTTTTCTCCTCAAGCAAGGCAAAGACACACTCTTAGTCCAGATTTACGTGGATGATATCATTTTCGGTGGTTCTTCTCACGCTTTGGTTGCCAAGTTTGCATATACTATGAGCAGGGAGTTCGAGATGAGTATGATGGGTGAGCTGACTTTCTTTCTTGGATTGCAAATTAAGCAATCCCGAGAAGGGACATTTGTGCACCAGGGTAAGTACACCAAAGACTTGCTGAAGAGGTTCGATATGGGTGAGGCCAAGCCTCTTCCTACACCCATGTCGACCACAACGGCCCTAGATGCAGATGTGGATGGTCAAGCTGTGGACCAAAAGGAGTACCGAAGCATGATCGGGTCGCTGCTCTACACGACGGCGACACGCCTGGACATCCAGTTCGCGGTGTGTCTGTGCGCGCGCTTTCAGGCATCGCCGCGCACTTCGCACCGTCAGGCGGTCAAGCGCATTATGAGGTACCTTCGTTTCACACCTGAGTTCGGGATTTGGTATTCAGCTTCCTCCACCCTCTCCCTTTGCGGTTTTTCTGATGCCGATTTTGCTGGGTGTCGAGTTGAGCGCAAGTCCACTTCTGGGACTTGCCAGTTTATTGGATCTTCTCTTGTATCATGGTCTTCTCGCAAGCAGTCTAGTGTCGCTCAGTCTACCATAGAGGCTGAATATGTTGCTGCGGCTAGCTGCTGTTCTCAGTTGCTTTGGATGATGGCCACTTTGCATGATTTTGGTCTGAGCTTTACTCGTGTTCCTTTGCTTTGTGACAGCACGAGTGCTATTAGTGTCGCTAAGAACCCCGTGCTTCACTCGAAGACCATTATGAGAAGGGTGATATTGTCCTTCGCCATGTCGATACTCATCATCAGTTGGCTGATATTTTCACCAAGCCTTTGGACCAATCAACCTTTAATCGGTTAAGAGGTGAGCTTGGCGTATGTTTCCCCTTTGAGATTGGGGAAACATTTTGGATCTTGTATCATAGACTGACTATTTTCTCATTTGTTTTGTTTCCTTTTAGTTTAGTCTTTTGCTTTTCAGCATACGCTTTTACTTTCTAAGCTTCATGTATATAATCTTTAGAATGTGACTATGCTCTGTTTAGTATGCTCCGATGCTATATGATGATGCTTGTAGCTTATGCTCTTTTTGATCACTGATACATGTTGTGAGCTAAGCTATTTTTGAATGGTGAATCTGCTTAACAAACATAAAACTTGGAAATGTTCACCATTGAGATATGCAACTAGCATGTGTAGGATGTGTTGAATTCACTCGTGCTTTTCATATATGCTAGGTTGCTATGTCTCTAGTTCTGTGTCACTCACTTGCTTGGTATGTTCATAATCTGTTTAAAAATGAACCAAGCTTTAAGTTAATTGAAAAGATCGAGATGGGATTGCTTGTCAACACATCACAGTATCGAGACTGTTTCTCATTGCACATTTGAATTAAACTTGAGCCGTGTAGTGTATGACCGAAACCGATGCTTTAAGCTTCTGATTGCATATGCATAGGCTTCGCTCGGTTGAAAATTTAGGCAATGACAATCTTTCAACCTCTCGCAATCACATGCTAAATTCTGAACTTGTGAAATTTCACTGCTGCAACTCCAATTTAAAATTTGAATTCACAAGTCTATGCTTCATTCTACAGCATGATGATTGAACTTTGCTAGGGGTAGTTCACCTTGTATACATGTTTAGCACTTGCTTGTTTTCCTGTCTATACATGTGTAGTGCTATTTTGATGGTGAATACCTTTTTGGCTAAAAATGCTCACTTTGCTCACTTGTTCATATTTCATATTTGGTGATCAGTTTGAGCATTTGCTAGCATTTTATGGAAGTTGTTGAGTCATCAGATCAGAACTATGTAGAGCATCTTTGCATTCTCTTGACTATATTCCTGAAGCTTCTAACTTGCATTTTGACTCATATGCATTTTGGAAGGGGGAGAGATTCTCTTGTTGGCACATTTGATGGTGCATTTTCCAAGGGGGAGAACTTTGCTTGATTGCTTGCTGATGCATTTTTACTTGATGGTGCATTTTCAACTAAGGGGGAGAAATTTGACAAATCATGAGTACCTTCTGTGTTCAACTATGGGGGAGAAGAAAATATTGATAAATCATGTGCTTCCCAAGTTGAACTAAGGAGGAGATTTCGGTTGTGTGCACCATTCGAAGGGGAGTTTGCTCGTTTCTGAGTTTTTGAGCTTGATTTTCAGTTGTTTTCAGCTCGTATGGAGCGGTTTTTGCTAGTTGTGTTGAGCCTTTGCCTCTTTCTTGAGGGACTAGCATATGCCCTTCAGTTTTTCAATTGGTGTCAAGCTCTTGTGTTCTATCAGTTGATATCGAGCTTTCTGCTAGTTGTGTCGAGCCTCTGTGCCTCTATCTTGAGGGACTAGCAGTTTTGTGATTGCTTCAATTGATCTTTCGATTGGTATCGAGCTCCCTCTTGCTTTTCAGCTGCAGTTGGGTTCGGGCTTTTCTGCTAGCGGTGTTGAGCCTGTTCTATCTCTTCTTGATGGCTAGCTTCACTTTGCTAGCAAATAGCATGCTGCCAATCAACGTACTGAGCCCTGATGATCACTGGGTTTCTGGTCAGAAGCACCTTCTCATAATAGTCAATGTGAAACAAGGTGTGGAACCTGTAGTCATAGATGTTCCTCTCCGGTCCCCTGGGGTCTCTCCTCCGCTCTCTCCTGGCCTTCTGTGTACCACCAGACTCTCGATAGTCCACACGAGCCACCCAAGCAGGAATCAGGGCGGCAGGACGTATCGCAAGAGCCCCAAAGTGCAAACCCTCCTACTGCTGCTGAGGTGCATCCTCTTCCTCTTCTTCCTCTTCTTCTTCTTCTTCTTCTTCAATCTCTTCTTCCTCTTCTTCCTCTTCTTCCTCTATGTCATCACGAGCTGCAAACTGCTGAGGAGCTCTAGAAGCACCTCCCCTCGGAGGCCTAGTAGAGCCACGACCACGACCACTGCCACTGCCACTGCTGCCTCCAACTGACAAGCCAGGGTGAGAATCATGCCTCCTCTTCTTATGCCTTTCCCCTGCTGGATCATGTCTCGACTTGGTTCGAGGCTCAACATTTCTGTCACTCATAGCTGCTGCCCTGTGACCAAACAAACCACAAAGACGTCTCAGAAGCATATTCATAGGATGGGTCAAATATAGTTGAATAATTAGAGAAATGATTAAATGTCCCATGAATTGCAATCACCTAGATCAAACTTGATCACTAGGTTTACAACACACTTATAGACATCTAATACATTCCCTAACATCAACTATAGGAGGCATGAATCGAGAAAAACAGAAAGATTTCTGTTCTGCTGGGAAAAACCGGACATGTCCGGTCCCATACCGGACATGTTCGGTATGGACGTTCATAGCATCCCCCTTCCTAGGGTTCCTCGGTTCACACCCAATCCAAATCCAATCCATCTCAAACTTGAAACATTGCTTCTAGACCATGAATCCAACATCTTGACCAAAGGAATTTAAGAATGATATAACGATGAATAGATCGGACAAGTCCGGGATTTGAAATACCTTGGGATGAGAGGAAACGAGGGGAAACTTCAAATCCAACACCGGGCACTTGCTTTTGATGGAATCCTTCTCCAACTCCTTCTCCCTCTCTCACTTTTCTACGGTGGGATAACTAGGTCGCCGTGGATGGAGAGGGTCGGCTCCTTGCTCGGCCGGTTTGGGAAGAACAGAAGTGAGGGAGAGAAAGAGAGCCCGAAGGGGTACGCTGCCCTTATGTCCCCCGCTCATACCGGACAGATACCGGACAAGTCCGGTATTTGCGGGTTTAGTCCAGAAACTTTCTGCTTATACCGGACATGTCCGGTACCATATCGGACAAGTCCGGTATTAGCAGATTATGTCCAATAGCTCCAGATTTGCTTCTCCTTCATCCAAAACTCCTTCCTTTCCTCAACCATATATTCCATCATATTTTATTCTCTTCTTTCATATGATTTCACAAAGAGTACTTGTGTCCAAAACTCAAGTTTTCTTTTCTCTAAAAGGATCCAAGGTTTTTCAAGTCACTTAAGATTAGAAAGAAACCTTATGTCCATGATTCGATTCGACAAGAGGATTATCAAGGAATATAATTTACTTTCGAGATATAGGACTTGAGAGAGACCCATGCCACTTGTAATTAGTCAATCAAACAATCAAGTGGAACAATAATTACAAGTGTCATGGGTAGGTCACAAAGACCAAGAGTCAAATATTTTCACAAAACACACTTCCTACTCATGCTAGTAAGGGATTTGGAAATATCTATCCTTTCACAAACAAATGCACACGCTAGCATATTATGGGCCTATTATGCACTTTCAATGCATATATTAAAGCATACCTTTGCCTTGAGCCCATAAATTCCACTGAGCGTAATCATGACATGGTGATGATATAGTTGACCTTAATTGCCAAATAGTCGTGTCCTCATCGAGAAGTCAACTTGATCAAGATGAACTACAACATGTGCTCAATAGACCTCATTAGCTCATAAAAGGCACAAAGTTGAAATTGAGCTCCCCCTCATTTAGTGCTTCAAGTGTTTGAATTCCTTTCCAAGCACTTTCATTCCATTAAGAATGTGAGAGTCAAAGTTCAACTTCGGACAACACAAAGTAATTTGCCATAACCAACTTTTCACAAATAAATCAAATTATGAACAAATGAGCATAAGTGGTGAAAAGATGGCTATCCTACCAAGTTTCGGTGCTCTAAGTCATGGTGAATATGAAGAGATAGATAAGACAGACTTAGATTACCAACGGGTCAACCACATAAGCAAGTATGATGAAAATAGGTTGATAGGTTGAGTTGGAATTTCAAATTGACTTGCTCAACCACCCCGAAAGCACATTCTAGCATTATGAATCCTATATGCACTTACATAGCATGTATGTGAGCACATACCTTGGCCTTGAGCTCACACATGTTCCACTAAGAGTAACCATGGCATAATCATCTTCGTGTTGACTTGACTTGTCAAGTGATCATGCCTTTGTCAAAGTGATCTCCCTTTTCATTCATAGAACTCTCACATCACTTAGAGGTAATTGTTAGATCACAATGGTTCAAGGTAGAAATTAAGCTCCCCTTTACAAAGTGCTCAAGTTATTTTGAATTACTTGTGAAAGCACTTTACTTTTCTTTGAAGAAAATGGGAATGCTTTTCCACCTTGACCAAGACAAATAGAGTTGCCAAAAATTGAATTAAGTTCAAGCAAAGCTTATAAACACTCAGCGTTGATCAAAGTGCAGGTATTTAGTTAAAGCAAAAGACTAGTCCACAAAGATCTAGCAATTCTTCTAAAAACAGAAATCTCATTCTTCTCTGGCCAAACCGGACATGTCCGGTAGCCATACCGGACAAGTCCGGTATGAAGTGACTTGGTCCAAATCTTCGCACTGAATCACTGGTTCTGTTAGAGTGAATTCCCCATACCGCATGTCCGTTACGATACCAGACAAGTCTGGTATTTGCAAAACAGAACCAGTAAACAGCCATTTCCGAGATTTCCTTTTGGCTCTAGATTACTTCACTTGCCTGCACTTCATCAGAGATAATGCTCTGCTAGAGAGCCATTAAGAGCATCGAATGGCAAATATTATAATGATAAATTAAATTCATTTAACTACTTAGCCTTAGGCACTTAACATCAATGGTGTAGATGAGTAAAAGTGAAATTAACATCACATTATCTTCGGGTCAACCCTATAGGATAATATTGACAAAATAGGTTGATAGTTTGAGTTGAGATGTCATTTTACTTGCTCAAACACCCCAAAGGCCTACATCTCACCATTGGTACCTATATCAACATCCTAAGCACATTTTGGTACCCAACTCTTGCTGGGTCCTTCAAGGTTAGTCAACAAGTGCTTAGGCACCCAAGTGGCCTTAGATCTAGTATGCGGTGAACACATCACCTTACTAGTGCTAAGTCCCTTTGTAGTCTTCCTAAGAACATTATCATTTGCAAATGTGTTCGGCTTAGGAAACATACCATTTGGGCAATCATAGCTTAGATGCCCTTTGCTCCTACAAGCATAGCAAATACGCCCATTGTTTGCTTTATGCTTGTCTTGCTTGTTGGGACATGCATCAACCATGTGTCCTGGCTCGTTGCATGCATAGCATCTTCTTGTTGCAACTTGAGCCTTCTTTCTTGCCTCCTTGTATGTTGGACATCTCTTAGTGAGATGATCCAACTTGTTGCATTTGAGGCATGGACTTGGCCCATCATTCTTCAATTGCTTGGCCAATTTGGTTGATGCCTTTTGTTCGGCCGCTTCACATTTGTCGGCCCAAGTCTTGTGTGGACACTTAGCCCACTCATGTCCATACAATCCGCAACCATAGCATAATCTCTTCTTTTGTTTCTTGCCCTTGGTTGCTTTCTCATGACTTGAGGGGTGACTAGATTGTTGGATTTTGGAGGAAGCAAGGTTTGAACCCTTCTCAAGCTTCTTCACCATGAGAAGGTTATCTTGAGAAGGTTGTGATTTCTCCTCATCCTTCAATCTAATCACATCCTTCTTTGGATTTCCCACTTCTTCGATGAGCCTAGCATTTTCTTTAAGAGTTTGCTCAATCGAAGATTGGCTTGCTTGAGGGGCACACTCATTAGCACAAATAACATTTAATTGAGATGGTGCACTAGTGAGTGTATTAGTGTGAGGTTGAGAAGATTTTACCATAGCAATAACAACCTCATGTGCAATCTCAAGCATGGCATTTGATTCCACTAGCTTCTCATGTGAGCACTTGAGATAAGTGAAGTCCTCTTGTAGGAACTTGTGCTCAAATGAGAGATCACTCATTTTTGCCTTAAGCATGTCATTCTCCTTCTGTAGCCTTTCCACATTAGATAGGGAGTTAGTAGCTAAGGCATGCTCAATTGACAATTTTTCATACCTTTCTTCTAATGCCTTTAGCTCTTCTAATTTTGAGATGAGGAACTCTTCTTAATTTTGAAGGGATTGCTCTTGTTCCTCCACCTCCTTCTCTAGCTCATCATTTTCCTTCAACAAGTTGACAAACAAGAGCTTGTCTTCATACTTGAGATAATCAAGAGATTCATCATCTTCATCATCCTCATCGCTCTCTACTTGATTATCTCTTGATGCCTTCTCCTTGATCTCACCAAGAATCTTCTCTTGATCTTTCTTGGTTGTTTTCTTCTTGTTCTTCTTGGCCATGAGACACAAGTGATGAGTATCATGATCTACTGAGGTTGACTCATCACTTGGTCGCCACCGAACATGAGAGCCATTGCTATCTGCTCCTAGCTCCCTGTCTGCTGGGCTGATACCGGACATGTCCGGTACCCATACCGGACAGTCCGGTATGGACAGACAGGGTCCAGAGCAACAACAGCCAGCACCTCTCGATCCGGCTCGTCTTCCTTGAGGCTCCTTGAGGCTTCCTCACATGATGATGACTCAATGGACTTCATTTCCATTGAATCACAATCATATGCTTCATCACATTTGGACTTCCCATACAAGTGGGCAAGTCTAGTCCAAATGACATGAGCACTCTCCGATGGAGATTCTCCGTTGTAAATGGCCTCCTTAAGAACCTCTGCACTCAAAGAGTTCAACATGATCAAACACGCATGAGCATTGAGTTGCACACATATCTCTTCCTCTTTTGTCAAGTTCTTATAGCTGCTCCAATCAACTATAGAAAGAGATATGCTCGCATCCACAATATGCTTAATAATGGGGCTAATAGCCCGAAATACATTGAGTACATAAGATGACTAAGATAGAAAGTTAGAACCATCATTTTGGAGAAGCACCATATCCGTCTCCATCGGCGAATCCATCGGTTCTCACAAGCGGTGAAGCTCAAACGTGAGTCCAAGCTCCGATACCAATTGAAAGGACCTAAGGTGTCGCCTAGAGGGGGGGTGAATAGGCTTTTTTGAAAATTTACAACTTATAATGCGGAAGCAATTAGTATTTAAGTTTCCAATTACTTGGAAACTCCCAATCGGAGTAAAACAACCCCTCAAGAGACAAACACAAAGTATATGACTTATATTTAATACACCTAGAAGCTATCACCCTGCACCACAAAGATTAGCTCAAGGATTAAACAATTTGGGGCAGTCAGTAAATACCGGACATGTCCGGTATGGTACCGAACAAGTCCGGTATGCACGGGTTGTGCGGGACTGCTCCTTTTCTTCTCCAATTTCTCACACAACCTGCAATCACTATGTATGATGTATATATAGAACTGATTGCTTGGAAAACAACTAGCACAATGAAGAATAACAAATAGCCGAAAGTAAAGCACAAAGGAATGACACGGTATTTGTTTCACCAAAGTTCGGCACCCCCTCGGGTCCTACTCTCCGTTGAGCCGGCTGCGAGCTACCACAAAGGTGGGCTCTAGAGGACACCATGTGTCACTCTAGCCGCGGTCTATTTCACCCGCAATGCTCCTTCCACTAGTTGATCTCTTTTGAGGAGAGATCGAACCTTCACAAACTTTCTGAGGCACTCCACAAAGCTCTTGGGTGCTCAACGGCGACGCCTAGCCGTCTAGGACCGTAGAGTCCAAGAGTAACGAATGCGCACAACAAGATCGACGATTTGCACAAGTGCTCAAGAGATGGCTTGCTCTCTAATTTTGAATCTCTCTCAACCCACAAATGGATTTGGCTATTAGAAGTCAATCACTCACTAAGAGAGGGTTGGAAAGTGTTTTGAAAGGCTTAGAATGAGTGTGGGAACCAGTAGGATCAGCAGCAGCCAAAGGTGGAGGCTTGGGGGTATTTATGAGCCCACATTCGAAACTAGCCGTTTTCTAGCCGTTGGCTGAGTCAGCTCATACCGGACATGTCCGGTATGACTTCACTGCGTGAGAAAAACCCTGAACAGACCAACTTTCAAACATCCCATATGAGCCCGGTAGTACCGACCACTTGGTCGGTAGTACCGCTAGTTATAAGGGGGATTTTTACAACCTTTCTGGAAATGGCCAAATTTGGCCTACCGGTACTACCGCTATCAACCCGGTAGTATCGGTCGGTAGTACCGACCAAGGGTCGGTAGAACTGCCCAACCCAAAAACAGTGTTACCAAGAGATACGCAAATACCGGACATGTCCTGTACGCATACCGGACATGTCCAGTATGACTTAACTGCGCCAGAAGCATCCTTAACCAACCATCTTTCAAACCCCGAATAGGATCTCGGTGGTACCGACCACCAGGTCGGTAGTACCGCCAGTTAAGTGGGGGTTTTGCAACCTCTCTATGTTGGGCCAATGTTGGCCTACCGGAAGTACCGCTATAACCCCGGTAGTACCGGTCGGTAGTACCGACGCAAGGGTCGGTAGTACCGCCTGTACACATATTGCGAGCTAGAATTCCGCAAATACCAGACATGTCCGGTATGACTTAACTTCACCAGGTTTACCACTAGGCCTGACGGATGGCCGCACTGTTGTGGGCTCATACCGGACATGTCCGGTATGCATACCGGACATGTCTGGTATGGACAGATAGTGCAGCAACATGCTGAAAGTTAGTTCTAGCTCTCTCATGTCTCACTTAGGTTGGTTTGAGCACTTATGAAGAATCATCTACTATATGTTGCATCCCTCTTAATAGTACGGCTTTCCTATTTACTCAAGATTAAATTGAAATACGAATTTCAACCTCTTGAGTTGATCTCCATTTGAACCAAAGCCGCTTGTCTTCATTTTCCATATAGAGAGGAATGGATGTCATGTTTGGAAGTAGATATCCTTCGAGCATAGCCTTTTTGAGCATGTGACTTGACTTCATGCAAGTGATAGAATGGAATCCCAAATGTGTCAAGTCACTTCAATCAATATTGTTGCTAGGAATGTTGAATCTCCACTAGATGTGATCTTCAAGCTTGATTGATCCTTCGACTAAATGCAAGTACTTTCTTCTTCACTTTAGCTAGGTTCTTTGGCCGCCAAGCCGTCGCTTGCCCTTCACCCTTGCTTAGTACCTCAAAGACTCTTTCCTTGCTATCTTCACCATCTCAAGCCATTCAACCATACTTCGTTTTGAAACCTTTCTTAGCAACCATAAATGAACTATGATTATCCCACAATACGATAGCCCTTTATATCAATATCATTCTCATTGTTGTCTTGTGCTTGTGATGTGATTTTCATACAACAATTCATCATTTTGGCTTTGCATTTCATTTCAAGTACATAGTGAGATAACCCTTCCCCTGTGTCAGACTTAGTAAACACTTTAGACCTTTAATCAACATTGTCATCAAGTCATCCAAAACATACTTAAGTGCAACATGTACTTTTAGGTGGAAAGAAGTGCCTCACGATCTAGAACAACTCAGTTCAAATGGATTTGCAAGAGATGCACTGAGCAAAGAGATCGATCGACGGGAAAAATGTGGAGAAATGTAATCCGCGAAGAACACAAACAAATCACGAATCACATCCACGAAATTGCAACCGTGTGGCTACCACATGCTACAATGGTGAGGTTACGGCCTCACTTCCTCAAAAAAAATCTTTACGGGCACAGAGGTATTGTTCTCTTCTCTGTGGATCTCAGGTTCGCTACAGCAGAGGATGGGGAGAGCAAGAAACCCTAAGACAGAATAGCAAAATGACTGAGATAGGATGGGAGGTGGGTGTCTCCCTCTACATAACCTAATCCTAATTCCCACTCTACCCCTAAGTATTTACAGAGCGACCCAGCCAAACCCTAAGGCTATCCTGGACCAACCCGAAGATGTTGTTGATCCGACGGCCACGCCCGCACTATAGGTAGCGTTGCCTCGACGCAACCTCACCGATTGCTGCCATGTGCCATCACCGCTCTGCCGTCCTTTTCACGGACAACGCCCCTGGTTTTGTGGCCGAAACCGGGAAACCTGGCCTTCAAGTCCATCCCCCGGTTTTGAGGCCCAAACCGGGAAACCAGCCGCCCATCGCCTAAGTTTTGTGGCCCAAACTCAGAAACACGCCAGCGCCCAGGTTTTGAGGCCCAAACCTGGAAACCGTCCTCAGCCCATGTTTTGTGGCCCAAACTCGGCAAACCCGAAGCACCCAGGTTTTGAGGCCCAAACCTGGAAACCGTCCACCCGATGGTTTTTCTCTGGCTCAACCATCAAACCGGAGCTGAAGAGGGGATGCACCGCCTGTGCACCCCGTCCACCGACACATGTCCCCAGGTCCTCGACCCGAGCAACACCGTGCCCCGCAAGTCTTCGCTCGTCGCTGTCCTAGGCTGCCAGCCACCACAGCTGATCCTCAGGCCACCAGTCCCTCAGTCCAAGCCTCACGTCCGCCCTTCACTGTTCTCGGTCCGTCGGCACGGCACATCTCTACTTGACCTTCACCTTGCCCTCGATCACTGTCTCCATGCTCGACACCTGCACAACACAAGCCAAAGAACCTGCGATCAAACCCATTGACAATCACTCATCACTCGAGACTCGGCATATGTAGCAGAACCGACCAATTTGCACCAGATTTAGCACCGAGATCCTCGCTTATCGCAAAGATTATCAAGTACTTAAGCTCGTACAAACCCGGTAGTCCGGAAATCTCGAAGGATTTCAAATCATTTCAACAACATCCAGCCAAGATCGTAATAGTTCAGCGAACATGTCCACAGATTACATCATAGTTGCACATAGTTCAAATTACATCGGAGTACGAAATAATATTTCAAACCATAGTTTGATAGTTGTAGCAGAAGCAACATAGTCTTAAACATAAGTTTGGATTGTTCTTAATACAGTGCCATAAGTCCGATCAGGTCCACAAAGCAACAGATAAGATAAGTGGTGACCATGCCCTTGGTCTAGTCATCTCCCATCACCAAGTATAAGCAATTCTCACAATATCCATAAAAGCATTGGCCATCTGCAACAACAAGGGAATAAAACCCTGAGTACAAGAAGGTACTCAGCTAGACTTACCCGTCATAAACCAGAAATAATGAGACACCAAGGATCATGTAGGCTATATAGGTGGGGTTGGCTACACATACTCCTTTGCATGAAAGCTTTAGTAAATAAACCTCAGTTTAGAGTGTTGGCAATTGCTTTTAATAATTAACTCTACCTTACTAGGTTTGCACCTGAACTAAAACAAGCGCTTGGCTAATTATTCAATCAAGAGTGACTATTTCATCAATAGCATTTCAGATTCCATAACCATCTTAGTTCCATAAGTTCTACGGGCGATGATCTACAGTCAATTGCTCACTGTCCAGGAGCGATTGTTATTATAATCGATTCCTACCAGCTGGGGATAAAATGTCTCACACTCGTCCGTGCAGATACATGGGTGTATGCCGGGTCTCGGTGTGATGAGTGATTGTCAACGGGTTTGATCGCAGGTTCTTTGGCTTGTGTTGTGCAGGTGTTGAGCCCGGAGACAGTGATCCAAGGCGAGGTGAAGGTCAAGTAGAGACGTGCCGTGCCGACGGACCGGGAGCGGTGAAGGGCGGACATGAGGCTTGGACTGAGGGACCGGAGGGCCTGAGGATCAGCTGTGGTGGCTGACAGCCTGGGACAGCGATGAGCGGAGACTTGCGGGGCACGGTGTTGCTCGGGTCGAGGACCTGGGGACACGTGTCGGTGGACGGGGTGCACGGGCGGTGCATCCCCTCTACAGCTTCGGTTTGGTGGTTGAGCCACGGAAAAACCACCGGGTGGACGGTTTCTGAGTTTGGGCCTCAAAACTCGGCTGCTCGGTTTCCAGGTTGAGCCACAAAACCTAGACGTGCGGCGGGTTTCCGAGTTTGGGCCACAAAACTCGGGCTGAGGACGGTTTCCAGGTTTGGGCCTCAAAACCTGGGCGCTGCGGGTTTCTGAGTTTGGGCCACAAAACTCAGGCGATGGACATGGAGGCTGGTTTCCCGGTTTGGGCCTCAAAACCGGGGGTTGGCTGGAAAAGGCTGGTTTCCCAGTTTGGGCCACAAAACCGGGGGTGCAGAGCGGAGTCTGCACGTGGCGGCAATCGGAAGGTTGCGTCGAGGCAACGCTAACGAGTTGTGCGGGCGTGGCCGTCAGATACACCTACCACCTGAGTTGGTCCAGAATAACCCTAGGGTTTAGCTGGTTCGCTCTGTAATTAGAATAGAGAGGGGTAGAGTAGGAATTAGACTTAGGCTAGAATTAGGATAAGTAGCCGAGAGACACCCTCCTCCCAGTTATCTCAGTCATTTGCTCTTTCGCATTTAGGGTTTCCTGCTCTCCCAATACCCTGTTGTAGCTAGCTGAGATCCGCTGAGAGACTTGCCTCCGTGTACTGTTGATTTTGAGGAAGTGAGGCCGTAACCTCACTGTCGTAGCGTGTGTTTGCGCTTCGGCTGCAGATCGATGTGTTGATTCACGTTTTGGTTCGTGTTCTTCGCGTTCTTTGTTTCTCCGCGATTTTCCCGTCACTCGATCTCCCTCTCTAGTGCGTCTTTGCGAAATCCGTTTGAATCATTTTGTTCGTATCATTGAGGAGGTCATTTTGACCAAAGGAATTCATCTAACTCCTCATGATCGAATAGATCAGGATGATTTCGTTTTCATGGCGCTTTTTTGGTTCATCCACCTTCCCTTTTGATTTCCTGGTGATTTGGTTGATTTGAGCAGATGATTTCTTGGGGATAGTCTCCTAACTACCCCATGATCATCTTCTCCAAGTTTGGGAACTTGGGATTGTGATTTGATTCGATTTTGGGAAGGATTGGGTGAAGGGCGATCGAAATCGCCCTTCCTGAGTGACCGCGGACAGTCCGCCACTCAGGGTGCGGACAGTCCGCGCGTCGGGGCTGGTTCGGACCAGTCGCGGCCAGTCCCTGCTGTTCTTGGCTCGGGTCACCGGCGGACAGTCCGCCGTGCTAAAGCGCGGACAGTCCGGGACCGAGCAGGGGGACTTCAGCAGCTGTGCGTTTTTGCACTTCTAACCGGCGGACAGTCCGCCACCAGGGCGCGGACAGTCCGGCCTTGGGCGGACAGTCCGAGACTCCAGGTTCGGACAGTCCGGGACCCTGCTGAAGGTTGTTTTTCAGTGCAATCTTCGCCCCAGCTTTTCGGCTTGGTTTTCGAACTTCTCGTTTGGCCCTAGAGTTAACCAAGAAACATTTCTAGGTATCTTTGCTACTTGTTAGCATTGGTATTTGAAGATTTCTCGACGTAGCCTCAAATCTACGTTCGGGACTCGGTTTTCCAAGGGGGAACTTGAGCCGGAGCTTTTGGTCTTTGCTTTGCTTGTGCTTGGTGGTGCTCCGCTGTGATCCTAGGGATCATCCACCCTCTTCCAAGGGTCATGAGCATCACAATTTGGGTCCGTGCTTCTTGGGGTTGATTTTGGGACACTTGGCCAAAGTTTTGAGAGAAATTTGATTGGCTCCCATTCACCCCCCCTCTGGTCGCCTTGCTTTTGCATTCTCGGTCCTTCAATTGGTATCGGAGCAGGTTAAGGATCTTCCACCTTAGCCGGTTCCAGATCCACCAAAGGCGACATGGATCGCGGCGTGGGCAAACCGCCATTTTTCGATGGGACCAACTATACGTATTGGAAGATACGCATGTCGGCCTATCTCCAGAGCATGGGCTCTTCTATGTGGGAGATTTGCAACAAGGCCGATTATGTTGTCCTGGCTGCTCGTGTCACTCAGCTCCAGATAGATGAGCACGAGGCCAATAGCCGGGCACGTAACGCCTTGTTCTCCTGTTTGAGCATGTCGGAGTTTAATCGTGTTTCTCATCTCCCCACGGCTCGTGAGATTTGGGCTACCCTCATTGTTGACACTTATTAACTCTTATTATTAAAGGTCAATTAAGCATGAAAATGGATGAATATATAAACTCCACCTTAGTATAGGGATTTAAACTAATGAATTCCATGAGTTTTGGTGAATTGTGAATCCACAGGGACTAAACCAGGAAATTGGCACCGATAGCTTCCCATAGAAGGAAACCGACGGGAGATAACGCATTCGCCAAGTCAGGAACCTTCCAGAAGACTCCAGAGATCACGTAGAGACACCACGAGGAAGGGCACCCCGGTTGACTTCCAGGCGGGACCTACCGGTCCCCTGGGCCCACCGGTCAGTCACCCCCTGGCGCCTCCGGCTTCCGTCTTCTGTAAGCTACTTCCACCGCCTTTGAGGATCAATCTCAGCCCTACGTGAAGTCAGTTTGATCTGACGGTCGCGGTTGATCCCTCAGGGCTATATAAACAGGCCCCTGAGCCCCAGGTCAGACAGAAGGTCCCTCTTCAGAAGACTACGCTTCAACTAGAAACCCTAGAAGAGACTTCAGGAGTTAGCTTCCAAGTAGAAGACTAGATACCCCTCTAGTAGGATTAGAACCTAGTCTTATTTAGAACTAGAAGAGAGAGAGAGAGGAAGAGATCAAGAGGAAGCTCTGGCCTGTCAGATCAACTTCTTCATCTTGTACCTGTGGATTCAAGTTCTTCATCGACTTGCTTTGACGATTGTTTTGGTAATCAACATCTATATTTAAGTTTGAGCTATTGTTCTTATTATTCTTAAGGTTTAAGTGACTCTCTTTTGAGTACTTTAATTCTAGTCGCTCTAGAGTTAGAGTAGTTGGATAGTGTAAGCGTGGTGCTTAAACTGGATAACTCATGTTTACCTCCTATAACGCCGGTAAAAGTGGTAGTTCGCAAGGGTGACTCTTATAGCCTTGTTGATTCTTCTATAGTTCACAACCCGTGTGTAGGCTCGGTAGGATTATACATTTGCATAAAAGATTCATACTCTGTTGTGACCTTTTATGGCAATTTCCCCATTAAGAATAATAGACATATCACTCTTAAGTTAGGTTTAGATAACCATAGTGATCCCCTCTATACTTTTAGCTTCTCCGTCCTTGTTAATTACCCAGGGGTTAAACACTCAGACTCACTGCTATCCATTCCTTTGGGTTCGATATTAAAACTGGGTTACTCCGGTGAAGTGCTACATCGGTAGAGCTTATCTGTGCGCTTGCGGATAAAGTAGAGTGTGCGTTAATTTATACCAACAAGCATTTCTGGTGCCGTTGCCGGGGAACGGTAGATCATTTTATGTCTTGAGTATAACCTTGTATTATACTTTTATCTTTTATCTTTTATCTTTTATACTATACTTTACTTCTATCTTTTTATTCTTTTCACAATGGATTTCTCAGAGCCAATCACTAGCTCCACAGATTCCATTCCACTGAACCAGTATACCTATCACACTATCGTAGACTTAGAGTTACCCAAATCTGCTAAGCCTATCCTTTGTGACAACTATGAGCTACGTCCATGTTTGATAGAAATGGTTAAGAATCAAATTTTTTCAGGCCTAGAAGACGAACAACCACATATTCATTTAAATGAGTTTGAACAAACCTGTGCGTGCCTACATATCGCAGGCATGTCTGAGGAAACCCTTAGATGGAAACTTTTTCCATTCTCTTTAGAGGGAAAAGCCAAAACATGGTACCTTCAAACTGCACCAAGTAAAAATGGGGATTGGAAAGAACTCTGCTCTAGCTTTTGCTTAGAATACTTCCCTGTCTCCAAAATTATTTGTCTTCGCTTAGAGATTTTGTCCTTCATCCAAGAGGATAATGAGTCTCTAACTGCAGCCTGGGAAAGATTCGATAATCTTGTCCGCTCTGGTCCAGCCTTATCTATTCCAGACCCTGTCTTGCTTCAACACTTTTATAATGGAATGAATAGAAAAACTTCTAACTACCTTAATTTAGCTTCAAACGGATCATTCCTACATACCCCAGCCACTAAGGCAAGGGAAATGTTGCAAAACTTATCTCAAATCACTCCTACTCCTGAAGCTAAACCACTAGAAGTAAATCTAGAAGCTGATCCTATATCTATTCTTAATCATGAACAAACCTCAGCTTTAATTCCTAGTGAGAGGGAAACCTCAATCTTAGGAGACACCTTCGATTTCGAGGAAGAGTATTTTACTGAATCTGGTAATACCTCGAAATATCACACAATTAGGAAACCACGACCTCAAAAATCATCTTTACAAAAATTTACAGATAAGGTTTTCCTAAAAGAGACTACGAAGAAACTAATCTCTATAATAAGTCATGAATGGTTAGAAGAATCAGAGCTTTCCACTGATATAATCTGTTTAAATTCACCTTCTACACACATTCAATGTCAAATCCATCAACAACCCTTCGAAGCTCTTTATAACCCTGTTGTGGGAATCAACATTATGTCTGAAACTTTCACTCAAGAATTATTAAACCAAATGCCACTTACCCCAACAGATAAACTTCTAAAAACCCCTTTAGGACATGTTATTCCTAGCTCAGGAATCATGTATGTCCTGCCTGTCACAGTAGATAACACTCTGCTACACTTAAGCTTTGTTATCTTTGATATTAAAGAGTTTAATCTGCTGATAGGACAACAACTTAAGCAACTCATTCATGAAGGTCAAACAGGGATTTTAAAATTCCATCTTGGGAAAAATCTTAAGGGAACCATATCTATCACTCACTCTCTAAATGCTGAAAATGAATCATGTCCCGAGCCAGATCCTATGGAAGAAATTAAAGAAGCATCTCTTGAAATAATAAATGAATCTGAATATGAAGAAGATGCTCAGTTTTTTACTGAGGAAGAAGATAATAACACACCTGATCCAGATCCTTTAGATTCCTTAGAAGAACCTCCTAAACCTTCCATAGAGTTAAAACCCTTACCTTCTGGGCTTCGATATGCTTTCTTGAATAATGATCCTGAATCTCCTGTAATCATAAATAATAATCTTACTCAAGAGCAAATTTCTAGGTTGATCACTGTCTTAGAAAAGCATAAATCAGCCTTTGGCTATTCACTCCATGACTTAAAGGGTATTAACCCCGCTTTCTGCACCCATCGCATCCCTACTGATCCTAATATATCACAATCTAGAGAACCACAACGCAGGCTTAACAATGCGATGAGAGAAGTAGTAAAGAAAGAAGTCTTGAAACTTTTGCACGCCGGGATCATTTATCCTGTGCCACACAGTGAGTGGGTAAGCCCTGTCCAAGTTGTGCCTAAAAAGGGAGGCATGACTGTGGTAAAGAATGAGAAGAACGAATTAATTCCACAAAGAACTGTTACTGGTTGGAGAATGTGTATTGATTATTGAAAGTTAAACAAGGCAACTAAGAAAGATCACTTTCCGCTACCTTTCATAGATGAAATGTTAGAATGGTTAGCCAATCACTCTTTCTTTTGTTTTCTTGATAGGTATTCTGGGTATCACCAAATCCCAATCCATCTAGATGATCAAAGCAAAACCACTTTTACATGTCCTTATGGAACTTATGCTTATCGCCGAATGTCTTTTGGATTATGTAATGCACCTGCTTCTTTTCAAAGATGTATGATGTCTATATTTTCTGATATGATTGAAGAAATCATGGAAGTTTTCATGGATGACTTCTCTGTTTATGGAAAAACTTTTGATGATTGTCTTGAAAATCTAGACAAGGTTTTGCAAAGATGTGAAGAAAAGCACTTAGTCCTTAATTGGGAAAAATGTCACTTCATGGTTAGAGAAGGCATAGTGCTAGGACATTTAGTATCAGAACGTGGAATTGAGGTAGACAAAGCTAAAATTGAAGTAATTGAACGTTTGCCTCCACCGATTAATATCAAAGGAATCCAAAGTTTTCTTGGCCATGCTGGTTTTTACCGAAGATTTATAAAAGATTTTTCTTACATAGCAAGACCACTTACAAATCTTTTGGCCAAAGATGTTCCTTTTGAATTTGATGATGCATGTTTAGAATCTTTTAACACTCTTAAGAAAGCACTCACTTCTGCACCTATCATTCAACCTCCTGATTGGTCTCTACCTTTTGAGATCATGTGTGATGCAAGTGATTTTGCGGTAGGAGCTGTGCTAGGACAATATAAGGATAAAAAACATCATGCAGTCGCTTATGCCAGCAAAACTTTAACTGGACCTCAACTTAATTATGCTACTACTGAAAAAGAACTTCTGGCTATTATTTTTGCTATAGACAAGTTTAGATCTTATTTAGTGGGATCAAAGGTGATTGTTTTTACTGATCATGCTGCACTTAAATACCTGCTCACTAAAAAAGATGCTAAGCCACACTTAATAAGATGGGTTTTGTTACTCCAAGAGTTTGACTTAGAAATAAAAGATAAGAAAGGAGTAGAAAACTCTGTTGCTGATCACTTGTCTAGAATGTACTTTGAAAATCCACAGGAATGGCCTATAAATGACTCACTCAGGGATGACATGCTTTTTATAGTCACTAGATCTGACCCCTGGTATGCAGATATTGTCAATTTTATAGTTGCAGGATATGTACCACCAGGAGCAAATAAAAATTAGCTGATCTATGAGAGTAGAATCCACCTGTGGGATGATCCATATCTATTCAGAGTTTGCTCTGATGGATTACTCAGAAGATGTGTACCAACTGAAGAAGGAATCAAGATCATTGAACGCTGTCACTCTTCACCATATGGAGGACATTATGGGGCATTCCGAACACACGCGAAGATCTGGCAAAGTGGATTTTTCTGGCCAACTATGTACCAAGACACCAAAGATTTCATACGAAGATGTGGGTCATGTCAAAGGCACGGCAGCATCAACACCAGAGATGCCATGCCACTCACTAACAACCTTCAGATTGAGCTCTTCGATGTTTGGGGAATTGATTACATGGGACCATTCCCTAAATCAAGAAATCATGAGTATATCCTAGTTGCTATCGACTACGTCCCAAAATGGGTCGAAGCAGTACCATGCAAGTCTGCTAAAGCAAGAAACTCTCAGAGGATGTTTGAAGAGATAATATTTCCAAGATTTTGAGTGCCAAGGATGGTAATTAGTGACGGAGGAACTCACTTCATTGATAAAGGCTTCCATAAATTGCGGACACATGGGTGTATGCCGAGTCTCGGTGTGATGAGTGATTGTCAACGGGTTTGATCGCAGGTTCTTTGGCTTGTGTTGTGCAGGTGTCGAGCACGGAGACAGTGATCGAGGGCAAGGTGAAGGTCAAGTTGAGACGTGTCGTGCTGACGGACCGGGTGCGGTGAAGGATGGGCGTGCCGTGCGGCGGATGTGCCATGCCGATGAACCGAGCGGTGAAGGGCGGACGTGAGGCTTGGACTGAGGGACCGGAGTGCCTGAGGAACAGCTGTGGTTGCTGGCAGCCTGGGACAGTGACAAGTGAAGACTTGCGGGCATAGTGTTGCTCGGGTCGAGGACCTGGGGGCACGTGTCGGTGGACGGGGTGCACGGGCGGTGCATCCCCTCTACGGCTCCGGTTTGGTGGTTGAGCCACAGAAAAACCACTGGTGGACGGTTTCCAGGTTTGGGCCTCAAAACCTGGGCACTGCGGGTTTCTGAGTTTGGGCCACAAAACTCAGGCATTGGTCTTGGAGGCTGGTTTCTCGGTTTGGGCCTCAAAACCGGGGGATGGCTGGAAAAGGCTGGTTTCCCGGTTTGGGCCACAAAACCGGGGGTGCAGAGCTAGGGCGGCACGTGGCGGCAATCGGTACGTTGCATGGAGGCAACGCGGACGAGTTGTGCGGGCATGGCCGTCGGATACACCTACCACCGAGTTGGTCCAGAATAACCCTAGGGTTTAGCTGGTTCGCTCTGTAATTAGATTAGAGAGGGGTAGAGTAGGAATTGTACTTAGGCTAGAATTAGGATAAGTAGTTGGGGAGACACCCTCCTCCCCTATCTCAGTCATTTGCTCTTTCGCACTTAGGGTTTCCTGCTCTCCCATCCCCTGCTATAGATAGCTGAGATCCGCAGAGAGACTCACCTCTGTGTACTGTTGATTTTGAGGAAGGGAGGCCGTAACCTCTCTGTCGTAGCATGTGTTTGCGCTTCGGCTGCAAGATCAATGTGTCGATTCGTGTTTTGATTTGAGTTCTTCGTGTTCTTCGCGTTCTTCGTTTCTCCGCGATTTTCCCATCACTCCATCTCTCTCTCCGGTGCGTCTTTTCAAAATCCATTTGAACTAATTTGTTCGTATCATTGAGGAGGTCATTTTGACCAAAGGAATTCATCTAACTCCTCATGAGCGAATAGATCGGGTCGATTTCGTTTTTGTGGCGCTTTTCCGGTTCATACACCTTCCCTTTTGATTTCCCGTTGATTTAGTTGATTTGAGCGGATGATTTTTTGGGGATAGTCTCCTAACTACCCCGTGATCATCTTCTCCAAGTTTGGGAACCTGGGATTTTGATTTGAATCGATTTGGAGGAGATTTGGTCTTTGGGCTATCAAAATCGCCCTCCCTGAGTGACCGCGGACAGTCCGCCACTCAGGGCGTGGACAGTCCGCGCATCAGGCTTGAGTCAGTCCACTTCTGTGGTGCATGTTCGGAAAAGTCTGAACTTGACCAGCGGACAGTCCGCCGTTGTGATCCACGGACAGTCCGGGACCGTCCAGGGAGTTTTCAGCAAGGTTGCTATTTTGCGTTTTCTGCTGGCGGACAGTCCGCCAGTGAACCGCGGACAGTCCGGCCTTGGGCGGACAGTCCGGGACTCAGGGTCCGGACAGTCCGGGACCCTGCTGAAGCTTGCTTTTCAGTGCAATCTTCGCCCTGGCTTTTCAGCTTGGTTTTCGGACTTCTCATGTGTTCCTAGAGTTAACCAAGAAACATTTCTAGGTATCTTTGCAACTTGTTTGCATAGGTATTTGGAGATTTCTCGACGTAGCCTCCAATCTACGTTCGGGAGTCGGTTTTCTCAAGGGAGACTTGATCCGAAGCTTTTGGTGTTTGCCGCGCTTGTGTTTGGTGGTGCTCCGTTGTGATCCTAGGGATCATCCACCCTCTTCCAAGGGTCGTGAGCATCACGCTTTGGGTCCGTGCTTCTCGGGGTTGAATTTGGGACACTTTGCCAAAGTTTCAAGAGAAATTTGATTGGCTCCCATTCACCCCCCTCTGGTCACCTTGCTTTTGCATTCTCGGTCCTTCAATTGGTATCAGAGCGGGTTAAGGATCTTCCACCTTAGCCGGTTCCTGATCCACCGAAGGCGACATGGATCACGGTGTGGGCGAACAACCATTTTTCGATGGGACGAACTATGCGTATTGGAAGATACGCATGTCGGCCTATCTGCAGAGTATTGGTGCTTCCATTTGGGATATTTGCAACTCTGCTGATTACGTGGTCTTGGCTGCTCGTGTCACTCAGCAACAGATCGATGAGCACGATGCCAATAGCCGAGCCCATAATGCTCTTTTCTCATGTTTGAGCATGAGTGAGTTTGATCGCGTTTCTCACCTCGCTACGGCTCGGGAGTTTGGGCCACCCTCATGCGCTTCCATGAGGGAACCTCTCAAGTCAAAACCCGACTCTACGAGTCATTCAAGCGAGAGTATGAGAACTTTCGACATCAGCCTGGCGAGAGCATAGAAAGTTTATTCGCTCGTTTTCAGGTGATTGTCAACAGGATGAGGGCTAACAAGGAGCAGTTGCCTTTTGACGATCATGAGAGAGCTTTGAAGCTTTTGCACACTCTTGATCGGTCGGTGTGGGATTCCAAGGTTCAGGCGATCATCGAATCGCCTAACTATGAGACCCTCACGTGCGACGAGCTCTTTAGTAAGCTCAAGTCCAGTGAGATTGACGCCATGGCAAGGGCTTCTTATGAGAATCCTTCTGGCCCGACTATGGCTTTGGTTTCTGGCTCTTCCGTTAACCCCTCTACTGGCTTTGCGCTTTCATCTCTCTTTTCTGTCACAGAGGATCAGCTGGAGTCTTTGGGAGACGAGGAGTTGGCTTTGCTTGCCAACCGGTTTATGCGGTTCCACAACAACCGCATAAGCCGTCACCGCGGAGGAGGACGCTCAGGATGCTATGAGTGCGGCGATCCTGACCACTTCATCGCCAACTGCCCCAAGAAGAACAAGCATTCGGGGAAGGGCGATCATGGGCAGAAGTACGATTCCAAGCGCAAGGAGAAGCACGTCCCCCCAAGGCGCAAGAAGAGGGGCGGCTTCGACAAAGAGTACATCAAGAGCAGCGCGCGTTCTTCGCCACGCTCAGCGACGTCGATGGCTCGGATGACGACTCCGCTTGCTCAAGCGATGACGAGTCCGAGAAGATGAAGAAGATCGAGGACAAGCTCAACGGTCTTTGCTTCTTCGCCGATGATGGGGGCCTCTGCACCATGGTGCTTGGTGACGAGGTTGGAGGCGAGCTGGAGCACACCCCTCGGAACGACGACGACGACGACGACACCTCCCAGGTATCTCTCACCTACGATGATCTCTTTGCCGAGGTTGAGAAACTTACTGCTGCCATCCTTAGCCAAGATAAACTGCTTAGGCGTGCTGCTAGAGAACGCAAGGAGTTTAGGCAGAAGTGGGAGGACACGGTGAAGGAGCTTGAGTTCGCTCGGTCCACCGTGGTTGTGTCGGAGGAGAGTGAGTGCGAGTCATGCACCAAGCACATGACTGACCTTCTCACTTTGAGGGGTAAGTATGCTGCTTCGGTTGGAGAGGTGGATGAGCTCCGTGCTAGGCCGCAGCTATTGGGTGCGTGCAAGACTTGTCCTGTCTTGCAATCCGAGTTGGTAGATAAGAATGCCAAGATTGAGTCTTTAGAGAAGGCCAACTCTGGTAGCACTTGTGTCATGAGGTGTGCTTTGTGTGAGGGTTTGGAGATGGAGATTGCCAATGTCAAGCATGGAAAGATGCAAACCGAGGAGGAAAACACATACCTTTGGACCTTCTTGTCATGGGTCTCTTGTAGTGAGCCGCAGCTCGGAATGATGATCTCCCAATTCAAGCGAGCTGCTGGAGGTCCTGGTGTAGGTTTTGCTCCGGGTGTCGATCTTTCTGCTTTTGGGAAGATTGGAGAGTCGAGTGGTCTGAACCCTAGTGAGAAGCCCAACTCCACCACTACTACCAAACTTACCAAGCTTCCACCCAAAGAGCCTGCTAAGCCTACCACCAAGGATGGGGTGTTTGAGGAACCCTCGAGAGCTCCACCCAAGAACCAAGTGTGGGCACCCAAACCAAACCACCTCAAGAACAAGCTGGACACAATGCCATCCATCCAGGAGGAGTGCTTGCCACAGAAGGGCAAAGTGAACCATACCCACAGCCCTGCCTACCAACAACCCCCTTTGCATGCGGTGAGGTACCAGTGTGACTTCTGTGGGAGGGATGGTCACTTGAGTGAGTTATGTTTTCGGCGCAAGAGAGAGGCGCGCCATGCTCGGGAGATGGACAACCCGGACATATACCACCCTTGCCATGGTGTGCATGTGCCGAACGTCCAGAGGAGAGCTGCTAGGCCCAGAGATCCAGAACCTCAAGTTCCTAGGCCTAGGCAGAGGAGAGCTCCGAGGAGAGAGGCTAGGCCTAGAGGTCCTGAACCTCAAGTTCCTAGGCATAGGCCTCGTAGAGAGCGTGCCTGGTGGGAGCCTACAGTAGTAGGCTATGGACCCCGTGGCGGAGGCTTTGTAGTTGAGCGCTTTCCCCCACCGCGTTTTGAGTATTGCGGTGAGCGCTCCTTTCCCAGCGGACCACGCTTTCCTGTGCGTGGTGATCGCTACCCTCGTAGAATGGCTAGGAATGGTTTTTACACTGACCGTTCTTTTGAGCAGCCGGCCCAACACTGGTATTCTTCTTACTTCACTAACCCCAGTGTTGGACCGTATGCTCACCCTATGTCTTTCTATTGATGTAGGTAAGACGGTTGGAGGACATTTGGTTGGTGGATTCCGGTTGTTCGAGGCACATGACCGGAAACGCCAAGTGGTTCTCCAGCCTTAGCCCTGTTGCCGGAAAGGAGTACATTACCTTCGGCGACAATAGTAAAGGTAAGGTGTTGTCTCGCGGGTCGGTGCGGGTTAATGAGCAATTTGTGTTGCGCGATGTTACTCTTGTTTCTAACCTGCATTTTAACTTGCTTTCTGTTTCGCAACTTTTTGATGATGACTATGAGATTCATTTTAAACCGAATCTCAGTCGGATTTTAGATCCTCAGGGCAATCTTGTTTGTTTGATTTCGCCCTTTGGGAAAGTCTTTCGCGTGAATTTCTCAGAGTCGTTTGGTGTTTCCCGCTGTCTTTTGGCTAGTCCTTCTTCCTCCGATCTTTGGAAGTGGCATAGGAGGCTCGGTCACTTAAGCTTCGACTTGCTTGCAAGACTTAGCTCACTTGGCCTAATCCGAGGATTGCCCAAGCTTTCGATGGAGAAGGATCTAGTTTGCCATTCTTGCAGACATGGGAAGATGGTTGCTGCTCCCCACCATCCTGTGACTAAGGTCATGACCTCGCACCCCGGAGAGCTTTTACACATGGATCTTGTTGGTCCGGCTCGGGTGAGCTCGGTTGGTGGCAAGTGGTATGTTTTGGTTGTTGTCGATGACTTTTCAAGGTATTCGTGGGTCTTCTTTTTGACTGAGAAGACTGAGACTTTCTCTTTCGCTCGCAATCTGATTTTGCATCTTCAGAACGAGTTCCCTTTGAACTCGATGCGAGCTATTAGAAGTGATAATGGTTCCAAATTCAAGAATTCGGATTTTGAGAAGTTTTGTAACCGCCTTGGTTTGGAGCATCAGTTTTCTTCCCCTACACACTGCTCCAAAATGGTGTGGTAGAGAGGAAGAATCGGACCCTTGTTGAGATGGTCAGGACGATGCTCGATGAGCATAGGACTCCTAGGCGATATTGGGCCGAAGCTATGAACACTGCATGCTACATTTCAAATCGCATTTTTCTGAGAGCTTTCTTGAAAAAGACCTCTTATGAGTTGCGTTTTGGTCGTTAGCCCAAGGTGAGTTATTTTAGAGTCTTCGGTTGCCATTGTTTTATTTTGAAGAAAGGCAACCAGGACAAGTTTGAGTCTCGTTCTTCTGATGGAGTATTTTTGGGTTATGGCACTCACACTAGAGCTTATCGTGTACTTAACCTTGATACTAACCGAGTCGTGGAGACATCAGATGTCAACTTCGACGAGACTCTTGTATGTCCTTCTTCTCGTTTTGAGCGTGCAGGTGATCATGAGGTCGGTGAGCCTCTTTTCGATGACGAGGACGAGGGTGCTGAAGGTATGGATGATCCAGCACCCCCTCCACCTGCCATGCCGCCAAGAGCGGCTTCTACGATGACTCACGGCCCCGATACCTCTTCTTCTTGGGGGCCGTGGGATCTGCCACCCCGCGCGGTACCTTTTGTACCCGGGAGGCACCAGCTGCTGTTGAGGGGGAGGTCACTTCTTCCCGAGAGGCGCCACGACACATCCAGCGCCAGCACCCGCCTCAGCAGATGATCGGCAACATCGACGAATGGGTCACTCGGTCTAGGTCACAGCACATCTCTCACTTTGCTCATTCTGCTTTTGTTGCTAATTTTGAGCCCCGAGATGTTGGACACGCTTTGACAGATCCGGATTGGGTCAATGCCATGCATGAGGAGTTAGAAAACTTTGAGCGAAATTGGGTTTGGGTTCTAGTTCCACCTCCACCAGACTGTAAGCCTATTGGGACAAAATGGGTTTTCAAAAACAAGAAAGGAGAGGATGGCCACGTTGTTAGAAACAAGGCCAGGCTTGTAGCAAAAGGTTATAGTCAGAAGGAGGGGATAGACTATGAGGAGACGTTTACTCCTGTAGCTCGTTTGGAGGCTATTAGGATACTCTTGGCTTTTGCTGCATCCAAAGGTTTTAAACTTTTTCAAATGGATGTCAAGAGTGCCTTTTTAAACGGCTACATAGAAGAAGAGGTTTATGTTGAGCAACCCCCCGGTTTTGAAAATCCCAAGTTTCCGAACCATGTTTTTAAACTCCACAAAGCTTTATATGGTTTGAAACAAGCCCCTAGAGCCTGGTATGATAGATTGAAAACTTTTCTACTAGCTAAGGGTTTTAGAATGGGATGTGTAGATAAGACGCTCTTTCTCCTCAAACAAGGCAAAGACACACTCTTGGTCCCGATTTACGTGGATGATATCATTTTCGGTGGTTCTTCTCACGCTTTGGTTGCCAAGTTTGCAGATGTTATGAGCAGGGAGTTTGAGATGAGCATGATGGGCGAGCTGACATTCTTTCTCGGGTTGCAAATTAAGCAATCCCGAGAGGGAACGTTTGTGCACCAGGGCGAGTACACCAAGGACTTGCTGAAGCGGTTCGATATGGGTGAGGCCAAGCCTCTTCCAACACCCATGTCGACGACGACTGCCCTGGATGCGGACAAGGATGGAGAAGCAGTGGACCAGAAGGAGTACCACAGCATGATCGGGTCGCTTCTCTACCTGACGGCGACACGCTCGGACATCCAGTTCACGGTGTGTCTGTGTGCGCGATTTCAAGCGTCTCCGCGCACCTCTCACCGTCAGGCGGTGAAGCGGATTTTCAGGTACCTTCCTTTCACACCTGAGTTCGGGATTTGGTATTCTGCTTCCTCCACCCTCTCCCTTTGTGGTTATTCCGATGCCGATTTTGCTGGTTGTCGCATTGAGCGCAAGTCCACTTCTGGGACTTGCCAGTTTATTGGATCTTCTCTTGTATCGTGGTCTTCTCGCAAGCAGTCTAGTGTCGCTCAGTCTACCACAGAGGCTGAATATGTTGCTGCGGCTAGCTGCTGTTCCCAGTTGCTTTGGATGATGGCCACTTTGCATGATTTTGGTCTGAGCTTTTCTCGCGTGCCTTTGCTTTGTGACAGCACGAGTGCTATTAGCGTTGCTAAGAACCCCGTGCTTCACTCGAAGACCAAACACATTGATGTGCGCTTTCATTTCTTGCGAGACCACCAGGAGAAGGGTGATATCGACCTTCGCCATGTCGATACTCACCATCAACTGGCGGATATTTTCACCCAGCCTTTAGACGAATCAACCTTTAATAGGTTGAGGGGTGAGCTTGGTTTGTGTTTCCCCTTTTAGATGGGGGAAACATCTTGGTTTTTGTATGATAGACTAACTTTTTCGCTTGTCTTTCTTCTCTTTTGCAATTCAGCATACGCATTTACATTCCGAGCTTCATGTTTATAATCACTATAATGTAACTATGCTCTGTTTAGTATGCTCCGATGCTTATGTTGATGCTTGTAGCTTATGCTCTTTCTGATCACTAGTACATGTTGTGAGCTGAGCTATTTTGAAATGGTGAATTTGCTTAATGTATATAAAATCTGAAAATGTTCACCATTGAGATATGCAACTAGCATGTGTAGGATGTGTTGAGTCCATTCCTGCTTTTCATATATGCTAGGTTGCTATGTCTCTAGTTCTGAGTCATTCACTTGCTTGGTATGTTCATATCATGTTTAAAAATTTTGAACCAAGTTTTAGTGAATTGAAAAGATCGAGATGGGATTGCTTGTCAAACTTGAGCCATGTAGTGTATGACCAAAACCGCAGCTTTAAGCTTCTGATTGCTTCGGCATAGGCTTCGTTCGGTTGAAAAGTTAGGCAATGACAAGCTTTCAACCTCTCGCAATCACATGCTAATAATTGAACTTGTGTATTTTCACCGCTGCAACTCTGATATAAAAATGAAATCACAAGTGTATGTTTCATTCCTATGCATGATGTTTGAACTTTGCTAGGGGTAGTTCACCTTGTATACATGTTTAGCACTTGTTTGGATTCCTACCTATACATGTGTAGTGCTATTTTGATGGTGACTATCTTTTTGGCTAAAAACTGCTCATATGGTTCATATTTCGTATTTGTGATCAGTTTGAGCCTTCGCTATTTGAGTGCCTAGTTGAGACTTTGGAGCTATACTATTTAGAGCATTTTTACACTCTTTTGACTATATGCCTGAAGCTCCTAACTTGCATTTCTGACTTCATATGCATTTTTGGAAGGAAAGTTGGTTGACACTTCTGGTTGGTTTTTCAACTCAGGGGGAGAGACTTTTTGCAAATCATATGCTCCTGGTTGTCCAACTAAGGGGGAGCACTTTGCCCGGTTTCTGCTGTTGTTTACTTGATAAGTGCATTTTCAACTAAGGGGGAGAAACCTTTGCAAATCATATGAGTTTTCCTAGTTGTTTGCACTTCTCGAGGGGGAGTTTGCTAGTTGTGTTGAGCCTTGCCTCTGTCTTGAGGGACTAGCAAACATTTGTCAGGGCATTTTGACTTCGATTGGATCTCTTTTGGTTTGGAGTCATTCCAATTGGCTCGGAGCGTGTTTGGCCGAAAGGCGTTGATATCGAGCTTTCTTTGCTAGTTGTGTTGAGCCTCTGTGCCTCTATCTTGAGGGACTAGCTCTTTGCCTCGATTTTCATTCGGCTTCGATTGGTATTTGCTAGCGGTGTTGAGCCTGTTCTACCTCTTCTTGAGGGCTAGCTTTGCTTTTGCTTGGTTGCGTTGAGCCGTTGCCCATGTCTTTGGGGACCAAGTTTTCGCTTCTTCCACTTGACCTTCTTCGACTTTGTAATGCTTTTGGGTCATTTGGTCGAGTTCTCTCTTCTCCTTCTTCCTTTCTTCTATTTTCACTATGATTTGTGTGAGTAGTTGACAATGCACTCATCAAGGGGGAGATTGCGGACACATGGGTGTATGCCGGGTCTCGGTGTGATGAGTGATTGTCAACGGGTTTGATCGCAGGTTCTTTGGCTTGTGTTGTTCAGGTGTCGAGCACGGAGACAGTGATCGAGCGCAAGGTGTAGGTCAAGTTGAGACGTGTCGTGCTGACGGACCGGGTGCGGTGAAGGATGGGCGTGCCGTGCGGCGGACGTGCCATGCCGATGAACCGAGCGGTGAAGGGCGGACGTGAGGCTTGGACTGAGGGACCGGAGTGCTTGAGGATCAGCTGTGGTGGCTGGCAGCCTGCGACAGCGACAAGTGAAGACTTTCGGGCACGGTGTTGCTCGGGTCGAGGACCTGGGGGCACGTGTCGGTGGACGGGGTGCACGGGCGGTGCATCCCCTCTACGGCTCCGGTTTGGTGGTTGAGCCACAGAAAAACCACCGGTGGACGGTTTCCAGGTTTGGGCCTCAAAACCTGGGCACTGCGGGTTTCTGAGTTTGGGCCACAAAACTCAGGCATTGGTCTTGGAGGCTGGTTTCCCGGTTTGGGCCTCAAAACCGGGGGATGGCTGGAAAAGGCTGGTTTCCTGGTTTGGGCCACAAAACCGGGGGTGCAGAGCGAGGGCAGCACGTGGCGGCAATCGGAACGTTGCGTGGAGGCAACGCGGACGAGTTGTGCGGGCGTGGCCGTCGGATACACCTACCACCAAGTTGGTCCAGAATAACCCTAGGGTTTAGCTGGTTCGCTCTGTAATTAGATTAGAGAGGGGTAGAGTAGGAATTGTACTTAGGCTAGAATTAGGATAAGTAGTCGGGGAGACACCCTCCTCCCCCTATCTCAGTCATTTGCTCTTTCGCACTTAGGGTTTCCTGCTCTCCCATCCCCTGCTATAGATAGCTGAGATCCGCAGAGAGACTCACCTCTGTGTACTGTTGATTTTGAGGAAGGGAGGCCGTAACCTCTCTTTCGTAGCATGTGTTTGCGCTTCGGCTGCAAGATCAATGTGTCGATTCGTGTTTGGATTTGAGTTCTTCGTGTTCTTCGCGTTCTTCGTTTCTCCGTGATTTTCCCATCACTCCATCTCTCTCTCCGGTGCGTCTTTTCAAAATCCATTTGAACTAATTTGTTCGTATCATTGAGGAGGTCATTTTGACCAAAGGAATTCATCTAACTCCTCATGATCGAATAGATCGGGTCGATTTCATTTTTGTGGCGCTTTTCCGGTTCATACACCTTCCCTTTTGATTTCCCGTTGATTTAGTTGATTTGAGCGGATGATTTCTTGGGGATAGTCTCCTAACTACCCCGTGATCATCTTCTCCAAGTTTGGGAACCTGGGATTTTGATTTGAATCGATTTGGAGGAGATTTGGTCTTTGGGCTATCAAAATCGCCCTCCCTGAGTGACCGCGGACAGTCCGCCACTCATGGCGCGGACAGTCCGCGCATCGGGCTTGAGTCAGTCTAGTTCTGCGGTGCATGTTCGGACAAGTCCGAACTTGACCGGCGGACAGTCCGCCGTTGTGATCCGCGGACAGTCCGGGACCGTCCAGGGAGTTTTCAGCAAGGTTGCTGTTTTGCGTTTTCTGACGGCGGACAGTCCGCCAGTGAACCGCGGACAGTCCGGCCTTGGGCGGACAGTCCGGGACTTTGCTGAAGCTTGCTTTTCAGTGCAATCTTGGCCCTGGCTTTTCCGCTTGGTTTTCGGACTTCTCGTGTGTTCCTAGAGTTAACCAAGAAACATTTCTAGGTATCTTTGCAACTTGTTTGCATAGGTATTTGGAGATTTCTCGACGTAGCCTCCAATCTACGTTCGGGAGTCGGTTTTCTCAAGGGAGACTTGATCCGAAGCTTTTGGTGTTTGTCGCGCTTGTGTTTGGTGGTGCTCCGTTGTGATCCTAGGGATCATCCACCCTCTTCCAAGGGTCGTGAGCATCACGCTTTGGGTCCGTGCTTCTCGGGGTTGAATTTGGGACACTTGGCCAAAGTTTCGAGAGAAATTTGATTGACTCCCATTCACCCCCCCTCTGGTCGCCTTGCTTTTGCATTCTTGGTCCTTCATAAATATCTAACAAATCATGGGATCCGTCACAATGTTGCCACTCCTTATCATCCTCAGACAAGTGGCCAAGCAGAAACATCGAACAAGCAAATCAAGAATATTCTACAGAAAACAGTCAACGAGATGGGAACACAATGGAAAGATAGACTACCGGAAGCACTGTGGGCCTACCGTACTGCCTACAAAACACCATTGGGGATGTCACCATATCAACTCATCTACGGAAAGACTTGTCACTTACCAGTAGAGTTAGAATTCAAGGCTCACTAAGCAATCAAAAGATGGAACATGGACTTAGAAGCTGCTGGAGTTAAAAGGAAAATGCAACTCTCTGAACTAGATGAATGTCGCAAAAAAGCATATCACAATGCAAAGATTTACAAAGAGAGAACAAAGAGGTGGCATGACAAGAGAATTAAGAAGAAGAGCTTCACTCTAGGAGATAAGGTATTACTTTTTAATTCCAGGGTAAAATTATTCGGGCATGGAAAACTACGAAGCAAATGGGAAGGACCATTCACGGTGGTAGCCACTTCATCACATGGAGCTATTACACTTCAAAATGACGAAGGTACGTTATTCAAGGTAAATGGACAACGTCTTAAGATCTTTCTAGAACCTGAAAAGAGTCCTGAAGAGTTGGATGTCATCAAATTCTTCATTATCCCATAGATTTACACCATCGTCATCTTTCTGATAAGTTTGCACATCGGGGATATATTTTCTGTGCTTAGTGCGGATACATGGGTGTATGCCGGGTCTCTGAGTGATGAGTGATTGTCAACGGGTATGATGCGCATGTTCTTTGGCTTGTGTTGTGCAGGTGTCGAGCACAGAGACAGTGATCGAGGGCAAGGTGAAGGTCAAGTTGAGACGTGCCGTGCTGACGGACCGGGTGCGGTGAAGGATGGGCGTGCCGTGCGGCGGACGTGCCATGCCGATGAACCGAGCGGTGAAGGGCGGACGTGAGGCTTGGACTGAGGGACCAGAGTGCCTGAGGATCAGCTGTGGTGGCTGGCAGCCTGTGACGATGACAAGTGAAGAAATGCGGTCATGTGTTGCCTGAGTCGTGGACTCGGGGACACGTGTCGATGGATGGGGTGCATGGGAGGTGCATCCCCTCTACGTCGTCGGTTTGGTGGTAGAGCCAGGGAAAAACCATCGGGTGGACGGTTTCCAGGTTTGGGCCTCAAAACCTGGGCGTGGACGGTTTCCGAGTTTGGCCACAAAACTCGGGCTGAGGGTTTCCGAGTTTGGCCACAAAACTCGGGCGATGGACGGTTTCCAGGTTTGGGCCTCAAAACCTGGGCGTTGCGGGTTTGCTGAGTTTGGGCCTCAAAACTCAGACGATGGTGCGCTGGTTTCCCGGTTTGGGCCTCAAAACCGGGGGTTGGCTGGAAAAGGCTAGTTTCCCGGTTTGGGCCACAAAACCGGGGGTGCAGAGCGAGGGCGGCACGTGGCGGCGATCCAGAGGTTGCGTCGAGGCAACGCTTCGGTTCGAGCGGGCGTGGCCGTCGGATACACCTACCACCTGGGTTGGTCCAGAATAACCTTAGGGTTTAGCTAGCCCGCTCTGTAATTAGAGTAGAGAGGGGTAGAGTAGGAAATAGACTTAGGCTAGTTTAGTATAAGTAGAGGGAGACACCCTCCTCCCTAGTAATCTCAGTTTTAGTCATCTCATTTGCTCTTTGCTTCTAGGGTTTCCTGCTCTCCCATCCCCTGCTTTAGCTAGCTGAGATCCGCAGAGAGACTTGCCTCTGTGTACTGATGATTTGAGGAAGTGAGGCCGTATCCTCACGGTTGTAGCGTGTGTTTGCGCTACGGCTGCAGTTCGTGGTTGTGATTCGCGTTTTCTTCGTGTTCTTCGCGGAATCCTTTTTCTCCACGTTCTTCCCGTCGCTTGATCTCTTTGCTCGGTTCATCTTTTGAAAATATGTTTGAACCAAGTTGTTCTAGATCGTGAGGCACTTCTTTCCACCGAAGGAATTAACCTCTAACCTCACGGTCTAGGAGATCGATCGATTTTTTGTTTCGGGTCGAGTTTTCTCCCTTCCCCCGAAATCCTTCGATTCATCGATTTGGAGATAGGTTCGAGCCATGATCTCTTAGGGATAGCTCACTATACTCCTTTTGACTCTTCTCACCAAGTTTGATCCCTAGAGGATTCGTTTTGGGTGAGTTCGAGTCGAATCGGTGGACGAACAGCTCTGCTGCGGGGTGACCGGACGCTGGCTCGGGACGACCGGACGCTAGGGCAGTGCGTCCGGTGGATGATCACTCATCGGGTCCTTTTTTGGTCTTGACCGGACGCTCCATTCCCGATATGACCGGACTCGACGGTGTCACTGTTCATCTGCGTTTTCTGTATTGACCGGACGCTGCGTGTTGCGACCGAACGCTCTGTCTCCGTGAGTCCGGTCCAACTCAGAGAGCTATGAAATCGGTTTTTGCTTGACCGGACGTGTCCGGTGCTCTGCGACCGGACGCAGTCAGAGTCCGGTCCAAGCTGTTTTGCATAGTTTTGTCCTTTGTGACCGGACGCTCGAGAAACGATCGGACGCTAGGGCACAGTGCGTCCGGTCCAACTCAGAGAGGTCTGAAATCGGACTTTGCCTGACCGGACGCGTCCGGTGCTTGTTGACCGGACGCAGGGTGAGTCCGGTCAGTGCTGTCTTAGCGCGTTTTTTGTTCGCGGTTCGCTCGTTCATTGTCGGATTCGATTTCTGACTTTTACGTTGGCTTTCTAGAGTTGTCTAGTGTCCCGCTGTGCTTCTTGGAAGCATCCACCCTACATCTAGGGTCGTGGACACTAGCAAGCTCTAGGGTTTGCTTTTGGGGTTGATTCTTGGGACAGAGGCTACTAGTTTCCGAAAGGAAAATTTGAAGCTCCCATTCACCCCCCCTCTGGTCGCTTTCTGGTTGCTTCTCGGTCCTTCAATTGGCATCGGAGCGGGTTAAGGATCTTCCACCTTAGCCGGTTCCAGATCCACAGAAGGCGACATGGATCGCGGCGTGGGCAAACCGCCGTTTTTCGATGGGACGAACTATGCGTATTGGAAGATACGCATGTCGGCCTATCTGCAGAGTTTGGGCTCTTCCATTTGGGATATTTGCAACTCTGCCGATTACATGGTCTTGGCTGCTCATGTCACTCAGCATCAGATCGATGAGCACGATGCCAATAGCCGAGCCCGTAATGCTCTCTTTTCATGTTTGAGCATGGGAGAGTTTGATCGCGTTTCTCACCTCGCTATGGCTCGGGAGATTTGGGCCACCCTCATGCGTTTTCATGAGGGCACTTCTCAAGTCAAAACCTGACTCTACGAGTTGTTCAAGCGAGAGTATGAGAACTTTCGACATCAGCCTGGCAAGAGCATAGAAAGTTTATTCGCTCGCTTTTAGGTGATTGTCAACAGGATGAGGGCTAACAAAGAGCAGTTGCCTTTTGACGATCATGAGCGTGCTTTGAAGCTTTTGCACACTCTTGATCGGTCGGTGTGGGATTCCAAGGTTCAGGCGATCATCGAATCGCCTAACTATGAGACCCTCACCTGCGACGAGCTCTTTAGTAAGCTCAAGTCCAGTGAGATTGACGCCATGTCGAGGGCTTCTTATGCGAATCCTTCTGGCCCGACTATGGCTTTGGTTTCTGGCTCTTCTGCTAACCCCTCTGGTGGCTTTGCACTATCTTCACTCTTTTCTGTCACAGAGGAGCAGTTGGAGTCTTTGGGAGACGATGAGTTGGCTTTGCTTGCCAACCGGTTCTCGCGGTTTCACAACAACCGCATGAACCGTCGCCGCGGAGGAGGACGCTCCGGATGCTATGAGTGCGGCGACCCCGACCACTTCATCGCCAACTGCCCCAAGAAGAACAAGCATTCGGGGAAGGGCGATCATGGGCACAAGTACGACTCCGGCAAGCGCAAGGAGAAGTACGTCCCTCCAAGACGCAAGAAGAGGGGCGACTTCGACAAGGAGTACATCAAGAAGAAGTACTTGGAGAAGGCCCGGGCTGAGCAGCGTGCGTTCTTTGCCATGCTCAGCGACGTCGACGGCTCAGATGACGACTCCGCTTCATCAAGTGACGACGAGTCCGAGAAGAAGAAGAGGATCGAGGACAAGCTGAATGGATTCTGCTTCTTCGCCGACGACGACGGCTTCTGCACCATGGCACTGGGTGATGAGGTCGACGGCAAGCTGGAGCACACTTCTCAGAACGACGATGACGACGACACCTCTCAGGTATCTCTCACCTACGATGAGCTTTCTTCCGAGGTTGAGAAGCTTACTGCTGCCCTCCTTAGCCAAGATAATCTGCTTAGGCGTGCTGCTAGAGAGCGCAAGGAGTTTAGGCAGAAGTGGGAGGACACGGTGAAGGAGCTTGAGTTCGCTCGGTCCACCGTGGTTGCGTCGGAGGAGGCTGAGTGTGAGTCGTGCACCGCGCACATGACTGACCTTCTCACTTTGAGAGGTAAGTATGCTGCGTTGGTAGGAGAGGTGGATGAGCTCCGTGCTAGGCCGCAGCTGTTGGGTGCGTGCAAGACTTGTCCTGTCTTGCAATCTGAGTTGGCAGAGAAGAATGCCAAGATCGTGTCTCTTGAGGAGGCCAACTCAGGTAGCACTTGTGTCACGAGGTGTGCTTTGTGCGAGGGTTTGGAGATGGAGATTGCAAATGTCAAGCATGGCAAGATGCAAACCGAGGAAGAAAACACATACCTTCGGACCATCTTGTCATGGGTCTCCTGTAGTGAGCCACAGCTCGGGATGATGATCTCCCAGTTTAAGCGAGCTGCTGGTGCTCCTGGTGTAGGTTTTGCTCCGGGTGTTGATCTTTTCGCTTTTGGGAAGATTGGAGAGTCGAGTGGTATGAAACCTAGTGAGAAGCCCAACTCCATCACCACTCCCAAACTTGCCAAGCTTCCACCCAAAGAGCCTACTAAGCCTACCACCAAGGATGGGGTGTTTGAGGAACCCCCGAGAGCTCCACCCAAGAACCAAGTGTGGGCACCCAAGCCAAACCACCTCAGGAACAAGCTTGACACAATGCCACCCATCCAGGAGGAGTTGCCACAGAAGGGCAAAGTGATCCACACCCACAGCCATGAGTACCAACAACCCCCTTTGCGTGCGGTAAGGTACCATTGTGACTTCTGTGGGAGAGATGGACACTTGAGCGAGTTCTGCTTTAGGCGCAAGAGAGAGGCGCGCCATGCTCGGGAGATGGACAACCCGGACATGTACCACCCTTTCCATGGTGTGCATGTGCCGAACGTCCAGAGGAGAGCTGCTAGGCCCAGAGGTCCAGAACCTTAAGTCCCCAGGCCTAGGCAGCAGCAGAGAGCTCCGAGGAGAGTCGCTAGGCTTAGAGGTCCTGAACCTCAAGTTCCTAGGCGTAGGCCTCGTAGAGAGCGTGCCCGGCAGGAGCCTGCAGTTGTAGGCTATGGACCCCGTGGCGGAGGCTTTTTAGTTGAGCGTTTTCCCCCACCGCGTTTTGAGTATCGCGATGGACGCTCCTCCCTTAGCGGACCACGTTTTCCTCTACGTGGTGATCGCTCCTCTCGTAGACGTGCTAGGAATGGTTTTTCTGCTAACCGTTCTTTTGAGCAGTCGGCCCAACACTGGTATTCCCCTTACTTCACTAACCCTAGTGTTGGACCGTATGCTCACCCTATGTCTTTTTATTGATGTAGGCAAGACGGTTGGAGGACATTTGGTTGGTGGATTCCGGTTGCTCGAGGCACATGACCGGAAACACCAAGTGGTTCTCCAGCCTTAGTCCTGTTGCCGGAAAGGAGTACATAACCTTCGGCGACAATAGCAAAGGTAAGGTATTGTCTCGCGGGTCAGTGCGAGTTAATGAGCACTTTGTGTTGCGCGATGTTGCTCTTGTTTCTAACTTGCATTTTAACTTGCTTTCTGTTTCGCAACTGTTTGACGACGACTATGAGATTCGTTTTAAACCGAATCTCAGTCGTATTTTGGATCCTCAGGGCAATCTTGTGTGTTTGATTTTGCCCTTTGGAAAAGTCTTTCGTGCGAATTTCTCGGAGTCTTTTGGCACTTCCCGCTGTCTTTTGGCTAGTCCTTCCCCCTCCGATCTTTGGAAGTGGCATAGGAGGCTCGGTCATTTAAGCTTCGACTTGCTTGCAAGACTTAGCTCACTTGGCCTAATCCGAGGATTGCCCAAGCTTTCGATGGAGAAGGATCTAGTTTTTCATTCTTGCAGACATGGGAAGATGGTTGCCGCTCCCCACCATCCGGTGACTAAGGTCATGACCTCGCACCCCGGAGATCTTTTACATATGGACCTTGTTGGTCCAGCTCGGGTGAGCTCGGTTGGTGGCAAGTGGTATGTTTTGGTTGTTGTCGACGACTTTTTGAGATATTCGTGGGTCTTCTTTTTAGCTGAGAAGACCGAGACTTTCTCCTTTGCTCGTAATCTGATTTTGCTTCTTCAGAACGAGTTCCCTTTGAAATCGATGCGAGCAATTCGGAGTGATAATGGTTCTGAGTTTAAAAATTCAGATTTTGAGAAGTTTTGTAACTCTTTGGGTTTGGAGCATCAGTTTTCTTCCCCCTACACACCGCCCCAAAATGGTGTTGTAGAGAGGAAGAATCGGACCTTTGTTGAGATGGCTAGGACGATGCTCGATGAGCATAGGACTCCTAGGCGCTATTGGGCTGAAGCGATGAACACTGCATGCTACATTTCAAATCGCATTTTTCTGAGAGCTTTCTTGAAGAAGACCTCTTATGAGTTGCGTTTTGGTCGCCAGCCCAAGGTGAGTTATTTTAGAGTTTTCGGTTGCCATTGTTTTATATTGAAGAAAGGCAACCTGGACAAATTTGAGTCTCGTTCTTCTGACGGTGTGTTTTTAGGTTATGGCACTCACACTCGCGCATATCGTGTACTTAACCTTGATACTAACTGAGTCATGGAGACATCAGATGTCACCTTCGACGAGACTCTTGTATGTCCTTCTTCTCGTTTTGAGCGTGCAGGTGATCATGAGGTTGGCGAGCCTCTTTTCGATGACGAGGAAGAGGGTGCTGAAGGTATGGACGATCCAGCACCCCCTCCACCTGCCATGCCGCAAAGAGCGGCCTCGACGATGACTCACGGCCCCGACACCTCTTCTTCCTGGGGGCCGTGGGATCCACCACCCCGCGCGGTACCATTTGTACCCGGGGAGGCACCAGCTGCTGTTGAGGGGGAGGCTACTTCAGCTCGGGAGGCGCCACAACACATTCAGCGCCAGCACCCGCCTCAGCAGATGATCGGCAGCATCGACGAATGGGTTACTCGGTCCAGGTCACAGCACATCTCTCACTTCGCTCATTCTGCTTTTGTTGCTAATTTTGAGCCCCGAGATGTTGGACACGCTTTTACAGATCCGGATTGGGTCAATGCCATGCATGAGGAGATAGAAAATTTTGAGAGAAATCGGGTTTGGGTTCTAGTTTCACCTCCTCCAGACTGTAAGCCTATTGGGACAAAATGGGTTTTCAAAAACAAGCAAGGAGAGGATGGCCACGTTGTTAGAAACAAGGCCAGGCTTGTAGCGAAAGGTTATAGTCAGAACGAGGGGATAGACTTTGAGGAGACTTTTGCTCCTGTAGCTCGTTTGGAGGCTATTAGGATACTCTTGGCTTTTGCAGCATCCAAAGGGTTTAAACTTTTTCAAATGAATGTCAAGAGTGCCTTCTTAAATGGCTACATAGAAGAAGAAGTTTATGTTGAGCAACCCCCCGGTTTTAAAAATCCCAAGTTTCCAAACCATGTTTTTAAACTTCACAAAGCTTTATATGGTTTGAAACAAGCCCCTAGAGCTTGGTATGATAGGTTGAAAACCTTTTTGCTTGCTAAGGGTTTTAAAATGGGATGTGTAGATAAGACGCTCTTTCTCCTCAGGCAAGGCAAAGACACTCTCTTGGTCCAGATTTACGTGGATGATATCATTTTCGGTGGTTCTTCTCACGCTTTGGTTGCCAAGTTTGCAGATACTATGAGCAGGGAGTTCGAGATGAGCATGATGGGTGAGCTGACATTCTTTCTCGGGTTGCAAATTAAGCAATCCCGAGAGGGGACGTTTGTGCACCAGGGCAAATACACCAAGGACTTGCTGAAACAGTTCGATATGGGCGAGGCCAAGCCTTTACCAACACCCATGTTGGCGACGACTGCCCTGGATGCGGATTTAGATGGAGAAGCAGTGGACCAGAAGGAGTACCGCAGCATGATTGGATCGCTCCTCTACCTGACGGCGACACGCCCGGACATTCAGTTCGCGGTGTGTCTGTGCACGCGCTTTCAGGCGTCGCCGCGCACTTCTCATCGTCAGGCAGTGAAGCGCATATTCAGGTACCTTCGTTTCACGCCTGAGTTCGGGATTTGGTATTCTGCTTCCTCCACCCTATCCCTTTGCGGTTATTCGGATGCCGATTTTGCTGGTTGCCGTATTGAGCGCAAGTCCACTTCTGGGACTTGCCAGTTTATTGGTTCTTCTCTTGTTTCGTGGTCTTCTCGCAAGCAGTCTAGTGTCGCCCAGTCTACCACAGAGGCTGAGTATGTTGCTGCGGCTAGCTGCTGTTCCCAGTAACTCTGGATGATGGCCACTTTGCGTGATTTTGGTCTGAGTTTTTCTCGCGTGCCTTTGCTTTGTGACAGCACGAGTGCCATTAGCGTTGCTAAGAACCCCGTGCTTCACTCGAAGACCAAACACATTGATGTGCGCTTTCATTTTCTGTGAGACCACCAGGAGAAGGGTGATATCGACCTTCGCCATGTCGATACTCATCATCAACTGGCTGATATTTTCACCAAGCCTTTAGACGAATCAACCTTTAATCGGTTGAGGGGTGAGCTTGGTGTGTGTTTCCCTTTTTAGATGGGGGAAACATTTTGGATCTTGTATTCTAGACTGACTCTTTTCGTTTGTTTTTCTTTTCTTTTGCATTTTAGCATACGCATTTACATTCAGAGCTTCATGTTTATAATCACTAGAATGTAACTATGCTCTGTTTAGTATGCTCCGATGCTTATATGAATGCTTGTAGCTTATGCTTTTCCTGATCACGAGTACATGTTATGAGCTGAGCTATTTTGGAATGGTGATTTTGCTTAATGTATATAGAATCTGAAAATATTCACCATTGAGATATGCAACTAGCATGTGTAGGATGTGTTGAGTTCATTCAAGCTTGTCATATATGCTAGGTTGCTATGTCTCTAGTTCTGAGTCTTTCACTTGCTTGGTCTGTTCATATCATGCCTAAAATTTGAACCAAGTTTTTAGTGAATTGAATAGATCGAGATGGGATTGCTTGTCAACACCTCACGGTATCGAGACTGTTTCTCATTGCACTTTGAGTTAAACTTGAGCCGTGTAGTGTATGACTGAAACCGTAGCTTTAAGCTTCTGATTGCTTCGGCATAGGCTTCGCTCGGTTGAAAAGTTAAGCGATGACAAGCTTTCAACCTCTCGCAATCACATGCTAATAATTGAACTTGTGAAATTTCACCGCTGCAACTCCGATATTAAAACTGAAATCACAAGTATATGCTTCACTCCTATGCATGATGATTGAACTTTGCTAGGGGTAGTTCACCTTGTATACATGTTTAGCACTGGTCTGGATTCCTGTCTATACATGTGTAGTGCTATTTTGATGGTGACTATCTTTTTGGCTAAAAACTGCTCACATGCTCATATGTTCATATTTCGTATCTATGATCAGTTTGAGCCTTCGCTATTTGAGTGCTTAGTTGAGTCATTGGAGTTCCACTGATTAGAGCATCTTTGCACTCTTTTGAATATATGCCTGAAGCTGCTAACTTGCATTTCTGACTTCATATGCATGTTGGAAGGGTGAGTTTCTTGCTTTGATGCCTTTTCTTGATTAGTGCATTTTCAACTAAGGGGGAGAAATTGCAAATCATATACTCCTGGATGTTCATCTAAGGGGAGTTTTCCTAGTTGCTTGCATTTGTCAAGGGGGAGTTTGCTAGTCGTGTTGAGCCTTTGCCTCTGTCTTGAGGAACTAGCAAACATTTTCAGGGCATTTTGTTTTTGGTTAATCTCAATTGGTTCGGAGCGTGTTTGGCCGAAAGGCATTGGTTTCGAGCTTGCATTGGTATCAAGCTTCCCTTGCTAGTTGTGTTGAGCCTCTGTGCCTCTATCTTGAGGGACTAGCATTTTGCTCCGATTTTCCAATTGGTATTTGCTAGCGGTGTTGAGCCTGTTCTACCTCTTCTTGAGGGCTAGCTTTGCTTTACTTGGTTGCGTCGAGCCGTTGCCCATGTCTTTGGGGACCAAGTTCTTTTGCTCTTACCACTTGACCTTCTTCGGCTTTGCTATGCTTTTGGGTCATTTGGTCGAGTTCTCTCCTCTCCTTCCTTCCTTCTTTCTTCTTTCTATTTATGATTTGTGTGAGTAGTTGACAATGCACTCATCAAGGGGGAGATTGCGGATACATGGGTGTATGCCGGGTCTCTGAGTGATGAGTGATTGTCAACGGGTATGATGCGCATGTTCTTTGGCTTGTGTTGTGCAGGTGTCGAGCACAGAGACAGTGATCGAGGGCAAGGTGAAGGTCAAGTTGAGACGTGGCGTGCTGACGGACCGGGTGCGGTGAAGGATGGGCGTGCTGTGCGGCGGACGTGCCATGCCGATGAACCGAGCGGTGAAGGGCGGACGTGAGGCTTGGACTGAGGGACCAGAGTGCCTGAGGATCAGCTGTGGTGGCTGGCAGCCTGTGACGACGACAAGTGAAGAAATGTGGTCATGTGTTGCCTGAGTCGTGGACTCGGGGACACGTGTCGATGGATGGGGTGCATGGGAGGTGCATCCCCTCTACGATGTCGGTTTGGTGGTAGAGCCAGGGAAAAACCATCGGGTGGACGGTTTCCAGGTTTGGGCCTCAAAACCTGGGCGTGGACGGTTTCCGAGTTTGGCCACAAAACTCGGGCTGAGGGTTTCCGAGTTTGGCCACAAAACTCAGGCGATGGACGGTTTCCAGGTTTGGGCCTCAAAACCTGGGTGCTGCGGGTTTGCTGAGTTTGGGCCTCAAAACTCAGACGATGGTGGGCTGGTTTCCCGGTTTGGGCCTCAAAACCGGGGGTTGGCTGGAAAAGGCTGGTTTCCCGGTTTGGGCCACAAAACCGGGGGTGCAGAGCGAGGGCGGCACGTGGCTGCGATCCAGAGGTTGCGTCGAGGCAACGCTTCGGTTCGAGCGGGCGTGGCCGTCGGATACACCTACCACCTGGGTTGGTCCAGAATAACCTTAGGGTTTAGCTGGCCCGCTCTGTAATTAGAGTAGAGAGGGGTAGAGTAGGAAATAGACTTAGGCTAGTTTAGTATAAGTAGAGGGAGACACCCTCCTCCCTAGTAATCTCAGTTTTAGTCATCTCATTTGCTCTTTGCTTCTAGGGTTTCCTGCTCTCCCATCCCCTGCTTTAGCTAGCTGAGATCCGCAGAGAGACTTGCCTCTGTGTACTGATGATTTGAGGAAGTGAGGCCGTATCCTCACGGTTGTAGCGTGTGTTTGCGCTACAGCTGCAGTTCGTGGTTGTGATTCGCGTTTTCTTCGTGTTCTTCGCGGAATCCTTTTTCTCCACGTTCTTCCCGTCGCTTGATCTCTTTGCTCGGTTCATCTTTTGAAAATCCGTTTGAACCAAGTTGTTCTAGATCGTGAGGCACTTCTTTCCACTGAAGGAATTAACCTCTAACCTCACGGTATAGGAGATCGATTGATTTTTTGTTTCGGGTCGAGTTTTCTCCCTTCCCCCGAAATCCTTCGATTCATCGATTTGGAGATAGGTTCAAGCCATGATCTCTTAGGGATAGCTCACTATACTCCTTTTGACTCCTCTCACCAAGTTTGATCCCTAGAGGATTCGTTTTGGGTGAGTTCGAGTCGAATCGGTGGACGAACAGCTCTGCTGCGGGGTGACCGAATGCTGGCTCGGGACGACCGGACGCTAGGGCAGTTGTAACACCTCTGGTGTTAAGCATGTAATTAACTTGACATATCATCATTATCATCTTAAAGCATCTTGATCATGATTTCATGTGTATGCATTTTGCTAAGTGTATCATTTTATGTGAAGTACCTCTATTGCAAAAACCCTAAAAGCCCTAATCTTCCTATAAGGGCAAAATGGTAATTTCACCTCTGTGCCTAGCTTTGTGTGATTCTTGTTCAGTTGGATGTCTTGAAGTTTTGTTGTGTTGGCCAAAGTTCAAAATCAAAATCAGATTTCAAATCCCTTTTGCAAAACCCTGATTTCCAAACCCTGGATTTTATCCCTCTTTTTGTGATTCAAAAATTATTCAAAATTTGAGGTTGGTCCAAAAAGCAAAGTTGTAGATCTGTCAAAGAGAAACAACTTTGGTATTTACAAATTTTCAAGTTGGAGTACAAAGTTTTGAGTTATTTCAAATTCATTCAAACCCCAACTTTTGTTCCCTTTTCAGTTTTCAAAATGAGTTCAAAAACTAATGGGTTTCAGGAAAAGTGTATAATAGCAAAGTTGTAGGTTTTGACAAATGGAACAACTTTCATATTTGCAGATTTTCAAGTTTCAGTTTAAAATCCAGAGTAATTTTGATTTGATTCAAATTTCAAAAGTGTCCGCTTTTCTGATTTCAAATATTGTTCAAAAACTATTTGGAATTTGAAAATGTTCATATTGACAAAGTTGTAGATCTCTTTTTTCTGAACAACTTTGGTGTTTTGAGTTTTTCCTGTGTAGTTCAAATTTTGGGAGTAATTTGCAAAGTTCAGAAATCAGCCAAAAGTCAAAACCTACACCCTACACTATTCCTCTTCTTCCTAGGGCCAGGGGGGGCCCGGCCATGGCGCCCCGCCGGCGTCGCGCGCGCCGCGTGTCTGGCTGCCGCACCCACGCCCCCGACCAGCCGCCTGCGTCCGCGCCATCATGCCGCCCCCGCACGCGCGCCAGTTGACCTCCGTCCCGTCCCCTACCGTGCCCAGCGCGTCGCCGCCGCGTGGCCATCGCCGGCGAGCACACGCCCGAGCCCCGGCTGCACGCTCTCCCCTCCGCCAGAGCGCAATCGAGTGCGCACGCCTCCGCCGTGCTTATCCACACCACCTCAAGGTCTCTACCGGCCCCTGGCCGTGCCTATAAGAAGGCCGCCGGAGCCCGACCTCCCTCACTCACCTCCGCCGCCGTCGCCAGCACTAGCCAGAGCCTCCCGTGCTCAACCACCTAGCTCAGCAGCTCCGCCTTGATCTGGTGAAGCTTCCCCACCCTCCAATTTCACCTCTACCGTCCCCGTTTGCCCGGCGTAGCTCGCCGTTGTCATCTCCGGCAGAAACCCGGCGAACTCAGGTTCGTGGAATTCGCCGTCTCCGGCCTTGATCATCTCCCTCCGACCCTCGCATTCGCTTCCTTGTCTCCACGCGACTCTAACCCGACCTTTCCGGTCGCGCCTTTCGCGCAGGATCGTCGGAGCGCCGTTCACCGCCATCCGCCGTCCGCCGGTCACCGTCGACCACCTCCCTCCGTTCATCCCCTTCCCTCGCCGAGCCGCTTAATCGACTCACGGTGAGCTCCTGATGCCGTCCCTACCCTCGGTTTCGCCGCGGAGTGACCGCAGTGGCCGGCGCAGCAGCGCCGCCGCCGTCGGCCGGCCGCCGGTGAGCGGAGGAGAAGAACAGTGCCAATTTTCTATTTCTTCAAACATGTGAATAGTGTTCAGATTTCATCTTTTTGTGTGATTTTCTGTGTTGATCCAAAAATTCTGAAATTTTTGTGGTAGACTCTTTATGCTCTGGAGTATTTTATAAAAATATGAAACTTGAGTTTTGTGCAAAAATTTGAAAATGTAAAATTCCCCTGTTAATTGAAAAATGAAGGTTTTGGTATTTTTGGAGAGTGATCTATAGCTCCAAAAATCTTGAGATAAAATTTGCAAGCTAGTTATGTCATGATGAGTCTCTGGTAAAATTTTGAAGTCATTTGGAGCAAGTTGATTTTTGAGCATTTATTTTAATTCCTAAATAGTGCCTTTTGTTAATTAATGCCTAGATTTAATTGAGCACCTTAATGACCTCCAAAATTTATGAAATTTGTTTTGCCATCTATCTACACCATAATGAACTTATGTGATTAATTTGGTAATTTTTGGAGCAACTTCATAAAATGACCTTTTAAATAAATTAAGAAAAATAGAAAAGATGGATTAGGGTTGGTAATAAGTGTTCAATGATGTGATCTTTGGATTGATTGAATTTCATAGACCCCTACCCTTTGGTCTATGATGTTTGTAATGCTATGTTTAGATGATGATTAGGATAATTACAATAAGGGCTAGTTTAATCAATATTGCTTAAGGAAGAAATGGTTACCTTTTATGCTCAACATAGATTTCGATTATGCCTTGCCTAAGAGTAATCTAGAATCAGTGGAATTGTCTTGCACCTTTAGTCCATGTCATCATTCTCATGAGCATTCATCATTGCATCCGTATAGTTGACGAAGAAGGCCCTGAAGTCGAGGTAGCCACCGAAGGATCTGTTCCCGAGGCGACCCCGAACTCCGACACCTATACCTACCCCGAGTCTGCTCTTTTTGCCATCCAAGGCAAGCCCCGGTGCATTTAACCCTTTCCTTGAATTTATAAATGTTTCCTTAAATGTCTTTGAGTTAAATTATTGCATTAGGTTGATAGGAGTTGAGTGAAATCCTATCTGATGCATTATCTACCTTGACCAATGAAACACCCGATACCTGCTTTTCAAAAACTATTTGCAAAATGCTTAGCAATGCTTTATGATAGATTTGCAATAAAAATGCCAATTTCAAAAGTGTGATCACTTTAAGAATATTTATGGGAAATTCTGGTTTACTCCCACTATTGGCTAAGTATCTGATCCGTACTTAGTCAATGGGAAGGAGAGGTTGTCCGCGAGTACGGTGCCGTCATGTTGTAGTCCGGGACTCAACAGTTGACACCGACCGGGACAGGGTTGAAAAACTGACAGGATCTGTACTCTTGGGTTAGAGTCCCGAGGTGCTTGTCGCTGGCTGGAAAACTTAGGGACCACCTGTATGGGGGCCTGCTGACTAAGACTTGCAACTATTCACATACTACGGAAAGCTTCGGCTCTGAGGAATCCTTTATTGGACCGACAACCGCGCACTGGGAGTGGAGAGATGGCGGAAGTAGCATGTACCCACGTGGGTTAAAGTCCCGGATTGGAGGGTTAAAGTCCCGAATTGGAGTGGTGTACTGTACTTCCGGGTGGCGTAGGGCCGGGCCCAATCTTGGAGGAATCGTGGTAGACGAGTTGGCATATGCAAGCTTGGGTGCTACATATGCAGTGTGGATAGGGACCCTCAGCTGAGTATTATTTATCCGGATTAACGCTGCTCCTCGGTTATGGAGACTTAGTCACTGACTGTCAACAGGGAGTGGTTCTCAACTAGGTCTGTTTTTTGTAAAAGTAAAATGAATCAAGGATTATGATGATACAAGGAAAATGTGAGTCTTTTCAAAATAAGGAACAAGGTTTGAAAAACGCTTTTCTGCAAAATACTTGAACTTGCTTAAAGCCTTACCTTGACTACCCTAAGCCTGCATTCCTGAGTCTTCTCCCTTTTTCTTTAGTCGGGTAAGTCTTGTTGAGTACCTTTGTACTCAGGGTTCTATTACCCATGTTGCAGGTACGGCAGATTCCCCAGTATGCCTTGGACCCTGCTGTGCGACTGTTGTTCAGGAAGAGGCCGATGAGGCCGATGAGTGATTATTCACCCTCGGGCTGGGTGAAGTATCTTATCTTTTAGTTATTGTCATATGCTACTCTGCCAACTCTATCTATTTGAACTATGGTCTGTAATAACTTCACTTAATTCTATGTTGAACCCTGGTTTGTAAAACTAATGTTATCTAAGTCTTCTGCTATTTACTCCGATGTTATTTGTCAATATGTTCAAGAGATTGTAACTGAATTGTGAGATGATCCTGCGGACATCGGGCACTGATGTAGCCCAGTGGCGGAACCCGGTCTTAATCTCTTGGCTGTACGGATCGACTGTCAGTGATTGACAGTGATCAGTGGGCCATGGGGTTAGGGCCGTTACGTCACAGCAGTGTGTCCGGTGGTTGAACACTCATCGGGTCCTTTTTTGGTCTTGACCGGATGCTCCATTCCCGATATGACCGGACTCGACGATGTCACTGTTCATCTGCATTTTCTGTATTGACCGGACGCTGCGTGTTGCGACCGGATGCTCTGTCTCCGTGAGTCCGGTCCAACTCAGAGAGCTACGAAATCGGTTTTTGCTTGACCGGACGCGTCCGGTGCTCTGCGACCAGACGCAGTCAGAGTCCGGTCCAAGCTATTTTGCACAGTTTTGTCCTTTGTGACCGGACGCTCGAGAAACGATCGGACGCTAGGGCACAGTGCGTCCGGTCCAACTCAGAGAGGTCTGAAATCGGACTTTGCCTGACCGGACGCGTCCGGTGCTTGTTGACCGGACGCAGGGTGAGTCCGGTCAGTGCTGTCTTAGCGCGTTTTTTGTTCGCGGTTCGCTCGTTCGTTGTCGGATTCGATTTCTGACTTTTACGTTGGCTTTCTAGAGTTGTGTAGTGTCCCGCTGTGCTTCTTGGAAGCATCCACCCTACATCTAGGGTCGTGGACACTAGCAAGCTCTAGGGTTTGCTTTTGGGGTTGATTCTTGGGACAGAGGCTACTAGTTTCTGAAAGGAAAATTTAAAGCTCCCATTCACCCCCCCTCTGGTCGCTTTCTGGTTGCTTCTCGGTCCTTCACTTAGGATTAAGTTTGAAGACACCACGAGCGACGGGCCCGCGAGACCCCGCAGGGGGGACCGACCAGTCTCCTAGGGAGACCGACCGGTCTGCCCTGGTGGCCTCTCGCCCTCTGCTTTCTTTCGTTACGTGTCCCGACTCTCTATCGTACCCATTCCGGTAACCTGATCCGTAGAATCGATAACCCTCGTAACGAACCTATCATGCCTATCATTCAATCCCCCTCAGCTATAAAACCAGCCTAGGCCTACCTCTAGATTCATTCAAGCCTCTCCCAGAAAACCAGCAGCAACAGAGCTCTCCTTCTACCAGCACTAATGGCCTCCTATCCAAGGATCGACCTCAACGAACCCACTAACGACTCGATGGCTCTTGTTGTCACCGCGCCAAAGGACCTCGCTGTAACACCATCCAAGGAGGTCGCTCTTGTTGATTCGCCTACGCCCGTTGATACTATCCCGCCTGAAGAAACCTCGTCACATCGGCAACAAGCTTTCTATGCTCAAACGGTGCCGGCGAGAAGACTTCCGACTTTCTCCGTCACCAAAGAGATCCCACTCCTTCCTCCTTGGCCCAATGAGACACTTTTTGGGCTAAAGACTAACAAGCTTGGAGAACCCATTGTCGTAAGATACACAACTGAAAACCCGCGCTCGCGCTTTGAGGGAGTCCGTGGTCACCCTGAGCAGATCAAGGTTACTCCACCTGCAACCAGGGCACCCACCACTCCTAATATCACGGCCAAACGCAAGAGGACTACCCAGCTAGATCGCCTCGGGGACAAAATTGAAGATCTTGAGAGAGATAATCTAGAGCTCAAACAGAAATACGCCTTGCTAGCCAAGACTACGAAAAGGATGGCCAGTACGATGCATGAATACCTAACTAAACACATTAGCTTGAAGGCTAAGGTCGTCAGTGCAGCCACTACGCTAATAGATCTGCTCGAGGGAGAGAAGAAAGAATAGTTTATCAGTAGTTTTATAAGGCACTCGTGTTTTTAGAGTCGTGTGTTTAAATCTAGTTTCGTTATGAGTTTTGTTTAGTTAAATTCAGTGTGTAATAAAAGTGCCTTAAACATCAATAAAGTGTGAGTTATCTTTTATATTGTTATTTTGGATATTTGTCTTGTCTCCACACGTTGTGATTAGCAGAAAACAGAAAATAAGTGTGGGAGAGAAGATGTCGACAGAATTACCGAAAAAACGATTGCGAAAATTGCACAAAACAGAAGACAACGCTACCAGGATCACGCACCACGAAGTGGTCCGCGGTTGGGCTCAGAGCCCAACCGGCTGGTTGGTGGGCCCCACCGGTCGGTCGGGGGTGGACCCCCCTTGCCTTCTCCTTCGTCCACGGTTCGGTACGTAATTGTTACACTCTATTTTTCGATATTTAAACTTCTGTTCAAATTAAAATCATATTCTTACAATTCCTAAACTTTAAAGAGAGATTGATTTGACATAAACACCCTTTCTAAAAAGACTTGTCCTGATTTTTGAAGAAACCCATACTATCTAAGAGTTGTTGTGGAATATGATAGAAGAATAATGAGAACTCAATTCTTAAAGTATGAGCATTGGAGAATTTTACTTGCAAAATTAAAAGAGATTAGCAATACTTCTCCTTTGTAGTAAATAAGTTACCTGCCAAGACATCAATCGATTATGGTTTACTTAAATACTGAGTTCTTTGTTGAGAAATTTATTATGCTCTGAAGATTGAGATCTTACAAATAAAGAAAGATTTACTCTTCCGAAGTAGTATTGTATTAGAGGCATGGGCTATACAAAAGTATGAAATATGAGGAAAGAAAAATGGACAAGTGTCCGACATACCTCAGAAAAAAAATATAAAAAAGAAAAAGTACTATGATAAAAATATGAAAAAGAGAAAAAGAAGATAGCCCATGGTCCCTCTAATTACAATAAGCCAGCAAGAGTGACAAATTTTAAAAGATTAAATGTCTTGATCTAAGAGTATAGCATTTTTCTACATTGACTTAGTAATATATAACTGCTTCATATAAATAAAAATGCTCTGGTAAGGAATTGAAGTACTACAAAAGGAGAAGGAAAGCTATGACTTGTTCCAAAATTCCAAAAAACTCCAATGTCTTACGCTAAAAGAAAAGGGTGATCTGTTTCAACTATCTTATTTCCCGACTTCTCAAAGATTTATGGTAAAACATGGAAAAGCCTAATGTTTGATATCTTATGATCCAATCTTTTATCGAGGACGAGTAAAAGTCTAAGTGTGCGGGAGCTTGTTCACACTTATTAACTCTTATTATTAAAGGTCAATTAAGCATGGAAATGGATGAATATATAAACTCCACCTTAGTATAGGGATTTAAACTAATGAATTCCATGAGTTTTGGTGAATTGTGAATCCGCAGGGACTAAACCAGGAAATCGGCACCGATAGCTTCCCATAGAAGGAAACCAACGGGAGATAACGCATTCGCCAAGTCAGGAACCTTCCAGAAGACTCCAGAGATCACGTAGAGACACCACGAGGAAGGGCACCCCGGTTGACTTCCAGGTGGGACCGACCGGTCCCCTGGGCCCATCGGTCGGTCACCCCCTGGCGCCTTTGGCTTCCGTCTTCTGCAAGCTACTTCCACCGCCTTTGAGGATCAATCTCAGCCCTACGTGAAGTCGGTTTGATCTGACGGTCGCGGTTGATCCCTCAGGGCTATATAAATAGGCCCCTGAGCCCCAGGTCAGACAGAAAGTCCCTCTTCAGAAGACTACGCTTCAACTAGAAACCCTAGAAGAGACTTCAGGAGTTAGCTTCCAAGTAGAAGACTAGATACCCCTCTAGTAGGATTAGAACCTAGTCTTATTTAGAACTAGAAGAGAGAGAGAGAGGAAGAGATCAAGAGGAAGCTCCGGCCTGTCGGATCAACTTCTTCATCTTGTACCTGTGGATTCAAGTTCTTCATCGACTTGCTTCGACGATTGTTTCGGTAATCAACATCTATATTTAAGTTTGAGCTATTGTTCTTATTATTCTTAAGGTTTAAGTGACTCTCTTTTGAGTACATTAATTCTAGTCGCTCTAGAGTTAGAGTAGTTGGATAGTGTAAGCGTGGTGCTTAGACTGGATAACTCATGTTTACCTCCTATAACGCCGATAAAAGTGGTAGTTCGCAAGGGTGACTCTTATAGCCTTGTTGATTCTTCTATAGTTCACTACCCGTGTGTAGGCTCGGTAGGATTATACATTTGCATAAAAGATTCATACTCTGTTGTGACCTTTTATGGCAATTTCCCCATTAAGAATAATAGACATATCACTCTTAAGTTAGGTTTAGATAACCTTAGTGATCCCCTCTATACTTTTAGCTTCTCCGTCCTTGTTAGTTACCCAGGGGTTAAACACTCAGACTCACTGGTATCCGTTCCTTTGGGTTCGATATTAAAACTGGGTTACTCTGGTGAAGTGCTACATCGGTAGAGCTTATCTGTGCGCTTGCGGATAAAGTAGAGTGTGCGTTAATTTATACCAACACTCATGCGCTTCCATGAGGGCACCACTCAAGTCAAATCCCTCCTCTACGAGTCGCACAAGCGGGAGTATGATAACTTTCGACATCAGCCTGGCGAGAGCATAGAGAGTTTATTCGCTCCCTTTCAGGTGATTGTCAACAAGATGCAAGCTAACAAGCAGCTGTTGCCTTTCGACGATCATGAGAGGGCTTTGAAGCTGTCGGTGTGGGACTCAAAGGTCCAGGCGATCATCGAATCGTCTAACTATGAGACCCTCACTTGTGACGAGCTCTTTAGTAAGCTCAAGTCTAGTGAGATTGATCCCATGTCGAGGGCTTCTTATGAGAATCCTTCTGGCCCGACTATGGCTTTGGTTTCTGGCTCTTCCGCTAACCCCTCTGCTGGCTTTGCACTCTCTTCACTCTTTTCTGTCACAGAGGACCAGCTGGAGTCTTTGGGAGACGAGGAGTTGGCTTTGCTTGCCAACCGGTTCACGCAGTTCCACAACAACCGCATGAACCGTCGCCGCGGAGGAGGACGCTCGGGTTGTTTCGAGTGCGTCGACCCCGACCACTTCATCGCCAACTGCCCCAAGAAGAACAAGCATTTGGGGAAGGGCGATCATGGGCACAAGTATGACTCCAAGCGCAAGGACAAGCACGTCCCTCCAAGGCACAAGAAGAGGGGCGGCTTCGACAAGGAGTACATCAAGAAGAAGTACTTGGAGAAGGCCCAGGCTGAGCAGCGTGCTTTCTTCGCCACGCTCACCGACGTCGACGGCTCGGATGACGACTCCGCCTGCTCAAGCGATGACAAGTCCGAGAAGATGAAGAAGATCGAGGACAAGCTGAACGGACTTTGCTTCTTCGCCGACGACGAGGGCCTCTGCACCATGGCGCTTGGTGATGAGGTCGAGGGCAAGCTGGAGCACACCCCTCGTGATGAGAACAACGACGACGACACCTCCCAGGTATCAATGACCCATGATGAGCTCTTTGCTGAGAATGAGAAGCTTATCGCCGCCTTGCTTAGTCAAGACAAGCTGCTTAGGCGTGCCGCTAGAGAGCGCAAGGAGTTCAGGCAGAAGTGGGAGGACACGGTGAAGGAGTTGGAGTTTGCTAAATCCACCATGGTCGTGTTGGAGGAGGTTGAGTGTGAGTCGTGCACCAAGCACATGACTGACCTTCTCACTTTGAGAGGTAAGTATGCTGCTTTGGTTGGAGAGGTGGATGAGCTTCGAGCTAGGCCTCAGTTGTTGGGTGCGTGCAAGACTTGTCCTGTCTTGCAATCCGAGTTGGCAGAGAAGGATGCCAAGATTGAGTCTCTTGAGAAGGCCAGCTCGGGTAGCACTTGTGTCACGAGGTGTGCTTTGTGTGAGGGTTTGGAAATGGAGATTGCCAATGTCAAGCATGGCAAGATGCCAACCGAGGAGGAGAACACATACCTTCAGACCATCTTGTCATGGGTCTCTTGTAGTGGGCCGCAGCTTGGGATGATGATCTCCCAATTCAAGCGAGCTGCTGGAGGTCCTAGTGTAGGTTTTGCTCCGGGTGTTGATCTTTCTGCTTTTGGGAAGATTGGAGAGTCGAGTGGTCTGAACCCGAGTGAGAAGCCCAACTCCACCACTACTCCCAAACTTACCAAGCTTCCACCCAAAGAGCCTGCTAAGCCTGGCACCAAGGATGGGGTGTTTCAGGAACCTCCATGAGCTCCACCCAAGAACCAAGTGTGGCATCCCAAACCCAACCACCTCAAGAACAAGCTGGACACAATGCCACCCATCCAGGAGGAGTGCTTGCCACAGAAGGGCAAAGTGAACCATACCCACAACCGTGAGTACCAACAACCCCCTTTGCGTGCAGTGAGGTACCATTGTGACTATTGTGGGAGAGATGGTCACTTGAGTGAGTTCTGCTTTAGGCGCAAGAGAGAGATGCGTCGTGCCAGAGAGATGGACAACTCGGACATGTACCATCCTTTCCATGATGTGCACATGCCAAACGTCCAGAGGAGAGCTCCGAGGAGAGCAGCTAGGCCTAGAGGTGCAGCACCTCAAGGTCCTAGGCGTCAGGGAGGAGGTGCCCGACGGGGTCCTGCTTTTGCAGGTCACGGACCCCATGGCGGAGGCTTTGTTGAGCGTTTCCCTCCACCGCATTTTGACTATTGCGATGGACTCTCTTTCCTTAGCGGACCACATTTTCCTGTATGTGGTGATCGCTACCCCCATAGACAGGCTAGGAATGGTTTTTTGACTGACCGTTCTTTTGAGCAGCCGGCCCAACACTGGTATTCTTCTTACTTCACTAACCCCAGTGTTGGACCGTATGCTCACCCTATGTATTTTTATTGATGTAGGTAAGACGGTTGGAGGACATTTGGTTGGTGGATTCCGGTTGTTCGAGGCACATGACCGGAAACGCCAAGTGGTTCTCCAGCCTTAGCCCTGTTGCCGGAAAGGAGTACATTACCTTCGGCGACAATAGTAAAGGTAAGGTGTTGTCTCACGGGTCGGTGCGGGTTAATGAGCACTTTGTGTTGTGCGATGTTGCTCTTGTTTCTAACCTGCATTTTAACTTGCTTTCTATTTCGCAACTTTTTGATGATGACTATGAGATTCGTTTTAAACCGAATCTCAGTCGCATTTTAGATCCTTAGGGCAATCTTGTATGTTTGATTTCGCCCTTTGGGAAAGTCTTTCGCGCGAATTTCTCGGAGTCGTTTGGTGTTTCCCGCTGTCTTTTGGCTAGTCCTTCTTCCTCCGATCTTTGGAAGTGGCATAGGAGGCTCGGTCATTTAAGCTTCATCTTGCTTGCAAGACTTAGCTCACTTGGCCTAATCCGAGGATTGCCCAAGCTTTCGATGGAGAAGGATCTAGTTTGCCATTCTTGCAGACATGGAAAGATGGTTGCCGCTCCTCACCATCCAGTGACTAAGGTCTTGACCTCGCACCATGGAGAGCTTTTACACATGGATCTTGTTGGTCCGGCTCGGGTGAGCTCAGTTGGGGGGAAGTGGTATGTTTTGGTTGTAGTTGATGACTTTTCGAGGTATTCGTGGGTCTTCTTTTTGACTGAGAAGACTAAGACTTTCTCATTTGCTCACAATCTGATTTTGCGTCTTCAGAACGAGTTCCCTTTGAACTCGATGCGAGCTATTAGAAGTGATAATGGTTCCAAATTCAAGAATTCGGATTTTGGGAAGTTTTGTAACCGCCTTGGTTTGGAGCATCAGTTTTCTTCCCCCTACACACTGCCCCAAAATGGTGTTGTAGAGAGGAAGAATCGGACCCTTGTTGAGATGGCCAAGACGATGCTCGATGAGCATAGGACTCCTAGGCGTTATTGGGCCGAAGCTATAAACATTGCATGCTACATTTCAAATTGCATTTTTCTAAGAGCTTTCTTGAAGAAGACCTCTTATGAGTTGCGTTTTGGTTGACAGCCCATGGTGAGTTATTTTAGAGTCTTTGGTTGCCACTGTTTTATATTGAAGAAAGGCAACCTGGACAAATTTGAGTCTCGTTCTTCTGACGGTGTATTTTTGGGTTATGGCACTCACACTCGCGCATATCATGTAATTAACCTTGATACTAACCGAGTCATGGAGACATCCGATGTCACCATCGACAAGACCCTTGTTTGTCCTTCTTCTCGTTTTGAGCGTGCAGGTGATCATGAGGTTGGTGAGCCTCTTTTCGACGATGAGGACGAGGATGCTGAAGGCATGGGTGACCCAGCATTGCCTCCACCTGCTCTGCCGCCAACAGCGGCTTCTATGATGACTCACGGCCCCGACACGTCTTCTTCCTGGGGGCCCTGGGATCCGCCACCCTGAGCGGTACCTTTTGTACCCGGGGAGGCACCAGCTGCTGTTGAGGGGGAGGCTACTTCAGCTCGGGAGGCACCACGACACATCCAGCGCCAGCACCCACCTCAGCAGATGATCGGCAACATCGACAAACGTGTCACTCGGTCCAGGTCACAGCAAATCTCGCACTTCGCTAATTCTGCTTTTGTTGCTAATTTTGAGCCCCGAGATGTTGGACACGCTTTGATGGAACCGGATTGGGTCAATCCCATGCATGAGGAGTTAAAAAATTTTGAGCGAAATTGGGTTTGGGTTCTAGTTCCACCTCCTCCAGACTGTAAGCCTATTGGGACAAAATGGTTTTCAAAAACAAGCAAGGAGAGGATGGCCACGTGGTTAGAAACAAGGCCAGGCTTGTAGCAAAGGGTTATAGTCAGAAGGAGGGGATAGACTATGCAGAGACTTTTGCTCCTGTAGCTCGTTTGGAGGCTATTAGGATACTCTTGGCTTTTGCTGCATCCAAAGGTTTCAAACTTTTTCAAATGGATGTCAAGAGTGCCTTCTTAAACGGCTACATAGAAGAGGAAGTTTATGTTGAGCAACCCCCCGGTTTTGAAAATCCCAAGTTTCCAAACCATGTTTCTAAACTTCACAAAGCTTTATATGGTTTGAAACAAGCCCCTAGAGCCTGGTATGATAGGTTGAAAACCTTTTTGCTTGCTAAGGGTTTTAAAATGGGATGTGTAGATAAGACGCTCTTTCTCCTCAGGCAAGGCAAAGACGCACTCTTGGTCCAGATTTACGTGGATGATATCATTTTCGGTGGTTCTTCTCACGCTTTGGTTGCCAAGTTTGCAGATACTATGAGCAGGGAGTTCGAGATGAGCATGATGGGCGAGCTGACATTCTTTCTCGGGTTGCAAATTAAGCAATCCCGAGAGGGGACGTTTGTGCAGCAGGGCAAGTACACCAAAGACTTGCTGAAGAGGTTCGGTATGGGTGAGGCCAAGCCTCTTCCAACACCCATGTCGACGACGACTGCCCTGGATGCGGACAAGGATGGAGAAGCAGTGGACCAGAAGGAGTACCGAAGCATGATCGGGTCGCTGCTCTACGTGACGGCGACACGCCCGGACATCCAGTTTGCGGTGTGTCTGTGCGCGCGCTTTCAGGCATCGCCGCGCACTTCTCACCGTCAGGCGGTAAAGCGCATATTCAGGTACCTTCGTTTCACACCTGAGTTCGGGATTTGGTATTCTGCTTCCTCCACCCTCTCCCTTTGCGGTTATTCGGATGCCGATTTTGCTGGTTGCCGTATTGAGCGCAAGTCCACTTCTGGGACTTGCCAGTTTATTAGTTCTTCTCTTGTATCGTGGTCTTCTCGCAAGCAGTCTAGTGTCGCTCAGTCTACCACCGAGGCTGAATATGTTGCTACGGCTAGCTGCTGTTCCCAGTTGCTTTGGATGATGGCCACTTTGCGTGATTTTGGTCTAAGCTTTTCTCGCGTGCCTTTGCTTTGTGACAGTACGAGTGCTATTAGCGTTGCTAAGAACCCCGTGCATCACTCGAAGACCAAACACATTGATGTGCGCTTTCACTTTTTGCGAGACCACCAGGAGAAGGGTGATATCGACCTTCGCCATGTCGATACTCATCATCAACTGGCTGATATTTTCACAAAGCCTTTAGACGAATCAACCTTTAATAGGTTGAGGGGTGAGCTTGGTGTGTGTTTCCCCTTTTAGATGGGGGAAACATTTTGGTTCTTGTATAATAGACTGACTCTTTTCGTTTGTCTTTCTTTTCTTTTGCATTTTAGCATACGCATTTACATTCTGAGCTTCATGTTTATAATCACTAGAATGTAACTATGCTCTATGTAGTATGCTCTGATGCTTATGTTGATGCTTGTAGCTTATGCTCTTTCTGATCACTAGTACATGTTGTGAGCTGAGCTATTTTGGAATGGTGAATTTGCTTAATGTACATAAAATTTGTAAATGTTCACCATTGAGATATGCAACTAGCATGTGTAGGATGTGTTAAGTTCACTCGTGCTTTTCATATATGCTAGGTTGCTATGTCTCTAGTTCTGAGTCATTCACTTGCTTGGTCTGTTCATATCATGTTTAAAATTTGAACCAAGTTTTAGTGAATTGAAAAGATCGAGATGGGATTGCTTGTCAACACATCACGGTATCGAGACTGTTTCTCATTGCACTTTGAGTTAAACTTGAGCCGTGTAGTGTATGACCGAAACCGTAGCTTTAAGCTTCTGATTGCCTCGGCATAGGCTTCGCTCGGTTGAAAAGTTAGTCAATGACAAGCTTTCAACCTCTCGCAATCACATGCTAATATTTGAACTTGTGAAATTTCACCGCTGCAACTCTGATATTAAAATTGAAATCACAAGTATATGTTTCATTCTTAGGCATGATGATTGAACTTTGCTAGGGGTAGTTCACCTTGTATACATGTTTAGCACTTGTTTAGAACTCCTGTCTATACAAGTGTAGTGCTATTTTGATGGTGAATACCTTTTTGACTCAAAACTGCTCATTTTGCTCATATGTTCATATTTCGTATTTGTGATCAGTTCGAGCCTTTGCAATTTGAGTGCCTAGTTGAGACATTGGAGTTATACTGTTTAGAGCATCTTTGCACTCTTTTGATTATATACATGAAGCTACTAACTTGCATTTTGACTCATATGCATGTTGGAAGGGGGAGATCTTTGCTCTTTGAGAACACAAGGTTGATATGTGCCCTTGTGGTTCCCTTCCTGAGTGATGAGTGATCGATCAACTGGCAACATGTCTCTTGGCTGTGTTGATGTGCAGGTGCGGAGCTCAGAGACAGTGGTCGAAGGTGAGGTGAAGGTCAAGCGGGACGTGTCGTGCCGACGGACCGGGAGCGGTGAAGGGCGAACGTGGAGCTTGGACTGACGGACCGGGAGACCTGAGGACTAGCTGTGGAAGCTGGGACGTGGCGTCGACAAGCAAGAAGACATGGGGATGTGCGGTGCATTGGCCGAGTCGGGAGGAAGGTGATGGCGTCGTGACACTTGGCGGGAGGCCGAGAAGGATGGCGAATGCACTGTGCCCGGCGTGGAGGCTGGACATGCTCTGGCATCGGTGCTGGAACTCGGGGTGTGTGAACCACATGCCGTCTACGACACGGGTTCGGTAGCTGAGCCTCAAAAAGCTACCATCGACGGTTTCCGAGTTTGGGCCTCAAAACTCGGGGTGGCCGGTTTCCGAGTTTGGGCCTCAAAACTCGGCAAGGACGGTTTCCAGGTTTGGGCCTCAAAACCAGGGCGCGCGGGTTTCTGAGTTTGGGCCACAAAACTCAGCCGGAGGACAGGTTTCCCTGTTTCAGCCTCAAAACCGGGGGAAGGCCCAGGTTTCCCGGTTTCGGCCTCAAAACCGGGGGGAGGTCCGCAAAAAGAACGGTCGACACGTGGCGGTGTGGAGAGGCTGGTGCGGTGGCACAGCTATCCGCAAGGGAGGCGCGGTGGCCGGCAGGGCGGCACGTGGCGGCATCCTGAGGCTTGCGTCGAGACGAAGCTAAGGGTGAGGAAGGCGCGTGGCCGTCGGATTGACATCAAGCAGAGTTGGATTGGGATACCCCTAGGGTTGGCCATTTCGCTGACCTACCTAGGGTTAGAAGGGGATTATTGTTTAGGCTATAAATAAGAGAGGCACCCCTCCTCTCCTCTTATCCTCGCAGTCATTTGCTCTAAGCACTCTCTCTCTCTTTAGCCCTCTGCTTAGGTTCTAATCATACCTGGTTGTAGAGGATCCACAGAGAAGACTCAATCATGCCTCTGTGTTTTTGGGAAGTTTAGGAAGTGAGACTGTAATCTCACGTTTGTAGCGTGTGTTCGCCACACGGTTGCAATTTCAGGCTTGTGATTCGCGTTTTGTTTGTGTTCTTCACGGATTGCTTTTTCTCCTAGTTTTCCCGTTGCTTGATCTCTTTGCTTGGTGCATCTTTTGCAAATCCATTTGAACCAAGTTGTTCTAGATTGTGAGGCTATTCTTTCCACTGAAGGAATTCATCTCAAACCTCACGGTCTAGGAGATCGAACGATTTTCGTGTTGGATCACGTTCTTGCTCCCTTGCCCCGAAATTTTGTGATTCACCGATTTGGAGTTAGGTTCGAGCCATGATCTCTTAGGAGTAGCTCACTAACATCCTTGTGACTCCTCAGATCAAATCCTAGGCCTAGTGCATTTGATTCGGAGGAGATCGGGTTGAATCACCGAAGAACTGTACTGAAATCGTTGGCATCGGACGCTGACATGGGAGCATCGGACGCTAGGGTTCCAAGCATCGGATGCTCCGGTGACGCGTGTCTCTTTCTCAGCGTTTGTAGTGGCATTGGACGCTAGGCATCGGACGCGTCCGTTGTCCATCGGACGCGCCGAAGCCTTTGCATCGGACGCTGGGTGATTACTGTTCACAGCGTCCGATGGCCGAACAGTAAGGTTCCCGAGATGCACTGTTTGCATCGGACGCGTCCAGTGGTCAGGCATCGGACGCAGGCCAGGATCCGATGCAACTGGTTTTGCACGTTTTCGTCCGCGGTTTGTTCGTCTGTTGTCGATTTTGATTTCCAGTTTTTGCGTTGGGTTCCTAGAGTCGTAGAGTGTCCCGCTGTTCTTCTTGGAAGCATCCACCCTACATATAGGGTCGTGGACATTATTCGAGCCCTACGCTTGCTTACGGGGTAACTCTGGGACAGTGGCTAAAAGTTTCTGAGAAGAAATTTTAAAGCTCCCAGTCACCCCCCCTCTGGTCGCTTTTCGGTCCTTCAATTGGTATCGGAGCCGGTTAAGGATCTCTTCTACCTTAATCGGTTTCGGATCCTAAGGGCGACATGGATCGAGGGAATGGCAAGGCTCCCTACTTCGATGGGACGAACCATCCCTATTGGAAGATTCGGATGCGTGCTTATCTTTGCAGCATCAGTTCTTCTATCTGGGAAATATGTGAGGATGCCGATTACGTGGTTCTTGCGGCTCGAGTTGGTCAGCACCAGATTGACCAACACGAGGCTAACTCTAAGGCCCGTAATGCGCTTTTGGCCAACCTCTCTCTTCCTGAGTTCGAGCGTGTCTCTGAGCTTGAGACGGCACGAGAGATCTGGGTGAAGATTCAAAGCTATCACGAGGGGACCGCTTAGGTCAAGACCAGACTCTTCAAGACGTACAAGCGTGAGTACGAGAACTTTGTTCAGTTGGAGGGAGAGACGATTGAAGCTATGTTCGCTCGTTTCCAAACGATTGTGAACAAGATGCGTGCCAATCGGGCCAACGTACCCTATGGCGATCATGAGAGGGCACTCAAGCTGTTATACGCCCTGGATCGGAGGGTATGGGAGGTGAAGGTGTCGACTATCATTGAGTCTGCTTCTTATGACACCCTCACCATGGACGAGCTTTTCAGCAAGCTCAAATCCACCGAGATTGATCACTTGACTCAGGCCAAGCTGAAGAACCCATCTTCACATTCCATGGCTTTGGTCTCAGGCAAGGGTGGATCAACTCTTTCCGCTGACGTTTCACCACCTCTCTTTGTTTTGTCTTCTTTGCTTTCAGTGACTGAGGAGCAGGTGGAGGCGTTGGACGATGAGGAGCTCGCCCTCATCATCACCCGGTTCTCGCGGTTTCACAACAACCGCTTGAATCGCCGGCGTGGTGGCGCACGTGAAGGCTGCTACGGATGTGGAGATCCGGATCACTTCGTCGCGAACTGCCCCAAGCGCGACAAGTCCTTCCCTAGCAAGAACCGCAATTCCAGGCGCAAGGGCAAGCCTGAGAACAAGGCCGGGAAGAACAAGAAGAAGGGCGGCTACCATCGTGAGGACATGGAGAAGGCTTTCGACGCCAGCAAGCGTGCTTTCCTCGCCACCTTCAGCGATGGCGAGAAGACCTCCGACGGCGACTCCAGCGACGACGGATCTGAGCACAAAACTGAGGATCGCTTCAACGGACTCTGCTTCTTCGGCAAATCCTCCAAGGGCCTTTGCACCATGGCCTTGGATGATGAAGACTCCAAGCGCTAGGACGGGGATGATGGCACCGACGACGACGACGATGCTTCCGAGGTATCATCCTCTTCTCTTATCGATCGTCTTACCGGTGAGCGTGATTCCCTCGTCGAGATAGTCCTAGGTCAGGATAAGAACCTCAGGCGAGCTATCCGTGAGCGTAATGAGTTTAAGGCTAAGATGAATGATGCGCTTAAGGAGCTTGAGTTTGCTAGGTCCGAGGTAAAGGTGACCGATGAGGAGGACTGTGAGGAGTGCACGATGCATATGACAAACTTTACCACCCTGCAAACAAAGTATGCCTCTTTGATTGAGGTGTATGATGAGCTGAAGAGTAGGCTAGACTTGGTGGGTGATTGCAAGGAGTGTTCCTCTCTGAAGAAGGAGCTGGAGGTGGTGAAGGCGAGGCCTTCTTTGTTGGGTGCTTGCAGGCTCTGTCCTGGCTTGCAAACTGAGTTGGGAGAAGTTAATGCCAAACTTGCTGAAGCCATGAAGGCCAGCTCAGTTAGCACCCCGGCCGCTCCATGTGAGCGATGCGTGGGGATGGAGCTAGAGATTGCCAACTGCCGGCATACCAGGATGCAAAACGAGGAAGAAAACACATACCTTCGGTCCATTCTGAGTTGGGTGTCATGTAATGAGCCGTAGTTGGGCATGATGATCAGTCAGTTCAAGAGGGGAACTGATTGCTCGGGAGTAGGCTTTGAGTCAGGTGGGAAGAAAGCTAGCACCTTTGGCAAGATTGGTGAGTTTAGTGGAGTGAACTCTAGTGAGAAGCCATCCACTATCCCTAAGCTCATCAAGATCACCCCACCTGAACCTCCCAAGCCTATCACCTAGGATGGGATCCTTGATGAACCTCCCAAGGCTCCACCTCGCAAGCAAGTGTGGGTTCCCAAACCTAACCATCTTCGGAACACACTTGACACCCTTCCTGACGTCTCTAGTGATCCCCTTCCGAAGGGCAAGCAGATGGCTAGAGTGAACAACCCTCGCAACCATAGAAACCAACAACCCAAGAGAGTGGTGAGGTTTGAGTGCGAGTACTGTCACCGTGAGGGTCACCTAGCTGAGTTTTGCTTTCGGAGGAAGAGAGACGCCAGGAAGGAGTTGGAGCTGAACAACCAGGCCAGGCACCACCCTCTCCATGGTGTGCAAGGTCGGGGAGTTCAGAGGCAGGGCGCTAGGCCTGGAGATGCACCCCCTCAGGTAGCTAGGCCCAAGGCAGTTAGACCACGGGGTGGTGGTTATGCCCGTCGCGGTTCCGGTCGTCCTCAATACGATCTGGAGCCAAGTGTAAGAGGCTTTGCTGCTCAGTCCCACAGCGGACCACCTCTTCAGTATGGTGGTGATCGCTTTGCTCAGTTGGGACAGGTAGGTCAGTTTGGAGGTTTTTCGTTCCATAGCGGACCACCCTTTCAGGTTGGTGGTGATCGCTATCCACCCATGGGACGAGGACAGCTTGGTGTTGCTACTAACACTTTTTCTGGGCCTATGACACAGCACTGGTATCCTTCTCAGTATACTAACCCCAGTGTTGTGCCATATGTTCATTTCCTGCCTTTCTATTGATGCAGGAACTTCGGTTGGAGAACATGTGGCTTATGGATTCCGGGTGTTCGCGCCACATGACCGGAAAGAAGGAATGGTTCTCCAGCCTTAGCCCCGTGATGCACAAGGAGTACGTCACTTTTGGGGATAATAGTAGAGGTAAGGTTGTTTCTCAGGGAGCTATCCGGCTCAATGAGAGTTTTGTTCTTAAGGATGTTGCTTTGGTTTCTAACTTGCACTATAATTTGCTTTCTGTTTTGCAACTTCTTGAGGATGATTTTGAAGTGCGCTTTAAGAAGGGTTTGAGTCGTGTCTTAGACCCTTGGGGAGATCTTGTTTGTTGGATTGTCCCTTTTGGCCGTGTTTTCAGAGCCGATTTTTCTCGTTCTTTCGGCTCTGCTAGATGTTTGATGGCCGGTCCTTCTTCTGATTTGTGGAAGTGGCATAGGAGGCTCGGTCACTTGAGTTTTGACTTGCTTGCAAGACTTAGCTCACTTGGCCTAATCCAAGGATTGCCCAAGCTTAAGTTTCAGAAGGACCTTGTTTGCCATCCCTGTCATCACGGGAAGATGGTTGTTGCTTCTCACCCACCTGTTAATCAGGTGATGACAAAGCGACCCGGCGATCTTTTACATATGGACACAGTTGGTCCAGCTCGGGTTTGCTCAGCGGGTGGGAAGTGGTATGTTCTAGTGATCGTTGACGATTTTTCGAGGTACTCTTGGGTATTTTTCATGGAGGGTAAGGATGAAGCTTTTCCTTTTGCTCGTGATTTGATTTTGAGGTTGAAAACTGAGTTTCCCCCTGATACCATCAGAGCTATTCATAGCGATAATGGTACTGAATTTGATAACTCTCAGTTTGTCTCCTTCTGTTCTTCTAATGGAATCGAGCATCAGTTTTCTTCTCCTTATGTCCCCCAGCAAAACGGTGTTGTTGAGCGCAAGAACCGGACCCTTGTTGAGATGGCTAGGACGATGCTCGATGAGCATAGGACTCCTAGGCAATTTTGGGCCGAGGCAATCAACACCGCTTGCCATGTTTCAAATCGCATCTTTCTTCGGGCTTTCATGAAGAAAACTTCTTATGAGTTGCGTTTTGGACGAGTACCCAAGCTGTCTCATTTTCGGGTGTTTGGTTGTAAGTGCTTTATCCTGAAGCAAGGCAATTTGGATAAGTTTGAATCTCGCTCTGCTGATGGCGTGTTTCTTGGTTATGCTTCGCATTCGCGCGCTTATCGAGTACTTAATCTTCAGACTAACCGGATAGTGGAGACCTGTGAGGTCACATTCGATGAAACTATGCCTTGTATTTCTTCTGCTTTTGATGTTGCAGGAGAACAGGAGCTGGGAGAGACTATCTTTGTGGAGGAGGAGCAGGAGAATGCCGATTGGGGTGATCCCGAGCCAACTCCACTGGCTGCCTACGTCGACCCTGTGACGACTACTTCAGCTCGAGGACCCGATCCCATGACTTCTTCCTCTTGGGGTCCTCTGGAGCCACCTCTCCAGCAAGCACCGGCTGCACCTGAGAGAGCGACTGCATCTGGCGAGGGGGAGGCTACTTCGGCAAGGCAAGCGCCCCGAAGCGTTCAGCATGTTCACCCTCCACAGCAGATGATCGGCGGTATCGACCAGCGAGTCACGCGGTCGCGAGCGTATGAAATCTCTCACTTTGCTCATTCTGCATTCGTTGCTTCTTTCGAGCCCAAAGATGTTGGACACGCACTTTCTGATGCTAATTGGGTCAATGCCATGCATGAGAAGTTAGAAAACTTTGAGCGAAACCAAGTTTGGACCCTAGTTCCACCACCACCAGAATGCCACCCTATAGGTACCAAATGGGTTTTCAAGAACAAAGAGGGTGAGGATGGGATGGTTGTGAGAAACATGGCTAGGCTAGTAGCTCAGGGTTTTTGCCAAAAAGAGGGGATAGATTATGAGGAAACCTTTGCTCCTGTAGCCCATTTAGAAGCCATTAGAATCCTTCTAGCCTTTGCTGCTTCGAAGGGTTTTAAGCTGTATCAGATGGATGTTAAAAGTGCCTTTCTGAATGGGTATATGGAGGAAGAGGTTTATGTTAGGCAACCCCCAGGTTTCGAGGATCCCAAGTTTCCAAACCATGTTTATAAACTTTCAAAAGCTTTGTGTGGTTTGAAACAAGCCCCGAGAGCGTGGTACGATCGTTTGAAAACCTTTTTACTCTCCAAGGGTTTTAAAATGGGACGGGTCGATAGAACTTTGTTTCTCCTCAAGCAAGGCAACGATATCCTGTTAGTCCAGATTTATGTGGATGACATCATCTTTGGTGGCTCTTCTCATGCGCTTGTTGCAAAGTTTTCAGATACTATGAGCAGGGAGTTCGAGATGAGTATGATGGGCGAGTTGACTTTCTTCCTCGAGTTGCAAATTAAGCAAACCCGGGACGGGACGTTTGTACATCAAGGCAAATACACAAAAGACATCCTGAAGAAGTTCAACATGGGCGAGGCCAAGCCTCTCACAACGCCCATGCCGACGACTGTGGCGATGGACGCGGACCAAGACGGAGAGCCGGTTGACCAGAAGGAGTACAGGAGCATGATTGCCTCGCTCCTGTACCTGACGGCGACGAGGCCAGATATACAGTTCACTGTGTGTCTGTGCACTCGTTTTCAGGCGTCCCCTCGGACTTCCCACAAGCAGGCGGTTAAGCGCATCATGAGGTATCTTTGATACACTCCTGAGTTCGGACTTTGGTATTCTGCCTCTTCGAACCTCTCGCTTTGTGGTTATTCCGATGCGGATTTTGCCGGCTGTCGGCTTGAGCGCAAGTCTACTTCTGGGACTTGTCAGTTTCTTGGCTCTTCCTTGGTTTCGTGTTCTTCTCGCAAGCAGTCGAACGTAGCCCAGTCCACTACAGAAGCCGAATATGTTGCCGCTGCCTCTTGTGCTTCGCAGCTTTTATGGATGGTTGCTACATTGCATGATTTTGGTCTAGATTTCAGTCGGGTCCCTTTGCTTTGCGATAGCACTTCTGCCATTAGTGTAGCAAAGAACCCTGTTCTCCACTCCAAGACCAAACACATCGATGTTCGCTTTCACTTTCTTCGGGATCACTATGAGAAAGGCGACATTGATCTTAGGCATGTAGACACCCATAACCAGGTTGCGGATATTTTCACCAAGCCTTTGGATCTCTCAACTTCTACTAGGTTGAGAGGTGAACTTGGTGTGTGTTTCCCTTTTTAGATGGGGGAAGCACTTTGTTTATGTACCATAGACTAACTTTCTGATCCTTTTTATTTTTGGGTCTTAAGTCTTTTTAGCTTAATTTTGTAACTGTTTCTGACTTCATCGTGTATGCATCTTACATTTTAGAGCTCCATGTCTATAGTCTTGAGAATGAATCTATGCTCTGATTAGTGTATACTACGATGATATATGATGCCTATAGCTTAGGCTCTTTTTGATCACTAATACATGTTGTGAGCTAAGCTATTTATCAGAATGATGAACATGCTTAATAAACTTATAACTTGAATCCATGTTCACCATTGAGATTGGCAACTAGGATGTGTAGGATGTGTTGAGGTCACTTGAGCTATTTCATATATGCTAGGTTGCTATGTCTCTAGTTCTGAGTCATTCACTTGCTTGGATTGTTCATATTCTTCTTAAAATGAACCAAGTTGTAGTGATTTGAAAAGATCGAGATGGGATTGCTTTGTCAGCACATCACGGTATCGAGACTATTTCTCATTGCACATTGAGTTAAACTTGAGCCGTGTAGTGTAAGACCGAAACTGATGCTTTAAGCTTCTGATTGCATATGCATAGGCTTAGCTCGGTTGAAAAGTCAGGCTTTTGACAAGCTTTCAACCTCTCGCAATCACATGCTGATTCTAAACTTGTGTTAATAACCGCTGCAAATTCTCCGATAAAATCTGAAAACACAAGTCTATGATTCTTTCTATAGCATGATGATTGAACTTTGCTAGGGGTAGTTCACCTTGTATACATGTTTTAGCACCTGCTCGACTTCCTGTCTATACATGTTCGGTGCTAGTTTAAATGGTGACACTCCTTTTCAGAACAGCTTAAAAATTGCTCACTTGGCTTATGCATTCATATCTTGTAGGTAGTGATCAGTTTGAGCCTTTGCTAGCACGTGTGTATGTTGCTATGTAGTCGGATCAACACTCTTTAGAGCATTTATTCACTCTTTCGAGTATATACCTGAAGCTGCTAACATGCATTTTTGACTCATAAGCATGTGTCCGACTTCGTTAGGCATGATATAGCTCCGCTTGACTTACTTGAGCTCTTTTCCCTGTTTCTTTTGATTGCAAATTGCCCCCAAGGGGGAGAAAATTTTGTGGTGTCAATTTGCAATTTATGCTTCGCTTGTTGAGGGGGAGTCCTTGAGTAAGGGGGAGTTCTGCCTTCTTTGGTAGATGTGTTTTTCATTTATCGATCTTTTTAGCTAGTTGCGTCGAGCCCTTGTGCCTCTGTCTTGAGGGAATAGCTATCTTCATCCTCTTGTGAAAATTCTTGATTGGTATCGTGTCTACTGCTGGTTGTGTTGAGCCTCTGTGCCTCTATCTTGAGGGACTAGCAGTAGTTGCTTTCTCTTGCACTCTTCAGTTGGTATTTGAGCTTTTGGCTAGTGGTGTTGAGCCGTTTTCTGCCTCTTCTTGAGGACTAGCTTGTCTTTGACTTGGTTGCGTCGAGCCGTTGCCCATGTCTTTGGGAACCAAGTCTTGTGCTCTGATTTTGATCGAGTTTTGCTCCCTGATGAGTTGTTGTTCCGATCTCTTGCTTGGTTGTGTCGAATCTTTGCCCATGTCTTTGGGGACCAAGCTTTGCTTATCTTGAGCTGTTCTTCTTAGGCCTTTTCATTGGCTTTTGGACATCTCGGGTGAGTTTTTCTCCTTCTATCTAATTCTGCTTTCTTTTATTTTCGTTACGGTTACTATGAGTTGACGATGCACTCATCAAGGGGGAGATTGAGAACACAAGGTTGATATGTGTCCTTGTGGTTCCCTTCCTGAGTGATGAGTGATCGATCAACTGGCAACATGTCTCTTGGCTGTGTTGATGTGCAGGTGCGGAGCTCAGAGACAGTGGTCGAAGGTGAGGAGAAGGTCAAGCGGGACGTGTCGTGCCGACGGACCGGGAGCGGTGAAGGGCAAACATGGAGCTTGGACTGACGGACCGGGAGACCTGAGGACCAGCTGTGGAAGCTGGCACGTGGCGTCGACAAGCAAGAAGACATGGGGATGTGCGGTGCATCGGCCGAGTCGGGAGGAAGGTGATGGCGTCGTGACACTTGGCGGGAGGCCGAGAAGGATGGCGAATGCACTGTGCCCGCGCGTGGAGGCTGGACATGCTCTGGCATCGGTGCTGGAACTCGGGGTGTGCGAACCACATCCCGTCTACGGCGCGGGTTCGGTAGCTGAGCCTCAAAAAGCTACCATCGACGGTTTCCGAGTTTGGGCCTCAAAACTCGGGGTGGCCGGTTTCTGAGTTTGGGCCTCAAAACTCGGCAAGGACGGTTTCCAAGTTTAAGCCTCAAAACCTGGGCGCGCGGGTTTCTGAGTTTGGGCCACAAAACTCAGCCGGAGGACAGGTTTCCCGGTTTCAGCCTCAAAACCAGGGGAAGGCCCAGGTTTCCCGGTTTCGGCCTCAAAACCGGGGGGAGGTCCGCAAAAAGGACGGTCGACACGTGGCGGTGTGGAGAGGCTGGCGCGGCAGCACAGCTATCCGCAAGGGAGGCGCGGTGGTCGGCAGGGCGGCACGTGGCGGCATCCTGAGTCTTGCGTCGAGGCGAAGCTAAGGGTGAGGAAGGCGCGTGGCCGTCGGATTGACATCAAGCAGAGTTGGATCGGGATACCCCTAGGGTTGGCCGTTTCGCTCACCTACCTAGGGTTAGAAGGGGATTATTGTTTAGGCTATAAATAAGAGAGGCACCCCTCCTCTCCTCTTATCCTCGCAGTCATTTGCTCTAAGCACTCTCTCTCTCTTTAGCCCCCTGCTTAGGTTCTAATCATACCTGGTTGTAGAGGATCCACAGAGAAGACTCAATCATGCCTCTGTGTTTTTGGGAAGTTTAGGAAGTGAGACCGTAATCTCACGTTTGTAGCGTGTGTTCGCCACACAGTTGCAATTTTAGGCTTGTGATTCGCGTTTTGTTTGTGTTCTTCGCGGATTGCTTTTTCTCCTAGTTTTCCCGTTGCTTGATCTCTTTGCTTGGTGCATCTTTTGCAAATCCATTTGAACCAAGTTGTTCTAGATCGTGAGGCTATTCTTTCCACCGAAGGAATTCATCTCAAACCTCACGGTCTAGGAGATCGAACGATTTCGTGTTGGATCACGTTCTTGCTCCCTTGCCCCGAAATTTCGTGATTCACCGATTTGGAGTTAGGTTCGAGCCATGATCTCTTAGGAGTAGCTCACTAACATCCTTGTGACTCCTCAGATCGAATCCTAGGCCTAGTGCATTTGATTCGGAGGAGATCAGGTTGAATCACCGAAGAACTGTACTGAAATCGGGGGCATCAGACGCTGACACGAGAGCATCGGACGCTAGGGTTCCAAGCATCGGATGCTCCGGTGACGCGTGTCTCTTTCTCAGTGTTTGTAGTGGCATTGGACGCGTCCGTTGTCCATCGGACGCGCCGAAGCCTTTGCATCGGACGCTGGGTGATTACTGTTCACAGTGTCCGATGGCCGAACAGTAAGGTTCCCGAGACGCACTGTTTGCATCGGACGCGTCCGGTGGTCAGGCATCGGACGCAGGCCAGGATCCGATGCAACTGGTTTTGCACGTTTTCGTCCGCGGTTTGTTCGTCTGTTGTCGGTTTTGATTTCCAGTTTTGGCGTTGGGTTCCTAGAGTCGTATAGTGTCCCGCTGTGCTTCTTGGAAGCATCCACCCTACATATAGGGTCGTGGACATTATTCGAGCCCGACGCTTGCTTACGGGGTAACTCTGGGACAGTGGCTAAAAGTTTATGAGAAGAAATTTTAAAGCTCCCATTCACCCCCCCTCTGGTCGCTTTTCGGTCCTTCACTCTTTTGCCTGTTGGTGCCTTTTCTTGATAAGTGCATTTTCAACTAAGGGGGAGAAATTGCAAATCATATGCTCCTGGGTGTTCAACTAAGGGGGAGTTTTCGTTAAGGGGGAGAAAATTTTCAAATCTTTGTGCTCTTCCCATGTTGGACCTAAGGGGGAGTGTTCCTGGTTGCATGCACTTTTCGAGGGGGAGTTTGCTAGTTGTGTTGAGCCTTTGCCTCTGTCTTGAGGGACTAGCAAACATTTTCAGGGCATTTCAGTTTTGATTGGTTTGGAGCGTATTTGGCCGAAAGGCATTGGTATCGAGCTTTCCTTGCTAGTTGTGTTGAGCCTCTGTGCCTCTATCTTGAGGGACTAGCATTTGCTTCGATTTGTCATTCTGCTTCAATTAGTGTCGAGACTCTTTTCTGGAGTTTCCAATTGGTTTTTGCTAGCGGTGTTGAGCCTGTTCTACCTCTTCTTGAGGGCTAGCTTTGCTCTGCTTGGTTGCGTCGAGCCGTTGCCCATGTCTTTGGGGACCAAGTTGTTTCGCTTCTTCCACCTGACCTTCTTCGGCTTTGCTATGCTTTTGGGTCATTTGGTCGAGTTCTCTCTTCTTCTTCTTCCTTCCTTCTTGTTCCAATTATGATTTGTGTGTGTAGTTGACAATGCACTCATCAAGGGGGAGATTGCAGATACATGGGTGTATGTCGGGTCTCGGTGTGATGAGTGATTGTCAACGGGTTTGATCGCAGGTTCTTTGGCTTGTGTTGTGCAGGTGTCAAGCACGGAGACAGTGATCGAGGGCAAGGTGAAGGTCAAGTAGACACGTGCCGTGCCGATGGACCGGGAGTGGCGAAGGGCAGACGTGAGGCTTGGACTGAGGTACCGGAGTGCCTGAGGATCAGCTGTGGTGGCTGGCAGCCTGGGACAGCGACGAGCGAAGACTTGCGGGCATGGTGTTGCTCGGGTCGAGGACCTGGGGACACGTGTCGGTGGACGGGGTGCACGGGCGGTGCATCCCCTCTACAGTTCCGGTTTGGTGGTTGAGCCACAGAAAAACCACCGGGTGGACGGTTTCCAGGTTTGGGTTTCAAAACCTGGGTGCTGAGGGTTTTCGAGCTTGGCCACAAAACTCGGGCTGAGGATGGTTTCCGAGTTTGGGCCTCAAAACTCGGGCGCTACGGGTTTTTGAGTTTGGGCCACAAAACTCAGGCGATGGACTTGGAGGCTGGTTTCCCGGTTTGGGCCTCAAAACCGGGGGATAGCTGGAAAAGGCTGGTTTCCCGGTTTGGGCCACAAAACCGGGGGTGCAGAGCGAGGGCGGCACGTGGCGGCAATCGGGAGGTTGCGTTGAGGCGACGCTACGAGTTGTGCGGGCGTGGCCGACGGATACACCTACCACTCGAGTTGGTCCAGAATAACCTTAGGGTTTAGCTGGTTCGCTCTGTAATTAGAATAGAGAGGGGTAGAGTAGGAAATAGACTTAGGCTAGAATTAGGATAAGTAGTCGGGGAGACACCCTCCTCCCCCTATCTCAGTCATTTTGCTCTTTCGTCTTAGGGTTTTCCTGCTCTCCCATCCCCTGCTGTAGCTAGCTGAGATCCGCAGAGAGACTCACCTCTGTGTACTGTTGATTTTGAGTAAGTGAGGTCGTAACCTCACTGTCGTAGCGTGTGTTTGCGCTCCAGCTGCAGATCGATGTGTTGGTTCGCGTTTTGATTCGTGTTCTTCGCGTTCTTCGTTTCTCCGCGATTTTCCGGTTACTCGATCTCCCTCTCCGGTGCGTCTTTGCGAAATTCGTTTGAATCATTTTGTTCGTATCATTGAGGAGGTCATTTCGACCAAAGGAATTCATCTAACTCCTCATGATAGAATAGATCGGGATGATTTCGTTTTCGTGGCGCTTTTCCGGTTCATCCACCTTCCCCTTCGATTTCCCGTTGATTGGATTGATTTGAGCGGATGATTTCTTGGGGATAGTCTCCTAACTACCCCGTGATCATCTTCTCCAAGTTTGGGAACTTGGGATTTTGTTTTGGATCAGATTTGGAGAGAGTTTGGAGAAGGGCGATCAAAATCGCCCTCTCTGCGGGACCGCGGACAGTCCGCGAGTTGTACCGCGGACAGTCCGGGCATCGGGCACGGGCCAGTCCTGTGCTGCGGTGCACGTTCGGACAAGTCCGAACTTGAACGGCGGACAGTCCGCCGTGTTAAGTCGCGGACAGTCCGCGAGTGTCCAGGGACACTTCAGCAAGTTTGCTGTTTCGGGGTTTTTGCCAGTGGACAGTCCGCCACCCCTTCGCGGACAGTCCGCAGTTGGGGCGGACAGTCCGGGACCGTACCCGCGGACTGTCCGGGACCCTGCTGAAGCTTGTTTTTCAGTGCAATCTTCGCCCCGGCTTTTCCGCTTGGTTTTCGGACTTCTCGTTTGTTCCTAGAGTTAACCAAGAAACATTTCTAGGTATCTTTGCAACTTGTTTGCATAGGTATTTGAAGATTTCTCGACGTAGCTTCCAATCTACGTTCGGGACTCGGTTTTCTCAAGGGAGACTTGAACCGAAGTTTTTGGTCTTTGCTTCGCTTGTGGTTGGTGGTGCTCCGCTGTGATCCTAGGGATCATCCACCCTCTTCCAAGGGTCATGAGCATCACGAGTTGGGTCCTTGCTTTTCGGGGTTGAATTTGGGACACATGGCCAAAGGTTCGACAGAAATTTGATTGGCTCCCATTCACGCCCCCTCTGGTCGCCTTGCTTTTGCATTCACGGTCCTTCAATCAATTCCTATAACCTAATGCAACATTCATCATCAGGTTAATTGTAAGACATTTGCAAACCGTAGGAGTTAGAACGCTCTGGGGCTTGCCTTTCTCAAAGTTCGACAGACGGTGGTCGCGGCACTCTGGTAGTTCTTCGGCGTCGGTCCCTCCAGCTTCCTCGGTCAGGTTCTCCTCTCGGCTAGGTTCTTCCGGAGTCGGCTGGGTCTGGGTCTCTTCCGTTAATCCTGTATGATGCATAATGTGAATGAATAGGATGAATGCACATAGAATGCATATGTGATGCACAGGATTAACATCAATCAGGACATAAGCACATGTCATCTACTGCATTCTCTTCAACAAGGTAGTCAACATCATCCTAATGTTTATAAAAGACCTTAACATCTAGCCAACCACTTAATCCATCATAATCAACTTGTTAAGCTATATAATCACCACAGTAAGACCTCCTGAATGAATTTATTTCCTCCAATTAACTGCTGAATAAATCCATTTAATCATGCCCTATAACAGCAAGCCAACCTAGACAGCTTCAGAAAAATCTATGAAAATTACCATAGATTAACACTATACAGAACAGTCCACTGTTAAAATTTTAGGCCATTTGGATTCAAACATTGTCCCCTATGCAAAAGACGAATATTATGGTGAAAAGGTGCTTTGAACTACACCACCTAACAGAAAGTGTCAAACATCAAATTTCACATTTTTCTTCTAAACTTCTTAGCACAAGAGCAGTCTACAAAAATTATCAGGTTCATATTCCTCATATTTTAATTACTACAAATTTTACAAGAAAACAATATTAACCATTTTAAATGCTAATGCAAAAGTATTTCATAGAACAACTTCATATTATATTTTTCCCTGAAACTACTCATCTATACAAACTAAACAAAACTGGAATCACATTTTTCTGACCTCTATAGAATTAGTTATGCATTTTCAAAGTAAATAGCAAATTCCAACTTAATTTAATCTACACATAAAAGTATCACCAAAAATGCATTTAACATTTTTTATAGATAGATCTATACATGCTTAACACAACTAAATTTTTTCACAAGATTTGGACTTAAAATGAGCCTTGTGTGCATTTTTGAAGCCTTTACATAAATTCTGCAAAAGTTATATTAAAGAAAACCCTATCCCAAATGCTACGGACACCCAGAAAAGGGTATCCGCAGACACAAGCAAAAACGCTTTGCGCACCCAGCTATCCCGAGCGCTATTGCACCCAGACTTCTCTTCTTCTCTCTCTCTCCTTCTCTGCCAAGCGAGATCCGCTGGTCAGGCGACCTGACGCGTCAGCGGTCAACGGGCCCACACGTCAGAGGCAGAGCACTCCCGCTGGAATTGACCGGCCCTAGCTCGTCGGCGGTGAAGTTTCCAGCGACACCAACCCTACCACTAGACTCACCATGATGAGGCGGACACGGTCGGCTAGGTCGCACGGCCAGAGCATCACCGGAGCAAGCTCGAGCGCGGCAATGGCGGAGCGGCGGTGCGGCAACCCTATGGTGCGGCCTTGCCAGGCTATTCCAAGGCTCGGCAACGCAAGCACCAGCTCAAGCACTCCCTAAGCTACCTTTCGAGGCTTCTATCGAGCCTTGCTGGCCTCGGCATTGTCCGGCGCCACGCACGGCGGCGGCCCGCGGTGGACATGGCGGCGGCATGGCTCTGTCCCGGTCGAAACAGGGCAAGAGAAGGGTCTCCATCTAACCCTAAGCATTTACGGAGGTCGAGGAGGTAAGAACTGGGCTTGGTTTGAGATGGTTTGGCCGGAGATGGCCGGACCACGCTTTGGTCACGGCGGCGGCCATGGCGGGAACCGAGAATGGCAATCAGCGTTCCGTCGGCTAGAGAGGAGAAAATGGGAAACCAACCCAAGCAATCGAAAGAGGAGACTCGGGCAGAGAAGTGGGCGAAAGGAATTGGGCGGCCGAGCTCTGGGCAGTGAGCAATTGCTCGGCGAACCTCGGTGGCAATGGCGGTTCGGTGAACTGGAGAAGATGGCGGAGGTGGATGGCGAGTTTGCGAGCGAGAGACTGGGCGATAGAGTGAGCTTCTGGCTCGTGAGCGCGAGGCGGAGAGAAGGCAAAAGGAACGAAGGGCTAGGTGTATTGCACCTGGCCGGTTGCCGTCGGGGAGGAGCTCCCGACCGGCGCGGCGGCGGCAGGAATCTCTCGCCACGCGGCGAGGGAGCACCTGGGTGTCGGGGCGACGTGGCGCGGGATGCGCAAACCACGGGCGACGGCGAGCGCGGTTTGGCCGGCGGAGAGGCGGTCTCACGGCGGTGAGGCGGTTTCTGCCGGCGGAGGTGGCCGGCACGCGCGGGGAGGGGGAAAGGGGACTAACGGGTGGGTCCCAATGGCAGGTTTAAACTAATGAGGTTTTGATCAAAACTTTGATGCTCCATAACTCCCGAACTAAACTGAATTAGGAAAAGGTCCTAAAAGCAAAGTTGCTTAGAATTTTGCAAGGAACAATTCTTCTTAAGGCTCAAGTCCAAATTCTACATAGAAAAAGAATTACTTCTAATCTATTTTTAATGCAAGAAATCACATTTTAAAAGCTTTTTCTGAGAAAGTGCTTTTAAGCAAAGTTGTTTCTTTCATCAAAATCTACAACTTTGTTTTAAGGCACTAAGTCAGAAACAGAAAGCAAAACAGGGTTACACTAGAGACTAAGCAAGGACTTAAACACTCATACAAACAAATGCACGTGAAATGATGAGATGCTATGCTCATGCTATGCCAAATTATGCATTTTAGGATTGCTTAACACCTAGGGTGTTACAGCCCTCCCCTCCTTAAAGAAATCTCATCCCGAGATTTGAATTACGAACCATTTCTTATAAAAGCGTGGATACACCTCCTTTAGATAGTTGTCAGTCTCCCAAGTAGCATCCCGATCATCTTGCTCACTCCAAGATACTTTGTATTGCTTCACTATTCTTCCATGGGTTGCTCTTTCTTTTTCATCGAGCACTCGACATGGTTCAACTGAGTAAGTGAGATCAGATTGCAACTTGATACGGGCTGGTTGTACCTCTTCTTCTAGCACTCGAAGATATTTCTTTAACTGCGACACATGGAACACAGGAAATATAGCCTTCAAATGTTCCGGCAACTGTAGCTGATTAGCTACTTCTCCCCATCTTTCCACAATTCTATAAGGTCCCACAAAACTTGGTGCTAATTTCCTTTTAACTCCAAAGCGTTTCACACCTTTCATAGGCGAAACCTTCAAATAGACATAGTCACCAATATTGAACTCAAGTGGTCTTCTCCGTTTATCGGCATAGCTTTTCTGTCGGGACTGTGCAGCTGCGATATGCTGCTGAATTATCCTAACTTGTTCTTCTGCTTCTTTGACGAAATCAATTCCATAGTACCGACGTTCTCCTGGTTCTACCCAGTTTATCGTTGTTCTGCATCTTCTACCATATAGAGCTTCAAAAGGCGCCATCTGAATACTTTCTTGATAACTGTTATTGTAAGCAAATTCTGCCAAAGGTAACCATTTTTCTCAAGAAACTTTGTTGATATAACACAGGCTCTTAACATATCTTCTAGTACTTGATTTACTCTTTCCATTTGTCCTGATGTTTGCGGATGATAGGCGGAGCTTCGGACTAAATCTGAGCCTAACTCCTTTTGCAATTTTTCCCAAAATGGTGCAGTAAACTATGGTCCTCGATCAGAAACTATAACCTTCGGTACACCATGAAGTCAAACAATCTGACTCATGTAGATCTCGGCATAATCCGGGGCTTTGTAGCTGGTCCTGACCGGAATAAAATGTGCGGTCTTGGTGAGACGATCCACAATTACCCAAATCAAATCGTTACCCTTTTGAGTAGTGGGTAAACCGGTGATAAAATCCATGCTCACCTCTTCCCATTTCCATTCAAGTATAGCTAACGGCTGAAGCATTCCAGCTGGTTTCAAGTGAATAGCCTTTACTCGACAACATGTGTCACATCTAGACACGTAAGCAGCAATTTCCTTCTTCATTTTAGTCCACCAAAATCTGGGATGCTGTCGGTGTTTGTTAACCGGCAACTAGTCTTGAGTAATCTCAGGACTATTTGTTCGGTGGGGATCGGTGTTCTTAGGACCCGGCGATTACACAAAGACAGTGATTTATACTGGTTCAGGCCGCTAAATAGCGTAATACCTTACGTCCAGTGCGGCGTATGCCTTGTGTATGATTATGATTTAGTATTCGATGATCTAGGACCTGTGCCCGGCTCCCCTTATATATCCAGGTAATCCATGGCACAGTCCGAGTCCTAGCTGGTTACAGAGGAAGAGTCCTATTCTATTTACAAGACTTCCTTTAACAACTCGGCTAAGTTACAAATCAGAGTCCTAATACAAGTACACTACGTAACAAGTCTTCGGATCTCCTGCGCCGTCCGGGATTAGTCAGAGCAATCATCTTTTGATGATATCTCTGACATCCTGGTCCGTCAAGCCCCCGAGCTCTTCATCATTTCTTCACGACGTTATCTTCTGGCTTCTTCTTGAGAATCTCCGAGTAATGTCTTGAGAAATCCTGAAGTGCTCTGAAATTCAAAGAAATCTTATGGCGTGCGCTTTTTATAAAAAGCGCACCCATAGGGTGTAGCCCCCGAGCCTCTTGTTATTTATAATAACTTTAAGGATCTTTTGAACCTTTTCCAAGTAATACTTGAAATAAGAAAAAACATTTCCTTAATGGATAGTACCCTGCAGCCCCCGAGCCTGAGTTCCGAGTACTATAGTAGTCGGTCCTTAGGATCTGTAGAACTATATGTTTGGGTAGTCCATTTAAGGTCTGAAGGAGTCGGATTACGCCACCAATTCATTGCTTAAACCGTCCGAATAATGAATATTCAGCTTCAGGTGGGAAATGTTTTCAACAAACATCCTGTATCACCCCCCACTGAATAAATATTACCATAGATCAGCAATAATTGACTGATGACTGTTCCAACTGTACGCAGTAATGATGTTTGTCGTTTTCTTCAACTGCAGACTTTGTCGTTTGTGCCTTGAAATGCATGTGGGAATCAGTCCTGTTACCCACGCTGAAGTTCACATGCAGCACAGTACATTGGGTGAATTATTGCTTCAGCAGTCACTTCTGTTGGTGAACCATGTCCATAGACCAGGGAGAAACCGCCTATAAATACCCTGCCTGGGAAGCAAAGGAGCTTGCATCCTATTGGAGTATAGAACTTCTCTTTAGTCCCATGAGTATTGTAGTAGAAATATTAGAGATGGCTGAGCCCCCGGGTCTCTTCCTTTTGTGAGAGATGAAGTGCCCAGAAGAACTCTTGTGAAGGGACCATCCCGTCAGGGTGGTTTCCAAGTGGTCGCGAGCAGAGGAATACAGAGCTGCGCCTAGAAGAACTCTTGTGACTACCACTCGTAGATAACCTCGGAGTCACAGGTTGTCAAAAGGGCAGCGAGGGTGATGGTCTTGCCCGAGTTCCTTGAGTACTGGGGTGGTACCAAAGACCCACCTTGGGATGCACTGAAAAGATAGTGTCTACCCAAGGTTCTGTGTCTGCTTTACTGCGTCTCACTGAACCCTGCCCTTGGTGCAATAAGCATCAAGACTATGTGCCTTGAATTTACTAGAGTAGCGTTTTACACCTTGATTGAACTTCTGTTGAAAGTTGTTGTATCTCAAGATGCTCTCATGTATCTTTGTTGTAATTCCGAGTAGTAATAATAAGAATCTGGGTACTTGGAATAATTTCCGAGTCCTTTGTCCTTTTATCCGAGTGCTATGTGTCTCTTGCGATTGGAAAAGCTTGTCTGTGTACCGCTTCTGCCCTTTGTTTTTGACGCTGTCTGACACGTGTTTTCCTCCGTTAGGGTTTCTAACGTTACCATAACGCCGTCAGTGAGAGTTGAACGGTTATCGAAACAGATCTATAATAAGCCGCCACCGGGCCTTGCTTTTCCACACGCTTTCATCAAGCTCTTGCCTTCAATCCACAAACCCTTAGCCAACTTGTTAGTTGATGCGTAGGAAATCCCTTGTCACCAGCATGGGTCCAAAGAGGCAATCTGGAGCCGGGAAGAAACCTAAGATCACCATCACCACGAAACCAAAACATCCAAACCCGCCAACTGATGTCTTGGCATGGAAGAAACCGGACACCACTGAAGCGGAGTTGGCTTTCCTGGCACAGCAAGGATATCTTCGAGCACAAGCACTCGATGGCTGGAGGGTGCCAATCGATCATCGAGCTCCCGCCCCCAACACCACAGAGATTGTTGTGTTCAAGGCCATGGTGGAGCGGGGGTTGGGGTTGCCTGCATCTGACTTCTTCTGCGGGCTGCTGCATTACTATGGTTTGACTCTAAACCATATTACTCCCAATGCGGTTCTGCATATGTCCATCTTTGTCCACCTGTGCGAAGCTTTCTTGGGAATCTGCCCCAACTTCGCCCTCTTCCGCTATTTTTTCTGGCTCAAGTGTCAACCTAGTGACGCTAGGACCGAAGTAGTCGGAGGGGCTAGCCTTCAGGTTAGGCAGGAGGTAGCCCAACAGTATGTGACAGTAGAATTGTCAGATACTGTTAAGGACTGGGCTGCCAGGTGGTTCTATATGGGTAACCCACCCCCGGCTCTTCTCCGTCATGATGGATGGCCGCCTCAGAAATGTCACGAGTGGAAGGAGAAGCTGACGGATGAAGAACTCGCACCATCCAACCTCTCCTAATGATGATAGAGGCCTTAAAGAGCACTGGATTGACGGGTTACAACATTGTCCAAGACTTTATTGCCCGGCGCATCCATCCTCTCCAGCAGCGGGCGAACTTTGGGTTCGAGTTCTTAGGGAAGAATGACCCAAGTCATCACGCTGTCGACCAGCTATCGAATTACGAAGTCTTGTGCAGGGTGAACCGGTTGCTTAAGAGCCGTGAACACCTGTCTCCTATAATGGCCACCTTCTCTTCTATCAATCCTCCTCCTCCGGTAAGAATCTGAACTTAACTAGTCATTAGTTTTCTTAATAGGAATCCTTTTGACCTGTTTATATGCTTCTTCGATATAGGGGCAGGGAAGAGATAACAATGTCTGCCCTCCTCTGCCGCCACCAACTCAAAGAAGGTGGAGGCATAGCCCTAGAAGGACCCATCCGGAGTGAGGATTTGCCAAGTAAACAAAGCTCTTCTGCTGATCTAGGTTGGCTTGACTCGGATTCCACTGATTCTGATGTCATGCTCATAGACCCTGAAGCAGAAAGCAGTCGGAAGAGGTCGCCGACTCTGCATCTAGAAGACAGAGTACCCCTCCAGAAGAAGGCTCGCACTGGTAATCGCCGTGCTTGTCGTAAAGTTTGTTTATCACAAGAGTTGTACGATAAATACTACAAGTCGGGTACTCCTGGTAAGGGAAAACCCGAGTACTTTGTAGTTCTATCATTTTTTGTTAATCACTTGTCTCATATATGATATTGTATCAGGTACCAGAGTGGAGCAGGGTACTTCTGGTAGCGGAGCTACCGAGGACTCTTCTGACCCGCAGCTGCTTTTGAAGTTGCCGAAGACTCTAAAGCTCACAAAGTAAGTCATGTCCTTGTGCTTTTGGTGAAATTCAAGAAATACTTGTATTGAGACTAGTGCTCGTCTGTGTTTCAGGAAGGTGAAGCCGGCTGCTGCGACTTCAAATGCTATTGAAACTCCTCAGGTAGTAGAGGAGTCAGAGTCTTTGGCGAAGGATGATTGCAACCCGCCACCTACCTTCAGCCAGGTAGATGTGCTGCCTGACTCCTCTCTGCCTGAAGCTCAGCCTGATGTTGCTCCAGATGTCACTCCTGATGCTGCGCCTGACATCGCTACTCTTCCACTGCCTTAGGTTGGTTGGCCATACTCCATTTTCCGCTCTCCGACGCAATTGGAGTTTGATCAAGTTTGGAGTGATTGGTTTTTTCGTACTCGGCAGCCTGATGAACCAACCCTTGAGATGGTCGTGGCGCGTATTCAGGCGGAGTCTTCGATCCATCAAGAGGGAGGGTCCTTGGATGCACCCGAGTCCTTTCATCAAGGGGCAACACTGGACGTGTTCGGGTACAACCAGGATCTCACCCGGTTGAAGGAATTGAGCGATCAATTGAAGGCTCCGGTTGATGCGCTCCATTAGTTTGTTGAGGTAAAGACCCTAATCCTTCTTTGTAGCTTTGTAGACTCGTCCGAGTGCTTACATTATACTTGTGCTACTAGGCTTTTGACTTCAAGGTCCAGGATCAAGTTACCCAGATCCGCCAGGAAACAGCCCGTGAGGTCCAGCAGCTCAAGGAGTATATTGCCCAAGATCAAATCAGCCAAAAGGTCGCTACCCAAGTGCTGCATAACAAGATCAACGAGCTTCAGGGCAATCTCAAGATTGTGGTAGCGGAGCGTGATGCCGCTAATGCTCGAGAAATTGAGTTGATTAGCAAGGCCGCCTCCTCTGAGCTGAAGATCAAGGAGCTGAAGAAGTCATCAAAGAAGCAGCTAGAAGGTACTTTTGAAGTCCGTGTGCTTAGTCTTTGTCCGTAGAAGTAGTCTAATCTTACGGTACTGACTTGAACTTTTGCAGATGCAAATAAACTGGCTTCAGGATGGCAGAGCGCCTTCAATCGTAAGGAGGCGGAGCTTGAGGAGGTATTTGCTAATGCGCAGAGTACTCTTCAAGAAGCCAAACTGATGCGTGAGGGTGCTGACCGGGATCTTCTGCAGGCTTTGAAGTCTACGAAGGAGTCACGTGATTCCCTGAAGGCTTTAGAGCAAGCCGTCGAGCCCCTGCTTAGGATGATACCGGCACCTAAAGGAGTCGAGGAGTCCTTGATTGACCGAGCCAAGGCTGCACCAAAGCGGCTGGCCCAGTACATCAAGAGTATGTCAATCTCCGTCGTGCAAGGTCTGATGGCTACCCTTCGGCTGCATATGCCGTCATTTGATCTGGGTGCTCTGATGACCCTCCCTAAGGAAAGAGCGATGAAGATCTTGCAGCGATGCAGGAGGAGGTGAAAGCCACTGCGGAGGAGTACTCGCAGATCTTAGATCTTGTAGAGTAGTAGACTCCTTGCTCCTTTGGGCACTTTTTGTAACTCCTGTAAACATTAATATTAAGATACCAAAAATATATGTCATTTTTGATTCTCGTGAATTTCGTATGAGTCCAACTCCGTATTGCGACAAGAAAGTCCTTGGCAATGGGTTGAGTTTGCTTGTTTGTGGATGTATGACCAGGCATCTAATTAGACGAGTCTATCCGAGTGCGCTCTAGCACCTTAGGTTTGGGCCGTGTGACTTTGTTTCTCTAACTTTTTTGTAGAGAACTTAGTCTTGCCCGAGTACTACTCTTAGTACCCTTGTTTAAGGGATAATTTCGATTAGGCACCTCTTGAAGGACCATTACGTAGGTTCCTTCTGGGTGGATCGTATCCTCTTGAGGATCGCAGCTTGAGTGCGAAAGTGAGTGGACCTCTGTCCAGTAGTTGTGTAACAAGGTGGGTACTTATCCCATCTTGCTATGCCTTATAGAAACTAGTCTCCACTATAGTGGATTCCATATTTACTATAGGCTGATAGCCGGGTGTTAAGCCGTACTATCATGTGAGTTGTATTGAGCTCGAAGCTCGTAACTCGAGTATGGTTTCTACTGAACCAATCTATCCGAGTAATTAATACTAATCAGAGGTAGAGTCCTCCTACTGCAGTGACCCGTTAGACGATTGAATAGTCATGGAAAGTCTGGATAGATTGCAAAGTCTCTGTTTCTGATGAACTTCGAACCTTATTAATATCCGACTAATAATTACAATTGCCCTGGGCCAGATTTGTAGCATAGTCCTTTAAGTATGGAATTTCTTCAAGTGCTCGATATTCCATGAATTTGGTAGTGGAGAACCATCTTCAGTGACTAGCTCAAATGACCCGGGTCTTGTTACTTTTGATACAATATAAGGACCCTCCCATGGACTCATGAGCTTGTGGCGTCCTGTAGTGTTCTGTATCTTCTTCAATACCATGTCTCCCACTTGGAAGGTACGGTGATGGACGTTTTTATCGTAGTACCGCCTCATCCCTTGAAGGTATCTTGCAGACTGAAACAGTGCGGTTAGTCTGGCTTCCTCGATGCTGTCGACTTCTAGCCGCCTGGTATCATCAACTTCTCCTTCATTGTACTGTTCTACCCATGGGGATTTCCAGATTAAATCAGTCGGGAGGATTGCTTTAGTGCCATATACCAGAAAGAAAGGAGTGTGGCCTGTTGCCCGACTTCGTTGTGTTCGTAGCCCCAGACTACCTTGGGCAGTTCTTCAACCCACTTGCCACTGTGATCCTTTAGGAGGTCGAAGAGTCTTGGCTTCAAGCCTGCGAGGATCAAGGCGTTTGCTCGTTCAACTTGGCCATTGGACTGTGGGTGAGCTACTGAGGCATAGTCTATCCTGATGCCGCAATCACTAGCCCATGTCTTGAATTCGATTGCCGTGAAAGGAGACCCAAGAACAGTGATGATTCTATGCGGCATTCCAAAGCGGTGAAAGATGCTCTGCATGAATTGTACTGACTTGGAGGCATTGAACTTAACCAGGGGCATGTACTCAATCCACTTTGTAAACTTTTCAATTGCGACGTATAAGTACTCAAATCCGCCTGGGGCACGCTTGAGAGGACCCACCATGTCGAGCCCCCAGCACGAGAAAGGCCATGACGGAGGAATACAGATTAGCTCATGTGCAGGTACATGCTATTGTTTTGCGAAGAACTGGCATGACTAGCAGCGGCGGACTAAGTCTTCTGCGTCTTTTAATGCTGAAGGCCAGTAGTATCCTGACCTGAAGATTTTTCCGACTAGTGTCCTGGAGGCTGCATGATTACCACAGCACCCAGAGTGGACTTCGTTCAAGATTTCTCTGCCTTCTTCTGGTGTGATACACTTGAGGAGGACTCCTGAAGAAGCACCACGTCGATATAATTTATCCCCAATTAGAACATAATTCTTGCTACGCCTGGTGACTTGTTCTGCTTCAATCTTGTCACTCGGGAGTTTATGCTCTTTGAAGTAGTCAATGAATACTTGTGTCCAGTTGGGTGAGAAGGATAGAACCTGGTTGGAAGGTACCGACTCGAACTCTTCCTTGTCTTGAGTTGAAGGTTTGGATAAGTCATGTACGAAGGTGCCGCTAGGAACCTGCGCTCTATCAGAACCCAATTTTGCAAGGATATCGGCTCCTACATTGAGGTCCCGAGTAATGTGAATGAGCTCCAGTCCTGCGAAATGTTTTTCTAGCTTGCGGACTTCAGCACAGTAGGCGTTCATTGTCTCCTTGGTGCAATCCCAATCTTTATTAACTTGGTGAATAACCTTGGAGGAATCGCCGTAGACTAGTAGTCTCTTGATACCCAGAGTAACTGCTAGTTTGAGCCCATGGAGTGGTGCTTCGTATTCTGCTTCATTGTTGGTGGCCAGCCACAATATTTGCAGAACGTATTTGAGCTGTTCTCCTGCAGGTGATACAAAAAAGACCCCGGCTCCTGCTCCTTCGAGTTTTAAGGACCCATCAAAATACATCTTCCAATGATCAGGAATAGCGCTGTCTTGAAGCTGCTGTATCTCTGTCCACTCAGCGACGAAATCAGCTAGAGCTTGTGACTTAATAGCTTTCCTGGGAGTGAATTTGATGTTGAGTGCCCCTAATTCAACTGCCCACTTAGAGATTCTGCCAGTAGCATCACGGTTGTGAAGAATTTCTCCTAGAGGAAAATCCGTGACTACTGTGATCTCATGAGCATCGAAGTAGTGTCGCAGCTTCCTTGAAGATATAAGTAGTGCATAGAGCAGTTTCTGTACTTGCGGGTATCTGACTTTGGAGTCGGAGAGTACCTCACTAATGTAGTAAACTGGTTGTTGAGTATTGTAGATGTGCTTGTCGTCTTTGCGCTCCACCACAATTGTCGTGCTCACAACATGTGTGGTAGCAGCAATGTACAGCAGCATCGGTTCCTTGGGCTCTGGCGGCGTTAGAATTGGGGAATTCGAGAGGTAGCTTTTGAGTTGTTCAAAAGCCTTGTCCGCCTCTTCTGTCCACTGGAACTTGTCGCCGGCCTTAAGCAATTTGAAGAAAGGTAGTCCCTTTTCTCCTAGGTGTGAGATGAACCGGTTTAGCGCAGCCATGCACCCGGTTAGCTTCTGGACGTCCCTGACTGAGGCGGGTGGCTTCATGTTGATGATGGCTGAATTTTGCTTCTGACTGGCCTCGATACCTCGATGACTAACAAGGAAACCGAGTAACTGGCCTAAGGGTACCCTGAAGACGCATTTAGTTGGATTAAGCCTCCATTGATAAGCACGTAATTGGTTGAAGGTTTCCTCCAGGTCTAAAATCAGGGTAGTCGGATCCTTTGTTTTTATGATGATGTCATCAACATAGGCTTCTGCGTTGCGGCCAATCTGATCACCCAGACAGTCTTGGATGGCTCATTGATATGTAGCCCCCGCATTCTTCAATCCGAAGGACATGGTTTTGTAGCAATATGCTCCGAAAGGAGTGATGAACGATGTCTTGGGTTGATCTTCTTCTTTGAGGGCAATTTGATGGTACCCAGAGTAGCAATCCAGAAAAGAGAGTAAGACAGAGCCTGCGGTGGCATCAACTATTTGGTCTATCCTTGGTAATCCAAAAGGATCCTTTAGACAGTGCCTGTTGAGGTCCGTGTAGTCAACACACATGTGCCACTCAGCGGAGTTCTTTTTCTTGACTAGTATTGGATTTGCTAACCACTCGGGGTGCAGGATTTCTCTGATGAACCCAGCCGCGAGCAGTTTAGCTATTTCCTTCTTGATTGCTTCCTTTTTCTCTGGTGAGAATCATCGCAACCTTTGCTTGATAGGTCTTGAGCCTTCCTTTAGTTCCAATTTGTGCTCAGCCAAGTTCCTTGGGACCCTAGGCATGTCTGCTGGTTTCCAAGCAAATATGTCTTTGTTTGCTCTAAGGAACTTGGTGAGCGCGAGTTCCTATTCTTCAGATAGGTGAGCACTGATAACCGCTGTCTTGGAAGGATCCACGGTTTCTTCGAGGTCGATAGCTTTTGTGGAGACTTCTGCTGATGGTTGGATAGTAGTACCGGCCTTCTTAGTTGGATCTCTGATTCTCCAGGCTTGGCATTATGCACCATCTGAGCGAGCTCTTGTACTTCCAGGGTGAGTTGAGCTTTTTCAGCAATTTGGACAGCCTCTGTGTCGCAATCGAATGAACGCTTCAAGTCACCTCTGAAGGTTAAGATTCCTTTAGGACCCGGCATCTTCAATAAGAGGTACGGGTAGTGGGGTACTTGTGACGTAACGGCCCTAGTCCCATGGCCCACTGATCACTGCCAACCACTGACAGTTGATCTGTACAGCCAAGAGATTACGACCGGGTTCCGCCACTGGGCTACATCAGTGCCCGATGTCCGCAGGATCATCTCACAATTCAGTTACAATCTCTTGAACATTTTGACAAATAACATCGGAGTAAATAGCGGAAGACTTAGATAACAATAGTTTACAAACCAGGGTTCAACATAACATTAAAGTGAAGTTATTACAGACCATAGTTCAAATAGATAGAGTTGGCAGGGTAGCATATGACAACAACTAAAAGATAAAGATACTTCACCCAGCCCGAGGGTGAATAATCACTCATCAGCCTCATCGGCCTCTTCCTGAACAACAGTCACACAGCAGGGTCCAAGGCATACTGAGGAATCTGCCATACCTGCAACATGGGTAAAAGAACCCTGAGTACAAAGGTACTCAACAAGACTTACCCGACTAAAGAAAAGGGAGAAGACTCAGGAATGCAGGCTTAGGGTAGTCAAGGTAAGGCTTAAGCAAGTTCAAGTATTTTGCAAAAAAGCATTTTTCAAACTTTGTTCCTTATTTTGAAAAGACTCAGATATTCCTTGTTCCATCATAATCCTTGATTCATTTACTTTCAAAACATTCCTAGTTGAGAACCACTCCCTGTTGACAGTCAGTGACTAAGTCTCCATGACCGAGGAGAGCGAGCAGCGTTAATCCGGATAATAATACTCAGCTGAGGGTCCCTATCCACACTGCATATGTAGCACCAAAGCTTGCATATGCCAACTCGTCTCCCACGATTCCTCCAAGATTGGGCCCGGTCCTACGCCACCCGGAAGTACAGTACACCACTCCAATCCGGGACTTTAACCCACGTGGGTACATGCTACTTCCGCCATCTCTCCACTCCCAGTGCGCGGTTGTCGGTCCAATAAAGGATTCCTCGGAGCCGAAGCTTTCCGTAGTATGTGAATAGTTGCAAGTCTTAGTCAGCAGGCCCCCATACAGGTGGTCCCTAATTTTCCAGCCAGCGACAAGCACCTCGGGACTCTAACCCGAGAGTACAGGTCCTGTCAGTTTTTCAACCCTGTCCCGGTCGGTGTCAACTGTTGAGTCCCGGACTACAACATGACGGCACCGTACGCAAAGACAACCTCTCCTTCCCATTGACTAGGTACGGATCAGATACTTAGCCAATAGTGGGAGTAAACCAGAAATTCCCATAATATTCTTAAAGTGATCACACTTTTGAGATTGGCATTTTTATTGCAAATCTATCATATAGCATTGCTAAGCATTTCGCAAATAGTTTTTGAAAAGCGGGTAGGTCGGGTGTATCATTGGTCAAGGTAGATAATGCATCAGATAGGATTTCACTCAACTCCTATCAACCTAATGCAATAATTTAACTCAAAGACATTTAAGGAAACATTTATAAAAGCAAGGTAGGGTTAAATGCACCGGGGCTTGCCTTGGATGGCAAAAAGAGCAGACTCGGGGTAGGTATAGGTGTCGGAGCTCGGGGTTGCCTCGGGGACAGATCCTTCGGTGGCTACCTCGACTTCAGGGCTTTCTTCGTCAACTATACGGATGCAATGATGAATGCTCATGAGAATGCTAGTATGAACAAAGTGCATAGGATAACACTAGAGTAGCTTTGCAAAGTATGAGTGGTGGTTAAAGTGGTCAATAGATTACTTATCCCTTTTTAACAATATTAACAAGTTTAATTAAGCAACTTTTATTAAGCCTAAGTATGGACATAGCAAGGCATCACAAACATCATAGACCAGAGGGGTATGGGTCTATGAACGTCAAGCAATCCAAAAGTCACATCACAGGGCATTCAACGCTAACCCTAATCACCTTTTTCTATTTTCTTAATTATATAAAAAAGGTCATTTTATGAAGGTGCTCCAAAAATTACCAAATTAATCACACAAGTTCATAAGGGTACAAGTATATGGCAAAACAAATTTCATAAATTTTGGAGGTCATTAAGGTGCTCAATTAAATCTAGACATTTAATTAACAAAAGGCACTATTCCTTAATTAAAATAAAGCTCAAAAATCAACTTGCTCCAAATGCCTTCAAAATTTTACCAGAGGTTCAGCATGACATAGCTAGCTTGCAAATTTTATCTCAAGATTTTGGAGCCATAGATCACTCTCAAAAATACCAAAGCCTTCATTTTCAATTAAAAGGGGAATTTTTCATTTTCAAATTTTTGCACAAAACTCAAGTTTCATATTTTTATAAAATACTTCAGAGCATAAAGAGTCTACCACAAAAATTTCAGAATTTATGGATGTAACAGAAAATCATAAAAAAGAGAAAACAGAACACTATTCACATCTTGAAAAGAAAAAAAAACAGGACACGGCGGCGCTGCTCGACGCCGGCGACCACAAACGGGCGGCGCTCGGCACGCCGGCCAAGCCAGGGGTCCGGGGGGTGAAACCAAGAGCACAGGGAGCATAAGGGAGCTCACCGGAGTCGATTGGGCAGCTCGGTGAGGGACGGGGATGACGGTGGAGGAGGTCGACGGTGACCGGCGGGAAGCTCGCGGCGGCGACAGGCGTCCTGGCGACCCTGTGCAACAAACGGAGCCGCGATGGCGGGGTTAGAGTCGCACGGAGACAGGGAAGCGAATGCGAGGGTCGGAGGGAGATGATCAAGGCCGGAGACGGCGAATTCCACGAACCCGAGTTCGCCGGGTTTCTGCCGGAGGCGGCAACGACGAGTTACGCCGGGCAAACGGGAACGGTAGAGGTGAAATTGGAGGGTGGGGAAGCTTCACCAGATCAAGGCGGAGCTGCTGAGCTAGGTGGTTGAGCTCGCGAGGCGCTGGTGTGAGCTGGCGACGGCGGCGGAGGTGAGTGAGGGAGGTCGGGCTCCGGCGGCCTTCTTATAGGCGCGGCCAGAGGCCGGTAGAGACCTCGAGGGGGTGTGGATAAGCACGGCGAGCGCGTGCGCACTCGATTGCGCTCTGGGGGGGGTGATGGCGTGCAGCCGGGGCTCGGGCGTGTGCTCGCCGGCGATGGCCACGCGGCGGCGGCGCGCAGAGCTCTGTAGGGGACGGGAGAGAGGGTCAGCGCTCGCGTGCGGGGCGGAGGGAACAAGGGGACAGCGGCGACAGGTTGGAGGCGCGTGGGGAGCAGCCAGGCACGCGGGCGCGCGACGCCGGCGGGCGCCATGGCCGGGCCCCCCCTTGGCCCTAGCTGGAAGAAGAAGAAGGCTAGGGGTAGGGTTTGACTTTGCTGGTTTCTGAATTTTGCAAATTTCTCCCAAAATTTGAACTGAGCAGCAAAAACTCAAAAAACATCAAAGTTGTTCAGAAAAATGAGATCTACAACTTTGTCAATATGAACATTTTCAAATTCCAAATAGTTTTTGAACAATATTTGAAAACAGTAAAGGGGACACTTTTTCAAACTTGATTCAAATCAAAATTACTCTGGATTTCATACTGAAACTTGAAAATCTGCAAATATGAAAGTTGTTCATTTTTGCCAAACCTACAACTTTGCTATTAAACACTTTTCCTGAAACTCATTGGTTTTTTGAACTCATTTGAAAACTGAAAAGGGGACAAAAACTGGAGTTTGATTGAATTTGAAATAACTCAAAACTTTGTACTGCAACTTGAAAATTTGTAAATACCAAAGTTGTTTCTCTTTGACAGATCTACAACTTTGCTTTTTGGACCAACCCAAATTTTGAATAATTTTTGAATTACAAAAAAAGGGATAAAATCCAGGATTTGGAAATCAGGGTTTTGCAAAGGGATTTGGAATCAAATTCTGATTTTTGAACTTTGGCCAACACAACAAAACTACAAGACACCAAAGGAACAAGAATTACACAAAGCTAATCACAGAGATGAAATTACCATTTTGCCCTAGTAGAGAGAAGTGGGCTACTTAGGGTTTTTGCAATAGAGGTACTTCACATAAAATGACACACATGAAATCATGATCAAGATGCTTAAGATGATAATGATGATATGTCAAGTTAATTACATGCTAAACACCAGAGGTGTTACAGCCTCCCCCCCTTAAAGAAATCTCGTCCCGAGATTCTGCGTCTTAAGGAAGGACAAAGAAGGGATAAAGACAAAACTTTACATAGACAGGGATTCGAGAAAGTCGGGGTAGTTCTTTGCTAAGAAGTCTTCAGATTCCCAAGTAGCTTCTTCTTCAGAGTGCTGGTTCCACTGGATTTTGTACCATCTTGTGGTGGTTCTTCGAGTAACGCGATCCTTGTGGTCCAACACGCGAACTGGATATTCTGAGTAGGATAGATCAGGCTCTAGCTCGACACCTTCAACTTCCACGACATGTTCTGGTACTCTGAGACACTTCTTGAGTTGGGAGACATGGAAAATATTGTGGACAGCGGAGAGATGATCGGGCAACTTCAGCTTGTAAGCTACCTTGCCACAACATTCCAAAATCTCAAACGGACCAATGTAGCGGGGGTGCTAACTTTCCTTTGACTCCAAAACGAGTGACTCCTTTGGTTGGTGAGACCTTGAGATATACATAATCTCCAACTTGAAACTTCAGAGGTCGACGTCTCTTGTCAGCGTAACTTTTCTGTCGAGATTGGGCAATCTTCATATTCTCCTGTATCTGCTTGACTTTCTCTTCCATATCTTGACCAGGTCAACTCCAAAGAATTCTCTTTCTCCGGGCTCAGACCAACTGAGGGGTGTACGACAACGACGGCCGTACAGTGCTTCAAAGGGTGCCATTTTGATGCTCTCTTGGTAACTGTTATTATAAGAGAACTCTGCCAAAGGCAAACAGTCATCCCAAGTATCTGCGAAGGTGAGAACACAGGCTCTCAACATGTCCTCCAGCACTTGGTTGACTCGCTCCGTTTGTCCATCAGTTTGAGGATGATAAGCTGTGCTATGTAAGAGCTTGGTTCCAAGCGAGGTATGGAACGCTTTCCAAAACTTAGCGACAAACTGGGTACCACGGTCAGAGACAATGGTCTTGGGTATGCCATGAAGTTTCACTATGTGGTTCTTGTACAAAGTGGCATACGTGGGACGGGTGAGGGGAGGGTAACTGGCTTGACTGGCGAAAGTGAGCTTGCTTAGTGAGTCGGTCCACGATTACCCAAATGGAATCAAAACCTTTCTGGGTCTTGGGTAGTCCATTGACAAAATCCATACTAATGTCGTCCCATTTCCAAGCGGGTACTGACAAAGGTTGCAATTCTCCTCCAGGCTTCATGTGTACTGCCTTGACTCTTTGGCAGGTATCACACTGCGACATACCGGGCAATCTCAATCTTCATTTTAGTCCACCAGAATCTCTGCTTTAAGTCTTGGTACATCTTGTTGCTGCCGGGGTGAATAGAGAATCTGGTCAAGTGTGCTTCATCAAGGATTAACTGTCTCAATTCAGGCACCTTGGGAACTACTAGACGGTTCTTGAACCAAACAACTCCTACATCATCGATCCTGAAGCAATCAGCCTTTCCGGTCTGGACCTTTTCGATGATGTGCTTGATTCCAGGGTTATCCTTTTGAGCAGCAATGACTTGATCCTTGATGGATGTTTCTATGCTGACATTGTTCAAGCTTCCTTGCGGAATCATTTCGATACCCATCCTTTCAAGTTCATGGCACAAGGAAAGATCATAGGGCTTCGTCGTCAGACAGTTGCAGTATGACTTGCGACTGAGGGCATCGGCAACTACATTTGCCTTACCAGGATGGTAATGTACTTCGAGATCATAATCTTTAATCAACTCAAGCCATCTTCTCTGCCTCATATTCAATTCTTCTTGAGTGAAGATATACTTTAGGCTCTTGTGATCCGTATACATATTGCAGGTGCTGCCCAACAGATAGTGACGCCAAATCTTCAAGGCATGCACGACTGCTGCTAGCTCAAGATCATGGGTGGGGTAGTTTTCCTCATGTCGCTTAAGCTGTCGTGAGGCATAAGCGATTACTCGTCCTTCTTGCATCAAAAACAGCCCAAACCAGTACCAGATGCATCACAGTATACATCGAAGGGTTTCTCGATATCTGGTTGAGCTAGGACTGGTGATGTAGTTAGCAGTTTCTTCAGGCTTGAAAGGCTTGCTCACAGGCTGGTGACCAAACGAAATCCACGGAATTTTTCAACAACTCTGTGATAGGCTTGGCGACTCTGGAGAAATCTGGGATGAAACGACGATAGTATCCAGCCATTCCCATGAAGCTGCGAACTTCGCGGACAGTGGTAGGTGGCTTCCAATCCAAGATATCTGCCACTTTTTCAGGGTCAACTGACACACCTTCAGCGGACAGGACATGACCAAGGAATTGAATTCGATCTAGCCAGAATTCACATTTACTGAACTTGGCATACAGCTGGTGATCTCTGAGACGAGAGAGGACGATTCGAAGATGCTTGGCGTGATCTTCAGGAGTTCTTGAATAGACAAGGATGTCGTCAATGAACACGACTACAAATTTATCGAGCTCTGGCATGAACACAGAGTTCATGAGATACATGAAATGAGCGGGGGCATTGGTCAAGCCAAAGACATGACCAAGTACTCATATAGGCCGTATCTGGTGGTGAAAGCTGTTTTAGGAATGTCTTCTGGACGGATTTTTATTTGGTGATAGCCAGATCTGAGATCAATTTTGGAGAACACTCTGGCTCCAGATAACTGGTCAAAAAGAAGGTCAATGCGAGGCAAGGGATATTTATTTTTGATGGTGACCTCATTGAGCGGGCGATAGTCAACGCACAGACGAAGACTTTTGTCCTTCTTCTTCACAAAGATAGCAGGACAGCCCAAGGAGATGAACTTGGGCGAATGAGACCCTTATCCAAAAGCTCTTGCAATTGGATCTTCAGCTCTGCCAACTCTCTGGGAGGCATTCGATAAGCTCTGCGGGATATAGGAGCAGTCCCGGGCTTTAGCTCTATGGCAAACTCAACATCACGGTCGGGAGGCAGACCAGGTAGATCTTCTGGGAAGACATCAGGGAACTCACAGACCACGGGAATATCCCTGACTTCCGGAACACAGGCGGTATTCAACTGGGTGGGTTGCTGGTTTTTGAGGCATAGGAAGTTGGAGAAGGAGTTTGGAGGTGCTGTTAGGAATATCCACTCTCACAACTCTATTCAAGATGTCTATCAAGGCTTTATACTGACACATCCAATTCATGCCTAAGATGACATCTATCTCTTGATTGCGCAGTACTATCATGGTGGTAGGAAAGACATGTTCCCCCAACATTACTGGTATACTGCGGACCACTTCCTTAGTTTATCCGCCCTCCAGGCGAAAGTATACAGAAACTTTCTTTTAACTCCCCCATGGGTAACTTATGCTTGATGACAAAAGTGCGACTGATGAAGGAATGCGATGCACCAGAATCAAACAAGACGACTGCAGGATGATTGGCAACAGGGAACCTACCGAGCATGACGGGCTCTCCTTCTGGGATGTTACTGACGGTGGTGAAGTAGACTTGCCCGTGCTTCTTGACAAACTTGCCCTTCTGGACGTGCTGCTGCGGTGCACGGTGTGCTGCTGCTGCTGTGATCCTCCAGGGCCTTTCTGTGCATGTTGGGCATTCTTCTTGGGTTTTGGGCACTCGCGAGACCAGTGACCAACTTGGCCACAGTTGTAGCATGGATGGTTGTAAGCTGTTTGAGGGGTGGTGACACGAACACCTGGGGCGTTCGGCTGAGTGGCACTTTGCTGGTTGGCATTATGAGTGGTGGCCGCAGTACGAACGACCACTTGCTGATGAGGGTATGGGGCACGGTTTTGGTGGTGGCTGGGGTGATAGATGATTCTTGGGCGCTTATGGTTGCTGGAGAAGCTGCTAGACCCAGCCTTCTTCTTCTTCTTCTCCTCCTGATACTGGCGGTTACTTTCCTCGAAAGCGACAGCACGGTCAACGACATCATGATAGGATCCGTTTAGGTTGTTGGATAGACCTCTGCGAATCTTAGGGTGCAGACCCCTAAGGAAACAATCTCTCTTCTTTTCCTCTGTGTTGACATAGTCGGAGGCATATTGGCTCAGGTGGTTGAACTGTCCCACGTACTGCATAACGGTGGAATCTTTCTGTTGCAGGGCTAGGAACTGATCAAGCTTCATCTTCATCAGACCTGCGGGATGTGGTGTGCACGGAAAGCGGTGCGGAACTCTTCCCAGGTCAGCTGGTGACCTTCAGGCTGGGCAGCCAACAGGTTGGCGTACCAGGCACTTGCGGGACCACGGAGCTGCTGAGAAGCGAACCGAGGCTTCTGGATCTCTGTGCAGTGTAAAAGACTGAACTTCTGTTCCATGGTGCGTAACCAGTCGTCAGCCTCGAGAGGTTCATCGGCCTTCGTGAAGACCGGTGGTCGGGTTTCAGTGAAGTCCACGTAGGTTGTCTCTTGGTTGTGCGACGACCACGGTTGCCGTTGTTTGCTGCCCTGGTTCTGAGCCATCAGGTTGGCAGCGGCGGCCAAGGCTGCAATGGCATCTGCCAGGGTAGCAGGAACTGGTGGAGGGTTTGGAAGGTTGGCACCTCCGGAACTTCCGGCTCCAGTGCGGGTGTTCACAGGCATCTGTTAAGAATTTGGGAACTTAGCATCCAAAGATTGCTTTTGAACGAAACTGACTGATAAGATTCATTGATGCAAGGGTAGATAACTGATACAGAGGTTCGATAGATAACCAACAACTGACAAAGGAAAGGTACAAGACACGATACAGACTCGACTAGACAGAAGACCAACTAACGCCCCAAACCTAGACTTAAGGCTTTAGGTGAGCAGATGGCATAGACACAACGAATCTAGTCGTCATCGATGATGATCATCTCTTCATCGTCATCTTCATCTTCGATGATGAGTTCGGGCTCTTCCTCCTCATCCTCGTCCTCGGCATGGACATCTTCTGCAGGTTCCACTTCTTCATTCTGGTCTGGCTCATGTTCTACTTCAGGTTCCTCCACGACTCCGTCTTCGGGGTCCTCAGCAACTGGTGGAATCACGGGGTGGAGCTGGTTGTGCAGCTGGTGTACCTCCTCATGAAGCATATCATTGTACTGCTCAATCTGGGCAGTGTACTGCTGCAGTCCATGGAGCTGGGCTCTGGTGACATCTTCGCGGATCCAGGTTGCATCACGCTGCTGGATGGCACGGACCACATTCTTGTTGGCTTCCTCCAGAGCGGCTCGTGTCTCATAAAACTCCATGCGGGAAAGATAGAAGTCATGCTCCATGTTCTCCATCTCAGCCTTCAGATTCTTGATTTCCTCCTTCAGCTGTTTGCGGGTCTGACGGGGAAAACGACGACCATTGGAGGATTCTCCAGTCTCTTCTCCGGTGCGTGGCGCCAGCTGGTGACGCGGCACACCGTTCGGTCCAGTCGACTTGCGAGCAGTCCGCTTGATAATGACCATATCTGGACAAGAGGTTATAGGTGAGAAAGGCTAGCAAGAAAAAGGTAAAGGCATACTAACCCAACAGACTTAGAGAGGAAGTTATCATCTCAAGTGATTATGGCATGATGCATGATTCGTTCCTACGGAACAAGGCAATGCAACTACTAAGGTAAGGTACATAGGGCTTAAACAAGTTGTCTTGCTACTAGTTGCCAAAGACAAGATGAGATGAGAGAAGCAATTTGGACTCAAAATAGTCAAGTTTAGTTTTGGACTTAAAAACCTTTTGAAATTTTCGCAAAAAGATTGCAACGTCGTAGTGAGATGCTCCGATACCACTCTGTGACGTAACGGCCCTAGTCCCATGGCCCACTGATCACTGCCAACCACTGACAGTTGATCCGTACAGCCAAGAGATTACGACCGGGTTCCGCCACTGGGCTACATCAGTGCCCGATGTCCGCAGGATCATCTCACAATTCAGTTACAATCTCTTGAACATTTTGACAAATAACATCGGAGTAAATAGCGGAAGACTTAGATAACAATAGTTTTACAAACCAGGGTTCAACATAACATTAAAGTGAAGTTATTACAGACCATAGTTCAAATAGATAGAGTTGGCAGGGTAGCATATGACAACAACTAAAAGATAAAGATACTTCACCCAGCCCGAGGGTGAATAATCACTCATCGGCCTCATCGGCCTCTTCCTGAACAACAGTCACACAGCAGGGTCCAAGGCATACTGAGGAATCTGCCATACCTGCAACATGGGTAAAAGAACCCTGAGTACAAAGGTACTCAACAAGACTTACCCGACTAAAGAAAAGGGAGAAGACTCAGGAATGCAGGCTTAGGGTAGTCAAGGTAAGGCTTAAGCAAGTTCAAGTATTTTGCAGAAAAGCATTTTTCAAACTTTGTTCCTTATTTTGAAAAGACTCAGATATTCCTTGTTCCATCATAATCCTTGATTCATTTTACTTTTCAAAACATTCCTAGTTGAGAACCACTCCCTGTTGACAGTCAGTGACTAAGTCTCCATGACCGAGGAGCAGCGTTAATCCGGATAAATAATACTCAGCTGAGGGTCCCTATCCACACTGCATATGTAGCACCAAAGCTTGCATATGCCAACTCGTCTCCCACGATTCCTCCAAGATTGGGCCCGGTCCTACGCCACCCGGAAGTACAGTACACCACTCCAATCCGGGACTTTAACCCACGTGGGTACATGCTACTTCCGCCATCTCTCCACTCCCAGTGCGCGGTTGTCGGTCCAATAAAGGATTCCTCGGAGCCGAAGCTTTCCGTAGTATGTGAATAGTTGCAAGTCTTAGTCAGCAGGCCCCCATACAGGTGGTCCCTAATTTTCCAGCCAGCGACAAGCACCTCGGGACTCTAACCCGAGAGTACAGGTCCTGTCAGTTTTTCAACCCTGTCCCGGTCGGTGTCAACTGTTGAGTCCCGGACTACAACATGACGGCACCGTACGCAAAGACAACCTCTCCTTCCCATTGACTAGGTACGGATCAGATACTTAGCCAATAGTGGGAGTAAACCAGAAATTCCCATAAATATTCTTAAAGTGATCACACTTTTGAGATTGGCATTTTTATTGCAAATCTATCATATAGCATTGCTAAGCATTTCGCAAATAGTTTTTGAAAAGCGGGTATCGGGTGTATCATTGGTCAAGGTAGATAATGCATCAGATAGGATTTCACTCAACTCCTATCAACCTAATGCAATAATTTAACTCAAAGACATTTAAGGAAACATTTATAAAAGCAAGGTAGGGTTAAATGCACCGGGGCTTGCCTTGGATGGCAAAAAGAGCAGACTCGGGGTAGGTATAGGTGTCGGAGCTCGGGGTTGCCTCGGGGACAGATCCTTCGGTGGCTACCTCGACTTCAGGGCTTTCTTCGTCAACTATACGGATGCAATGATGAATGCTCATGAGAATGCTAGTATGAACAAAGTGCATAGGATAACACTAGAGTATAGCTTTGCAAAGTATGAGTGGTGGTTAAAGTGGTCAATAGATTACTTATCCCTTTTTAACAATATTAACAAGTTTAATTAAGCAACTTTTATTAAGCCTAAGTATGGACATAGCAAGGCATCACAAACATCATAGACCAGAGGGGTATGGGTCTATGAACGTCAAGCAATCCAAAAGTCACATCACAGGGCATTCAACGCTAACCCTAATCACCTTTTTCTATTTTCTTAATTATATGAAAAGGTCATTTTATGAAGGTGCTCCAAAAATTACCAAATTAATCACACAAGTTCATAAGGGTACAAGTATACGGCAAAACAAATTTCATAAATTTTGGAGGTCATTAAGGTGCTCAATTAAATCTAGACATTTAATTAACAAAAGGCACTATTCCTTAATTAAAATAAAGCTCAAAAATCAACTTGCTCCAAATGCCTTCAAAATTTTACCAGAGGTTCAGCATGACATAGCTAGCTTGCAAATTTTATCTCAAGATTTTTGGAGCCATAGATCACTCTCCAAAAATACCAAAGCCTTCATTTTTCAATTAAAAGGGGAATTTTTCATTTTCAAATTTTTGCACAAAACTCAAGTTTCATATTTTTATAAAATACTTCAGAGCATAAAGAGTCTACCACAAAAATTTCAGAATTTATGGATGTCTACAGAAAATCATACAAAAAAGAGAAAACAGAACACTATTCACATCTTGAAAAGAAAAAAAAAACAGGACACGGCGGCGCTGCTCGACGCCGGCGACCACAAACGGGCGGCGCTCGGCACGCCGGCCAAGCCAGGGGGTCCGGGGTGAAACCAAGAGCACAGGGAGCATAAGGGAGCTCACCGGAGTCGATTGGGCAGCTCGGTGAGGGACGGGGATGGACGGTGGAGGAGGTCGACGGTGACCGGCGGGAAGCTCGCGGCGGCGACAGGCGTCCTGGCGACCCTTTGCAACAAACGGAGCCGCGATGGCCGGGTTAGAGTCGCACGGAGACAGGGAAGTGAATGCGAGGGTCGGAGGGAGATGATCAAGGCCGGAGACGGCGAATTCCACGAACCCGAGTTCGTCGGGTTTCTGCCGGAGGCGGCAACGACGTGTTACGCCGGGCAAACGGGAACGGTAGAGGTGAAATTGGAGGGTGGGGAAGCTTCACCAGATCAAGGCGGAGCTGCTGAGCTAGGTGGTTGAGCTCGGGAGGCGCTGGTGTGAGCTGGCGACGGCGGCGGAGGTGAGTGAGGGAGCTCGGGCTCCGGCGGCCTTCTTATAGGCGCGGCCAGAGGCCGGTAGAGACCTCGAGGTGGTGTGGATAAGCACGGCGAGCGCGTGCGCACTCGATTGCGCTCTGGCGGGGGTGATGGCGTGCAGCCGGGGCTCGGGCGTGTGCTCGCCGGCGATGGCCACGCGGCGGCGGCGCGCAGAGCTCTGTAGGGGACGGGAGAGAGGGTCAGCGCTCGCGTGCGGGCGCGGAGGGAACAAGGGGACAGCGGCGACAGGTTGGAGGCGCGTGGGGAGCAGCCAGGCACGCGGCGCGCGCGACGCCGGCGGGGCGCCATGGCCGGGCCCCCCCCTTGGCCCTAGCTGGAAGAAGAACAGTGCTAGGGGTAGGGTTTGACTTTGCTGGTTTCTGAATTTTGGAAATTTCTCCCAAAATTTGAACTGAGCAGCAAAAACTCAAAACATCAAAGTTGTTCAGAAAAATGAGATCTACAACTTTGTCAATATGAACATTTTCAAATTCCAAAAAGTTTTTGAACAATATTTGAAAACAGTAAAGGGGACACTTTTTCAAACTTGATTCAAATCAAAATTACTCTGGATTTCATACTGAAACTTGAAAATCTGCAAATATGAAAGTTGTTCATTTTGCCAAAACCTACAACTTTGCTATTAAACACTTTTCCTGAAACTCATTGGTTTTTGAACTCATCTTGAAAACTGAAAAGGGGACAAAAACTGGAGTTTGATTGAATTTGAAATAACTCAAAACTTTGTACTGCAACTTAAAAATTTGTAAATACCAAAGTTGTTTCTCTTTGACAGATCTACAACTTTGCTTTTTGGACCAACCCCAAATTTTGAATAATTTTTGAATTACAAAAAAAGGGATAAAATCCAGGATTTGGAAATCAGGGTTTTGCAAAGGGATTTGGAATCAAATTCTGATTTTTGAACTTTGGCCAACACAACAAAACTACAAGACACCAAAGGAACAAGAATTACACAAAGCTAATCACAGAGATGAAATTACCATTTTGCCCTAGTAGAGAGAAGTGGGCTAATTAGGGTTTTTGCAATAGAGGTACTTCACATAAAATGACACACATGAAATCATGATCAAGATGCTTAAAGATGATAATGATGATATGTCAAGTTAATTACATGCTAAACACCAGAGGTGTTACAGTACTGCCATGAACTTGGCAATGGCAGGTCGCCCAAATATGGCATGATACTATGACTCGAAGTCCACTACCTCGAAACTGATGTACTCCGTTCTGTAGTTGGCCGGAGTTCCAAAAGTGACGGGTAGTATAATCCTTCCGATTGGTACAACTGCTTTTCTGGGTACTATGACGTAGAAAGGAGTGGTTGATGGTGTGAGCTGAGTTGCAAGGTCCAGGTTCATTTTCCTTAGGGTGCTTGCAAATATGACATTAAGTCCTGCCCCGCCATCAATGAGTACCCTTCCAAGTGTATAGCCTGCAACCGTCGGGTCCAACACTAGCGGGTAGTGCCCTGCATTGGAGACGCTTGTCCATTGATCAGCTCTGGAGAAGCTAATCGAGTGTTCAGACCAGTCGAGGTATTTAGGCATTGCTGGTTCGGTTGACATGATTTCTCGCAGAGAAAGCTTCTGGAGCCTCTTGCTGTCGCTGGTGGTCACACCCCCAAAGATGACGTTGATGGTACCTTTGGGGTGCTGGAAGCCACCTGCATCTTGTGGAGGGTCCTCGGCTGTCTTCTTGCCTTTGTCTTTCTTGTTCTTGTTGAAGTCAGGGTTCAAACCTCGCTCCTTGAGCTGCCGGCAGTGCCTTGCTGGATGTCCACTCTTTGGATGGAAGGGGCAAGGCCCGTCGAGTAAGTCATCAAAGGTGTAGGGTTTGTTTTCTTTCTTCTGAGGTTCCATGGCAGCAATAGTATTGTCCCCTGGCCTCTTCCGAGTGTTTTGCTGTGGTGCCTGGTTACCTCTTTGATTGTTTCCTCGATCACCTTCCGTGTTCCTATCGCGGAAGCACTCCTGTGTGCGTTCCTGTGTCGCCATCATGGAGTTTACAGCCCGATGGAATTCATCCGCGGTGGTCGGGTGCTGTTTGATGAAATCTTTGTAATTGTACCTTTTGCAAATGTCGTTGCCAAAGAGGTCAATTACTTCTCTGTCTGTGATGTCAGAGACTGTAGAGCGGATTTCTGAGAATCGCCTGTAGTACTCCCTCATTGATTCGTTTTTTTGCTACTTGCAGGTCCTGAGCTTGGTTCGGGGGTCCGATCTCTCTGGGACACCAGCAAAGTTTTCTATGAAGATACGACGTAGTTGTTCCCAAGAGTCGATGGACTCGGGCTTGAGTCTGTCAAACCAAGCAAGCGGCATTGTTCTAGAGCCATTGGGAGGTAGAGTGCTTTGACGTCGTTGCTTCCTCCGGCTAACTCGACTGCTTGAGCGTACAGCCTGAGCCACCGTTTGGGTTCTGTTTTCCCATCGTACTTAGAGTAGTTCCCGGGTTTGAATTTTGGTGGGAACGAGACTGCTCGAAGCCTTTGGGAAAAACAGGGGAAGCGATCGACCGCATCGAGTGCTGCTACTATGGGTCCTTTGTATGAGGATTCGGCTCCTCCTTTGGCTTGATCAGGTGCTCGGGGGCCCAGGCGACTCCTTGCTGGGACCCTACCGAGTCTCTCTTGAACAGGTCGCCTCTGGCCTGGGTGGGATGAATCTTGCTCATCAGCTAAGGACCCGAGGTTACGTCCCTGGAGTTGAAGCGCAGTGGTCTGAAGCATGATTAGTCGTCGCTCTTCATCCGGAGTGCGGTTGGCCTTAGCACCCATCTCTGTGGCTAGAGCCAGGATATTCTGATAAGGGGTCTGGAAAACTTTGTGTCCCGCTACCCACATGAACTCAGGTTCAAGGTTGTGAGAGCAATCAGGGCGCTGCCTGTTGTTATCATCGTTAGAGTAGTTCCCTTCGTCGCAAGTCTGGCGTTCTACCTCCGCTTCCAGACACCTCCGGGTGTTGTATTCTTCCAGGCGTACGTTGTAGCGATCCACGGCTTCCTTGCGGTGAGTAGCCCACCTCCTGCGGGCTTCTTTGGCTTTGTTCTTCCGGATTCTTTTAGCTTTTAAGGACTCAGTTTCTCCAGGTACCTCCGGATCATTGTCAGAGATCATGCTCAATGTTTCATCATCTTGGCAGACATCTGGCGGAGTTGGAGGTCGTAGAGACGACTGATGTCCCGTCATGAAGACTTCTCGATTGAAGCCTTGGTCGGATCCTGGTGTTACTGACTCCAGAGTAGAAGTACTGGAGATTAGTTCCATTGAGGTGTCATGTTCCTCAAAGGGGAGCTGGTGTCCGTGCTGATACGGAAGTTGCTGGTCAATTGTGCCAATCAGTCTAGCTGGGGCAGGCTGAATTGGCCAATGGACGATGTTACCCTCCTTGGTAGAGCTGAAAACGAGTCCTTTTTGGGCTCCTGTCAAAGGTATCTGCTGATACTCTTTGAATTTTGCCCCGATCAAGTCTTGGAAGCTTTCAGCGATGTTCCGCAGTCCAAAGGAGATGGCCTGGAGGTGATCCGGGTCCTTCCCTTGAGAGTTCGAGTCTGGGTAGGAGTCGGATGCCTTTGGGCTGTCTTCCAGGTGCTGTGGATCTTGGATCTGCAGTCTTGCGAGTTGTTGGGCGAGGAGCTCCATCTTTGGCGTGGCTTGCGGCTGCGATTGGGTGTCGAGTCGGCTATGAAGCCTCCCTTGATCATCCGCGACGCAGGTCCACGAGCCAAAAACGAAAATTGAGCCCGCCGAGAACATGTTGACGTGGTTCACCGGGTTCTTGATCGTCGAAACGCCGAAAGCCCCTACCTGGCGCGCCAGCTGTCGGTGTTTGTTAACCGGCAACTAGTCTTGAGTAATCTCATGACTATTTGTTCAGTGGGGATCGGTGTTCGTAGGACCCGACGATTACACAGAGACAGTGATTTATACTGGTACAGGCCGCTAAATAGCGTAATACCTTATGTCCAGTGCGGCGTATGCCTTGTGTATGATTGTGATTTAGTATTCGATGATCTAGGACCTGTGCTCGGCTCCCCTTATATATCCAGGTAATCCATGGCACAGTCCGAGTCCTAGCCGGTTACAGAGAAAGAGTCCTATTCTATTTACAAGACTTCCTTTAACAACTCGGCTAAGTTACAAATCGGAGTCCTAATACAAGTACACTACGTAACAAGTCTTCGGATCTCCTGCGCCATCCGGGATTAGTCGAAGCAATCATCTTCTGATGATATCTCTGACATCCTGGTTACCGATGATAAAATCCATGCTCACCTCTTCCCATTTCCATTCAAGTATAGCTAACGGCTGAAGCATTCCAGCTGGTTTCAAGTGAATAGCCTTTACTCGACAACATGTGTCACATCTAGCCACATAAGCAGCAATTTCCTTCTTCATTTTAGTCCACCAAAATCTGGGATGCAAATCTTGATACATCTTCACACTTCCAGGATGAATAGATAACTTGGACAAATGTGCTTCGTCCATAATCCGGTTTCTGAGTTCTCTATCTTTAGGCACCACTAGCCGTTGGTTGAACCATAGAACTCCATTTTCATCCACTCGAAAATGCTTATCGGATTCCGTTTCAACCTTGAGCCTTTCCTTGATATGGTAGATTCCCTTATCGGTTTTCTGTCCTTCTATGATTTGATCAATCAATGCACTGCGTAGCTCCAAATCATGTAGTACTGCAGGATGCATTAGACTGAATTCATCTTCTGGTAGTAGCTTCATAGCATTACAATGCGATTTCTGACTGAGAGCATCGGCTACAACGTTTGCTTTACCGGAATGATAGTGAATCTGGAGATTGTAATCTTTAATCAATTCAAGCCATCTTCTCTGCCTCATGTTCAACTCTGCCTGAGTGAAGATATATTTGAGACTCTTGTGATCTGTATACATATTGCAAAGAAATAATGTCTCCAAATCTTCAAGGCGTGTACAACTGCTGCCAATTCCAAATCATGTGTTGGGTAGTTTACTTCATGCTTCCTTAATTGCCGAGAAGCATAAGCAGTCACTCTGCCTTCTTGCATAAGAACACATCCTAAGCCAACCTTCGATGCATCAAAAGACATCGAATGGCTTCTCAATATCTGGCTGTGCTAAAATAGGAGCAGTGGTCAACAGTTTTCGCAAGGTACGGAAAGCAGTTTTGCACTCCTCTGTCCATTCAAACTTCTGATTCTTCTGCAACAAACTTGTCATAGGCTTTGCAATCTTGGAGAAATCCGAGATGAATCGACGATAATATCCTGCTAAGCCCATGAAGCTTCGAATCGCACCAACTGAAGTAGGAGCTTTCCAGCCCATGACTTCCTGCACTTTACTGGGATCCACTGAGATTCCTTCTTCTAACAGAATGTGAGAACATATATGATGAATGATTGACTTTGATAAGGAAGGTTTGAGGCTTTTCCTGGTTGAGTCTATATATCGCTATGCGCTTATTGTTTATGACTAACCGGTGGCATGAGTTGTGTTGTGTTTATGTGTTGGTGTGTGTGTGCAACATGTGTCTCTTGGCTGTGTTGATGTGCAGGTGTGGAGCTCGGAGACAGTGGTCTATGGCGAGGTGAAGGTCAAGTTGAGATGTGTCGTGCCGACGGACCGGGAGCGGTGAAGGATGGGCGTGCCGTGCGGCGGACGTGCCATGCCGATGGACCCAGCGGTGAAGGGCGGACGTGAGGCTTGGACAGACGGACCGGAGGGCCAGAGGACCAGCTGTGGTAGCTGGCATGTGGCATCGGCGAGCAGGAGCACATGGGGATGTGCAGTGCATCGGCCGAGTCGGGAGGAAGACGTTGGCATCGTGGCACTTGGCGGGAGGTCGGACACGGGCTTGCGTGCGGCGTAAGTGCCGTCAGCCGAGTCAAGGAGGACGACAAAGGCATTGTGCCGGCGGGAGGCTGGACATGCATCGGCATCGGTGCCGGTGGTCGGGGTGTGCGAACCACATCCCGTCTATGGCGCGGGTTCGGTAGTTGAGCCTCAAAAAGCTACCCTCAACGGTTTCCGAGTTTGGGCCTCAAAACTCGGGGTGGCCGGTTTCTGAGTTTGGTCCTCAAAACTCGGCGTGGACGGTTTCCAGGTTTGGGCCTCAAAACCTGGGCTCGCGGGTTTTCGAGTTTGGGCCGCAAAACTCGGGGTGGACGGTTTGCCAGGTTTGGGCCTCAAAACCTGGGCTAGCGGGTTTATCGGTTTGGGCCTCAAAACCGGGGGTGGTCCAAAAGGACGGTCGACACGTGGTGGCACCGAGAGGCTTGCGTTGCGGCGAAGCTATCGGTGAGAAGGCGCGGCGGTCGACGGTGGCGGCACATGGCGGCATCAGGGTGGTCGCGTCGAGGCGAAGCTACCGGATGTGCGGGCATGGCCATCGGATGAAGATTGACCGGACTAGATGGTTTTACCCCTGGGGGGTATTTGGGACGAGTGCTTAATGTAAGGGCGTTTTGGTCTTCGGACGTGCGCCTATATATATGAAGGGGGCTGCTAGGGCAGCAGCATCTTTGGGAGTTCTAGGTGGTGTCTCTCTCATTTTGTTCCTGTGAGAGAAGGCTAGGGTTAGGGAGAGTTGTCTCTTGTTCTTGAGCTTTTTGCCATCCAAGCTTTGATTCGCTAGGAGTGGCTTGTAGCCCATACACCGAGTGCTTAATACAATTCATCTTGCTGAATCCAAGGATCAAATTCGTGGTTGAATTCGCATTTTGAATTTGTTCTTCGCGTTCTTCTTTTCTCCATGATTTTCCCCTCGCTCGATCTCCCTCTACGCTGCGTCTTTTTCGATTCTGTTTGAATCAACTTGTTCTTTGATGTGAGGAGAACATTTCCACCGGAGGAATTCATCTCTACCCTCACGAACAAGTAGATCGGGCCGAAATCATTTTTGTTCTTCCCTCTTCCCCTTTTCTAGTGTTCTTCAGATTTCTCATGGATTATTTGGATTGAAGCGATGATATCCTAGGATTAGCTTCCCAACACGTAGAAGAACACTTGGGACAAGTTTGGTTGCAGCCCCATTCGATTTGGTTGAGTTCCAATCAAATTTGAGTTTGATACGGGCTATTTTTAGCCTTTCTGGGCATTCCCAGACTGTCCGGGACTTATCCCTGGACTGTCCGGGGGTCGGGGCTGTTCACGGGCAGCAACGTCGCTGTTTTCATGTTTGAACAGTGGACTGTCCGGGACTCATTCCCGGACTATCCGCGGTTCACTAGCGGACAGTCCGCGGTTCACTAGCGGACAGTCCGCGACTGCACAGTTTTGATGATTTCGTCTGTATCTTTTGCATACGAGCTCCGATTTGTGATCCGTTTGTTGTGTTGGTTTTCTAACTTCCTAAGGATCATTCCAAAGTACTTTTGCCACCATTGGTCAAAGTATTTTTGGTCGGACACTTCCTTCTTCTCCATAGGAGTTAAGTGTTCCGCTTTCGGAGTTTCGTTTGTTCTAGCGGACGTATCTTTTGCGTTCGAGCTCCGATTTGAGATCCGTCTATTGCGCTAGTTTCCTAACTTCATAAGGATCTTTCCAAGGTGCTTTTGCCACTAGTTGGCATAAGTAGTTTTGGTCGAACACTTTCCTCTTCTCCATAGGAATGGGGTGTTCCGTTATCGGAAGTTCGATTGTTCTAGGAGCTTGCTTGTGCAGTTTTGCCCCGTTGCTTTGGTGCTTCGTTTTGGGGTTCTTCGGTAGTTCCGCTGTACCTCTAGGACATCTCCTAGGGTATCCACCTATTCGTAGGTCGTGAACTCACCGGTTGTTTGAGTCTTTGCTTTTGGGGTGATTTTCTGGGACAAGGGCCATCATTTCTCGAGAAGAAATTTGAGGCTCCCATTCACCCCCTCTGGTCGCCAATTTGGTCCTTCAATTGGTATCAGAGCCAGTTTGGGATCTCTCTACCTTAACCGGTTCCGGATCTGCGAAGGCGACCTTTTTGAGAGTGTTTTGTTTCCGGCGTGGTTTGCCGAGGTGTTAAGCTTTTGTCTTGCTAACACTAACGGTGCTTTTCCAAATGGCACCAAGCTTTTCTCCCGGTGTGTCTTTGTCCTTAGGTTTGAGTCTTGGACATGCGACCGAGGACGACATTTTGGCGAGAAGGAGGAGTTCGGCTCTTGAGGTGGAACACGAGGTGGATGCTTTGCTGGACTTCCTAGGAGATGATGAGCACTCAAACGAGGATATTATACGCAAACTTGGCAAGGCCAAGAAAGGTACACTTGTTGCTAGCATTGGGATTTTGTCCCAACGTTTTAATATTTGTGATGAGTATAATGCTAGAAATTATGAGCTTTGTGATATCTTGCATGGAAAGATTGAGAAGTTGAATTGCTCCATCACTAGGTTAAAATGTGGCCTTTTTCATTGGAAGTCTAGTGCATCTTTGCCTTGCACCTCTTGTAGTGACATGGTTAGGAAGAATAATGAGCTATGCTTTTCCCTTGCTAGCTTAAAATCTGAAAATGACATGTTGAAATCAAATGCTTCCATACCATGTCTTGTTTGCTTTGACTTGCGTAAGGATCTTGTTCGTGCTAAATCTGATTTAGCCTTGCTTAGGTCAAAAGCTTCTATACCATGTGTTTCATGTGAGTCTTTACATGCTGAAATTAATGATCTAAAATTGACTCACTCCACATGTGTAGAAGAACTTGAGCATGCTAGGGCTGAAATTGATGAGATAAATGCTAGGCCCTGTAGCTTGTGCTCTTTGAATAAAAATGCTTGCATTACTTCTAGTGATATTCATGATTCATTGCTTGATGTGAATGGTGATGTTTCTTCCACCGATTTCATTTGCACATCATGCATTGATTTGGAAAAAGAAGTTTTGGTTTTGAAGCAAATGCGCGAAGATATGAGCGCTAAGTTGGTTGAGCACAATGATATGAGTGCCAACCATGAGAGGGAAGTTGAGCTCTTGCGTACCACATATGCCGAGTGCATTCAGAAGGAGATGGAAAATATGAGAAACACTCCTTGTGGTACTTGTGATCGCCTCATGTTTGAGAATGAGGTTTTAGCCAAAAGGTGCAAGAGTCTTTGTGCAAAGTCTTTTGAGTCACGCATCTTTTGCAACTCCGATGTTGATGTTTTCAAGATTGCTTTTTTGCAACCGGAGTTGAGTTCTTGTGCTGCGCGTGAGTCTTTTGACGATAGCACTTGTGCCAAGGTTTCGGATAGCTCTTTCATAGCTACTCCTAACCTTGCTGTTTCTTCGAGTGGTGTCCAAGGGACTTCTCTTGACAAGGGTGCTTCTCATGTGTTTTGGGACTCGTGCTCCCAATCCAGTTTTCCATTGCACCTTTTGCAAGAAGGATGGACATTCATTTGATTTTTGTTTTCGCCCTATCAAGCACGAGCGGTGTATTCGAGCTAAGGCTTTTAGGAAGCCGCGTAGCCTTTCCCATGGCACGTGTGCTCCTAGTGTTGGCACCAAGTTGAACGCTGATGCTTCTTGTTCTAAGACCCAAGGGACTTCTCACTTGTCGGAGAATGGTGTGCCTTCGGATAGGCCTTTGTACCATTGCTCTTTTTGTGAGAGAGATGGGCATCAAGAAAGCTTTTGCTATCGGCGTGCCAAACATTTGCGTCAAGCTCGCTCTTCTAGGAAGTTGGTGGTTCATAGCCCTTCCCATGGCATGAACGCTTGTGTTCCTAGTAAGAAGCCCATTTCTGTTGATGGGTTTTATGACTCCTTTTCTAGTGGGTTAGGTCATGATCGTGGACATACTTCTAGTGCTTCTTCTCTTGGTCCACGTCATGTTTCTCATGGTGCATCTATTGGTTCTTCTTCAAAAACCTTGGAAGATGTTTGCCTCTTTTCCCGTGGTTTGACTCGTTCTTCTCCTCGAGTTGTCATTTTGAGGAATGCTTCCAAGGGTGTTTCAAAATTGCATTTGAACCAACATGTGCATCATGGTAACCCACAGGATAAGTTGAGATTTGTGACCATGTCCTGGATTCCCAAGTACATGCTTAACCCTTCGGGATCCAAGGCTCGGGTTACTTTGTCCTCTTGTGTGTAGACATGAGGACGCGGGGTGGAGTACATGCGCCGAATGGAGTTTGATCTTTTAGATGTGATCAAGTTTTGATGGTTCTCTACATCCCGCTTAGATTTGCCTCCAAAGAGGTTTGTATAGCTTGGTGAGCTTTCTTATACACTCATACCTTGTACTTCCATGATTTATGTCTTGTGGTATGAGATGGATCATCATGTGCTCACTTGTATAGTTGTTACATGTACATTTTCTTTTGTATCTTGTTTTGCTTTAGTTTAGCATGTGTTATCTCTTGTATATCATGTCATGCTAGCTTTATGTATAGCTTTTGTGGATTTTCCATTTTTTATGCTAGTCTGTGATCCTTATTAACATTATGCCATGCTTCACCTGATTTCTCCATGAGCTTTGCTTGTAGAGGTGTGATGTTCTTTAGGTATCATTTTTTCAGGTGCTAGTTTTAGTTAGCTACATGTACCCTGTTGATATGATTAGTTTGAGCACTAGTCTTTTCCTCAATTTTATCGTGTTACATGCTTTTGGATCTATTGCTATCAGTATCTTGCATTGTAGCATGTGTTGAGGCTTAGGCTATGTTTGGGTTGATCATGTTTTTAGGTTGCATTGAGCTACATAGTGCTTTATCCTGTTGCATGGTAGTTTTGACTAGTTTGAGTTCGGTTCTCCTTGCGGTATCATTAATAGGTAGATCTCTTTTTGTTGAGAGTTCACCTTATGCTTATTTGACTAACCGTTTTCGTGGAGACCTTGAGGTCACACTAGACGAGACAATGCCTTGTGTTTTCTTCTGCTTTTGAGTGTGCAGGAGAACAGGAGCCTGGAGAGAGCATTTCGGCTCACGGACCCGATCCCACTTCTTCCACGACTTGGGGTTCCGTTTGAGCAACTCTCCAGCGAGCACTAGCTGCACCTGAGGGAGCGACAGCATCAGACGAGGAGGAGACGACTTCGGCAAGGCAGGAGCCCCAGAGTTCAGCAGTTCAGGCGTCCCCTCAGGTATCACACCAGTAGGAGGTAATGCGCTTCATGAGGTACCTCCGACACACTTCTGAGTTCGGATTTTGGTACTCTTCTTCTTCGACCTCTTTCTGCCGTCTTGTCTTTCCGATGTGGATTTTGCTAAGTGTTCGCTTGAGCGTTTCTTGCCTCTTCTTTTGTGAGTTTGGTGTGTGTTTCCCTTTTTGTTGGGGAAGCATTTTGCTTATTGTATCATAGTTTGTCTTCTCCGATACCCTTTTGCTTTGGGTCTTTCTTCTTAGGCTAGTTTTTGTTTTGTTTTTGTTGGACTAGCTTTTGCATGCATTTCATCATGTATACTAGTGCATCTTAGAGCTTCATGTTTAAAGCAATGAGAATGAGACTGTGCTCTTTTTGGTATGCCCTGCTTATTCATGATGATGCTTGTAGCTTAGGCTCTTTTTGATCACTTGATACATGTTATGAGCTAAGCTATTTTTGCAAATGGTGAACTTGATTAATCAACTATGAAATCTTAAATTTGTTCACCATTGAGATTGGCAACTAGCATGGGTAGGATGTGTTGAGATCACTTGTGCTATCTTTTGTATGCTAGGTTGCTATGTCTCTTGCACTGAGTCATTCACTTGCTTGGATTGTTCATATGTACATTGTGCTTAAATTTTTGATCCAAGTATTAGTGAAATGAAAAGATCGAGATGAGATTGCATGTGTCAGCACATCACGGTATCGAGACTGTTTCTCATTGCACATTTGAGTTAAACTTGAGTCGTGTAGTGTAAGACCGAAACCGGTGCTTTAAGCTTCTGATTGCTTTTCTTGCATAGGTTTAGCCCGGTTGAAAAGTTAGGCAATGACCATGCTTTCAACCTCACGCAATCACATGCTTTAATTTGAACTTGTGTTAATACCGCCGCAAATTCTGATAAAATTTGAAAAACAACACAAGTCTATGCTTCATTCTATTGCATGATGATTGAACTTTGCTAGGGGTAGTTCACCTTTTATACCTGAGTTAGCACTTGTTTGATTTCCTGTCTATTCATGCTAAGTGCTATTTTAGTGGTGAACTGCTTTTCAAATGGCTTAAAACTGCTCTTATGCTTAATTGTTCATATTTCGTATTCATTTGATCAGTCTGAGCCTTCGCTAGCATTTGTATTGATTGCTACAGTTTCGGGGCAGCACCCTTTTGAGCATCTTTTCATTCTGATTGCTATACACTTGAAGCTGTTGCATTATGCATTTCATGCATTTTTATCTTAGTGTACATATCCCCAGCTCTGATACACTTCATGGTTACCTTCAATTGGTATCTCTTCCCCCATATGCTTTTGGTTAATGACTGGTCTTGTGTTTGTGTCAACTTTGTGGAAAATGGTTGAAACCCCTCAGCATGTTCCCTTTTGTCAAGGGGGAGAAGCTGTTTGCAAGGGGGAGCTTATGTGTTGGCACAAAGGGGAGAGTCATGCATTTTGGGGAGAGCTTTGAGCTAGGGGGAGTTTACCTTTTTTATGTTTTTTTTCAATTGGTATAGCTCTTTATGTGTTTCAATTGGTATCCATCTTTTGGTATGGAATGCAATTGGTGTCATGAGCTTTGTTGCATAGTCTTTGTGTATAGGCTTGCTTTTAGGGGGAGTCGCTTTTGCTTTGCTTCTTCTCTGCATGCTTTGAGTGTTTGTGCTCCATTTGATCTTGAGCCTTTTCCTTGGGCTTTCTCAATTGGTATCGAGCCTGCTAGTCGTGTTGAGCCATTTTGCCTCTATCCTGAGGGACTAGCAGTTTTTGCTTGGTATTTTCGATTGGTTTGGAGCCTTCAGCTAGTTGTGTTGAGCCATTTTGCCTCTGTCTTGAGGAACTAGCTGTTTTCACCAATTTTTGGGCTGATAGTGATTGATATCAAGTCTTCTGCTAGTTGTGTTGAGCCTCTGTGCCTCTATCTTGAGGGACTAGCAGTTTTGCTTCTTATGCGTTGTTTCAGCCTCATTTGGTATCGAGCCTTGAGCTAGTGGTGTTGAGCCCTTTTCTGCCTCTTCTTGAGGACTAGCTCATTTTTGACTTGGTTGTGTCGAACCGTTGCCCATGTCTTTGGGAACCAAGTCTTTTGCTCTATGTGATCGAGTTTTGCTCTTTGTTGAGTTGTTGCTCCGATCCTTTGCTTGGTTGCGTTGAGCCGTTGCCCATGTCTTTGGGGACCAAGTTTTCAGCTTTGGTATCTCAAACCATCTCTTGTGCCTAGTTTTTGTCAATTCAATCATCAAGGGGGAGAAAGCAAAAGAAAGAGAAATTGGGGGACAAATTGACCCAAGTGAACCCAAGTGGATAAGTACCATGGTTTCTTTTGTGATGATTGTTTGACAATTTATTTGAGATTGGTTTTCGAGTACCATTTGGGATTCATGAAACTCTTGTTTTTCTTGACTCTTCGGTTGTGTGGAGGTTTTGCCCGCTTTTCCTGTTTCTTTCGGGACCGAGAGCTTTTATTTGGAGTCTTCATGATCCTTCCTCATCTCAAGTGGCCTTGTGTTTGCTTTTACTTGGCTTTTGGGCACTTGAGTGAGGCTTGGTTTCAAACCCTTCCTTTTTGGTTTTACTGTTAGTCAATGCATTCATCAAGGGGGAGATTGAGAACATATATGATGAATGATTGACTTTGATGAGGAAGGTTTGAGGCTTTTCTCGGTTGAGTCTATATATCGCTATGCGCTTATTGTTTATGACTAACCGGTGGCGTGAGTTGTGTTGTGTTTATGTGTTAGTGTGTGTGTGCAACATGTGTCTCTTGGCTGTGTTGATGTGCAGGTGTGGAGCTCGGAGACAGTGGTCTATGGCGAGGTGAAGGTCAAGTTGAGACGTGTCATGCCGACGGACCGGGAGCGGTGAAGGATGGATGTGCCGTGTGCCAGACGTGCCATGCCGATGGACCCAGCGGTGAAGGGCGGACGTGAGGCTTGGACTGACGAACCGGAGGGCCAGAGGACCAGCTGTGGTAGCTGGCACGTGGCATCGGCGAGCAGGAGCACATGGGGATGTGCAGTGCATCGGCCGAGTCGGGAGGAAGACGTTGGCGTCGTGGCACTTGGCGGGAGGTCGGACATGGGCTTGCGTGCGGCGCAAGAGCCGTCGGCCGAGTCAAGGAGGACGACAAAGGCGTTGTGCCCGGCGGGAGGCTGGACATGCATCGGCATCAGTGCCAGTGGTCGGGGTGTGCGAACCACATCCCATCTATGGCGCGGGTTCGGTAGTTGAGCCTCAAAACGCTACCCTCGACGGTTTCCGAGTTTGGGCCTCAAAACTCGGGGTGGCTGGTTTCCTAGTTTGGGCCTCAAAACTCGGCGTGGACGGTTTCCAGGTTTGGGCCTCAAAACCTGGACTCGCGGGTTTCCGAGTTTGGGCCTCAAAACTTGGGGTGGACGGTTTGCTAGGTTTGGGCCTCAAAACCTGGGCTGGCGGGTTTACCGGTTTGGGCCTCAAAACCGGGGGTGGTCCAAAAGGACGGTCGACGCGTGGCGGCACCGAGAGGCTTGCGTTGCGGCGAAGCTATCGGTGAGAAGGCGCGGCGGTCGACGGTGGCGGCACGTGGCGGCATCAGGGAGGTTGCGTCGAGGCGAAGCTACCGGATGTGCGGGCGTGGCCGTCGGATGAAGATTGACCGGATTGGACGGTTTTACCCCTAGGGGGTATTTGGGACAAGTGCTTAATGTAAGGGCGTTTTGGTCTTCGGACGTGCGCCTATATATATGAAGGGGGCTGCTAGGGCAGCCGCATCCTTGGGAGTTCTAGGTGGTGTCTCTCTCATTTTGTTCCTTTGAGAGAAGGCTAGGGTTAGGGAGAGTTGGCTCTTGTTCTTGAGATTTTTGCGATCCAAGCTTTGATTCGCTAGGAGTGGCTTGTAGCCCATACACCGAGTGCTTAATACAATTCATCTTGCTGAATCCAAGGATCAAATTCATGGTTGAATTCGCGTTTTGCATTTGTTCTTCGCGTTCTTCTTTTCTCCATGATTTTCCCCTCGTTCGATCTCCCACTACGCTGCGTCTTTTTCGATTCCGTTTGAATCAACTTGTTCTTTGATGTGAGGAGAACATTTCCACCGGAGGAATTCATCTCTACCCTCATGAACAAGTAGATCGGGCCGAAATCGTTTTTGTTCTTCCCTCTTCCCCTTTTCTAGTGTTCTTTGGATTTCTTATGGATTAGTTGGATTGAAGCGATGATATCCTAGGATTAGCTTCCCAACACGTAGAAGAACACTTGGGACAAGTTTGGTTGCAGCCCCATTCGATTTGGTTGAGCTCCAATCGAATTTGAGTTTGATACGGGCTGTTTTTAGCCTTTCTGGGCATTCCCGGACTGTCCAGACTTATCCCCGGACTGTCCGGGGGTCGGGGCTCTTCACAGGCAGCAAGGTTGCTGTTTTCATGTTTGAACGGCGGACTGTCCGGGACTCATTCCCGGACTATCCGGGGTTCAATAGCGGATAGTCCGCGGTTCACTAGCGGACAGTCCGCGACTGCACAGTTTTGATGATTTCGTCTGTATCTTTTGCATACGAGCTCCGATTTGTGATCCGTTTGTTGCATTGGTTTTCTAACTTCTTAAGGATCATTACAAAGTACTTTTGCCACCATTGGTCAAAGTATTTTTGGTCTGACACTTCCTTCTTCTCCATAGGAGTTAAGTGTTCCGCTTTCGGAGTTTCGTTTGTTCTAGCGGCCGTATCTTTTGCGTTCGAGCCCTGATTTGAGATCTGTCTGTTGCGCTAGTTTCCTAACTTCATAAGGATCTTTCCAAGGTGCTTTTGCCACTAGTTGGCCTAAGTAGTTTTGGTCGAACACTTTCCTCTTCTCCATAGGAGTGGGGTGTTCCGTTATCCGAAGTTCGATTGTTCTAGGAGCTTGCTTGTGCAGTTTTGCCCCGTTGCTTTGGTGCTTCATTTTGGGGGTTCTTCGGTAGTTCCGCTATACCTCTAGGACATCTCCTAGGGTATCCACCTATTCGTAGGTCGTGAACTCACTGGTTGTTTGAGTCTTTGCTTTTGGGGTGATTTTCTGGGACAATGGCCATCATTTCTCGAGAAGAAATTTGAGCCTCCCATTCACCCCCCTCTGGTCGCCAATTCGGTCCTTCAGAATGTGACCAAGAAAATGTACTTTCTTCATCCAAAATTCACAAACAAAAACACCTTAAATCACTCTTGGAAAACACCTTGGCTCTGGATAACTGGTCCTTCAGAATGTGACCAAGAAAATGTACTTTCTTCATCCAAAATTCGGTCCTTCAGAATGTGACCAAGAAAATGATCTTCTGCATTTTCCGAGTAAACCAGAATATCATCAATGAATACTACCACAAACTTGTCCAATTCTGGCATAAACACGGAGTTCATCAAACTCATGAAGTATGCTAGAGCATTTGTTAATCCAAAGAACATAACAAGATACTCATATAATCCGTATCTGGTTGAGAAAGCAGTCTTTGGGATATCTTGTGGTCGGATTCAGATCTGATGATAACCCGACCTTAAATCACTCTTGGAAAACACCTTGGCTCTGGATAACTGGTCAAAGAGGATATCTATTCTTGGTAACGGATACTTATTCTTAAAAGTCACAGCATTGAGTGGACGATAATCCTCACACATGCGTAAGGACTTATCCTTTTTCTTGACAAACAGAGCTGGGCAACCCCATTCTGACACACTAGGTTGAATGAACCCCTTACTTAAGAGTTCCTTGATCTGAGTCTTGAGTTCTGCCAATTCATTGGGTGGTATTCGATACGGTCTCCTAGAGATTGGTGCAGTCCCTGGTAACAACTCTATTGCAAACTCCACTGCTGTCTTGGGTGGTAACCCTGATAACTCATCTGGGAAAACATCCAGAAAATCCCTGACAACTAGAATTTTGGAGAGGTCTTCTATAGCAAGAGTGCAAGATAGGTCAACAAAATCGGCACCTCGAGGAAGAGATACATTAAGTTTGTTACCTGTCCGACTATTAGATAAGGTAAGAGTTCTATTTGCAGTGTCTAACACCGCGTTCCACATGGTCATCCAACTCATACCCAAGACTACATCCATACTTAGTCTAGGAAAAACCACTAAATTGGCTCCAAATTTATGCCCTCCAATTTCAATGGTTACATTACACACCATCCGTCTAGATAACACGCTACTCCCAACAGAGCTCACGCGAAACCCATAATCCATTTCAAACATTTCTTGGTTATGCTTTTGTGCAAATGCCTTGCTCATGAAAGAATGCATGATCCAGTATCCAACAAAACAACTGCAGGATGATGGTTCACGAGACACATACCAGCAGTCACGGGCTCTCCTGCACGGGCTTCTTCAGAAGTCATGCTATGCAGATGTGCTGGGTAATTGGCCTGCTGCTTCTTTGGATGTGGGCAATACCTTGCAAAGTGCCCTTCTTGGTTGCAATTGAAGCACAGCCCGCGAACTAGAGGCTTGCTTCTAGTTGAGTTGCCTTGACCGGCTCGAGCTTGGTTTGCTGCCACCTTGTACGGTCGTTGGCCACGCTGAGCTTGCTGCAGACCCTTCTTCTGAGGCGGCCTGAAACAAGCCCCAGGCGTTGGTGGTCGATATTGAGAACGCTGGGCTGGTGGTCCTCTAGGCTGAGACGGTCCAGACTCCAGGGTCCTCTTTCTGGCCTTGCTTGCAGTGTGCTTGTTATTGTGATTCTCCTGAATCAAATAGTCACTAATGAAGTCGTTGAAGACGGTACGGGATGAAGTACCCACTGACTTTCCCATCTTGGCATTTAGCCCTCTCTTGAAACTAGCTATCTTCTTAGCATCGGTATCAACAAAGTCCGGAGCATAACGAGATAAGGAGTTGAACAAGTGATGATACTCAGTCACCGATCGAGTTCCTTGTGTTAAGCTCATGAACTCGGCCACCTTGATTTGAGTCAAGCCTGGCGGAATGTAATGCCCACAAACAGCCTCCGTGAACGTCCTCCAAGTAACAGGTGTACGGGCAGGATAAGTGGTACGGTGATGTCCCCACCAGATCCTGGCTGGTCCTTGTAGCTGATGTGCAGCATACTCTGCCTTTAGTTCTTCTATAAACCTGAGCAGCCGAAACTTCTGCTCGATAGTATGCAACCATTCTTCTGCTTCCAGGGGTTCTGTAGCTTCTTTGAAGATTGGTGGTTTGGTATCCAAAAAATCCTTGAACGAGTTGTATTGATTAGGCTCAGGGCGTTGGTTGCCATGCGCCAAGTTCTCCCACAGAAGTGCCTCAATGTTGCGTTGACTCCCCAGAAATTGAGCAAAGAGTTGCTCGGCCATGGGTGGTGGAGGAGGTGGTGGATTGCGATTCTCCCTGTTATCTTCATTACCACCACTACCACCCGCTCCACTGCGAGTCATCGTCATCTGCATGTAGCGACAGCAATGATTATTAAGCGATGTTGCCATTATTGCGGAGAACAATAAACCATGCCAGCGGAAATTATTAAGAAAACGAATTCGCCAAACAATTGCAGAGGCATAATAAATTTCAATCCACATTGCATCATCACATGATAAAAGTGCTCATCACATAGCATGCAGAAGTCAACATAACATTCCACAGGTGCCCATACATATGGGACTTTCAGAGGTCTTGCGCCACACGCGCACAGGTCCAAAACACAACCTTACATCCAATATGATACTCACAAAAGATCAAGCGCGAGGACATGTGATAAGATCACTACGCGCTAGCACTAACTAGTCTACTCCCTAACAGCACCATCATCATCATTATCATCATCATCATCGTCACTCGAGATATCTGAAGAACCACTAGATGAAGCACGAGGATCCGGGTCTTGCTGAGGAAAGATGGGATTCTTCTCATTCTCGCGATGATGGACCTCTTCATGTAGACGGTCATTGTAGTCCTGGAGATGGTGAAGCTGTAACTCCAAGTCTCCCACCTAAAGCCTGAGAAGCCTGTTCTGCTCGGTCGCACGCATGCCCTCAAGACAAACACCATGAAGCGACTCCTCGGTCTCGGCCATGATGGTGGATAGAAAGGTCGTCATCCCCTGCTGATCACTAAGCTGCTGAGCCATCACCTGCTCCCTCTGACGAGCCTGGTCCCTCTCGACAGTCATGTGAGCTAGCTCTGTAGTGAGACGATCTAACTCGGTAGCATGCTCCTCCTGACTCTGCTGATGTGCAGCTATCTCCTCACTGAGAATGTGGTCCAGGTGGTCGTAGCTATGTGACAGACACCCATAGGTAGCCATGAGTGCAGCCATAGCACTCCCAGCTGGTCCTGCGCAGTGTTCCCGCTCCGAAGAACTGGTAAGGGTCCGCCGTAGGGAAGACGCTAGTAGTGGCTTGCGCGACCGCCTCCGGGTGATCCTCCATAATGTCCCGAAGAACAGTATAGGCAACCCTGTTAGCCCCATCCCACGGGGTCCTACCTTGCAGTGCGAACACCCGGCGGCACCATACATGATCCTGCGGATCGCGGCTGGGTACGTCCACCTCAACTGTGTACATATAGCGGTCGTCTGAGAACTGGACTCGATGCCACTCGTACTGCGGCTCCTAGCCCTTCTGATATCCGACTAAGTGTAGCACCCTCCACAAAAGGGTAGGCATGCTGAACTCCTCCAGAAACTCCTCTGATCCTTCGGTAGTCCAGGGTCCCAACATGTAATCCAGGGTCCCAACATGTAATTCGGCCTCCTGCCTCCAGTCGACTTACGGGCTGTACGCTTGGTACGGGCCATCTGAAAGAAGTTTATCCACATAGTTTTTAATTAGCTGAGAACAACTTTTATTTGAGGAAACGGGACGGATAACATAAGGAAGGAAGTAAGATTAATGCAAAGTTGTATGATTATGATGCATGTGCGTAACATACGTCCTCACTGCCTAACAAACTAACGGCTAGACGGTGGCATATAGCGTTTACTCATAGCGTTAACTAACGTACTATACGTTCGCAAGTTAGCGTACCTGCAGAAAATCATTTCAGCCCTGCCCACAGTATGAATATCATGCATTGCTGAAATTAAATCTAATACTGACTTTGGTGCACACCCAGTATACACGTAAGCAATATATGCACCCATCAAATAAAATACTCCCACAATTAAGTACTGTAACGTCCCGCCTCCTCGAGGCCGGGCCCGCTTACATCAGGCAGCTTTCATAGGACCTAGACTATCCCCACAGACCAACACCAGTCTTTTCTGCGCACTTTGTCCTCACTCATGCGTACCCGGGAAAGACTTCCCGGTCGGTCACCCATCGCTCCAAGCCAAGCACGCTTAACTTTGGAGTTTTTAGGAGATGGGCTTCCGGAAAAGAAGTTGCAACTTATTTGTATGAGTATTCTATTAATCCTATTAAGCCCTGAGCCGAGATGTTACAATCTCACCCCCTTAAGAGATCGACGTCCTCGTCGATCAATCCCAGGCCAGGAACGTCCTCTCTTGGCCACGTCCGTATGCCCAATGCCAGCGCATATGCCATGCTGTGTGACCACTCCGGATCCACACCAGCCATGCGCACTATGCCTGCGCAACTGCGACACACGCGCCCGTGAAACCGCGAGAGTCGGCTCCGATACCATTCTGTAACGTCCCGCCTCCTCGAGGCCGGGCCCGCTTACATCAGGCAGCTTTCATAGGACCTAGACTATCCCCACAGACCAACACCAGTCTTTTCTACGCACTTTGTCCTCACTCATGCGTACCCGGGAAAGACTTCCCGCTCGGTCACCCATCGCTCCAAGCCAAGCACGCTTAACTTTGGAGTTTTTAGGAGATGGGCTTCCGGAAAAGAAGTTGCAACTTATTTGTATGAGTATTCTATTAATCCTATTAAGCCCTGAGCCGAGATGTTACAAGTACCTTCACATATACTTGTGTGTAACAGGTATACGTTCCAATACCAATCTAGCACACCCTTAGACCGGCGGTTGTCCGATCATGCTCTCACTCACCTTACACTACCCATTCCTTGTATCTACCCGCAATTAAATACCTTCGCTTGTACTCGTGTGCATACGGGTATAGGCTCTAGTTCCAAACTAGCTCTCCCCTAGACCAAAGTATGTTTGGTCATGCTCTCACAGCTCCCTTATTACCTTGGCATAGAGGCATTTGATCCATACATTACTATTCTGAAGAATAGCATCCATACAATTCCTTACCGTATGGACGACAGCATATAACAAAATATAACATGATGCATTACCCCCAAGTTAGTACTTAGATAGCCACCTAAGATCCTATTGGGCATGAGGACTTGATCAATGGCACACCTTAGCTTTAATTCTTAAGATTTTCCAAATCCTGTTATAACTATAAGTTGGCAAATACAGCTTTATTCTTTGCAAAAAATACTGTTTTCAAATACACCTATGAACAGTAACACTGAACTATGCTCCTATGCCAGCTGTAGCAGAACCGACCAATCTGCACCAGATTAAGCACCGAGATCCTCGCTTATCGCAAAGATCATCAAGTACTTAAGCTCATACAAACCCGGTGAAAGGTCCTAGTTTGGTTTTGGTAATTGAGTGACAACTTTAGGTGGACTAATGGTGTTTGAAGTGAATTACACAGGTGATTAGTCCACAGGTGATCATGTGTGAGCAACATATGCCATAGAGGTGAAATGGCTTGGAGGATGTTGCAAGGGCCACACATGTGAAGAAGGAGCTTAATGCACATGAAACGTGACATGTGGTCATGTGGCTAAGATGGTGAAGATCAAGGCAAGACTTGACTTGATGGACCGGTTGCGAAGGTGAAGGGCAAGTTGGAGGCTTTGAAGCCGTTGGTACCGAGTGTCGGGAGGCTTGAGCAAAGACTTGGCGCCGAAGGACCGAAGCAATGGTGAAGAGCAAGTGAGGTCAAGATCGATGGACCATGGAGGCCATGTGATGATATGAAGTGGATCATATCATTTGATATAGGTTGGTGCATGTGTTGCATCAACACCGAAGGAGATGGAATGGAATGCGCAAGGCAAAGGTATAATTGTAGGGCATTTCATTTCACCGGTCATAGGTGTGTAGAGAAGTTTATGACCGGGTTTAGGATAGATGGCCGTACTATCAAGAGGAGCAAACTTGTTTGCATATGGGTCATCTAGTGCCACTTGAGTGATCTAACATTGCAATGTTGCTAGGATCGAGTGGCGTGGTGAGTGCAAGTGCTAATCCTTTGAAAAATGATTGTGAAAATGCTAACACACATGCACAAGGTGGTATACACTTGGTGGTGTTGGCACATTTGCAAAGGAGAAGGTGTTGGAGTTGAAGTGGATCAACTCCGAGAAGAGAAGGAGGCTTTTCGGTGTGTTCCGGACTCTAGGATGGCTCTTGGATTGGAATTCTGTACTAATCCTTTGTGAGTTGGATCAGCTATGTATGTGGGATGTGTAGCCCTCTGAGTTAGCTTTCCAAAATGTCCAAGATCATCGAAATCGGAGTTCGGAGCTAAGAGTTATAGTCGTTTGAGCGTTGAAAGGTCAGTGACCGGACTCACTGACCGGACGCGTCCGGTCAGTAGAGTGAGTCCGGTCATCAGAGTCCGGTCAGTGCATTTTGAGTGCTGATTTGAGGTGTATTGACCGGACGCTCGGTAGAGTCCGGTCAGTAGTGACCGGACGCGTCCGGTCACTGAAAAACAGCCCCGAAACCTCTCTGTTTGCGACCGGACTCAGGCATAGGCGCGTCCGGTCATTATGACCTGACGCGTCCGGTCAGTAGAAGGCTGAACGCGCGCGAAAACTAGCCGTTGGGGACGGACGACCGGACTCTAGTGACCGGACGCGTCCGGTCACCCTGTAGTGAGTCCGGTCAGTACGAAAAAAGCCCAGTGAAGGGGGTAACGGCTAGTTGAGCCCTTGGGGCTATAAAAGGAGATGGTGGCCGGCCTTGGCTAGAGCTTAGCACCCTTGGGACTTGGTGTCCATGCTTGGGGAGTGCTAGGAAGCCCTCTAACTCACTTGTGCTTGCGAGTGTACGAATCAATTGCGAGTGAGTGATCGCTAGTGTGTTGCATTTAGAGATTGCATCGAGTGGCACTAGGTGTTCGTGTTGCAAGCCGGTGGTGCTTGTTACTCTTGGAGGTTGCCACCTCCTAGACGGCTTGGTGATCGAGTCTCCGTCGTGAAGCCCGCGTGAAGATTGTGCGTGGCTCCGGAGAAGGATTGTGAGGGGTATTGTGCTCACCCCGCGGGAGATCGTGAAGAGCAACTCTAGTAAAAAGGAGACGTGAAGAGCGTCAAGTGGTTCGGCCGGGTCGAGTGCTAGAGCTTGTGGTAAGCACTCCTTGGGGAGAGTGTGACTAGTGTAGTCACCACTAGCAAGAGGACCGGCGACAACCTTGAGCTTGTCTCAACGGGGACTAGCTTGGTGGCAACCAAGTGAACCTCGGGATAAAATCACCGTGTCAATATTGTCTTCATCTTCTCGGTGGTTTGCTATCTCCATTCACTAGCTTGTATTTCCATACTCATACTTGTGCTAGTGTTTAGTTGTTGCTCTTGTGTAGCTATCTAGCTTGTGTAGCTTAATAGTTGCTCTTGTAATTAGTTAGCTTGTGTAGCTTGCTAGTTACCTTCCTTGCTTGTGTAGCATAGAAGTTGATCCCGTGAGTGACTAGTTGACTTGTAGTCTTGCTAGTCACATTGCTTAGTTTGTATAGCTAAGTTGAGCTCACTAATTTGGCTTGTGTAGCCTTGTTATTGAGCATTGCTAGTGAGCTTAGGCTTGGTGCTTTTGCTTAGTGGCATGTGTAGGAGCTCCCCGGTTGATTGAGTACTAGTTGCATAGGTTTGTGTGACCTTGCTTCTAGAATTGGTTAGGTGAGCTCTAGCTAGCCCGACACCGTATTTGCATTGTTTAGGATCTTTTGTAAGGTGTCATAGAGTATAGGTAGAGGGGTGTAGTCTTGGCTAGACCGATAGTTTTAATTCCGCATTTGTTTCGGTTAGCCGACGCAATTAATTTTAGAAAGGACTATTCACCCCCCCCCCCCCCTCTAGTCCGCCATCTCGACCCTTCAATTGGTATCGGAGCCAGGTCTCTCATTTGTGGTCTTCACCGACCCGAGAGGATGGCGACTAGTTGGCTAGATGTTGAGTGTGACACACATATTTTTGATGGCACACACTATGCACGATGGAAACTTCATATGCTTGATCATTTCCGTGCTTTTGGTCCGAAGTTTTGGTGGATCGTTGTTGTTGGTTTTACTCATGCCTTGGATGAGAGTAATCTAACCCAAGCGCAAGAGGATTGCCTAACACTCGATGCACAAGCCCAATGTTTTCTAACAAATGCTTTGCAAGATGAGATATTTGGTAGGGTGATGACTTCGGTGAGTGCCCATGATATGTGGATGGCACTCAAATATCTCTATGGTGATTTCTCTATTTGGGATGATGGCAAATTCAAGGAGGAGGATCACATAGAGATGGTACATGAGGATATTGAGCATGACCGAAACATGGTGGTTGTGAAGGATTGCTCCACCTCATGGTCAAGTGATGATGATGATGATCAATCCACAAGATCACTTGACAAAGATGACGGTGACCATAGCCGAAGCTCAAGTGGTGCAAATGATGATGTCATTCCATGCACACTTGATGATGATGATGACGGCTATGAGAGTGATGTCTCTTCAAGCTCTTCTACTACTCCACATTGCTTCATGTCACATGGTGACACTAAGGTATCAATTGCTAATGTGGTAGTTGATTGTGATGATCCAAATTTTGAGCTTGTATGTAGACTCACTAAGGCTTTAGAAAATGAGATGGCTAAAACAATGAAATTGACAAAAGAAAACTCATTTCTAAAGAATGCATGTGAACAACAAAAGCATCTACTTTATGTTACTACTTGTTCACATGATGAGCTTAAATTGACTCATGAGGAACTTAGTGTTGCTCATGACAACTTGGTACAAGACCATGCTTTTCTCACTAAAAAGCTTTCTAATGAAGAAACTAAAACTAGTGAGAGCTCATCATTTGGGTCAAATGATCAATCACATATTTGTGCTAACCCATGTGATGTAGAGAAGAAGCATGTATCCACCTCTTGTGATGATTTAATATCTATGCCATGTTCTTCACATATAGATGCTTGTTCTACTTCTATGTCTTGTGAGACTAACCTTTTGAAGGAGAACAATGAGCTCAAAAGTGAAGTGAAGAACTTGAGCAACAAGTTAGAGAGGTGGTGTAGATCAAAAGTCACCCATGAGCACATGATGAAGAATCAAAGAAGCTATGGTGACAAGAGTGGCATTGGCTTCAACAAAAGCAATGTCAACGGCAAGAGATGGGGCAAGAGAAGATTTGAAAGAGAAATGAAGAAGCAAGAACAAGAAAAGCTATCTCATTTCATGTGCTATCAATGCCATGAGATGGGACATCTTGCAAAAGCTTGCCCCAACAAGAAGAAGCCCCAAGTTCAAATCAAGAACAACCATCATGATGGTGACTTGATGAAGAAGAAGAAAACAAGAAGGGGCGGAAGAGCAAGGCATCCAACTCACATTCAAGATGCCAAAATGATGATGAGCAAGAATGAAGAAAAGAAGAAAGATTTGGCTCACATCAAGTGCTACAAGTGTGGTGATATGGGACACTTTGCCTCGAAGTGTCCTACCAAGCTTGAGAAGAAGGCTCAAGCAAATGAGAAGAGGCAAGGCAATGAGAAGCAACAAATGAGCAAGGAAGAGAAGGCTCAATCAAAGAGAAGTTGCTACTCATGCCGGGAAAGGGGACACATGGCTCATTCATGTCCCCTAGGTATGACCCCTAAGCCTATTTCAATTACTAATGATTCTATGCTTAGGAAGGATGTAAATGGTACCACATTGGTCGCTATTGCAAAACATCCCGCTACTCATACTAAGGCTATGCCAAAGTATGTTGCACCTAACTTGAGAGGACCCAAACTAGTTTGGGTACCATCAAAAAGTGGATGATTGCGTGTAGGTACCATGGCATTGGAGGCTTGACTCAATTGATTTCATATTATTCATCATGTGATTGATTCAAGTAATGAAGCCTAGTGCTATCCAAACCCAATGCCAAGACAAAAGAAGTGAAGTCCAAGTGCAAAACATACAAGTGCAAAAGATCAAGTTGTGATGTTTGATTGGAATTATTTGAAGGCTTGCAATCTAATTGAGTAGAAGCTTGCTATTTGGATGATCATGAGCTACTAAGGTATATCTCTAGTTGATCATGTTATTTTAGATGCATATGAGATGATCGAATCGGATATATATGCATATGTTGCTTGCTATAAGATGATTGAATGGATTTGATGCTTAGTGATCAAAATTGAGTTAGTTTGAATGGATATGTTCATAAGACTTCTTTTAGTGAGTGGTTTGAATGGATATATGTCTTGTGTTGATGTTCAAACAAGTTTAGCTCAAGTTTGATTCAAATTGGTAGAGTATAGCTCAATTGCTCAAAGTTGTCAAAAATCTGAAATCTGAGCTAGCTGTGATAATAGCCATGTTTGAATGACCAAATCTATTTGGATTGGCTTGAAATTTGGTACACATGCTCTACACTTGTGATATTAGTCGCTGTGCAAAATTCATGATAATTGGATAAGTGATGCTTTAGTTTTGGAGTAGATCTTGTCAACTATTGTGCAGCAGTTTTCAGCATGTAGTACTATGGAGAGAATTGAAATCTGGTAGCAATCTAGAAAGCCAATGAAGCTCAAATTTTTATGGCTGCTAGAACATTTAGAGAGGCACATCTCCACCAAATTTCATAGTCATTAGACTTATATTTTGGGAGATATGCATGTTTCTTTGAGAAGGACAGAATCTGCCAGAAAAGTGACAAATATTGGATTGATTTAGAGTCACTTTGATTGAAAGGTCCTCAAGTTGGAATCATATTTATAAGTGGTTGAGGGACCTATGTTTGGTTTTGAGATGAGCTAGAAGTATGACAAATATGAGTACAAGTTCATTTGATTGGGAAGTGTATTTGGCACACATTTGGTACTCAAATTGAAGATCAAGACCAACATCAAGATGAAGATAAAGATCAAGTTCTAGTATCAAATTGAAGATCATTTGGAAGAAAGAAAAGGACTCAAAGATGGATTCAAAGTCACATTTCAAGAAGAGTTCAAATGGATCAATCAAACAAAGTCAATTCAAGTGAGTATCAAGGATGATTCTTTGGAGAGAGGTCACTTCTCCCTTTTGTAGGGGCTTGCCGCCTTTGGTAGGTTAACCAAGTATGGTACTTGGAAGGCTAATATGGAAGTGGTGATTCAAAGGATATTTGAGATGCTTAGTTGAAGCAATGAAAGGATTGACCAAGCAAAGCAAGCAACATCCAAGATAGAAAAGCAAATCATGTCAAATCAAGTGGTATTCATATGCAAGCTATGTTCAAATGAAGAAGCAAGCCAACCACAACAAGATAGTGCACTTAATCATATGGGTGAAGATTTGTTCTATCAATTGGTATATATTGGTCTTCACCATGGACTTCACATTGCTATTTGGAGCTTAATAGGAATCAAATGACTATCCTCTACTCCAAGATAGCAAAGGTATTATTGTAATGTGCATGATCATTTCATCCCTTACTAGTATGCGGTTGGTGCATATAGTACATGCTCAATAGGATCATGCATAACAAATGAAAAGTTTCAATTCATAGCCTACCACTATTTCTTGATTGATTATATGATCTAGTGGTTAGTATATGAGTTTGTTCATGAGCTAGTGAACCCAAGTACTTGATCTAGAAGATGAGCATTCAAGTGTCTAATTCAACGTGAGTAAGATAACCATTGAAAGATGTGTGAAGAAGCTTACTCTAGAGCAAACCGAGTTAGATATCTTGTGCAAGTTTAATAGTTCAAGTCACAAATGAGAGGCTCATGACAAGAGTTCAAGAAGAAGACAATAATGCAAATGGATATCAAGTTTAAACTATCATTCAAGTGGTATCTAGACTCATCATTTCTTCACATGGTATCTATTCAAGATGGTATATGATCTTTCAAGTGATATTTACCAAGTGGTGTCTAGATCAAGCTCACAAGTGGTATCCTACAAGACTTCAAGTGATCCTCAACTTTAAGTGATCAAATCAAGCAAAGCATCCCTCACCAACAAGAGCTCAAGCTTATCAATTGGATGACCCATGCTATGACATAGGGGAGGAGCCCCACCAATTGGTATCAAGGTCAACGATCCTACACATGGCATCATTCCAACACATATCGTAGTGTCCATCAAAAATGAAGCTTAAAGTGTCAACCATCTACTCTAGTCCAACCCTTTGTATCAAGAGAAGCATGCCTTTTTATGGTCATTGATGACAAAGGGGGAGAAATTGTGACAAAGATATGTCATTTATGATATGTCAAGGACAAAGGGGAGAAGTCAAGAAAAGAAGATGGACATGGATCAAAAAGGGAGCAAGATTGAAGGATCAAAATTCTTGGACGATGAGAGCACACAAGTAGGGGGAGCAAGCTCATGAACTTGGTTGTTGCATTTGATATGTGCATAATCATGTGCTTGCTTGCATTGCATAAGTTTTAAAATTTTATATGCATGCTTGTGTGGTGTATGCTAGTTATAGGATTTAATTGATGAATTGATAACTAGCATGCATAGGTTAATAGCTAGACTTGTGCTTTTAATGCAAAACTAGACCCTTGCTATTAATGTTGATCTCACGGGGTTTTCTAGTTTTTATGATGTCTAGCTACTCTTCGATGCTAAGGATGAATCAAAATGTGGTATGCACGCTTCAAAGGTAAAATTTCATCATGTATACCTTAGCATCACTTAGTAGTGCTAACACTCCCACAAATTTCATATTTATGCATGTGTGCAAGCTTGAAACCAAACCATTTGAGCACACATGTAGGGGGAGTTAACACTACAAAGTCGGGTTGTATGGTGCTTATCCAAATTCTCTTATATGGTCTTAATGTTGGATAAGTAACATAGAACCCAAAGAGCTTAATTTCCATATCTTTGTAGAGTTGTCATCAATTACCAAAAAGGGGGAGATTGAAAGGTCCTAGTTTGGTTTTGGTAATTGAGTGACAACTTTAGGTGGACTAATGGTGTTTGAAGTGAATTACACAGGTGATTAGTCCACAGGTGATCATGTGTGAGCAACATATGCCATAGAGGTGAAATGGCTTGGAGGATGTTGCAAGGGCCACACATGTGAAGAAGGAGCTTAATGCACATGAAACGTGACATGTGGTCATGTGGCTAAGATGGTGAAGATCAAGGCAAGACTTGACTTGATGGACCGGTTGCGAAGGTGAAGGGCAAGTTGGAGGCTTTGAAGCCGTTGGTACCGAGTGTCGGGAGGCTTGAGCAAAGACTTGGCGCCGAAGGACCGAAGCAATGGTGAAGAGCAAGTGAGGTCAAGATCGATGGACCATGGAGGCCATGTGATGATATGAAGTGGATCATATCATTTGATATAGGTTGGTGCATGTGTTGCATCAACACCGAAGGAGATGGAATGGAATGCGCAAGGCAAAGGTATAATTGTAGGGCATTTCATTTCACCGGTCATAGGTGTGTAGAGAAGTTTATGACCGGGTTTAGGATAGATGGCCGTACTATCAAGAGGAGCAAACTTGTTTGCATATGGGTCATCTAGTGCCACTTGAGTGATCTAACATTGCAATGTTGCTAGGATCGAGTGGCGTGGTGAGTGCAAGTGCTAATCCTTTGAAAAATGATTGTGAAAATGCTAACACACATGCACAAGGTGGTATACACTTGGTGGTGTTGGCACATTTGCAAAGGAGAAGGTGTTGGAGTTGAAGTGGATCAACTCCGAGAAGAGAAGGAGGCTTTTCGGTGTGTTCCGGACTCTAGGATGGCTCTTGGATTGGAATTCTGTACTAATCCTTTGTGAGTTGGATCAGCTATGTATGTGGGATGTGTAGCCCTCTGAGTTAGCTTTCCAAAATGTCCAAGATCATCGAAATCGGAGTTCGGAGCTAAGAGTTATAGTCGTTTGAGCGTTGAAAGGTCAGTGACCGGACTCACTGACCGGACGCGTCCGGTCAGTAGAGTGAGTCCGGTCATCAGAGTCCGGTCAGTGCATTTTGAGTGCTGATTTGAGGTGTATTGACCGGACGCTCGGTAGAGTCCGGTCAGTAGTGACCGGACGCGTCCGGTCACTGAAAAACAGCCCCGAAACCTCTCTGTTTGCGACCGGACTCAGGCATAGGCGCGTCCGGTCATTATGACCTGACGCGTCCGGTCAGTAGAAGGCTGAACGCGCGCGAAAACTAGCCGTTGGGGACGGACGACCGGACTCTAGTGACCGGACGCGTCCGGTCACCCTGTAGTGAGTCCGGTCAGTACGAAAAAAGCCCAGTGAAGGGGGTAACGGCTAGTTGAGCCCTTGGGGCTATAAAAGGAGATGGTGGCCGGCCTTGGCTAGAGCTTAGCACCCTTGGGACTTGGTGTCCATGCTTGGGGAGTGCTAGGAAGCCCTCTAACTCACTTGTGCTTGCGAGTGTACGAATCAATTGCGAGTGAGTGATCGCTAGTGTGTTGCATTTAGAGATTGCATCGAGTGGCACTAGGTGTTCGTGTTGCAAGCCGGTGGTGCTTGTTACTCTTGGAGGTTGCCACCTCCTAGACGGCTTGGTGATCGAGTCTCCGTCGTGAAGCCCGCGTGAAGATTGTGCGTGGCTCCGGAGAAGGATTGTGAGGGGTATTGTGCTCACCCCGCGGGAGATCGTGAAGAGCAACTCTAGTAAAAAGGAGACGTGAAGAGCGTCAAGTGGTTCGGCCGGGTCGAGTGCTAGAGCTTGTGGTAAGCACTCCTTGGGGAGAGTGTGACTAGTGTAGTCACCACTAGCAAGAGGACCGGCGACAACCTTGAGCTTGTCTCAACGGGGACTAGCTTGGTGGCAACCAAGTGAACCTCGGGATAAAATCACCGTGTCAATATTGTCTTCATCTTCTCGGTGGTTTGCTATCTCCATTCACTAGCTTGTATTTCCATACTCATACTTGTGCTAGTGTTTAGTTGTTGCTCTTGTGTAGCTATCTAGCTTGTGTAGCTTAATAGTTGCTCTTGTAATTAGTTAGCTTGTGTAGCTTGCTAGTTACCTTCCTTGCTTGTGTAGCATAGAAGTTGATCCCGTGAGTGACTAGTTGACTTGTAGTCTTGCTAGTCACATTGCTTAGTTTGTATAGCTAAGTTGAGCTCACTAATTTGGCTTGTGTAGCCTTGTTATTGAGCATTGCTAGTGAGCTTAGGCTTGGTGCTTTTGCTTAGTGGCATGTGTAGGAGCTCCCCGGTTGATTGAGTACTAGTTGCATAGGTTTGTGTGACCTTGCTTCTAGAATTGGTTAGGTGAGCTCTAGCTAGCCCGACACCGTATTTGCATTGTTTAGGATCTTTTGTAAGGTGTCATAGAGTATAGGTAGAGGGGTGTAGTCTTGGCTAGACCGATAGTTTTAATTCCGCATTTGTTTCGGTTAGCCGACGCAATTAATTTTAGAAAGGACTATTCACCCCCCCCCCCTCTAGTCCGCCATCTCGACCCTTCACCCGGTAGTCCAGAAATCTCGAAGGATTTCAAATCATTTCAACAACTTCCAGCCATGATCGTAATAGTTCAGTGAACATGTCCACAGATTACATCATAGTTGCACATAGTTCAAATTACATCAGAGTACGAAATAATATTACAAACCATAGTTTGATAGTAGTAGCGGAAGCAACATAGTCTTAAACATAAGTTTGGATTGTTCTTAATACAGTGCCATCAGTCCGATCAGGTCCACAAAGCAACAGATAAGATAAGTGGTGACCATGCCCTTGGTCTAGTCATCTCCCGTCACCGGGTATAACCAATTCTCACAATAGCCATAAAAGCATTGGCCATCTGCAACAACAAGGGAATAAAACCCTGAGTAAAAGAAGGTGCGGATACATGGGTGTATGCCGAGTCTCGGAGTGATGAGTGATTGTCAACGGGTTTGATCGCATGTTCTTTGGCATGTGTTGTGCAGGTGTCGAGCACGGAGACAGTGATCGAGGGCAAGGTGAAGGTCAAGTAGAGACGTGCCGTGTCGATGGACCGGGAGCGGTGCAGGGCGGACGTGAGGCTTGGACTGAGGGACCGGTGGCCTGAGGATCAGCTGTGGTGGCTGGCAGCCTGGGACAGCGACGAGCGGAGACTTGCAGGGCATGGTGTTGCTTGGGTCGAGGACCTGGGGACACGTGTCGGTGGACGGGGTGCACGGGCGGTGCATCCCCTCTACAGCTCCGGTTTGGTGGTTGAGCCATAGAAAAACCACCGGGTGGACGGTTTCCGAGTTTGGGCCACAAAACTCGGGTGGACGGTTTCCAGGTTTGGGCCACAAAACCTGGGCGTGCGGCGGGTTTTCGAGTTTGTGTCACAAAACTCGGGTTGAGGATGGTTTCCAGGTTTGGGCCTCAAAACCTGGGCGCTAGTGGGTTTCCTAGTTTCAGCCACAAAACCAGGGGATGGACTTGGAGGCTGGTTTCCCGGTTTGGGCCTCAAAACCGAGGGATGGCATGAAAAACCTGGTTTCTCGGTTTCGGCCACAAAACCGGGGGTGCAGAGCGAGGGCGGCACGTGGCGACAATCGGCAGGTTGCGTCGAGGCAACGCTTCGAGTTGTGCGGGCGTGGCCGTCGGATCACCACCTACTTCGAGTTGGTCCAGAATAACCCTAGGGTTTAGCTGGTTCGCTCTGTAATTAGTTAGGGGTAGAGTGGGAATTAGGATTAGTTAGAATTAGGATAAGTAGGGGGAGACACCCACCTCCCCATCTATCTCAGTCATTTGCTCTTTGCTTTCTAGGATTTCCTGCTCTCCCAATCCCCTGCTGTAGCTACTGAGATCCGCAGAGAACCATACCTCTGTGTACTAAAGATTTTGAGCAAGTGAGGCCGTAACCTCACTGTTGTAGCGTGTGGTAGCCACACGGTTGCAGATCGATGTGTTGATTCGCGTTTTGGTTCGTGTTCTTCGCGTTATTTGTTTCTCCGCGTTTTCCCCGTCTCTCGATCTCCCTCTCTAGTGCGTCTTTGCGAAATCCATTTGAATCATCTTGTTCGTTTTAGTGAGGAGGTCATTTCGACCAAAGGAATTCATCTAACTCCTCACGAACAAGTAGATCAGGTTGATTTCATTTTCGTGATGCTTTTTCGGTTCATACACCTTCCCCTTCGATTTCCCGTTGATTGAGTTGATTTTAGCGGATGATTTCTTGGGGATAGTCTCCCAACTACCTCATGATCATCCTCTCCAAGTTTGGGATCAAGGGATTTTGGTTTGGATCGATTTGGAGAAGATTTGGATTTCGGGCGACCAAAATCGCCCTTTCTGGGAACTCGCGGACAGTCCGCCGTTTCTACCGCGGACAGTCCGCGCATCGGGTTTTCGCCAGATCAGTGGTTGTGTTCTTTGGTTTCTGCACTGTTCATTTGACCGGCGGACAGTCCCTCGTTGATTTTTGCGGACAGTCCGGGAACTGTCCAGGGGACTTCAGCAGCTTTGCTGTTTTCGGGATTTTGCCGGCGGACAATCCGGGCTTCTCTTGCGGACAGTCCGCAGTTACCTCGGACAGTCCGGGACCGTACCTGCGGACAGTTCGGGACCCTGCTGAAGGCTGATTTTTAGTGCATTTGCCGTCTCGGCTTTTCCGCTTGGTTTTCGGACTTCTCGTTTGGCCCTAGAGTTAACCAAGAAACATTTCTAGGTATCTTTATTTGGAGATTTCTCGACGTAGCCTCCAATCTACATTCGGGACTCGGTTTTCAAGGGTCGAACTTGAGCCGGAGCTTTTGGTCTTTGGTTTGCTTGTGCTTTGTGGTGCTCCGCTGTGATCCTAGGGATCATCCATCCTCTTCCAAGGGTCGTGAGCATCACGGTTTCGATCGAAGCTTTTGGGGGTTGATTTTGGGACATTTGGCCAAAGTTTCGAGAGAAATTTTATTGGCTCCCATTCACCCCCCTCTGGTCGCCTTGCTATTGCATTCTCAGTCCTTCAATTGGTATCCGAGCGGGTTAAGGATCTTCCACCTTAGCCGGTTCCAGATCCACCGAAGGCGACATGGATCGCGGCGTGGGCAAACCGTCGTTTTTCGATGGGACGAACTATGCGTATTGGAAGATACGCATGTCGGCCTATCTCTATAGCATGGGCTCTTCTGTTTGGGAGATTTGCAACAAGGCCAATTACGTTGTTCTGGCTGCTCATGTCACTCAGATTCAGATCGATGAGCACGAGGCCAATAGTCGAGCGTGTAACGTCTTGTTCTCCTATTTGAGCATGTCCGAGTTTGATCGCGTTTCTCACCTCCCTACGGCTCGTGAGATTTGGGCGACCCTCATGCGCTTCCATGAGGGCACCACTCAAGTCAAATCCTGTCTCTACGAGTCGCACAAGCGAGAGTATGAGAACTTTTGACATATGCTTGGCGAGAGCATAGAGAGTTTATTCGCTCGCTTTCAGGTCATTGTCAACAAGATGCGAGCTAACAAGGAGCTGTTGCCTTTTGACGATCATGAGAGAGCTTTGAAGCTTTTGCATACTCTTGATCGGTCGGTGTGGGACTCAAAGGTCCAGGCGATCATCGAATCGTCTAACTATGAGACCCTCACTTGCGACGAGCTCTTTAGTACGCTCAAGTCTAGTGAGATTGACGCCATGTCGAGGGCTTCTTATGAGAATCCTTCTGGCCCAATTATGTCTTTGGTTTCTGGCTCTTCTGCTAACCCCTCTGGTGGCTTTGCTCTTTTGTCTCTCTTTTCTGTCACAGAGGACCAGCTGGAGTCTTTGGGGGATGATGAGTTGGCTTTGCTTGCCAACCGGTTCTCGCGGTTCCACAAGAACCGCATGAACCGTCGTCGCGGAGGAGGACGCTCGGGATGTTTCGTGTGCGGCGACCCCGACCACTTCATCGCCAACTGCCCCAAGAAGAACAAGCATTCGGGGAAGGGCGATCACGGGCACAAGTACGACTCCGGAGAGCACAAGGAGAAGCACGTCGCCGTGAGGCGCAAGCGGAAGGGCGGCTTCGACAAGGAGTACATCAAGAAGAAGTACTTGGAGAAGGCCTAGGCTGAGCAGCGTGCTTTCTTCACCACGCTCAGCGATATCGACGGCTCGGATGATGACTCCGTTTGCTCAAGCGATGACGAGTCCGAGAAGATGAAGAAGATCGAGGACAAGCTGAACGGTCTTTGCTTCTTCGCCGACGATGAGGGCTTCTGCACCATGGCCCTTGGTGATGAGGTCGATGGCAAGCTGGAGCACACCCCTCGGGACGACGATGACGACAACACCTCCCAGGTATCTATGACCCACGATGAGCTTTTTGCTGAGAACGAGAAGCTTACTACCGCCTTGCTTAGTCAGGATAAGCTGCTTAGCCGTGCCGCTAGAGAGCGCAAGGAGTTTAGGCAGAAGTGGGAGGACACGGTGAAGGAGCTTGAGTTTGCTCGGTCCACCGTGGTCGTGTCTGAGGAGGGTTAGTGCGAGTCGTGCACCAAGCACATGACTGACCTTCTCACTCTGAGAGGTAAGTATGCTGCTTTGGTAGGAGAAGTGGATGAGCTCCGGGCAAGGCCCCAGTTGTTGGGTGCGTGCAAGACCTGTCCTAGCTTGCAAACCGAGTTGGCAGAGAAGAATGCCAAGATTGAGTCTCTTGAGAAGGCTAGCTCGGGTAGCACTTGTGTGACTAGGTGTGCTTTGTGTGATGGTTTGGAGATGGAGATTACAAATGTGCAGCATGGCAATATGCAAACCGAGGAGGAAAACACATACCTTCGGACCATCTTGTCATGGGTCTCGTGTAGTGAGCCGCAGCTCGGGACGATGATCTCCCAATTTAAGCGAGCTGCTGGAGGTCCTGGTGTAGGTTTTGCTCCGGGTGTTGATCTTTCTGCTTTTGGGAAGATTGGAGAGTCGAGTGGTCTGAACCCATGTGAGAAGCCCAACTCCACCACTACTCCCAAACTTACCAAGCTTCCACCCAAAGAGCCTCTCAAGCTTACCACCAAGGATGGGGTGTTTGAAGAACCTCCACGAGCTCCACCCAAGAACCAGCAGTGGGCACCCAAACCAAACCACCTCAAAAAGAAGCTGGACACAATGACACCCATTCAGGAGGAGCTTATGCCACAGAAGGGCAAAGTGATCCAAACCCACAGCCGTGTGTACCAACAACCCCCCTTGAGTGTGGTGAGGTACCATTGCGAGTACTGTGGGAGAGATGGACACTTGGGTGAGTTTTGCTATCAGCGCAAGAGAGAGGAGCGCCGAGCCAGGGAGATGAACAATCTAGACATGTATCATCCTTTCCATGATGTACATGTGCCGAATGTTCAGAGGAGAGCTCCAAGAAGAGCTGCTAGGCCTAGAGGTGCAGCACCTCAAGGTCCTAGGCATCAGGGAGGAGGTGCCCGACGGGGTCCTAACTTTGCAGGATACGGACCCCGTGGCGGAGGCTTAGTTGAGCATTTCCCTCCACCGCGTTTTGACTATCGCGATGGACGCTCTTTCCTTAGCGGACCACGTTTTCCTGTGCGTGGTGATCGCTACCCCCGTAGACAGGCTAGGAATGGTTTTTACACTGACCGTTCTTTTGAGCAGCCGGCCCAACACTGGTATTCTTCCTACTTCACTAACCCCAGTGTTGGACCGTATGCTCACCCTATGTCTTTTTATTGATGTAGGTAAAATGGTTGGAGGACATTTGGTTGGTGGATTCTGGTTGCTCGAGACATATGACCGGAAACGCCAAGTTGTTCTCCAGCCTTAGTGTAACACCCTAGGCGCCACAAAAGCCCAAGATGTCACTAACGTCCCTTCCCTCATGCCAGAGTATGAAACTCAGCAACATACAATCATCATCAAAGTAAAGCGCAGAAGTAACAACAAGAACAAAATTATGATTGAGAAAGGTACCATCTCAAACATTTTTATTAAACTAAGAAGGATGAACAAACTAGGTGATTCTAAGTTTATTACAAAAAGATAAAAGTATCATTATTATCACTAAGGGCCCGTTTGGATGCTTGGAATTGAATTCATTTTAAGAATCACAATTTAGACACATATTAATTAAGCTGATATGATTATGTATGGATTATATTTGTATATTATTATTGCTTATACGAGAGAGGTACTCATGTGTTGCATTTCTATCGTAGGAAAGTGAGTTGAAGAGAATGCTATAAGTTGTAAAGTAGAAATATAGTTTGGTGATGTATGGAATCCATTTCCCTCTTTCACCCTATGAATTTGAGGTAGGCATATATGTGAACCTTGGAAAGTGGTGGAATGTCAAATTCCAAGACAAATAGGCTAGTTTAATGAGTGAATTCCAATTCCACCAAAATGAAGGGATCCAAACGGGCCCTAAGTGAATATAACGGTGAATATGTGCATCTACTCCCATCCCTTCAAGCAAAGAACCCAACCAAGCACCTGGAAAGGTAAGAGGGGTGAGAATAAATCTCAGCAAGAAAACTGCCTGAACATGTCATTTAAACTACAAGTTAATTAGACATCGGTTTAATATGGAAGATAACAACATAAGAAAACAATAGTTAATACTCAAGTTGTTTGTCCAATGAGATTTTCATAAAAAAGTAAATGACATTATGTAAGTTATCCAATAAATATTTGATAAACAAGTAGACATTATGATATACAATACATAAACCACCTCGGCATATGAATAAAACAATAGTCCTCATAAAAAACAATACTCATCATGTCCACCTTCAATCCACCAAAACTCCAATATAAATAAACCTCAAAGAGTGCAAATGCAATGCATATGCATGTCCACTGCCTCCATACCCAACAAGGTATGAAGCTGCATCGTACCCCTCCTCGGTCAACGTACGATGCTATACCGGTACGATCGCGGCCAGCAAGTGGCGACATAATCCACAAAAGCACACCGGAATAGTCATATAACTTTCTCACCGACCTGGCTTAAGAGCACTCCGGAATAGTTATATGACTTTCTCACCGACCTGGCTCGATGCATATGCTCAAAACAATAATGCATATGATGCAATGATATGATGCAACTTCAACTATACTTACCACATAGATTATATACCTCCACAATTCAGAACAAATTACTTACCTTCAGATGATAGACAAACACTAACTAGATTTACCATATATCTCCACAAGAATAAAGCTTATTACATACCTTCCGATGATAGACAAATAAGATTCAATCAATGAAGATTATATATAAATTACTTTAATGGACAAGTAAAGTTCACATTTAGTTATATCATCTTGATTTCATTCATGTTATGACAATGTATAGGTAGAATAAATAACAAGTCAAGCTGTAGCAACCACCGCTACGTTTACTTGCCTTAAAACGATGATGCAAACAACACTGGACATGATCCAAAGCATTGCAACCTGTTTAGCAATAAGAACCAACTCATACATTTGCTCAAGCATACATGAATAACACGTAAAGGCTACAACTATGCTCCAACCCATCAAGCAAACAAAACAAACAAGCACAATGTATTGATTAACAACAACATAGCTTCTTAACATTTTTGCATCTTTAAATATACCAAAGCAATAGTAGCAAATAAATACATATCTGAAAACTACAAAACAAGACCTACAACTTTCATAAAGACACATTATAATTATTCTCAACTTAAGCATGCCTAAACTTTAGTTGAATTCAGACAAAGAAATCTGCCCTGAATTCTGATAGCCATTGGTAAAGAAAATGAAATCTACTAAACTACCTGTCCAAAAATTATGAAACTTTGTCAGATTATTAAGAACACCATTATCTACAACTCTTATATTATAACCTTTAGATTTTAAAGACAACAACATATCCAAATCAAGCCAACAAAGTATCTGAACTTTTCTGCCAACTGAAAAAACAGCAGCTGACTAAAACATGCATAACTGGAGATATACTAATCCAAAACTTATGATCTTTAACAATCTGGAAAGCCTATAAAATTATCTACAATTGCATATAGATCATTCCACGAGATTCTAGACTTAAGGTATCGTAAAACTGAATGTATATAAATCTGTCCAGAATTCTGACAGCACAAATGCATCAGCAAGCAACGACCATAACGCCCAAACTATGCGGGCTATGATGGTGATCTTGAACCAAAATAAAGATATGGAAGTCTACTACTTAGATATATTTTTTCTATGATTTTCGGGTACATAAAAATAGCCATAAACAGGACATAATCAGAGGCTGCACAATCTGAAAACACAACAAAACTTAATTTCGAGATTAGAACCCTAACCCGATCAATTAAACAATCCAATTCACCAAAGCCTAACATAATCTTCACATCAAAACAATGGGGAAAAACATGATCTTACCCTAGCAGCGAGAATCACAAAGATCGATAATGATAGAACTCTTGATTCCCCTTCTCCCTTGCATCGGTCTCCCTACCTACACCTTTTGTCCACTTGATCTACTCTATAGATGACATCCCCATCAAAAACAATAAGGAAAACATGAGATCGAGGGACAAAGAAAGACAAGGAGGTGCCTAACCGGTTTTATACGAGGAACGAAGACGGTGATGAATAACCGTCAAGTCCTCCCTCTCATCTCTTCTCCTACGATCTCGTATGAATAGCATGTAGCGGCGACTTGTCAAGGGATGCTACAGGTATTAGGTTTTTTGAGAGAGGGAAGACCTAAAAAGAGGATGTGTTACTGTAGCGGCGCTACAGTACACGAGTTACTGTTCATGTTTCTTTTTTTTGTCCTTTAAGCTTCCAACGCTTAAAGGTTCTTGATCCGAACTCTGAACGGTGCGTATGAGTAGTCAAACGGAATGCGATCGATGAGCTCTACGCATCTACAGTCTCTGATTGTCCATCTGAGCAATGTGTAAAAATTCATTTTTTGGCACTCATTAAAACTCCCGTTGAACCATTTGTCATTTTACGTTTTCTAACAAACAAAACGTATTTTGGGTATTACATTCTACCACCCTTAAAAGAATTCGTCCCCGAATTCCTCTAGATCGAAGAATAAGAAAAGATACTAATAAAGGATAACACATGAATGATACAAAAGATCAATACCACACAAATTTAAATAACTTGCAAACATAGAAAGCCATCTATAGGGACTTACTCATTAATAGAAAGTATGTAAGTTTAAGATGACACATCAAGCATAAACATAAAAAAAAATATTAGATCAATTAAACAATACCGACAATTAATGGATCAGGAGAGATGACTTCACATTTAAGAGAACATAAGCTTAATGTTAAGTATGACAAAGCCCATTAAAAGATAACACGAGGCTTAAATCAACCAACTCTTCTAACTTTACCATTCCTCCACAAGCAAACAAAAGTAACTTCTAAAGCGAATGGAGTACTCAACTTAGTTAACCCAAAACATACTCAAACTAAGGCATAGAGTTTTAGGCAACTTATAACAAAGTATTCATGCCACAGAACACAATATAGATATGACTTCAAGCAAACACTTCACCCAAACATATCAAAGCGCCATCTCACATGCCTAGATGCTAGGAATTGGTCATCCAACATGCTCTCTAAAAACACATGATTGCATCTAACCCTCAAACCACTTGTAACTAACCGTGCGCTTCTGTTATCATAACGCTATGATCTGCACAAGGTTGTACCTACACAGGAAATCCTACACCATTCTAGGGTCAAGCTTAGTCATCTCAATACCAACATATAGGAGAAGGCACACAACGATCCACCAATCCGATATGTCGAGAGAGAATAGCTAGAGTGTACGGCATGGGGGCCAATCCACCCGTCACTCCACTATTTTCTTCAAATATGGATAGTTGGATCGCAACCTATCTCTCGGGCAATCCTCACTTAGTAGTGTAGAAAAGGCATTGTGGGGGCCCTCCACTCAACCCATCTGCACTACCAAACTATAGCTACTAGATCTATGGGTTTCCAAAATCTTTTTCTACCAACAAAACAAATAAAACATCAAACACTGATAACTACAACACACTAAAGCTACAAGTATTAACAAACATCATGATACTAAAACTATACAAGAGCATACTTCTAAGTACAACTAATATCTTCAAAAAACCAATTTCAACAGATACAATACACATAAAGATCAATTAAACCATATATGAGCTAAACAAATAAAATTTGCACTTTAGTCATAATTAACAAAAGTAATGCTATACAACACAAACATGAAGAAAAGATAAGCAAAAACACATCATTCTCAAAATGCATGAAGGATATACAAACCCCTACCCACCCTAACTGTGCAAGTGTGTCATTTTAAAGCTTATTGTTTCCAAGAATCTAATGCCCGCTTTGATACCAACTGTAACACCCCAGGCGCCACAAAAGCCCAAGATGTCACTAACGTCCCTTCCCTCATGCCAGAGTATGAAACTCGGCAACATACAATCATCATCAAAGTAAAGCGCAGAAGTAACAACAAGAACAAAACTATGATTGAGAAAGGTACCATCTCAAACATTTTTATTAAACTAAGAAGGATGAATAAACTAGGTGATTCTAAGTTTATTACAACAAGATAAAAGTATCATTATTATCACTAAGTGAATAGAACGGTGAATATGTGCATCTACTCCCATCCCTTCAAGCAAAGAATCCAACCAAGCACCTGGAAAGGTAAGAGGGGTGAGAATAAATCTCAGCAAGAAAACTGCCTGAACATGACATTTAAACTACAAGTTAATTAGACATCAGTTTAATATGGAAGATAACAACATAAGAAAACAATAGTTAATACTCAAGTTGTTTGTCCAATGAGATTTTCATAAAAAAGTAAATGACATTATGTAAGTTATCCAATTAATATTTGATAAACAAGTAGACATTATGATATACAATACATAAACCACCTTGACATATGAATAAAACAATAGTCCTCATAAAAAACAATACTCATCATGTCCACCTTCAATCCACCAAAACTCCAATATAAATAAACCTCAAAGAGTGCAAATGCAATGCATATGCATGTCCACTGCCTCCATACCCAACAAGGTATGAAGCTGCATCCTACCCCTCCTCGGGCAACGTACGATGTTGTATCGGTACAATCGCGGCCAGCAAGCGGCGACATAATCCACAAGAGCACTCCGGAATAGTCATATAACTTACTCACCGACCTGGCTTAAGAGCACTCCGGAATAGTTGTATGACTTTCTCACCGACCTGGCTCAATGCATATGCTCAAAACAATAATGCATATGATGCAATGATATGATGCAACTTCAACTATACTTACCACATAGATTATATACCTCCACAATTCAGAACAAATTACTTACCTTCAGATGATAGACAAACACTTACTAGATTTACCATATATCTCCACAAGAATAAAGCTTATTACATACCTTCTGATGATAGAAAAATAAGATTCAATCAATGAAGATTATATATAAATTACTTTAATGGACAAGTAAAGTTCACATTTAGTTATATCATCTTGATTTCATTCATGTTATGACAATGTATAGGTAGAATAAATAACAAGTCAAGCTGTAGCAACCACCGCTACGTTTACTTGCCTTAAAACGATGATGCAAACAACACTGGACATGATCCAAAGCATTGCAACCTGTTTAGCAATAAGAACCAACTCATACATTCGCTCAAGCATACATGAATAACACATAAAGGCTACAACTATGCTCCAACCCATCAAGCAAACAAAACAAACAAGCACAATGTATTGATTAACAACAACATAGCTTCTGAATATTTTTGCATCTTTAAATATACCAAAGCAATAGTAGCAAATAAATACATATCTTAAAACTACAAAACAAGACCTACAACTTTCATAAAGACACATTATAATTATTCTCAACTTAAGCATGCCTAAACTTTAGTTGAATTCAGACAAAGAAATTTGCCCTGAATTCTGATAGCCATTAGTAAAGAAAATGAAATCTACTAAACTACCTGTCCAAAAATTATGAAACTTTCTCAGATTATTAAGAACACCATTATCTACAACTCTTATATTATAACCTTTAGATTTTAAAGAAAACAACATACCCAAATCAAGCCAACAATGTATCTGAACTTTTCTGCCAACTGAAAAACAGCAGCTGACAAAAACAAGCATAACTGGAGATATACTAATCCAAAACTTTTGATCTTTAACAATCTGGAAAGCCTATAAAATTATCTACAACTTTCATATAGATCATTACACGAGATTCTAGACTTAAGATATCGTAAAACTGAATGTATATAAATCTGTCCAGAATTCTGACAGCACAAATGCATCAGCAAGCAACGACCATAACTCCCAAACTATGCGGGCTATGATGGTGATCTTGAACCAAAATAAAGATATGGAAGTCTACTACTTAGATATATTTTTTCTATGATTTTTGGGTACATAAAAATAGCCATAAACAGGACATAATCAGAGCTTGCACAATCTGAAAACACAACAAAACTTAATTTCGAGATTAGAACCCTAACCCGATCAATTAAACAATCCAATTCACCAATGCCTAACATAATCTTCACATCAAAACAATGGGGAAAAACATGATCTTACCCTAGCAGCGAGAATCACAAAGATCGATAATGATAGAACTCTTGATTCCCCTTCTCCCTTGCATCGGTCTCCCTACCTACACCTTTTGTCCACTTGATCTACTCTATAGATGACATCCCCATCAAAAACAATAAGGAAAACATGAGATCGAGGGAGAAAGAAAGACAAGGAGGTGCCTAACCGGTTTTATACGAGGAACGGAGACCGTGATGAACAACCGTCAAGTCCTCCCTCTCATCTCTTCTCCTACGATCTCGTATGAATAGGATGTAGCGGCAACTGGTCAAGGGATGCTACAGGTATTAGGTTTTTTGAGAGAGAGAAGACCTAAAAAGAGGAGGTGCTACTGTAGCGGCGCTACAGTACACGAGTTACTGTTCATGTTTCTTTTTTTTTGTCCTTTAAGCTTCCAACGCTTATAGGTTCTTGATCCGAACTGTGAACGGTGCGTATGAGTAGTCAAACGAAATGCGATCGATGAGCTCTACGCATCTACAGTCTCTGATTGTCCATCTGAGCAATGTGTAAAAATTCATTTTTTTGTCACTCATTAAAACTCTCGTTGAACCATTTGTCATTTTACGTTTTCTAACAAACAAAACATATTTTGGGGTGTCACACTTAGCCCTGTTGCCGGAAAGGAGTTTATCACCTTCGGCGACAATAGTAAAGGTAAGGTGTTGTCTCGTGGGTCGGTGCGGGTTATTGAGCACTTTGTGTTGCGCGATGTTGCTCTTGTTTCTAACCTGCATTTTAAATTGCTTTCTGTTTCGCAACTTTTTGATGATGACTATGAGATTCGTTTTAAACCAAATCTCAGTCGCACTTTAGATCCTCAGGGCAATCTTGTATGTTTGATTTCGCCCTTTAGGAAAGTCTTTCGCGCGAATTTCTGGGAGTCATTTGGTATTTCCCGCTGTCTTTTGGCTAGTCCTTCCTCCTCTGATCTTTGGAAGTGGCATAGGAGGCTCGGTCACTTAAGCTTCGACTTGCTTGCAAGACTTAGCTCACTTGGCCTAATCCGAGGTTTGCCCAAGCTATCGATGGAGAAGGATCTAGTTTGCCATTCTTGTAGACATGGAAGGATGGTTGCCGCTCCCCACCATCCAGTGACTCAGGTCATGACACAGCGCCCTGGAGAGCTTTTACACATGGACCTTGTTGGTCCGGCTCGGGTGAGCTCGGTTGGTGGCAAGTGGTATGTTTTGGTCGTTGATGATGATTTTTCGAGATATTCGTGGGTCTTCTTTTTGACTGAGAAGACTGAGACTTTCTCCTTCGCTCGCAATCCGATTTTGCGTCTTCAGAACGAGTTCCCTATGAACTCGATGCGAGCTATTAGAAGTGATAATGGTTCCGAATTCAAGAATTCGGATTTTGAGAAGTTTTGTAACTCTTTGGGTTTGGAGCATCAGTTTTCTTCCCCCTACACACCGCCCCAAAATGGTGTTGTAGAGAGGAAGAATCGGACCCATGTTGAGATGGCCAAGACGATGCTCGATGAGCATAGGACTCCTAGGCGATATTGGGCCGAAGCTATGAACACTGCATGCTACATTTTAAATTGCATTTTTCTGAGGGCCTTTTTGAAAAAGACTTCTTATGAGTTGCGTTTTCGTAGACAGCCCAAGGTGAGTTATTTTAGAGTCTTCGGTTGCCATTGTTTTATATTGAAGAAAGGCAACCTGGACAAATTTGAGTCTCGTTCTTCTGACGGTGTATTTTTGGGTTATGGCACTCACACTCGAGCATATCGTGTACTTAACCTTGATACTAACCGAGTCATGGAGACCTCCGATGTCACTTTCGACGAGACCATGGTTTGTCCTTCTTCTCGTTTTGAGCGTGCAGGTGATCATGAGGTTGGTGAGCCTCCTTTCGATGATGAGGACGAGGATGCTGAAGGCATGGGTGACCCAGCATCGCCTCCACTTGTTGTGCCACAAAGAGCCGCTTCTACGACGACTCACGGCCCCGACACCTCTTCTTCCTGGGGGCCGTGGGATCCGCCACCCCGAGCGGTACCTTTTGTACCCGGGGAGGCACCAACTGCTGTTGAGGGGGAGATCACTTCTTTCTGGGAGGCGCCACAACACATCCAGCGCCAGCATCCCCCTCAGCAGATGATCGGCAGCATCGACGAACGTGTCACTCGGTCCAGGTCATAGCGAATCTATCACTTTGCTCATTCTGCATTTGTTGCTGATTTTGAACCCCGAGATGTTGGACACGCTTTGACGGATCCGGATTGGGTCAATGCCATACATGAGGAGTTAGAAAATTTTGAGCGAAATCGGGTTTGGGTTTTAGTTCCACCTCCTCCAGACTATAATCCTATTGGGACAAAATGGGTTTTCAAAAACAAACAAGGAGAGGATGGCCACATTGTGAGGAACAAAGCGAGACTTGTGGCCAAGGGTTATAGTCAGAAGGAGGGGATAGACTATGTGGAGACTTTTGCTCCTGTAGCTCGTTTGGATGCTATTAGGATACTCTTGGCTTTTGCTGCATCCAAAGGTTTCAAACTTTTTCAAATGGATGTCAAGAGTGCCTTCTTAAACGGCTACATAGAAGAGGAAGTTTATGTTGAGCAACCCCCCGGTTTTGAAAATCCCAAGTTTCCAAACCATGTTTTCAAACTTCACAAAGCTTTATATGGTTTGAAACAAGCCCCTAGAGCCTGGTATGATAGATTGAAAACATTTTTGCTAGCTAAGGGTTTTAAAATGGGATGTGTGGATAAAATGCTCTTTCTTCTCAAGCAAGGCAAAGACACTCTCTTGGTCCAGATTTACGTGGATGATATCATTTTCGGTGGTTCTTCTCACGCTTTGGTTGCCAAGTTTGCAGATATTATGAGCAGGGAGTTCGAGATGAGCATGATGGGCGAGTTGACATTCTTTCTCGGGTTGCAAATTAAGCAATCCCGAGAGGGGACATTTGTGCACCAGGCAAGTACACCAAGGACTTGCTGAAGAGGTTCGATGTGGGTGAGGCCAAGCCTCTTCCAACACCCATGTCGATGACGATGGCCCTGGATGCGGACAAGGATGGAGAAGCTATGGACCAGATGGAGTACCGAAGCATGATCGGGTCACTGCTCTACCTAACGGCGACACGCCCGGACATCCAGTTCGCGGTGTGTTTGTGCGCGCGCTTTCAGGCGTCGCCGCGCACTTCTCACCGTCAGGCGGTGAAGCGCATTTTCAGGTACCTTCGTTTCACACCTGAGTTTAGGATTTGGTATTCAGCTTCCTCTACCCTCTCCCTTTGCGGTTATTCCGATGCCGATTTTGCTGGTTGCCGTATTGAGCGCAAGTCCACTTCTGGGACTTGCCAGTTTATTGGTTCTTCTCTTGTATCGTGGTCTTCTCGCAAGCAGTCTAGTGTCGCTCAGTCTACCACAGAGGCTGAATATGTTGCTGCGGCTAGCTGCTGTTCTCAGTTGCTTTGGATGATGGCCACTTTGCGTGATTTTGGTCTGAGCTTTTCTCGCGTGCCTTTGCTTTGTGACAGCACAAGTGCTATTAGCGTTGCTAAGAACCCCGTGCTTCACTCGAAGACCAAACACATTGATGTGCGCTTTCATTTTCTGCGTGACCACCAGGAGAAGGGTGATATCGACCTTCGCCATGTCGATACTCATCATCAGTTGGCTGATATTTTCACCAAGCCTTTAGACGAATCAACCTTTAATCGGTTGAGGGGTGAGCTTGGTGTGTGTTTCCCCTTTTAGATGGGGGAAACATTTTGGATCTTGTATTATAGACTGACTCTTTTTCGTTTATCTTATTTTCTTTTGCATTTCAGTATACGCTTTTACATTCTGAGCTTCATGTATATAATCATTAGAATGTAACTATGCTCTATGTAGTATGCTTTGATGCTTATGTTGATGCTTGTAGCTTATGCTCCTTCTGATCACTAATACATGTTGTGAGCTGAGCTATTTTTGAATGGTGAATTTGCTTAATGAACTTAAAATCTGAAAATGTTCACTATTGAGATATGCAACTAGCATGTGTAGGATGTGTTGAATTCACTCGTGCTTTTCATATATGCTAGGTTGCTATGTCTCTAGTTCTGAGTCATTCACTTGCTTGGTATGTTCATATTCTGTTTAAACTTTAAACCAAGTTTTAGTAAATTGAAAAGATCGAGATGGGATTGCTTGTCAACACATCACGGTATCGAGTCTGTTTCTCATTGCACTATGAGTTAAACTTGAGCCGTGTAGTGTATGACCGAAACCGCAGCTTTAAGCTTCTGATTGCATATGCATAGGCTTCGCTCGGTTGAAAAGTTAGGCAATGACAAGCTCTCAACCTCTTGCAATCACATGCTAAATTTAAACTTGTGTAATTTCACCGCTGCAACTCCGATTATAAATTGAAATCACAAGTCTATGTTTCATTCTATAGCATGATGGTTGAACTTTGCTAGGGGTAGTTCACCTAGTATACATGTTTAGCACTTGTTCGAATTCATGTCTATACATGTGTAGTGCTATTTTGATGGTGACTATCTTTTGGCTAAAATCTGCTCACTATGCTCACTTGTTCATATTTCGTATTTGGTGATCAGTTTGAGCCTTTGCTAGCATGATGTGCTGTTTTTGAGTCATCGGATCAGAACTGAGTAGAGCATCTTTGCATTCTTTTGACTATATTCTTGAAGCTGCTAACTTGCATTTTGACTCATATGCATTTTGGAAGGGGGAGATATTTGGTCAAGGGGGAGAACTTTCACTTGATTAGTGCATTTTCAACTAAGGGGGAGAAATCGTACAAATCATTCCCGGATGTTCAACTAAGGGGCAGTTTTCCTAAGGGGGAGATTTTCAAATCTTGTGCCTTCCAAGTTGAACCTAGGGGGCGTTTTCCTAGTTGCATGCACTTTTCGAAGGGAAGTTTGCTAGTTGTGTTGAGCCTTCGCCTCCTTCTTGAGGGACTAGCAAACATTTTTTAGTGTGTTTGATTTCGATTCATTCGGAGCATTCCTTCTTTGCTAGTTGTGTTGAGCCTCTGTGCCTCTATCTTGAGGGACTAGCATTTGCTTCGAATTTTTGTTTGGTGTCAATTGGTATTGAGCTCTTTTTCTGGAGTTTTTCAATTGGTATCGAACCTTCGTGCGCTTCTTCAATTGGTATCGAACCTTTTCTTGCTAGCGGTGTTGAGCCTGTTCTACCTCTTCTTGAGGGGTAGCTTTGCTTTGCTTGGTTGCGTCGAGCTGTTGCCCATGTCTTTGGGGACCAAGTTGTTTTGCTTCTTCCACTTGATCTTCTTCGGCTTTGCTATGCTTTTGGGTCATTTGGTCGAGTTCTCTCTTCTCCTTCTTCCTTCCTTCTTCCTTCTATCATGTTTTGTGTGAGTAGTTGACAATGCACTCATCAAGGGGGAGATTGCGGATACATGGGTGTATGCCGAGTCTCGGAGTGATGAGTGATTGTCAACGGGTTTGATCGCATGTTCTTTGGCTTGTGTTGTGCAGGTGTTGAGCATGGAGACAGTGATCGAGGGCAAGGTGAAGGTCAAGTAGAGACGTGCCGTGCCAATGGACCGGGAGCGGTGAAGGGCGGACATGAGGCTTGGACTGAGGGACCGGTAGCCTGAGGATCAGCTGTGGTGGCTGGCAGCCTGGGACAGCGACGAGCGGAGACTTGCGGGGCATGGTGTTGCTTGGGTCGAGGACCTGGGGACACGTGTTCGTGGACGGGGTGCACGGGCGGTGCATCCCCTCTACAGCTCTGGTTTGGTGGTTGAACCACAGAAAAACCACCGGGTGGACGGTTTCCGAGTTTGGGCCACAAAACTTGGGTGGACGGTTTCCAGGTTTGGGCCACAAAACCTGGGCGTGCGGCGGGTTTCTGAGTTTGGGCCACAAAACTCAGGCTGAGGACGGTTTCCAGGTTTGGGCCTCAAAACCTGGGCGCTGGTAGGTTTCCTGGTTTCAGCCACAAAACCAGGGGATGGACTTGGAGGCTGGTTTCCCGGTTTGGGCCTCAAAACCGGGGGATGGCGTGAAAAACTTGGTTTCCCGGTTTCGGCCACAAAACCAGGGGGCAGAGCGAGGGCGGCACGTGGCGGCAATCGGCAGGTTGCGTCGAGGCAACGCTTCGAGTTGTGCGGGCGTGGCCGTCGCATCACCACCTACTTTGAGTTGGTCCAGAATAACCCTAGGGTTTAGCTGGTTCGCTCTATAATTAGTTAGGGGTAGTGTGGGAATTAGGATTAGTTAGAATTAGGATAAGTAGGGGGAGACACCCACCTCCCCATCTATCTCAGTCATTTGCTCTTTGCTTTCTAGGGTTTCCTGCTCTCCTAATCCCCTACTGTAGCTACTGAGATCCGCAGAGAACCATACCTCTGTGTGCTAAAGATTTTGAGGAAGTGAGGCCGTAACCTCACTGTTGTAGCGTGTGGTAGCCACACGGTTGTAGATCGATGTGTTGATTCATGTTTTGGTTCGTGTTCTTCGCGTTCTTCGTTTCTCCGTGTTTTTCCCGTCGCTCGATCTCCCTCTCTAGTGCGTCATTGCGAAATCCATTTGAATCATCTTGTTCGTTTCAGTGAGGAGGTCATTTCGACCAAAGGAATTCATCTAACTCCTCACGAACAAGTAGATCGGGTTGATTTCGTTTTTGTGATGCTTTTTTGGTTCATACACCTTCCCCTTCGATTTCCCGTTGATTGATTTGATTTGAGCAGATGATTTCTTGGGGATAGTCTCCCAACTACCTCGTGATCATCCTCTCCAAGTTTGGGATCAAGGGATTTTGGTTTGGATCATTTTGGAGGAGATTTGGATTTCGGGCGACCAAAATCGCCCTTTTTGGGAACTCGCGGACAGTCCGCCGTTTCTACCGCGGACAGTCCGCGCATCGGGTTTTTGCCAGATCAGTGGCTGTGTTCTTTGGTTTTTGCACTGTTCATTTGACCAGCGGACAGTCCGCCATTGATTTTTGCAGACAGTCCGGGAACTGTCCAGGGGACTTCAGCAGCTTTGCTGTTTTTGGGATTTTGCCGGCGGACAGTCCGGGCTTCCCTCACGGACAGTCCGCAGTTATCCCGGACAGTCCGGGATCGTACCCGCGGACAGTCCGGGACCCTGCTGAAGGCTGATTTTTAGTGCATTTGCTATCCTGGCTTTTCCGCTTGGTTTTCGGACTTCTCGTTTGGCCCTAGAGTTAACCAAGAAACATTTCTAGGTATCTTTGCTGCTTGTTAGCATTGGTATTTGGAAATTTCTAGACATAGCCTCCAATCTACGTTTGGGACTAGGTTTTCAAGGGGCGAACTTGAGCCGGAGCTTTTGGTCTTTGGTTTGCTTATGCTTTGTGGTGCTCCACTGTGATCCTAGGGATCATCCATCCTCTTCCAAGGGTCGTGAGCATCACGGTTTCGATCGAAGCTTTCGGGGGTTGATTTTGGGACATTTGGCCAATGTTTCGAGTGAAATTTTATTGGCTCCCATTCACCCCCCTTCTGGTCGCCTTGCTATTGCATTCTCGGTCCTTCAGAAGGTACTTAGCTAGACTTACCCATCGTAAACCATAAATAATGAGACACTACGGATCATGTAGGCTATATAGGTGGGGTTGGCTACACATACTCCTTTGCATGAAATTTTTAGTAAATAAACCTCAGTTTAGAGTGTTGGCAATTGCTTTTAATAATTAACTCTACCTTACTAGGTTTGCACCTAAACTAAAACAAGCACTTGGCTAATTATTCAATCAAGAGTGACTATTTCATCAATAGCCTTTCAGATTCCATAACCATCTTAGTTCCATAAGTTCTACGGGCGTTGATCTACAGTCAATTGCTCACTGTCCAGGAGCGATGGTGATTATAATCGATTCCTACCAGCTGGGGATAAAATGTCTCACACTCGCCCGGCATAATCCGGCTACGGCCGTCGTAAGCTACCAGTCAGGAGATTCGAGAACACAACGCGCGGGACGACCATGGGCCCTTCTACACCGGGGGTTATCTTAGTGCCAGGTCGCTCAAGCTTTAACTGCCCACGGTCATGCCAGGTCGATCAGGCCCTGCCTGCCCTCGGACCATGCCAGGTTGATCAGAATAGTTGCCCACGGTACAGCTGAGGCCCTGGGTGTTAGACGTCAACATCTCCATCACCGGCTCGAATAACCTTACTTGGCTTCACGGGAGGTACTCCGACCTACTCCGTTAAGTGATCGACGCGTTCAATTTGACTGAAGGGACATTCCCGAACGGGTCCTATGCGACACAGACGGGAGCCTACTAGCACACAGAACCCATGTCCTGCTGCTCTTACATCCTGCCTCTGTCTCCAATTAATTATCTCAAGGTTATATTCATGATAGCACAGGCTCAACATGATCAGTATCCACCTAATGCGGGAGATAGGAAATCACCCGACTTTTACCGATCTAAGCAGGGCTAAGCATATAACGAGCCTAGACCTACACAGGGATATCAAGATATATTGCAGGTGGACAAGGATAAGTAATAATGCATCAACGGTACCAATCAATTCCTATAACCTAATGCAACATTCATCATCAGGTTAATTGTAAGACATTTGCAAACCGTTGGAGTTAGAATGCTCCGAGGCTTGCCTTTCTCAAAGTCTGACGGACGGTGGTCGCGGCACTCTGGTAGTTCTTCGGCGTCGGTCCCTTCGGCTTCCTCGGTCAGGTTCTCCTCCTGGCTGGGTTCTTCCAGTGTCGGCTGGGTCTGGGTCTCTTCCGCTGATCCTGTATGATGCATAATGTGTATGAATAAGATGAATGCACATAGAATACATATGTGATGCACAGGATTAACAGCAATCAGGAAATAAACACATGTCATCTACTGCATTCTCTTCAACAAGGTAGTCAACATCATCCTAATGTTTATAAAAGACCTTAACATCTAGCCAACCACTTAATCCATCATAATCAACTTGTTAAGCTATATAATCACCACAGTAAGACCTACTGAATGAATTTATTTTCGTCCAATTAACTACTGAAATAAATCTATTTAATCATGCCTATAACAGCAACCCAACCTAGACAGCTTCAGAAAAATCTACAAAAATTACCATAGATTAACACTATACAGAACAGTTCACTGTTAAAATTTTAGGCCATTTGAATTCAAACATTGTCCCCAATGAAAAAGACAAATATTATGGTGAAAAGGTGCTTTGAACTACACCACCTAACAGAAAGTGTCAAACAACAAATTTCACATTTTTCTTCTAAACTTCTTAGTACAAGAGCAGTCTACAAAAATTATCAGGTTCATATTCCACATATTTTAATTACTACAAATTTTACAAGAATACAACATTTAAACATTTTAAATGCTACTGCAAAAGTATTTCACAGAATAACTTCATATTATATTTTTCCCTGAAACTACTCATCTATACAAACTTAACAAAACTGAAATCACATTTTTCTGACCTCTACATAATTAGTTATGCATTTTCAAAGTAAACAGCAAATTACCAACTTAATTTAATCTACACATAAAAGTATCACCAAAAATGCATTTAACATTTTTCACAGATAGATCTATACATGCTTAACAAAACAAAATTTGTTTCACAGGATTTGGACTTAAAATGAGACTTGTGTGAATTTTTGAAGCCTTTACATAAATTCTGCAAAACTTATTTTAAAGAAAACCATATCCCAAATGCTACGGACACCCAGAAAAGGGCACCCGCAGACAGAAGCGAAAACGCTTTGCGCACCCGGCTATCTCGAGCGCTCTTGCACCTAGACTTCTCTCCTTTTCTCTCTCTCCTTCGCTGCCAAGCGGGACCCGCTGGTCAGGCGACCCCACGCGTCAGCGGTCAATGGGCCCACACGTCGGAGGCAGAGCACTCCCGCCGGAGTTGACTAGCCCTAGCTCGCCGGCGGTGAAGTTGCCGGTGACACCAACCCTACCACTAGACTCACCATCATGAGGCGGACACGGTCGGCTAGGTCGCATGGCCAGAGCTTCACCAGAGCAAGCTCGACGGCGGCAATGGCGGAGTGGCAGCGCGGCAACCCTACGGTGCGGCCTTGCCAGGCTATTCGAAGGCTCCACGATGCAAGCACCAGCTCAATCACTCCATAAGCTACCTTCCAAGGCTTCTATCGAGCCTTGCCGGCCTCGGTATTGTCCGGCACCACGCACGGCGGCGGCATGGCTCTGTCCCGGTCAAAACAGGGCAAGAGAAGGGTCTCCATCTAACCCTAAGCATTTACGGAGGTCGAGGAGGTACGAACTGGGCTTGGTTTGAGATGGTTTGGCCGGAGATGGCCGGACCACGCTTTGGTCACGGCGGCAGCCATGGCGGGAACCGAGAATGGCAATCGGCGTTCCGCCGGCTATAGAGGAGAAGAGGGGAAACCAACCCAAGCAATCGAAAGAGGAGACTCGGGCGGAGAGGTGGGCGAAAGGAATCGGGCGGCGGAGCTCTGGGCAGCGAGCAATTGCTCGGCGAAGCTCGGCGGCAATGGCGGTTCGGTGAACTGGAGAAGATGACGGAGGTGGATGGCGAGTTTGCGAGCGAGAGAGTGGGCGATAGAGTGAGCTTCTGGCTCGTGAGCGTGAGGCGGAGAGAAGGCAAAAGGAACAAAGGGCTAGGTGCATTGCACCTGGCCGGTTGCCGTCAGGGAGGAGCTCCCAACCGGCGCGGCAGCGGCAGGAATCGCTCGCCACGCGGCGAGCGAGCACCGGGGTGTCGGGGCGACGTGGCGCAGGATGCTAAAGGACCGAGAATGCAACCAGAAAGCGACCAGAGGGGGGTGAATGGGAGCTTCAAAATTCCTTTTGAAAACTTGTCGTCGCTGTCCCGAAGTCAACCCCAAGACGAAACCCTAGAGCTCGTAAGTGTCCACGACCCTAGAGATAGGGTGGATGCTTCCAAGAAGTACAGCGAGACACTTCACGACTCTAGAAACCCAACACAAAAACCGGAAACCAAAACCAACAAAGATCACACGAACTGCGAATCAAAACAGCGCGAAACAGTACTGATCGGACTCACCCAGTGTCCGGTCGAGTACCACCGGACGCGTCCGGTCTCATAAAAATAGCTTTTGGAGGTTATTGTTCTTGACCGGACTCACCAGAGTCGAGCGTCCGGTCAATGCACAGAGCGTCCAGTTATACGGGCCAAAAACTGGTGAACAGTGAAACCAGCGAGTCCGGTCAGTCCCAAAAACTAGCATCCGGTCACGTCAAAAGAACTCGCGCAAGTCAACCGTTCATCGACCGGACTCTGACCAAGCGTCCGGTCCCCCCGACACCTGCGTCCGGTCACCCCGCAGCAGCACTGTTCGTCCACTGATTCGACTCGATCTCGCCCAAAACAAATCCTCTAGGGATCAAACTTGGTGAGAGGAGTCACAAGGAGTATAGTGAGCTATCTCTAAGAGATCATGGCTCGAACCTATCTCCAAATCGATGAATCGAAAGATTTCAGGGGAAAGGAGAAAAGCTTGACCCGAAACAAAAATCAATCGATCTCCTAGACTGTGAGGTTAGAGGTAAATTCCTTTGGTGGAAAGAAGTACCTCACGACCTAGAACAACTTGGTTCAAACGGATTTGTGAAAGATGAACCGGGAAAAGAGATCGAACGATGGGAAAATGAGGTGAAAAAGGATTCAGCGAAAAACACAACCAAAACGCGAATCACAGGCATCAAATTGCAACCGTGTGGCTACCACACGCTACAATCGTGAGGTTACGGCCTCACTTCCTCAAAATCTCACGAACACAGAGGTATGGTTCTCTACGGATCTCAGTAGCTACAGTAGGGGGTTGGGAGAGCAGGAAAACCTAGAAGGCAAAGGGCAAATAACTGAGATAGATGGGGAGGTGGGTGTCTCCCCCTACTTATCCTAATCCTAACTAATCCTAATTCCCACTCTACCCCTAACTATTTACAGAGCGAACCAGCTAAACCCTAGGGTTATTCTGGACCAACTAATGGTAGGTGGTGATCCGACGGCCACGCCCGCACAACTCGAAGCGTTGCCTCGACGCAACCTCCCGATTGCCGCCACATGCCACCACCGCTCTGCCCGTCATTTTCCCGGACGCCGCACCCCCGATTTTGTGGCCGAAACCGGGAAACTAGGCCTTCACGCCATCCCCCGGTTTTGAGGCCCAAACCGGGAAACCAGCCTCCAAGTCCATCCCCTGGTTTTGTGGCCGAAACTAGGAAACCCGCCAGCGCCCAGGTTTTGAGGCCCAAACCTGGAAACCGTCCTCAGCCCGAGTTTTGTGGCCCAAACTCGGAAACCCGCCGCACGCCCAGGTTTTGTGGCCCAAACCTAGAAACCGACCACCAGAGTTTTGTGGCCCAAACTCGGAAACCGTCCACCCAGTGGTTTTTCTCTGGCTGAACCACCAAACTGGTGCTGTAGAGGGGATGCACCACTCGTGCACCCCGTTCACCGACACGTGTCCCTAGGTCCTCGACCCGTGCAACACCACCCGCAAGTCTCCGCTCGACGCTGTCCCAGGCTATCAGCCACCACAGCTGATCCTCAGGCCACCGGTCCCTCTGTCCAAACCTAACGTCCGCCCTTCACCGCTCCCGGTCCATCGGCATGGCACATCTCTATTTGACCTTCACCTTGCCCTCGATCACTGTCTCCGTGCTCGACACCTGCACAACACAAGCCAAAGAACCTGCGATCAAACCCGTTGACAATCACTCATCACACAGAGACTCGACATACACCCATGTATCCGCAATCTCCCCCTTGATGAGTGCATTGTCAACTACACACAAATCATAATGGAAAGAAGAAGGAAGGAAGAAGGAGAAGAGAGAACTCGACCAAATGACCCAAAAGCATAGCAAAGATGAAGAAGGTCAAGTGGAAAGAGCACCTCCCGTGAAGCCAAGTAAGGTTATTCGAGCCGGTGATGGAGATGTTGACGTCTAACACCCAGGGCCTCAGCTGTACCGTGGGCAACTATTCTGATCAACCTGGCATGGTCCGAGGGCAGGCAGGGCCTGATCGACCTGGCATGACCGTGGGCAGTTAAAGCTTGAGCGACCTGGCACTAAGATAACCCCCGGTGTAGAAGGGCCCATGGTCGTCCCGCGCGTTGTGTTCTCAAATCTACTGACTGGTAGCTTACGACGGCCGTAGCCGGATTATGCCGGGCGAGTGTGAGACATTTTATCCCCAGCTGGTAGGAATCGATTATAATCACCATCGCTCCTGGACAGTGAGCAATTGACTGTAGATCAACGCCCGTAGAACTTATGGAACTAAGATGGTTATGGAATCTGAAAGGCTATTGATGAAATAGTCACTCTTGATTGAATAATTAGCCAAGTGCTTGTTTTAGTTTAGGTGCAAACCTAGTAAGGTAGAGTTAATTATTAAAAGCAATTGCCAACACTCTAAACTGAGGTTTATTTACTAAAAATTTCATGCAAAGGAGTATGTGTAGCCAACCCCACCTATATAGCCTACATGATCCTTAGTGTCTCATTATTTATGGTTTACGATGGGTAAGTCTAGCTAAGTACCTTCTGAAGGACCGAGAATGCAATAGCAAGGCGACCAGAAGGGGGGTGAATGGGAGCCAATAAAATTTCACTCGAAACATTGGCCAAATGTCCCAAAATCAACCCCCGAAAGCTTCGATCGAAACCGTGATGCTCACGACCCTTGGAAGAGGATGGATGATCCCTAGGATCACAGTGGAGCACCACAAAGCATAAGCAAACCAAAGACCAAAAGCTCCGGCTCAAGTTCGCCCCTTGAAAACCTAGTCCCAAACGTAGATTGGAGGCTATGTCCAGAAATTTCCAAATACCAATGCTAACAAGCAGCAAAGATACCTAGAAATGTTTCTTGGTTAACTCTAGGGCCAAACGAGAAGTCCGAAAACCAAGCGGAAAAGCCGGGATAGCAAATGCACTAAAAATCAGCCTTCAGCAGGGTCCCGGACTGTCCGCGGGTACGATCCCGGACTGTCCGGGATAACTGCGGACTGTCCGTGAGGGAAGCCCGGACTGTCCGCCGGCAAAATCCCAAAAACAGCAAAGCTGCTGAAGTCCCCTGGACAGTTCCCGGACTGTCTGCAAAAATCAATGGCGGACTGTCCGCTGGTCAAATGAACAGTGCAAAAACCAAAGAACACAGCCACTGATCTGGCAAAAACCCGATGCGCGGACTGTCCGCGGTAGAAACGGCGGACTGTCCGCGAGTTCCCAAAAAGGGCGATTTTGGTCGCCCGAAATCCAAATCTCCTCCAAAATGATCCAAACCAAAATCCCTTGATCCCAAACTTGGAGAGGATGATCACGAGGTAGTTGGGAGACTATCCCCAAGAAATCATCTGCTCAAATCAAATCAATCAACGGGAAATCGAAGGGGAAGGTGTATGAACCAAAAAAGCATCACAAAAACGAAATCAACCCGATCTACTTGTTCGTGAGGAGTTAGATGAATTCCTTTGGTCGAAATGACCTCCTCACTGAAACGAACAAGATGATTCAAATGGATTTCACAATGACGCACTAGAGAGGGAGATCGAGCGACGGGAAAAACACGGAGAAACGAAGAACGCGAAGAACACGAACCAAAACATGAATCAACACATCGATCAACAACCGTGTGGCTACCACACGCTACAACAGTGAGGTTACGGCCTCACTTCCTCAAAATCTTTAGCACACAGAGGTATGGTTCTCTGCGGATCTCAGTAGCTACAGTAGGGGATTAGGAGAGCAGGAAACCCTAGAAAGCAAAGAGCAAATGACTGAGATAGATGGGGAGGTGGGTGTCTCCCCCTACTTATCCTAATTCTAACTAATCCTAATTCCCACACTACCCCTAACTAATTATAGAGCGAACCAGCTAAACCCTAGGGTTATTCTGGACCAACTCAAAGTAGGTGGTGATGCGACGGCCACGCCCGCACAACTCGAAGCGTTGCCTCGACGCAACCTGCCGATTGCCGCCACGTGCCGCCCTCGCTCTGCCCCCTGGTTTTGTGGCCGAAACCGGGAAACCAAGTTTTTCACGCCATCCCCCGGTTTTGAGGCCCAAACCGGGAAATCAGCCTCCAAGTCCATCCCCTGGTTTTGTGGCTGAAACCAGGAAACCTACCAGCGCCCAGGTTTTGAGGCCCAAACCTGGAAACCGTCCTCAGCCCGAGTTTTGTGGCCCAAACTCAGAAACCCGCCGCACGCCCAGGTTTTGTGGCCCAAACCTGGAAACCGTCCACCCAAGTTTTGTGGCCCAAACTCGGAAACTGTCCACCCGGTGGTTTTTCTGTGGTTCAACCACCAAACCAGAGCTGTAGAGGGGATGCACCGCCCGTGCACCCCGTCCACCAACACGTGTCCCCAGGTCCTCGACCCAAGCAACACCATGCCCCGCAAGTCTCCGCTCGTCGCTGTCCCAGGCTGCCAGCCACCACAGCTGATCCTCAGGCTACCGGTCCCTCAGTCCAAGCCTCATGTCCGCCCTTCACCGCTCCCGGTCCATTGGCACGGCACGTCTCTACTTGACCTTCACCTTGCCCTCGATCACTGTCTCCATGCTCAACACCTGCACAACACAAGCCAAAGAACATGCGATCAAACCCGTTGACAATCACTCATCACTCCGAGACTCGGCATACACCCATGTATCCGCAATCTCCCCCTTGATGAGTGCATTGTCAACTACTCACACAAAACATGATAGAAGGAAGAAGGAAGGAAGAAGGAGAAGAGAGAACTCGACCAAATGACCCAAAAGCATAGCAAAGCCGAAGAAGATCAAGTGGAAGAAGCAAAACAACTTGGTCCCCAAAGACATGGGCAACGGCTCGACGCAACCAAGCAAAGCAATGCTAGCCCTCAAGAAGAGGTAGAACGGGCTCAACACCGCTAGCAAGAGAAGGTACGATACTGCAGATACATGGGTGTATGCCGGGTCTCGGTGTGATCAGTGATTGTCAACGGGTTTGATCGTAGGTTCTTTGGCTTGTGTTGTGCAGGTGTCGAGCACGGAGACAGTGATCGAGGGCAAGGTCAAGGTCAAGTAGAGACGTGCCGTGCCGATAGACCGGGAGTAGCGAAGGGCGGACGTGAGGCTTGGACTGAGGGATCGGAGTGCCTGAGGATCAGCTGTGGTGGCTGGCAGCCTGGGACAGCGACGAGCGAAGACTTGCGGGCATGGTGTTGCTCGGGTCGAGGACCTAGGGACACGTGTTGGTGGATGGGGTGCACGGGCGGTGCATCCCTTCTACAGCTTCGGTTTGGTGGTTGAGCCACAGAAAAACCACCGGTGGACGGTTTCCAGGTTTGGGCCTCAAAACCTGGGTGCTGAGGGTTTCCGAGTTTGGCCACAAAACTCAGGCTGAGGACGGTTTCCAGGTTTGGGCCTCAAAACCTGGGCGTTGCGGGTTTCTAAGTTTGGGCCACAAAACTCAGGCGATGGACTTGGAGGCTGGTTTCCCAGTTTGGGCCTCAAAACCGGGGGTTGGCTGGAAAAGGCTGGTTTCCCGGTTTGGGCCACAAAACCAGGGGTGCAGAGCGGTGGCGGCACGTGGCGGCAATCGGGAGGTTGCGTCGAGGCAACGCTAACGGGTTGTGCGGGCGTGGCCGTCGGATACACCTACTACCTGAGTTGGTCCAGAATAACCCTAGGGTTTAGCTGGTTCGCTCTGTAATTAGAATAGAGAGGGGTAGAGTAGGAAATAGACTTAGGCTAGAATTAGGATAAGTAGTCGGTGAGACACCCTCCTCCCCTTATCTCAGTCATTTGCTCTTTCGCACTTAGGGTTTCCTGCTCTCCCATCCCCTGCTGTAGCTAGCTGAGATCCGCAGAGAGACTCACCTCTGTGTACTGTTGATTTTGAGGAAGTGAGGCTGTAACCTCACTGTCGTAGCGTGTGTTTGCGCTCCGGCTGCAAGATCGTTGTGTCGATTCGCGTTTTGATTCGTGTTCTTCGTTTCTCCGCGATTTTCTTGTCACTCGATCTCCTTCTCCGGTGCGTCTTTGCGAAATCCGTTTGAACCAATTTGTTCGTATCATTGAGGAGGTCATTTCGACCAAAGGAATTCATCTAACTCCTCATGATCGAATAGATCGGGATGATTTCGTTTTCATGGCATTTTTCTGGTTCATCCACCTTCCCCTTCGATTTCCCGTTGATTGGATCGATTTGAGCGGTTGATTTCTTGGGGATAGTCTCCTAACTACCCCGTGATCATCTTCTCCAAGTTTGGGAACTTGGGATTTTGATTTGGATCGGATTTGGAGAGATTTGGGAGAGAGGCGATCAAAATCGCCCTCTCTGCGCACTCGCGGACAGTCCGCGGCCTGACCAGCGGAGAGTCCGCGCATCGGGATTCAGCGGAGCAGTGGCTGCGTGTCTCGGTGAATGGTGCTAAAGTTTGACCGGCGGACAGTCCGCCGTTGTACCTCACGGACAGTCTGGGAACTATCCAGGGGACTTCAGCAAGTTTGCGTTTTTGGGGTTTTTGCCGGTGGACAGTCCGCCACCCCTTCGTGGACAGTCCGCGGTTGGGGCGGACAGTCCAGGACCATACCCGCGGACTGTCCGGGACCCTGCTGAAGCTTGTTTTTCAGTGCAATCTTCGCCCCGGCTTTTCCGCTTGGTTTTCGGATTTCTCGTTTGTTCCTAGAGTTAACCAAGAAACATTTCTAGGTATCTTTGCAACTTGTTTGCATAGGTATTTGGAGATTTCTCGACGTAGCCTCCAATCTATGTTCGGGACTCGGTTTTCCAAGGGAGAACTTGAGCCGAAGCTTTTGGCTTTTGGTAAGCTTGTGCTTTGTGGTGCTCCGCTGTGATCCTAGGGATCATCCACCCTCTTCCAAGGGTCGTGAGCATCACGTTTTGGGTCCGTGCTTCTTGGGGTGGAATTTGGGACACTTGGCCAAAGTTTTGAGAGAAATTTGATTGGCTCCCATTCACCCCCCTCTGGTCGCCTTGCTAGTGCATTCTCGGTCCTTCAATTGGTATCGAAGCGGGTTAAGGATCTTTCACCTTAGCCGGTTCCAGATCCACCGAAGGCGACATGGATCGCGGCGTGGGCAAATCGCCATTTTTCGATGGGACGAACTATGCGTATTGGAAGATACGCATGTCAGCCTATCTGCAGAGTATAGGTGCTTCCATTTGGGATATTTGCAACTCTCCCGATTACGTGGTCTTGGCTGCTCGTGTCACTCAGCGTCAGATCGATGAGCACGATGCCAATAGCCGAGCCCATAATGCTCTTTTCTCTTGTTTGAGCATGGGTGAGTTTGATCGTGTTTCTCACCTCTCTACGGCTCAGGAGATTTGGGCTACCCTCATGCGTTTCCATGAGGGAACCTCTCAAGTCAAAACCCGTCTCTACGAGTCGTTCAAGAGAGAGTATGAGAACTTTCGACATCAGCTTGGCGAGAGCATAGAAGGTTTATTCGCTCGCTTTCAGGTGATTGTCAACAGGATGAGGGCTAACAAGGAGCAGTTGCCTTTCGACGATCATGAGAGAGCTTTGAAGCTTTTGCATACTCTGGATCGATCGGTGTGGGATTCCAAGGTTCAGGCGATCATCGAATCGCCTAACTATGAGACCCTCACGTGCGACGAGCTCTTAAGTAAGCTCAAGTCCAGTGAGATTGACGCAATGGCGAGGGCTTCTTATGAGAATCCTTCTGGCCTGACTATGACTTTAGTTTCTGGCTCTTTCGCTAACCCCTCTGCTGGCTTTGCGCTTTCATCTCTCTTTTCTGTCACAGAGGATCAGCTGGAGTCTTTAGGAGACGAGGAGTTGGCTTTGCTTGCCAACCGGTTCACATGGTTCCACAACAACCGCATGAACCGTCGCCGCGGAGGAGGACGCTCGTGCTGTTTCGAGTGCGGCTATCCCGACCACTTCATCGCCAACTGCCCCAAGAAGAACAAGCATTCGGGGAAGGGCGATCATGGGCACAAGTACGACTCCAAGCGCAAGGAGAAGCACGTCCCCCCAAGGCGCAAGAAGAGGGGTGGCTTCGACAAAGAGTACATCAAGAAGAAGTACTTGGAGAAGGCCCAAGCTGAGCAGCGTGCTTTCTTCGGCACGCTCAGCGACGTCGACGGCTCGGATGATGACTCCGCTTGCTCAAGCGACGACGAGTCCGAGAAGATGAAGAAGATCGAGGACAACCTGAACGGACTTTGCTTCTTCGCCGACGACGGGGGCCTCTTGAAGGACCGAGAATGCAAAAGCAAAGGCGACCAGAGGGGGGGTGAATGGGAGCCAATCAAATTTCTTTCGAAACTTTGGCCAAATGTCCCAAATTCAACCCCGAAAAGCACGGACCCAAAACGTGATGCTCACGACCCTTGGAAGAGGGTGGATGATCCCTAAGATCACAGCGGAGCACCACCAAACACAAGTGAGACAAATCCCAAAAGCTCCGGCTCAAGTTAGCCCTTGGAAAACCGAGTCCCGAACGTAGATCGGAGGCTACGTCGAGAAATCTCCAAATACCTATGCAAACAAGTTGCAAACATACCTAGAAATATTTCTTGGTTAACTCTAGGGCCAAACGGGAAGTCCGAAAACCAAGCGGAAAAGCCGGGGCAAAGATCGCACTGAAAAACAAGCTTCAGGCGATTCCCGGACTGTCCGGCCCTGGGGTCCCGGACTGTCCGCGCCTAATGCGGACTGTCCGCGCTCTGGTGGCGGACTGTCCGCCGGTCAAATCAGCAAAATCACACTGCTGCTGAAGTCCCCCTGCTCGGTACCGGACTGTCCACGCTTTAGCACGGCGGACTGTCCGCCGGTGACCCGAGCCAAAACCAGCAGGGACTGACCGCGGCTGGACTGACCCAGCCCCGACGCGCGGACTGTCCGCGCCCTGAGTGGCGGACTGTCCGCGGTCACTCAGGGAGGGCGATTTTGGTCGCCCTTCTCCAAACTCTCTCCAAATCCGATCCAAATCACAATCCCGAGTTCCCAAACTTGGAGAAGATGATCACGGGGTAGTTAGGAGACTATCCCCAAGAAATCATCCGCTCAAATCAACCAAATCACCGGGAAATCAAAAGGGAAGGTGGATGAACGGAAAAAGCGCCACGAAAACGAAATCAACCCAATCTACTTGCTTGTAAGGAGTTAGATAAATTCCTTCAGTGGAAATGATCTCCTTTCAAATATGAACAAGTTGATTCAAACGGATTTCGCAAAGACGCACCGGAGAGGGAGATCGAGTGACGGGAAAATCACGGAGAAACGAAGAACGCGAAGAACACAACGAACTCGAATCAAAAACGCGAATCAAGTCATCGATCTGCACTGCAAGGGTGAGGATACGGCCTCACTTCCTCAAATCAACAGTACACAGAGGTGAGTCTCTCTGCGGACCACAGCTAGCTACAGTAGGGGATGGGAGAGCAGGAAACCCTAGGAAGCAAGAACAAATGACTAACTGCGATAAGGGGAGGAGGGTGTCTCCCCGACTACTTATCCTAATTCTAGCCTAAGTACAATTCCTACTCTACCCCTCTCTACTCTAATTATAGAGCGGGCCAGCTAAACCCTAAGGTTATTCTAGACCAACCCAGGTGGTAGGTGTATCCGACGGCCACGCCCGCTCGAACCGAAGCGTTGCCTCGATGCAACCTCTGGATCGCCGCCACATGCCGCCCTCGCTCTGCACCCCCAGTTTTGTGGCCCAATCTGGGAAACCAGCCTTTTCCAGCCAACCCCCGGTTTTGAGGCCCAAACCGGGAAACCAGCCCCCCAGCATCTGAGTTTTGAGGCCCAAACTCAGCAAACCCGCAGCGCCCAGGTTTTGAGGCCCAAACCTGGAAACCGTCCATCGCCCGAGTTTTGTGGCCAAACTCGGAAACCCTCAGCCCGAGTTTTGTGGCCAAACTCGGAAACCGTCCACGCCCAGGTTTTGAGGCCCAAACCTGGAAACCGTCCACCCGATGATTTTTCCCTGGCTCTACCACCAAACCGACGTCGTAGAGGGGATGCACCTCCCGTGCACCCCATCCACCGACACGTGTCCCCGAGTCCTCGACTCAGGCAACACATGACCGCATTTCTTCACTTGTCGTCGTCACAGTCTGCCAGCCACCACAGCTGATCCTCAGGCACTCTGGTCCCTCAGTCCAAGCCTCACGTCCGCCCTTCACCGCTCGGTTCATCGGCATGGCACGCCCGCCGCACGGCACGCCCATCCTTCACCGCACCCGGTCCATCAGCACGGCACGTCTCAACTTGACCTTCACCTTGCCCTCGATCACTGTCTCTGTGCTCGACACCTGCACAACACAAGCCAAAGAACATGCGCATCATACCCGTTGACAATCACTCATCACTCAGAGACCCGGCATACACCCATGTATCCGCAATCTCCCCCTTGATGAGTGCATTGTCAACTACTCACACAAATCATAATGAAAAGAAGAAAGAAAGGGAAGGAAGGAGAGGAGAGAACTCGACCAAATGACCCAAAAGCATAGCAATGCCGAAAAAGGTCAAGTGGAAAGAGCAAAACAACTTGGTCCCCAAAGACATGGGCAACGGCTCGACGCAACCAAGCAAAGCAAAGCTAGCCCTCAAGAAGAGGTAGAACAGGCTCAACACCGCTAGCAAATAACAATTGGAAAATCAGAGCAAAATGCTAGTCCCTCAAGATAGAGGCACAGAGGCTCAACACAACTAGCAAGGAAAGCTTGATACCAATGCAAGCTCGAAACTAATGCCTTTCGGCCAGACATGCTCCGAACCAATTGAGATCAAAACAAAAACAAGATGCCCTGAAAATGTTTGCTAGTTCCTCAAGACAGAGGCAAAAGGCTCAACACAACTAGCAAACTCCCCCTTGACAGATGCAAAACAAGATGCCCTGAAAATGTTTGCTAGTTCCTCAAGACAGAGGCAAAAGGCTCAACACAACTAGCAAACTCCCCCTTGACAGATGCAAGCAACTAGGAAAACTCCCCTTAGATGAACATCCAGGAGTATATGATTTGCAATTTCTCCCCCTTAGTTGAAAATGCACTAATCAAGAAAAGGCATCAAGGCAAGAAACTCCCCCTTCCAACATGCATATGAAGTCAGAAATGCAAGTTAGCAGCTTCAGGCATATATTCAAAAAAGTGCAAAGATGCTCTAATCAGTGGAACTCCAATGACTCAACTAAGCACTCAAATAGCGAAGGCTCAAACTGATCACAGATACAAAATATGAACATATAAGCATGTGAGCAGTTTTTAGCCAAAAAGATAGTCACCATCAAAATAGCACTACACATGTATAGACAGGAATCCAGACAAGTGCTAAACATGTATACAAGGTGAACTACCCCTAGCAAAGTTCAATCATCATGGATAGGAGTGAAGCATATACTTGTGATTTCAGTTTTAATATCGGAGTTGCAGCGGTGAATTTTCACAAGTTCAATTATTAGCATGTGATTGCGAGAGGTTGAAAGCTTGTCATCGCCTAACTTTTCAACCGAGCGAAGCCTATGCCGAAGCAATCAGAAGCTTAAAGCTACGGTTTCGGTCATACACTACACGGCTCAAGTTTAACTCAAAGTGCAATGAGAAACAGTCTCGATACCGTGAGGTGTTGACAAGCAATCCCATCTCGATCTTTTCAATTCACTAAAAACTTGGCTCAAATTTTAGGCATGATATGAACAGACCAAGCAAGTGAAAGACTCAGAACTAGACACATAGCAACCTAGCATATATGAAAAGCTTGAATGAACTCAACACATCCTACACATGCTAGTTGCATATCTCAATGGTGAATATTTTCAGATTCTATATACATTAAGCAAAATCACCAATCCAAAATAGCTCAGCTCATAACATGTACTCGTGATCAGGAAAAGCATAAGCTACAAGCATTCATATAAGCATCGGAGCATACTAAACAGAGCATAGTTACATTCTAGTGATTATAATCATGAAGCTCTGAATGTAAATGCGTATGCTAAAATGCAAAAGAAAAGAAAAACAAACGAAAAGAGTCAGTCTAGAATACAAGATCCAAAATGTTTCCCCCATCTAAAAAGGGAAACACACACCAAGCTCACCCCTCAACCGATTAAAGGTTGATTCGTCTAAAGGCTTGGCGAAAATATCAGCCAGTTGATGATGAGTATCGACATGGCGAAGGTCGATATCACCCTTCTCCTGGTGGTCTCACAGAAAATGAAAGCGCACATCAATGTGTTTGGTCTTCGAGTGAAGCACGGGGTTCTTAGCAACGCTAATGGCACTCGTGCTGTCACAAAGCAAAGGCACGCGAGAAAAACTCAGACCAAAATCACGCAAAGTGGCCATCATCCAGAGTAACTGGGAACAGCAGCTAGCCGCAGCAACATACTCAGCCTCTGTGGTAGACTGGGCGACACTAGACTGCTTGCGAGAAGACCACGAAACAAGAGAAGAACCAATAAACTGGCAAGTCCCAGAAGTGGACTTGCGCTCAATACGGCAACCAGCAAAATCGGCATCCGAATAACCGCAAAGGGATAGGGTGGAGGAAGTAGAATACCAAATCCCGAACTCAGGCGTGAAACGAAGGTACCTGAATATGCGCTTCACTGCCTGACGGTGAGAAGTGCGCGGCGACGCCTGAAAGCGCGCGCACAGACACACCGCGAACTGAATGTCCGGGCGTGTCGCCGTCAGGTAGAGGAGCGATCCAATCATGCTGCGGTACTCCTTCTGGTCCACTGCTTCTCCATCTAAATCCGCATCCAGGGCAGTCGTCGTCGACATGGGTGTTGGTAAAGGCTTGGCCTCGCCCATATCGAACTGTTTCAGCAAGTCCTTGGTGTATTTGCCCTGGTGCACAAACGTCCCCTCTCGGGATTGCTTAATTTGCAACCCGAGAAAGAATGTCAGCTCACCCATCATGCTCATCTCGAACTCCCTGCTCATAGTATCTGCAAACTTGGCAACCAAAGCGTGAGAAGAACCACCGAAAATGATATCATCCACGTAAATCTGGACCAAGAGAGTGTCTTTGCCTTGCCTGAGGAGAAAGAGCGTTTTATCTACACATCCCATTTTAAAACCCTTAGTAAGCAAAAAGGTTTTCAACCTATCATACCAGGCTCTAGGGGCTTGTTTCAAACCATATAAAGCTTTGTGGAGTTTAAAAACATGGTTTGGAAACTTGGGATTTTCAAAACCGAGGGGTTGCTCAACATAAACCTCTTCTTCTATGTAGCCATTTAAGAAGGCACTCTTGACATCCATTTGAAAAAGTTTAAAACCTTTGGATGCAGCAAAAGCCAAGAGTATCCTAATAGCCTCCAAACGAGCTACAGGAGCAAAAGTCTCCTCATAATCTATCCCCTCCTTCTGACTATAACCCTTCGCTACAAGCCTGGCCTTGTTTCTAACAACGTGGCCATCCTCTCCTTGCTTGTTTTTGAAAACCCATTTTGTCCCAATAGGCTTACAGTCTGGAGGAGGTGAAACTAGAACCCAAACCCGATTTCTCTCAAAATTTTCTAACTCCTCATGCATGGCATTGACCCAGTCCGGATCCGTCAATGCGTGTCCAACATCTCGAGGCTCAAAATTAGCAACAAAAGCAGAATGAGCAAAGTGCGAGATTTGCTGTGACCTGGACCGAGTGACACGTTCGCCGATGTCGCCGATCATCTGCTGAGGCGGGTGCTGGCGCTGGATATGTCGTGGCGCCTCCCTTGCCGAAGTGGCCTCCCCCTCAACAGCAGCTGGTGCCTCCCCGGGTACAAAGGGTACCGCGCGGGGTGGCGGATCCCAAGGCCCCCAGGAAGAAGAAGTGTCAGGGCCGTGAGTCGTCGTCGAGGCCGCTCTTTGCGGGACGGCAGGTGGAGGGGGTGCTAGATCGTCCATACCTTCAGCACCCTCTTCCTCGTCATCGAAAAGAGGCTCACCAACCTCATGATCACCTGCACGCTCAAAACGAGAAGAAGGACAAACAAGAGTCTCGTCGAAGGTGACATCTGATGTCTCCACGACTCGGTTAGTATCAAGGTTAAGTACACGATATGCTCTAGTGTGAGTGCCATAACCCAAAAATACACCGTCAGAAGAACGAGACTCAAACTTGTCCAGGTTGCCTTTCTTCAATATAAAACAATGGCAACCGAAGACTCTAAAATAACTCACCTTGGGCTGGCGACCAAAACGCAACTCATAAGACGTCTTCTTCAAGAAAGCTCTCAGAAAAATGCGATTTGAAATGTAGCATGCAGTGTTCATAGCCTCGGCCCAATAGCGCCTAGGAGTCCTATGCTCGTCGAGCATCGTCCTGGCCATCTCAACAAGGGTCCGATTCTTCCTCTCTACAACACCATTTTGGGGTGGTGTGTAGGGGGAAGAAAACTGATGCTCCAAACCAAGGCGGTTACAAAACTTCTCAGAATCCGAATTTTTGAATTCGGAACCATTATCACTCCGAATTGCTCGCATCGAGTTCAAAGGGAACTCGTTCTGAAGATGCAAAATCAGATTACGAGCAAAGGAGAAAGTCTCAGTCTTCTCAGTCAAAAAGAAGGCCCACGAATATCTCGAGAAGTCATCAACAACAACAAACACATACCACTTCCCTCCAACCGAGCTCACCCGAGCCGGACCAACAAGGTCCATATGTAAAAGCTCTCCGGGGTGCGAGGTCATGACCTTAGTCACCGGATGGTGGGGAGTGGCAACCATCTTCCCATGTCTGCAAGAATGACAAACTAGATCCTTCTCCATCGAAAGCTTGGGCAATCCTCGGATTAGGCCAAGTGAGCTAAGTCTTGCAAGCAAGTCGAAGCTTAGATGACCGAGCCTCCTATGCCACTTCCAAAGATCGGAGGAGGAAGGACTAGCCAAAAGACAGCGGGAAGTGCCAAAAGACTCCGAGAAATTCGCATGAAAGACTTTTCCAAAGGGCAAAATCAAACACACAAGATTGCCCTGAGGATCCAAAATACGACTGAGATTCGGTTTAAAATGAATCTCATAGTCGTCGTCAAAGAGTTGCGAAACAGAAAGCAAGTTAAAATGCAAGTTAGAAACAAGAGCAACATCGCGCAACACAAAGTGCTCATTAACTCGCACGGATCCGCGAGACAACACCTTACCTTTGCTATTGTCGCTGAAGGTTATGTACTCCTTTCCGGCAACAGGACTAAGGCTGGAGAACCACTTGGTGTTTCCGGTCATGTGCCTCGAGCAACCGGAATCCACCAACCAAATATCCTCCAACCGTCTTACCTACATCAATAAAAAGACATAGGGTGAGCATACGGTCCAACACTGGGGTTAGTGAAGTAAGGGGAATACCAGTGTTGGGCCGACTGCTCAAAAGAACGGTTAGCAGAAAAACCATTCCTAGCACGTCTACGAGAGGAGCGATCACCACGTAGAGGAAAACGTGGTCCGCTAAGGGAGGAGCGTCCATCGCGATACTCAAAACGCGGTGGGGGAAAACGCTCAACTAAAAAGCCTCCGCCACGGTGTCCATAGCCTACAACTGCAGGCTCCCGCCGGGCACGCTCTCTATGAGGCCTACGCCTAGGAACTTGAGGTTCAGGACCTCTAAGCCTAGCGACTCTCCTCGGAGCTCTCTGCTGCTGCCTAGGCCTGGGGACTTGAGGTTCTGGACCTCTGGGCCTAGCAGCTCTCCTCTGGACGTTCGGCCCATGCACACCATGGAAAGGGTGGTACATGTCCGGGTTGTCCATCTCCCGAGCACGGCGCGCCTCTCTCTTGCGCCTAAAGCAGAACTCGCTCAAGTGTCCATCTCTACCACAGAAGTCACAATGGTACCTCAGCGCACGTAAAGGGGGTTGTTGGTACTCATGGCTGTGGGTGTGGATCACTTTGCCCTTCTGTGGCAACTCCTCCTGGACGGGTGGCATTGTGTCAAGCTTGTTCTTTAGGTGGTTGGGTCTGGGATGCCACACTTGGTTCTTGGGTGGAGCCCGTGGAGGTTCTTCAAACACCCCATCCTTGGTGGTAGGCTTAGGAGGCTCTTTGGGTGGAAGCTTGGCTAGTTTGGGAGCAGTGGTGGAGTTGGGCTTCTCACTAGGATACAGACCACTCGGCTCTCCAATCTTCCCGAAAGCAGAAAGATCAACACCCAGAGCAAAACCTAAACTAGGACCTCCAGCAGCTCACTTAAATTGGGAGATCATCATCCCGAGCTGCGGCTCACTACAAGAGACCCATGACAAGATGGTCCGAAGGTATGTGTTTTCCTCCTCGGTTTGCATCTTGCCATGCTTCACGCTGCCAATCTCCATCTCCAAGCCCTCACACAAAACACACCTCGCGACACAAGTGCTATCCGAGCTGGCCTTCTCTAAAGACTCAATCTTGGCATTCTTCTCTGCCAACTCGGATTGCAAGACAGGACAAGTCTTGCATGCACCAAACAGCTGCGGCCTAGCACGGAGCTCATCCACCTCTCCAAGCAACGCAGCATACTTTCCTCTCAAGGTGAGAAGGTCAGTCATGTGCGTGGTGCACGACTCACACTACCACGGTGGATCGAGCGAACTCAAGCTCTCTCACCGTGTCCTCCCACTTCTGCCTAAACTCCTTGCGCTCTCTAGCAGCACGCCTAAGTAGTTTATCTTGGCTAAGGAGGGCAGCAGTAAGCTTCTCAACCTCGGAAGAAAGCTTGTCATAGGTGAGAGATACCTGGGAGGTGTCGTCGTCGTCGTCGTCATTCCGAGGGGTGTGCTCCAGCTTGCCGTCGACCTCGTCGCCGAGCGCCATGGTGCAGAAGCCGTTGTCGTCGGTGAAGAAGCAGAGACCGTTCAGCTTGTCCTCGATCCTCTTCTTCTTCTTGGACTCGTCGTCGCTTGATGAAGCGGAGTCGTCATCCGAGCCGTCGACATCGCTGAGCGTGGCGAAGAACGCGCGCTGCTCAGCCTGGGCCTTCTCCAAGTACTTCTTCTTGATGTACTCCTTGTCGAAGCCGCCCCTCTTTTTGCGCCTTGGAGGGACGTACTTCTTCTTGCGCTTGCCGGAGTCGTACTTGTGCCCATGATCGCCCTTCCCCGAATGCTTGTTCTTCTTGGGGCAGTTGGCGATGAAGTGGTCGGAGTCGCCGCACTCGTAGCATCCCGAGCGTCCTCCTCCGCGGCGACGGTTCATGCGGTTGTTGTGAAACCGCGAGAACCGGTTGGCAAGCAAAGACAACTCATCGTCTCCTAAAGACTCCAACTGCTCCTCTGTGACAGAAAAGAGAGAGGATAGTGCAAAGCCACCAGAGGGGTTAGCAGAAGAGCCAGAAACCAAAGCCATAGTCGGGCCAGAAGGATTCGCATAAGAAGCCCTCTACATGGCGTCAATCTCACTGGACTTGAGCTTACTAAAGAGCTCGTCGCAGGTGAGGGTCTCATAGTTAGGTGATTCGATGATCGCCTGAACCTTGGAATCCCACACCGACCGATCAAGAGTGTGCAAAAGCTTCAAAGCACGCTCATGATCGTCAAAAGGCAACTGCTCCTTGTTAGCTCTCATCCTGTTGACAATCACCTGAAAGCGAGCGAATAAACTTTCTATGCTCTCGCCAGGCTGATGTCGAAAGTTCTCATACTCTCGCTTGAACGACTCTTAGAGTCGGGTTTTGACTTGAGAGGTGCCCTTATGGAAACGCATGAGGGTAGCCCAAATCTCCCGAGCCGTAGCGAGGTGAGAAACGCGATCAAACTCTCCCATGCTCAAACATGAAAAGAGAGCATTACGGGCTTGGCTATTGGCATCGTGCTCATCGATCTGATGCTGAGTGACACGAGCAGCCAAGACCACGGAATCGGCAGAGTTGCAAATATCCCAAATGGAAGAGCCCAAACTCTGCAGATAGGCTGACATGCGTATCTTCCAATATGCATAGTTCGTCCCATCGAAAAACGGCGGTTTGCCCACGCCACGATCCATGTCGCCTTCTGTGGATCTGGAACCGGCTAAGGTGGAAGATCCTTAACCTGCTCCGATACCAATTGAAGGACCGAGAATGCAAAAGCAAAGGCGACCAGAGGGGGGGTGAATGGGAGCCAATCAAATTTCTTTCGAAACTTTGGCCAAATGTCCCAAATTCAACCCCGAAAAGCACGGACCCAAAATGTGATGCTCACGACCCTTGGAAGAGGGTGGATGATCCCTAAGATCACAGCGGAGCACCACCAAACACAAGTGAGACAAACCCCAAAAGCTCCGGCTCAAGTTAGCCCTTGGAAAACCGAGTCCCGAACGTAGATCGGAGGCTACGTCAAGAAATCTCCAAATACCTATGCAAACAAGTTGCAAAGATACCTAGAAATGTTTCTTGGTTAACTCTAGGGCCAAATGGGAAGTCCGAAAACCAAGCGGAAAAGCTAGGGCGAAGATCGCACTGAAAAACAAGCTTCAGGCGATTCCCGGACTGTCCGGCCCTGGGGTCCCGGACTGTCCGCGCCTAATGCGGACTGTCCGCGCTCTGGTGGCGGACTGTCCGCCGGTAAAATTAGCAAAAACACACTGCTGCTGAAGTCCCTCTGCTCGGTACCAGACTGTCCGCGCTTTAGCACGGCGGACTGTCCGCCGGTGACCCAAGCCAAAACCAGCAGGGACTGACCGCGGCTGGACTGACCCAGCCCCGACGCGCGGACTGTCCGCGCCCTGAGTGGCGGACTGTCCGCGGTCACTCAGGGAGGGCGATTTTGGTCGCCCTTCTCTAAACTCTCTCCAAATCCGATCCAAATCACAATCCCAAGTTCCCAAACTTGGAGAAGATGATCACGGGTTAGTTAGGAGACTATCCCCAAGAAATCATCCGCTCAAATCAACCAAATCACTGGGAAATCAAAAGGGAAGGTGGATGAACGGAAAAAGCGCCACAAAAACGAAATCAACCCGATCTACTTGTTCATAAGGAGTTAGATAAATTCCTTCGGTGGAAATGATCTCCTTTCAAATACGAACAAGTTGATTCAAACGGATTTCGCAAAGACGCACCGGAGAGGGAGATCGAGTGACGAGAAAATCGCGGAGAAACGAAGAACGCGAAGAACACAACAAACTCGAATAAAAAACGCGAATCAAGTCATCGATCTGCACTGCAAGGGTGAGGATACGGCCTCACTTCCTCAAATCAACAGTACACAGAGGTGAGTCTCTCTGCGGATCACAGCTAGCTACAGCAGGGGATGGGAGAGCAGGAAACCCTAGGAAGCAAGAACAAATGACTAACTGCGATAAGGGGAGGAGGGTGTCTCCCCGACTACTTATCCTAATTCTAGCCTAAGTACAATTCCTACTCTACCCCTCTCTACTCTAATTACAGAGCGGGCCAGCTAAACCCTAAGGTTATTCTGGACCAACCCAGGTGGAAGGTGTATCCGACGGCCACGCCCGCTCGAACCGAAGCGTTGCCTCGACACAACCTCTGGATTGCCGCCACGTGCCGCCCTCGCTCTGCACCCCCGGTTTTGTGGCCCAAATCGGGAAACCAGCCTTTTCTAGCCAACCCCCAGTTTTGAGGGCCAAACCGGGAAACCAGCCCACCAGCATCTGAGTTTTGAGGCCCAAACTCAGCAAACCCGCAGCACCCAGGATTTGAGGCCCAAACCTGGAAACCGTCCATCGCCCGAGTTTTGTGGCCAAACTCGGAAACCCTCAGCCCGAGTTTTGTGGCCAAACTCGGAAACCGTCCACGCCCAGGTTTTGAGGCCCAAACCTGGAAACCGTCCACCCGATGGTTTTTCCCTGGCTCTACCACCAAACTGACGTCGTAGAGGGGATGCACCTCCCGTGCACCACATCCACCAACACGTGTCCCCGAGTCCTCGACTCAGGCAACACATGACCGCATTTCTTCACTTGTCGTCGTCACAGGCTGCCAGCCACCACAGCTGATCCTCAGGCACTCTGGTCCCTCAGTCCAAGCCTCACGTCCGCCCTTCACCGCTCGGTTCATCGGCATGGCACGTCCGCCGCACGGCACGCCCATCCTTCACCGCACCCGGTCCGTCAGCACGGCACGTCTCAACTTGACCTTCACCTTGCCCTCGATCACTGTCTCTGTGCTCGACACCTGCACAACACAAGCCAAAGAACATGCGCATCATACCCGTTGACAATCACTCATCACTCAGAGACCCGGCATACACCCATGTATCCGCACCTCTGCACCATGGCGCTTGGTGATGAGGTCGGAGGCAAGCTGGAGCACACCCCTCGGAACGACAACGACGACGACGACCCCTCGGAATAAACTTATTGCTGCCCTCCTTAGCCAAGATAAACTGCTTAGGCGTGCTGCTAGGGAGCGCGAGGAGTTCAGGCAGAAGTGGGAGTACACGGTGAAGGAGTTGGAGTTTGCTAAATCCACCATGGTCGTGTCGGAGGAGAGTGAGTGCGAGTCGTGCACCAAGCACATGACTGACCTTCTCACCCTGAGAAGTAAGTATGCTGCTTTGGTTGGAGAGGTGGATGAGCTCCGTGCTAGGCCGCAGCTGTTGGGTGCGTGCAAGACATGTCCAGTCTTGCAATCCGAGTTGGCAGAGAAGAATGCCAAGATTGAGTCTTTAGAGAAGGCCAACTCGGGTAGCACTTGTGTCATGAGGTGTGCTTCGTGTGAGGGCTTGGAGATGGAGATTGCCAATGTCAAGCATGGCAAGATGCAAACCGAGGAGGAAAACACATACCTTCGGACCATCTTGTCATGGGTCTCTTGTAGGGAGCCGCAGCTCGGGATGATGATCTCCCAATTCAAGTGAGCTACTGGAGGTCCAGGCGTAGGTTTTGCTCAGGGTGTTGATCTTTCCGCTTTTGGAAAGATTGGAGAGTCGAGTGGTCTGAACCCGAGTGAGAAGCCCAACTCCACCACTACTCCCAAACTTACCAAGCCTCCACCCAAAGAGCCTGCCAAGCCTACCACCAAGGATGGGGTATTTGAGGAACCCCCGAGAGCTCCACCCAAGAACCAAGTGTGGCAACCCAAGCCAAACCACCTCAAAACAAGCTGGACACAATGCCACCCATCCAGGAGGAGTGCTTGCCACAGAAGGGCAAAGTGAACCATACCCACAACCGTGTGTACCAACAACCCCCTTTGCGTGCGGTGAGGTACCAGTGTGACTTCTGTGGGAGGGATGGTCACTTGAGTGAGTTCTGTTTTCGGCGCAAGAGAGAGGCGCGCCGTGCTCGGGAGATGGACAACCCGGACATGTGCTGAACGTCCAGAGGAGAGCTGCTAGGCCCAGAGGTCCAGAACCTCAAGTTCCCAGGCCTAGGCAGAGAAGAGCTCCGAGGAGAGAGGCTAGGCCTAGAGGTCCTGAACCTCAAGTTCTTAGGTGTAGGCCTCGTAGAGAGCGTGCCCGGCGGGAGCCTGCAGTTGTAGGCTATGGACCCCATGGCGGTGGCTTTGTTGAGCGTTTTCCCCCACCGCGTTTTGAGTATCGCGATGGACGCTCTTTCCTTAGCGGACCACGTTTTCCTCTGCGTGGTGATCGCTACCCATGTAGACAGGCTAGGAATGGTTTTTACACTGACCGTTCTTTTGAGCAGCCGGCCCAACACTGGTATTCTCCCTACTTCACTAACCCCAGTGTTGGACCATATGCTCACCCTATGTCTTTTTATTGATGTAGGTAAGACGGTTGGAGGACATTTGGTTAGTGGATTCCGGTTGCTCAAGGCACATGACCAGAAACGCCAAGTGGTTCTCCAGCCTTAGCCCTGTTGCCGAAAAGGAGTTTATCACCTTCGGCGACAATAGTAAAGGTAAGGTGTTGTCTCGTGGGTCAGTGCGGGTTAATGAGCACTTTGTGTTGCGCGATGTTGCTCTTGTTTCTAACCTGCATTTTAACTTGCTTTCTGTTTCACAACTTTTTGATGATGACTATGAGATTCGTTTTAAATTGAATCTCAGTCACATTTTAGATACTCAGGGCAATCTTGTATGTTTGATTTCGCCCTTTGGGAAAGTCTTTCGCGCGAATTTCTCGGAGTCGTTTGGTGTTTACCGCTGTATTTTGTCTAATCCTTCTTCCTCCGATCTTTGGAAGTGGCATAGGAGGCTCGGTCACTTAAGCTTTGACTTGCTTGCAAGACTCAGCTCACTTGGCCTAATCCGAGGATTGCCCAAGCTTTCGATGGAGAAGGATCTAGTTTGCCATTCTTGTAGACATGGAAAGATGGTTGCCGCTCCCCACCATCCAGTGACTAAGGTCATGACCTCACACCCTGGAGAGCTTTTACACATGGACCTTGTTGGTCCGGCTCGGGTGAGCTCGGTTGGTGGCAAGTAGTATGTTTTGGTTATTGTCGACGACTTTTCGAGGTATTCGTGGGTCTTCTTTTTGACTGAGAAGACTGAGACTTTCTCATTTGCTCGCAATCTGATTTTGCATCTTCAGAACGAGTTCCCTTTGAACTCGATGCGAGCTATTAGAAGTGATAATGGTTCCGAATTCAAAAATTTGGATTTTGAGAAGTTTTGTGACCGCCTTGGTTTGGAGCATCAGTTTTCTTCCCCCTACACACCGCCCCAAAATGGTGTTGTAGATAGGAAGAATCGGACCCTTGTTGAGATGGCCAGGACGATGCTTGATGAGCATAGGACTCCTAGGCGATATTGGGCCGAAGCTATGAACACTGCATGCTACATTTCAAATCGCATTTTTCTGAGAGCTTTCTTGAAGAAGACCTCTTATGAGTTGCATTTTGGTAGACAGCCCAAGGTGAGTTACTTTAGAGTCTTTGGTTGCCACTGTTTTGTTTTGAAAAAGGGCAACCTGGACAAATTTGAGTCTCGTTCTTCTGATGGAGTATTTTTGGGTTATGGCACTCACACTAGAGCATATCGTGTACTTAACCTTGATACTAACCGAGTCATAGAGACATCAGATGTCACCTTCGACGAGACTCTTGTTTTTCCTTCTTCTCGTTTTGAGCGTGCAGGTGATCATGAGGTTGGTGAGCCTCTTTTCGATGACGAGGATGAGGGTGCTGAAGGTATGGATGACCCAGCACCCCCTCCACCTGCTGTGCCACAAAGAGTGGCTTCTACGATGACTCACGGCCCCGATACCTCCTCTTCCTGGGGGCTGTGGGATTCGCCACCCCGCGCGGTACCTTTTGTACCCGGGGAGGCACCAGCTGCTGTTGAGGGGGAGATTACTTCTTCTCGGGAGGCATCACGACACATCCAGCGCCAGCACCCCCCTCAGCAGATGATCGGCAACATTGACGAACAGGTCACTCGGTCCAGGTCACAACACATCTCTCACTTCACTCATTCTGCTTTTGTTGCTAATTTTGAGCCCCGAGATGTTGGACATGCTTTGACGGATCCGGATTGGGTCAATGCCATGCATGAGGAGTCAGAAAACTTTGAGAGAAATCAGGTTTGGGTTCTAGTTCCACCTCCTCTAGAATGTAAGCCCATTGGGACAAAATGGGTTTTCAAAAACAAGCAAGGAGAGGATGGCCACGTTGTTAGAAACAAGGCCAGGCTTGTAGCGAAGGGTTATAGTCAGAAGGAGGGGATAGACTATGAGGAGACGTTTGCTCCTGTAGCTCGTTTGGAGGCTATTAGGATACTCTTGGCTTTTGCTGCATCCAAAGGTTTCAAACTTTTTCAAATGGATGTCAAGAGTGCCTTCTTAAACGGCTACATAGAAGAGGAAGTATATGTTGAGCAAGCCCCCGGTTTTGAACATCCCAAGTTTCCAAACAATGTTTTTAAACTCCATAAAGCTTTATATGGTTTGAAACAAGCCCCTAGAGCCTGGTATGATAGATTGAAAACTTTTCTGCTAGCTAAGGGTTTTAAAATGGGGTGTGTAGATAAAACGCTCTTTCTCCTCAAGCAAGGCAAAGACACACTATTGGTCCAGATTTACGTGGATGATATCATTTTTGGTGGTTCTTCTCACGCTTTGGTTGCCAAGTTTGTAGATACTATGAGCAGGGAGTTCGAGATGAGCATGATGGGCGAGCTGACATTCTTTCTTGGGTTGCAAATTAAGCAATCCCGAGAGGGGACGTTTGTGCACCAGGGCAAGTACACCAAAGACTTGCTGAAGCGGTTCGATATGGGTGAGGCCAAGCCTCTTCCAACACCCATGTCGACGACGACGACCCTGGATGCGGACAAGGATGGAGAAGCAGTGGACCAGAAGGAGTACTGAAGCATGATCGGGTCGCTACTCTACCTGACGGCGACACGCCAGAAAATTCAGTTCGCGGTGTGTCTGTGCGCGCGCTTTCAGGCGTCGCCGCGCACTTCTCACCGTCAGGCGGTGAAGCGGATTTTCAGGTACCTTCGTTTCACACCTGAGTTTGGGATTTGGTATATTGCTTCCTCCACCCTCTCCCTTTGCGGTTTTTCCGATGCCGATTTTGCTGGTTGTCGCATTGAGCGCAAGTCCACTTCTGGGACTTGCCAATTTATTGGTTCTTCTCTTGTATCATGGTCTTCTCGCAAGCAGTCTAGTGTCGCTCAGTCTACCACGGAGGCTGAATATGTTGCTGCGGCTAGCTGCTGTTCCCAGTTGCTTTAGATGATGGCCACTTTGCGTGATTTTGGTCTGAGCTTTTCTCGCGTGCCTTTGCTTTGTGACAGCACGAGTGCTATTAGCGTTGCTAAGAACCCTGTGCTTCACTCGAAGACCAAACACATTGATGTGCGCTTTCACTTTTTGCGAGACCACCAGGAGAAGGGTGATATCGACCTTCGCCATGTTGATACTCATCATCAACTGGCTGATATTTTCACCAAGCCTTTAGACGAATCAACCTTTAATAGGTTGAGGGGTGATGTAACACCCCAGGTGTTAAATTAATTAAAATAAATTAGCATTTAATAAGAAAATGACCAAAATCCTAGATGAAGGAAAAATCTAACCAGATGTTTGTTGCATTCATGCCGTTGCATAATTTTTATTGGATGAAAAAGATTTTATTAAACCCGTATAGGGCGAATCGGTTTTATTCTATTTAGAAAACAAATAAAATATTTATGAAAATTCTATAAAATCAAAACCAAAGTTTTGTTTTTCCAAAACCAAGGAAAATATTTTGGAAGTTTGCTAAAGTCATTTGATTTCAAACTGATTTGAAATTGGATTTCAAATGGTTTTATAAAGTTTGAAAAAGAAAAGAAAAGGCAAAGGGCTCCTCTCCCTTCATTTCTCCCTCCACAGCCGGCCTGGGCCTCTCCCCGGCCCGACTCGCTCCCTTGGCCCGCTCTCACCCCAGGCCTCATTCCCTCTCACATTTTCCCCTTCAGCCCACCCCTGACCGGCCTGACTCCGACAAGGCCCAACCGGCCACCCCCTCCCTCCTTCCCCTCGGCCCAAGCCGGAGCCAGCCCAGCTTCCTGGTCGGCCTATTCCTTCCCTCCTCCTCATTCCTCGCCTCAGGCCGCTGCAAACGGGCCGCAGGCCCAGCTTTTCTCCCTCCCGCGCGCATCCGGCCCAGCTGGCCACTACCTCCCTTCCCACCCGCCTCAAGACGGCCCACGTTTCCGCTTGGCCAAGCCGCAACGCCGCCGCCGCAGCGACTGCAGCTACCGCACCTCTCGCCCTCGCTGCCATGTGGGGCCCCCATGTCAGGATTCGTCCCCAACTCCCTCCCTGCCCTACGCGTCGCGCTGGCCGCCCAACCCTCCCCTCCGTGCCTCCCGGGCGCGACCCTGGCCTCTAGACCAAGCCGCCACCACCTTCTCTACCCTTTATAAGCCTACACCAACCCTGCGCCGCCACACCGCCACCACTCGACCCTATCCACACACCTTTACCCTCACCAGAGTTCCCCGCCACCGCACCGCCATTGTCGGGCTCGAGTTGGAGCTTGGCGTTCTCCGAGTCATCCACCGTCGGCTCTGTTTTCTTCCCCATAAACCTTGACGCGTAAGACCAAAGCCTCCGCAGCCGTTTCTTCCCCGGTGGGTGGCCGCAGCACCCCTCGTCGCGCCCGCCGGAGCTCCGACCCGCCGAGCATTCACCCCGCCATCGCTCTTCCTCTCTAGTCGATTCCTGTCGGCAAGAAGTCCACCGTTGGATTCGTGGTGAGCCCCTCTACCTCCTCATGCCCTCACCTTGCCTTACCTTGCACCACAGTGGCGTCACGGCGAGCTCCCACCGTCCCCTCCCATGGCGCCGCCGCCCTCCCTGCTGTGCGCCACCGTGCGAATAGTGCCACTGGCGGCCGCCTTCATCCGGTCCCTGACCCCAGCCGTCCGATCCCCAACCAGCGGCCGAGATTAGATTTCAAAACCAAAGGGGTATACACCCGGCTCATAGAGCCGTGGACTCGGTCTGCGGGTGCCAAGTCAGTCGGTCCATGGCACGGCTGGCGCACCGAGCCAACCCCGCGCGGCCACGTGGCGCACCGTCAGCACCACGATAGCGCCGCATCAGCCGTCCGCGCTATCTTGCAAAACAATCCCCCTCCTTTTATCGAATCAACCCGCGGTCCGAATGTCCTGTTCACTGAGTCTGCAGACTTATTTGTTTTGGCCCTTGCACTTTCCCAAAAACGAGGCACAGTCCACCGCATTGCTCCGCCTCGCCGATCTAATCACAGCCACACGTCGCCGGATCAACGGCCGAAAACAGAAGATACCCCTTCGCCGATGCCATTTTGCTAAAGAGACCCTCCCTTTTTCTTAAATCAAGCCGCCGTCCACTCCTACTATTCCTTGAGTCTGCGTTTTCTTTCAATATAAACCCTGACCTTTCCCCAAAATGAGGCCCAGTCCGACCGCCATTTTCTTTTCAGTTTGATTTATTTTAAATGCAAAACGAGTTCAACTTATTCATAGAATTGCCACCCGACTTCAAACGCTTATAACTTTTATGTTTTAATTCCGATTTGACCCGTTCAACTTGCGTTAGATTCGTCTCGTCGAGCTCTATGTGATAGATCTGTTTATATTCTGTTTCCATACTGTTGATGTATTGTTATTTATTATGTTTTGTTTGGGCCATGTGATGATGCTTGATGCAGCGAGTGCGAGCTACGCAGAACCCAGAATCCAGCCTTCGCCTCCGTCGATCCGACCCAGCCCGAAGGCAAGTGTCCTTGCTCATATTGCTCCCGTATTTATTTTATTTTGAGTTAGAGTAGTTAGATCCAGTAGTTGCATGCAGTGTCTTAATACTGAATCCCATGTCAAGGTTTACTAGAACTTGTCCATATTTTCCTTGACACCTGGTTTGGGATATGTTGGGTAGAAGTCATGCTTAGCCTTGCTGTCTTGGGATGGGATGGTTAATAACAATTAATTCTAATTAATGATCTATGGAACATGTGGGCTGGTAATGTTGTAGTATGGTGAGTAGGTATATCCGGCAGGATGGACCGTGTGGTGGTTTTGTGCTGTGTGACTCGACAGCTGCATTTGGTTTTTGGTTCTGGGCTCGTGCTAGATTATCCTGCCTGGATCCCTAGGACCCGGTTCTTGGACAAGTAACCCGGCAAAACAGCGCAAACCATGAGGCCTATATGGCTCTGGGACTGGCTAAGTAATTAGTTTCCTCCCAGTTGAGGGTCCACACGGGGTTTGTTTTAGTGGCTCACGAGGGGGCCCTGGGGGTCGTAGACCTTTGTACGGGGTGAAACCTTAGAGGTACGTGTGGAACGGACTTGGAGGCGACTTTGTAAAGGCCTTGTAGTGCGACCCCGCTATGCACCTTGGCAATGTTTAGCGTGATGGGGAACGCATGACTCATGGGTAAAGATGTGCGAACTCTGCACAGTATTAAAACTGATATATCAGCCGTGCTCACGGTCACGAGCGGGCTTGGACTTCTTCGAGATTAGTTGGTGGTTTGGTTCTGGTTCGTTAGAGAAGCCTTATGTGGTCATTAGTCTCATATGACAAGGGTACAGAGGCTTCTTCTACGCGGGTTACTGCTTGGTACGGGAGCGATTCCCAGGCTCGGGCACAGACCTGGTGTTATTACGGAAGGTAGCTCTCTAGTTCGGGTCATCTGATGGACTTCAGGTGTGGTTTGCCTGATGGACTTCAGTTGTGGGTACTTGGTGCGACTCCAAGTGCGGGTACTTGGTGTGACTCCAAGTGTTGGTTGCTCGGTGCGACTCCGAGTGTGGTTACTGTTACTGTTGGAGACTGTGGTTATAACCTAGTAAATAGGTGCATAGGAAATAGGATTTAATAGGATGTGTTGCTTTAGGTGCTTGAGTCAAACAGAGTCAGCCTACCTTTGTTAATAGCCTCATAAGCATATATTTCCTACACTTGCGGAGTACATTTCGATGTACTCACCCTTTGTCTTTGAACCCCCTGCTACCCCACCCAGACGTTGCAGTCTACGACGCGGAGCAGGAGTACCGAGAAGACGGTGGTTATGACCCCGACATCTTGTAACCAGAAGACGGTGGATTCGACCCAGACGACCTGTACTGGGATGACGCAGCCCCCGGTCGACCTTCCTGTGGAGATGGCGTCCAGTTTCCGCGAGTCTACATTAGAGTTAGACTGAGAGTCTGTACTTTTCTTTCAGACCCGGGGGTCATTTTTGTAATAATGTTCGATATATTAATAAAGCATTGTTTTGATATTTACTATGATGTGGATATATGTATGAAAATTGATCCTGGCATACATATATTGTGCTCTAATTTTGTTCTTAAAATTGGGGTGTCACAGAGTGGTATCAAAGCCGTGTTGACCGTAGGACGCTACCCTAGTCAGTCATCGAGTTTACAAAACTATTTTTAAAAGTCTCACCCTTTTTTCCCACTTCTGTAGACCCTTTCTCTGCTGAAAAATTCAAACTCTGTTTCAAAGTAGGTCCTCCAATAGTAGGATGCCCACCATAAATTGTTGAACTCGTAGCACGTTGATTGACATGTGCTGGTGCTCTTGTTTAATTTGCTTCTTTGTATTGACTGTAGCCTCCCCGAATCTCGGGACGAGATTCCACTTAAGGGGGTAAGTTTGTAACACCCCGGGTGTTAAATTAATTAAAATAAATTAGCATTTAATAAGAAAATGACCAAAATCCTAGATGGAGGAAAAATCTAACCAGATGTTTGTTGCATTCATGCCGTTGCATAATTTTTATTAGATGAAAAAGATTTTATTAAACCCGTATAGGGCGAATCGGTTTTATTCTATTTAGAAAACAAATAAAATATTTATGAAAATTCTATAAAATCAAAACCAAAGTTTTGTTTTTCCAAAACCAAGGAAAATATTTTTGAAGTTTGCTAAAGTCATTTGATTTCAAACTGATTTGAAATTGGATTTCAAATGGTTTTATAAAGTTTGAAAAAGAAAAGAAAAGGCAAAGGGCTCCTCTCCCTTCATTTCTCCCTCCATAGCCGGCCTGGGCCTCTCCCCGGCCCGACTCGCTCCCTTGGCCCGCTCTCACCCCAGGCCTCATTCCCTCTCCCATTTTCCCCTTCAGCCCACCCCTGACCAGCCCGACTCCGACAAGGCCCAACCGGCCACCCCCTCCCCCTTCCCCTCGGCCCACTTGCCTTGTGAACTCCTTGCAAGTAAACAAGTGTGACACATTTCCTTTTCCATTACTCAACCCCAGACCTTTAAGTGCTTCTTAAAACTCGGGACGAGATTTCTTTAAGAGGGAAGGAGCTATAACACCCCTGGTGTTAAGCACTAATTAAAAACCTAATTAATATGTTTAGTATGCATAATCTTTTGGCATCATGACATAAAAGCATTTCATGTGTTTAAACATAATTGTGATGCTTCATATGTTTGGCTTGAGTGTTGCATGATCTTGTATGTTGTATGAGAGTGTAGTTAAGTGTCACATGAAATGATAAGTGTGAGTAAAAACTTTTGTTTTCTATGCTCTTTTATCTCCTTTTGTATAAATCAAAACGGTATGTCAAATTTTTAAATGTGGCCATGTCATCATAAGCATCTTACAGCATCATGTGATAGCTCACCTTGGGATGCATTCACTAAAATAAGTTTAATTCCTAATATGTGAGCAACTTTGTTTGTATATCCTTGTGATGCAGTGTGAGAAAACTACTTTAGAATGTCATTATGAAATAACTTGTGTTCATTCCCATTTGACAAAAGTCAGGTAAGGGCATGAATTCAAGTTTAATAAGTTAAAAGGGTATAAAATTTATGAAGCCCAGACATGGGAAAAGCATTAAATTTCTATATAAGTAATTAGCCCTTTTTAGTTAACTCAAAATTTTTGCATATTTAGGGGTTGACCCTAAAAGCTTTTTGGTATATCTTGAAAAGAGGTACAACTTTGGTATTTAAAGTTTTCAAAGTTTCTGTATAAAATTTAAAGTAATTTTGAATTTACTCAAACCCTGGAAATGGTTCCCTTTTGATTTTAAACTTGCATTTCAAAAACTATTTGAAATCTGAGTTGGAGATCTACATCAAAGTTGTAGAGAATTTCAAAATGAACCTTTCATACATTGACCATTTTTCAAGTGTCAATGTAAAATTAAAAGTAATTTTGCTTTTACTGCAAAACCCTAGTTCTGTCCCGTTTTCAAATTCCAATTTGAAATGGATTTGAACTGTTTTGATCAAATTGGCCTATTTCCAGTTGAAATCAGCCAAAGTGTGTTAAAGCAAAGTTGTACAACTTTTCAAACTCTACATTTCATATATTGGCAAAATTTGAAGTTGTTCAGGAAATTCAAAAGTAATTTTGAATTCAGTTTGGTCCAAATTTGATCTTTTAACCTTATTTCAAAATCCAGGCCGAATTTGACTTTAGTTCTTAAAAAAATTTTGTAGAACACAAAATTTGGAGCAACTTTAGTTTTAAGAGTTTTTGGAGTGCAGTTCAAAAATCGGGAGAAAACGAAAAGGGGGAAAGTGCCGAGCTACAGTAACGAGAGGGGGAGGGAAAACAGAGCACGGCGTGCTCTGCACCTGGTCGCCGCGGCGTCGCCGCCGTGGCCTTGCCTCCTCCGCGCCACTCCGCGTGTCTGGCCACGTAGCTACCTTCCTCTCTGCTGCACCTAACGCGTTGGCGAGCTCTGGGGAGTCCCTGGTTCTCTCGTCGTCCCCGTCCGCCACATCCTTTCTCTCTTTCTCTGTTTCCAGATAAGCTCCAGCGAGCTCTCTCGTCGCTGTTGCTGTGTCTCTGTAGCCTCCATCTCCCAAATGTGTCCGCCTCACTCCGGTGTTTCCCCTGAACCAGTTAATCCAAGCTCTAATGCTCCCAATCGGCCTCGCCACAATCTTCTTCCTCCCTGTCGGTCAAGCTCCGCCGAGCTCCCGATCGCGGTCGATGGGCGGACCTAGCGCCGCTCCGGCCAAATTAACCACACCGCTAGCTTCGCCTTGATGTCCTGCGTATGATCGGCTCATTGGTTCGGTCTCTACCGTCTCCGGTCAGCCGGTCCGCGTGCTTCGCCATGGGCGCAAGCTCTGCCATCGCCGCCGCCGTCGCCAACCTCGGTTCAGTGCTCCCCGAGTCAAGGTAAGAGGCGCACCATAGTCGCGATGAGTTCCTAGGCATGGTGCGCTCTCTCGTTTGGTCTCTACCGTGCCATCTTGGGCTGTCCGCGTGGCTCGCCGTTGGCGCGGGCGTCCGCCATGGCCGCCGCCGTGGTCCTTGTCGTTCGGAGTCATCTCCGAGTGAGTCAGGGTGCGCATCATGGTCGTAGAAAGTGTTTGAGTGCAGTGCCGCTCTTGCTTTGGTCTCTACCGAGCCCTTCTGGCCGGAACGCCGCGTCGCCGCCGTGCTCGGTATGGCCAAGCCGCCATGGTCATGGTGGGCTTGCCTCTGTGAGCGTGCTTGGCTAGGAGAGAGGGCGAATCGATGTGCGAGGTCAAGACGGTGACGTTGAAGCCCTCGCCATCGTTGGAGACGTCGCCGGTGAGGGGATCGCCGGCCAGTCAACGCGGCCGAGCGGCCGGTCAATGCCGGCGGGGCACTGACCTGGGCGAGAGGGAGAAGAGCAGCGGCTGACACCTGGGGCCCGGTCGTCAGCGACCGTGAGCCGAAGCTGGGCCGAGCCCAGTAGGGTCTTGCAAGGTTTTTCTTTTTTTTCTGAATTAGGTGAATAGTGTTAGATTTTTTCTTTTTGATATGTTTTTCTAGGAAGCTCCAAAATTTGTGAAAATTTTGTGTAGCTTTCTCAAGATGTCTAATATTTATGAAAAATATGAAATTTGAGTTTTGATCAAATTTTGAAAGTGATTTAAATAGGCCTTTTTATTAATAAATGGATATTTGATGATTTTTGTAGGCTTATGTAAATGTCCAAAAATCATGAAATTATTTTTGTCACTATTTTTAGCTGAAAATGTATATTCACAAAAATTTTGAGCTCTGTTGGAGAAAATAAATTTTATTCTTATTTATATGCTTTATTTAATCATTTAAATGTTTATAGTTTGATTTAATTCTACAAGTTTATATGTTTGTACAAAAATTGTGATATTTGTTTTGTCACTATTGTTTGATATAATTTATCATCTCAAAAAGTTTGGGCTCAATTTGATAATTTCTAATTTAACTCTTTTTCTTATGCCTTGTTAATAAAAGAAATGGTTAAAGGAGTTTTATTTGAATAATTAGGTGATTAAGTGTTTATAGGAAATTATGATTAATTATCTTCATTAATCTGTTATTTGATGTTTATGTTTCATGTATCTAGTTAATCATGTTTAGTTTGTTATGGATCAAGTAATGCATTTGACTTTATATCCATGTAATATGGCTGCATAACCAATGTTTGTTAATTTACTGTTTTCATAATTAAGTTTTTGTTTTCTGTGAATAAGTTGTATACAAAAGTTGTAGTTAACTTCTGTATCTAGCTTTTCCTAAAATTTCATGATTTTAGGCCTGCTAGAGTAGGAGTTATAGTTTTTATAAGTCAGCAGGATAAGATCTGTCCTACCTTTAGGACAGATCTGGGTTTTTTTGGTGTTTAAGCCTTTTAGGTTCTAAATCACCTGTTGGAGATAATAGGAAAGTTGTAGAGTTTTTCATTAGCTTTCTAGATTGACAAGGATCACCCTTTTTGGTAACCCATAGCTCCAGTTATAGCTGTTTGAAGTTGGGTCAGCAAATCTGTCCTAGTTCTGGACAGAAATGTTTATCCAAGTTAGTTGACCTAACTGCCTATAGAACCAACCCTAAGTGGTAATAACAAGTTTATGGACAATTTGATGAGCTTTTCAAATTATCTAGGATCACCCCTTTTGGATGATGGTAGCTCTGGTTATGGTTCATAAACCAATAAGTTTAAGTTTGCATCTTGTGTGACTTTTGGTTATTGTTTGAAGACCATGGGACACCTCTCATCTTGTGCTCCTATGGCTTGAGTGATGTTTTAATGAACCTTAGCCACCCTTAGTTTTCTTCCTAAAGGTGCTTGGTGGAAGTTGTATGTCTAGCTAGGAATCTTAGTGGGTGAGTTGCAAGTTGGTTTCGTTGGTTTGCAACTTTACCGCGTAGGAAAGTTGTACTCGACTTTCCTTAAGTTTGTTTAATCTCATGTTATAATTGTCCTGCACCTTAGTATACATGACATGGTATCATACTAAACATACATCATTTATCTACGTGTAGTATCCGAGAGTGTTGGAGTCCTGTTGATCAAGCTTTGGTGATCACCCTTGTCGAACAAGCCTCAGAAGGAGATCCTTGTTGGACAAGCTTCATCAAGAAGATCTAACCTCAAGATGAAGGAACTAACTTATGTGGATCCTTCTTGGATCCTATCTTCCCTGCAATAACGGCAAGCCCCGGTTCATTTAACCCTTTCCTTGAATTTACAATTACACTTACTTTCGATAACCTGATGCATTAAATGTTTATCAAATAAATGTTTTAAACATGTTGATGCATGATCAACCTTGTTATCGATATACCTTATCTTGGCACCTGCTTTACACAAATGATAGAAATGCTTAGCCTTGCTTTCTCACACTTCCCATAAATGTTTTCATACTTATTGTTTTGGAATAAGAAAGAATGCTGGTCAAGACCAGACGGACACATGCATCGACCCTTGGATCAATGTATGGTGACCCGGATGTGTCGGTTTAGGGTTAATTGCTGTTGGCCTGCTAGATTGAGAAACTGTGAAGTACTGATCATATGCTACGGTAAGCCCTACCTTGGTGGTTCTTAAATAAGAACGGCTAATCGCGCACTGGGAGTGGAGAGATGGCGGGAGTACTAGCTACCCTCGTGGGTTAAAATCCCGGATTGGAGGTGTACAAGTACTCTCGGGTGGCACGGACCCAGTCTTATTTGAAGGATCCGAGTGTTGGGGTTGATATATGTGTGATCAAGGGTCTACATATATCGTATGATCGTGGAAAACTCCCAGATCTGGTTAAATCGGTTCGAATCATCATGCTCCACGGTTAAGGAGACTCAATCTTTCGACCCGCACAGCAGTTTGAAACTGGAAATGGTTTAAGAAAGAAGGATAATGATCTTTCATTAACGTTAACTTTTAATTCTTACCATGTGCTTAAATGATAAAATAAAATTTGGATCTAGGATTACTTTAGTAAGCTTTTATGCAAATAAAAAATACTGTTGAGCCTACCCAAACCATCATGACCCTGAAGTCTTTTCTGTTGATGGGTAAGTCTTGCTGAGTATCGACCATACTCAGGGTTTGTTAATCCCCTGTTGCAGGTTACTAATAGGTGATGTTGATCATGATCATGTCAGTGGGCTTGACGTGATCTGGTTGTTCTTCTTCTCCAACTTAGGTGCTCCACCTAAGTGTGGCTCCATAGTACTTTTCTACTTCCGCAATACAAGTTATGTTTATGTTTATGTAAAAAGTAACTTAATCATATTTTGTAAAGGTTGTCTATCTTGCTTACGCACTCCGATGGTATTTTGTATCAACTGTTGTAATGTTGTGATTATTCCGACCTTTATGATGATGATCCTGTGGTTCGTGGATAATTCGGGGTTCTCTTGGGATCACCCGACAGATCTTTCCAGTAATGCGTTTCATTTGCACTGTCATTGGGCTCCTTATGATGATGATGTGTGCAGGTGGGCCACATTAATGGGAGGTTCTGCCACAGAATGGTATCGGAGCAGGATTGTCATCAAGGGAAGACTAGTTGCAACATTACTTTTGAAAAATTTCAAAATGGTTCCCTAATCTAAAAGTTTTTGGAAGTAACAAGTTAAAAATGATCTTTCCTCAATTTCTTGCTTTGCTGGAAGACTTTGTGAGGACTTTGCTAATGACTTCAACAAAGGTACCAAGAAGATGTCCACCTTTCTACTGAAGGTCAATGGACAGTCAGCCACTTCACCAAATTGTGACAGAAGAGCTATTCAACACCTGCACCAAGTCAGTGAAGTTAGTATATAAAGTATAGCCCTATACCTAACTAACAGGTGAAGGCAGAGATCTCCTGACAGTGAGAGGTCGTATAGGATGAGCATATCTCATATCATGCATAATAATGAAATGAAATGCTAAAATAATATGATGTGCTAAATTTTCTCCTCTAATTCTGAGAGTAGTTATGATCCCCTAATAGATGTTCGTCCCAAGATTCTGCTACCCTTGGTAATTCTTGCTCAATAAGTTCTGATGCTTGGGAACTTTTGGATATCTTTCATACATTCCACTACATAAAAATTTAGAGTCATGGTAAAGTCCTTGGTTCTTCTAGAGTGCGCGTGTCATGCCTTGAATTGACACGTGCTAGTTGTTTGCTGTCGTGAAAACGACGTATGGTAGTCGAAAGTTACTGTAATTGTGTTCTTTGAAAGAACCATGATCCGTGGACCGGATAAAAGCGTGGGAACCTGGGGTCACCTATGGACGGCCACCATAGGGTGTTAGTGCCGGGTGCTCGCTAATATCCAGTCCTATAGTCGTGATTCTTTCTAGTCCACTATTGAAGTGCTTTCATTTCTGGACACCCGAAAGGGAGTTCAAAGCCACTTTCCTTGTAGTTATAACCAACCCTTGCTTTTGGTTATAATTTCCCTCTCTATGAGATGAGAGTTATTGATGTTGTGCTCTATTGTGGTGCCATGATTGGTGACCACGGTGCCGCGACGGAACCTAGGGAATCTCGTGTGTCCGGATCACACTAGTTTCCGCTGGGTGCGCGCAGGTATCGAGGTCTACAGTTATGAACCATTATAGCCCGCAACCAATGTACGCTCTCTCTTGGTTCTCGATAATCTTTCTTGCTCCACTCAAATGTTTTCTACTTTGTTGTTTGCAACCGTGTTCTGATCTCGGTTGTACTTCCAAACCCCAACCTAGTTGCCTTGTGAACTCCTTGCAAGTAAACAAGTGTGACACATTTCCTTTTCCATTACTCAACCCCAGACCTTTAAGTGCTTCTTAAATCTCGGGACGAGATTTCTTTAAGGGGGAAGGAGCTGTAACACCCCTGGTGTTAAGCACTAATTAAAAACCTAATTAATATGTTTAGTATGCATAATCTTTTGGCATCATGGCATAAAAGCATTTCATGTGTTTAAACATAATTGTGATGCTTCATATGTTTGGCTTGAGTGTTGCATGATCTTGTATGTTGTATGAGAGTGTAGTTAAGTGTCACATGAAATGATAAGTGTGACTAAAAACTTTTGTTTTCTATGCACTTTTGTCTCCTTTTGTATAAATCAAAAAGGTATGTCAAATTTTTAAATGTGGCCATGTCATCATAAGCATCTTACAGCATCATGTGCTAGCTCACCTTGGGATGCATTCACTAAAATAAGTTTAATTCCTAATATGTGAGCAACTTTGTTTGTATATGCTTGTGATGCAGTGTGAGAAGACTACTTTAGAATGTCGTTATGAAATAACTTGTGTTCATTCCCATTTGACTAAAGTCAGGTAAGGGCATGAATTCAAGTTTAATAAGTTAAAAGGGTATAAAATTTATGAAGCCCAGACATGGGAAAAGCATTAAATTTCTATATAAGTAATTAGCCCTTTTTAGTTAACTCAAAATTTATGCATATTTAGGGGTGGACCCTAAAAGATTTTTGGTAGATCTTGAAAAGAGGTACAACTTTGGTATTTAAAGTTTTCAAAGTTTCTGTATAAAATTTAAAGTAATTTTGAATTTACTCAAACCCTGGAAATGGTTCCCTTTTGATTTTAAACTTGCATTTCAAAAACTATTTGAAATCTGAGTTGGAGATCTACATCAAAGTTGTAGAGAATTTCAAAATGAACCTTTCATACATTGACCATTTTTCAAGTGTCAATGTAAAATTAAAAGTAATTTCTCTTTTACTACAAAACCCTAGTTCTGTCCCCTTTTCAAATTCCAATTTGAAATGGATTTGAATTGTTTTGATCAAATTGGCCTATTTCCATTTGAAATCAGCCAAAGTGTGTTAAAGCAAAGTTGTACAACTTTTCAAACTCTACATTTCATATATTGGCAAAATTTGAAGTTGTTCAGGAAATTCAAAAGTAATTTTGAATTCAGTTTGGTCCAAATTTGATCTTTTAACCTTATTTCAAAATCCAGGCCGAATTTGACTTTAGTTCTTAAAACAAATTTGTAGAACACAAAATTTGGAGCAACTTTGGTTTTAAGAGTTTTTGGAGTGCAGTTCAAAAATCGGGAGAAAACGAAAAGGGGGAAGTGCCGAGCTACACAAACTAGAGGGGGAGGGAAAACAGAGCACGGCATGCTCTGCACCTGGTCGCCGCGGCGTCGCCGCCGTGGCCTTGCCTCCTCCGCGCCGCTCCGCGTGTCTGGCCACGTAGCTACCTTCCTCTCTGCTTCACCTAACGCGTTGGCGAGCTCTGGGGAGTCCCTGGTTCTCCCATCGTCCCCGTCCGCCACATCCTTTCTCTCTTTCTCTGTTTCCAGATAAGCTCCAGCGAGCTCTCTCGTCGTCGTTGCTGTGTCTCTGCAGCCTCCATCTCCCAAATGTGTCCGCCTCACTCCGGTGTTTCCCCTGAACCAGTTAATCCAAGCTCTAATGCTCCCAATCGGCCTCGCCACAATCTTCTTCCTCCCTGTCGGTCAAGCTCCGTCGAGCTCCCGATCGCGGTCGATGGGCGGACCTAGCGCCGCTCCAGCCAAATTAACCACACCGCTAGCTTCACCTTGACGTCCTGCGTATGATCGGCTCATTGGTTCGGTCTCTACCGTCTCCGGTCAGCCGGTCCGCGCGCTTCGCCATGGGCGCAAGCTCTGCCATCGCCGCCGTCGTCGCCAACCTCGGTTCAGTGCTCCCCGAGTCAAGGTAAGAGGCGCACCATAGTCGCGATGAGTTCCTAGGCGTGGTGCGCTCTCTCGTTTGGTCTCTACCGTGCCATCTTGGGCTGTCCGCGTGGCTCGCCGTTGGCGCGGGCATCCGCCATGGCCACCGCCGTGGTCCTTGTCGTTCGGAGTCATCTCCGAGTGAGTCAGGGTGCGCATCATGGTCGTAGAAAGTGTTTGAGTGCAGTGCCGCTCTTGCTTTGGTATCTACCGAGCCATTCTGGCCGGAACGCCGCGTCGCCGCCGTGCTCGGTATGGCCAAGCCGCCATGGTCGTGGTGGGCTTGCCTCTGTGAGCGTGCTTGGCTAGGAGAGTGGGGGAATCGATGCGCGAGGTCAAGACGGTGACGTTGAAGCCCTCGCCATCGCCGGAGACGTCGCCGGTGAGGGGATCGCCGGCCAGTCAACGCGGCCGAGCGGCCGGTCAAGGCCGGCGGGGCACTGACCTGGGCGAGAGGGAGAAGAGCAGCGGCTGACACCTGGGGCCTGGTCGTCAGCGACCGTGAGCCGAAGCTGGGCCGAGCCCAGTAGGGTCTTGCAAGGTTTTTCTTTTTTTCTGAATTAGGTGAATAGTGTTAGATTTTGTCTTTTTGATATGTTTTTCTAGGAAGCTCCAAAAATTGTGAAAATTTTTGTGTAGCTTTCCCAAGATGTCTAATTTTTATGAAAAATATGAAATTTTAGTTTTGATCAAAGTTTAAAGTGATTTAAATAGGCCTTTTTATTAATAAATGGATCTTTGATGATTTTTGTGGGCTTATTTAAATGTTCAAAAATCATGAAATTATTTTTGTCACTGTTTTTAGCTGAAAATGTATCTTCACAAAAATTTGGAGCTCTGTTGGAGAAAATAAATTTTATTCTTATTTCTATGCTTTATTTAATCATTTAAATGTTTATAGTTTGATTTAATTCTACAAGTTTATATGTTTGTCCAAAAATTGTGATATTTGTTTTGTCACTGTTGTTTGATATAATTTATCATCTCAAAAAGTTTGGGCTCAATTTGATAAGTTTTAATTTAACTCTTTTTCTTATGCCTTGTTAATAAAAGAAATGGTTAAAGGAGTTTTATTTGAATAATTAGGTGATTAAGTGTTTATAGGAAATTATGATTAATTATCTTCAGTAATCTGTTATTTGATGTTTATGTTTCATGTATCTAGTTAATCATGTTTAGTTTGTTATGGATCAAGTAATGCATTTGACTTTATATCCATGTAATATGGCTGCAAAACCAATGTTTGTTAATTTACTGTTTTCATAATTAAGTTTATGTTTTCTGTGAATAAGTTGTATACAAAAGTTGTAGTTAACTTCTGTATCTAGCTTGTCCTAAAATTTCATGATTTTAGGCCAGCTAGAGTAGGAGTTATAGTTTTTATAAATCAGCAGGATAAGATCTGTCCTACCTTTAGGACAGATCTGGGGTTTTTTGCTGTTTAAGCCTTTTAGGTTGTAAATCACCTGTTGAAGATAATAGGAAAGTTGTAGAGTTTTTCATAAGCTTTCTAGATTGTCAAGGATCACCCTTTTTGGTAACCCATAGCTCCAGTTATAGCTGTTTGAAGTTGGGTCAGCAAATCTGTCCTAGTTCTGGACAGAAATGTTTATCCAAGTTAGTTGACCTAGCTGCCTATAGAACCAACCCTAAGTGGTAATAACAAGTTTATGGACAATTTGATGAGCTTTTCAAATTGTCTAGGATCACCCCTTTTGGATGATGGTAGCTCTGGTTATGGTTCATAAACCAATAAGTTTAAGTTTGCATCTTGTGTGACTTTTGGTTATTGTTTGAAGACCATGGGACACCTCTCATCTTGTGCTCCTATGGCTTGAGTGATGTTTTAATGAACCTTAGCCATCCTTAGTTGTCTTCCTAAAGGTGCTTGGTGGAAGTTGTATGTCTAGCTAGGAATCTTAGTGGGTGAGTTGCAAGTTGGTTTTGTTGGTTTGCAACTTTACCACGAAGGAAAGTTGTACTCGACTTTCCTTAAGTTTGTTTAATCTTATGTTATAATTGTCCTGCACCTTAGTATACATGACATGGTATCATACTAAACATACATCATTTATCTACGTGTAGTATCCGAGAGTGTTGGAGTCGTGTTGATCAAGCTTTGGTGATCACCCTTGTCGAACAAGCCTCAGAAGGAGATCCTTGTTGGACAAGCTTCATCAAGAAGATCTAACCTCAAGATGAAGGAACTAACTTGTGTGGATCCTTCTTGGATCCTATCTTCCCTGCAACAAAGGCAAGCCCCGGTTCATTTAACCCTTTCCTTGAATTTACAATTACACTTATTTTTGATAACCTGATGCATTAAATGTTTATCAAATAAATGTTTTAAACCTGTTGATGCATGATCAACCTTGTTATCGATATACCATACCTTGGCACCTGCTTTACAAAAATGATAGAAATGCTTAGCCTTGCTTTCTCACGCTTCCCATAAATGTTTTCATACTTATTGTTTTGGAATAAGAAAGAATGATGGTTAAGACCAGACGGACACATGCATCGACCCTTGGATCAATGTATGGTGACCCGGATGTGTCGGTTTAGGGTTAACCGTTGTTGGCCTGCTAGATTGAGAAATTGTGAAGTACCGATCATATGCTACGGTAAGCCCTACCTTGGTGGTTCTTAAATAAGAACGGCTAATCGCGCACTGGGAGTGGAGAGATGGCAGGAGTACTAGCTACCTCGTGGGTTAAAGTCCCGGATTGGAGGTGTACAAGTACTCTCGGGTGGCGCGGACCGAGTGTTATTTGAAGGATCCGAGTGTTGGGGTTGATATATGTGTGATCAAGGGTCTACATATATCGTATGATCGTGGAAAACTCCCAGATCTGGTTAAATCGGTTCGAATCGTCGTGCTCCTCGGTTAAGGAGACTCAATCTTTCGACCCGCACGGTAGATTGAAACTGGAAATGGTTTAAGAAAGAAGGATAATGATCTTTCATTAATGTTAACTTTTAATTCTTACCATGTGCTTAAATGATAAAATAAAATTTGGATCTAGGATTACTTTAGTAAGCTTTTATATAGATGAAAAATACTGTTGAGCCTACCCAAACCATCATGACCCTGAAGTCTTTTCTGTTGACGGGTAAGTCTTGCTGAGTATCGACCGTACTCAGGGTTTGTTAATCCCCTATTGCAGGTTTCTAATAGGTGATGTTGATCATGATGATGTCAGTGGGCTTGACGTGATCTGGTTGTTCTTCTTCTCCAGCTTAGGTGCTCCACCTAAGTGTGGCTCCATAGTACTTTTCTACTTCCGCAATACAAGTTATGTTTATGTTTATGTAAAAAGTAACTTAATCATATTTTGTAAAGGTTGTCTATCTTGCTTCCGCACTCCGATGGTATTTTGTATCAACTGTTGTAATGTTGTGATTATTCCATCCTTTATGATGATGATCCTGTGGTTCGTGGATAATTCGGGGTTCTCTCGGGATCACCCGACAGATCTTTCCAGTAATGTGTTTCATTTGCACTGTCATTGGGCTCCTTATGATGATGACGTGTGCAGGTGGGCCACAATAATGGGAGGTTCTGCCACAGTGTGATGAGTGATTGTCAACGGGTTTGATTGCAGGTTCTTTGGCTTGTGTTGTGCAGGTCTCGAGCACGGAGACAGTGATCGAGGGCAAGGTGAAGGTCAAGTAGAGACGTGCTGTGCCGATGGACCGGGAGTGGCGAAGGGCGGACGTGAGGCTTGGACTGAGGGACCGGAGTGCCTGAGGATCAGCTGTGGTGGCTGGCAGCCTGGGACAGCGACGAGCGAAGACTTGCGGGCATGGTGTTGCTCGGGTCGAGGACCTGGGGACACATGTCGGTGGATGGGGTGCACAGGTGGTGCATCCCTTCTACAGCTTCGGTTTGGTCGTTGAGCCACAGAAAAACCACCGGTGGACGGATTCCATGTTTGGGCCTCAAAACCTAGGTGTTGAGGGTTTCCGAGTTTGGCCACAAAACTCGGGCTGAGGACGGTTTCCAGGTTTGGGCCTCAAAACCTGCGCGTTGCGGGTTTCTGAGTTTGGGCCACAAAACTCAGGCGATGGACTTGGAGGCTGGTTTCCCGGTTTGGGCCTCAAAACCGGGGGTTGGCTAGAAAAGGCTGGTTTCCCAGTTTGGGCCACAAAACCGGGGGTGCAGAGCGGTGGCGGCACGTGGCGGCAATCGGGAGGTTGCGTCGAGGCAACGCTAACAGGTTGTGCGGGCGTGGCCGTCGGATACACCTACCACCTGAGTTGGTCCAGAATAACCCTAGGGTTTAGCTGGTTCGCTCTGTAATTAGAATAGAGAGGGGTAGAGTAGGAAATAGACTTAGGCTAGAATTAGGATAAGTAGTCGGGGAGACACCCTCCTCCCCTTATCTCAGTCATTTGCTCTTTCGCACTTAGGGTTTCCTGCTCTCCCATCCCCTGCTGTAGCTAGCTAAGATCTGCAGAGAGACTCACCTCTGTGTATTGTTGATTTTGAGGAAGTGAGGCCGTAACTTCACTGTCATAGCGTGTGTTTGCGCTTCGGCTGCAAGATCGTTGTGTCGATTCGCGTTTTGATTCATGTTCTTCGTGTTCTTCGTTTCTCCACGATTTTCTCGTCACTCGATCTCCTTCTCCGGTGCGTCTTTGTGAAATCCGTTTGAACCAATTTGTTCGTATCATTGAGGAGGTCATTTCGACCAAAGGAATTCATCTAACTCCTCATGATCGAATAGATCGGGACGATTTCGTTTTCGTGGCATTTTTCCAGTTCATCCACCTTCCCCTTCGATTTCCCGTTGATTGGATCGATTTGAGTGGATGATTTCTTGGGGATAGTCTCCTAACTACCCCGTGATCATCTTCTCCAAGTTTAGGAACTTGGGATTTTGATTTGGATCGGATTTGGAGAGATTTGGGAGAGAGGCAATCAAAATCGCCCTCTCTGCGCACTCGCGGACAGTCCGTGGCCTGACCGGCGGATAGTCCGCGCATCAGGATTCAGCCGAGCTGTGGCTGCATGTCTCGGTGAACGGTGCTAAAGTTTGACCGGCGGACAGTCCGCCGTTGTACCTCGTGGATAGTCCGGGAACTGTCCAGGGGACTTCAGCAAGTTTGCGTTTTTGGGGTTTTTGCCGGTGGACAGTCCGCCACCCCTTCGCGAACAGTCCGCGGTTGGGGCGGACAGTCCGGGACCGTACCCGCGGACTATCCGGGACCCTGCTGAAGCTTGTTTTTCAGTGCAATCTTCGCCCTGGCTTTTCTGCTTGGTTTTCGGACTTCTCGTTTGTTCCTAGAGTTAACCAAGAAACATTTCTAGGTATCTTTGCAACTTGTTTGCATAGGTATTTGGAGATTTCTCGACGTAGCCTCCAATCTACGTTCGGGACTCGGTTTTCCAAGGGAGAACTTGAGCCGAAGCTTTTGGCTTTTGGTTCGCTTGTGCTTTGTGGTGCTCCGCTGTGATCCTAGGGATCATCCACCCTCTTCCAAGGGTCATGAGCATCACGTTTTGGGTCCGTGCTTCTTGGGGTGGAATTTGGGACACTTGGCCAAAGTTTCGAGAGAAATTTGATTGGCTCCCATTCACCCCCCCTCTGGTCGCCTTGCTAGTGCATTCTCGGTCCTTCAGATACCAATTGAGAACACGCAAGAAGGTTCAAAACCAAATGAAAGACTCTAGAAAAAGAGCTCAAAACCAATCGACATCAAACGAAAACTCGAAGCAAATGCTAGTCCCTCAAGATAGAGGCACAAAGGCTCAACACAACTAGCAAGAAGATTTCTCCGACCCAATCGAAAACCTTACGGTCACAAACTCCCCCTCGAATAGTGCATGCAACCAGGAAGACTCCCCTGAGGTCCAACAAGGGAGGCATAAGATTTGCAAATATTTTCTCCCCCTTAGTTAAACTTTGGGAGAACACATGATTTGTCAATTTTTCTCCCCCTTAGTTGAAAATGCACTTATCAAGAAAAGGCAACATCAAGCAAACGAGCAAGGATCTCCCCCTTCCAAAATGCATATGAGTCAAAATGCAAGTTAGCAGCTTCAGGCATACAGTCAAAAGAGTGTAAAGATGCTCTAAATAGTATAACTCGAATGACACAACTAAGCACTCATATAGCAAAGGCTCAAACTGATCACCAAATACGAAATATGAACATTTGAGCAAAGTGAGCAGTTTTGAGTCAAAAAGTTATTCACCATCAAAATAGCACTACACATGTATAGACAGGAATCCAAACAAGTGCTAAACATGTATACAAGGTGAACTACCCCTAGCAAAGTTCAATCATCATGCTTAAGAATGAAACATATACTTGTGATTTCAATTTTAAATTGGAGTTGCAGCAGTGAAATTTCACAAGTTCAAATAATAGCATGTGATTGCGAGAGGTTGAAAGCTTGTCATTGCCTAACTTTTCAACCGAGCGAAGCCTATGCCGAAGCAATCAGAAGCTTAAAGCGTCAGTTTCGGTCATACACTACACGGCTCAAGTTTAACTCAAGGTGTAATGAGAAACAGTCTTGATACCGTGATGTGTTGACAAGCAATCCCATCTCGATCTTTTCAATTCACTAAAACTTGGTTCAAATTTTATACAGAATATGAACAGACCAAGCAAGTGAATGACTCAACCTAGCATATATGAAAAGCACGAGTTAACTCAACATCCTACACATGCTAGTTGCATATCTCAATGGTGAACATTTTCAGATTTTATGTACATTAAGCAAATTCACCATTCCAAAATATGCGGATACATGGGTGTATGCCGAGTCTCGGTGTGATGAGTGATTGTCAACGGGTTTGATCGCAGGTTCTTTGGCTTGTGTTGTGCAGGTGTCGAGCACGGAGATAGTGATCGAGGGCGAGGTGAAGGTCAAGTAGAGACGTGCCGTGCCGATGGACCGGGAGCGGTGAAGGGCGGACGTGAGGCTTGGACTGAGGGACCGGAGGGCCTGAGGATCAGCTGTGGTGGCTGACAGCCTGGGACAGCGATGAGCGGAGACTTGCAGGGCACGGTGTTGCTCGGGTCGAGGACCTAGGGACACGTGTTGGTGGATGGGGTGCACGGGCGGTGCATCCCCTCTACAGCTCCAGTTTGGTGGTTCAGCCAGAGAAAAACCACCGGGTGGACGGTTTCTGAGTTTGGGCCACAAAACTCGGGTGCTCGGTTTCCAGGTTTGGGCCACAAAACCTGGGCGTGCGGCGGGTTTCCGAGTTTGGGCCACAAAACTCGGGCTGTGGACGGTTTCCAGGTTTGGGCCTCAAAACCTGGGCGCTGGCGGGTTTCCTGGTTTGGGCCACAAAACCAGGGGACAGACTTGGAGGCTGGTTTCCCGGTTTGGGCCTCAAAACCGGGGGATGGCGTGAAGGCTGGTTTCCCGGTTTCGGCCACAAAACCGGGGGTGCAGCGTCCGGGAAAAGGATGGGCAGAGCGGTGGCGGCACGTGGCAGCAATCTGGAGGTTGCGTCGAGGCAACGCTTCGGGCTGTGCGGGCGTGGCCGTCGGATCACCACCTACCACGAGTTGGTCCAGAATAACCCTAGGGTTTAGCTGGTTCGCTCTGTAATTAGAGAGGGGTAGAGTAGGAATTAGGAATAGGTTAAGTAGGGGGAGACACCCTCCTCCCCAACTATCTCAGTCATTTGCTCTTTGCTTCTAGGGTTTCCTGCTCTCCCAATCCACTGCTATAGCTAGCTGAGATCCGCAGAGAATCATAACTCTATGTACTGGAGATTTTGAGGAAGTGAGACCGTAATCTCACTATTGTAGTGTGTGGTAGCCACACGGTTGCAAATTCATGATTGTGATTTGCGTTTTGTTCTTGTTCTTCGCGGATTGCTTTTCTCCATGTTTTTCCCGTCGATCGATCTCTTTGCTTAGTGTGTCTCTCGCAAATCCGTTTGAACCAAGTTGTTCTAGATCGTGAGGCACTTCTTTCCACCGAAGGAATTCACCTCTATCCTCATGAGTTAGTAGATCGATCGATTTTCGTTTCGGGTCAAGTTTTCCTTCCTTCCTTCGAATTTCTTCGATTCATCAGTTTGGAGATAGGTTTGAGCCATGATCTCTTAGAGATAGCTCACTATCCTCCTTGTGATTCATCTCTCCAAGTTTGAGCCCTAGAGGTTTTGTTTTGGGAGAGTTTGAATCGAATCGGTGGAAGAATAGACGGCTGTCGGGGCGATCGGACGCATGCATCGTGCCGACCGGACGCGTCCGGTAGTTGAATGTCACGTACAGAATTTCTGTTGCTGACCGGATGCACCGTTTGCCCTCTGACCGGACTCATCCTTGGCACTGTTCATCGTGCTTGTCTCTGACTGACCGGACTCTGAGGTGGTGACCAGACGCTCCAGGACAGTGAGTCCAGTCACAAACAGAGAGCTCCGAAACTTGACTTCGCTTGACCGGACGCGTCCGGTGGTGCTTGACCGGACACAGGCAGAGTCCGGTCAAAGCTGCTCTGCGCGTTTTTGTTTGCAGTTTGTTCGTCTGACTTTCAATTTGAGATCTGCTTGTTGCGTTGGATTCCCGACTTCGTGCTCTACAGAAATCGGGCCTCTCGCTTTACAAAATAGGCTGAATCCTGTCACTAGTTGACTTGCGCGAACTTGGGTGAGGAAGATTTTGTGGTGTCCCACTGTGTTCCTAGGGAGCATCCACCCATTCACTTGGGTCGTGGACATCACACACATTGGTTTTGTTCTTGGGGTTGACTTTCGGGACAGTGGCAACAAGTTTCCGAAAGGAAATTTTGAAGCTCCCATTCACCCCCCCTCTGGTCACTTTCTGGTAGCACTTTCGATCCTTCAATTGGTATTGGAGCGGGTTAAGGATCTTCCACCTTAGCCGGTTCCAGATCCACTGAAGGCGACATGGATCGCGGCGTGGGCAAACCACCGTTTTTCGATGGGACGAACTATGCGTATTGGAAGATACGCATGTCGGCCTATCTGCAGAGCATTGGTGCTTCCATTTGGGATATTTGCAACTCTGCTGATTACGTGGTCTTGGCTGCTCATGTCACTCAGCGTCAGATCGATGAGCACGATGCCAATAGCCGAGCCCGTAATGCTCTTTTCTCATGTTTGAGCATGAGTGAGTTTGATCGCGTTTCTCACCTCGCTACGGCTCGGGAGATTTGGGCTACCCTCATGCGTTTCCATGAGGGAACCTCTCAGGTCAAAACCTGTCTCTACGAGTCATTCAAGCGAGAGTATGAGAACTTTCGACACATGCCTGGCGAGAGCATAGAAAGTTTATTCGCTCGCTTTCAGGTGATTGTCAACAGGATGAGGGCTAACAAGGAGCTGTTGCCTTTCGACGATCATGAGAGAGCTTTGAAGCTTTTGCATACTCTCGATTGGTCGGTGTGGGATTCCAAGGTTCAGGCGATCATCGAATCGCTTAACTATGAGACCCTCACGTGCGACGAGCTCTTTCATAAGCTCAAGTCCAGTGAGATTGATGCCATGGCGAGGGCTTCTTATGAAAATCCTTCTGGCCTGACTATGGCTTTGGTTTCTGGCTCTTCTGCTAACCCCTCTAGAGGATTTGCACTCTCTTCACTTCTTTCTGTCACAGAGGAGCAGCTTGAGTCTTTGGGAGACGAGGAGTTGGCTTTGCTTGCCAACCGGTTCACGCGGTACCACAACAACCGCATGAACCGTCGCCGCGGAGGAGGACGCTCGAGATGTTTTGAGTGCGGCGACCCCGACCACTTCATCGCCAACTGCCCCAAGAAGAACAAGCATTCGGGGAAGGGTGATCATGGGCACAAGTACGACTCTGGCAAGCGCAAGGACAAGCACGTCCCTCCAAGGCGCGAGAAGAGGGGCGGCTTCGACAAGGAGTACATCAAGAAGAAGTACTTGGAGAAGGCCCAGGCTGAGCAGCGTGCTTTCTTCGCCACGCTCAGCGACGTCGACGGCTCGGATGACGACTCCACTTGCTCAAGCGACGACGAGTCCGAGAAGATGAAGAAGATCTAGGACAAGCTGAACGGTCTTTGCTTCTTCGCCGACGATGAGGGCTTCTGCACCATGGCGCTTGGTGACGAGGTCGACGGCAAGCTGGAGCACACCCCTCGGGACGACGACGACGACGAGACCTCCTAGGTATCAATGACCCACGACGAGCTCTTTGCTGAGAATGATAAGCTTACTGCAGCCTTGCTTAGTGTTGATGCCTGTTAAATGCTCATTTTTACCATTAACAAAGCAACAAATGAAGGTAAAAATGACTTAGAACTAGGAATTATGGTTTAAACTAATGGAATTCCACTTGTACTTGGAGATATTTGCTCATGCAGGAAAACAATGCAAAAATACCAAATATCAAGCATATGAAGCAAAGTGGAGCAAAGTGGGCCATTTTGGCGTGGCGGGCGCCATGTCACTCAAGGTGACATGTCACCGATCCGTGGGAGACACACCTCCGAGCCTCTCCACACTTGATCCTAGGTCAGTGCAAGCATCAACGGCAGAAAATCAGCATCACGTGGATTGTGGTTCACCCAGCTTGCCACGGTGATCAAATGGACCAAAGGACGCCACACCCACCTTCCAAGACACCCCAAGGGGCCCGACACCAAAGGGGCAGGGCCCACATGTCATTGAGGTGGCGGCCGCCACCCCCTTACTGGCGGCCACCACCCCCCCGGCGCCAAACCGACTCAATTCTAGGTCACATGCAAGAAACACACTTTGGAGCAATCTTGTGCGTCGGTTTAAGGCGGTTATAGGCGAGTACATCCAAGGGAGGAGGAGGGTGGTCACGCGGATTGATGAGGTGGCACTTGAGTAGCCCCTACTCCACCTTAGGCTATAAATAGAGCCCCTCTCCCCACTTGTAACACACACCTACACACAAGCTTCACTCTCATATTCTAGTAGTAGTAGTGTCCCTCTGGCAGAAGCTCTCCTCCAGCTGTAGAGAGGCAAGTTCGGGGGAAGAGCCGGGCGTGTCGGCATCTTTCTTCTCTTCTACCTCTCCAGGTCCTTGTAAGTTCAGCTCAGGTGCGAATATTTAATTGAGCATTATTATTAAAGTATTTACTGGTTCCTTGCTTATTACTTAGTATTTACTACTCAGTATTTATTTATTGCATAGTGTATACTTGTGTGAGTGCCTTGCTTTTACCGGTAAGTAAGGTAGTAATTGTTAGTGTAGACGTGGGGTCTAGACTAGTAATTACCCTGGTTTGCATTCAGTTCAACGGATCGCAGTGGTAGCCGGCAGGTGGTGATAGCCCTGTCCGGCCTACGTATTCCACCACGTTAGTTCTATTATGTAGGACTTAGGGGTGGACTCGCCTACTCTTGTGAGTTGGTTGGTCCCAGGTGAAAGGACCGTGACGCCTAAGAGGGGGGGGTGAATTAGGCAACTAAAACTTCTACTCTAAACTATGGCCTCTAATTTCCACCTAAGCAAAACCTATGCAAGAAAGTAAACTATCTAAAGTGCAACTAAGGTTTTGCTAAGTGTGTTTGCTATCTCTACCGCAAAAGGAGTTATGCTACCTAGTTTCCAAACCTATCAACTAGCATATCAAGCTATGAAAGGTAAAGCTCATGAACTAGATAGCAATGTAAATGCGGAAGCTAAAGAGTGTGATAGAGATGCAAACTCCCGTCAAAGACTTCAGTATTTTTATCGAGGTATCGAGAAGCGCGCAAGCTTCCCCCTAGTCCTCGTTGGAGCCCCTCGCAAGGAATCCCTCGCAAGGGCCAAGCTCCCGGTCGGATAACTCCGTGGATAGCTCCGGGCCTTCCCCACGCGCAAGTGGGTCTCCGGTTAAGCCACTCGTGGCAAAGCCTCTCCCGGATGCTCTCCGCCGTCTTCACTATTAAGCTTCCGGCCGAAACACCGCGGGCCTTGTTCCCTTTGGTACACGGAGGCGGCCACACCACAAACTCGGTTGGTGTGATCTCGCAAGACTACAAGCCCCGCCGATGTACAACCACAGTGCGCGCAAGCACCGGTAGATAAGAGGTTTTCAACCTCACTAAGCACTAGGCGTAACACCTAGAGCAAGCGCAAAGCGGTGGTCTAACTAGCCTAAGCACTTCGCAAAGCACCTACACTAATCACCTAGTATATTCACTAAGCACTTTGGTGGCTAGAGCAACTAAATATGTGTCTATGCACTATGAACACTTTCTTGAGCTCCAACCTTACTGTTTTGGCCGGCCATGGGGGTATATATAGAGCCCCAAGCAAATAGAGCCGTTGGAGAAAGTCATGGGCTTCACAGCGTGGCATCGGACGCTCCGGACGGGAGCATCGGACGCGCGTCCGATGTCACATAACGGCTAGTTCTGCCGACCTGGCACTGTGTCACATCGGATTCTGACAAGCGTCCGATGCGAGGTCATCGGATGCGTCTAATGCTCACAGAGCCTCTCTGGAACCTCTCTGCATAGGCATCGGACGCAGGGTCCTGTAGCGTCCGATGTAGCATCGGCGCGTCCAATGTAACGCTGTGCACAGCGCACAGTGTTACCGGTGCGTCCGATGTGGTACCATCGGCGCGTCCGATGTCTCTGCTGGCGCCAACCCGAGCTAGTGTTTGGCATCGGTGCGTCCGACGCTTTGGAGCAGCGTCCGATGCAGCGTCCGATGTTGTTGACATTTCTTAACGCAATCACAGAAGATAGGGTGTTAAGCTATCCCCGGCAACGGTGCCAGAAATGCTTGTTGACATTTCTTAACGCAATCACAGAAGATAGGGTGTTAAGCTATCCCCGGCAACGGCGCCAGAAATGCTTGTTGGCACTTCTTAACTAAATCACTGAGAATAGGGTTTTAAGCTATCCTCAGCAAAAGCGCCAAGAAGTGTCGTGTCGGTATTTCTTAACATGCCACAAGGATGGAGCCATTGCCTTGTGATATGCCAAGCATATACCGCACGATAGTTGGTAATTCTTAGCGAAGTAGCCAAAGTCCGCAAGCGCACGGAAATACCGTTGTAGCATTTCACCCGGTGGTATACAGGGTATCGTAATTTCGCAGGGAACGGATGTGTTTAAGGTCTTGAGTCTAGTATACCCTAGAGAGAAGTGAGAGGTGAGACTTAGGTAACGAGGTTCTTCTAAAGGTAGAAGCCTCAGGCAAAGGTAACGTGCTCTTCCAACCTTGCTTTGGGCACCGGAGCGTACCTGGTCTGCCAGGCAATACCGGCGATTAGCTCTACGCCGTATCCGAACGTGGGGGAAACTAAGGGCAAACAGGGCTGTCACCACCTGCTGCCGACCCCTCGCCCGTGGGATTACGAGGCAAACGAGGGTAACTCTTGGCATAGACACCACGTCTACGCCACTAATTACTACTCTAGGGTTGTACAGGAACTTGCCCTCCGGAATAGGGATTCCTCTCCTAGAGCATCCACCAAATGGTAGACAACGAACCCGCAAGATTGAAAGAACAAGATAACAATGCTTGAGAACTTACTAACACAGAAGTAGAACTCAACTTTGCTTACTGCAAATAGTAAGTCTGGTTGCAGAGGTACAGCTCGGGAAGTGGTCAGCACTCCGGCCTCCTGACTAGCGCAGCTAGGGAAGACGCCGGGTACAAGTCACTTCGCTTACTCTACTCTCTATCTCGCTACCTATTCTAGTCCTAGCTTTGAGGCTAAAGATATGAGTGTAGCTCTGCCTCTCAGCTCCTTCTCTTGTATCTTCTTGTGGACTACATCTTGAGGAATGAAGGAATGATGAATGAATTGAATGAATGGAAAATAATGTTCTTCCCTTGATGCCTCCTCCCCCCTCCTTATATAGTGCCTTGAGGTCGGTTTCGGAGGGGGTAATCTGCAAAAAGCGCCGACAACCGACCTCAGGGCATTGATTGCACCGCCTCGGCGAAAGCCGGTGCAAACTTGCCATATGGGGGGGCGGCCGACCCCTGGGTCGGCCGACCCAGGGTTGGCCCACCTCGGCCCAGGTTTCCTCCTGGGCCTCTCTCTTGGGCCTCTGAGTTGGTTCCCGATTGCATCTTGCAGCACTTTGGTATGGGCTTTTATTCCTCTTATTGTTTTGCACATTTGATCATGTCGAATTGCGCCTTTTTATCCGCTTTCCACCTGTATACAAGTTTATGGTCTACAAAACATACTTTTGCAATACATGTGGAAATTGGTTAGAGGTAATGGTATATGTGAGTAGAATATGTGACTTTCTTCCTTTTTATGGGTCATGTTGACGGTAGAAATATGTCGTTAAGAACCGTCAACAAACTCCCCCACACTTACCCTTTGCTCGTCCTCGAGCAAAAGCTAAGGATATGGTTGTTGATCAGGAGTTGCTTCCATGCCGGTTATTTTTCACTAATGCCAGGTTTATACCAAAGTGTCTACCAGGGTTTGAATATACTGGTTGATTACTCACCCTTGTACCTTGTTACCTGTGGGGCTTGTTAGCCTCCTCCAATCCTTGGTTGCTGCATGTCAGACTGGTTTTCACAGAGATGCTTTTCTTTTGTTCTTAGAGCAGCTTTTAATCCGGAGTTTTTTTTTTTTTTTTTTGAAAATCAAAGTAAGTTCCTCAAATGCTTCACATTTATTGCTAAGTCAAAAACCGAACCATTGGAGATGCAAGTCATAAACTCTTGATTGAGATGTGCAAGTGCGTGGTATATTTTTGTTCTTTTTGAACTCTTTGTCAAGTCTCTTCTCTTTTAGAATTCCTTTGAGAGTATGGGCTATCTTTTCGGCTAATTCTACTTTGGCGGGCACTTGCCCATTTTTTCCAACATGCCTTTTGGCATGGATATTCATTTTTTTTCTTTTCTGTGGGTATTTGCATACCCCTAATTCTACAGCGGGCACTTGCCCATTTTTTCCAACATGCCTTTTGGCATGGATATTCATTTTTTTTCTTTTTGCATAGCCCATAGCTCCTACTTGAATTCTTTTTTTTTTGAGAAAGAAAAATTGACAAGAGTTTTATTTTTGATGGATGAAAAGTGTGCGTGAATCTCAAATCATAAGTACATGACAAGAATCTACAATATTGGTCACAACAATTTGACAAAGCTCAATGTGAGTATAAGCAGCATATGAGGGCTTTTGAATTTTAAGTTTTTGGAATAATTCACCGGATGTCGCGCTTTTCTTAAAACAAAGTCATAGCAATTCTCTGTTTATACCAAGTCATAACTAGCAACAACTTTAGACTAGAGTAAGCATATGCATCCCACCAGTTTCAAGTTCTTAAGTGAGCTATTTACCAATAAACCCAAATCTTGGTGGAAACTAAGTTATAAGCTAGGCATAGGTGAAAAATAAAATAGAGCAACTATTCTTCATTTCAACGAGGAAGAAGCTCATATCTTACATCACATATAAGAGTGGAATTTATATGATGTCCAAAAGTTTTGCATCTTTAATTTTATTTATTTTAAATTTAAAACTTAGGAACAACATGAGAGTAGAGTTGCACAAACCACCGTTGAAGATGAAGGAGTTTTGTAAAAGTTGAATTCATACTTGTCCTTCGCATGTTGGTTCAGATGGTGTTTGCAATGTGTTGGGGAGATCTCGAGTTCGTGTGAGTTTATGCTCGAGAGATCTCCCCCACACTTGTGCCTTTGCATACCTGAGTGTGTTTTATCGGCAGCATCTGTAGTCTTGAATTTTGAACCAGCTGTAGCGGAGGTTTGAAGATCGTACTTAGGTGGGCACCATGAAGGACCGAGAAGCAACCAGAAAGCGACCAGAGGGGGGGTGAATGGGAGCTTCAAATTTTCCTTTCGGAAACTAGTAGCCACTGTCCCAAGAATCAACCCCAGAAGCAAACCCTAGAGCTTGCTAATGTCCACGACCCTAGATGTAGGGTGGATGCTTCCAAGAAGCACAGCGGGACACTACACAACTCTAGAAAGCCAACGCAAAAGACGGAAATCAAATCCGTCAACGAACGAGCGAACCGCGGATGGAACTGTGCGAAACCAGTCGCATCGGACGCTGCCTGCGTCCGATGCCTGACCACCGGACGCGTCCGATGCGAAAACTGCCTCTCGGGAACCTTACTGTTCCACCATCGGACGCTGTGAACAGTGAACAGCCAGCGTCCGGTGCTTTGGCTCAGGCGCGTCCGATGGCCAACGGACGCGTCCGATGCCTAGCGTCCGATGCCACTACAAACGCTGTGAAAGTGACACGCGTCACCGGAGCGTCCGACGCTTAGAACCCTAGCGTCCGATGCTCCCGCGTCAGCATCCGATGCCCCCGAAAACTATGCAGTTCTTTGATGATTCAACCCGATTTCCTCCGAATCAAAAGCTCTAGGCCTGGGATTCGATCTGAGGGGTCACGAGGATGTTAGTGAGCTATCTCTAAGAGATCATGGCTCGAACCTAACTCCAAATCGGTGAATCAAGAAATTTCGGGGCAAGGAAGCAAGAACACGATCCAAAACGAAAATCGATCGATCTCCTAGACCGTGAGGTTAGAGGTTAATTCCTTCAGTGGAAAGAAGTGCCTCACGATCTAGAACAACTTGGTTCAAACGGTTTTGCAAAAGATGAACCAAACAAAGAGATCAAGCGACAGGAAAATCGTGGAGAAAAAGGATTCCGCAAAGAACACGAATGAAACGCGAATCACAACCACGATCTTGCAGCCGAAGCGCAAACACACGCTACGACAAGGAGGTTACGACCTCCTTTCCTCAAAATCAACAGTACACAGAGGTGAGTCTCTCTGCGGATCTCAGCTAGCTACAGCAGGGGATTGGGAGAGCAGGAAACCCTAGAAGCAAAAGAGCAAATGACTGAGATGGCTAAAACTGAGATGGGGGAGGAGGGTGTCTCCCCTGACTACTTATCCTATTCTAGACTAAGTCTATTTCCTACTCTACCCCTCTCTATTCTAATTACAGAGCGAACCAGCTAAACCCTAGGGTTATTCTGGACCAACTCAAGTGGTAGGTAGATCCGACGGCCACGCCCGCACAAGTCGTCCGCGTTGCCTCCACGCAACCTTCCGATTGCCGCCACATGCCGCCCTCGCTCTGCACCCCCGGTTTTGTGGCCCAAACCGGGAAACCAGCCTTTTCCAGCAACCCCCGGTTTTGAGGCCCAAACCGGGAAACCAGCCCACCAGCGTCTGAGTTTTGAGGCCAAACTCAGCAAACCTTCCGCGCCCAGGTTTTGAGGCCCAAACCTGGAAACCGTCCTCAGCCCGAGTTTTGTGGCCAAACTCGGAAACCCTCAGCACCCAGGTTTTGAGGCCCAAACCTGGAAACCGTCCACCGGTGGTTTTTCGCTGGCTCAGCCACCAAACCGAAGCTGTAGAGGGGATGCACCGCCCGTGCACCCCGTCCACTGACACGTGTCCCCGGGTCCTCGACCCGAGCAACACCGTGCCCCGCAAGTCTCCGCTCGTCGCTGTCCCAGGCTGCCAGCCACCACAGCTGATCCTCAGGCACTCCGGTCCCTCAGTCCAAGCCTCACGTCCACCCTTCACTGCTCGATCCATCGGCATGGCACGTCCGCCGCACGGCACGCCCATCCTTCATCGCACCCAGTCCATCGGCATGGCACGTCTCAACTTGACCTTCACCTTGCCCTTGATCACTGTAACCGTGCTCGACACCTACACAACACAAGCCAAAGAACATGCGATCAAACCCGTTGACAATCACTCATCACTCAGAGACTCGGCATACACCCTTGTATCCGCAATCTCCCCCTTGATGAGTGCATTGTCAACTACTCACACAAATCATAATGAAAGAAAGAAGAGGGAAGAAGGAGAAGAAGAGAACTCAACCAAATGACCCAAAAGCATAGCAAAGCCGAAGAAGGTCAAGTGGAAGAAGCGAAAACTTGGTCCCCAAAGACATGGGCAACGGCTCGACGCAACCAAGCAAAGCAAAGCTAGCCCTCAAGAAGAGGTAGAACAGGCTCAACACCGCTAGCAAAATACCAATTGAAAATCAGAGCTAAAAATGGCAAAATGCTAGTCCCTCAAGATAGAGGCACAGAGGCTCAACACAACTAGCATGAAAACCACTCTGAACCAATTGAAAAACAAATGAAAGGTCTCCGAACCAATCAAAATCAACCTCGACGCCAAATGAGGAAAATGTTTGCTAGTCCCTCAAGACAGAGGCAACAGCTCAACACAACTAGCAAACTTCCCCTCGACAAGTGCAAGCAACCAGGGACTCCCCCTTAGGTCCAACAAGAAAAGAGCAAAAAGATTTGAAAATCTCCCCCTTAGCAAAAGCTCCCCCTTAGTTGAACGCCAGGAGACATATGATTTGCAAAAACTCTCCCCCTTAGTTGAAAATGCACTTATCAAGCACAAACTCTCCCCTTGAGCCAACACAACTCCCCCTTGCAAAATGCATATGAAGTCAGAAATGCAAGTTAGCAGCTTCAGGCATATAATCAAAAGAGTGCAAAAATACTCTAATCGGTATAGCTCCAATGGCACAACTAAGCACTCAAATAGCGAAGGCTCAAACTGATCACACATACGAAATATGAAGCATATGAGCAAGTGAGCAGTTTGTAACCAAAAAGATAGTCACCATCAAAATAGCACTACACATGTATAGATAGGAATCCAGACAAGTGCTAAACATGTATACAAGGTGAACTACCCCTAGCAAAGTTCAATCACCATGCATAGGAATGAAGCATATACTTGTGATTTCAGTTTTATATCGGAGTTGCAGCGGTGAAAATACACAAGTTTAAACTCAGCATGTGATTGCGAGAGGTTGAAAGCTTGTCATTGCCTAACTTTTCAACCGAGCGAAGCCTATGCCGAAGCAATCAGAAGCTTAAAGCTACGGTTTCGGTCCTACACTACACGGCTCAAGTTTAACTCAAAGTGCAATGAGAAACAGTCTCGATACCGTGAGGTGTTGACAAGCAATCCCATCTCGATCTTTTCAATTCACTAAAGCTTGGTTCAAAATTTTAAACATGATATGAACAGACCAAGCAAGTGAATGACTCAGAACTAGAGACATAGCAACCTAGCATATATGAAAAGCAGGAAAGGACTCAACACACCCTACACATGCTAGTTGCATATCTCAATGGTGAACATTTTCAGGTTTTATATACATTAAGCAAATTCACCATTCCAAAAATAGCTCAGCTCATAACATGTAATAGTGATCAGAAGGAGCATAAGCTACAAGTATCAACATAAGCATCGGAGCATACTAAACAGAGCATAGTTACATTCTAGTGATTATAAACATGAAGCTCAGAATGTAAATGTGTATGCTTAAAAAGCAAAGAAAAGAACCTCAAAATAAAAGAGTCAGTCTATGAAACAACTCAAAATGCTTCCCCCATCTAAAAGGGGAAACACACACCAAGCTCACCCCTCAACCTATTAAAGGTTGATTCGTCTAAAGGCTTGGTGAAAATATCAGCCAGTTGATGATGAGTATCGACATGGCGAAGGTCGATATCACCCTTCTCCTGGTGGTCTCGCAAGAAATGAAAGCGCACATCAATGTGTTTGGTTTTCGAATGAAGCACGGGGTTCTTAGCAACGCTAATAGCACTCGTGCTGTCACAAAGCAAAGGCACTCGAGAAAAGCTCAAACCAAAATCACGCAAAGTGGCCATCATCCAGAGTAACTGGGAACAGCAGCTAGCCGTAGCAACATACTCAGCCTCCGTGGTAGACTGGGCAACACTAGACTGCTTGCGAGAAGACCACAATACAAGAGAAGATCCAATAAACTGGCAAGTCCCAGAAGTGGACTTGCGCTCAATGCGATAGCCAGCAAAATCGGCATCGGAATAACCGCAAAGCGAGAGGGTGGAGGAAGCAGAATACCAAATCCCGAACTCAGGCGTGAAACGAAGGTACCTGAAGATGCGCTTTACCGCCTGACGGTGAGAAGTGTGCGGCGACGCCTGAAAGCGCGCGCACAGGCACACGGCGAACTGAATGTCCGGGCGTGTCGCCGTCAAGTAGAGCAGCGACCCGATCATACTGCAGTACTCCTTCTGGTCCACTGCTTCTCCATCCACATCCGCATCCAGGGCAGTCGTCGTCGACATGGGTGTTGGAAGAGGCTTGGCCTCACCCATATCGAAACGCTTCAGCAAGTCCTTCGTGTACTTGCCCTGGTGCACAAACGTCCCCTCTCGGGATTGCTTAATTTGCAACCCGAGAAAAAATGTCAGCTCGCCCATCATACTCATCTCGAACTCCCTGCTCATAGTATCTGCAAACTTGGCAACCAAAGCGTGAGAAGAACCACCGAAAATGATATCATCCACGTAAATCTGGACCAAGAGAGTGTCTTTGCCTTGCTTGAGGAGAAAGAGCGTTTTATCTACACATCCCATTTTAAAACCCTTAGCAAGCAAAAAGGTTTTTAACCTATCATACCAGGCTCTAGGGGCTTGTTTCAAACCATATAAAGCTTTGTGAAGTTTAAAGACATGGTTTGGAAACTTGGGATTTTCAAAACTGGGGGGTTGCTCAACATAAACCTCCTCCTCTATGTAGCCGTTTAAGAAGGCACTCTTGACATCCATTTGAAAAAGTTTGAAACTTTTGGATGCAGCAAAAGCCAAGAGTATCCTAATAGCCTCCAAATGAGCTACAGGAGCAAACGTCTCCTCATAATCTATCCCCTCCTTCTGACTATAGCCTTTCGCTACAAGCTGGGCCTTGTTTCTAACAACGTGGCCATCCTCTCCTTGCTTGTTTTTGAAAACCCATTTTGTCCCAATAGGCTTACAGTCAGGTGGAGGTGGAACTAGAACCCAAACCCGATTTCGCTCAAAATTTTCTAACTCCTCATGCATGGCATTTACCCAATCCGGATCCGTCAAAGCGTGTCCAACATCTTGGGGCTCAAAATTAGCAACAAAAGCAGAATGAGCGAAGTGAGAGATGTGCTGTGACCTGGACCGAGTAACCCGTTCGTTGATGCTGCCGATCATCTGCTGAGGGGGGTGCTGGCGCTGGATGTGTCGAGGCGCCTCCCGAGAAGAAGTGATCTCCCCCTCAACAGCAGCTGGTGCCTCCCCGGGTACAAAAGGTACCGCTTGGGGTGGCGGATCCCACGGCCCCCAGGAAGAAGAGGTGTCGGGGCCGTGAGTCGTCGTAGAAGCCGCTCTTTGCGGCACTGCAGGTGGAGGAGGTGTTGGGTCATCTATGCCTTCAGCATCCTCGTCCTCACCATAGAAAAGAGGCTCTCCAACCTCATGATCACCTGCACGCTCAAAACGAGAAGAAGGACAAACGAGAGTCTCGTCGAAGGTGACATCTGATGTCTCCATGACTCGGTTAGTATCAAGGTTAAGTACACGATATGCACGAGTGTGAGTGCCATAACCCAAAAATACTCCGTTAGAAGAACGAGACTCAAACTTGTCCAGGTTGCCTTTCTTCAATATAAAACAATGGCAACCAAAGACTCTAAAATAACTCACCTTGGGCTGTCTACCAAAACGCAACTCATAAGAAGTCTTTTTCAAGAACGCTCTCAGAAAAATGCGATTGGAAATATAGCATGCAGTGTTCATAGCTTCGGCCCAATAACGCCTAGGAGTCCTATGCTCATCGAGCATCGTCCTGGCCATCTCAACAAGGGTCCGATTCTTCCTCTCTACAACACCATTTTGGGGCGGTGTGTAGGGGGAAGAAAACTGATGCTCCAAACCCAGGCGGTTACAAAACTTTTCAAAATCCGAATTCTTGAATTCGGAACCATTATCACTTCTAATAGCTCGCATCGAGTTCAAAGGGAACTCGTTCTGAAGACGCAAAATCAGATTGTGAGCAAATGAGAAAGTCTTAGTCTTCTCAGTCAAAAAGAAGACCCACGAATACCTCGAAAAGTCATCAACTACAACCAAAACATACCACTTCCCCCCAACTGAGCTCACCCGAGCCGGACCAACAAGATCCATGTGTAAAAGCTCTCCATGGTGCGAGGTCAAGACCTTAGTCACTGGATGGTGAGGAGCGGCAACCATCTTTCCATGTCTGCAAGAATGGCAAACTAGATCCTTCTCCATCGAAAGCTTGGGCAATCCTCGGATTAGGCCAAGTGAGCTAAGTCTTGCAAGCAAGATGAAGCTTAAATGACCGAGCCTCCTATGCCACTTCCAAAGATCGGAGGAAGAAGGACTAGCCAAAAGACAGCGGGAAACACCAAACGACTCCGAGAAATTCGCGCGAAAGACTTTCCCAAAGGGCGAAATCAAACATACAAGATTGCCCTAAGGATTTAAAATGCGACTGAGATTCGGTTTAAAACGAATCTCATAGTCATCATCAAAAAGTTGCGAAACAGAAAGCAAGTTAAAGTGCAGGTTAGAAACAAGAGCAACATCGCGCAACACAAAGTGCTCATTAACCCGCACCGATCCGCGAGACAACACCTTACCTTTACTATTGTCGCCGAAGGTTATGTACTCCTTTCCGGCGACCGGGCTAAGGCTGGAGAACCACTTGGCGTTTCTGGTCATGTGTCTCGAACAACCGGAATCCACCAACCAAATGTCCTCCAACCGTCTTACCTACATCAATAAAAAGACATAGGGTGAGCATACGGTCCAACACTGGGGTTAGCGAAATAGGAAGGATACCAGTGTTGGGCCGGCTGCTCAAAAGAACGGTCAGTGAAAAAACCATTCCTAGACTGTCTACGGGGGTAGCGATCACCACGCACAGGAAAACGTGGTCCGCTGGGGAAGAAGCGCTCACCGCGATACTCAAACTGCGGTGGGGGAAAACGCTCAACTACAAAGCCTCCGCCACGGGGTCCATAGCCTACAACTGCAGGCTCCCGCCGGGCACGCTCTCTACGAGGCCTAGGCCTAGCAACTTGAGGCACTGCGCCTCTAGGCCTAGCATCTCTCCTCGGAGCTCTCTGCTGCCTAGGCCTGGGAACATGAGGTTCTGGACCTCTGGGCCTAGCAGCACGTCTCGGTGCTCTCCTCTGAACATCCGGCGCATGTACATCATGGAAAGGATGGTACATGTCTGGGTTGTTCATTTCCCTAGCACGGCGCGCCTCTCGCTTGCGCCGAAAGCTGAACTCACTCAAGTGACCATCCCTCCCACAGAAGTCACACTGGTACCTCACCGCACGCACAGGGGGTTGTTGGTACGCAGGACTGTGGGTATGGGTCACTTTGCCCTTCTGTGGCAAGCACTCCTGCTGGATGGGTGGCATTGTGTCCAGCTTGTTCTTGAGGTGGTTTGGCTTGGGTGCCCATACTTGGTTCTTGGGTGGAGCTCTCGGGGGTTCCTCAAACACCCCATCCTTGGTGGTAGGCTTGGCAGGCTCTTTGGGTGAAAGCTTGGCAAGTTTGGGAGTAGTGGTGGAGTTGGGCTTCTCACTAGGGTTCAGACCACTCGACTCTCCAATCTTCCCAAAAGCAGAAAGATCAACACCCGGAGCAAAACCTACACCAGGACGTCCAGCAGCTCGCTTGAATTGGGAGATCATCGTCCCGAGCTGCGGCTCACTACAAGAGACCCATGACAAGATGGTCCGAAGGTATGTGTTTTCTTCCTCGGTTTGCATCTTGTCATGCTTCACATTGGCTATCTCCATCTCCAAACCCTCACACAAAGCACACGTAGCCACACATGTGCTACCTGAGTTGGCCTCCTCAAGAGACACAATCTTGGCATTCTTCTCTGCCAACTCAGATTGCAAGACAGGACAAGTCTTGCACGCACCCAACAAAGAAGGTCTAGCCTTCAGCTCATCCACCTCTCCTACCAACGCAGCATACTTACCTCTCAAAGTGAGAAGGTCAGTCATGTGCGTGGTGCACATCTCACACTCGGCCTCCTCAGACACGACCACGATGGACTTGGCAAACTCAAGCTCCCTCACCGTGTCCTCCCACTTCTGCCTAAACTCCTTGCGCTCTCTAGCGGCACGCCTAAGCAGCTTATCCTGACTAAGCAAGGCGGCAGTAAGCTTCTCATTCTCAGCAAAGAGCTCATCGTTGGTGAGAGATACCTGGGAGGTGTCGTCGTCGTCGTCGTTGTTCTGAGGGGTGTGCTCCAGCTCGCCTCCGACCTCATCACCAAGCGCCATGGTGCAGAAGCCGTCGTCGTCGGCGAAGAAGCAGAGTCCGTTCAGCTTGTCCTCGATCCTCTTCTTCTTCTCGGACTCGTCATCGCTTGAGCAAGCGAAGTCGTCATCCGTGCCATCGACGTCGCTGAGCGTGGCGAAGAACGCACGCTGCTCAGCCTGGGCCTTCTCCAAGTACTTCTTCTTGATGTACTCCTTGTCGAAGCCGCCCCTCCGCTTGTGCCACGGGGGAACGTACTTCTCCTTGCGCTTGCCGGAGTCGTACTTGTGCCCATGATCGCCCTTCCCCGAATGCTTGTTCTTCTTAGGGCAGTTGGCGATGAAGTGGTCGGGGTCGCCGCACTCATAGCATCCTGAGCGTCCTCCTCCGCGGCGACGGTTCATGCGGTTGTTGTGAAACCGCGAGAACCGGTTGGCGAGCATCGCTAGCTCGTCATCCCCCAACGACTCAAGCTGGTCCTCTGTGACAGAAAAGAGAGATGAAAGAGCAAAGCCACCAGAGGGGTTAGCAGAAGAGCCAGAAACCAGAGCCATAGTCGGGCCAGAAGGATTCGCATAAGAAGCTCTCGACATGGCGTCAATCTCACTGGACTTGAGCTTGCTAAAGAGCTCGTCGCACGTGAGGGTCTCATAGTTAGGCGATTCGATGATCGCCTGGACCTTTGAGTCCCACACCGACCGATCGAGAGTGTGCAAAAGCTTCAAAGCTCTCTCATGATCGTCGAAAGGCAACTGCTCCTTGTTAGCCCTCATCCTGTTGACAATCACCTGAAAGCGAGCGAATAAACTTTCTATGCTCTCGCCAGGCTGATGTCGAAAGTTCTCATACTCTCTCTTGAATGACTCATAGAGTCGGGTTTTGACTTGAGAGGTGCCCTCATGAAAGCGCATGAGGGTGGCCCAAATCTCCCGAGCCGTAGAGAGGTGAGAAACGCGATCAAACTCACCCATGCTCAAACAGGAGAACAAGGCGTTACGTGCCCGGCTATTGGCCTCGTGCTCATCGATCTGGAGCTGAGTGACACGAGCAGGCAAGACAACGTAATCGTCCCTGTTGCAAATCTCCCAAATAGAAGAGCCCATGCTCTGAAGATAGGCCGACATGCGTATCTTCCAATACGCATAGTTCGTCCCATCAAAGAACGGCGGTTTGCCCACGCCGCGATCCATGTCGCCTTCTGTGGATCTGGAACCGGCTAAGGTGGAAGATCCTTAACCTGCTCCGATACCAATTGAAGGACCGAGAAGCAACCAGAAAGCGACCAGAGGGGGGGTGAATGGGAGCTTCAAATTTTCCTTTCGGAAACTAGTAGCCACTGTCCCAAGAATCAACCCCAGAAGCAAACCCTAGAGCTTGCTAATGTCCACGACCCTAGATGTAGGGTGGATGCTTCCAAGAAGCACAGCGGGACACTACACAACTCTAGAAAGCCAACGCAAAAGACGGAAATCAAATCCGTCAACGAACGAGCGAACCGCGGATGGAACTGTGCGAAACCAGTCGCATCGGACGCTGCCTGCGTCCGATGCCTGACCACCGGACGCGTCCGATGCGAAAACTGCCTCTCGGGAACCTTACTGTTCCACCATCGGACGCTGTGAACAGTGAATAGCCAGCGTCCGGTGCTTTGGCTCAGGCGCGTCCGATGGCTAACGGACGCGTCCGATGCCTAGCGTCCGATGCCACTACAAACGCTGTGAAAGTGACACGCGTCACCGGAGCGTCCGACGCTTAGAACCCTAGCGTCCGATGCTCCCGCGTCAGCGTCCGATGCCCCCGAAAACTGTGCAGTTCTTTGATGATTCAACCCGATTTCCTCCGAATCAAAAGCTCTAGGCCTGGGATTCGATCTGAGGGGTCACGAGGATGTTAGTGAGCTATCTCTAAGAGATCATGGCTCGAACCTAACTCCAAATCGGTGAATCAAGAAATTTCGGCGCAAGGAAGCAAGAACACGATCCAAAACGAAAATCGATCGATCTCCTGGACCGTGAGGTTAGAGGTTAATTCCTTCGGTGGAAAGAAGTGCCTCACGATCTAGAACAACTTGGTTCAAACGGTTTTGCAAAAGATGAACCAAACAAAGAGATCAAGCGACGGGAAAATCGTGGAGAAAAAGGATTCCGCAAAGAACACGAATGAAACGCGAATCACAACCACGATCTTGCAGCCGAAGCGCAAACACACGCTACGACAAGGAGGTTACGGCCTCCTTTCCTCAAAATCAACAGTACACAGAGGTGAGTCTCTCTGCGGATCTCAGCTAGCTACAGCAGGGGATTGGGAGAGCAGGAAACCCTAGAAGCAAAAGAGCAAATGACTGAGATGGCTAAAACTGAGATGGGGGAGGAGGGTGTCTCCCCTGACTACTTATCCTATTCTAGACTAAGTCGATTTCCTACTCTACCCCTCTCTATTCTAATTACAGAGCGAACCAGCTAAACCCTAGGGTTATTCTGGACCAACTCAAGTGGTAGGTAGATCCGACGGCCACGCCCGCACAAGTCGTCCGCGTTGCCTCCACGCAACCTTCCGATTGCCGCCACGTGCCGCCCTCGCTCTGCACCCGTGGTTTTGTGGCCCAAACCGGGAAACCAGCCTTTTCCAGCAACCCCCGGTTTTGAGGCCCAAACCGGGAAACCAGCCCACCAGCGTCTGAGTTTTGAAGCCAAACTCAGCAAACCATCCGCGCCCAGGTTTTGAGGCCCAAACTTGGAAACCGTCCTCAGCCCGAGTTTTGTGGCCAAACTCGGAAACCCTCAGCACCCAGGTTTTGAGGCCCAAACCTGGAAACCGTCCACCGGTGGTTTTTCGCTGGCTCAGCCACCAAACCGAAGCTGTAGAGGGGATGCACCGCCCGTGCACCCCGTCCACCGACACGTGTCCCCGGATCCTTGACCCGAGCAACACCGTGCCCCGCAAGTCTCCGCTCGTCGCTGTCCCAGGCTGCCAGCCACCACAGCTGATCCTCAGGCACTCCGGTCCCTCAGTCCAAGCCTCACGTCCACCCTTCACTGCTCGATCCATCGGCATGGCACGTCCGCCGCACGGCACGCCCATCCTTCATCGCACCCAGTCCATCGGCACGGCACGTCTCAACTTGACCTTCACCTTGCCCTTGATCACTGTCACCGTGCTCGACACCTACACAACACAAGCCAAAGAACATGCGATCAAACCCGTTGACAATCACTCATCACTCAGAGACTCGGCATACACCCATGTATCCGCACACCAAGGCTTTTGTCACACACACATACACAAGTAATGTGTATAGATCATGGGCCTTGATGTCATCAGCAAAGGTCGTGGAATATGGCGATGCAAGTCTTGTTTGAGATGATAAGTGTACCATGACTTGTATGCACGAGGTGGAGTCAGGTGGATCATGATGAGACCACTCTGCTCCTCCTTCCTTTCCCATTCTCTTTTTTTTAGATATATAAATATTTTTTTTCAATCTCTTTTTTTTTCATTTTTTTGGAAGGCACATGGGCGTTTGTGATGGCCCAAGTCCTTCTCATTCTTCCTTTTTTTTAGCAAGGTGAGCTAGCATAACCTTTAGTGTTTATGATGTTCTTGTCGTCCTCCCCCACACTTGAACTTTTGTGTAAAAGCTGAGTGTTGAGTTAGGGTTTCCTTTAAGTGCATTCCATCACCGAGGGTCATCCAAGGTTAAGGTTGATGTAGCTCCTTATTGTTTGTATGCATCCTTGTTCTTCTTAGTCTCCACCTGAAATGGTTAGTGACAAGAATACCCGAAGGTGCATACTAACTTGATAATATAAACTTGCTTTTATTAAAAAGGAAAGATGGTGTTTATTTTATTTTATTATATTTTTTTAAATGCATGCCTCTTTTTATTTTAAAGTTTTCAAATCCATTTTGCAAGAGTTCATGCAAAAGCAATATAAGATTTTTTTTTCTTTTTCATATTTTATTAATTTTTTTTTATGCAAGTTTTTATTATTTTTTTAGAAGGAATTTATGCATGATAACTATTTTTTTATGATAATCCGGGGTATCTCCCGGCAGTGCTTTGATTAGGGTCATAAGCTTGACCATGGGAATCTCGTCTTGCAGCTATTAATGGTGGTGTAGTTCCCAGCTACACCACCGAACATTGAGCACAAGCGTTCAATCTGCAAGGTCAACACCATCATGCGACTACGGGGTTTGCAGTGTCTATGAAAAACATAGGCATCCACAACCATCCTCTCGAAAAGTTAGACAACAAGAATCAAGAATGGTTGTGATCCACATAGATGCATATGGTCCGAAACAAAACAAACTCTAGAGACTCCATGGGTGAGCATGAAACATGAGACGTTTCAAAAGTAAGGTTAACATGCTCAAAAGTGGAATCTGGTTTGGTCTCTAGGGTTGTTGTTTCGGGCATGTCCTTGGCCAGGGGAGTTTTTATTCTCCAAAGATGTGTCATGCAGAACCACTTGTTGATTCTCGGCCACCATCGAGAACAACAATTGTTAGGCCAGAGGGACATGACTTTGGTTTGAGCGAGGTTAAAGGTCGTTCAATTTCACCCAAGTGTGAAGTGAACGAGAAAAAGCAATTTGCCTCCTCAAACAAGGTGTGGTTGGGTTGCTACTTCACCACTTGATGTTCAGGACAAGGGTTAGGGTTAGCGGAAGCAGCCGTTCCCAACTTTTCAGCTAGGATCCCATTAAATGGTGAGAGTTGGTCTAGCGGGAAGCCTAACATAAGATCAAAGTCAAGGATGGCATAGATATGAAATTCTAAGTGAACCTTGGTTTCATTTATTTCCAATGGCACGGCCCTAGCAATCCAACAACACTCAAAAAAAAGAGCCCTGGTGGACCTTTAAAGAGCATGTTAGTCGGGACTAGCGACATGTTGCTCAATAGGGATTCTGCCAAGAAATGAAATTAGTCCCGACTTCTATGTTGTGAAGGGCTTCTATGGAAGTTCCCCTAAATGAATAAGTTGTAGTTATGGAAGGTGAAAGAATCTAAATTGCTTTAGAAGAACATTTTGCCTCCATTAACCACTCCTTTGAAGGTTCCGTGTTAGGAGAAACTTCCTTAAAAAGGAACGTGTTCCTTTCGTGCCAAGGTAAGGTCAAGGTTCTGCCATAATCCTTGAATTCAATCAGGAACTCCGAAGGATGGATTACATGTCCCTTCGGTGTTCTTGGTTCGGGTGGGGGTTCAATAGTTGAATATGTGGATGGTTTGAGCTTGAATTCGACTAATAAGGACTCCCCCACACTCAACATGATGGTTTCCTGGAGGGGTTTGAGTCGTATGACGAAAGAAAATATGGTTGGCTAAGAAGCTTTACTTGTTCCATCATACTTTTATTTGTAAATCTTCCTCCAACAGTCATGTCTAGGCATAGGTCAGCATCTATGTCAAGACTCGCGTAAAAGAGACGTAAAAGTATGCCAGTGGGTAATGACAAGTCTGGGCCTGCACGTATTAACGTTAAAAAAAAAACGGGCCCAGGCTGCACCTACAGACTCCTTCTTACGCTGCTTAAATTTTGAGGATTGTCCATGTGTCATGCCCAAAACACATAGACAAGAACATATTTCCTCGAAATCTAGCAGGTGTTGGCATGAATTTTCATTTTTTTTTGTGCCCTAAGAAGGATAATGCCCGAACCGTGGCAATTATCCAGGGGTGGAGTTCTCTTGGTTTTGCTGAATGTGGTGGGTTGTGGAGCTCCTCTGATGAAGCAAAAAGGGTTTGGCTTTGAATCCAGCTTCATGGTGGTAGGTTTACGGGAATGGTATTTGTGTTTCATAGGATAAAAGATAAAGATTTTTTTTCAACACAAGGATACATGGGCAACTAGGTTCAGAGACTAAAAACGACAACCGGTTCCCCGACAACGGCGCCAGAAATGCTTGTTGACATTTCTTAACGCAATCACAGAAGATAGGGTGTTAAGCTATCCCCGGCAATGGCGCCAGAAATGCTTGTTGACATTTCTTAACGCAATCACAGAAGACAGGGTGTTAAGCTATCCCCGGCAACGGCGCCAGAAATGCTTGTTGGCACTTGTTAACTAAATCACAGAGAATAGGGTTTTAAGCTATCCTCAGCAAAAGCGCCAAGAAGTGCCGTGTCGGTATTTCTTAACATGCCACAAGGATGGCGCCATTGCCTTGTGATATGCCAAGCATATACCGCACGATAGTTGGTAATTCTTAGCGAAGTAGCCAAAGTCCGCAAGCGCACGGAAATACCGTTGTAGCATTTCACCCGGTGGTATACAGGGTATCGTAATTTCGCAGGGAACAGATGTGTTTAAGGTCTTGAGTCTAGTATACCCTAGAGAGAAGTGAGAGGTGAGACTTAGGTAACGAGGTTCTTCTAAAGGTAGAAGCCTCAGGCAAAGGTAACGTGCTCTTCCAACCTTGCTTCGGGCACCGGAGCGTACCTGGTCTGCCAGGCAATACCGGCGATTAGCTCTACGCCGTATCCGAACGTGGGGGAAACTAAGGGCAAACAGGGCTGTCACCACCTGCTGCTGACCCCTCACCCGTGGGATTACGAGGCAAACAAGGGTAACTCTTGGCCTAGACACCACGTCTACGCCACTAATTACTACTCTAGGGTTGTACAGGAACTTGCCCTCCGGAATAGGGATTCCTCTCCTAGAGCATCCACCAAATGGTAGACAACGAACCCTCAAGATTGAAAGAACAAGATAACAATGCTTGAGAACTGACTAACACAGAAGTAGAACTCAACTTTGCATACTCCAAATAGTAAGTCTGGTTGCAGAGGTACAGCTCGGGAAGTGGTCAGCACTCCGGCCTCCTGACTAGCGCAGCTAGGGAAGACGCCGGGTACAAGTCACTTCGCTTACTCTACTCTCTATCTCGCTACCTATTCTAGTCCTATCATTGAGGCTAAAGATATGAGTGTAGCTCTGCCTCTCAGCTCCTTCTCTTGTATCTTCTTGTGGACTACATCTTGAGGAATGAAGGAATGATGAATGAATTGAATGAATGGAAAATAATGTTCTTCCCTTGATGCCTCCTCCCCCCTCCATATATAGTGCCTTGAGGTCGGTTTCGTAGGGGGTAATCTGCAAAAAGCGCCGACAACCGACCTCAGGGCATTGATTGCACCACCTCGGCGAAAGCCGGTGCAAACTTGCCATATGGGGGGGCGGCCGACCCCTGGGTCGGCTGACCCAGGGTTGGCCCACCTCGGCCCAGGTTTCCTCCTGGGCCTCTCTCTTGGGCCTCTGAGTTGGTTCCCGATTGCATCTTGCAGCACTTTGGTATGGGCTTTTATTCCTCTTATTGTTTTGCGCATTTGATCGTGTCGAATTGCGCCTTTTTATCCGCTTTCCACCTGTATACAAGTTTATGGTCTACAAAACATACTTTTGCAATACATGTGGAAATTGGTTAGCGGTAAAGGTATATGTGAGTAGAATATGTGACTTTCTTCCTTTTTATGGGTCATGTTGACGGTAGAAATATGTCGTTAAGAACCGTCAACAGATGTCCCTGCTTGCTTCGTTTCTTCGCGATTTCTTGCGCCGTCTTGGTTCCATTCTTGTGCCTTGGACTTTGCTTGATCTTGAGGGTCTTCTACTGAGCTTCTAATGTCTTGTTTGAGGTGTTGATCATTGGATCACACCGTCGCCTTAGTCCAAGTCACATTTGCACCCTATTGGACTACAAAACAAACACTCGCAAACACATTAGTCCAATTTGGTTATGTTGTTCATCAAACACCAAAATCCGAAGTTAAATGGTCCGAGGTCCATTTTCCTTACACCAGGTGCCCGAAGTAGATCACTTTAATAATAGCCATCCTGCCCTTTTATCTAGAAAGCCCTAGTTGAACCGACCAAGTGCCTCTCTAGTTATCTTGTTTAGTGGTTACCCAGTAGTAGTTATTAGTTAGTTATCATTAGTTATCCTTAGTTATCCCCATCCATCTATCTATCAATCTAGTTATCCACCTTACCTTAGCCATCCATTTCATCCTTACCTATCCACCCACATATTCTTTTCTAGCCTTTCATTTCCCTTCTCCCCTTTCTCTTTTCTTTTCTTCGACTCTCATCCCCTCCTTGACTCAACTCATTCACCACCCTAGCCTTCCCTTGGGATCAAATAAATTGACACGTGGTACTCCCAAGCAAAGTGCTACTTCGATAGTTCTGTGCGCTTGCAGAATCTCCTCCTGGTAGATTGCATTCTCTCTAACTAGCTCCTACTAGTGTCGGGATTAACAACTGTGGCGGAACGGTCCTAATCCCAAGGCCCACAGGTCCCTGTCAACCTCTGACAGCCGAACCTATGTTCCATGTGACCAAGACTGTTCGTCACTGGGCTGCATTAGTGCCCATCGTCCGCAGGATCATCTCACCTTTTCGGTTGCAGCACTAGATACTTTTGCAAATAACATCGGAATACAGAGCGGAAGACTTAAATAACAATAGTTTTACAAACCGAGGTTCCAAATAAGATTAAAGGTGCAGTTATTACAGACCAAGTTCGGATAATAGAAATAGGCAACGAAGCAGAGTACAACAAATTAAAGATACTTGTAATCACCCAGCCCAAGGGTGCACAACTATTCTTCGGCCTCATCGGCCTCTTCTTGGACGATGGTCATGCAGCAGGGCGCAAGACACATCGGGGACTCAGTCATACCTACAGCATGGGTAACAAACCCTGAGTACTGGGGTACTCAACAAGACTTACCCGACTAAAGAAAAGGAAGAAGACTCAGGAATGAGAGGCTTAGGGTAGTCAAGGTAAGGTTTAAACAAGATCAAGTATTTTGCAGAAAAGCATTTTGTAAACCTTGTTTCTATTTTGGAAAGATTCAAGTATTTCTCAGTTCTTCATTGTTCATGATTCATTTTACCTTTCAAAACATACCTAGTTGAGAACCACTCTCCGTTGACAGTTAGTGACCAAGTCTCCATAACCGAGGAGCAACGTTAATCCGGATAAATAATACTCAGCTGAGGATCCCTATCCACACTGCATATGTAGCACCCAAGCTTGCATATGCCAACTCGTCTACCATGATTCCTCCAAGATTGGACGCGGTCCTACGCCACCCGGAAGTACAGTACACCACTCATATCCTGGTACGACGACCACGTGGGTACAAGCTACTTCCGCTATCTCTCCACTCCCAGTGCGCGGTTGTCGGTCCCAATAAAGGAGTCCTCGGAGCCAGAGCTTTCCGAAGTATGTGAATAGTTACAAGTCTTAGCCAGCAGGCCCCCATACGGATGGTCCCTAATTTTTCTGCCAGGAACCGTACCTTGGTCATATCTCACCCAAGCGTAACAGTCCCGTCAGTTTTTCAACCCTGTCCCGGTCGGTGTCAACTGTTGAGTCCCGGACTACAACATGATGGCACCGTACGCTAGGACAACCTCTCCTCGCTGTTGACTAGGTACGGATCAGATACTTAGCCAACAGTCGGGAGTAAAGCCAAATTCCCATAAATATTCTTTAAGTGATCACACATTGAAATTGGCATTTTATTGCAAATCTATTATATAGCATCACTAAGCATTTTGCAAATAGTTTTTAAACAGGGCAGGTGGATCTTCTGGTGGAGGTAAACAGTGCAAGTAGTAGGTCATCACACAACTCCTATAACCTAATGCAGTAGTTTAACTCAAAAACATTTTAATAAAACCTTTATAAAAACAAGGAAGGGTTAAATGCACCGGGGCTTGCCTTGAAGAGCAAAGAGAGCAGGCTCGAGGTCGGCAGTGTAGTTGTCAGAGCTCGGAGTTGCCTCGGGGGTCGGTTCGTCAGCAGCTGCCTCCACTTTGACGCCTTCTCCTTCGGTCACTACACGGATGCAATGATGTATGCTATGAGGATGCTGACATGAACAATACGACACAAGGCAAAACCACAGATTCAAGGAAACAACTATCCAATGTGTAAGAAACTTCTAGAAAAGACACAACGATGCTCGAGACCGACGCGGAGGGCTCGGGCGAGACGGAAACGATCGTCCGTCCGAGGCCTGGTTGGGAGGCTCGGGCGAGACGGAAACGATCGTCCGTCCGAGGCCTGGCTGGGAGGCTCGGGCGAGACGGAAACGCGGGTTCGCTCGAGGCCTGGCTCGAGCGAGATGGAGAGTGCGTGCTCGCTCGAGGCTTGGCTCGGGCGAAGCGGTGAGGGTGCGTGTCTGCTCGAGGCTTGGCTCGAGCTAGACGGTGTGTGTGTGAGTCCGCTCAAGGCCTGGCTCGAGCGAGACGGTGAACTTGTGTCCGCTCGAGGCTTGGCTCGAGCGAGACGGTGAACGTGTGCTCGAGGCCTGGCTCGAGCTTTGCGCTGGGAAAGCAGAGACCGGGAGGCTTCGAGTGCTCACCACGGGCCGGGAGCGAGGGTCGGCGAGGCGGAACAAGGGTCGAAGGAGGGAGCTCGTCGTTGGCGGCGCCTCGACGGAGCTTCTCGGCGGCGAGCGGCGTTCCGGCGGCTCTGTCCACCAAGAGGGGGTTTCTGATGTGCGGTTAGGAGCGCACCGAGGTGAGGAAAAGAGGGCGGGGGTCGGATGGACGGGAGGATAAACCCATGGCGACGAATTTTGCTTCTTACCGCGGCAAGACCGTTCGCCGGAGTTGGAGAAGAATCGCTGGCGCCGGCAAAAGGAGGGACGGAGGGGTGAAATTGGTCGCTCAGGAAGGTGGAGAAGCTCAAGGCGAAGGCAGCGGCGGCCTCGGCGGGCTCTGGGGCGGTTCGGTGGCTCGGGTTGGCGAGGAGGCGATGGTGGTGGCAATGGCGGGAGCTCGGCGGCTTTTATAACCGCGGGGCGGTGCCGGGAGGGGTCCGGGCGAGAGGTGAGGAGCGTTCGCGCGACATTAGAGGAGGTAGGGAACAGAGTAGGGCGGCTCGGTGCGGGCGGGGAACTCGCGCGCGGCGCGGCAGCTTGCCGGCGGCCGGCAACTGCCCGCTGTCCGCGGTTGTAGGGGAAGAGGAGGGTAGGGTAGGGGACGGCGAGGCTGGGCGGACGTAGGGGCCGGGAGAACGAGCGCCAGCGCTTGGCCACGCGCGGCACGGGCGCGGGTCAACCGGGCTCGACGTGGGCAGCGCTGCGCCGCCAGCAGCCGGGGCCCCCTTGCTACAGATTGAGCACAGAGATGACACCTATTTCCCCATTTTGAATTTTAGAAATTACTCCCAAAAGATGAACTGCACAAGGAAAACTCAAAACACCAAAGTTGCTTAAAACTTTGAGATCTACAACTTTGCTAATATAAACTTTTTCTGAAACTCAAAAGTTTTTGAGATAAATTTTGAAAACCGAAAAGGAAGCAATATTGAGTTTGGAAGAATTTGGAATTACTTTTGATTTTGTATTGAAACTTTGAAAATCCATAAATACCAAAGTTGTTTCTCTTGACAAGATTTACAACTTTGCTAAAAGGGTCATCTTCAAATTTTGAACAGTTTTGAATTAGAGAAAGAGGGGTAAAACTAGAGTTTGGGAATTTGGGGTTTTTCAAAAGGAATTTAAATTCTATTTTTCATTTTGACCTAGAACTTTGGTCAACAAAGCAAAACCAGAAAAAGGCAAACATAAATGCATGGCAAGAATGATTAATGATTAAAGATGATGACATGTCAGGTTAATTACATTTTAAACACCAGAGGTGTTACAGCCTTCCCCCCTAAAACAAATCTCGCCCCAAGATTCTGCGTCTATAAGAAGGACAAAGGCAAAACCTTACATCTACAGAGTATCGAGAAAGTCAGGATAGTTCTTTGCTAAGAAGTCTTTAGATTCCCAAGTGGCTTCTTCTTCAGAGTGTTGGTTCCACTGGATCTTGTACCATCTTGTAGTAGTCCTTCGGGTAACACGGTCTTTGTAATCCAACATGCGAACTGGATACTCAGAGTATGACAGATCGGGTTCTAACTCAACACCTTCAACTTCCACCACGTGTTCGAGTACTCAGAGACACTTCTTGAGTTGGGAGACGTGAAACACATTGTGGACTGCGGTAAGATGGTCAGGCAACCTCAGCTTGTAAGCTTCTTTGCCACAACATTCCAGAATCTCAAACGGACCAATATAACGGGGTGCTAACTTCCCTTTGACTCCAAAACGAGTAACTCCTTTGGTGGGTGAGACCTTCAAATACACATAATCCCCGATCTGGAACTTCAGAGGTTGACGTCTCTTGTCAGCATACCTCTTCTATCGAGATTGTGCAATCTTCATATTCTCTTGTATCTGCTTGACTTTTTCTTCCATATCTTTTACTAGGTCAACTCCAAAGAATTCCCTTTCTCCAGGTTCAGACCAACTGAGAGGTGTACGACAACGGCGACCGTACATTGCTTCAAAGGGTGCCATTTTGATGCTTTCTTGATAACTGTTATTATATGAGAACTCTGCCAAGGCCAAACAGTCGTCCCAAGTATCTGCGAAGGTGAGCACGCAGGCTCTCAACATGTCTTCTAACACTTGGTTGACTCGCTCGGTCTGTCCATCTGTTTGTGGATGATACGTCGTGCTATGCAAGAGCTTGGTTCCAAGTGAGGTATGGAACGCTTTCCAGAACTTTGCGACAAACTGGGTACCACGATCAGAGACAATGGTCTTGGGTATGCCATGGAGTTTTACTATGTTGTTCTTGTACAAAGTGGCGTAAGTGGGGACGGTGTAACTGGTCTTGACTGGCAGGAAATGAGCTTGTTTAGTGAGGCGATCCACGATCACCCAGATGGAATCAAAACCTTTAGATGTCTTGGGTAGCCCATTGATAAAATCCATACTGATATCATCCCATTTCCAAGCAGGTACCGATAAAGGTTGCAACTCTCCTCCGGGCTTCATGTGCACGACTTTGACTTTCTGGCAGGTATCACATTGAGCGACATACCGGGCGATCTCAATCTTCATCTTTGTCCACCAGAACCTCTGCCTCAAGTCCTGGTACATTTTGTTGCTGCCGGGGTGGATGGCGAATCTGGTCAAGTGTGCTTCATCAAGGATTAACTGTCTCAACTCAGGCACTTTGGGAACTACCAGCCGGTTCTTGAACCAAACCACTCCTACATCATCAATCCTAAAACAATCAGCTTTTCCGGCTCGGATCCTTTCGATGATGTGCTTGATTCTAGGGTTATCTTTCTGTGCAGTAATGACTTGTTCCCTGATAGGTGTTTCTATCTTGATGTTATTCAGAGTTCCCTGCGGAACTATTTCGATACCCAGCTTTTCTAGCTCATAGCACAGGGAAGAATCATAGGGTTTCATCATCAGACAGTTGCAGTATGACTTGCGACTGAGTGCATCGGCGACCACATTCGCCTTACCTGGATGGTAATGTACTTCAAGATCATAATCCTTAATTAACTCAAGCCATCTTCTCTATCTCATATTCAGTTCTTCTTGAGTGAAGATATACTTCAGGCTTTTGTGATCTGTGTACACATTGCAGGTACTGCCCAACAAATAATGACGCTAGATCTTCAAGGCATGCACCACTGCTGCTAACTCAAGATCATGGGTTGGGTAGTTCTCTTCATGTCGCTTAAGCTGCCATGAGGCATAAGCGATTACTCGACCCTCTTGCATCAAAACACAGCCCAAACCAGTACTAGATGCATCACAATAGACATCAAAGGGCTTTTCGACGTTCGGCTGGGCTAGCACTGGTGACGTGGTTAACAGTTTCTTCAATGTTTGAAAGGCCTGCTCACAAGCTGGTGACCAAACAAACTTCACAGAACCCTTTAGTAACTCAGTGATAGGCTTGGCAATTCTGGAGAAATTCGGGATGAAACGGCGATAGTATCCAGCCATTCCCATGAAGCTGCGGACTCTGTGAACGGTGGTAGGTGGCTTCCAATCCAGAATGTCTGCCACTTTTCCAGGGTCGACTGACACACCTTCAGCGGATAGGACATGACCAAGGAACTGTATCTGGTCCAACCAGAATTCACATTTACTGAACTTGGCATAAAGCTGATGATCTCTGAGGCGGGATAGAACAATACGAAGGTGTTCGGCATGTTCTTCAGGGGTTTTTGAGTAAACAAGAATGTCATCAATGAACACGACCACAAATTTATCAAGCTCTGGCATGAATACAGAGTTCATGAGGTACATGAAGTGGGTAGGAGCATTGGTCAAACCGAAGGACATGACCAAGTACTCATATAGGCCGTATCTGGTAGTGAAAGCTGTTTTAGGAATGTCCTCGGGACGTATTTTTATTTGGTGGTAGCCAGATCGGAGGTCAATCTTGGAAAATACTCTGGCTCCAGCTAGCTAATCAAAAAAAAGGTCAATTCGAGGCAAGGGATATTTATTTTTGATGGTGACTTCATTGAGTGGGCGATAATCAACGCATAACCTGAGACTCTTGTCTTTCTTCTTTACAAAGATTGCAGGACAGCCCCAAGGAGATGAGCTTGGGCGAATGAAGCCCTTATCCAGCAATTCTTGTAACTGGATTTTTAGCTCTGCCAACTCTCTGGGAGGCATTCGATAAGCTCTGCGGGATATAGGAGCAGTCCCGGGTTTTAGCTCTATAGCAAACTCAACATCACGGTCAGGAGGCAGACCAGGTAGGTCCTCTAGAAAAACATTAGGGAATTCACAGACCACGGGGATGTCTCTGGTTTCTTGAACATAGGTGGTATTCAACTGCATGGCTGCTGGTTTTGGAGGCATTGGGAGTTGGAGAAGGAGTTTGGAGGTACTGTTAGGAATGTCCACTCTCACAACTCTATTCAGAATGTCAATCATGGCTTTATACTGGCACATTCAATTCATGCCTAAAATGACATCTATATCCAGATCACGTAGCACTATCATGGTGGTAGGAAATACATGTTCCCCCAACATTACTGGTATACTGCGAACCACCTCCTTAGTACTTATACGCCCTCCAGGCAAAAATATGCAGAAATTTTCTTTCATTTCCCCAAAAGATATGCCATGCTTAATGACAAATGTATGACTGATGAAGGAATGCGATGCACCAGAATCAAACAACACGACTGCGGGATAACTGGCAATGGGAAACCTACCGATCATGACGGGCTCCCCTTCTGGGATGTCGCTGACAGTGGTGTAGTAGACTTGCCCGTGCTTCTTGACAACCTTGCCTTTCTGAACATGCTGCTGCTGGACACGGTGCTGCTGCTGCTGAGATCCTCCAGGACCCTTCTGCGCATTCTGAGCATACCTCTTAGGCTTTGGGCACTCACGAGACCAGTGGCCAAGTTGGCCGCAGTTGTAGCAGGGATGGTTGTAGGCGGTTTGTGGGGTGGTGATACAAACACCTGGGGCGTTCGGCTGCGTGGCACTTTGCTGGTTGGCATTGTGGGTAGTGGCCGCGGTACGGACGACCACTTGCTGGTGGGGGTAAGGTGGGCGATTTTGGTGGTGGCTAGGGTGATAAATGACTCTCTGGCGCTTGTGACTGCCAGAGAAACTGCTAGATCCTGCTTTCTTCTTCTTCTTTTCCTCTTGGTACTGGCGATTGCTTTCCTCATAAGCAACAGCCCAGTCAACGGCATCAGGATACGAACCGGTCAGGTTATTGGACAAACTTCTATGGATCTTAGGGTGCAGTCCCCTAAGGAAACAGTCCCTCTTCTTCTCGTCTGTGTTGACGTACTCTGAGGCATACTGGCTAAGGTGATTGAACTGACCCACATACTGCATCACTGTGGAGTCCTTCTGTTGCAGTGCCAGGAACTGATCAAGCTTCATTTTCATCACCCCGGAAGGGATGTGGTGTGCACGGAAAGCTGCGCAGAACTCTTCCCAGGTCAACTGATGGCCCTCTGGCTGGGTAGCCAACAGGTTGGCATACCAAGCGCTTGCTGGACCACGAAGCTGCTGAGAAGCGAACCGGGGCTTCTGGGTGTCGGTGCAGTGAAGAAGACCAAACTTCTGTTCCATGGTGCGGAGCCAATCATCAGCTTCGAGGGGTTCATCGGCCTTTGTAAAGACCGGTGGACGGGTTTCGGTGAAATCCACATATGTGGTCTCATTGTTGATGTTGCGGCGACCACGGTGACCATTGTTCTGCTGCCCCTGGTTTTGAGCCATCAGGTTAGCAGCGGCTGCCAAGGCTGCGATGGCATCTGCTAGCGTAGCAGGTACAGGTGGAGGGTTTGGAAGGTCGGCATCCTCAGAGCTTCCAGCTCCAGTGCGAGTGTTCACAGGCATCTGTTAAGCACTTTGAACTTAGCATTCATAGATTGAGTTCTGAAAACAACTGACTGAAAAGCTTCACTGATACAAAGGTAGCTGATTGATAAAGATGACTGACAGATAACAACAGACTGATAAGGGGAAAAGGTACGAAAAGAAAGATACAGACCCGACTTAGCAAAAGACAGACTAGCGCCCCCAAACCTAGACTAAGGATTTAGGTAAGCAGGTGGTACAGACACACGGGATCTCCATCTCCTAACAACGAGTCTAATCCTCATCGATGATGATCATGTCGTCGTCGTCGTCTTCCTCGAGGATGAGCTCAGGCTCAACCTCCTCGTCCTCGTCTTCAGTGTGGATGTTCTCGGTAGGTTCAATCTTCTCGTCCACGCCTGGCTCTTGCTCCACGTCTGGCTCTTCCACTACTCCGTCCTCAGGATCCTCAACAACTGGGGGAACCATGGGGTGGAGTTGGTCGTACAGTTGGTGCACTTCCTCATGAAGCATGTCATTGAACTATTCAATCTGAGCCGTGTACTGCCTCAGTCCGTGGAGCTCGGCTCTGGTGACGTCCTCGCGAACCCAAGTGGCATCACGCTGCTGGATGGCGCGAATCACGTTCCGGTTGGCCTACTCCAGGGAGGCTTTCGTCTCATAGAGCTCCAGACGTGAGTGGTAGAAGTCATGCTCCAAGTTCTCCAGCTCAGCCTTCAGATTCTTGATCTCCTCCTTTAGGTGTTTGCGGGTGCGATGGGGAAAGCGACGACCGTTGGAGGCTTCGCCAGTCTCCTCTCCAATGCGTGGTGCCAGTTGGTGGCGTGGCACACCATTAGGTCCAGTTGACTTGCAGGCAGTCAGCTTGATACGAGCCATGTCTGGATAAGATAAGATGGATGAGGAGAAAAAGGCTAGCAAGAAAAGGTAAAGGCATACTACCCCAACGAACTTAGAGAGGAAGTTATTATATTAACTTAAGTGAATATGATATAATGCATGAATCGTTCCTACGGAACAAGGCAATGCAATAAATAGATAAGGTACATAGGGCTTAAACATGTTGTCTCACTAGCTAGTGTTGCCATATATAAGACAAGATGAGAGAAGCAATTTGGACTCAAAATAGTCAAGTTTAGTTTGTTTGGACTCAAAGATCTTTTGAAGTTTTTGCAAAACACCGCAACGTTATAGTGAGATGCTCCGATACCACTCTATGGCAGAACGGTCCTAATCCCAAGGCCCACAGGTCCCTGTCAACTTCTGACAGCCGAACCTATGTTCCATGTGACCAAGACTGTTCGTCACTGGGCTGCATTAGTGCCCATCGTCCGCAGGATCATCTCACCTTTTTGGTTGCAGCACTAGATACTTTTGCAAATAACATTGGAATACAGAACGGAAGACTTAAATAACAATAGTTTTACAAACCAAGGTTCCAAATAAGATTAAAGGTGCAGTTATTACAGACCAAGTTCGGATAATAGAAATAGGCAACGAAGCAGAGTACAACAAATTAAAGATACTTGTAATCACCCAGCCCGAGGGTGCACAACTATTCTTCGGCCTCATTGGCCTCTTCTTGGACGATGGTCATGCAGCAGGGCGCAAGACACATCGGGGACTCAGTCATACCTGCAGCATGGGTAACAAACCCTGAGTACTGGGGTACTCAACAAGACTTACCTGACTAAAGAAAAGGAAGAAGACTCAGGAATGAGAGGCTTAGGGTAGTCAAGGTAAGGCTTAAACAAGATCAAGTATTTTGCAGAAAAGCATTTTGTAAACCTTGTTTCTATTTTGGAAAGATTCAAGTATTTCTCAGTTCTTCATTGTTCATGATTCATTTTACCTTTCAAAACATACCTAGTTGAGAACCACTCTCCGTTGACAGTCAGTGACCAAGTCTCCATAACTGAGGAGCAACGTTAATCCGGATAAATAATACTCAGCTGAGGATCCCTATCCACACTGCATATGTAGCACCCAAGCTTGCATATGCCAACTCATCTACCACGATTCCTCCAAGATTGGACTCGGTACTACGCCACCCGGAAGTACAGTACACCACTCATATCCAGGTACGACGACCACCTGGGTACAAGCTACTTCCGCCATCTCTCCACTCCCAGTGCGCGGTTGTCGATCCCAATAAAGGAGTCCTCGGAGCCAGAGCTTTTTGAAGTATGTGAATAGTTACAAGTCTTAGCCAGCAGGCCCCCATACGGATGGTCCCTAATTTTTCTGCCAGGAACCGTACCTTGGTCATATCTCACCCAAGCGTAACAGTTCCGTCAGTTTTTGAACCCTGTCCCGGTCGGTGTCAACTGTTGAGTCCCGGACTACAACATGACGGCACCGTACGCTAGGACAACCTCTCCTCGCTGTTGACTAGGTACGGATCAGATACTTAGCCAACAGTCGGGAGTAAAGCCAAATTCCCATAAATATTCTTTAAGTGATCACACTTTGAAATTGGCATTTTATTGCAAATCTATTATATAGCATCACTAAGCATTTTGCAAATAGTTTTTAAACAGGGCAGGTGGATCTTCTGGTAGAGGTAAACAGTGCAAGTAGTAGGTCATCACACAACTCCTATAACCTAATGCAGTAGTTTAACTCAAAAACATTTTAATAAAACCTTTATAAAAACAAGGAAGGGTTAAATGCACCGGGGCTTGCCTTGAAAAGCAAAGAGAGCAGGCTCGAGGTCGGCAGTGTAGTTGTCGGAGCTCGGAGTCGCCTCGGGGGTCGGTTCGTCAGCAGCTGCCTCGACTTTGACGCCTTCTCCTTCGGTCACTACACGGATGCAATGCTGTATGCTATGAGGATGCCGACATGAACAATACGACACAAGGCAAAACCACAGATTCAAGGAAACAACTATCCAATGTGTAAGAAACTTCTAGAAAAGACACAACGATGCTCGAGACCGACGCGGAGGGCTCGGGCGAGACAGAAACGATCGTCCGTCCGAGGCCTGGCTGGGAGGCTCGGGCGAGACGGAAACGATCGTCCGTCCGAGGCCTGGCTGGGAGGCTCGGGCGAGACGGAAACGCGGGTTCACTCGAGGCCTGGCTCGAGCGAGATGGAGAGTGCGTGCTCGCTCGAGGCTTGGCTCGGGCGAAGCGGTGAGGGTGCGTGTCTGCTCGAGGCTTGGCTCGAGCTAGACGGTGTGTGTGTGAGTCCGCTCGAGGCCTGGCTCGAGCGAGACGGTGAACGTGTGTCCGCTCGAGGTCTGGCTCGAGCGAGATGATGAACGTGTGCTCGAGGCCTGGCTCGAGCTTTGCGCTAGGAAAGCAGAGACCGGGGGGCTTTGAGTGCTCACCACGGGCCGGGAGCGAGGGTCGGCGAGGCGGAACAAGGGTCGAAGGAGGGAGCTCGACGTTGGCGGCGCCTCGGCGGAGCTTCTCGGTGGCGAGCGGCGTTCCGGCGGCTCTGTCCACCAAGAGGGGTTACCGATGTGCGATTAGGAGCGCACCGAGGTGAGGAAAAGAGGGCGGGGGTCGGATGGACGGGAGGAAAAACCCATGGCGACAAATTTTGCTTCTTACCGCGGCAAGACCGTTCGCCGGAGTTGGAGAAGAATCGCTGGCGCCGGCGAAAGGAGGGACGGAGGGGTGAAATTGGTCGCTCAGGAAGGTGGATAAGCTCAAGGCGAAGGCAGCGGCGGCCTCGGCGGGCTCTGGGGTGGTTCGGTGGCTAAGGTTGGCGAGGAGGCGATGGTGGTGGCAATGGCGGGAGCTCGGCGGCTTTTATAACCGCGGGGCGGTGCCGGGAGGGGTCCGGGCGAGAGGTGAGGAGCGTTCGCGTGACATTAGAGGAGGTAGGGAACAGAGTAGGGCGGCTCGGTGCGGGCGGGGAACTCGCAACCGGTGCGGCGGCTTGCCGGCGGCCGGCAGCTGCCCGCTGTCCGCGGTTGTAGGGGAAGAGGAGGGTAGGGTAGGGGACGGCGAGGCTGGGCGGAGGTAGGGGCCGGGAGAACGAGCGCCAGCACTTGGCCGCGCGCGGCACGGGCGCGGATCAACCGGGCTTGACGTGGGCGGCGCTGCGCCGCCAGCGGCCGGGGCCCCCTTGCTACAGATCGAGCACAGAGATGACACCTATTTCCCCATTTTGAATTTTAGAAATTACTCCCAAAAGATGAACTGCACAAGGAAAACTCAAAACACCAAAGTTGCTTAAAACTTTGAGATCTACAACTTTGCTAATATAAACTTTTTCTGAAACTCAAAAGTTTTTGAGATAAATTTTGAAAACCGAAAAGGAAGCAAAATTGAGTTTGAAAGAATTTGGAATTACTTCTGATTTTGTATTGAAACTTTGAAAATCCATAAATACCAAAGTTGTTTCTCTTGACAAGATTTACAACTTTGCTAAAAGGGTCATCTTCAAATTTTGAACAGTTTTGAATTAGAGAAAGAGGGGTAAAACTAGAGTTTGGGAATTTGGGGTTTTTCAAAAGGAATTTAAATTTTATTTTTGATTTTGACCTAGAACTTTGGTCAACAAAGCAAAACCAGAAAAAGGCAAACATAAATGCATGGCAAGAATGATTAATGATTAAAGATGATGACATGTCAGGTTAATTACATTTTAAACACCAGAGGTGTTACAACAACCCCGCTTGGCATTAGTAGATAGCTGCTTTAGCTTCACTCCTTTAGGTATAGTGACTGGACTTGCTACAAGCATTTCCGATGTTGTTGCCAGGGATAGACTCCATAGTCTACTTCTAGTAACAACGTTAGCAAGTGCCAACAAGCATTTCTGGGCCATACCGGGGATAGTTCTTAGCTCTATCTTTAGTGAAGTTAGGAACTACCAACACTTAGTCAGGATAAGCTGCTTAGGCGTGCCGCTAGAGAGCGCAAGGAGTTTAGGCAGAAGTGGGAGGACACGATGAAGGAGTTGGAGTTTGCTAAATCCACCGTGGTCGTGTCGGAGGAGGTTGAGTGTGAGTCGTGCACCAAGCACATGACTGACCTTCTCACTTTGAGAGGTAAGTATGCTGCTTTGGTTGGAGAGGTGGATGAGCTCCGGGCTAGGCCCCAGCTATTGGGTGCGTGCAAGAGTTGTCCAGTCTTGCAATCCGAGTTGGCAGAGAAGAATGCCAAGATTGAGTCTCTTGAGAAGGCCAGCTCGGATAGCACTTGCGTCACGAGGTGTGCTTTGTGTCAGGGTTTGGAGATGGAGATTGCAAATGTGCAGCATGGCAAGATGCAAATCGAGGAGGAAAACACATACCTTCGGACCATCTTGTCATGGGTCTCCTGTAGTGAGCCGCAGCTCGGGATGATGATCTCCCAATTCAAGCGAGCTGCTGGAGGTCCTGGTGTAGGTTTTGCTCCAGGTGTTGATCTTTCTGCTTTTGGGAAGATTGGAGAGTCGAGTGGTCTGAACCCATGTGAGAAGCCCAACTCCACCACTACTCCCAAACTGACCAAGCTTCCACCCAAAGAGCCTGCCAAGCCTACCACCAAGGACGGGGTGTTTGAGGAACCCCCGAGAGCTCCACCCAAAAACCAGCAGTGGGCACCCAAACCAAACCACCTCAAAAACAAGCTGGACACAATGCCACCCATCCAGGAGGAGCTTATGCCACAGAAGGGCAAAGTTATCCAAACCCACAACCGTGAGTACCAACAACCCCCTTTGTGTGCGGTGAGGTACCATTGTGACTACTGTGGGAGAGATGGTCACTTGGGTGAGTTTTGCTACCGGCGCAAGAGAGATGAGCGCCGTGCCAGGGAGATGGACAACCCAGACATGTACCATCGTTTCCATGGTGTACATGTGTTGAACGTCCAGAGGAGAGCTCCGAGGAGAGCAGCTAGGCCTAGAGGTGCAGCACCTCAAGGTCCTAGGTGTCAGGGAGGAGGTGCCCGATGGGGTCCTGACTTTGTAGGATGCGGACCCCGTGGCGGAGGCTTTGTTGAGCGTTTTCCCCCACCGCGTTTCGAGTATCGCGATGGACGCCCTTTCCTTAGAAGACCACGTTTTCCTATGCGTGGTGATCCCTACCCCCGTAGATAGGCTAGGAATGGTTTTTACACTGACCGTTCTTTTGAGCAGCTGGCCCAACACTGGTATTCTTCTTACTTCACTAACCCCAGTGTTGGACCATATGCTCACCCTATGTCTTTTTATTGATGTAGGTAAGATGGTTGGAGGACATTTGGTTGGTGGATTCTGGTTGCTCTCGACATATGACCAGAAACGCCAAGTGGTTCTCCAGCCTTAGCCCTGTTGCCGGAAAGGAGTTTATCACCTTCGGCGACAATAGTAAAGGTAAGGTGTTGTCTCGCGGGTCGGTGCAGGTTAATGAGTACTTTGTGTTGCGTGATGTTGCTCTTGTTTCTAACCTGCATTTTAACTTGCTTTCTGTTTTGCAACTTTTTGATGATGACGATGAGATTCGTTTTAAACCGAATCTCAGTCGTATTTTAGATCCCTAGGGCAATCTTGTATGTTTGATTTCGCCCTTTGGGAAAGTCTTTCGCGCGAATTTCTCGGAGTCGTTTGGTATTTCCTGCTGTCTTTTGGCTAGTCCTTCCTCCTCTGATCTTTGGAAGTGGCATAGGAGGCTCGGTCACTTAAGCTTCGACTTGCTTGCAAGACTTAGCTCACTTGGCCTAATCCGAGGATTGCCCAAGCTGTCGATGGAGAAGGATCTAGTTTGCCATTCTTGTAGACATGGAAAGATGGTTGCCACTCCCCACCATCCAGTGACTAAGGTCATGACTTCGCACCCTGGAGAGCTTTTACACATGGACCTTGTTGGTCCGGCTCGAGTGAGCTCGGTTGGTGGCAAGTGGTATGTTTTGGTTGTTATCGACGATTTTTCGAGATATTCGTGGGTTTTCTTTTTGACTGAGAAGACTGAGACTTTCTCATTTGCTCGCAATCTGATTTTGCGTCTTCAAAATGAGTTCCCTTTGAACTCGATGTGAGCTATTAGAAGTGATAATGGTTCCGAATTCAAGAATTCAGATTTTGAGAAGTTTTGTGACCGCTTGGGTTTGGAGCATCAGTTTTCTTCCCCCTACACACCGCCCCAAAATGGTGTTGTAGAGAGGAAGAATCGGACCCTTGTTGAGATGGTCAGGACGATGCTCGATGAGCATAGGACTCCTAGGTGATATTGGGCTGAAGCTATGAACACTGCATGCTACATTTCAAATCGCATTTTTTTGAGAGCGTTCTTGAAAAAGACCTCTTATGAGTTGCGTTTTGGTAGACAGCCCAAGGTGAGTTATTTTAGAGTCTTCGATTGCCACTGTTTTATATTGAAGAAATGCAACCTGGACAAATTTGAGTCTCGTTCTTCTGACGGTGTATTTTTGGGTTATGGCACTCACACTCGCGCATATCGTGTACTTAACCTTGATACTAACTGAGTCATGGAGACATCAGATGTCACCTTTGATGAGACCCTTGTTTGTCCTTCTTCTCGTTTTGAGCATGCAGGTGATCATGAGGTTGGTGAGCCTCTTTTCGATGATGAGGATGAGGATGCTGAAGGAGTAGATGACCCAGCATCACCTCCACCTGCTGTGCTGCAAAGAGCGGCCTCTACGATGACTCAGGGCCCCGATACCTCTTCTTCCTGGGGGCCATGGGATCCGCCACCCTGAGCGGTACCTTTTGTACCCGGGGAGGCACCAGCTGCTGTTGAGGGGGAGGCTACTTCAGCTCGGGAGGCGCCACGACACATCCAGCGCCACCACCCGCCTCAACAGATGATCGGCAACATCGACGAACGGGTCACTCGGTCCAGGTCACAGCACATCTCTCACTTTGCTCATTCTGCTTTTGTTGCTCATTTTGAGCCCCGAGATGTTGGACACGCTTTGACGGATCCCGATTGGGTCAATGCCATGCATGAGGAGTTAGAAAATTTTGAGCGAAATCGGGTCTGGCATACCACTCAAGACTTTCCCAAAGGGCGAATCAAACATACATGATTGCCCTAAGGATCTAAAATGCGACTGAGATTCGGTTTAAAACGAATCTCATAGTCATCATCAAAAAGTTGCGAAATAGAAAGAAGGTTAAAATGCAGGTTAGAAACAAGAGCAACATCGCGCAACACAAAGTGCTCATTAACCCGCTGTTGACACCAGATTTTCGCACAAGTAAGGATATGACAGATGGGCCCAGCCTGCAGAGGGAGAAGGATTCGGCAGACGACCAGCGGCTACTTGGCTCTCAGATTTTCAGAGTTTATCTGTGCAGTCGGCTATTTCACGAGGCCACGACTCCATTTGGGAGATGCATATGGCAACTAAAGCTGGCTTGCACGGGAAGACACGTGGTGATGGAAGGCACCAAATAATATAGAGTTTATATCTTTCCGTATTCCTTTGTAAAATCGTGATCGTCTAGGATTCGTGTCTTGTCCAGGGTATAAATATAAGCCCTCGACCATTGTAAAACTGTTCACAACCACATCAATACAAACCGGTCTCTGCGCCACCTATTCGAGTCCTTAGTCGTGTCGTCGAGTTCTTCGAGAGGAATCATCGATCTGTCGACCTCCGTAAGTACCAGCAACCTTGCTATCATGTCTAGTATCATGCGGCGGATTTAGATATGGTGCAAGTAGTCTCGTACGTTAAGCTTAGTATCGTGCAGCGGATTTAGGCTTATGACGGGAAGTTTTTGCTTATGCCTTGTATCATGCGGCGGATTGAGTCATGAGTAAAAATAGTTATCGACTCTATTAGATTTGGTAGATCTAATAGATTCATTAAGTTATCATGTGTCGTACGTTTTATTTATTTAATTCATACAACACTTTTGCCCAATCTAGATTGATTCTCATTCGGCTTTGTTGCATGAGTTCGCTTATGCTTTGCTAATCATAAGATCACAATGGCCGAATTGAGATTCAATCTAGATTGTTACATGTTGCGGGTTCATCCATGCCGATCACGTTTAGGCTTTGATAGAACTGGGTACCGTGCGGCAGGTGCAAGTTTTAGATTAGTTTAATCATGCTTTGCTTGTATGTTTCTTCTTCATGGACCCCAATTCAGCTGTTTTTTTGCCGATTTTGGTTAAGCTTACATGAGTAATGAGTACATATAGATCTGTTCAGATATACGTATGCTTTTAGCTTCTTATAATTAGATTGTATCAAGCGGTGGATTAATCTAATTATAAGGAGTGGTGTAGATTTATAGCAAGTGGTATCATGCGGTGGATTAACTTTGCTTGAGTTTATACCTGACGGGTTCATGAAGGCTGGACGTGCGGCAGATCAACTGGATTGGCCTATGCATGTGTTATCTGGATAGATTTATATTTATGAGTTGCCCTGTTATATCTTATTGTTACATATGCGTTCGGCATTCAACATGTTTATGAGCTTTATTTTTATACTTGCCGAATGACATTTATAGACCTGTTTCGACAAACAGCTTTTGAAGGACCAAGAATGCAAAAGCAAGGCGACCAGAGGGGGGGGGTGAATGTGGGAGCCAATCAAATTTCTCTCGAAACTTTGGCCAAGTGTCCCAAAATCAACCCCAAGAAGCACGGACCCAAATCGTGATGCTCACGACCCTTGGAAGAGGGTGGATGATCCCTAGGATCACAGCGGAGCACCACCAAACACAAGCAAAGCAAAGACCAAAAGCTCCGGCTCAAGTTCCCCCTTGGAAAACCGAGTCCTGAACATAGATTGGAGGCTACGTCAAGAAATCTCCAAATACCAATGCTAACAAGTAACAAACATACCTAGAAATGTTTCTTGGTTAACTCTAGGGCCAAACGAGAAGTCCGAAAACCAAGCCAAAAAGCCGGGGCGAAGATTGCACTGAAAAACAACCTTCAGCAGGGTCCCGGACTGTCCGGACCTGGAGTCCCAGACTATCCGCCCAAGGCCGGACTGTCTGCGCCCTGGTGGCGGACTGTCCACCGGTCAGAAGTGCAAAAATGCACAGCTGCTGAAGTCCCCCTGCTCGGTCCCGGACTGTCCGCGCTTTAGCACGGCGGACTGTCCGCCGGTGACTCGAGCCAAGAACAGCAGGGACTGGCCGCGACTGGTCCGAACCAGCCCCGACGCGCGGACTGTCCACGCCCTGAGTGGTGGACTATCCGCGGTCACTCAGGAAGGGCGATTTCGATCGCCCTTCACCCAATCCTTCCCAAAATCGAAACAAATAACAATCCCAAGTTCCCAAACTTGGAGAAGATCATCACGGGGTAGTTAGGAGACTATCCCCAAGAAATCATCCGCTCAAATCGACCAAATCACCGAGAAATCAAAAGGGAAGGTGGATGAACCGAAAAAGCGCCACAAAAACGAAATCGTCCCGATCTATTCGATCATGAGGAGTTAGATGAATTCCTTTGGTCGAAATGACCTCCTCAATGATATGAACAAAATAATTCAAACGGATTTCGCAAAGACGCACTAGAGAGGGAGATCGAGTGACGGGAAAATCACGGAGAAACGAAGAACGCGAAGAACATGAACCAAAACGCGAATCAACACATCGATCTGCAGCCGAAGCGCAAACACACGCTACGATAATGAGGTTACGGCCTCACTTCCTCAAAATCAACAGTATACAGAGGCAAGTCTCTCTGCGGATCTCAGCTAGCTACAGCAGGGGATTGGGAGAGCAAGAAAACCTAAATGCGAAAGTGCAAATGACTGAGATAACTGGGAGGAGGGTGTCTCCCGGCTACTTATCCTAATTCTAGCCTAAGTCTAATTCCTACTCTACCCCTCTCTATTCTAATTACAGAGTGAACCAGCTAAACCCTAGGGTTATTCTGGACCAACTCAGGTGGTAGGTGTATCCGACGGCCACGCCCGCACCACTCGTTAGCGTTGCCTCGACGCAACCTTCCGATTGCCACCACGTGCCACCTCTGCTCTGCACCCCCGGTTTTGTGGCCCAAACCGGGAAACCAGCCTTTTCCAGCCAACCCCCGGTTTTGAGGCCCAAACCGGGAAACCAGCCTCCAAGTCCATCACCTGAGTTTTGTGGCCCAAACTCAGAAACCCACAATGCCCAGGTTTTGAGGCCCAAACCTGGAAACCGTCCTCAGCTCGAGTTTTGTGGCCCAAACTCGGAAACCCGCCGCACGCCCAGGTTTTGTGGCTCAACCTGGAAATCGAGCACCCGAGTTTTGAGGCCCAAACTCGGAAACCGTCCACCCGGTGGTTTTTCCGTGGCTCAACCACCAAACCGGAGCTATAGAGGGGATGCACCGCTCGTGCACCCCGTCCACCGACACATGTCCCCAGGTCCTCGACCCAAGCAACACCGTGCCTCGCAAGTCTCCACTCGTCGCTGTCCCAGGCTGTCAGCCACCACAGCTGATCCTCAGGCCCTCCGGTCCCTCAGTCCAAGCCTCACGTCCGCCCTTCACCGCTCCCGGTCCGTCGGCACGGCACGTCTCTACTTGACCTTCACCTCGCCTTCGATCACTGTCTCCAGGCTCAACACTTGCACAACACAAGCCAAAGAACCTGCGATCAAACGCATTGACAATCACTCATCACACCGAGACCCGGCATACACCCATGTATCCGCAATCTCCCCCTTGATGAGTGCATTGTCAACTACTCACACAAATCATAATGAGAGGAAGAAGAAGGAAGAAGGAGAAGAGAGAACTCGACCAAATGACCCAAAAGCGTAGCAAAGCCGAAGAAGGTCAAGTGGAAGAAGCATAACAACTTGGTCCCCAAAGACATGGGCAATGGCTCGACGCAACCAAGCAGAGCAAAGCTAGCCCTCAAGAAGAGGTAGAACAGGCTCAACACCGCTAGCAAAAACCAATTGGAAACTCCAGAAAAGAGTCTCGACACTAATTGAAGCAGAATGAGAAATCGAAGCAAATGCTAGTCCCTCAAGATAGAGGCACAAAGGCTCAACACAACTAGCAAGGAAACCTCGACACCAATGCCTTTCGGCCAAATACGCTCCAAACCAATCAAAACCGAAATACCCTGAAAATGTTTGCTAGTCCCTCAAGACAGAGGCATAGGCTCAACACAACTAGCAAACTCCCCCTCGAAAAGTGCATGCAACCAGGAACACTCCCCCTTAGGTCCAACATGGGAAGAGCACAAAGATTTGAAAATTTTCTCCCCCTTAACGAAAACTCCCCCTTAGTTGAACACCTAGGAGCATATGATTTGCAATTTCTCCCCCTTAGTTGAAAATGCACTTATCAAGAAAAGGCACCAACAGGCAAAAGAGCAAAGATCTCCCCCTTCCAACATGCATATGAGTCGAAATGCAAGTTAGTAGCTTCAGGCATATAATCAAAAGAGTGCAAAGATGCTCTAAACAGTATAACTCCAATGTCTCAACTAGGCACTCAAATAGCAAAGGCTCGAACTGATCACAAATATGAAATATGAACATATGAGCAAAATGAGCAGTTTTGAGTCAAAAAGGTATTCACCATCAAAATAGCACTACACATGTATAGACATGAGTTCTAAACAAGTGCTAAACATGTATACAAGATGAACTACCCCTAGCAAAGTTCAATCATCATGCCTAAGAATCATGAATAGCATGTGAAATTTCAATTTTAATATCGGAGTTGCAGTGGTGAAATTTCACAAGTTCAAATATTAGCATGTGATTGCGAGAGGTTGAAAGCTTGTCATTGCCTAACTTTTCAACCGAGCGAAGCCTATGCCGAGGCAATCAGAAGCTTAAAGCTACGGTTTCGGTCATACACTACACGGCTCAAGTTTAACTCAAAGTGCAATGAGAAACAGTCTCGATACCGTGATGTGTTGACAAGCAATCCCATCTCGATCTTTTCAATTCACTAAAACTTGGTTTAAATTTTAAAGATGATATGAACAGACCAAGCAAGTGAATGACTCAGAACTAGAGACATAGCAACCTAGCATATATGAAAAGCACGAGTGAACTCAACACATCCTACACATGCTAGTTGCATATCTCAATGGTGAACATTTACAGATTTTATGTACATTAAGCAAATTCACCATTCCAAAATAGCTCAGCTCACAACATGTATGTAACACCCCTGGTGTTACTAATGTAATTAACTTGACATGTCATCATCTTAAGCATTAATCATTTCCTGTGATGCATTTGAATTGCTTAATTGCTATGCTTTAGTCCCTTTTCAAAAACCCTAAAAGCCCAATTCTTCCTCTAAGGGCAAAATGGTAATTTCACCTCTGTGCCTAGTTCTATGTAGTTCTTGTTTGAATTTGATGCCCTGGTGTTTATTGCTTTGATCAAAGTTCTAAAATCAGATTTGATTTGATTGTCCTTTTGCAAAACCCTAAATTCCCAAATCCTGGATTTATTCCCTTTCTGATAACTTTTTCATAATTCAAAATTTTGAGTTGGTTCAAAAAAGAAAAGTTGTGAATCTGACCTAGAGGAACAACTTTGGTATTTACAGATTTCCATGTTTCTATATAAAATTTGAAGTAATTTCAAATTCATTCAAATTCCAGTTTTTGTCCCCTTTTCAGTTTTAAAAATTTATTCAAAAACTATTGAGTTTCAGAAAAAAAAATGTATATTAGCAAAGTTGTAGGTTTTGACAAATGGAACAACTTTCATATATAAGGATTTTCAAGTTTCAGTTTGAAATCCAAAGTAATTTTGATTTGAATCAAATTTGAAAAGTGTCCCCGTTTCTGTTTCTTGTTTATGGTTCAGAAACTATTTGGAATTTGAAAATGTTCATATTGACAAAGTTGTAGATCTCATTTTTCTGAACAACTTTGGTGTTTTGATTTTTTGTTGCCCAGTTCAAATTTTGGAAGTAATTTGCAAAATACAGAGATCAGACAAAAGTCAAACCCTAAGACCTAGCCCTGTTCATCTTCCACCTACAGCTAGGGGGCCCCGGCCGTGGCCGAGCCTCCGGCGTTGCGCGCGCCACGCGTTTGGCAGCCGCTCGTCTGCCCCCGACTTGTCACCCGCGCCCGCGACATCTTTCCGCACCCGCACGCGCGAAGCGCTGACTTCCGCCCCGTCCCCTACTGCTCCAGCGCGTCGCCGCCGCGTGGCCATCGCCGGCGCTGTCTGCGCCCGAGCCCCGGCTGCACGCCCGTCCTCCGCCTGCGCGCAATCGAGAGCGCACGCGTCCGCCGAGCTTATCCACCCCACCTCGAGCTCTCTACCGGCCCCTGGCCGCGGCTATATAAGCCCGCCGGAGCTCCGACCTCCGCACTCACCTCCGCCACCGTGGCCAGACCTCTCCGGAGCTCCCGCCGCTCAACCACCTAGCCCGAAAGCTCCGCCTTGAGCTCGTGAAGCTTTCCCACCCCCCCAATTTCACCTTCCCCGCCTCCAATCGCCCGGCGTAACCCCATCTTCCCAAACTCCGACGGAACCCCGGTGATCTCGGGTTCGTCAAATACTTCCACTCCGGTCACGGATACCTTCTCCCGATCCCTGTGTCAGCTTCCTCGGTTCCGTGCGACTCTAACCCGGCCCTTGCGGTCTCGGGTGTTGAGCAGGATCGCCGGATCGCCGGAGCGCCGCCGCGGTCGTCTCTTCCTCGAGCCTCACCCTCGAGCGCGTGTCGAGCCTCACCCTCGAGCGCGTGTCGAGCCTCACCCTCGAGCCCTGCCTCCGACCCGTGGTAAGCATCCGAAGCCTCCGGTCTCTGCTTCCACTCCGCTTCGCCCGAGCCCAAGCCTCGGCGAGCGCATGCCCTCCGCTTCGCCCGAGCCCAAGCCTCGGCGAGCGCATGCCCTCCGCTTCGCCCGAGCCCAAGCCTCGGCGAGCGCATGCTCTCCGCTTCGCCCGAGTCAGGCCTCGGACGGAGGCTCACTTCTCCGTCTCGCCCGAGCCTCCGGGCCAGGCCTCGGACGAAGCTGTCGCTTCCGTCTCGACCGAGCCCGTCTCGACCGAGCCCCGCGCGATTCGCCCGAGCCCCGCGATTCGCCGAGCCCGGCCTAGAAGGAGCACAGTGCTCTTCTCTTTTTCTGAGAGATGTGAATAGTGTTCTGTTTTCTCTTTTTTGTATGATTTTCTGTGTGCATCCCAAAATTCTGAAATTTTTGTGGTAGACTCTTTATGCTCTGGAGTATTTTATAAAAATATGAAACTTGAGTTTTGTGCAAAGATTTAAAAATGTAAAATTCCCCTTTTAATTGAAAAATGGAGGTTTTGGTATTTTTGGGGAGTGATCTATAACTCCAAAAATCTGGAGATAAATTTTTATGTGCTAGTTATGCCTTTCTGAGTCTCTGGTAAAATTTTGAAGTCTCTTGGAACAAGTTGATTTTTGAGCTTTTATTTAAATAGTTGAATAGTGCCTTTTGTTAATTAAATGTCTAGATTTAATTAAGCACCTTAATGACCTCCAAAAATTATGAAATTTGTTTTGCCATCTGTTTATGCCATAATGAACTTATGGAATTAATTTGGTAATTTTTGGAGCAACTTCATAAAATGACCTTTTAAATAAATTAAGAAAATAGAAAAGGTGGGTTAGGGTTGGTAATAAGTGTTTGATGATGTGATCTTTGGATTGATTGATGTTCATAGACCCCTACCCTTTGGTCTATGATGGTTGTGATGCTATGATTTGATGATGCTTAGGATAAGTATAATAAGGGCTAGTTTTATCAATATTGCTTAAGGAAGAAATGGTTACCTTTTTTGCTCAACCTAGATTTCAATCATGCTTTGTTTAAAAGTAATCTAGAATCAGTAGAATTGTCTTGCACCTTAAGTCCATATCATCATTCTCATGAGCATTCATCTTTGCATCCGTATAGTTGACGAAGAAGGTACCAGAGTCGCGGCCGCTGTTGACGAACCAACTCCCGAGGCGACCCCGAGCTCCGACACCTATACCTACCCCGAGTCTGCTCTTTTTGCCATCCAAGGCAAGCCCCGGTGCATTTAACCCTACCTTGCTTTTATAAATGTTTTCTTTAAATATTTTGAGTTAAACTATTGCATTAGGTAATAGGAGTTGTGTGATGACCTATTACTTGCATAATCTACCCCCACCAAAAGATACACATACCCTTGTTTCAAAACTATTTGCAAAATGCTTAGCAATGCTATTCAATAGATTTGCAATAAAAATGCCAATTTCAAAAGTGTGATCACTTTAAGAATGTTTATGGGAATTTGGCTTTACTCCCGTCTACTGGCTAGTTACCTGATCCGTACCTAGTCGATAGCGTGGAGAGGTTGTCCGAGCGTACGGTGCCGTCATGTTGTAGTCCGGGACTCAACAGTTGACACCGACCGGGACAGGGTTGAAAAACTGACAGGACTATTACGCTTGGGTGAGATATAACCAAGGTATAGTTCTGGCTGGAAAATTAGGGACCATCCGTATGGGGGCCTGCTGGTCAAGACTTGTAACTATTCACATACTACGGAAAGCTCTGGCTCCGAGGAATCCTTTATTGGACCGACAACCGCGCACTGGGAGTGGAGAGATGGCGGAAGTAGCATGTACCCACGTGGGTTAAAGTCCCGGATTGGAGTGGTGTACTGTACTTCCGGGTGGCGTAGGACCGGGCCCAATCTTGGAGGAATCGTGGTAGACGAGTTGGCATATGCAAGCTTGGGTGCTACATATGCAGTGTGGATAGGGATCCTCAGCTGAGTATTATTTATCCGGATTAACGTTGCTCCCCGGTTATGGAGACTTGGTCCACTGACTGTCAACGGAGAGTGGTTCTCAACTAGGAATGTTTTGAAATGTAAAATGAATCATGAACGATGAAGATTTGAGGAATACCGAATCTTTCAAAAATAAAATAAGGTTTACAAAAATGCTTTTCTGCAAAATACTTGATCTTGCTTAAGCCTTACCTTGACTACCCTAAGCCTTCATTCCTGAGTCTTCTCCCTTTTTCTTTAGTCGGGTAAGTCTTGTTGAGTACCCCGTACTCAGGGTTTGTTACCCATGTTGCAGGTATGCCTGAGACCCCGATGTGTCTCGCACCCTGTTGCGTGACCTTCGTCCATGAGGAGGCCGATGAGGCCGATGAGTAAATGTGCACCCTCGGGCTGGGTGTTACATGTATCTTTATGTTATTGCTTCCGCTACGTTGTCTACTTTGAATTTCCCGAACAATGGTTTGTAATAATCGTACTCCTTACCTCATTTGAAACCTCGGTTTGTAAAACTAATGTTATTTAAGTCTTCCGCTCTTTATTCCGATGTTATTTATAAAAGTATGAAATGTTGTAACCGAATTGTGAGATGATCCTGCGGACATTGGGCACTGATGTAGCCCGGTGGCGAACAGGTCTTAATCACATGGAACATGGGTTCGGCTGTCAGAGGTTGACAGGGACACGTGGGCCATGGGATTAGGGTCGTTCTGTCACAGAGTGGTATCGGAGCATCTCACTTTAACGTTGCGGTGTTTCTTTTGCGAAAACTTCAAAAGTTCTTTTGAGTCCAAACAAACTAAACTTGGCTATTTTGAGTCCAAATTGCTTTTCTCATCTTGTCTTTAATTGGCAACACTAGTAGCAGGACATCTATGTATATATTAAGCCTTATATATATGTTAAGCATTGCATTACCTTGTTCCGTAGGAACGATTCATGCATCATGTCATAATCACTTAAGTTAATAAATGAGTTCGTTGGGATAGTGTACCTATACCTTTTCTTGCTAGCCTTTCTCATCTATAACCTCTTGTCCAGAGATGGCTCGCATCAAGCTGACCGCCCGCAAGTCGACTGGACCAAACGGTGTGCCGCGTCACCAGCTGGCGCCACGCACCGGAGAAGAGACTGGAGAATCCTCCAATGGTCGTCGTTTTCCCCGTCGTACCCGCAAACAGCTGAAGGAGGAAATCAAGAATCTGAAGGCTGAGATGGAGAACATGGAGCATGACTTCTATCTTTCCCGCCTGGAGTTTTATGAGGCACGAGCTTCCCTGGAGCAGGCCAATCGGAACACGGTTCGCGCTATCGAGCAGCGCAATGATGTTTGGACCCGCGAAGATGTCACCAGAGCCCAGCTCCATGGACTGCAGCAGTACACCGCCCAGATCGAGCAGTTCAATGATATGCTTCATGAGGAAGTACACCAGCTGCACAACCAGCTCCACCCCGTGATTCCACCAGTTGCTGAGGACCCCGAAGACGGAGTCGTGGAGGAACCTGAAGTGGAACACGAGCCCGATCAGAATGAGGAAGTGGAACCTGCTGAAGATGTCCACGTTGAAGATGAAGATGAGGAGGAAGAGCCTGAGCTTATCATCGAGGATGATGATGATGACGAAGAGTTGATCTTCATCGATGACGACTAGACCCCTTGTGTCTGTACCATCTGCTTACCTAAAACCTTAGACTAGGTTTGGGGGCGTTAGTCTGTCTGTTGCCAAGTCTGGCATGTATCTTTCTTTTCGTACCTTTTCCCCTTATCAGTCTGTTGTCATCTTTATCAAGCCAGCTATCTTTGTATCAGTGAAGTTATCAATCAAGTCGTTTCAGAACCTTTATCCATATATGCTGAGTTCCGAGTTGCTTATACAGATGCCTGTGAACACCCGTACCGGAGCCGGAGGTGCTGGAGATGACCGTCTCCCAAACCCTCCACCTGTACCAGCTACCCTAGCAGATGCCATTGCAGCCTTGGCCGCCGCTGCCAATCTGATGGCTCAGAATCAAGGACAGCAGAATGTTGGTCACCGTGGTCGTCACAACCAAGAGACCACCTATGTGGATTTCACTGAAACCCGTCCACCGGTTTTCACCAGAGCCGATGAACCCCTCGAAGCTGACGATTGGCTCCGCACCATGGAGCAGAAGTTTGGTCTCATCCGATGCACTGAAATCCAGAAGCCCCGGTTTGCTTCGCAGCAGCTTCGTGGCCCAGCAAGTGCTTGGTATGCCAACCTCTTGGCTGCCCAACCTGAAGGTCATGAGTTGACCTGGGAAGAGTTCCGCACCGCTTTCCGCGCACACCACATCCCATCAGGTCTGATGAAGATGAAGCTTGATCAGTTCCTAGCCCTGCAGCAGAAGGACTCCACAGTGATGCAGTATGTGGGTCAATTCAACCATCTGAGTCAGTATGCAGCGGAATATGTCAACACGGATGAGAAGAAGAGAGACTGTTTCCTTAGGGGATTGCACCCTAAGATCCGCAGAAGCATGTCCAACAACCTGACCGGTTCTTATCATGAGGCTGTTGACCGGGCAGTTGCTTTTGAAGAGAGTAACCGTCAGTACCAAGAGGAGAAGAGGAAGAAGAAAGCAGGATCTAGCAGCCACTCTGGCAATCACAAGCGCCAGAGGGTCATATATCATCCTAGTCACCACCACAACCGTCCACCTTACCCTCACCAGCAAGTGGTTGTCCGTACCGCGGCTACCACCCACAACGCCAACCAACAAAGTGCCACTCAGCCGAACGCCCCAGGTGTTCGTATCACCACCCCACAAACCGCCTATAATCATCCCTGCTTCAACTGTGGTCAACTTGGCCACTGGTCTCGTGAGTGCCCAAAGCCCAAGAAGCCTGCTCAGAACTTTCAGAAGGGTCCCGGAGGACCACAGCAGCAGCAACACCGTGCTTCACAGCAACAAGTGCAGAAGGGCAAGTTCGTCAAGAAGCACGGGCAAGTCTACTACACCACTGTCAGCGATATTCCAGAAGGGGAGCCCGTCATGATCGGTAGGTTTCCCGTTGCCAATCATCCTGCAGTTGTGTTGTTTGATTCTGGTGCATCGCATTCTTTCATCAGTCGTACCTTCGTCTCTAAGCATGACATATCAATTGGGGAGTTGAAAGAAAGTTTTTGCATTTTATCGCCTGGAGGGCGTATAATCACCAAAGAGGTGGTTCGCAGTATACCAGTGATGTTGGGAAATCATGCGTTCCCTACCACCATGATAGTGTTGAAAGATCAGGTGATAGATGTCATCCTAGGCATGAATTGGATGTGTCAGTATAAAGCCATGATCGACATCTTGAATAGAGTTGTGAGAGTGGATATTCCTAACAGTACCGCCAAACTCCTTCTCCAACTTCCTATGCCTTCAAAACCAGCTACCACACAGCTAAATGCTACCTATGATCAAGGGATCCGAGACATCCCTGTAGTCTGTGAGTTCCCTGATGTCTTTCCTGAAGACTTACCTGGTCTACCTCCTGACCGTGATGTTGAGTTTGCCATAGAGCTAAAGCCCGGGACTGCTCCCATATCCCGCAGAGCTTATCGTATGCCTCCCAGAGAGTTGGCAGAACTAAAAATCCAATTACAAGATTTGTTGGACAAGGGTTTCATTCGCCCAAGCTCGTCTCCTTGGGGCTGTCCTGCAATCTTTGTAAAGAAGAAAGACAAGAGTCTCAGACTTTGCGTTGATTATCGCCCACTCAACGAAGTCACCATCAAAAACAAATACCCCTTGCCTCGTATCGATCTTCTGTTTGACCAGTTAGCTGGGGCCAAGGTCTTCTCTAAGATTGACCTCAGATCTGGTTACCACCAAATAAAAATCCGTCCTGAAGATATTCCTAAAACAGCTTTCACCACCAGATACGGCCTATATGAGTACTTGGTCATGTCCTTCGGTTTGACCAATGCCCCTGCTCATTTCATGTACCTCATGAACTCTGTGTTCATGCCAGAGCTTGATAAATTCGTGGTCGTGTTCATTGACGACATCCTTGTCTACTCAAAAACCCCTGAAGATCATGCTGAACATCTTCGTATCATTTTATCCCGTCTCAGAGACCATCAGCTCTATGCTAAGTTCAGTAAGTGTGAATTCTGGTTGGATCAGATACAGTTTCTTGGCCATGTCCTATCCGCAGAAGGTGTGTCAGTCGACCCCGGAAAAGTGTCAGATATCCTGGATTGGAAGCCACCTACCTCTGTTCACAAGGTCCGCAGTTTTATGGGAATGGCTGGATATTATCGTCGATTCATCCCAGATTTCTCCAGAATTGCCAAGCCTATCACCGAGTTGCTGAAGAATTCTGTGAAGTTCTTTTGGTCACCAGCTTGTGAACAAGCTTTTCAGACTTTGAAGAAGTTGTTAACCACGTCACCAGTGCTAGCTCAGCCGAACGTCGAAAAGCCCTTTGATGTCTACTGTGATGCATCTGGTACTGGTTTGGGTTGCGTGTTGATGCAAGAAGGAAGAGTGATCGCTTATGCCTCGCGGCAGCTTAAGCAACATGAGGAAAATTATCCAACTCATGATCTTGAGTTAGCAGCAGTGGTTCATGCCTTGAAGATATGGCGTCATTATCTGTTGGGCAGTACCTGCAATGTGTACACAGATCACAAGAGCCTGAAGTATATCTTCACCCAAGAAGAGTTGAACATGAGGCAGCGAAGATGGCTTGAGTTAATCAAGGACTATGATATCGAAGTGCATTACCATCCGGGAAAGGCGAATGTGGTCGCCGATGCACTCAGTCGCAAGTCATACTGTAACTGCCTGGTTATGAAATCCTATGAATCTTCCCTATGCTATGAACTAGAGAAGCTGGGTATTGAAATGGTTCCACAAGGAAGTCTAGGCAATGTCAGAGTAGAAACCTCTATCAGAGAACAGATCATAGCTACACAGAAAGATAACCCCGGAATCAAGCACATCAGCGAAAAGGTTCGAGCTGGAAAAGCCGACTGTTTCAGGATTGATGATGAAGGAGTGGTATGGTTCAAGAACCGTCTGGTAGTTCCCAAGGTACCTGAGCTGAGACAGATAATCCTTGATGAAGCACACTCAACCAGATTTGCCATCCATCCTGGCAGCAACAAGATGTACCAAGACTTGAAGCAGCAATTCTGGTGGACAAAGATGAAGATTGAGATCGCCCGATATGTCGCTCAGTGCGATACCTGCCAGAAAGTCAAAGCTGTACATATGAGGCCCGGAGGAGAGCTGCAACCTTTGTCAGTACCTGGTTGGAAATGGGAGGATATCAGTATGGATTTTATCAATGGGTTACCCAAGACTCAAAAGGGATTCGATTCCATTTGGGTGATAGTGGACCGTCTCACGAAGCAAGCTCACTTCCTACCGGTCAAAACAAGTTATACCGCCCCAACTTATGCCACCTTGTACAAGAACAACATAGTGAAACTCCATGGCATACCCAAGACCATCATCTCAGATCGTGGTACTCAGTTTGTCGCTAAGTTCTGGAAAGCGTTCCATGCCTCACTTGGAACCAAGCTATTGTATAGCACGGCTTATCATCCGCAGACTGATGGACAGACTGAGAGAGTCAACCAAGTGTTAGAAGATATGTTGAGAGCCTGTGTGCTTACCTTCGCAGATACTTGGGATCAGTGTTTGCCCTTGGCAGAGTTCTCATATAATAACAGTTACCAAGAGAGCATCAAAATGGCACCCTTTGAAGCACTGTACGGCCGCCGTTGTCGTACACCTCTCAGTTGGTCTGAACCCGGAGAAAGGGAATTCTTTGGAGTTGATCTAGTAAAAGATATGGAAGAGAAAGTCAAGCAAATACAAGAAAACATGAAGATTGCACAGTCTCGACAGAAAAGTTATGCTGACAAGAGACGTCGACCTCTGCAGTTCGAGATCGGGGATTATGTGTACCTGAAGGTCTCACCCACCAAAGGAGTCACTCGTTTTGGAGTCAAAGGAAAGCTAGCACCCCGCTACATTGGTCCCTTTGAGATTCTGGATCGTTGTGGCAAGGTCGCTTACAAGCTAAGTTTGCCCGATCATCTTTCAGCAGTTCATAATGTGTTTCATGTCTCCCAACTCAAGAAGTGTCTCCGAGTACCTGAACATATGGTTGAAGTTGAAGGCGTTGAGCTAGAACCAGATCTGTCATACTCGGAATATCCTGTCCGTGTGTTGGATCACAAGGATCGTGTTACCCGAAGAACCACCACAAGATGGTATAAGATCCAGTGGAACCAGCACTCTGAAGAAGAAGCCACTTGGGAATCTGAAGATTTCTTAGCAAAGAACTATCCGGACTTCCTCGAATCTCTATAAGTGTGAGTTTCCTCTTTTGTTCTTTAAACGACGCGGAATCTCGGGGCGAGATTTCTTTTAGGAGGGAGGGTTGTAACACCCCTGGTGTTACTAATGTAATTAACTTGACATGTCATCATCTTAAGCATTAATCATTTCCTGTGATGCATTTGAATTGCTTAATTGCTATGCTTTAGTCCCTTTTCAAAAACCCTAAAAGCCCAATTCTTCCTCTAAGGGCAAAATGGTAATTTCACCTCTGTGCCTAGTTCTATGTAGTTCTTGTTTGAATTTGATGCCCTGGTGTTTATTGCTTTGATCAAAGTTCTAAAATCAGATTTGATTTGATTGTCCTTTTGCAAAACCCTAAATTCCCAAATCCTGGATTTATTCCCTTTCTGATAACTTTTTCATAATTCAAAATTTTGAGTTGGTTCAAAAAAGAAAAGTTGTGAATCTGACCTAGAGGAACAACTTTGGTATTTACAGATTTCCATGTTTCTATATAAAATTTGAAGTAATTTCAAATTCATTCAAATTCCAGTTTTTGTCCCCTTTTCAGTTTTAAAAATTTATTCAAAAACTATTGAGTTTCAGAAAAAAAAATGTATATTAGCAAAGTTGTAGGTTTTGACAAATGGAACAACTTTCATATATAAGGATTTTCAAGTTTCAGTTTGAAATCCAAAGTAATTTTGATTTGAATCAAATTTGAAAAGTGTCCCCGTTTCTGTTTCTTGTTTATGGTTCAGAAACTATTTGGAATTTGAAAATGTTCATATTGACAAAGTTGTAGATCTCATTTTTCTGAACAACTTTGGTGTTTTGATTTTTTGTTGCCCAGTTCAAATTTTGGAAGTAATTTGCAAAATACAGAGATCAGACAAAAGTCAAACCCTAAGACCTAGCCCTGTTCATCTTCCACCTACAGCTAGGGGGCCCCGGCCGTGGCCGAGCCTCCGGCGTTGCGCGCGCCACGCGTTTGGCAGCCGCTCGTCTGCCCCCGACTTGTCACCCGCGCCCGCGACATCTTTCCGCACCCGCACGCGCGAAGCGCTGACTTCCGCCCCGTCCCCTACTGCTCCAGCGCGTCGCCGCCGCGTGGCCATCGCCGGCGCTGTCTGCGCCCGAGCCCCGGCTGCACGCCCGTCCTCCGCCTGCGCGCAATCGAGAGCGCACGCGTCCGCCGAGCTTATCCACCCCACCTCGAGCTCTCTACCGGCCCCTGGCCGCGGCTATATAAGCCCGCCGGAGCTCCGACCTCCGCACTCACCTCCGCCACCGTGGCCAGACATCTCCGGAGCTCCCGCCGCTCAACCACCTAGCCCGAAAGCTCCGCCTTGAGCTCGTGAAGCTTTCCCACCCCCCCAATTTCACCTTCCCCGCCTCCAATCGCCCGGCGTAACCCCATCTTCCCAAACTCCGACGGAACCCCGGTGATCTCGGGTTCGTCAAATACTTCCACTCCGGTCACGGATACCTTCTCCCGACCCCTGTGTCAGCTTCCTCGGTTCCGTGCGACTCTAACCCGGCCCTTGCGGTCTCGGGTGTTGAGCAGGATCGCCGGATCGCCGGAGCGCCGCCGCGGTCGTCTCTTCCTCGAGCCTCACCCTCGAGCGCGTGTCGAGCCTCACCCTCGAGCGCGTGTCGAGCCTCACCCTCGAGCCCTGCCTCCGACCCGTGGTAAGCATCCGAAGCCTCCGGTCTCTGCTTCCACTCCGCTTCGCCCGAGCCCAAGCCTCGGCGAGCGCATGCCCTCCGCTTCGCCCGAGCCCAAGCCTCGGCGAGCGCATGCCCTCCGCTTCGCCCGAGCCCAAGCCTCGGCGAGCGCATGCTCTCCGCTTCGCCCGAGTCAGGCCTCGGACGGAGGCTCACTTCTCCGTCTCGCCCGAGCCTCCGGGCCAGGCCTCGGACGAAGCTGTCGCTTCCGTCTCGACCGAGCCCGTCTCGACCGAGCCCCGCGCGATTCGCCCGAGCCCCGCGATTCGCCGAGCCCGGCCTAGAAGGAGCACAGTGCTCTTCTCTTTTTCTGAGAGATGTGAATAGTGTTCTGTTTTCTCTTTTTTGTATGATTTTCTGTGTGCATCCCAAAATTCTGAACTTTTTGTGGTAGACTCTTTATGCTCTGGAGTATTTTATAAAAATATGAAACTTGAGTTTTGTGCAAAGATTTAAAAATGTAAAATTCCCCTTTTAATTGAAAAATGGAGGTTTTGGTATTTTTGGGGAGTGATCTATAACTCCAAAAATCTGGAGATAAATTTTTATGTGCTAGTTATGCCTTTCTGAGTCTCTGGTAAAATTTTGAAGTCTCTTGGAACAAGTTGATTTTTGAGCTTTTATTTAAATAGTTGAATAGTGCCTTTTGTTAATTAAATGTCTAGATTTAATTAAGCACCTTAATGACCTCCAAAAATTATGAAATTTGTTTTGCCATCTGTTTATGCCATAATGAACTTATGGAATTAATTTGGTAATTTTTGGAGCAACTTCATAAAATGACCTTTTAAATAAATTAAGAAAATAGAAAAGGTGGGTTAGGGTTGGTAATAAGTGTTTGATGATGTGATCTTTGGATTGATTGATGTTCATAGACCCCTACCCTTTGGTCTATGATGGTTGTGATGCTATGATTTGATGATGCTTAGGATAAGTATAATAAGGGCTAGTTTTATCAATATTGCTTAAGGAAGAAATGGTTACCTTTTTTGCTCAACCTAGATTTCAATCATGCTTTGTTTAAAAGTAATCTAGAATCAGTAGAATTGTCTTGCACCTTAAGTCCATATCATCATTCTCATGAGCATTCATCTTTGCATCCGTATAGTTGACGAAGAAGGTACCAGAGTCGAGGCCGCTGTTGACGAACCAACTCCCGAGGCGACCCCGAGCTCCGACACCTATACCTACCCCGAGTCTGCTCTTTTTGCCATCCAAGGCAAGCCCCGGTGCATTTAACCCTACCTTGCTTTTATAAATGTTTTCTTTAAATATTTTGAGTTAAACTATTGCATTAGGTAATAGGAGTTGTGTGATGACCTATTACTTGCATAATCTACCCCCACCAAAAGATACACATACCCTTGTTTCAAAACTATTTGCAAAATGCTTAGCAATGCTATTCAATAGATTTGCAATAAAAATGCCAATTTCAAAAGTGTGATCACTTTAAGAATGTTTATGGGAATTTGGCTTTACTCCCGTCTACTGGCTAGTTACCTGATCCGTACCTAGTCGATAGCGTGGAGAGGTTGTCCGAGCGTACGGTGCCGTCATGTTGTAGTCCGGGACTCAACAGTTGACACCGACCGGGACAGGGTTGAAATACTGACAGGACTATTACGCTTGGGTGAGATATAACCAAGGTATAGTTCTGGCTGGAAAATTAGGGACCATCCGTATGGGGGCCTGCTGGTCAAGACTTGTAACTATTCACATACTACGGAAAGCTCTGGCTCCGAGGAATCCTTTATTGGACCGACAACCGCGCACTGGGAGTGGAGAGATGGCGGAAGTAGCATGTACCCACGTGGGTTAAAGTCCCGGATTGGAGTGGTGTACTGTACTTCCGGGTGGCGTAGGACCGGGCCCAATCTTGGAGGAATCGTGGTAGACGAGTTGGCATATGCAAGCTTGGGTGCTACATATGCAGTGTGGATAGGGATCCTCAGCTGAGTATTATTTATCCGGATTAACGTTGCTCCCCGGTTATGGAGACTTGGTCCACTGACTGTCAACGGAGAGTGGTTCTCAACTAGGAATGTTTTGAAATGTAAAATGAATCATGAACGATGAAGATTTGAGGAATACCGAATCTTTCAAAAATAAAATAAGGTTTACAAAAATGCTTTTCTGCAAAATACTTGATCTTGCTTAAGCCTTACCTTGACTACCCTAAGCCTTCATTCCTGAGTCTTCTCCCTTTTTCTTTAGTCGGGTAAGTCTTGTTGAGTACCCCGTACTCAGGGTTTGTTACCCATGTTGCAGGTATGCCTGAGACCCCGATGTGTCTCGCACCCTGTTGCGTGACCTTCGTCCATGAGGAGGCCGATGAGGCCGATGAGTAAATGTGCACCCTCGGGCTGGGTGTTACATGTATCTTTATGTTATTGCTTCCGCTACGTTGTCTACTTTGAATTTCCCGAACAATGGTTTGTAATAATCGTACTCCTTACCTCATTTGAAACCTCGGTTTGTAAAACTAATGTTATTTAAGTCTTCCGCTCTTTATTCCGATGTTATTTATAAAAGTATGAAATGCTGTAACCGAATTGTGAGATGATCCTGCGGACATTGGGCACTGATGTAGCCCGGTGGCGAACAGGTCTTAATCACATGGAACATGGGTTCGGCTGTCAGAGGTTGACAGGGACACGTGGGCCATGGGATTAGGGTCGTTCTGTCACAATGTACTAGTGATCAGAAAGAGCATAAGCTACAGGCATCAACATAAGCATCGGAGCATACTACATAGAGCATAGTTACATTCTAGTGATTATAAACATGAAGCTCAGAATGTAAATGCGTATGCTAAAATGCAAAAGAAAAGAAAGACAAATGAAAAGAGTCAGTCTATTATACAAGAACCAAAATGTTTCCCCCATCTAAAAGGGGAAACACACACCAAGCTCACCCCTCAACCTATTAAAGGTTGATTCGTCTAAAGGCTTGGTGAAAATATCAGCCAGTTGATGATGAGTATCGACATGGCGAAGGTCGATATCACCCTTCTCCTGGTGGTCTCGCAAAAAGTGAAAGCGCACATCAATGTGTTTGGTCTTCGAGTGAAGCACGGGGTTCTTAGCAACTCTAATAGCACTCGTACTGTCACAAAGCAAAGGCACGTGAGAAAAGCTTAGACCAAAATCACGCAAAGTGGCCATCGTCCAAAGCAACTGGGAACAACAGCTAGCTGCAGCAACATATTCAGCCTGTGTGGTAGACTGAGCGACACTAGACTGCTTGCGAGAAGACCACGATACAAGAGAAGAACCAATAAACTGGCAAGTCCCAGAAGTGGACTTGCGCTCAATACGGCAACCAGCAAAATCGGCATCCGAATAACCGCAAAGGGAGAGGGTGGAGGAAGCAGAATACCAAATCCCGAACTCAGGTGTAACACCTCAGGTGTTTACATGAATAAAATTTTTCCATGACATCATAAGCATTTCATAGCATCATGTGCTAGCTCACTTTGAGATGCATTCACTAAAATGAGTTTAATTCCTAATAAGTGAGCATTTTTGTTTATGCTTGTGTTGTAACTCAAAACCCTAATTTGGAATGTCATTATGAAATAACTTGTGTTCATTCCTATTTTGACTAAAGTCATGTAAAGGCATGAAACCAAGTTCAACACTTCAAAAGGATACAAAATTCATTTAGCTTAAAAATGGGAAAATCATTAAATTCTTATATAACTTATTTAGCCCTTTCTGGTTAACTCAAAATCAATGCATATTTAGGGGTTGACCCTAAAAGCTTTTTGGCAGATCTTGAGAAGAGGTACAACTTTGGTATTCAAAGTTTTCAAAGTTTATGTACAAAATTTAAAGTAATTTTACTTCTACTACAAAACCCTAAATCTGTCCCCTTTTCAAATTTCCAATTTGCTTTGGATTTGTACTGTTTTGATTCAATTGACCTTTTTCCAGTTGAAATCAGCCATAGGTTGTTAAAGCAAAGTTGTACAACTTTTCAAACTCTACCTTTCATACATTGACAAAATTTGAAGTTGTTCTGGAAATTTGAAAGTAATTTTGAATTCAGTTTGGTCCACTTTTGATCTTTTAACCTTATTTCAAAATCTAAATAAAATTTGACTTTGATTCTTGAAACAAAGTTGTAGAATCTAAAGTTTGGAGCAACTTTGGTTTTGGGAGTTTTTGCTGTACAGTACAAATATCTAGAGAAATAGAAAAGGGGGAAAAACCGGTGCTACAGTAATCTGGGAGAAGGGGGATAAAGAGCAGATCATGTGCTCTGCCCTTGGCCGTCGTGTCGCCGCCGCCGTAGCCGAGCACCTCCGCCCGGCTCCACGTGTCCGGCCACGCAGCTGCTTGCCGCTCTGCGTCATCCCGTGCGGTGGCAAGCTCTGGGAGCTTCCCCACCTTCTCTTCATCCGCATCCGCCACCTCCCCTCCTGCTCTATTTTCCACCCGGCTGCGACGAGCTCCTTCTCCACCGTTGCCATGTCTCTGCCATCTCTATTTTCCCAGTTGCTTCGCCCAACTCTTCTGCTTCTCCTGAGCTAGTTGCCTCAAGCCCTAGTGCTTGCAATCGCCACCGCCATCGTCTTCTTCCTCACTGCCGGCAGGAAGCCGCCGTGAGTGCCTTAGTCGTGCGCACGGTAAGCCAAGGTATCTCCGGTCTTTTTGATCAGTGTTTTGGCTTCGTATGGTGTTGTGGCTCATGCTCGGCATGCTTTGGAGGTCGCTAACGCTCTGGCTTGAGCAGTCCACGACGGTTGCTGTCGGCCCAAGCCTCGTCATCGCCGTCGTTGTCGCCAACCTTGGTCCAGTGCTCCGCGAAGCAAGGCAAGGTGAGCACCGTAGTCGTTTTGAGCTCCTTGTTATGTTGCGCTTCCTAGTTTGGTCTCTACCGGGCCATCGTAGTCGGTCCACGTGACTTGCCACCGGCGCAAGCGCCGCCATGGCTGCCAGCATGGACCAGGTTGCTCCGAGTTGTCCCTGAGCAAGTGGGGGTGCGCAGCGTGATCGTTGCACATCCTTGAGTAGGAAGCCACCCTCGGTTAGGTTTCTACCGCGTTGGCTTAGGTAGTCCGCATGGGTTGCCATCGGCGCGGGCACCGCCATGGCCGCCACCATAGTCTGTCATGCTCCGAGCCTTCACGAGCAAGTTTGGGTGCACCTCGTGATCGCTACAAGTTCCTCCGTATGTATCCACCCTTGGTAAGGTCTCTACCGAGCCCTAACAACCGGAGCGCGGTGTCGCCATCATGTCTGCCATGGCCGAGCCGCCATGGCCGCTGACAGCTCAAGGTCATGGAGGTGCGAGGGTTAGTGAAAGGTGGAATCGATGCGCGCGATCCAGGTGAGGGCGTGGGAGGCCTCGCCGTCGCCGGAGACCTCGCCGACGATGAGGTTGGAGGCCGGTCAACGTGGGTGCGCGTTCGGTCAAAGCCTTCGGCTCCTGGCCTCAGCGTGAGGCGGAAAAAGATCTGCTGACCTCGGCGCGAGGTGGAGAAAGACCTGCGGGCCTCGGCGCGAGGCGGAGATCTGCGGGCCTCGGTCGAGATGGAGAAAAAACCGCTGGCCTCGGCACGAAGCGGAGAGAGAGGACGCTGACACCTGGGACTCGGCTATCTGTGGCCGTGGGCCGAAGATGGGCCGAGCCCAGTAAGGAGAGGTGAAACGTTTTTCTTTTTCTATTTTGGTTGAGTAGTGTTGTGTTCTGTCTTTTTGATATCTTTTTGTAGGAAGCTCCAAAAATTGTGAAAATTTTTTTGTATAGCTTTCTCAAGCTGCCTAATATTTAAGAAAAATATAAAACTTGAGTTTTGAACAAATTTTGAAACTGAGTTAAATATGACTTTTAAATAATAAATGATCTTTAATGATTTTTGTAGGCCTATTTAAAGGTCCAAAAATCATGAAACTATTTTGTCACTTGTTTTAGATGAAAAGGTATCCTCACAAAATTTTTGAGCTCTGTTGAAGAAAATAATTTGATTCGTATTTATATGCTTTAATTAATCTTTTAAATAGTTATAGCTTGGAAAATTTCCATCTTTACCATGATCATGTCATAAGCATTCCATTAAGCATGCACTCCTTTATCGTGTAGCTTCCGAAGTAAGCGAGTGTCCGGACGAAGTTGATCCGGAAAGTTCAGGGTGTCTAGTTGACCCAAGTTATCAGCAGTTCCAGACTCTTCCCTGCAACGAAGGCAAGCCCCGGTTCATTTAACCTTTTCCTTGAATTTAGAATTACACTTACTTTCGATAACTCGATGCATAAAATGTTTATCAAATAAATGCTTTATACCTGTTGATGCATGATCAACCTTGTTATCGATATATCATTCCTTGATACCTGCTTTACACAAATAATAGAAATGCTTAACCTTGCTTTCTCACGCTTCCGATAAATGTTTTCAATATTTATCGTTTTAGAATGATAATGATGGTTAAGACCAGACGGGCACCTGCATCGATCCTTGGATTAGGTGCAGGGTAACCCGGATGTGTCGATTAGGGTTAACCGTTGTTGGCCTGCTAGATTGAGAAACTGTGAAGTACCGATCATATGCTACGGTAAGCCCTACCTTGGTGGTTCTTAAATGAGAACGGCTAATCGCGCACTGGGAGTGGAGAGATGGCGGGAGTACTAGCTACCCTCGTGGGTTAAAGTCCCGGATTGGAGGTGTACAAGTACTCTCGGGTGGCGCGGACCCGGTCTTGTTTGGAGGATCCGAGGTTGGGGTTGGTATATGTGTGATCACGGGTCTACATATATCGTATGATCGTGGAAAACTCCCAGATCTGGTTGAATCGATTCGAATCGTCGTGCTCCTCGGTTATGGAGACTCAATCTTTCGACCCGCACCGTAGAATGGAAATGAAACTGGTTTAAAGAAAGAATGATGATGATCTTTCACTAATGTTTACTTACAGTTTTTTTACCAAGTACTTAAATGATTAAGTAAAATTTGGATCTAGAACTACTGTAGTAAGCTTTTATGCAAATGAAAATTCTGTTGAGCCTACCCAAGCCAGCATACCTGTTCTTCTCTTCTCTTGTCGGGTCAGCCTTGTTGAGTACCTTTGTACTCAAGGTTTGTTAAACCCCTGTTGCAGGTGTCTATCACGAGCAGCCTTGCTTTGAGGCTTGCTGCGTGACAGTTGTTGAAGAAGATATGTCCGGGGAGGAGTAATGCAACCCTTAGGCGGGGTTGTTTGTGTGAAATATTGTTATCTTAATGTTATCTCCACTGTTTAGAGTAAAGTTTGAAACTATGGTTTGTAATAACAACTTAAGTTTGAACACCTGGTTTGTAAAACATATGGTATAATACTTCCGCACTTTTATCTCCGATGTATATTATTTGTGAAATGTTGTAATACTGCAATGACTCTTGCAATGATCTTGGGAAGGTAAGGAAACGTGGATGAATCGGGTTACCCGATGACACGTGGTGGGTCTTTTGGGCTACTAGGGCACAGTGTATAACCGTCTAAGGTCTGTAGGACAAGGACAGGTACACATGGGCCTTAATAATCCAGGAGGTTCCGTCACATCAGGTGTGAAACGAAGGTACCTGAATATGCGCTTTACCACCTGACGGTGAGAAGTGCGCAGCGACGTCTGAAAGCGCGCGCACAGACACACCGCGAACTGGATGTCCGGGCGTGTCGCCGTCAGGTAGAGCAGCGACCTGATCATGCTTCGGTACTCCTTCTGGTCCACTGCTTCTCCATCCTTGTCCGCATCCAGGGCAGTCATCGTCGACATGGGTGTTGGAAGAGGCTTGGCCTCACCCATATCGAACCGCTTCAGCAAGTCTTTGGTGTACTTGCCCTGGTGCACAAACGTCCCCTCTCGGGATTGCTTAATTTGCAACCCGAGAAAAAATGTCAGCTCGCCCATCATGCTCATCTCGAACTCCCTGCTCATAGTATCTGCAAACTTGGCAACCAAAGCGTGAGAAGAACCACCGAAAATGATATCATCCACGTAAATCTGGACCAAGAGTGTGTCTTTGCCTTGCCTGAGGAGAAAGAGCGTCTTATCTACACATCCCATTTTAAAACCCTTAGCAAGCAAAAAGGTTTTCAACCTATCATACCAGGCTCTAGGGGCTTGTTTCAAACCATATAAAGCTTTGTGAAGTTTAAAAACTTGGTTTGGAAACTTGGGATTTTCAAAACCGGGGGGTTGCTCAACATAAACTTCCTCTTCTATGTAGCCGTTTAAGAAGGCACTCTTGACATCCATTTGAAAAAGTTTGAAACCTTTGGATGCAGCAAAAGCCAAGAGTATCCTAATAGCCTCCAAACGAGCTACAGGAGCAAAAGTCTCCACATAGTCTATCCCCTCCTTCTGAATACACTCGGCATATGTGGTACGCAAGAGCTCAATCTCCTTTTCAAGGTTGGCACTCATATCATTGTGCTCAACCAACTTGGTGCTCATATCATCGCGCAAAACCTTCAAAGCCAAAACTTCTTTTTCCAAATCAATGCATGATGTGCAAATGAAATCGGTGGAAGAAACATCACCATTCACATCAAGCAAAGAATCATGAATAGCATTAGAAGTAAGGCAAGCATTTTTATTCAAAGAGCACAAGCTACAAGGCCTAGCATTTATCTCATCAATTTCAGCCCTAGCATGCTCAAGATCATCTACACATGTGGAGTGAGTCAATTTTAGTTCATCTATTTCAGCATGTAAAGACTCACAAGAAACACATGGTGCAACAGCTTTTGACCTAAGCAAGGCTATTTCAGATTTAGCACGAACATGATCCTTGCGCAAGTCAAAGCAAACAAGACATGGTATGGAAGCATTTGATTTTAACATTTCATTTTCAGATTTTAAGCTAGCAAGCGAAAAGCATAGCTCATCATTCTTCCTAACCATGTCACTACAAGAGGTGCAAGGCAAAGATGCACTAGACTTCCAATGCAAAAGGCCACATTTTAACCTAGCAATAGAGCATTTCAACTTCTTGATCTTTCTATGCAAGGTATCACAAAGCTCATCATATCTCAAGTTGTCATCACAGCAAGCTTCAAATTGCTGGGATAAAATCCCAAGACAAGCAGCAAGAATACCTTTCTTGGCCTTGCCAAGTTCGCGTACACGATCCTCCGTCGAATGCTCATCATCTCCTAGGAAGCCCAGCAAAGCATCCACCTCGCGTTCCGCCTCAAGAGCCGTACTCCTCCTTCTTGCCAAAATGTCGTCCTCGGTCGCATGTCCAAGACTCAAACCTAAGGACAAAGACACACCGGGAGAAAAGCTTTGTGCCATTTGGAAAAGCACCGTTAGTGTTAGCAAGACAAAAGCTTAACACCTCGGCAAACCACGCCAGAAACAAAACGCTCTAAAAAAGGTCGCCTTCGCAGATCCGGAACCGGTTAAGGTAGAGAGATCCCTAACTGGCTCCAATACCAATTGAAGGACCGAGAATGCAAAAGCAAGGCGACCAGAGGGGGGTGAATGGGAGCCAATCAAATTTCTCTCGAAACTTTGGCCAAGTGTCCCAAAATCAACGCCAAGAAGCACGGACCCAAATCGTGATGCTCACGACCCTTGGAAGAGGGTGGATGATCCCTAGGATCACAGCGGAGCACCACCAAGCACAAGCAAAGCAAAGACCAAAAGCTCCGGCTCAAGTTCCCCCTTGGAAAAACGAGAAGTCCGAAAACCAAGCCAAAAAGCTGGGGCAAAGATTGCACTGAAAAACAACCTTCAGCAGGGTCCCAGACTGTCCGGACCTGGAGTCCCGGACTGTCCGCCCAAGGCCGGTCTGTCTGCGCCCTGGTGGCGGACTGTCCGCCGGTCAGAAGTGCAAAAACGCACAGCTGCTGAAGTCCCCCTGCTCGGTCCCGGATTGTCCGTGCTTTAGCACGGCGGACTGTCCGCCGGTGACCTGAGCCAAGAACAGCAGGGACTGGCCGCGACTGGTTCGAACCAGCCCCGACGCGCGGACTGTCCGCGCCCTGAGTGGCGGACTGTCCGGGGTCACTCAAATCGCCCTTCACCCAATCCTTCCCAAAATCGAATCAAATCACAATCCCGAGTTCCCAAACACGGAGAAGATGATCACGGGGTAGTTAGGAGACTATCCCCAAGAAATCATCCGCTCAAATCAACCAAATCACCGAGAAATCAAAAGGGAAGGTGGATGAACCGAAAAAGCGCCACAAAAACAAAATCGTCCCGATCTATTCGATCATGAGGAGTTAGATGAATTCCTTTGGTCAAAATGACCTCCGCAATGATACGAACAAAATGATTCAAACGGATTTTGCAAAGACGCACTAGAGAGGGAGATCGAGTGACGGGAAAATCACAGAGAAACGAAGAACGCAAAGAACACGAACCAAAACATGAATCAACACATCGATCTGCAGCCGAAGCGCAAACACACGCTACGACAGTGAGGTTATGGCCTCACTTCCTCAAAATCAACAGTACACAGAGGCAAGTCTCTCTGCGGATCTCAGCTAGCTACATCAGGGGATTGGAGTGCAGGAAACCCTAAATGCGAAAGAGCAAATGACTGAGATAACTGGAAGGAGGGTGTCTCCTGGCTACTTATCCTAATTCTATCCAAAGTCTAATTCCTACTCTACCCCTCTCTATTCTAATTACAGAGCGAACCAGCTGTTGACGCTCACTAATGCTCATAATTAACCATCAACTATTGCATGAAAAGACACTAAATGAATCACAAAGCATAGTTGTAGGGTTTGAAACTAATAAGTTCCTCGAGTTTTGGTGCTCTGACTTGTTTTGTAGGACATCAATATTTCACCATATAAAAGTATCTCAAGTGATGAATTGGAGTACACCATTGCGAAGAGCTCATCGAGACGATCGAAACGGACATATCATTTGCTATATTTGGAGTCCCCGATGAAAAGATATTAATTTCGCATTGAAATCTGCAAAAGAAGGATCTAGAAGACACCACGAGGCGGCCCACCACGTGGGCCCACTAGGCCAGACCGACCGGTCCCACCCAGGGACCGACCGGTCAGTCACGGAGGCCTCTCGCTTCTGTCCTCTGCAAGCTACTTCCACCGACCTCCAGGATGCATCTCGACCGTACCCCAAGTCGGTTTGATCCAACGATCACGATTCCACGCCCAGGGCTATAAAACCAGACCCAGACCCCCCTCTCCGGGCATCTCCATCTTCATTATTCATCTCCACATCAGAAACTAGGGTTTCAATTAGAAGTAGAGGTCCCTCTAGATGAATCTCTTCTAGTTCATCTAGAATTAGATCTAGTTCTAGTTCTTCTAGTTCTAGTTCGTCTAGTTCTAGTTCTTGTTCTAGTTGTCTAGTTCATCGAGTTGTAATTAGAGAGAGAAGAAGGAGAGAGCTGAGGAGGAGCCGGATCTGTCGGATCTTCCTTGACATTGTATTGGTGCAGCATCTAGTTCGTCTTCAAGTAATCTCCAGGTTCTTCATTTACTACTTCTAAGTATTATATTTAATTTCAGTTCTTACTTTATTTTATTTACTAGATCTCCGCTCGTATTGAGTGCTCTAGTTATCGTACGTAATTAGAGTAGTAAGCGTTAGTGTAGACACGGTGTCTAGACTAGGGTTTACCTGAGTTTGCGCCCAATCCTCTGGAATAGTTGCGGTAGCCCCAGAGGTGACAACTCTATTAGGTCTTTGTAATCCACCACGTTAGGGTTGGTGTTCTCGTAGAGCTTTTGGCAGCCTTCCCCCAACTACCTTCTTCCCAGTCTTTCTCGAGAGTTGGAAAGGACTTGCTGCTCCGAAGTAAGTAAAGTATAGTAAGCCTTTAATTAGATAGACCCGCTTAGAAAACCCTATATCTCTCTCTACCCACATTACCATTCTTTTCTTGGACGTTCTTAATTCTTCTAGTACACTTCATGTTCCTCGTGGAAATCGATACCCTGGAATACTCTCAGGTGAAAGCTACATCGGTATCCATGCGCTTGCGGATTATTCTGTGTGCGTTTAAAATACCCAACACCAGCTAAACCCTAGGGTTATTCTGGACCAACTCAGGTGGTAGGTGTATCCGACGGCCACGCCCACACAACTCGTTAGCGTTGCCTCGACGCAACCTTCCGATTGCCGCCACGTGCCGCCTCCGCTCTGCACCCCCGGTTTTGTGGCCCAAACTGGGAAACCAGCCTTTTCCAGCCAACCCCCGGTTTTGAGGCCCAAACTGGGAAACCAGCCTCCAAGTCCATCGCCTGAGTTTTGTGGCCCAAACTCAGAAACCCGCAGCGTCCAGGTTTTGAGGCCCAAACCTGGAAACTGTCCTTAGCCCGACTTTTGTGGCCCAATCTCGGAAACCCACCGCATGCCCAGGTTTTGTGGCTCAACCTGGAAACCAAGCACCCGAGTTTTGAGGCCCAAACTCGGAAACCGTCCACCCGGTGGTTTTTCCGTGGCTCAACCACCAAACCGGAGCTGTAGAGGGGATGCACCGCCCGTGCACCCCGTCCACGGACACGTGTCCCCAGGTCCTCAACCCAAGCAACACTGTGCCCCGCAAGTCTCCGCTCATCGCTGTCCCAGGCTGTCAGCCACCACAGCTGATCCTTAGGCCCTTCGGTCCCTCAGTCCAAGCCTCACGTCCGCCCTTCACCACTCCCAGTCCGTCGGCACGGCACATCTCTACTTGACCTTCACCTCGCCTTCGATCACTGTCTCCGGGCTCAACACCTGCACAACACAAGCCAAAGAACCTGCGATCAAACCCGTTGACAATCACTCATCACACCGAGACCCGACATACACCCATGTATCCGCAGCTTTCATAGTTGTGTGCCGTCGTGATTGGTTTTCAAAGCCATACATATGGAACTGTCTGGTCTCACCCGGCATGTTCCAAGGTATTCTCACACTTTTCATCCCTTGTTGGTTTTCAGGTCAAACCGACTGGCACGATTCCGGAACCAGAACGCTCGGGGCACCCGATTGAAGTCGGCCTCGTTCGGCTTGCTGTGTGCCTGACGCGAGACGACACGTTTTGCATCAACACACTTTTTGGCACGCCCGGTGGGACGTACTTCAGTTCAAGATGCCTGAGATTACCAAAGATCCAGTCTTCGAGGTGACCATAGACGACCTGCCGCAAGAATCAAAAGATCTGGTGCAGCGAGCTTGTGATGAATTTCAGCGCAAATGCTTGGAGTCTTTCTCCAAGAATAAAAGCAGCAAGGTCTACCAGAAGCAAACTTTCCCGAAGGTCGTTCCTCATCATCAGTCTGAGCTGCCCGATGGTAGTGAAGAAATAGCTCTCTAGAAGATATCTGAGATAATGCACAGGACTGTATCGGGAGCCATAACCAGTCATCAGTCAGCTTTCTTGAACACTTTTCGCGCTATCATGATTGACACCTTCGGTCCAAATGCGGATAAGCACTTTGAAGAAGCTATTGGTCCGGTGCAGGGGCCATTATTGTTCCAAGTACCTGAAAAGCGAAGAGTTGCCGAAAACAGTGGGGCTGGCCCAAGTGCAGGAGCAATGGTCCTTCCAGAGACGCAGCAACCTCCTCAGACCTATGGCCAGCTCGAGTTCGGTACAACAGGGAACGTCCCACCATCTGCTTTTAGAGTGTCTCCTGTGGCAAACAGGATACAGAAAGATATGTTTGGAAATGGGTACTAGGAATTTACAGATTATAACTCAATTAGTGCTTTCCCGAATCCCGGCTACAGGAGTTCAGCAGGATTACATGCTGGGGGGCTAGCGCAGGCAGCTCCTGATTCCAATGTTGACCTCATCATGCATAAAATGGCTGATATGATGCAGAATCAGTTTGGCCTAAAGCCAAAGAATCAAACATACACGTACCAATCCCCTTACCCAGAGTGGTACAATCGGGTAGCCCTTCCTCCGAGAGTCAAGCCTCCCACTGACCTCACCAAGTTTTCGGGCCAGGATGATACCAGTACTAGGGAACATATCAGTCGTTACTTGATGCAGCTTGGCGAAGCATCGGCAGACTTGGAGGGTTCGATACTTCCTGTTGTCACTGACAGGACCAGCCTTCTCTTGGTTCGCCTCTCTGCCAGCAAATTCCATCAATACGTGGGCAGAGCTAGAGCAAAAGTTCCATTCATATTTCTTCATGGGAACCAGTGAGAAGAAGTTGGTCGACCTCATGAGCTTAAGGATGAAACCTAGTGAGACGCCGCAAGAACCGGTTTAGGGAAACCAAGAATCTCTGCTACTCCTTGAACTTGCCTGATGATCAGTTATCGGGGATAGCCATAGCTGGCATGCTGCCGAGCATCAAAGAAAAGTTGTTCGGCATGGACTTCGAAGATCTCGAGTAGTTATCACAAAGGTTGGTCATGATGAGCAATCAAGCTCAAGGATTCAAGAGGAGCAATCAGTTCCAAAAGGGCGATGTAGCTGCCGAGATGTATCAGGCTTTCTTGGAAGATGCATATGATTATAATGATGAGGATGAGGTGCCTGCAGTCGAGATAATCTGGGCCAAAGATCCAACTCAAGTTAGCCAGCGATGGCTAAGGCAACAAAAAGGTACTGACGACTTTGATCTTTCCAAATCGGATAAGTTATTTGAATATCTGCTGAAGGAAGGACGCATCAAGTTGCCGGAGGGTCATCCCATGCTGCTCCCTGAGGGGATTAAAGACAAGAAGTATTGCGGCTTCCACAACACCAGATCCCACTCCATAAATGATTGCCGAGTGTTCAGAGTGCGGATTCAAAAGGCTATCCAGGACGGACACCTGAGGTTTGATGGAAAGATGAAAATAGACGGTAGTCCTTTTGGACAGAATACCGTATCCTTCTCTGTTAATATGGTCAATGCAGCCGAATTTTGGGGTAAGAACAAGATGAAAGTTTTAACTTCTGTTAAAGCGAAGGAAGCTGGTGCTGTTGACCCCGATCGGCAGATTACAAGTAAAGAATTTCAGCAAAGGGTTCGGTTTCAGAATAGCCGAACTGAGACGGGTGAAGCCTCCAGACCCAGGGTTACGACGCGTATCTTGTTAAATAAATGGCGTCGGGAACAGGAACGATATCAAAAGCATAGGTTCTATGAAGAGCAAAAGTTCTTGGAAAAGCAGAGAAGGTACGAGGAAGAAGTGTACCAAGAAGAACGAGAAGATATGGAGAAACAGGAACAGTCTCATTGGGAATGCTCGTTCTTTCAGTATTGTTGGAATAAAGGCTTGAAGCTGCCTGTCAAGAACAATTGCCCTGAATGCAGTGATCAGTACTCCGAGTACAGGCAATCTCGAGTCAACCGCCATTCTGTCCATGAGAGGCTTGGGGTAAGGATCCCTGAGGACAATCGACGCTTAAAAATAAATGATTCTGAGAATCAGCAGGAGAGGTTTGCCGATCGAAGTTGGGCTCGCACTGAAGAGAAGGATTACCGCGAGTATATCTGGCAGAGAGGACAATGGTGTCCACTAGGATTAAGAAGAAGCCAGAAAAGGAGAGTGCAACGCCTGAGAAACAGAGAGTTAGAGCAAGCAGGCGTCAGGACGAAACGAGTTTGGCGTCTAAAAGAAAAGCCGAATGGAATTAATTGTTCGGTTGATACGTGCATGGCGTTCTTTCTCCCATCAGAGTTTGCAGCTCTCGAAAATCAAGAAGTCCAAGAAGAAACATATTCGGATTTTGATGAGAGTGAATTTCAGGAGTTATTGGCTCATCTCGTTTTGGCTAAAAAGGCAGTATTTGATAAGCCAATTAACCACCGACACTTGAAGCCATTGTATATGAGAGGGTATGTCAATGGCAAGCCATTAACCAAAATGTTCATTGATGGAGGAGCTGCTATCAATATCATGCCGTATACTACCTTCAGGAAACTTGGGTTGACAAGTGAAGATCTGTTGAAAACCGATATGGTCTTGAGGGATTTTGCTGGCAATTCTTCTGACACACGAGGAGCAGTCCATGTCTAATTGATGATTGGGTCTAAAACCTTGATCACCACCTTCTTCATCATTAACGGCAAGGGGCATACAGTTTGCTGCTAGGAAGAGATTGGATACATGCTAATTGTTGTGTGCCATCAACTATGCATCGGTTCCTTATCCAGTGGATTGGGGATGAAGTTGAGATTGTCCATGCCGATGACTCAGTGAGTGTTGCTAACGCAGAATCTATCTATTGGGAGTATGATGGTGTTGAGTGTTTCTCTGGAAGAGCTTGGGAAGCAGGTCCTATTAATGTCTTCGATGAGGACCAACAGCCGATTCAAATAATCGGCTCTCAAAGTAATTTTTAAAATCCAGCTGATGGTAATGGAGAAATGCTGAGGCCAAAATTTCGTATCGGCTGACAAGGAATGAAGTATTGATAATGAAGCCGAAGTTGGATCAATATGTTCAAGTTTGGGTCTCAAGATCTTGCTTAAAGTTAATGAGCTTTTGAAAAATTATGTTTGTTTCTCCGTTACCAGAGTTGAAGGAAAATCAAGAAAGATTCATACAAGGTGACGTACAATGAAAGCTTTTTGAAGATATATGAAGGCACTTCTACAACTTGGTGATTATTTCGAGTTGTACGTGACGGCCGATAAGCCTTATAATAGGATCGGCCCTTATTTTTAAGCCTTGTAGGAAAAGATCATTAGCAGTTTGCTTTAGCCGAAAAAATGTTAAACCCAAGAAAGGGGATTCGGCTGTAATGAAATTTTTGGTTCGTTTGAGCTATTTGTCAGTTGAAGCTTCAACACTACTTGTTAAAGCCGAACGCATAGAGCTATGTAACTCGAAGGATGTTTTATACAGCCGATGTGAAAACATCGCCTTTAGCAGAGAAATATTTCAAAGATTTGAGTTATAGCCGATATTTTTAACGCCTTTAATTCTAATATTCATGACCTTGGTGATCCTAGCATTTTTAAGATGGCAGGTTTATTGGGGAAAGAAAAAGGCGAAGTGCAGTAAGTGCGATGCCGGATGACATGACGTATCGGAGATGAGATTTAATCGGCTAAGGTGACGTCATACATTCGGCAAATGATTTTCTGAGAAATATTGCAACTGGAAGAATCATTGAAGAACCAAGATCATGTGAAGAGACATTATTCAAGGAAGGACAAGTTCTATGGATAGCAAGCTTCATTTACAGATTTGTCCTAATACGGAACTACTCCAAAAATAGTGTGTTTACAATAGATTGTGGGTTGGTGACTGTAGCGATAGCATCAGCGTGGCCATCATAGACTTCAAGATCTTCAACATCATCTGTGTCGCATGCGAATCCAACTGGTAAGGAGGAGTAGTCTTCTTTGGTCTAGGAACTCTTTGCCGCTAACCCGAAAGCAACCTCGGCGCGTACACCTTGGATGACGGCCTGATCTATATGGCTGAAGGACCGAGAATGCACAAGCAAGGCGACCAGAGGGGGGGTGAATGGGAGCCAATCAAATTTCTTTTGAAACTTTGGCCAAGTGTCCCAAATTCAACCCCAAAAAGCACAGACCCAAATCGTGATGCTCACGACCCTTGGAAGAGGGTGGATGATCCCTAGGATCACAGCGGAGCACCACCAAACACAAGCGAGGCAAACACCAAAAGCTTCGGCTCAAGTTTCCCTTGAGAAAACCGACTCCCGAACGTAGATTGGAGGCTACGTCGAGAAATCTCCAAATACCTATGCAAACAAGTTGCAAAGATACCTAGAAATGTTTCTTGGTTAACTCTAGGAACAAACGAGAAGTCCGAAAACCAAGCGGAAAAGCCGGGGCGAAGATTGCACTGAAAAGCAAGCTTCAGCAGGGTCCCGGACTGTCCGGACCTGGGGTCCCGGACTGTCCGCGGCAAGGGCGGACTGTCCTCCACCAGTTCCCGGACTGTCCGCCGGCTAAAACACAAAAAAAGCACAGTTGCTGAGAAGTCCCTGGATGATCCCGGACTGTCCACCAAACACAACGGCGGACTGTCCGCCGGTCACCGAAGACAAAAACAGTCAGAGCTGCGCGACCACTGCTCGGTCGGAGCCCGACGCGCGGACTGTCCGCGGTTGCAGGCGCGGACTGTCTGCGACCCTGCAGAGAGGGCGATTTTGATCGCCCCTCTCCCCAATCTCTCCAAATCCGATCCAAATAAAAATCCCAAGTCCCCAAACTTGGAGGAGATGATCACGGGGTAGTTAGGAGACTATCCCCAAGAAATCATCTGCTCAAATCGATCCAATTAACGGGAAATCAAAAGGGAAGGTGTATGAACCAGAAAAGCGCCACGAAAATGAAATCATCCCGATCTATTCGATCATGAGGAGTTAGATGAATTCCTTTGGTCGAAATGACCTCCTCAATGATATGAACAAATTGGTTCAAACGGATTTCGAAAAGATGCACTGGAGAGGGAGATCGAGTGACGGGAAAATTGCGATGAAACAAAGAACGCGAAGAACACGGATCAAAACGCGAAGCGACACATCGATCTTGCAGCCAAAGCGCAAACACACGCTACGACAGAGAGGTTACGGCCTCCCTTCCTCAAAATCAACAGTACACAGAGGTGAGTCTCTCTGCGGATCTCAGCTAGCTACAGCAGGGAATAGGAGAGCAGGAAAACCCTAAGACGAAAGAGCAAATGACTGAGATAGAGGGAGGAGGGTGTCTCCCCGACTACTTATCCTAATTCTAGCCTAAGTACAATTCCTACTCTACCCCTCTCTATTCTAATTACAGAGCGAACCAGCTAAACCCTAAGGTTATTCTGGACCAACTCAGGTGGTAGGTGTATCCGACGGCCACGCCCGCACAACTCGTCTGCGTTGCCTCGATGCAACCTTTCGATTGCCGCCACGTGCCGCCCTCGCTCTGCACCCCCGGTTTTGTGGCCCAAACCGGGAAACCAGCCTTTTCTAGCCATCCCCTGGTTTTGAGGCCCAAACCAGGAAACCAGCCTCCAAGTCCATCGCCTGAGTTTTGTGGCCCAAACTCAGAAACCCGCAGCGCCCGAGTTTTGAGGCCCAAACTCAGAAACTGTCCTCAGCCCGAGTTTTGTGGCCAAACTCGAAAACCCTCAGCACCCAGGTTTTGAGGCCCAAACCTGGAAACCGTCCACCGGTGGTTTTTCCCTGGCTCAACCACCAAACTGGAGCCGTAGAAGGGATGCACCGCCCGTGCACCCCGTCCACCGACATGTGTCCCCAGGTCCTCGACCCGAGCAACACCGTGCCCCGCAAGTCTTCGCTCGTCGCTGTCCCAGGCTGCCAGCCACCACAGCTGATCCTTAGGCACTCCGGTCCCTTAGTCCAAGCCTCACGTCCGCCCTTCACCGCTCGGTCCATCAGCATGGCACGTCCGCCGCACGGCACGCCCATCCTTCACCGCACCCGGTCCGTCAGCACGGCACGTCTCAACTTGACCTTCACCTTGCCCTTGATCACTGTCTCCGTGCTCGACACCTGCACAACACAAGCCAAAGAACCTGCGATCAAACCCGTTGACAATCACTCATCACACCGAGACCCGGCATACACCCATGTATCCGCAACGGCCGTTCACAGCGTCAAGACGGGCTTTAGCAGAATCCCCACGGGCATTCACATTGAGGGTGACTCTGTCTGCTGCTGCCTTCAAGCGGTCATTCTCTACAGACAAGGCTGAAGTAGGGATATGATAAGTGAGAGCAGGTTTAAATCAGGGAAAGGGGGAGAGCCGAGGTTCTGTTAACCTATAATGATGTTGCAGAGTTGCTTCTGTTGCTCTGTCCACTCGGCTTCCTCAATGCTATGCTTCTTGCATACATCTTCCAGTTCCTTCTGGGCTTTATCCTTTTCCTCGTGAAACCAGGGGGCATCTGGATGGATCTGCTGAAATGAATCATTATTTTTGGGATCTGGTGATTGGAAAGAAGAAAACTTTTGGATCTACCATTTCTGGAGAAGGAGCCCAAGCGTGGCTGGAGGAAGATTCCACCCTGAAAAGAAGATGAACGGCGAATCAAGGGACAGGCTATCGCAAAGGGACAGGATTAGTTTCTTACCTATGACGCCAGTGATTTCGTGCTCGGCTTCCTCCTGCTTCGCCTTCGACCAGGTTTTTGCCATGGTTGCTGCCTCCTGCCATTGTTCTTAGACTGGAAGCTGAAGAATGAGGATTTTTGGTAAGACGAGCTGTTCGACTGGAGTCACAGCTTATGTGCAATCATCTTTATAGAGCCATAGCTTGCACAATGGGAGACTGGGCGTTGGAAGTAGGGTTTGCGCAGCTTGTGGGCCGTTATTGAGCCAGGCCAGATCTTTTTGGTAATTAGAAGAAGTCGTGGCTTCAAAAGTCAAAGGAGCTGATGGGATTCAGCTAAAATTTTTTAGTTTTAACTGGCTAAAATTTTTTAGTTTTAACTGGCTCATGTCACCAATTGACGCTGAAGCTAAAACAAAGGAATTCTTCGAAGGATGCTATTCTAATATCATTGGGAGCTTGAGGAAAGGACAGAACTTCAAAACCAAGATGACCAGTTGAGATAAGTTGTCTACGAAGCAGAGTTTTCTGACACGTTTATCAGTAATAGCCGATGTGGCTTGCATCGCCGCTAAAGCGAAGAATGAGAGTCAGTGATTAATATGTGAAAAGAACAACGTACACAGTGATCCCGATGGATCAAATCACAGGCTGATTTTGGAAGGGCAAACAGGGGAGTTTCTTATTCACAAGAGGAGCAAATTTACAATAAGTCAGTTCGTCCACTCCATTCTGTGCTGGATCGGAAAGAAGCGATCGAAGGCATCAGCCAGATCTGATCCGGCTTCCTTCATATCTTCTACATAATGTTCTACCTTGTCATCTAACTCTCGCTCACAAACATCAAATCTACTATAATCAGCGCCAGAATGAACCTTCACGGCAGAGAAGGCAAGTGCCGCGCCAAATCCCATGTCGGCTCTGGAAATGACGTGAAGGGTCCGGTCAACCTCCTTCACTCGCTTCAGGGGGGTTGTGCCCGTCACATCACCTATGATGGAGAGCTTGGTAATGGCGGCTTCAAGAGCGTGGAGTTTGGCTGACAGATCTAAAAAAAAGAGGGATGAGTGAAGGTGAAAAACAGAAGAAAAGAGAGGAGAAAAGATACTTACCAGCAACCCTTTTCCGAGCGACGTCATGCTCTTGGGAGATTCGGGCGATTTCCCGACCTTTCCCTTCTAGGTCGAGCTGGAGGTCTACTACTTTCTGGGTCAAATCCTCGGTGAAGTCATGACTAGTCCTCCTGAAAGGAAGTAACAGAATGAAGCCGGCAACTTCATTTGGAACAAGGAAGAAGAAGAAGCAACCTTCTCATGGAGGTACTGGAGGTGCCGAACTCGAGGCTATGATGGCTCGCTTGGGAAGACATCTTCTAACTAGGTCGAATGGCGAAGGAGAAGAGGGTTTTTTAGCCAGAGCAAAGGAGTTCGGGAGGCGCAAGCCGAAATGAAGTGAAAGGGGAACTTTTAAAAGATCCCAAGTACATCGGGAGACGAATCGGCAGGTGCGATGATTATGGCGTGTGAAGGCGGACGCTTCCAGAGGCTTTACAATAGTGCGAAAAAGAAAAGGAATTTTGGAATAAAACATTTATCCCAAAATTAGGGGGCATGTGTCGACACCAGATTTTCGCACAAGTAAGGATATGACAGATGGGCCCAGCATGCAGAGGGAGAAGGATTCGGTAGACGACCAGCGGCTGCTTGGCTCTCGGATTTTCAGAGTTTATCTATGCGGTCGGCTATTTCACAAGGCCACGATTCCATTCAGGAGATGCATATGGCAACTAAGGCTGGCTTGCACGAGAAGACACGTGGTGATGGAAGGCACCAAATAATATAGAGTTTATATCTTTCCGTATTCCTTTGTAAAATTGTGATCGTCTAGGATTCGTGTCTCGTCCAGGGTATAAATATAAGCCCTCGACCATTGTAAAACTGTTCGCAACCACATCAATACAAACCGGCCTCTGCGCCACCTATTCGAGTCCTTAGTCGTGCCGTTGAGTTCTTTGAGAGGAATCATCGATCCGTCGACCTCCGTAAGTACGGGCAACCTTGCTGTCATGTCTAGTATCGTGCGGCAGATTTAGATATGGTGCAAGTAGTCTCGTACGTTAAGCTTAGTATCGTGCGGCGGATTTAGGCTTATGACGGGAAGTTTTTGCTTATGCCTTGTATCGTGCGGCGGATTGAGTCATGAGTAAAAATAGTTATCGGCTCTGTTAGATTTGGCAGATCTAATAGATTCATTAAGTTATCATGTGTCATACATTTTATTTATTTAATTCGTACAACACTTTTGCCCAATCTAGATTGATTCTCATTCGGCTTTGTTGCATGAGTTCACTTATGCTTTGCTAATCATAAGATCACGATAGCCGAATTGACTTTCAATCTAGATTGTTACATGTTGCGGGTTCATGCATTCCGATCACGTTTAGGCTTTGATAGAACTGGGTGCCGTGCGGCAGGTGCTGGTTTTAGATTAGTTTAATCATGCTTTGCTTGTATGTTTCTTCTTCATGGACACCAATTCGGCTGTTTTTTGCCGATTTTGGTTAAGCTTACATGAGTAATGAGTACATATAGATCTGTTCAGATATACGTATGCTTTTAGCTTCTTATAATTAGATCGTATCATGCGGTGGATTAATCTAATTATAAGGAGTGGTGTAGATTTATAGCAAGTGATATCATACGGTGCATTAGCTTTGCTTGAGTTTATACCTGACGGGTTCATGAAGGCTGGACGTGCGGCAGATCAGCTGGATTGGCCTATGCATGTGTTATCTGAATAGATTTATATTTATGAGTTGCCCTTTTATATCTTATTGTTACATATGCGTTCGACATTCAACATGTTTATGAGCTTTATTTTTATACTTGCCGAATGACATTTATAGACCTGTTTTGACAAACAGCTTTCATAGCTGTGTGCCGTCGTGATTGGCTTTCAAAGCCGTACATATGGAACTGTCTGGTCTCACCCGGCATGTTCCAAGGTATTCTCACACTTTTCACCCCTTGTTGGTTTTCAGGTCAAACCGACTGGCACATTTCCGGAACCAGAATGCTCCGGGCACCCGATTGAAGCCAGCCTCGTTTGGCTTGCTGTGTGCCTAACGCGATACGACACGTTTTGCGTCAACACCCGCACCGACCCGCGAGACAACACCTTACCTTTGCTATTGTCGCCGAAGGTGATAATCTCCTTTCCGGCAACAGGGCTAAGGCTGGAGAACCACTTGGCGTTTCCGGTCATGTGTCTCGAGCAACCGGAATCCACCAACCAAATGTCCTCCAACCATTTTACCTACATCAATAAAAAGACATAGGGTGAGCATACGGTCCAACACTGGGGTTAGTGAAATAAGGAGTATACCAGTGTTGGGCCGGCTGCTCAAAAGAACGTTCAGTGTAAAAACCATTCCTAGCCTGCCTAAGGGGAAAGCGATCACCACGCATAGGAAAGTGTGGTCCGCTAAGGAAAAAGCGTCCATCGCGATAGTCAAAACGTGGTGGAGGGAAACGCTCAACAAAGCCTCCGTCACGGGGTCCGTATCCTGCAAAATCAGGACCCCATTGGGCAGCACCTCTTTGACGCCTAGGACCTCTAGGCCTAGCAGCTCTCCTTGGAGCTCTCCTCTGAACATTCGGCACATGTATATCATGGTAAGGATGGTACATGTCCGCATTGTTCATTTCCTTGGCACGGCGCTCCTCTCTCATGCGCCGATAGCAAAACTCACCCAAGTGCCCATATCTCCCACAATGCTCACAATGGTACCTCACCGCTCTCATAGGGGGTTGTTGGTACTCATGGTTGTGGGTTTGGATCTCTTTGCCCTTCTGTGGCATAAGCTCCTCTCGGATAGGTGGCATTGTGTCCAGCTTGTTCTTGAGGTGGTTTGGTTTGGGAGCCCATTGCTGGTTCTTGGGTGGAGCTCGTGGAGGTTCTTCAAACACTCCATCCTTGGTGTTAGGCTTGAAGGGCTCTTTGGGAGGAAGCTTGGTAAGTTTGGGAGTAGTGGTGGAGTTTGGCTTCTCACTCGGTTTCAGACCACTCGACTCTCCAATCTTCCCAAAAGCAGAAACATCAACACCCGGAGCAAAACCTACACCAGGACCTCCAGCAGCACGCTTAAACTGCGCGATCATCATCCCAAGCTACGGCTCATTGCAAGACACCCATGACAAGATGGTCCGAAGGTATGTGTTTTGCTCCTCGGTTTGCATCTTGCCATGCTTCACATTGGCAATCTCCATCTCCAAACCTTCACAAAAAGTGCACCTCGACACAGAAGTGCGACCCGAGCTAGCCTTCTCAAGAGACTCAATCTTGGCATTCTTCTCTGCCAACTCGGTTTGCAAGCCAGGACAGGCCTTGCACGCACCCAACAACTGGGGCCTAGCCCGGAGCTCATCCACCTCTCCAACCAAAGCAGCATACTTACCTCTCAAAGTGAGAAGGTCAGTCATGTGCTTGGTGCACGACTCGCACTCAACTTCCTTAGAAACGACCACGGTGGATTTAGCAAACTCCAACTCCTTCATCGTGTCGTCCCACTTCTGCCTAAACTCCTTGCGCTCTCTAGCGGCACGCCTAAGCAGCTTATCCTGACTAAGCAAGGCGGCAGTAAGCTTCTCATTCTCAGCAAAGAGCTCATCATGGGTCATAGATACCTGGGAGGTGTCGTCATCGTCGTCGTCCCGAGGGGCGTCCTCCAGCTGGCTGTCGACCTCCTTCCCGAGGGCCATGGTGCAGAGGCCCTCGTCGTTGGCAAAGAAGCAGAGCCCGTTCAGCTTGTCCTCGATCTTCTTCATCTTCTCGGACTCATCATCGCTTGAGCAAGCGGAGTCAACATCCGAGCCTTCGACGTTGCTGAGCGTGGCGAAGAAAGCACGCTGCTCAGCCTGGGCCTTCTCCAAGTACTTCTTCTTGATGTAATCCTTGTCAAAGTCGCCCCTCTTCTTGCGCCTTGAGGGGACGTGCTTCTCCTTGCGCTTGCCAGAGTCGTACTTGTGCCTGTGATCGCCCTTCCCCGAATGCTTGTTCTTCTTGGGGCAATTGGCGATGAAGTGGTTGAGGTCGCCGCACTCGAAACAGCCCGAGCGTCCTCCTCCACGGCGACGGTTCATGCGGTTGTTGTGAAACCGCGAGAACCGGTTGGCAAGCAAAGCCAACTCGTCATCCCCAAAGACTCCAGCTGGTCCTTAAAGAGCTCATCGCAAGTGAGAGTCTCATAGTTAGACGATTCGATGATCTCCTGGACCTTTGAGTCCCACACCGACCGATCGAGAGTATGCAAAAGCTTCAAAGCCCTCTCATGATTGTCGAAAGGCAACAACTCCTTGTTCGCTCGCATCTTGTTGACAATGACCTGAAAGCGAGCAAATGAACTCTCTATGCTCTCGCCAGGCATAGGTCGAAAGTTCTCATACTCCCGCTTGTGCGACTCGTAGAGACGGGATTTGACTTGAGTGGTGCCCTCATGGAAGCGCATGAGGGTGTCCCAAATCTCACGAGCCATGGGGAGGTGAGAAACGCAATCAAACTCAGACATGCTCAGACAAGAGAACAAGGCGTTACGCGCCCGGCTATTGGCCTCATGCTCATCGATCTGAAGCTGAGAGACACGAGCCGCCAGAACAACGTAATCGGCCTTGTTGCAAATCTCCCAAACAGAAGAGCCCATGCTCTGGAGATAGGCTGACATGCGTATCTTCCAATACGCATAGTTGGTCCCATCGAAAAACGGCGGTTTGCCCACGCCGCAATCCATGTCGCCTTTGGTGGATCTGGAACCGGCTAAGGTGGAAGATCCTTAACCTGCTCCAATACCAATTGAAGGACCGAGAATGCAACCAGAAAGCGACCAGAGGGGGGTGAATGGGAGCTTCAAAATTCCTTTTGAAAACTTGTCGTCGCTGTCCCAAAGTCAACCCCAAGAGGAAACCCTAGAGCTCGTAAGTGTCCACGACCCTAGAGATAGGGTGGATGCTTCCAAGAAGCACAACGAGACCCTTCACGACTCTAGACACCCAACGCAAAAACCGGAAACCAAAACCGACAAAGATCACGCGAACTACGAATCGAAACAGCGCGAAACAGTACTGACCGGACTCACCTAGCGTCCGGTCGAGTACCACCGGACGGGACCGGTCTCATAAAATAGCTTTCGGAGCTTACTGTTCTTGACCAGACTCACCAGAGTCGAGCGTCCGGTCAATGCACAGAGCATCCGGTTATACGGGCCAAAAACTGGTGAACAGTGAAACCAGCGAGTCCGGTCAGTCCCAAAAACCAGCGTCCGGTCGCATCAAAAGAACTCGCGCAAGTCAACCGTTCATCGATCGGACTCTGACCAAGCGTTCGGTCCCCCGGACACCTGCGTTCGGTCACCCCGCAGCAGCATTGTTCGTCCACCGATTTGACTCGATCTCGCCCAAAACAAATCCTCTAGGGATCAAACTTGGTGAGAGGAGTCACAAGGAGTATAGTGAGCTATCTCTAAGAGATCATGGCTCGAACCTATCTCCAAATCGATGAATCGAAAGATTTCAGGGGAAAGGAGAAAAGCTTGACCCGAAACGAAAATCGATCGATCTCCTAGACCGTGAGGTGAGAGGTAAATTCCTTCGGGGGAAAGAAGTACCTCACGACCTAGAACAACTTGGTTCAAATGGATTTGCGAAAGATGAACTGGGCAAAGAGATCAATAGACGGGAAAACGAGGTGAAAAAGGATTCAACGAAGAACACCACCAAAACACGAATCACAGGCACCAAATTGCAACCGTGTGGCTACCACACGCTACAATCATGAGGTTACGGCCTCACTTCCTCAAAATGTCACGAACACAGAGGTATGGTTCTCTGTGGATCTCAGTAGCTACAGCAGGGGGTTGGGAGAGCAGGAAAACCTAGAAGGCAAAGGGCAAATAACTGAGATAGATGGGGAGGTGGGTGTCTCCCCCTACTTATCCTAATCCTAACTAATCCTAATTCCCACTCGACCCCTAACTAATTACAGAGCGAACCCGCTAAACCCTAGGGTTATTCTGGACCAACTAATGGTAGGTGGTGATCCGACGGCCACGCCCGCACAACTCGAAGCGTTGCCTCGACGCAACCTCCCAATTGCCGCCACGTGCCACCACCGCTCTGCTCGTCCTTTTCCGGACGCCGCACCCCTGATTCTGTGGCCGAAACCGGGAAACCAGGCCTTCATGCCATCCCCCGGTTTTGAGGCCCAAACCAGGAAACCAACCTCCAAGTCCATCCCCTGGTTTTGTGGCCGAAACTGCGGATACATGGGTGTATGTCGAGTCTCGGTGTGATGAGTGATTGTCAACGGGTTTGATCGCAGGTTCTTTGGCTTGTGTTGTGCAGGTGTCAAGCCCGGAGACAGTGATTGAGGGCAAGGTGAAGGTCAAGTAGAGATGTGCCACGCCGATGGACCGGGAGCGGTGAAGGGCGGACATGAGGCTTGGACTGAGGGACCGGTGGCCTGAGGATCAGCTGTGGTGGCTGACAGCCTGGGACAGCGACGAGCGGAGGCTTGCGGGACACGGTGTTGCTCGGATCGAGGACCTGGGGACACGTGTCAGTGGATGGGGTGCACGGGCGGTGCATCCCCTCTACAGCGCCGGTTTGGTGGTTCAGCCAGAGAAAAACCACTGGGTGGACGGTTTCCAAGTTTGGGCCACAAAACTCGGGTGCTTGGTTTCTAGGTTTGGGCCACAAAACCTGGGCGTGCGGTGGGTTTCCGAGTTTGGGCCACAAAACTCGGGCTGAGGACGGTTTCCAGGTTTGGGCCTCAAAACCTGGGTGCCAGCGGGTTTCCTGGTTTCGGCCACAAAACTAGGGGATGGACTTGGAGGCTGGTTTCCCGGTTTGGGCCTCAAAACCGGGGGATGGTGTGAAGGCCTGGTTTCTCGGTTTCGGCCACAAAACCTGGGGTGCGGCGTCTGGGAAAAGGACGGGCAAAGCGGTGGTGGCACGTGGCGGCAATCGGGAGGTCGCGTCGAGGCGACGCTACGAGTTGTGCGGGCGTGGCCGTCGGATCACCACCTACCACGAGTTGGTCTAGAATAACCCTAGGGTTTAGCTGGTTCGCTCTGTAATTAGAGAGGGGTAGAGTAGGAATTAGGAATAGGTTAAGTAGGGGGAGACACCCTCCTCCCCAACCATCTCAGTCATTTGCTCTTGCTTTCTAGGGTTTCCTGTTCTCCCACATCCCTGCTGTAGCTACTGAGATCCGTAGAGAACCATACCTCTGTGTTCTTGAGATTTTGAGGAAGTGAGGCCGTAACCTCACTGTCGTAGCATGTGTTTGCGCTACGGTGGCAGATCGATGTGTTGATTCGTGTTTTAGTTCGTGTTCTTCGCGTTCTTGTTTCTCCGTGTTTTTCCCGTCACTCAATCTCCCTCTCCAGTGCGTCTTTGCGAAATCCGTTTGAATCATTTTGTTCGTTTCATCGAGGAGGTCATTTCGACCAAAGGAATTCATCTAACTCCTCATGAACGAATAGATCAGGACGATTTTGTTTTCGTGGCGCTTTTTCGGTTCATCCACCTTCCCTTTTGATTCCCCGGTGATTTATTCGATTTGAGCGGATGATTTCTTGGTGATAGTGTCCTAACTTCCCCGTGATCATCTTCTCCAAGTTTGGGAACGTGGGATTTTGATTTGGATCAGATTTGGAGAGATTTGGAGAGAAGGCGATCAAAATTGACCTCTTTGCAAGGTCGCAGACAATCCGCGCCTGTGACCGCGGACAGTCCGGGCGTCGGGGGAGAGCCAGATCAGTGGCTGCGTTCCTCGGCTGCCCTAGCGGATTTTGACCGACGGACAGTCCGCAGTTGAAATCCGCGGACAGTCCGGGACCTGTCCAGCAGACTTCAGCAAGTTTGCTGTTTGGCGAGTTTTGGCGGCGGACGGTCCGGGACTTCTTGGCGGATAGTCCGCAGTAGTCGCGGACAGTCCGGGACCGTACCCGCGGACTGTCCGGGACCCTGCTGAAGGCTGTTTTTCAGTGCAATTGCCGTCCCGGCTTTTTGGCTTGGTTTTCGGACTTCTCGTTTGGCCCTAGAGTTAACCAAGATACATTTCTAGATATCTTTGCTACTTGTTAGCATTGGTATTTAGGGATTTCTCAACGTAGCCTCCAATCTACGTTCGGGACTCGGTTTTCCAAGGGAGAACTTGAGCCGGAGCTTTTGGTCTTTGGTTTGCTTGAGCTTTGTGGTGCTCCACTGTGATCCTAGGGATCATCCACCCTCTTCCAAGGGTCGTGAGCATCACGGTTTCAGGCGGTGCTTCTCGGGGTTGATTTTGGGACATTTGGCCAAAGTTTCGAGAGAAATTTGATTGGCTCCCATTCACACCCCCCCTCTGGTCGCCTTGCTTTTGCATTCTCGGTCCTTCAATTGGTATCGGAGCGGGTTAAGGATCTTCCACCTCAGCGGTTCCAGATCCACCGAAGGCGACATGGATCGCGGCATGGGTAAACCGCCATTTTTCGATGGGACGAACTATGCGTATTGGAAGATACGCATGTCGGCCTATCTCCAGAGCATGGGCTCTTCTGTTTGGTAGATTTGCAACAAGGCCGATTACGTTGTTCTGGCTGCTCATGTCTCTTAGCTTTAGATCGATGAGCATGAGGCCAATAGCCGGGCGCGGAACGCCTTGTTCTCCTATTTGAGCATGTCTGAGTTTGATCGCGTTTCTCACCTCCCCATGGCTCGTGAGATTTGGGACACCCTCATGCGCTTCCATGAGGGCACCTCTCAAGTCAAATCCCGTCTCTACGGGTCGCACAAGCGGGAGTATGTGAACTTTCGACATATGCCTGGCGAGAGCATAGAGACTTTATTCGCTCGCTTTCAGGTGATCGTCAACAAGATGCGAGCTAACAAGGAGCTGTTGCCTTTCGACAATCATGAGAGGGCTTTGAAGCTTTTGCATACTCTCGATCGGTCGGTGTGGGACTCAAAGGTCCAGGCGATCATCGAATCGTCTAACTATGAGACCCTCACTTGCGACGAGCTCTTTAGTAAGCTCAAGTCTAGTGAGATTGACGCCATGTCAAGGGCTTCTTATGCGAATCCTTCTGGCCCGACTATGGCTTTGGTTTCTGGCTCTTCTGCTAACCCCTCTGGTGGCTTTGCACTCTCTTCGCTCTTTTCTGTCACAGAGGACCAGCTGGAGTCTTTGGGGGATGATGAGTTGGCTTTGCTTGCCAACTGGTTCTCGCGGTTCCACAACAACCGCATGAACCGTCACCGCGGAGGAGGACGCTCGGGCCATTTCGAGTGCGGCGACCCCGACCACTTTATCGCCAACTGCCCCAAGAAGAACAAGCATTCAGGGAAGGGCGATCACGGGCACAAGTACGACTCCGGCAAGCGCAAGGAGAAGCACATCCCTCCAAGGTGCAAGAAGAGGGGCGGCTTCGACAAGGAGTACATTAAGAAGAAGTACTTGGAGAAGGCCCAGGCTGAGCAGCATGCTTTCTTCGCCACGCTCAGCGACATCGATGGCTCGGATGATAACTCCGCTTGCTCAAGCGATGACGAGTCCGAGAAGATGAAGAAGATCGAGGACAAGCTGAACGGCCTCTGCTTCTTCGCCGACAACGAGGGCTTCTGCACCATGGCCCTTGGCAAGGAGGTCGACACCTAGCTGGAGGACACTCCTCGGAACGACGACAACGACGACGACACCTCCCAGTTATCTATGACCCATGACGAACTCTTTGCTGAGAATGAGAAGCTTACTGCTGCCTTGCTTAGTCAAGATAAGCTGCTTAGGCGTGCCGCTAGAGAGCGCAAGGAGTTTAGGCAGAAGTGGGAGGACATGGTGAAGGATTTGGAGTTTGCTAAATCCACCGTGGTCGTGTCGGAGGAGGTTGAGTGCGAGTCATGCACCAAGCACATGACTGACCTTCTCACTTTGAGAGGTAAGTATGCTGCTTTGGTTGGTGAGGTGGATGAGCTCCGGGCTAGGCCCCAGTTGTTGGGTGCGTGCAAGACTTGTCCTGTCTTGCAAACCAAGCTGGCAGAGAAGAATGCTAAGATTGAGTCTTTAGAGAAGTCTAGCTCAGGTAGCACTTGTGTCACTAGGTGTGCTTTGTGTCAGGGTTTGGAGATGGAGATTGCCAATGTGAAGCATGGCAAGATGCAAACCGAGGAGGAAAACACATACCTTCGGACCATCTTGTCATGGGTCTCTTGTAGTGAGCCGCAGCTCGGGATGATGATCTCCCAATTCAAGCGAGCTACTGGAGGTCCTGGTGTAGGTTTTGCTCCGGGTGTTGATCTTTCTGCTTTTGGGAAGATTGGAGAGTCGAGTGGTCTGAACCCATGTGAGAAGCCCAACTCCACCACTACTCCCAAACTGACCAAGCTTCCACCCAAAGAGCCTCTCAAGCATAACACCAAGGATGGGGTATTTGAGGAACCCCCGAGAGCTCCACCCAAGAACCAAGTGTGGCATCCCAAACCCAATCACCTCAAAAACAAACTGGACACAATGCCACCCATCCAGGAGGAGCTTATGCCACAGAAGGGCAAAGTGAACCATACCCACAACCGTGAGTACCAATAACCCCCTTTGCGTGCAGTGAGGTACCATTGTGAGTACTGTGGGAGAGATGGTCACTTGGGTGAGTTTTGCTATCGGCGCAAGAGAGAGGAGCGCCGTGCCAGGGAGATGGACAACCCGGACACGTACCATTCTTTCCATGATGTTCATGTGCCGAACGTCTAGAGGAGAGCTCCGAGGAGAGCTGCTAGGCCTAGAGGTGCAGCACCTCTGTAACACCCCTGGTGTTAAGCATTATTTAAAATTCTAATTAAGTTGTTTAGTATGCATAATCATCTGGCATCAAGGCATAAAGCATTTCATATTTTAAGTATAATTGTGATGCTTCACATGCTTGAATATGAGTGTTGCATAATCTTGTGTGATGCTTTCATAAAGTGATATGGTTAAATGATTCATGAAATGATAAGTGTGAGTAAAATCCTAGTTTTAAATGTTCTTTTTATTACCTTTTCTATAAATCAAAAAGTATGTCAAATTTCAAAGTGATTTCAAAAGCAAAGTTGTATCTCTTGTTGAGAGGCACAACTTTGGTATTTAAAGTTTTCAAAGTTTTTGTACAAAAGTTTGTATAAATTTGAAATCTTTCAAACCATAAATTTGACCTCTAAACTAGATTTCAAAAACTAAAAAGAATTAGACTTTGGTCCTTTAGTCAAAGTTGTAGAGAGGATTAAAAGCAACAACTTTTATTAAGGTGGATTTTCCTGTTTTTAAAGAAAATCTGAAGTAATTTGGAAAACAAGTTTGATTTAGTTTCAAATTGAAAATCAATTTCCAAACCCTAGTTTTATCCCCTTTTGTGTAGTTTCAAAATTATGCACAATTTGGACATATGACCAAAAACAAAGTTGTAGATAATTTTATAAGGAACAACTTTTATACTGGTGAAATTTGAAGTTGTTCAGAAAATTCAAAAGTAATTTTGAAATTTAGTTTGGTCCAAATTTGAATTTGAACTCTATTTTAAAATCTAAACCGAATTTGACTTTGGTTCTTTAAGCAAGTTTGTAAAGCACAAAATTTGGAACAACTTTTGTTTTGGGAGTTTTTGTTGTGTAGTACAAATATCTGGAGTAATCAGAAAGGGGGAGGTTTGCCTTGCTACAGTAACCGGAAGGGGGGAAATATCAGAGCAGAGTGCTCTGGACGCCGCCGCCGTCGCGCCGTGCCCGTTTGACCTGTCGTGTGCGCGCGCCGCGCGTCCTCTTCCGTGGCAATCGCGAAGCAGGAGGTGGCACGCTACTCTAGAAGCCGTCTTCATCCTTCTTAGCCCGCGCCGATGCTCTCCTCTCCCTTCCTTTCGTTTCTGCTCGGCGCCACCGCGAAGCAGAGCAGAGCACCTCCGCCGAGCTCTTGCGTCGCCGTTGCTGCGTCTCTGCCATCTCCACCTCCCAGCTAGCTCCGCCTAGATCCTCTGCTTCTTCTGAGCTAGCTCGCCCGAGCTCTAACGCTCGCAATCGCCGCCGCCACGGTCTCCTTCCTCGCTGCCGGCCAGAAGCCGCCGTGTGTGTTTCGATCGCAGTTACGGTAAACCGGGGTACCTTCAGTCAACTGGAATAGTGTTTTAGCTTCGCGTTATGTTGTGGCTCATGTTCGGCTCGCTTTGAAAATCGCTAACGCTCTGGCTTGAGCAGTCCACGACGGTTGCCGCCGGTGCAAGCTCCGCCATCGCCGTCGCCGTCGCCAACCTTGGTCCAGTGCTCCTCGAGTCGAGGCAAGGTGAGCATCGTAGTTGTCATGAGCTCCTCGTTATGTTGCGCTCCCTAGTTTAGTCTCTACCGGGCCACCGTGGTCGGTCCGCGTGGCTCGCCGCCGGCGCTAGCATCGCCATGGCTGTCACCATGAACCGTGTTGCTTGGAGTAGTCTCCGAGCAAGTTTGAGTGCGCAGCGTGGTCGTTGCACGTCCTCGAGTAGGAAGCCACCCTCGGTTAGGTCTCTACCGAGCCCTTAGGGCCGAAACGCGGCGTCGCCGTCGTGTCCGCCAAGGCCGAGCCGCCATGGTCGCTGCCAGCTCCACGTCATGTAGGCGCTGGGCCAAGCGAGGAGTGGGATCAAGGCGCCAGGTCAAGGGGTAGGGTTTGGAGCCCTCGCCGTCGTCGGAGACCTCGCCGGCGAGGAGGTCGGCGGTCGGTCAACGAGCCGAGCGGTCGGTCAAGGCCGACCGGGCGCCGCCCTGGGCGGGGAGGAGAAGAACTGAGGCTGACGCCTGGGACCCGGCTGTCAGCGGCCATGGGCCGGTTTTGGGCCGAGCCCAGTAAGGGTTAGATGGGTTTTTCTTTTTTTCTCAAATGGATGAATAGTGTTAGATTTTTTCTTTTTGATATCTTTTTGTAGGAAGCTCCAAAATTTATGAAAATTTGTGTGTAGCTTTCTCAAGTTGTCTAGTATTTAAGAAAAATATGAAACTTGAGTTTTGATCAATTTTTGAAATTGATTTAAATAGGTCTTTTTATTAATAAATATGCTTTGATGATTTTTGTAGGCTTATTTAAATGTCCAAAAATCATGAAACTATTTTTAGTACTGTTTGTATCATGTAAGAAACCTTCATAAAAATTTTGAGGACATTTGAAGAAAATAAATTTTATTCTCCTTTTATGCTTTGTTTATTAATTAAATAATGCATAAAACTTGCGTAATTTTTGTAGGCTAAAATAATGATGTTGGTTTGCCATGTAAGGTTTATTTATAGATCAAGTTATGCATTTGATATTACATGCATAAAATAATAGGAGCATGATTCATAAGTGAAGACCATGAGACATCCCCACCCCGTTGCCCCATGGCTTGATTGCTGTTTTGGTAAACCATAGTCATTTTAGTTAACCCACCTAATGTTGTTTGATGATAATTATGTGTTAATTAGAAACTCTAGTTGGTGGGTTGCAAGTTGGTTTTGTTGGTTTGCAACTTTACCGCGAAGGAAAGTTGTACTCGACTTTCCTTAAGTTTGTTTAACTTCTGTTATGCAATTGAATTGTCCTGCACCTTAGCATGCATCCCATAGCATCATACTAAGCATACATCATTTATCTACGTGTAGTATTCAAGAGTGCTTGAGTCATGTTGATCAAGCTTTGATGATCACCCTTGTCGAACAAGCCTCGGAAGGAGATCCTTGTTGGACAAGGTTCGTCGAGAAGACTTAACTTCAAATCAGCAAGGGAACTAACTTGTGTGCATTCTTCTTAGATCTTATCTTCCCTGCAACAAAGTCAAGCCCCGGTTCATTTAACCATTTCCTTGGATTTACAATTACACTTACTTTCGATAACCTGATGCATTAGATATTTATCAAATAAATGCTTTAAACCTGTTGATGCATGATCAACCTTGTTATCGATATATCATTCCTTGATACCTGCTTTATGCAAAATGATAGAAATGCTTAGCCTTGCTTTATAAAGCTTTTGATAAATGTTTTCAATACTTATCGTTTTGGAATGATAATGAGAAAGAATGATGGTTAAGACCAGATGGGTACATGCATCGACCCTTGGATCGATGTGTGGTGACCCGGATGTGTCGGATTAGGACCTTATCGTTGTTGGCCTGCTGTGATTGAGACCTTTGAGTACAGCCCACATGCGGTGGTAAGCCTCGTCTATAGCTATTCCGATACTTGAGAATGGATAACCGCGTACTGGGAGTGGAGAGATGGCGGGAGTAGCGTGTACCCTCGGGGCTATGAGATAGTCGGGTTCGAGGTGTACTGTACTCTCGGGTGATGCTGGACCCGTTCTTGTATGGGAGGATCTATAGATAGGGTTGACATATGCAAGATTAAGTTCTACATATGTCGTGTGGTACTGAATCCCCAGCTAGGTTTAATCGATTCGAATTGCCGTGTTTCCTCGGATATGGAGCCTCAATCCACTAACCCGCACCGTAGAAGAAAAATGGAACTGGTTTAAGAAAGAATGACAATGATCTTTCACTAAGGTTCACTTTCAGTTCTTACCAAGTACTTAAATGATTAAGTAAAATTTGGATCTAGGATTACTTTAGTAAGCTCTTATGCAAATGAAAAATACTATTGAGCCTACCCAAACCAGCATGACCCTGAAGTCTTTTCTGTTGACGGGTAAGTCTTGCTGAGTATCGACCGTACTCAGGGTTTGTTAACCCCTGTTGCAGGTTTCTAATAAGTGCTGTTGATCATGATCATGTTAGTGGGCTTGACGTGATCTGGTTGTTCTTCTTCTCCAACTTAGGTACTCCATTTAAGTGTGGTTCCATAATACTATTCTACTTCCGTAATACCAGTTATGTTTATGTAAAAAGTAACTTGTTCTTGGTTTTGTAAAGTTTATAACTCTTGCTTCCGCACTCCGATGTTATTTTGTAACAAATGTTGTAATGTTGTGATTATTCCAACCTTCATGATGATGTTCGTGTGGTTCGTGGATAATTCGGGGTTCTCTCGGGGACACCCGACAGATCTTTCCAGTGATGTGGTACATGTGCACAGTCATTAGAGCTCGGGTAGACGATGACGTGTGCAGGTGGGCCACATTAATGGGAGGTTCTGCCACAGAATGGTATCAGATCAGGATTGTCATCAAGGGAAGACTGGTTGCAACATTACTTTTGAAAAACTTCAAAATGATTTCTTAATCTAAAAGTTTTTGGAAGTAACAAGTTAAAAATGATCTTCACTCCAATTTCTTTCTTGCTGAAAGACTTTGTGAAGACTCTACTGGCAACTCCAGCTGAGGACATTGAGATGGTTTCAACTCGTCTATAGAAAGTTAATGGAGAATCAACTTCCCCGTCCAACCGCAACGGAAAAGCTATTCAGCACCTGCACCAAGTCAGTGAAGTTAGTATATAAAGTATAGCCCTATACCTAACTAACAGGTGGAGACAGAGATCTCCTATCAGTGAGAGGTCGTATAGGACGAGCATATATCATATCATGCATAATGATAAAATGTGCTTCTCTAAATTCTAGGAGCAGCTATGGTTCCCCGATAGCTGATCGTCCCTAGATTCTGTTACTCTTGCTACTTTTGTTCCATAAGTTTTGATCCTTAGGAACTTTGGGATATCTTTCATACACTCTACCACATATAGTCAGAATCAGAGTAAATCTTTGGTTCTTCTGAGATGGGTGTGTCATGCCTTGAATTGGCACATACGATTTGCTTGATGTCTTGTAAACGATGAATGGTGGTTGAAAGTTACTAAAATTGTGTTCTTTGAAAGGACCCTAATCTGTGGACCGGATAAAAGCGTGGGAACCTGGAGTCACCTATGGATGGCCACCATAGGGCGTTACTGCCAGGTGCTCGCTAATGTCCAGGCCTATAGTCATGATTCTTTCTAGTCCACCGTTAAAGTGCTTTCATTTCTGGACGCCCGAAAGGGAGTTCAAAGCCACTTTCCTTGTAATTATAACCAACCCTTGCTTTTGGTTATAATTTCCTTCTTATTGAGATAAGAGATATAGAAGTTGTGCTCTATTGTGGGGCCATGATTGGTGACCACGGTGCCGCGTCGGAACCTAGGGAATCTCGTGTGTCCGGATCACACCAGTGTCCACTGGGTGCGCGCAGGTATCGAGGTCTACAGTTATGATCCATTATAGCCCACAACTAATGTACGCTCTCTCTGGATTCTTGATAATCTTTCTTGCTCCACTCGAATGTCTTCTACCTTGTTATTTGCAACCGTGTCCTGGTCTCGGTTGTAATCCTAAACCCAACCACAGTTACCTTGTGAACTCCTTGTGAGTAAACAAGTGTGACACTTTTCCTTTTCCATTACTCAACCCCAGTCTTTTAAGTGCTCCTTAAATCTCGGGACGAGATTTCTTTAAGGGGGAAGGAGCTGTAACACCCCTGGTGTTAAGCATTATTTAAAATTCTAATTAAGTTGTTTAGTATGCATAATCATCTGGCATCAAGGCATAAAGCATTTCATATTTTAAGTATAATTGTGATGCTTCACATGCTTGAATATGAGTGTTGCATAATCTTGTGTGATGCTTTCATAAAGTGATATGGTTAGATGATTCATGAAATGATAAGTGTGAGTAAAATCCTAGTTTTAAATGTTCTTTTTATTCCCTTTTCTATAAGTCAAAAAGTATGTCAAATTTCAAAGTGATTTCAAAAGCAAAGTTGTATCTCTTGTTGAGAGGCACAACTTTGGTATTTAAAGTTTTCAAAGTTTTTGTACAAAAGTTTGTATAAATTTGGAATCTTTCAAACCATAAATTTGACCTCTAAACTAGATTTCAAAAACTAAAAATAATTAGACTTTGGTCCTTTAGTCAAAGTTGTAGAGAGGATTAAAAGCAACAACTTTTATTAAGGTGGATTTTCCTGTTTCTAAAGAAAATCTGATGTAATTTGGAAAACAAGTTTGATTTAGTTTCAAATTGAAAATCAATTTCCAAACCCTAGTTTTATCCCCTTTTGTGTAGTTTCAAAATTAAGCACAATTTGGATATATGACAAAAAACAAAGTTGTAGATAATTTTATAAGGAACAACTTTTATATTGGTGAAATTTGAAGTTGTTTAGAAAATTCAAAAGTAATTTTGAAATTTAGTTTGGTCCAAATTTGAATTTGAACTCTATTTTAAAATCTAAACCGAATTTGACTTTGGTTCTTTAAGCAAGTTTGTAAAGCACAAAATTTGGAACAACTTTTGTTTTGGGAGTTTTTGTTGTGTAGTACAAATATCTGGAGTAATCAGAAAGGGGGAGGTTTGCCTTGCTACAGTAACCGGAAGGGGGGAAATATCAGAGCAGAGTGCTCTGGACGCCGCCGCCGTCGCGCCGTGTCCGTTTGACCGGCCGCGTGCGCGCGCCGCGCGTCCTCTTCCGTGGCAATCGCGAAGTAGGAGGTGGCACGCTACTCTGGAAGCCGTCTTCATCCTTCTTAGCCCGCGCCGATGCTCTCCTCTCCCTTCCTTTCGTTTCTGCTCGGCGCCACCGCGAAGCAGAGCAGAGCACCTCCGCCGAGCTCTTGCGTTGCCGTCGCTGCGTCTCTGCCATCTCCACCTCCCAGCTAGCTCCGCCTAGATCCTCTACTTCTTCTGAGCTAGCTTGCCCGAGCTCTAACGCTCGCAATCGCCGCCGCCACGGTCTCCTTCCTCGCTGCCGGCCGGAAGCCGCCGTGTGTGTTTCGATCGCAGTTACGGTAAACCGGGGTACCTTCAGTCAATCGGAGTAGTGTTTTAGCTTCGCGTAATGTTGTGGCTCATGTTCGACTCGCTTTGGAAATCGCTAACGCTCTGGCTTGAGCAGTCCACGACGGTTGCCGCCGGTGCAAGCTCCGCCATCGCCGCCGCCGTCGCCAACCTTGGTCCAGTGCTCCTCGAGTCGAGGCAAGGTGAGCATCGTAGTCGTCATGAGCTCCTCGTTATGTTGCGCTCCCTAGTTTAGTCTCTACCGGGCCACCGTGGTCGGTCCGCGTGGCTCGCCGCCGGCGCTAGCATCGCCATGGCCGTCACCATGAACCGTGTTGCTTGGAGTAGTCTCCGAGCAAGTTTGAGTGCGCAGCGTGATCGTTGCACGTCCTCGAGTAGGAAGCCACCCTCGGTTAGGTCTCTACCGAGCCCTTAGGGCCGGAACGCGGCGTCGCCGTCGTGTCCGCCATGGCCAAGCCGCCATGGTCGCTGTCAACTCCACGTCGTGTAGGCGCTGGGCCTAGTGAGGAGTGGGATCAAGGCGCCAGGTCAAGGGGTAGGGTTTGGAGCCCTCGCCGTCGTCGGAGACCTCGCCGGCGAGGAGGTCGGCGGTCGGTCAACGAGCCGAGCGGTCGGTCAAGGCCGGCCGCGCGCCGCCCTGGGCGGGGAGGAGAAGAACTGAGGCTGACGCCTAGGACCCGGCTGTCAGCGGCGGTGGGCCAGTTTTGGGCCGAGCCCATAAAGGGTTAGAAGGGTTTTTCCTTTTTTCTGAAATGGATGAATAGTGTTAGATTTTGTCTTTTTGATATCTTATTGTAGGAAGCTCCAAAATTTATGAAAATTTGTGTGTAGCTTTCTCAAGCTGTCTAGTATTTATGAAAAATATGAAACTTGAGTTTTGATCAATTTTTGAAAATGATTTAAATAGGTCTTTTTATTAATAAATATGCTTTGATGATTTTTGTAGGCTTATTTAAATGTCCAAAAATCATGAAACTATTTTAGTACTGTTTGTATCATGTAAGAAACCTTCATAAAAATTTTGAGGACATTCGAAGAAAATAAATTTTATTCTCCTTTTATGCTTTGTTTATTAATTAAATAATGCATAAAACTTGCATAATTTTTGTAGGCTAAAATAATGATGTTGGTTTGCCATGTAAGGTTTATTTATAGATCAAGTTATGCATTTGATATTACATGCATAAAATAATAGGAGCATGATTCATAAGTGAAGACCATGGGACATCCCCACCCCATTGCCCCATGGCTTGATTGCTGTTTTGGTAAACCATAGTCATTTTAGTTAACCCACCTAATGTTGTTTGATGATAATTACGTGTTAATTAGAAACTCTAGTTGGTGGGTTGCAAGTTGGTTTTGTTGGTTTACAACTTTACCACGAAGGAAAGTTGTACTCGACTTTCCTTAAGTTTGTTTAACTTCTGTTATGCAATTGAATTGTCCTGCACCTTAGCATGCATCCCATAGCATCATACTAAGCATACATCATTTATCTACGTGTAGTATTCGAGAGTGTTTGAGTCGTGTTGATCAAGCTTTGATGATCACCCTTGTCGAACAAGCCTCGGAAGGAGATCCTTGTTGGAGAAGCGTCGTCGAGAAGACTTAACTTCAAATCAGCAAGGGGACTAACTTGTGTGGATTCTTCTTAGATCTTATCTTCCCTGCAACGAAGGCAAGCCCTGGTTCATTTAACCATTTCCTTAGATTTATAATTACACTTACTTTCGATAACCTGATGCATTAGATATTTATCAAATAAATGCTTTAAACCTATTGATGCATGATCAACCTTGTTATCGATATATCATTCCTTGATACCTGCTTTATGCAAAATGATAGAAATGCTTAGCCTTGCTTTATAAAGCTTTTGATAAATGTTTTCAATACTTATCGTTTTGGAATGATAATGAGAAAGAATGATGGTTCAGACCAGATGGGTACATGCATTGACCCTTGGATCGATGTGTGGTGACCCGGATGTGTCGGATTAGGACCTTATCGTTGTTGGCCTGCTGTGATTGAGACCTTTGAGTACAGCCCACATGCGGTGGTAAGCCTCGTCTATAGCTATTCTGATACTTGAGAACGGATAACCGCGTACTGGGAGTGGAGAGATGGCGGGACTAGCGTGTACCCTCGGGGCTATGAGATAGTCGGGTTCGAGGTGTACTGTACTCTCGGGTGACGCTGGACCCGTTCTTGTATGGGAGGATCTATAGATAGGGTTGACATATGCAAGATTAAGTTCTACATATGTCGTGTGGTACTAAATCCCCAGCTGGGTTTAATTGATTCGAATCGCCGTGTTTCCTCGGATATGGAGCCTCAATCCACTGACCCGCACCGTAGAAGAAAAATGGAACTGGTTAAAGAAAGAATGACAATGATCTTTCACTAAGGTTCACTTTCAGTTCTTACCAAGTACTTAAATGATTAAGTAAAATTTGGATCTAGGATTACTTTAGTAAGCACTTATGAAAATGAAAAATACTATTGAGCCTACCCAAACCAGCATGACCCTGAAGTCTTTTCTGTTGACGGGTAAGTCTTGCTGAGTATCGACCGTACTCAGGGTTTGTTAACCCCTGTTGCAGGTTTCTAATAAGTGCTGTTGATCATGATCATGTCAGTGGGCTTGACGTGATCTGGTTGTTCTTCTTCTCCAACTTAGGTACTCCGTTTAAGTGTGGTTCCATAATACTATTCTACTTCCGTAATACCAGTTATGTTTATGTAAAAAGTAACTTGTTCTTGGTTTTGTAAAGTTTATAACTCTTGCTTCCGCACTCCGATGTTATTTTGTAACAAATGTTGTAATGTTGTGATTATTCCAACCTTCATGATGATGATCCTGTGGTTGTGGATAATTCAGGGTTCTCTCGGGGACACCCGACAGATCTTTTCAGTGATGTGGTACATGTGCACAGTCATTAGAGCTCGGGGAGACGATGACGTGTGCAGGTGCGCCACATTAATGGGAGGTTCTGCCACAACCTCAAGGTCCTAGGCGTCAGGGAGGAGGTGCCCGACGGGGTCCTGACTTTGCAGGATACGGACCCCGTGGCGGAGGCTTTGTTGAGTGTTTTCCCCCACCGCGTTTTGAGTATCGCGATGGACGCTCTTTCCTTAGCGGACCACGTTTTCCTGTGCGTGGTGATCACTACCCCCATAGACAGGCTAGGAATGGTTTTTACACTAACCGTTCTTTTGAGCAGCCGGCCCAACACTGGTATTCTCCTTCACTAATCCCAGTGTTGGACCGTATGCTCACCCTATGTCTTTTTATTGATGTAGGTAAGATGGTTGGAGGACATTTGGTTGGTGGATTCCGGTTGCTCGAGGCACATGACCAGAAACGCCAAGTGGTTCTCCAGCCTTAGCCCTGTTGCCGGAAAGGAGTTTATCACCTTCGACGACAATAGTAAAGGTAAGGTGTTGTCTCGTGGGTCGGTGCGGGTTAATGAGCACTTTGTGTTGCGCGATGTTGCTCTTGTTTCTAACCTGCATTTTAATCTTCTCTCTGTTTCGCAACTTTTTGATGATGACTATGAGATTCGTTTTAAACCGAATCTCAGTCGCATTTTAGATCCTCAGGGCAATCTTGTATGTTTGATTTTGCCCTTTGGGAAAGTCTTTCGCGCGAATTTCTCGGAGTCATTTGGTGTTTCCCGCTGTCTTTTGGCTAGTCCTTCTTCCTCCGATCTTTGGAAGTGGCATAGGAGGCTCGGTCACTTAAGCTTCGACTTGCTTGCAAGACTTAGCTCACTTGGCCTAATCCGAGGATTGCCCAAGCTATCGATGGAGAAGGATCTAGTTTTCCATTCTTGTAGACATGGAAAGATGGTTGCCGCTCCCCACCATCCAGTGACTAAGGTCATGACTTCGCACCCTGGAGAGCTTTTACACATGGATCTTATTGGTCCGGCTCGGGTGAGCTCAGTTGGGGGGAAGTGGTATGTTTTGGTTGTTGTCGACGATTTTTCGAGATATTCGTGGGTCTTCTTTTTGACTGAGAAGACTGAGACTTTCTCATTTGCTCGCAATCTGATTTTACGTCTTCAGAACGAGTTCCCTTTGACCTCGATGCGAGCTATTAGAAGTGATAATGGTTCCGAATTCAAGAATTCGGATTTTGAGAAGTTTTGTAACTCTTTGGGTTTGGAGCATCAGTTTTCTTCCCCCTACACACCACCCCAAAATGGTGTTGTAGAGAGGAAGAATCGGACCCTTGTAGAAATGGCCAGGACGATGCTCGATGAGCATAGGACTCCTAGGCGATATTGGGCCGAAGCTATGAACACTGCATGCTACATTTCAAATCGCATTTTTCCGAGAGCCTTTTTGAAAAAGACTTCTTATGAGTTGCGTTTTGGTAGACAGCCCAAGGTGAGTTATTTTAGAGTCTTCGATTGCCATTGTTTTATATTGAAGAAAGGCAACCGGGACAAAATTGAGTCTCGTTCTTCTTACGGTGTATTTTTAGGTTATGGCACTCACACTCGCGCATATCGTGTACTTAACCTTGATACTAACCGAGTCATGGAGACATCGGATGTCACCTTCGACAAGACTCTTGTTTGTCCTTCTTCTCGTTTTGAGCGTGCAGGTGATCATGAGGTTGGTGAAGGACCGAGAATGCAAAAGCAAGGCGACCAGAGGGGGGGGTGAATGGGAGCCAATCAAATTTCTCTCGATACTTTGGCCAATTGTCCCAAAATCAACCCCGAGAAGCACGGACCCAAAACGTGATGCTCACGACCCTTGAAAGAGGGTGGATGATCCCTAGGATCACAGCGGAGCACCACCAAGCACAAGCGAAACAAAGACCAAAAGCTCTGGCTCAAGTTCCCCCTTGTAAAACCGAGTCCCAAACGTAGATTGGGTGCTACATCGAGAAATCTCCAAATACCAATGCAAACAAGTTGCAAAGATACCTAGAAATGTTTCTTGGTTAACTCTAGGGCCAAACGAGAAGTTCAAAAACCAAGCGGAATAGCCGGGGCGAAGATTGCACTGAAAAACAACCTTCAGCAGGGTCCCGGACTGTCCGGACCCCCTGTCCCGGACTGTCCGCGGCAAGGGCGGACTGTCCGCCAAACAGTCCCGGATTGTCCGCCGGCCAAACACCAAAAACAACAAGTCTGCTGAACACTTGCTGGACGACTCGCGGACAGTCCGCGAGTTACAACGGCGGACTGTCCGCCGGTCAAATCGGACCTATCCGAACCGGCACCGCAGCCACTGAACTGGCTGGACCCCGACGCCCGGACTGTCCGCCGGTCAAAACCGCGGACTGTCCGGGACATCCAGAAAGGGCGATTTTGGTCGCCCAAAAACCAAATCACCCAAAATCCGAACCAACTCACAATCCCACATTCCCAAAATTGGAGAAGATGATCACGGAGTAGTTAGGAGACTATCCCCAAGAAATCATCCGCTCAAATCGATCCAATCAATGGGAAATCGAAGGGGAAGGTGGATGAACCGGAAAAATGCCACGAAAACAAAATCGTCCCGATCTATTCGATCATGAGGAGTTAGATGAATTCCTTTGGTCGAAATGACCTCCTCAATGATACGAACAAAATGATTCAAACGGATTTCACAAAGACGCACCGGAGAGGGAGATCGAGTGACGGGAAAATCGCGGAGAAACAAAGAACGCGAAGAACATGAACCAAAATGTGAATCGACACAACGATCTGCAGCCGAAGCGCAAACACACGCTACGACAGTGAGGTTACGGCCTCACTTCCTCAAAATCAACAGTACACAGAGGCAAGTCTCTCTGCGGATCTCAGCTAGCTACAGCAGGGGATTGGGAGAGCAGGAAACCCTAAGTGCGAAAGAGCAAATGGCTGAGATAGATGGGAGGAGGGTGTCTCCCGACTACTTATCCTAATTCTAGCCTAAGTTTAATTCCTACTCTACCCCTCTCTATTCTAATTACAGAGCGAACCAGCTAAACCCTAGGGTTATTCTAGACCAACTCAGGTGGTAGGTGTATTCGACGGCCACGCCCGCACAACTCGTTAGCGTTGCCTCGACGCAACCTTCTGATTGCCGCCACGTGCCGCCCACGCTCTGCACCCCCGGTTTTGTGGCCCAAACTGGGAAACCAGCCTTTTCCAGCCAACCCCTGGTTTTGTGGCCCAAACCAGGAAACCAGCCTCCAAGTCCATCGCCTGAGTTTTTTGGCCCAAACTCAGAAACCCGCAGCGCCCAGGTTTTGAGGCCCAAACCTGGAAACCGTCCTCAGCCCAAGTTTTGTGGCCCAAACTCGGAAACCCGCCGCACGCCCAGGTTTTGTGGCTCAACCTGGAAACCGAGCACCCGAGTTTTGAGGCCCAAACTCGGAAATCGTCCACCCGGTGGTTTTTCTGTGGCTCAACCACCAAACCGGAGCTGTAGAGGGGATGCACCACCCGTGCACCCCGTCCACCGACATGTGTCCCCAGGTCCTCGACCCGAGCAACACCGTGCCCCACAAGTCTCCATTCGTCGCTGTCCCAGGCTGTCAGCCACCACAGCTGATCCTCAGGCCCTCTGGTCCCTCAGTCCAAGCCTCACGTCCGCCCTTCACCACTCCCGGTCCATCGACACGGCACGTCTCTACTTGACCTTCACCTCGCCTTCGATCACTGTCTTCGGGCTTGACACCTGCACAACACAAGCCAAAGAACCTGCGATCAAACCCATTGACAATCACTCATCACACCGAGACCCGGCATACACCCATGTATCCGAAATCTCCCCCTTGCTGAGTGCATTGTCAACTACTCACACAAATCATAATGAAAAGAAGAAGGAAGGAAAAAGGAGAAGAGAGAACTCGACCAAATGACCCAAAAGCATAGCAAAGCCGAAGAAGGTCAAGTGGAAGAAGCGAAACAACTTGGTCCCCAAAGACATGGGCAACGGCTCGACGCAACCTAGCAAAGCAAAGCTAGCCCTCAAGAAAAGGTAGAACAGGCTCAACACCGCTAGCAAATACCAATTGGAAACTCCAGAAAAAGAGCTCGACACCAATTGAGGCAGAAAGAGAAATTGAAGCAAATGCTAGTCCCTCAAGATAGAGGCACAGAGGCTCAACACAACTAGCAAAGAAAGCTCGATACCAATGCCTTTCGGCCAAACACGCTCCAAACGAAATCGAAAAGCCCTGAAAATGTTTGCTAGTCCCTCAAGACAGAGGCAAAGGCTCAACACAACTAGCAAACTCCCCCTCGAAGAGTGCATGCAACTAGGAACACTCCCCCTTAGGTCCATCATGGGAAGGGCACAAGGATTTGAAAACTTTTCTCCCCCTTAACGAAAACTCCCCCTTAGTTGAACACCCAGGAGCATATGATTTGCCATTTCTCTCCCCCTTAGTTGAAAATACACTTATCAAGAAAAGACATCATCAGACAAAAGAGCAAAGATCTCCTCCTTCCAACATGCATATCAGTCAAAATGCGAGTTAGCAGCTTCAGGCATATAATCAAAAGAGTGCAAAGATGCTCTAAATAGTATAACTTCAATGTCTCAACTAGGCACTCAAATAGCAAAGGCTCGAACTGATCACAAATACGAAATATGAACATATGAGCAAAGTGAACAGTTTTTAACCAAAAGATAGTCACCATCAAAACAGCACTACACATGTATAGACAAGAATTCTAAACATGTGCTAAACATGTATACAAGGTGAACTACCCCTAGCAAAGTTCAATCATCATGCTTAAGAATGAAACATACACTTGTGATCTCAATTTTAATATCAGAGTTGCAGCGGTGAAAATTCACAAGTTCTAATATTAGCATGTGATTGCGAGAGGTTGAAAGCTTGTCTTTGCCTAACTTTTCAACCGAGCGAAGCCTATGCCAAAGCAATCAGAAGCTTAAAGCTACGGTTTCGGTCATACACTACACGGCTCAAGTTTAACTCAAAGTGCAATGAGAAACAGTCTCGATACCGTGATGTATTGACAAGCAATCCCATCTCGATCTTTTCAATTCACTAAAACTTGGTTCAAATTTTAAACAGGATATGAACAGACCAAGCAAGTGAATGACTCAGAACTAGAGACATAGCAACCTAGCATATATGAAAAGCACGAGTGAACTCAACACATCCTACACATGCTAGTTGCATATCTCAATGGTGAACATTTTCAGATTTTATGTACATTAAGCAAAGTCACCATTCCAAAATAGCTCAGCTCACAACATGTACTATTGATCAGAAAGAGCATAAGCTACAAGCATCAACATAAGCATCGAAGCATACTACATAGAGCATAATTACATTCTAATGATTATAAACATGAAGCTCAGAATGTAAAAGCGTATGCTAAAAATGCAAAGGAAAAGAAAGACAAACGAAAAGAGTTAGTCTAACATACAAGATCAAAATGTTTCCCCCATCTAAAAGGGGAAACACACACCAAGCTCACCCCTCAACCGATTAAAGGTTGATTCGTCTAAAGGCTTGGTGAAAATATCAGCCAGTTGATGATGAGTATCGACATGGCGAAGGTCGATATCACCCTTCTCCTGGTGGTCTCGCAAAAAGTGAAAGCGCACATCAATGTGTTTGGTCTTCGAGTGAAGCACGGGGTTCTTAGCAACGCTAATAACACTCGTGCTGTCACAAAGCAAAGGCACGTGAGAAAAGCTTAGACCAAAATCATGCAAAGTGGCCATCATCCAAAGCAACTGAGAACAGCAGCTAGCCGCAGCAACATATTCAGCCTCTGTGGTAGACTGAGCGACACTAGACTGCTTGCGAGAAGACCACGATACAAGAGAAGAACCAATAAATTGGCAAGTCCCAGAAGTGGACTTGCGCTCGATACGGCAACCAGCAATATCGGCATCCGAATAACAACAAAGGGAGAGGGTGGAGGAAGCAGAATACAAAATCCCAAACTCAGGTGTGAAACGAAGGTACCTGAAAACCCGCTTCACCGCCTGACGGTGAGAAGTGCGCGGCGACGCCTGAAAGCGCGCGCACAGACACACCGCGAACTGAATGTCCGGGCGTGTCGCCGTCAGGTAGAGCAGCGACCCGATCATGCTTCGGTACTCCTTCTGGTCCACTGCTTCTCCATCCACATCCGCATCCAGGGCAGTCGTCGTTGAGATGGGTGTTGGAAGAGGCTTGGCCTCACCCATATCAAACCGATTCAGCAAGTCCTTGGTGTACTTGCCCTGGTGCACAAACGTCCCCTCTCGGGATTGCTTAATTTGCAACCCGAGAAAGAATGTCAGCTCGCCCATCATGCTCATCTCGAACTCCCTGCTCATAGTATCTGGACCGAGTGACGCGTTCGTCGATGTTGCCGATCATCTGCTAAGGAGGGTGCTGGCGCTGGATGTGTCATGGCGCCTCCCGAGAAGAAGTGACCTCCCCCTTAACAGCAGTTGGTGCCTCCCCGGGTACAAAAGGTACCGCTCGGGGTGGCGGATCCCACGGCCCCAAGGAAGAAGAGGTGTCGGGGCCGTGAGTCATCGTAGAAGCCGCTCTTTGCGGCACAACAGGTGGACGGGGTGCTGGATCATCCATACCTTCAGCACCCTCGTCCTCGTCATCGAAAAGAGGCTCACCAACCTCATGATCACCTGCACGCTCAAAACGAGAAGAAGGACAAACAAGAGTCTCATCGAAGGTGACATCTGATGTCTCCATGACTCGGTTACTATCATGGTTAAGTACACGATATGCGCGAGTGTGAGTGCCATAACCCAAAAATACGCCGTCAGAAGAACGAAACTCAAATTTGTCCAGGTTGCCTTTCTTCAATATAAAACAGTGGCAACCGAAGACTCTAAAATAACTCACCTTGGGCTGTCTACCAAAACGCAACTCATAAGAGGTCTTTTTCAAGAAAGCTGTAACACCCCCGGTGTTAAGCGTTAATTAAAACTCTAAGTATGATGATTAGTATGCATAATCATCTAGTGTCATGGCATATAACCATATCTTGTGTGATGATTTCCATGTCAATCATGTGTGTTGTATGAATATGTAATGTGTGTCACATGAAATGACGACCCAAAAACCAAACTTAAGGAAACTCTGGTCAATTCTAAAATGAATTTTCTGAAATGAACTTGGGGCAACTAAGGCACTATTTGTTGGGTCAATTTTCGCTCTAATCAATAGTGAGGTTGTTTGCTAGTAATGAACATGAAAATACCCCTAATTAAATTCCTTAAGGTTTGAAGGTTCTAAATTAGCCAAAAACACTAGTTTTAAATAATTCTTTTATCCCCTTTTCAATAAGTCAAAAACTAAGCTAAATCTCAACATGAACTTAAATGCAAACTTGTGACTCTTGTTGAAAGGTACAACTTTGATATTCAAAGTTTTCTTTGATTCGGTATAGAACTTGAATAAATTTGAAATTACTAAAATTCTAAATTTAACCCTTAAACTAAAACTCAAAAACTAAAAGGAATTAGTACTTGGCAAATTAAGTAAAGTTGTAGAGGAGTTTAAATGAAGCAACTTCTATTCAGGCAGAATTTCAAGTTCTTGAAGAAAATCTAAAGTAATTGGAGAAATGAGTTTAATTGAATCTCAAATTAAAATTTAATTTCAAAATCAGTTTTCCCCTTTTGCTATAGTTTGAAAAATATACATAATTTTGATATGTGACCAAAAGCAAAGTTGTAAATAATGTTATAAGGAACAACTTTTATAAAGGTCAAATTTGAAGTTATTAATCAAATTCAAAAGTAATTTGAATTTAGGTTTAAGGGCAATTCAAATTGATTTTAAAATCTGCACAGATTTTGGGGTTGCTCCTTAAATGAAAGTTGTAGATCAGAATGTTTAGAGCAACTTTCATGTTGGCAGATTTTGGAGTTCCTATACAAATTTAAGGGTAATTTGGGAAAGAAATTCTCTGCTACAGTAAAGGGGGGGGGAGACCAGGGCACGCGGCGTGCGGAGCCGGCGCCATGGCGTCCTGCCGGCATCCGCGCCCGGTGCGTGTCCCCCGTGTGGCGTTTCCAAGCGCAATGGCAAGCTCTCCGTCGCGCCCACTCCTCCTTTCCTCTCCCATTTCCTTCTCTTCTCTCCTCTTCTCCTCTTTCTCTCCTCTGCTCTCGCCGTTCGAAAGCAGAGCATGGCCGCCGGTCAAATCCGCCGTGGCTGCTCCACCTCGACCCTCACCACCTCGCCAGTAGCCTCGCCTCGCCATCGCGCTCCTCTAGAGCTGGCTTGAGCATGCTCGGACCGCCGGAGTCCCCTGTACCACCCCTTTCTTCCCCTGCTCCGGCCGAAGCGCCGCCGGGAGCGCCACCCCGCGGTCCGCACGTCTTGGTGAACCCCGAGCCAATCCAGCGTGAGCATCGAGTTTCCATGAGCCTCCTGAGCGCCAAGAAGACCGCATCCGAGCTTCTACCGCCGTGCCATCGCTGCTCTGCCTCCGCGTCGCCGTCCGCTCTCGGCTGGGCCGCCATGCGCGTCGCCGTGCTTCCTCTGTGGTCCTAGAGCTCCGGCTGAGCCCTCCTTTGGACGCGCGAGCCCGTGGCGACTCCGTTGGTAGCCTCGCCGTGGCTAAAACCCTCGCAGGCGACGACTTGGGCGCTGTCGCCGCCGGTCATGCGCCATGGTCACGGCTTGGTCATGGCCAAGTCTCGGCTCCGACCAGGGCGTTGACCCAGGCCCGTCCGTCAGCGGCGCTGGGCCAAATTCGGCTCAGTAAGTTAGGGTTTTGTTTTTTTTTCCTATTTTCTGAAAATGCCAAAATATGCTGAGAATAGAAAAATGCATAAGTAATTAGATACTACTCCAAAAATTGTGAAACAAATTTTGTTGTGTTCCTGATGAGGTGCTCTACACAGGAAAAATATGAAACTTGGTATTTGGATAAATTTTGTTGGTGCTTTAAATTGGTCATTTCATTAATAAATGCACTTTGAATAATTTTTATAGGGTTATTTAGTTGTCCAAAAATCATGAAACTATTTTTGCTGCTGTTTGTGTCATGTGAGGAAGCTTCACAAAAATTTTGAGGTCATTTGCACAAAATAAAATTTCATCCTTAGTTTAAGCCTATTTAAATAATTAAATAATGTTTAAACCTTAAATCATTTCTGTAGGTCAAAATAATAATCCAAAAATTCTCAAATTTATTTGGCAACCTTTATTTGCTGTAATCCACCATCACGAGAAGTTTAGGCTCCATTTGACAAAATTTAGTTAAACCCTAATTTTCATATTTAATTATAAAATGGTAGTTAGTAAAGCCTAAGTTAACCAATTAGATTATGCTGATTTTGATTAGAACAAGTACATGGCTAAGCTCTGATGATCAACTTAAACACTTTAATAACCTTTGTTAAGTATAGCACTTAGCCACTTAACCGCATAATATAATAGTAAAAGCTTAAATCTAAATCACTTTGCTAAATGGTCTCTATTACTTTATTAATTGGTCTCTATTAATTAAGTTGCTTAAATGATGGTTAAAGGTTTATGTCAGAGTTAACCTTGCTATTCTAGTAATCTTATGTTTCATGATTTTGTCATGCAAAGATTTGGTTGGATATATATATATGGCTATGGTATTTGATCAAGAGATACACTTGATCTCATTGGTGAATTGCATTTGCTGCAGGATCAGTTTTCGTTGAGAGGTTATTTCCACTATGTAAATCATGTTTTCTGTAAAAGTGTTATATACCAAAGTTGTAGTTAACTTTTGTATCTAGCTTTTCCAAAAATTTCATGATTTTAGGGCAGCTAGATTAGGAGTTATAGATTTTCTAAGTTACCAGATTAAATCTGTTTTACTCTCTGGACGAATCTGAGAAAATGATCTGTTTAGGTTATTTCACTTGGGAATCACTTGTTAACTATAATAGGAAAGTTGTACTCGACCTTTCTTATCTTGTGTTAACTTTCGTTATGCATTTGTTTGTCCTGCACCTTAGCATGCATTGCATCATACTAAAGCATTCACCATTGTATACGTGTAGTTCTTACGAGAGAGTCGATGGCCGTGTTGAGCAAGCTTCAGATCGAGGTGATACAGATGATCAAGCCTCAGGAGGAGAACTTCGTCGGACAAGCTTCTTCGGGAAGATTCGACATCATTTCGTTAAGGAACTAACTTCTGTGGGTCTTTTGGAGATCCTAGTCTTCTCTGCAACACAGGCAAGCCCCGGTGCATACACCCACTCTCTGTTTTACAAATACTTTATTACACTGTAGGTCTTGTGGAATGTGCATTAGGTAAGCAGGAGTTGAACAAAACCGTTGCTGCATGAATACCTTGATTTCCAGATAATCCCCTGATGATATCCTATCAGTAGTGATAAGACGATCTTAAATGCTTAGCAATGCTTAGACTTCGGTAGAAGTCGATCGATGGTTTCATCGTTCGCGACATATAGGTTTTACCTTTTCTCTCTTCGACTCTTTCTAAGGGTCGTGAGAACCCTAATATGATGATAACTATTAAACTGAGACCGGGCGGGTAACTTGCACAGGAATGGAGTCCTGGTGTAGTGTTTCCGTCTGTGTCGCTTAGGGCTCGTCCGCTGTTGGCCCGTTGGATCGAGAACTATTTGTTAGTACTGGTCACATGCTTCGGTAAGCCCTACTGTGGCTATGCCCTTACTGGAACGGCGCACCCGCGCACTGGTTGTGGAGAGATGGCGGGAGTAGCGTGTACCCACCCTGCTCGGTCCCCTGTTGGACGGACTCAGCAAGGCCGTTGTAGGGCGGTGGTGTACTGTACTCCCGGGTGGCGCGGCTCCGGTCCGGTTTGAGCGGATCCACGGGACGGTTGATATATGCGAGTTCGGTCTTGCATATGTCGTGTGATAAGGAAGCCCCAGCTGGGTAGATCAAGCGGTTCGAATCGTCGTTTGCTCCACGAGAAAAGGAGACTCATCCTTACACCTTCAGCGTAGTTTAATCAAGTGAAGATGATGTCAAGAAAAGTTTATCATGAGATGTGATGCTTAAACAAGTGTTTGATTTAGATAGGTGCAAAGTGGATACTGCTTAATAACTTAATGCACCGCTAAAACTTGAAAATAGGATGAAGAAGTAGAAAGCTTTTCTGCAAAGCTCTTCTCTTCTGCTAGCCTCACTACATCCCTTAAGCCAGCATGCCCTTGGAGTCTTTTTCTTAGTTGGGTAAGTCTTGTTGAGTACCCTCATGTACTCAGGGTTTGTTAATCCCCTGTTGAAGGTTTTAGCTTGTGGTGTCAATCTAGATCATGTCTGTGGGCTCGACATGATCCGGTGCTTCTCTCTTCGTCTTAGGTGCTCTACCTAAGTCAGGCTCTGTAGCACTGCTCTTCTTCCACAGTCCAAGTTAAGTTTATTCGAAAAGTAACTTATTCATGTTTTGTAAATTTTATCTTACCTTGCTTCCGCACTCCGATATTAATTTTGTATCAGCTGCTGTAATGTTGTAGTTATTTCACTCAAATTGAGGATGATCCTGTAACTCGTGGATAATTCGGGGTTCTCTCGAGGACTCCCGACGGATGTTTCCAGTAACGTGGTACGCGTGCATGGTCATCAGGGCTCTGGGAGATGATGACGTATGCAGGTGGGCCACATTACCGGGAGGTTCTGCCACAAGAATGGTATCGGAGCAGGATCCTCCTTGTAAGTGGAATAGTTACAACATTACTTTTGAAAAACTTCAAAATAATTTCTTAATCTAAAAGTTTTTGAATGTAACAAGCTAAAAATGCTCTTTCCACAATTTCTTGGTGAAGAACCTTGTGGAGCTACTAGTGACTCCAACGGTAGACACCAGGAAAGCTAATGTATAAAGTATAGCCCTATATCTAACTAACATATGGAGGTAGAAAACTCCTAACTATGAGAGGCCGTATAGGACGAGCATACATGATATCATGCATAATACTAAAATAATGTGCTAAACTTTCTCACCTAAGTCTGAGAGCACCTATGATCCCTTAATAGAAATTCGTCTCTAGATTCTGTTACCCCTTTTCTAAGTTCTGATCCTTGAGAACTTTGGATATCCTTATATAATCCACTACATAAAATCAGAATCATGGTAACGTCCTTGATTCCTCTTTGATGTGCGTGTCAAGCTTTAAATTGACACGTGCTATTTGTTTGATACTGTGAAAACAACGAATGGTGGTCGGAAGTTACTGAGATTGTGTCCTATGAAGGAACCATGGTCCGTGGACTGGATAAAGGCGTCGAAACCTGGGGTCACCTATGGACGCATATGGTGTTACTGCTGGGCGCTCGCTAATATCCAGGCCGTTTGTCATGATTCTTTCTAGTTCACTATTAACGTGCTTTCATTTTTGGACTTCTAAAAGGGAATTCAGAGCCCTATTTCATCCAGTTTTCTTTAAACCCTTGTAGTTATAACCAACCCAAGATTTGGTTATAATTTCCTCAATACAAGATGAGAGTTACAGAAGTTGTGCTCTATTGTGGTGCCATGATCGTGACCACGGTGCCACGACGGAACCCGAAGAATCTTGTGTGACGGCCTACATAAGTTTCTGTTGGGCGCGCGCTGGTATCGAGGTCAGCAGTCATGATCCATTATAGCCCGCGACCAATGTACACTCTCTCTCTTAATAATCCTCCTTCATGCATCCCAAATATCCACTACCTTGTTGAAACTATGTTTTGCTCTCGGTTATGATTCAAAAACCAACCCCAACTGCTTTGTGAACTCCTTATCTGTAAACCTTCTTGACACATTTCCTTTTCCATTACTTAACCTCAGACTTTAGGTGCTTCTAAAATCTCCGGAAGAGATTTCTTTAAGGGGGGAGGAGCTGTAACACCCCCGGTGTTAAGCGTTAATTAAAACTCTAAGTATGACGATTAGTATGCATAATCATCTAGTGTCATGGCATATAAGCATATCATGTGTGATGATTTCCATGTCAATCATATGTGTTGTATATGAATATGTAATGTGTGTCACATGAAATGACGACCCAAAAACCAAACTTAAGGAAACTCTGGTCAATTCTAAAATGAATTTTCTGAAAAGAACTTGGGGCAACTAAGGCACTATTTGTTGGGTCAATTTTCGCTCTAATCAATAGTGAGGTTGTTTGCTAGTAATGAACATGAAAAGACCCCTAATTAAATTCCTTAAGGTTTGAAGGTTCTAAATTAGCCAAAAACCCTAGTTTTAAATAATTCTTTTATCCCCTTTTCAATAAGTCAAAAAGTAAGCTAAATCTCAACATGAACTTAAAAGCAAACTTGTGACTCTTGTTGAAAGGTACAACTTTGATATTCAAAGTTTTCTTTGATTCGGTATAGAACTTGAATAAATTTGAAATTGCTTAAATTCTAAATTTAACCCTTAAACTAAAACTCAAAAACTAAAAGGAATTAGTACTTGGCACCTTAAGTAAAGTTGTAGAGGAGTTTAAATGAAGCAACTTCTATTCAGCCAGAATTTCAAGTTCTTGAAGAAAATCTAAAGTAATTGGAGAAATGAGTTTAATTGAATCTCAAATTAAAATTTAATTTCAAAATCAGTTTTACCCCTTTTGCTATAGTTTGAAAAATATACATAATTTTGATATGTGACCAAAAGCAAAGTTGTAAATAATGTTATAAGGAACAACTTTTATAAAGGTCAAATTTGAAGTTATTAAACAAATTCAAAAGTAATTTGAATTTAGGTTTAAGGGCAATTCAAATTCGAATTATGATTTTAAAATCTGCACAGATTTTGGGGTTGCTCCTTAAATAAAAAATGTAGATCAGAATGTTTAGAGCAACTTTCATGTTGGCAGATTTTGGAGTTCCTATACAAATTTAAGGGTAATTTGGGAAAGAAATTCTCTGCTACAGTAAAGGGGGGGAGACCAGGGCACGCGTCGTGCGGAGCCGGCGCCATGGCGTCCTGCCGGCATCCGCGCCCGGCGCGTGTCCCCCGCGTGGCATTTCCAAGCGCAATGGCAAGCTCTCCGTCGCGCCCACTCCTCCTTTCCTCTCCCATTTCCTTCTCTTCTCTCCTCTTCTCCTCTTTCTCTCCTCTGCTCTCGCCGTTCGAAAGCAGAGCATGGCCGCCGGTCAAATCCGCCGTGGCTGCTCCACCTCGACCCTCACCACCTTGCCAGTAGCCTCGCCTCGCCATCGCGCTCCTCTAGAGCTGGCTTGAGCATGCTCGGACCGCCGGAGTCCCCTGTACCACCCCTTTCTTCCCCTGCTCCAGCCGAAACGCCGCCGGGAGCGCCACCCCGCGGTCCGCACGTCTTGGTGAACCCCGAGCCAATCCAGCGTGAGCATCGAGTTTCCATGAGCCTCCTGAGCGCCAAGAAGACCACATCCGAGCTTCTACCGTCGTGCCATCGCTGCTCTGCCTCTGCGTCGCCGTTCGCTCTCGGCTGGGCCACCATGCGCGCCGCCGTGCTTCCTCTGTGGTCCTAGAGCTCCGGCTGAGCCCTCCTTTGGACGCGCGAGCCCGTGGCGACTCCGTTGGTAGCCTCGCCGTGGCTAAAACCCTCGCCAGCGACGACTTGGGCACTATCGCCGCCGGTCGTGCGCCATGGTCACGGCTTGGTAATGGCCAAGTCTCGGCTCCGACCAGGGCGTTGACCCGGGCCCGTCCGTCAGCGGCGCTGGGCCAAATTCGGCTCAGTAAGTTAGGGTTTTGTTTTTTTTTCCTATTTTCTGAAAATGCCAAAATATGCTGAGAATAGAAAAATGTATAAGTAATTAGATACTACTCCAAAAATTGTGAAACAAATTTTGTTGTGTTCCTGATGAGGTGCTCTACACAGGAAAAATATGAAACTTGGTATTTGGATAAATTTTTTTGGTGCTTTAAATTGGTCATTTAATTAATAAATGCACTTTGAATAATTTTTATAGGGTTATTTAGTTGTCCAAAAATCATGAAACTATTTTTGCTGCTGTTTGTGTCATGTGAGGAAGCTTCACAAAAATTTTGAGGTCATTTGCACAAAATAAAATTTCATCCTTAGTTTAAGCCTATTTAAATAATTAAATAATGATTAATCCTTAAATCATTTCTGTAGGTCGAAATAATAATCCAAAAATTCTCAAATTTATTTTGCAACCTTTATTTGCTGTAATCCACCATCACGAGAAGTTTAGGCTCCATTTGACAAAATTTAGTTAAACCCTAATTTTCATATTTAATTATAAAATGGTAGTTAGTAAAGCCTAAGTTAACCAATTAGATTATGCTTATTTTGATTAGAACAAGTACATGGCTAAGCTCTGATGATCAAGTTAAACACTTTAATAACCTTTGTTAAGTATAGCACTTAGCCACTTAACCGCATAATATAATAGTAAAAGCTTAAATCTAAATCACTTTGCTAAATGGTCTCTATTACTTTATTAATTGGTCTCTATTAATTAAGTTGCTTAAATGATGGTTAAAGGTTTATGTCAGAGTTAACCTTGCTATTCTAGTAATCTTATGTTTCATGATTTTGTCATGCAAAGATTTGGTTGGATATATATATATGGCTATGGTATTTGATCAAGAGATACACTTGATCTCATTGGTGAATTGCATTGGCTGCAGGATCAGTTTTCGTTGAGAGGTTATTTCCACTATGTAAGCCATGTTTCCTGTAAAAGTGTTATATACCAAAGTTGTAGTTAACTTTTGTATCTAGCTTTTCCAAAAATTTCATGATTTTAGGGCAGCTAGATTAGGAGTTATAGATTTTCTAAGTTACCAGATTAAATCTGTTTTACTCTGTGGACGAATCTGAGAAAATGATCTGTTTAGGTTATTTCACTTGGGAATCACTTGTTAACTATAATAGGAATGTTGTACTCGACCTTTCTTATCTTGTGTTAACTTTCGTTATGCATTTGTTTGTCCTGCACCTTAGCATGCATTGCATCATACTAAAGCATGCATCATTGTATACGTGTAGTTCTTACGAGAGAGTCGATGGCCGTGTTGAGCAAGCTTCTGATCGAGGTGATACAGATGATCAAGCCTCAGGAGGAGAACTTCGTCGAACAAGCTTCTTCGCGAAGATTCGACATCATTTCATTAAGGAACTAACTTCTGTGGGTCTTTTGGAGATCCTAGTCTTCTCTGCAACATAGGCAAGCCCCGGTGCATACACCCACTCTCTGTTTTACAAATACTTTATTACACTGTAGGTCTTGTGGAATGTGCATTAGGTAAGCAGGAGTTGAACGAAACCGTTGCTGCATGAATACCTTGATTTCCAGATAATCCCCTGATGTTATCCTATCAGTAGTGATAAGACGATCTTAAATGCTTAGCAATGCTTAGACTTCGGTAGAAGTCGATCGATGGTTTCATCGTTCGCGAGATATAGGTTTTACCTTTTCTCTCTTTGACTCTTTCTAAGGGTCGTGAGAACCCTAATATGATGATAACTATTAAACTGAGACCGGGCGGGTAACTTGCACAGGAATGGAGTCCTGGTGTAGTGTTTCCGTCTATGTCGCTTAGGGCTCGTCTGCTATTGGCCCGTTGGATCGAGAACTATTTGTTAGTACTGGTCACATGCTTCGGTAAGCCCTACTGTGGCTATGCCCTTACTGGAACGGCACACCCGCGCACTGGGAGTGGAGAGATGGCGGGAGTAGCGTGTACCCACCCTGCTCGGTCCCCTGTTGGACGGACTCAGCAAGGCCGTTGTAGGGCGGTGGTGTACTGTACTCCCGGGTGGCGCGGCTCCGGTCCGATTTGAGCGGATCCACGAGACGGTTGATATATGCGAGTTCGGTCTTGCATATGTCGTGTGATAAGGAAGCCCCAGCTGGGTAGATCAAGCGGTTCGAATCGTCGTTTGCTCCACGAGAAAAGGAGACTCATCCTCACACCTTCAGCGTAGTTTAATCAAGTGAAGATGATGGCAAGAAAAGTTTATCATGAGATGTGATGCTTAAACAAGTGTTTGATTTAGATAGGTGCAAAGTGGATACTGCTTAATAACTTAATGCACCGCTAAAACTTGAAAATAGGATGAACAAGTAGAAAGCTTTTCTGCAAAGCTCTTCTCTTCTGCTAGCCTCACTACATCCCTTAAGCCAGCATGCCCTTGGAGTCTTTTTCTTAGTCGGGTAAGTCTTGTTGAGTACCCTCATGTACTCAGGGTTTGTTAATCCCCTGTTGCAGGTTTTAGCTTGTGGTGTCAATCTGGATCATGTCCGTGGGCTCGACATGATCCGGTGCTTCTCTCTTCGTCTTAGGTGCTCTACCTAAGTCAGGCTCTATAGTGCTGCTCTTCTTCCACAGTCCAAGTTAAGTTTATTCGAAAAGTAACTTATTCATGTTTTGTAAATTTTATCTTACCTTGCTTCCGCACTCCGATATTAATTTTGTATCAGCTGCTGTAATGTTGTAGTTATTTCACTCAAATTGAGGATGATCCTGTAACTCGTGGATAATTCGGGGTTCTCTCGGGGACACCCGACGGATCTTTCCAGTAACGTGGTACGCGTGCATGGTCATCAGGGCTCTGGGAGATGATGACGTATGCAGGTGGGCCACATTACCGGGAGGTTCTGCCACAAAAGCTCTCAGAAAAATGCGATTTGAAATGTAGCATGCAGTGTTCATAGCTTCGGCCCAAAAGCGCCTAGGAGTCCTATGCTCATCGAGCATCGTCCTGGCCATCTCAACAAGGGTCCGATTCTTCCTCTCTATGACACCATTTTGGGGCGGTGTGTAGGGGGAAGAAAACTGATGCTCCAAACCAAGGCGATTACAAAACTTCTCAAAATCCGAATTTTTGAATTCGGAACCATTATCACTTCTAATAGCTCGCATCGAGTTCAAGGGGAACTCGTTCTGAAGACGCAAAATCAGATTGCGAGCAAATGAGAAAGTCTCAGTCTTCTCAGTCAAAAAGAAGACCCATGAATACCTCGAAAAGTCGTCAACAACAACCAAAACATACCACTTCCCCCCAACTGAGCTCACCCGAGCCGGACCAACATGGTCCATGTGTAAAAGCTCTCCAGGGTGCGAAGTCATGACCTTGGTCACTGGATGGTGGGGAGCGGCAACCATCTTTCCATGTCTGCAAGAATGGCAAACTAGATCCTTCTCCATCAAAAGCTTGGGCAATCCTCGGATTAGGCCAAGTGAGCTAAGTCTTGCAAGCAAGTCGAAGCTTAAATGACCAAGCCTCCTATGCCACTTCCAAAGATCGGAGGAAGAAGGACTAACCAAAAGATAGCGGGAAACACCAAACGACTCCGAGAAATTCGCGCGAAAGACTTTCCCAAAGGGCGAAATCAAACATACAAGATTGCCCTGAGGATCTAAAATACGACTGAGATTCGGTTTAAAATGAATCTCATAGTCATCATCAAAAAGTTGCAAAATAGAAAGCAAGTTAAAATGCAGGTTTGAAACAAGAGCAACATCGCGCAACACAAAGTGCTCATTAACCCGCACTGACCCGCGAGATAACACCTTACCTTTACTATTGTCGCCGAAGGTGATAAACTCCTTTCCGGCAACAGGGCTAAGGCTGGAGAACCACTTGGCGTTTCCGGTCATGTGCCTCGAACAACCGGAATCCACCAACCAAATGTCCTCCAACCGCTGTACCTACATCAATAAAAAGACATAGGGTGAGCATACGGTCCAACACTGGGGTTAGTGAAGTAAGAAGAATACCAGTGTTGGGCCGGCTGCTCAAAAGAACGGTCAGTGTAAAAACTATTCCTAGTCTGTCTACGAGGGTAGCGATCACCATGCACAGGAAAACGTGGTCCGCTAAGGAAAGAGCGTCCATCGCGATACTCAAAACGCGGTGGTGGAAAACGCTCAACAAAGCCTCGGCCACGGGGTCTGTAACCTGCAAAAGCAGGACCCCGTCGGGCACCTCCTCCCTGACGCCTAGGACCTTGAGGTGCTGCACCTCTAGGCCTAGCAGCTCTCCTCGGAGCTCTCCTCTGGACGTTTGGCACATGCACATCATGGAAAGGATGGTACATGTCTGGGTTATCCATCTCCCTGGCATGGCGCATCTCTCTCTTGCGCCTAAAGCAGAACTCACTCAAGTGACCATCTCTTCCATAATAGTCACAATGGTACCTCAACGCACGCAAAGGGGGTTGTTGGTACTCACGGTTGTGGGTATGGTTCACTTTGCCCTTCTGTGGCATGCACTCCTCCTGAATGGGTGGCATTGTGTCCAGCTTGATTTTGAGGTGGTTTGGTTTGGGTGCCCACACTTGGTTCTTGGGTGGAGCTCTCGGGGGTTCCTCAAATACCCCATCCTTGGTGGTAGGCTTAGCAGACTCTTTGGGTGGAAGCTTGGTAAGTTTGGGAGTAGCGGTGGAGTTGGGCTTCTCACTCGGGTTCAAACCACTCGACTCTCCAATCTTCCCAAAAGCAGAAAGATCAACACCCGGAGCAAAACCTACACCCGGACCTCGAGCAGGTCGCTTGAATTGGGAGATCATCATCCCGAGCTGCGGCTCACTACAAGAGACCCATGACAAGATGGTCCGAAGGTATGTGTTTTCCTCCTCGGTCGGCATCTTGCCATGCTTCACATTAGCAATCTCCATCTCCAAACCCTCACACAAAGCACACCTCGTAACACAAGTGCTACCCGAGTTGGCCTTCTCTAAGGACTCAATCTTGGCATTCTTCTCTGCCAACTCGGATTGGGAGACAGGACAAGTCTTGCACGCACCCAACAACTGGGGCCTAGCTCGGGGCTCATCCACCTCTCCAACCAAAGCAGCATACTTGCTTCTCAAAGTGAGAATGTCAGTCATGTGCTTGGTGCACGACTCACACTCAACCTCCTCCGACACGACCACGGTGGATTTAGCAAACTCCAACTCCTTCACCGTGTCCTCCCACTTCTGCCTGAACTCCTTGCGCTCTCTAGCGGCACGCCTAAGCAGCTTGTCTTGACTAAGCAAGGCGGCAGTAAGCTTCTCATTTTCAGCAAAGAGTTTGTCGTGGGTCATTGATACCTAGGAGGTGTCGTCGTCGTCGTCGTCCCGAGGGGTGTGCTCCAGCTTGCCATCGACCTCGTCACCAAGCGCCATGGTGCAGAGGCCCCCGTCATCGGTGAAGAAGCAAAGTCCGTTCAGCTTGTCCTCGATCTTCTACATCTTCTCGGACTCGTCATCGCTTGAGCAAGCGGAGTCGTCATCCGAGCCGTCGACGTCACTGAGCGTGGCGAAGAAAGCATGCTGCTCAGCTTGGGCCTTCTCCAAGTACTTCTTCTTGATGTACTCTTTGTCGAAGCCGCCCCTCTTCTTGCGCCTTGGGGGAACGTGCTTCTCCTTGCGCTTGGAGTCGTACTTGTGCCCATGATCGCCCTTCCCCGAATGCTTGTTCTTCTTGGGGCAGTTGGCGATGAAGTGGTCGGGGTCGCCGCACTCCAAACAGCCCGAGCGTCCTCCTCCGCGGCGACGGTTCATGTGGTTGTTGTGGAACCGCGTGAACCGGTTGGCAAGCAAAGCCAACTCCTCGTCTCCCAAGGACTCCAGCTGGTCCTCTGTGACAGAAAAGAGTGAAGAGAGTGCAAAGCCAGCAGAGGGGTTAGCGGAAGAGCCGGAAACCAAAGCCATAGTCGGGCCAGAAGGATTCTCATAAGAAGCCCTCGCCATGGCATCAATCTCACTGGACTTGAGCTTACTGAAGAGCTCGTCGCACGTGAGGGTCTCATAGTTAGGTGATTCGATGATCGCCTGAACCTTGGAATCCCACACCGATCGATCAAGAGTATGCAAAAGCTTCAAAGCTCTCTCATGATCGTCGAAAGGCAACTGCTCCTTGTTAGCCCTCATCCTGTTGACAATCACTTGAAAGCGAGCGAATAAACTTTCTATGCTCTCGCCAGGCTGATGTCGAAAGTTCTCATACTCTCGCTTGAATGACTCGTAGAGATGGGTGTTGACTTGAGAGGTTCCCTCATGGAAACACATGAGGGTGGCCCAAATCTCCCGAACCGTAGCGAGGTGAGAAACACGATCAAACTCACTCATGCTCAAACATGATAAAAGAGCATTACGGGCTCGGCTATTGGCATCGTGCTCATCGATCTAACGCTGAGTGACACGAGCAGCCAAGACCACGTAATCAGCAGAGTTGCAAATATCCCAAATAGAAGCACCAATACTCTGCAGGTAGGCCGACATGCGTATCTTCCAATACGCATAGTTCGTCCCATCGAAAAACGACGGTTTGCCCACGCCGCGATCCATGTCGCCTTCGGTGGATCTGGAACCAGCTAATGTGGAAGATCCTTAACCCGCTCCGATACCAATTGAAGGACCGAGAATGCAAAAGCAAGGCAACCAGAGGGGGGGTGAATGGGAGCCAATCAAATTTCTCTCGAAACTTTGGCCAATTGTCCCAAAATCAACCCCGAGAAGCACGGACCCAAAACGTGATGCTCACGACCCTTGGAAGAGGGTGGATGATCCCTAGGATCAAAGCGGAGCACCACCAAGCACAAGCGAAACAAAGACCAAAAGCTCCGGCTCAAGCTCCCCCATGTAAAACCGAGTCCCGAACGTAGATTGGGTGCTACGTCGAGAAATCTCCAAATACCAATGCAAACAAGTTGCAAAGATACCTAGAAATGTTTCTTGGTCAACTCTAGGGCCAAACGAGAAGTCCGAAAACCAAGCGGAAAAGCCGGGGCGAAGATTGCACTGAAAAACAACCTTCAGCAGGGTCCCGGACTGTCCGGACCCCCTGTCCCGGACTGTCCGCGGCAAGGCCCGGACTGTCCGCCAAACAGTCCCGGACTGTCCGCCGGCCAAACACCAAAAACAACAAGTCTGCTGAACACTTGCTGGACGACTCACGGACAGTCCGCGAGTTACAACGGCGGACTGTCCGCCGGTCAAATCGGACCTATCCGAACCGGCACCGCAGCCACTGAACTGGCTGGACCCCGACGCCCGGACTGTCCGCCGGTCAAAACCGCGGACTGTCCGCGACTTCCAGAAAGGGTGATTTTGGTCGCCCAAAAACCAAATCACCCAAAATCCGAACCAAATCACAATCCCACGTTCCCAAAATTGGAGAGGATGATCACGGAGTAGTTAGGAGACTATCCCCAAGAAATCATCTGCTCAAATCGATCCAATCAACGGGAAATCGAAGGGGAAGGTGGATTAACCAGAAAAACACCACGAAAACGAAATCGTCCCGATCTATTCGATCATGAGGACTTAGATGAATTCCTTTGGTCAAAATGACCTCCTCAATGATACGAACAAAATGATTCAAACGGATTTCACAAAGACGCACTGGAGAGGGAGATCGATTGACGGGAAAATCGCGGAGAAACGAAGAAGGCGAAGAACACGAACCAAAACGCGAATCGACACAACGATCTGCAGCCAAAGCGGAAACACACGCTACGACAGTGAGGTTACGGCCTCACTTCCTCAAATTCAACAGTACACAGAGGCAAGTCTCTCTGCGGATCTCAGCTAGCTACAGCAAGGGATTGGGAGAGCAGGAAACCCTAAGTGCGAAAGAGCAAATGACTGAGATAGATGGGAGGAGGGTGTCTCCCTACTACTTATCCTAATTCTAGCCTAAGTTTAATTCCTACTCTACCCCTCTCTATTCTAATTACAGAGCGAACCAGCTAAACCCTAGGGTTATTTTGGACCAACTCAGGTGGTAGGTGTATCCGACGGCCACGCCCGCACAACTCGTTAGCGTTGCCTCGACGCAACCTTCCGATTGCCGCCACGTGCCGCCCACGCTCTGCACCCCCGGTTTTGTGGCCCAAACTGGGAAACCAGCCTTTTCCAGCCAACCCCTGGTTTTGTGGCCCAAACTGGGAAACCGGCCTCCAAGTCCATCGCCTGAGTTTTTTGGCCCAAACTCAGAAACCCGCAGCGCCCAGGTTTTGAGGCCCAAACCTGGAAACCGTCCTCAGCCCAAGTTTAGTGGCCCAAACTCGGAAACCCGCCGCACGCCCAGGTTTTGTGGCTCAACCTGGAAACCGAGCACCCGAGTTTTGAGGCCCAAACTCGGAAACCGTCCACCCGGTGGTTTTTCTGTGGCTCAACCACCAAACCGGAGCTGTAGAGGGGATGCACTGCCCGTGCACCCCGTTCACCGACACGTGTCCCTAGGTCCTCGACCCGAGCAACACCGTGCCCCGCAAGTCTCCGCTCGTCGCTGTCCCAGGCTGTCAGCCACCACAGCTGATCCTCAGGCCATCGGTCCCTCAGTCCAAGTCTCACGTCCGCCCTTCACCGCTCCCGGTCCATCGGCACGGCACGTGTCTACTTGACCTTCACCTCGCCATCGATCACTGTCTCCATGCTCGACACCTGCACAACACAAGCCAAAGAACCTGCGATCAAACCCGTTGACAATCACTCATCACACGGAGACTCGGCATACACCCATGTATCCGCAGATGCGCAAACCACGGGCGACGGCGATTGGCGGTTTGGCCGGCGGAGAGGCGGTCTCGCCGCGGTGAGGCGGTTTCTGCCGGCGGAGGTGGCCGGCGCGCGTGGGGAGGGGGAAGAGGGGACTGACGGGTGGGTCCCACTGGCAAGTTTAAACTAATGAGGTTTTGATAAAAACTTTAATGCTCCATAACTCCCAAACTAAACCGAATTAGGAAAAGGTCCTAAAAGCAAAGTTGCTTAGAATTTTGCAAGGAACAATTCATCTTTAAGGCTCAAGTCCAAATTCTGCTTAGAAAAAGAAATTTACTTCTAATCTATTTTTCTAATGCAAGAAATCACATTTTAAAAGCTTTTTCTGACAAAGTGCTTTTAAGCAAATTTGTTTCTTTCATCAAGATCTACAACTTTGTTTTAAGGCATTAAGTCAGAAATAGAAAGCAAAATAGGGTTACACTAGAGACTAAGCAAGGACTTAAACACTCATACAAACAAATGCACATGAAATGATGAGATGCTATGCTCATGCTATGCCAAATTATGCATTTTAGGATTGCTTAACACCTAGGGTGTTACAGCATACACCCATGTATCCGCAATCTCCCCCTTGACAAGTGCATTGTCAACTACACACACAAATCATAATGGAAAAGAAGAAGGAAGGAAGGAGAGGAGAGAACTCGACCAAATGACCCAAAAGCATAGTAAAGCCGAAGAAGGTCAAGTGGAAAGAGCAAGACAACTTGGTCCCCAAAGACATGGGCAATGGCTCGACGCAACCAAGCAAAGCAAAGCTAGCCCTCAAGAAGAGGTAGAACAGGCTCAACACCGCTAGCAAGAAACCTCGATACCAAGACATGGGCATCGGCTCGACGCAACCAAGCAAAGCAAAGCTAGCCCTCAAGAAGAGGTAGAACAGGCTCAACACCGCTAGCAAGAAAGCTCGATACCAACTGTTACCAGCTTAAAAACAAGAGAGCTTGACATCAATTGGAAGACTGAAAAGCGAATGCCGCTAGTCCCTCAAGAAAGAGGCACAGAGGCTCAACACAACTAGCATAAACTCGCTCCGAGCCAACCGAACTGAAAAACGTTTGCTAGTCCCTCAAGAAAGAGGCAAAGGATCAACACAACTAGCAAAGCGCTCCGAACCAATTGGGAATTTCAAAAACTCATCATGAGCAAACTCCCCCTCGAATGATGCACTCCTCCATTAGTTGAACACTGAAGGCATATGATTTGTCAAATTCTCTCCCTTAGTTGAAAATGCATCATCAAGGAAAAAGAGCTCCCCCTTAGAAAATGCACCATCAAATGTGTCAACAAGCAAATTTCTCCCCCTTCCAAAATGCATATGAGTCAAAATGCAAGTTAGCAGCTTCAGGAATATAGTCAAGAGAATGCAAAGATGCTCTACATAGTTCTGATCCGATGACTCAATAATATCCATACTATGCTAGCAAAGGCTCAAACTGATCACCAAATACGAAATATGAACAATGAGCAAAGTGAGCATTTTTAGCCAAAAAGGTATTCACCATCAAAATAGCACTACACATGTATAGACAGGAAAACAAGCAAGTGCTAAACATGTACACAAGGTGAACTACCCCTAGCAAAGTTCAACCATCATGCTATATAATGAAGCATAAACTTGTGAATTCAATTTTAATCGGAGTTGCAGCGGTGAAATTACACAAGTTCAAAACTTAGCATGTGATTGCGAGAGGTTGAAAGCTTGTCATTGCCTTACTTTTCAACCATGTGAAGCCTATGCATATGCAATCAGAAGCTTAAAGCAGCGGTTTCGGTCATACACTACACGCCTCAAGTTTAACTCAAAGTGCAATGAGAAACCGTCTCGATACCGTGATGTGTTGACAAGTACTCCCATCTCGATCTTTTCAATTCACTTAAAGCTTGGTTCAAATTTTAAACAGAATATGAACATACCAAGCAAGTGAGTGACTCTGAACTAGAGACATAGCAACCTAGCATATATAAAAAGCACGAGTGAATTCAACACATTCTACACATGCTAGTTGCATATCTCAATGGTGAATATTTTCATGTTTTATGTTTGTTAAACAGGTTCACCATTCAAAAATAGCTCAGCTCACAACATGTATTAGTAATCAGAAAGAGCATAAGCTACAAGCATCATCATATAGCATCGGAGCATACTAAACAGAGCATAGTTACATTCTAAAGATTCTATACATGAAGCTCAGAATGTAATAGCGTATGCTGGAATATAATACAAAAGCTAAACTAAAAGAAAACAAGACAAACAAAAAATAGTCAGTCTATGATACAAGATCGAAAATGTTTCCCCCATCTAAAAGGGGAAACACACACCAAGCTCACCTCTCAACCCATTAAAGGTTGATTGGTCCAAAGGCTTGGTGAAAATATCAGCCAACTGATGATGAGTATCGACATGGCGAAGGTCGATATCACCCTTCTCATAATGGTCTCGCAGAAAATGAAAGCGCACATCAATGTGTTTGGTCTTCGAGTGAAGCACGGGGTTCTTAGCAACGCTAATAGCACTCGTGCTGTCACAAAGCAAAGGAACACAAGTAAAGCTCAGACCAAAATCATGCAAAGTGGCCATCATGCAAAGCAATTGAGAACAACAGCTAGCCGCAGCAACATATTCAGCCTCTGTGGTAGACTGAGCGAAACTAGACTGCTTGCGAGAAGACCAAGATACAAGAGAAGAAACAATAAACTGGCAAGTCCTAGAAGTGGACTTGCGCTCAACTCGACAACCAGCAAAATCAGCATGAGAAAAACCGCAAAGAGAGAGGGTGGAGGAAGCTGAATACCAAATCCCGAACTCAGGTGTGAAACGAAGGTACCTCATAATGCGCTTGACCGCCTGACGGTGCGAAGTGCGCGGCGACGCCTGAAACCGCGCGCACAAGCACACCACGAACTGGATGTCCGGGTGTGTCGCCGTCAGGTAGAGCAGTGACCCGATCATGATTCGGTACTCCTTCTGGTCCACAGCTTCTCCATCCTCATCCATATCGAACCTCTTCAGCAAGTCCTTGGTGTACTTGCCCTGGTGCACAAACGTCCCTTCTCGGGATTGCTTAATTTGCAATCCGAGAAAGAAAGTCAGCTCGCCCATCATAGTCATCTCGAACTTCCTGCTCATAGTATCTGCAAACTTGGCAACCAAAGCGTGAGAAGAACCACGAAAATGATATCATCCACGTAAATCTAGACCAAGACAGTGTCTTTGCCTTGCTTGAGGAGAAAAAGCGTTTTATCCACACATCCCATTTTAAAACCCTTAGCAAGCAAAAAGGTTTCCAACCTATCATACCAGGCTCTAGGGTCTTGTTTCAAACCATACAAAGCTTTGTGAAGTTTAAAAACATGGTTTGGAAACTTGGGATTTTCAAAACCGGGGGGTTGCTGAACATACACCTCTTCTTCTATGTAGCCGTTTAAGAAGGCACTCTTGACATCCATTTGAAAAAGTTTAAAACCTTTGGATGCAGCAAAAGCCAAGAGTATCCTAATAGCCTCCAAACGAGCTACAGGAGCAAAAGTCTCCTCATAGTCTATCCCCTCCTTCTAACTATAACCCTTAGCAACAAGTCTGGCCTTGTTTCTAACAATGTGGCCATCCTCTCCTTGTTTGTTTTTGAAAACCCATTGTGTCCTAATAGGATTATAGTCTGGAGAAGGTGGAACCAAAACCCAAACCCGATTTCGCTCAAAATTCTCTAACTCCTCATGCATGGCATTGACCCAATCCGGATACGTCAAAGCGTGTCCAACATCTCGGGGCTCAAAATTAGCAACAAATGCAGAATGAGCAAAGTAAGAGATTTGTGACCTGGACCGAGTGACACGTTCATCGATGCTTCCGATCATCTGCTGAGGCGGGTGTTGGCGCTGAATGTGTCGTGGCGCCTCCCGAGCAGAAGTGATCTCCCCCTCAACAGCAGCTGGTGCCTCCCCGAGTACAAAAGGTACTGCTCGGGGTGGCAGATCCCACGGCCCCCAGGAAGAAGAAGTGTCGGGGCCATGAGTCGTAGTAGAAGCCGCTCTTTGCGGCACTGCAGGTGGAGGGGGTGCTGGATCATCCATACCTTCAGCACCCTCGTCCTCATCATTAAAAAGAGGCTCACCAACCTCATGATCACCTGCACGCTCAAAACGAGAAGAAGGACAAACCATGGTCTCGTCGAAGGTGACATCAGATGTCTCCATGACTTGGTTAGTATCAAGGTTAAGTACACGATAAGCTCGAGTGTGAGTGCCATAACCCAAAAATACACCGTCAGAAGAACAAGACTCAAATTTATCCAAGTTGCCTTTCTTCAATATAAAATAGTGGCAACCGAAGACTCTAAAATAACTCACCTTGGGCTGTCTTCCAAAATGCAACTCATAAGAAGTCTTTTTCAAGAAAGCTCTTAGAAAAATGCGATTGGATATATAGCATGCAGTGTTCATAGCCTCGGCCCAATATCGCGTAGGAGTCCTATGCTCATCGAGCATTGTCCTGGCCATCTCTACAAGGGTCTGATTCTTCCTCTCTACAACACCATTTTGTGGCGTTATGTTGGGGGAAGAAAACTGATGCTCCAAACCCAAAGAGTCACAAAACTTTTCAAAATCTGAATTCTTGAATTCGGAAACATTATCGCTTCTAATAGCTCGCATCGAGTTCATAGGGAACTCGTTCTGAAGACGCAAAATCAGATTGCGAGCAAAAGAGAAAGTCTCCGTCTTCTCAGTCAAAAAGAAGACCCATGAATATCTCGAAAAATCGTCGACAACCACTAGAACATACCACTTTCCCCAACTGAGCTCACTCGAGCCGGACCAACAAGGTCCATGTGTAAAAGCTCTCCAGGGTGCTGTGTCATGACCTGAGTCACTGGATGGTGGGGAGCGGCAACCATCTTTCCATGTCTACAAGATTAAGGGTGGGGAAGCATTTTGATGCATAGACAACCATTAGGTTTTATCATTACATTTTTCACATTCTGGCAATAAGTTGTTTATTATTAGAACAAAGGTGAGAGAAGCATGTTCATGGGCAATGCACAAAAGATGTATGCTCGTCCTATACGTCCTCACAAATTGCCAACCTGAGGTAGCAATCACGTTCTAGGTCGGTGGCATAACACGCACTCTCGATATAGCTAGTCGTCAACTATACATACGCATTCGAGGTTAGCGTACCTGCAGAAAATCTCATTTCAGCCCAGCCCACAGTATGAATATCATGCATTGCTGAAAGTAAATCTAATACTAACTTAGGTGCACACCCAGTATACACGTAAGCAGTATATGCACCCATCAGAAAAGTATTACTCCCACAATTAAATACCTCACCCGCATTCGTGTGCTTACGAGTACAGGTTCCAGTACCAAACTATCTCTCCCCTAGACCAACGGTTGTTTGGTCATGCTCTCACAACTCACACTTACCTTGGCATAGAGACAATTGATCCATACATTACTATTCCAAAGAATAGCACCCATACAATTTCACCCTTGCCGTATGGACGACAGAAAACAACAGAAATTAAACATGATGCACGACCCCAAGTTAGTACTTAAATAGCCACCTAAAAGTCCTAGTTGGGCATAACTGGAGGTTGTCGCTAGCACATAGTTTATAAATTAGGATTTGACAAACTTGCCTACTAGCTAAAGATTTTTAGATAAAATAGGCTTTTCAAAACAAAACTTTGTTTTAAAATCATGCACATGACAGTATTATGCTTAACCTTGCTCCGATGCCAGCTGTAACAGAACCGACCAATTTATAAGAGCACAAGTGCGAAAACCTCCGCCGAAGCAGCTGAATTAGCACACTTGAGCCCATATAAACCCGGTAGTAGTCCGGAAATCTCAAAGGATTTCAAACATTTCCAACATCTCAACAAGATCGCATGGTCAAGCAAATACAAATCATGTCCACGGAGCTTTGCAGCGGAAATAATATTATAATAGTGTTCACAAATAATAATACAAGTTGAGTTCCACTTAATTTTAGAAGAACAACATAGCTTTGAAATAAATACCATAACGTAAGTTGAAATACTTTGCTAGCTTGAGTGACATCCTCCAACAACAGCATAAGAGAAGAAGTATGGAACTGCCGAGCCCACCGGCACTGGCCAGCACCTTTCGGCAGGCCTAACCTTCACCTGCAAAAAGTGGGATAAACCCTGAGTACTCGAATGTACTCAACTAGACTTACCCGTCATAAACCAGAAATAAAGTGACACCAAGGAGTATGCAAGGCTGTATCTGGGGTTGGCCATACTTAATAAAAGCATTTTCATTATTAAATAATCATCATTAGAGTATTAGCAGTCAATTTTATATAATCAACCTGATTAACTAGATTTGCACCTTATCTAGAGCAAGCACTTGACTACTTATTCAAGCAAGAGTGACTATTTCATCAATAGCCTTTCAGATTCAATATCATAACCATCTTTAGTTCCATAAGTTCTACGGGAGATGATCTAAAGTCAATTGCTCACTGTCCAGGAGCGATGGCGATTATAATCGATTCCTACCCAGCTGGGGATAAAATGTCTCACACTCGCCCGACACGTCCGGCTACGGCAGTCGTAAGCTGGGGATAGAATGGTAGGAGACTTAGAATGCTCCGGGGCTTGCCTGGGAAACAACACTTATTCTAGTGTTAGATGACATCAACTTCAGGAACATCAACGCTCCAGGAACTTGTGGAGTTCGCCAACATCTTCTTCGGGATGGCCATCCAACACCACCTTCAGGTTTAGCTTCACCATCGCGTCCTTCACGATACATCTATCGTACCTAAAATGGGATGCACAATGCATATGTATGAATGCTCATGAAGTAAATATATTAAGCAAGCACGGAGCACAAGCACTAATAACAGGCATCCATCATAGTTTCACCTAAACAATCGGGATAACTTAAGTTAATTACTTCACACCAAGGCACATTACAAATCTGGACAGCAGACAGCAGTCCACTAATTTAAACATAACTCAAGCTAAAAACATCCGAACAGGGCAAACTAAGACTTTCTGGAAAGCTAACGTAATTTTCTACAACTTTGTTATTTACCACAAGAGCTAATTCAAAGGGTATCTAACTCAAAAACAGATAACTATGCAGCTCTGTCCAGCTGTTGGACAGCAGGACAGACAGAGCTTCAGAGAAGCATAACTCAAGATACAAACATCACATGAGCATGCAATTAGACATTCTAGAAAGCTTACAAGATTATCTAAATCTTTCTTATTGTTATGTCAAGGTGAATGAATCATTAACAAGGTCAAACAACATGATTAGTGCAGCTTTGTCCACACTTGGGCAGAACTAGCCACACATCACAACAGTAACTTAAGACAACCATAACTAAAGATTTATAATACCTGGGAACTTACCTATAGACTCTTTAGAAAGATTATTAAGTTGTCTATAAATCATCTATAATCATATTAAGATGATTCACAAGTTAACAAGGTCTAATTAACATAAATAGGCATCTCTGTCCAGACTTGGACAGATTTAGCCATCTGTACTAAAACAGCTATAACTCAAGTTATAGAACTCCAACAAACATGATCTAAGACAATTTACAAAGCTAATGAAAAGTACTACAACTTTGTTATAAGTACCTAAGCATGCATCACAAGTTAACAAGGTGAAACAAGCCCATCATTCAGATCTGGACAGAATGTAGGCAAACCTTGATAGCCAAATCGCAATAGCCATATCTCTTAAACTATTAAGCCTATGGCCATGCAATTTGGTGACATGCTAGATTACGATGTTATCTACAACTTTGTATAGACCACATCTACAGAAAACATGATTATCATCACGAACTAATTACCGCCACAGAAACTATACATGCAGCCATTTCAGCAAAACTAGACATACATATAGCAGCATTTAACCATTTTAATTACTACTGCCCAATTATTTCGCAGAACAACCTCATATAATATTTTTCTCTGAAACTACACATTCGTACAAACCTAACAAAATTGGAATCACATTTTTCTGACTTATACATAATTAGTTATGCATTTTTCAAGTTAACAGCACTTTTCTAACTTAAGTAAATCTACACATAAAAATATCACCAATAATGCATTTAACATTTTTCACGGATAGGTCTAAACATGCAGAGCACAACAAGATTTGTTTCACCAGATTCGGACTTAAAATGAGCCTTGAACATATTTTAGATGCCTTTAAACCATTTGTGCAAAAACTGGGTTAAAGAAAAACTAAATCTAAAACACTACGGATACCCAACGTAACTCAGCCGAGGCTCGAGGCAAACGCTCGGCACACTCGACTTGACTCAGCCGAGGCTCGAGGCAACGCTCGGCACAACCGACTGACTCAGCCGAGGCTCAAGACAAGGCTTGGCACAACCAACTGACTCAGCCGAGGCTCGAGGCAACGCTCGGCACAACCGACTGACGCAGCCGAGGCTCGAGACAAGGCTTGGCACAACCAACTGACTCAGCCGAGGCTCGAGGCGAGGCTCCCTGGTCAGACGACCAAGCTACCAGGCGAGACTAGGCTTGGCGGTCAACGGCGGAGTTTTGCGCCGTTGTCGTTGACTGGCCCTAGCTCGTCGGCGGCGAGGCTTCCGGTGACGCCGAGACTACCACTGGACGCGGGTTTGCGAGACGAACATGACTGACTTACTTGCTGAGCCAGAGGGATACCAGAGCAAGCTCGACGGCAGCCATGGCGGAGCGGCGGCTCTGCGACGCGACGGCGGAACTCTTCCCGGCGAGCTTGAGGCTCGGCGAGACTAACACTGGCCCAAGCAAGTCCTAAGCGACCTATTGGAGCAACTTTCGGGCCTCAACATCCTTGGCATTGCTCGGAGCGATGCACGGCGACAGTCCATGGCGGACATGGCGGCGACACGGCTCGGTTCCGGCTGAAACATGGCGAAGAGAGGTCTCCATCGAAACCTAAGGAACTACAGCGGTAGAGAAGACTAGAACAGGGCTCGGTTTGGGATGGCTTGGCCGGAGATGAGCGGTTCACGAGAAGGTCACAGTGGCGGCCATGGCGAGAACCCGAGGATAGCACTCGACGTTCTGCCGGCTAGAGAGGAAAAGAGGGGGAACCAACCCTGGCAGGTGGAAGAGGAAGTCAAGGCGGAGAGGATGGCGGGAGGAATCGGGCGGCGGTGCGGTGAGTAGCGAGTAATCGCTCGCCGGAGTTCGGCGGGCAGCGGCGGCGCTTTGCTCTGGTGAAGATGGAGTGGAGTGGAGCGAGCGAGAGAGTGAGCGATGAAATGCTCTTCTGGCTTGCGAGCGCGAGGCGGAGCGAAGGCAATAGGAACGAAGTGCTAGGTGTATTGCACCTGGCCAATTTTCGTCGGGGAGGAGCTCCCGACCGGACGCGGCGGCGTCAGGCATCGCGCTCCACGCGGCGAGCATGCACCGAGCGCCAGGGCGACGTGGCGAGCTTGGGCGCAAACCACGGGTGGCGATGACGGTGGTTTGGCCGGCCAGCGAGGCGGTCTCGCGGCGGCGGGTGGTTTCTGCCGGGCGGAGGGAGCTGCGTGCGCGCGGGGAGAAGAGAGGGGCTGACAGGGGTCCCACTGGCAGGTTTAAACTAATGAAGTTTGGTTTCAAACCTTGATGCTCCACAACTCCTAAACTAAGCCGAATTAGGAAAAGGTCCTAAAAGCAAAGTTGCTTAGAATTTTGTAAGGAACAAATCATCTTTAAGGCTCGAGTCCAAATTCTGCTTAGAAAAGAAATTTACTTCTAATCCATTTTTCTAATGCAAGAAATCATAATTTGGCAATCATTGTTATCTGGCTCCATTAAATATTTCCTGAATAATTCAAACTGAGACTCTGCCTCTGAGATTGATCCTGACACTTCTGTCATCACTGACTAACCCTGAATTTAGTTCTTCATCGTCACTTGGTATACGAGACCCATGCTCAACTGACTGCTTAACGGACGGCGAACACCTGGGGTGTTACAGCCCTCCCCCCTTAAAAGAATCTTGTCCCGAGATTCCGGATGAAAGACTTTTCAAGGGAAGAGAAGCATAGCACCCATCCTTAATCACATGCTATTGACAGCTCAAGATACTGACTTCTCAACAGAACAGAAACTGCTACAAACAGAACAACTTCCCGATCTTTCGTGCCATTTTCTATTTACTCTTATCTGAGGAATTTTTCTTCACTGATTTCCCATAGAGCATTGAGGTACACTCAATATCACTGCCGGGTTGAATGGCAACCCAAACTGCCTTATTACTTTGGGAGGAATCTAAGATAATATCACTACAAATTTTGAATCTTCATTCGATTTGAGACTATAGCAAATACACATCCTCGAGATGGTCAGGAACTGACTGACAGCAACCACTGTCTGCACTACTGTGAACGTCTGATCAGTCATATACCAAATGATTGAAAGCTATATAAGGTTCCATGTGTGCAATTTTCTTTCTTTGATGATAACATTGGATTATCTGGGTCTGATAAAAGAACGGTGAATATGATAGCTGACTCTACCAATTCTACGTTTTCACTGATCCTTCCCAACAAAAATTATTATTTCTTAAGCTGCGACAGTCACTCAGGTTAAATTTGATGCAACCTCTTGGATAGAAATACCAGGTTACTGAATCTCTGTACTACCAAGCAGATCAATATCATTCTTCCTCTTGGTGTAGTTGCATTTCAGTGAGACTGACTTGTTGTACTACTTGGGTCATAGAGCGACCTTCTTAAATTCACTCAACAATACAGGAACATAATCTGAAATCTGTTGTTTGACACTTCAATTGTCAGCAGTCTGCACTTCTAAGAGTTGATTTTTGGTTAGTGGGTAGAACGCCTTGACTGCTCAAGGATAAGGGTCTGATTCTGAAAATCCTTTCTGATTTCACCCAAAATAACCCGGAGTAACCCTTTTATAGTAGCCAAACGTATCACCAAGCAATCCTTATTCCAGGTATAATTCTGACTGAGTTACTATGCTGGCGTACTGTCTTGTATGATTATTGAAGTTTTTCTGGGATAGAGCTGGCTGGAACATGTTAGAGACTTGGATGTACGAGTGTGACAAACAATATCAGTGGGTTTACAGACTTCGAGCATAACATTGTTCTGTGAGACATAGCCTTCATAGCTACCAAAGAGTCGTTTCTGAACTAAAGATTAGCTTTTCAATGACTGAAACTAATCAGTTGCCTCTCAACACTAAAAACTCCAAGGTTTCAACTTTTACTGCAAGCACTGTTGAATATCAATGCACATGGACACCACCAAAGTCAGTCGAAAATCAGACACTTCTGGGAGGATGGGGCTGACTACAAGATCATCATGCAATTATATGTATTAGTTTCAGACAGAAAGCTTCTGGACCTCAGGTATCTGGTTCAATAACACACCATTTCTGTTACTTATCCTTCAGCTGATACTTGCCCACTTTGAAGAATTCAGTGCCACCTTACTTCACTATAACCGTACATGATACTCATTTTGTTGTTGATCCAACAGAGTCCTTTGTCTGCCGCCTCTTACAGTCTGCTACTGCTTTCATCTTTGACCGATTCTTAAAAGGACATCCTTCTTGCCATTTTCAGAAAGAAACTCTGCCTTATCCGAGCCGACATAAGGATTTTTCTGAAGGAATATGGGAGATAATCAAGGAGGAAGCTTCATGAAAGATAACACATTGGCGCAGTTCTATAATGGATCTTGATTATAACCCACGGTACCAGCGCGTGCCGAGCAGCACAACCAAGTGTGTGCACCCACCGGTGGCTCTCGGTTTCGTCGCGGCACCATTAGTTCTTAACCAAGACACCATTACCGAATCCACAACCAGTGAGAAATCCCACATGATGCAGATAAATCTTGCATGGATAGGCATCACATGCAAGGCATAAGCTAGCAAAACAAGGATGATCACAAGGTTTGGAAATCAACAAGGAGGTGATGTCAAGGATAAAACATGGCACAAGACAACAAGGATTCGTCTGGTGCACATCGAGGTCATGACAAGATGAAGGATTTCATGAACTTGATTTGGCCAAGCAGCAACAAAAGCGCAACCAAGGGGATACATGGGTTTGGACATGGTCTCCGCAACTGGGCAAGGCAAACTATGGTCAAGGGCTGAGGTTAACCAAACCTAAACTTGGCTAGGTCAAAACAAACAAGGGCCTTCACAGCAAAGGATACAAACCTCTATAGCTTGGCAACACTTAAGACCAAACTTGGATCTACAGGTTGGTTAGAGGCATGGCTACACAACAAGCATAGATATACCATGATTTGGAACTAGGATTTTTGGAAGGTTAGCCAGGGCCAACTGGTCCAACAAAAAGGCATGGACAGGCATAGGTACAGGTTTTTGGCACAAGCATTCTAAACCATTAAAACTAGACACACAAACATAGGATTTTAAGCAACAAAGGTTCAACTAAAGGCATCTCGGAAGGTCAAGAGGGCATGGGAAACAAGGGCTCAACAAACCACTCATGTACTCACCGAGGACAAAGGTTGGTTAACCAAGACATCCCTTAGATAACAGCACATCTACACACAGCCTTAACAAGCATTTGAATCACACAACAATCAGTTGAAACAACCAACACTAATCACCAAGTTCAAACCCGACAAGCATCTATCTATGGCGCTCAAGCAAACATAGACATGCAGAACATGGTGAACAGGTTTTGTCAGTATTTTATTTCCTGTTTACTAGATTTGGAGCACAACTTTGTATCTAGAAGCAAACATACCAAGCAAACATACCAAGCAAACTAGGGCATACTTGTTTGTTAACTATAACAGTTTGCAACTTAAGTTAGCTCAATTATCTAGCATCTGAAGCTATCAATCAAGCAACAAGCTCATGCATAGTCTATACTCCAATAAGGAATAAACAGACACTAGGTAGCAACAACTAACAAGCAGCATGCAACAACTTGATTTTTGGGTACAATCATCAACAGGTTAAAACATTCTAAACATGTTAGGAGAAAGCCAATTGCAGCCACTTAAATTGTTTGTAAGCATTTATGTCTCACAAGCCTATGAGCTAGTATAAATTAAAGCTACATTAGAAGCAATTATAAAGCATGGTGCACATAAAAACATAATTCTAGGCATAACCATGTATGAAAACAGTTTGTATACATCTTAAACTTGTTAGACATTCCATGATTACCCCACATTAAATTTCTTACATGCACTTGTTAATTTACCTACTTTAGCAAGGTGAGACATAGAGCTGTTTCGATCTATTCCCAGAGAATTCTAGGAAGATTATGGCAGCTCACTCATATAGTTAGTAGGCTATTACTAGCATTTCAACATATTTGAGCAAGTAAAACAGCCTACACAATTCTAGCAAGTAAACATGCTTAAAACAACTTAAACAGATTGAAACTATTTAATGTTGTCAAACAAGAAGTTTTACATTTTTCTTGCAGCAACATGATACTAGTATGGTATAAAAATTAGTTTCACAAACCTTTAATCCCTATAACACTAGTTCTCATGATTGCAAGAAAATGAGCATGAAACATGACTACATGATAATAGCATGAAAAAGCAACTAAACAATAGGTCTTAGTACCTTTCCTTGTTAAAGCATGTTAAAGCTAACAAAACTGGAATTACATGTTTAAGAAGCACTTAGCATACCCCAAACAAAAATGCATACAAAACAGACTCAAGCAGCAAGTTTTATTGTTTCTTTAGGTGGAGCATTTCAAAACAAAACTAATTCAATTGGCTTCACCCGAAAGAGAGTTTCTTAGCTCAAAACATTGAACCTACAAGCTCAGCACTGTTTTGCCACACAAGCAGGATAACATTGCACAAGCCATTTAGTTACTACAAGACATCTCAACATAGGGGAAACCTTTAATCATTAGAAGCTTATTGTCTAACTACTCTTCTAACATTCAAGAAGCAGAGCAAGGCACCACACCATCATGATGAGCAAGACCACACACAATCATGATGAGCTAGCAGGGTTATCTAAACAACATCATACTGGTATTTATTTCTAGTCTAAACAAGCAATCACTTATTTAGCTAACATAAAAGCACCCATATAAAACATTGCACACCCTACCAACCATCAAGAACAAGACCATATTACATATAATTCAGGGCAACATACCTCATCAAATAGAAAATTCATTTCTAACTTTTACAAGTAAGCTAGCACACCATATTGAAGCACTAGTTCACAACAGCTTAACCATTACAGGAATAAGGGTGGGGAAGCATTTTGATGCATAGACAACCATTAGGTTTTATCATTACATTTTTCACATTCTGGCAATAAGTTGTTTATTATTAGAACAAAGGTGAGAGAAGCATGTTCATGGGCAATGCACAAAAGATGTATGCTCGTCCTATATGTCCTCACAAATTGCCAACCTGAGGTAGCAATCACGTTCTAGGTCGGTGGCATAACACGCACTCTCGATATAGCTAGTCGTCAACTATACATACGCATTCGAGGTTAGCGTACCTGCAGAAAATCTCATTTCAGCCCAGCCCACAGTATGAATATCATGCATTGCTGAAAGTAAATCTAATACTAACTTAGGCGCACACCCAGTATACACGTAAGCAGTATATGCACCCATCAGAAAAGTATTACTCCCACAATTAAATACCTTCACCCGCATTCGTGTGCTTACGAGTACAGGTTCGAGTACCAAACTATCTCTCCCCTAGACCAACGGTTGTTTGGTCATGCTCTCACAACTCACACTTATCTTGGCATAGAGGCAATTGATCCATACATTACTATTCCGAAGAATAGCACCCATATAATTTCACCCTTGCCGTATGGACGACAGAAAACAACAGAAATTAAACATGATGCACGACCCCCAAGTTAGTACTTAAATAGCCACCTAAAAGTCCTAGTTGGGCATAACTGGAGGTTGTCGCTAGCACATAGTTTATAAATTAGGATTTGACAAACTTGCCTACTAGCTAAAGATTTTTAGATAAAATTGGCTTTTCAAAACAAAACTTTGTTTTAAAATCATGCACATGACAGTATTATGCTTAACCTTGCTCCGATGCCAGCTGTAACAGAACCGACCAATTTATAAGAGCACAAGTGCGAAAACCTCCGCCGAAGCAGCTGAATTAGCACACTTGAGCCCATATAAACCCGGTAGTCCGGAAATCTCAAAGATTTCAAACATTTCCAACATCTCAACCAAGATCGCATGGTCAAGCAAATACAAATCATGTCCACGGAGCTTTGCAGTGGAAATAATATTATAATAGTGTTCACAAATAATAATACAAGTTGAGTTCCACTTAATTTTAGAAGAACAACATAGCTTTGAAATAAATACCATAACGTAAGTTGAAATACTTTGCTAGCTTGAGTGACATCCTCCAACAACAGCATAAGAGAAGAAGTATGGAACTGCCGAGCCCACCGGCACTGGCCAGCACCTTTCGGCAGGCCTAACCTTCACCTGCAACAAGGTGGGATAAACCCTGAGTACTCGAATGTACTCAACTAGACTTACCCGTCATAAACCAGAAATAAAGTGACACCAAGGAGTATGCAAGGCTGTATCTGGGGTTGGCCATACTTAATAAAAGCATTTTCATTATTAAATAATCATCATTAGAGTATTAGCAGTCAATTTTATATAATCAACCTGATTAACTAGATTTGCACCTTATCTAGAGCAAGCACTTGACTACTTATTCAAGCAAGAGTGACTATTTCATCAATAGCCTTTCAGATTCAATATCATAACCATCTTTAGTTCCATAAGTTCTACGGGAGATGATCTAAAGTCAATTGCTCACTGTCCAGGAGCGATGGCGATTATAATCGATTCCTACCCAGCTGGGGATAAAATGTCTCACACTCGCCCGACACGTCCGGCTACGGCAGTCGTAAGCTACCAGTCAGGAGATTCGAGAACACAATGCGCGGGACGGCCATGGGCCCTTCTACACCGGGGGTTATCTCAGTGCCAGGTCGCTCAATCTATAACTGCCCACGGTCATGCCAGGTCGATCAGGCCCTGCCTGCCCTCGGACCATGCCAGGTCGATCAGAATAGTTGCCCACGGTACAGCTGAGGCCCTGGGTGTTAGGCGTCAACATCTCCATCACTGGCTCGAATAACCTTACTCGGCTTCGCGGGAGGTACTCAGACCTACTCCGTTAAGTGATCGACGCGTTCAATTTGACTGAACTTACATTCCCGAACGGGTCCTAGGCGACACAGACGGGAGACTACTAGCACACAGAACCCATGTCCTGCTGCTCTTACATCCCGCCTCCGTCTCAGATTAATTATCATATGGTTATCTCATGATAGCACAGGCTAAACATGATCAGTATCCACCTACTGCGGGAGACAGGAAATCACCCGACTTTTACCGATCTAAGCAGGGCTAAGCATATAACGAGCCTAGACCTAAACAGGGATATCAAGATATATTGCAGGTGGACAAGGATAAGTAATAATGCATCAACGGTATCAGTCAACTCCTATAACTTAATGCAACAATCATTATATTGACTCAATTGCATTTATAAAAGAATGGTAGGAGACTTAGAATGCTCCGGGGCTTGCCTGGGAAACAACACTTATTCTAGTGTTAGATGACATCAACTTCAGGAACATCAATGCTCCAGGAACTTGTGGAGTTCGCCAACATCTTCTTCGGGATGGCCATCCAACACCACCTTCAGGTTGAGCTTCACCATCGCGTCCTTCACGATACATCTATCGTACCTAAAATGGGATGCACAATGCATATGTATGAATGCTCATGAAGTAATATATTAAGCAAGCACTGAGCACAAGCACTAATAACAGGCATCCATCATAGTTTCACCTAAACAATCGGGATAACTTAAGTTAATTACTTCACACCAAGGCACATTACAAATCTGGACAGCAGACAGCAGTCCACTAATTTAAACATAACTCAAGCTAAAAACATCCGAACAGGGAAAACTAAGACTTTCTGGAAAGCTAACGTAATAGTCTACAACTTTGTTATTTACCACAAGAGCTAATTCAAAGGTTATCTAACTCAAAAACAGATAACTATGCAGCTCTGTCCAGCTGTTGGACAGCAGGACAGACAGAGCTTCAGAGAAGCATAACTCAAGATACAAACATCACATGAGCATGAAATTAGACATTCTAGAAAGCTTACAAGATTATCTAAATCTTTCTTATTGTTATCTCAAGGTGAATCAATCATTAACAAGGTCAAACAACATGATTAGTGCAGCTTTGTCCACACTTGGGCAGAACTAGCCACACATCACAACAGTAACTTAAGACAACCATAACTAAAGATTTATAATACCTGGGAACTTGTCCTAGACTCTTTAGAAAGATTATTAAGTTGTCTATAAATCATCTATAATCATCTTAAGATGATTCACAAGTTAACAAGGCCTAATTAACATAAATAGGCATCTCTGTCCAGACTTGGACAGATTTAGCCATCTGTACTAAAACAGCTATAACTCAAGTGATATAACTCCAACAAACATGATCTAAGACAATTTAGAAAGCTAATGAAAAGTACTACAACTTTATTATAAGTACCTAAGCATGCATCACAATTTAACAAGGTGAAACAAGCCCATCATTCAGATCTGGACAGAATGTAGGCAAACCTTGACAGCCAACTCGCAATAGCCATATCTCTTAAACTGTTAAGCCTATGGCCATGCAATTTGGTGACAAGCTAGATTACGATGTTATCTACAACTTTTGTATAGATCACATCGACAGAAAACATGATTATCATCACGAACTAATTACCGCCACAGAAACTATACATGCAGCCATTTCAGCAAAACTAGACATACATATAGCAGCATTTAACCATTTTAATTACTACTGCCCAATTATTTCACAGAACAACCTCATATAATATTTTTCTCTGAAACTACACATTCGTACAAACCTAACAAAATTGGAATCACATTTTTTCTGACTTATACATAATTAGTTATGCATTTTTCAAGTTAACAGCACTTTTCTAACTTAAGTAAATCTACACATAAAAATATCACAAATAATGCATTTAACATTTTTCACAGATAGGTCTAAACATGCAGAGCACAACAAGATTTGTTTCACCAGATTCGGACTTAAAATGAGCCTTGAACACATTTTAGAAGCCTTTAAACCATTTGTGCAAAAACTGGGTTAAAAAAAAAACTAAATCTAAAACACTACGGATACCCAACGTAACTCAGCCGAGGCTCGAGGCAAACGCTCGGCACACTCGACTTGACTCAGCCGAGGCTTGAGGCAACGCTCGGCACAACCGACTGACTCAGCCGAGGCTCAAGACAAGGCTTGGCACAACCAACTGACTCAGCCGAGGCTCGAGGCAACGCTCGGCACAACCGACTGACGCAGCCGAGGCTCGAGACAAGGCTTGGCACAACCAACTGACTCAGCCGAGGCTCGAGGCGAGGCTCCCTGGTCAGACGACCAAGCTACCAGGCGAGACTAGGCTCGGCGGTCAACGGCGGAGTTTTGCGCCGTTGTCGTTGACTGGCCCTAGCTCGTCGGCGGCGAGGCTTCCAGTGACGCCGAGACTACCACTGGACGCGGGTTTGCGAGACGAACATGACTGACTGACTTGCTGAGCCAGAGGGATACCAGAGCAAGCTCGACGGCAGCCATGGCGGAGCGGCGGCTCTGCGACGCGACGGCGGAACTCTTCCCGGCGAGCTTGAGGCTCGGCGAGACTAACACTGGCCCAAGCAAGTCCTAAGCGACCTATTGGAGCAACTTTCGGGCCTCAACATCCTTGGCATTGCTCGGAGCGATGCACGGCGACAGTCCATGGCGGACATGGCGGCGACACGGCTCGGTTCCGGCTGAAACATGGCGAAGAGAGGTCTCCATCGAAACCTAAGGAACTACAGCGGTAGAGAAGACTAGAACAGGGCTCGGTTTGGGATGGCTTGGCCGGAGATGAGCGGATCACGAGAAGGTCACGGTGGCGGCCATGGCGAGAATCCGAGGATAGCACTCGACGTTCTGCCGGCTAGAGAGGAAAAGAGGGGGAACCAACCCTGGCAGGTGGAAGAGGAAGTCAAGGCGGAGAGGATGGCGGGAGGAATCGGGCGGCGGTGCGGTGAGTAGCGAGTAATCGCTCGCCGGAGATCGGCGGGCGGCGGCGGCGCTTTGCTCTGGTGAAGATGGAGTGGAGTGGAGCGAGCGAGAGAGTGAGCGATGAAATGCTCTTCTGGCTTGCGAGCGCAAGGCGGAGCGAAGGCAATAGGAATGAAGTGCTAGGTGCATTGCACCTGGCCAGTTTCCATCGGGGAGGAGCTCCCGACCGGACGCGGCAGCGTCAGGCATCGCGCTCCACGCGGCGAGCATGCACCGAGCGCCAGGGCGACGTGGCGAGCATGGGCGCAAACCGCGGGCGGCGAACGGTGGTTTGGCCGGCCAGCGAGGCGGTCTTCTCGCGCGGGGGTGGTTTCTGCCGGGCGGAGGGAGCTGCGTGCGCGCGGGGAGAAGAGAGGGGCTGACAGGGGTCCCACTGGCAGGTTTAAACTAATGAAGTTTGGTTTCAAACCTTGATGCTCCACAACTCCTAAACTAAGCCGAATTAGGAAAGGTCCTAAAAGCAAAGTTGCTTAGAATTTTGTAAGGAACAAATCATCTTTAAGGCTCGAGTCCAAATTCTGCTTAGAAAAAGAATTTACTTCTAATCCATTTTTCTAATGCAAGAAATCATAATTTGGCAATCATTGTTATCTGGCTCCATTAAATATTTCCTGAATAATTCAAACTGAGACTCTGCCTCTGAGATTGATCCTGACACTTCTGTCATCACTGACTAACCCTGAATTTAGTTCTTCATCGTCACTTGGTATACGAGACCCATGCTCAACTGACTGCTTAACGGACGGCGAACACCTGGGGTGTTACAGTGAAGTAGGAAGAACACCAGTGTTGTGCGGGCTGCTCAAAAGAACGGTCAGTATAAAATCCATTCCTAGCACGCCTACAGGGAAAGCGATCACCACGCACAGGAAAACATGGTCCGCTAAGGAAGGAGCGTCCATCACGATACTCAAAACACGTTGGAGGGAAACGCTCAACAAAGCCTCCGCCACGGGGTTCGTATCGTGCAAAGTCAGGAACCCGTTGGGCAACACCTCCCTGACACCTAGGATCTTGAGGCACTGCACCTCTAGGCCTAGCAGCTCTCCTCGGGGCTCTCCTCTGAACGTTCGGCACATGTACATCATGGAAAGGATGGTACATGTCCGGATTGTTCATCTCCCAGGCACGGCGCTCCTCTCTCTTGCGCCGAAAGCAGAACTCACTCAAGTGTCCATCTCTCCCACAGTGCTCACAATGGTACCTCACCGCTCTCATAGGGTGTTGTTGGTACTCACAATTGTGGGTTTGTATCACTTTGCCCTTCTGTGGCATAAGCTCCTCCTGGATAGGTGGCATCGTATCAAGTTTGTTCTTCAAGTGGTTGGGTTTGGGATGCCACATTTGGTTCTTGGGTGGAGCTCTCGGAGGTTCCTCAAATACTCCATCCTTGGTGTTAGGCTTGAGAGGCTCTTTGGGTGGAATCTTGGTAAGTTTGGGAGTAGTGGTGGAGTTGGGCTTCTCACTAGGGTTCAGACCACTCGACTCTCCAATCTTCCCAAAAGAAGAAACATCAACACCCGGAGCAAAACCTACACCAGGACCTCTAGCAGCATGCTTGAAATAGGAGATCATCATCCCAAGCTGCGGCTCACTACAAGACACCCATGACAAGATGGTCCGAAGGTATGTGTTTTCTTCCTCGGTTTGTATCTTGCCATGCTTCACATTGGCAATCTCCATCTCCAACCCCTCGCACAAAGCACACCTAGTCACACAAGTGCTATCCGAGCTGGCCCTCTCAAGAGACACAATCTTGGCATTCTTCTCTGCCAACTTGGATTGCAAGCCTGCACAAGACTTGCACGCACCCAACACACACGGGTCTAGCCCGGAGCTCATCCACCTCTCCAACCAAAGCAGCATACTTACCTCTCAGAGTGAGATGGTCAGTCATGTGTTTGGTGCACATCTCACACTCCACCTCCTCAGAAACGACCACGATGGACTTAGCAAACTCAGGCTCCCTCACCGTGTCCTCCCACTTCTGCCTAAACTCCTTGCGCTCTCTAGCAGCACGCCTAAGCAGCTTGTCTTGACTAAGCAAGGCGGCAGTAAGCTTATCGACCTCAGCAGAAAGCTCGTTGTGGGTGAGAGATACCTGAGAGGTGTCGTCGTCGTCGTTGTTCCGAGGGGTGTCCTCCAGCTTGCCATCGACCTCATCACCAAGGGCCGTGGTACAGAAGCCCTCGTCATCAGCGAAGAAGCAGAGATCATTCAGCTTGTCATCGATCCTCTTCTTCTTCTCGGTCTCGTCGTCGCTTGAACAAGCGGAGTCATCATCCGAGCCGTCGATGTCACTGAGCGTGGCGAAGAACGCACGCTGCTCAGCCTGGGCCTTCTCCAAGTACTTCTTCTTGATGTACTCCTTGTCAAAGCCGCCCCTCCGCTTGTGCTTCGCGGGGACGTACTTCTCCTTGCGCTTGCCAGAGTCGTACTTGTGCCCATGATCGCCCTTCCCAGAATGCTTGTTCTTCTAGGGACAGTTGGCGATGAAGTGGTCGGGGTCACCGCACTCGAAACATCCCGAGCGTCCCCCTCCGCGGCGACGGTTCATGCGGTTGTTGTGGAACCGCGAGAACCAGTTGGCAACCAAAGCCAACTCGTCATCTCCCAAAGTCTCCAACTGCTCCTCTATGACAGAAAAGAGAGAAGAAAGTGCAAATCCTCCAGAGGGGTTAGCAGAAGAGCCAGAAACCAAAGCCATAGTCAGGCCAGAAGGATTTTCATAAGAAGCCCTCGACATGGCGTCAATTCTCACTAGACTTGAGCTTACTTAAGAGCTCGTCGCATGTGAGGGTCTCATAGTTAGACGATTCGATGATCGCCTGGACCTTTGAGTCCCACACTGACCGATCGAGAGTATGCAAAAGCTTCAAAGCCCTCTCATGATCATCAAAAGGCAACAACTCCTTGTTCGCCCTCATCTTGTTGACAATGACCTGAAAACGAGCGAATAAACTCTCTATGCTCTCGCCAGGCAAATGTCGAATGTTCTCATACCCCCGCTTGTGCGACTTGTAGAGACGGGATTTGACTTGAGTGGTTCCCTCATGGAAATGCATGAGGGTCGCCCAAATCTCATGAGCCGTGGGGAGGTGAGAAACGCGATAAAACTCGGACATGCTCAGATAGGAGAAAAGAGCGTTACGTGCTCGGCTATTGGCATCGTGCTCATCTATCTGATGCTAAGTGACACGAGCAGCCAAGACAACGTAATTCTCCTTGTTGCAAATCTGCCAAACCGAAGAGCCCATGCTCTGGAGATAGGCTGACATGCATATCTTCCAATACGCATAGTTCGTCCCATCGAAAAATGGCGGTTTGCCCACGCCGCGATCCATGTCGCCATCTGTGGATCTGGAACTAGCTAAGGTGGAAGATCCTTAACCTGCTCTGATACCAATTGAAGGACCGAGAGGGTGCTACCAGAAAGCGACCAGAGGGGGGTGAATGGGAGCTTCAAAATTTCCTAACGGAAACTTTTTGCCACTGTCCCCAAATTCAACCCAAGAGCAAACCTAGAGCTTGCAAGTGTCCACGACCCTAGATGTAGGGTGGATGCTTCCAAGAAGCACAGCGAGACACTATACAACTCTAGAAACCCAACGCAAAAGCCAGAAATCAAAACCGACAACGGACGAACGAACAGCGGATGAAACAGTGCACAAACAGGTGCATCGGACGCTGGCCAGCATCCGATGGCAAGCACCGGACGCGTCTGATGCAAATGGAACTTCTGGAACCTTACTGGACCAGCATCAGACGCTGCTATAGTGCAACCCTAGCGTCCGATGTTTGGAACCCGACCGGTTTGACGTCCGGCGACGCACAACGGACGCTCCGATGGTCAGCGTTCATGCTCCTTAAAACTCTCTGTCAGATGACACGTGGCAACAGACGCTCCGGTTGTGATGAACTTAGCGTCCGATGCGCTCCCAGGCTCAGCGTCCGATGGCCATCACGCCACGAGAAACAGCACTTTCTTCTGCGAAATTCACCCGATCTCCTCCCAATCAAAAGCACTAAGGCTTAGACTTGGTATGAGGAGTTCCAAGGAAGTTAGTGAGCTATCCCAAAGGAATCATGCTCGAACCTAACTCCAAACGGTGAATTGTAAGAATTCAGGACTAAGGGCGCAAAAACCGATCTGGGACAAAAATCAACCGATCTACTAGCTTGTGAGGTTAGAGATGATTCCTTTGGTGGAAGTGAAGGACCGAGAAGCTAACCGAAAGCGACCAGAGGGGGGTGATGGGAGCTTCAAAATTTCCTTACGGAAACTAGATGCCACTGTCCCAAAATCGACCCCAAAAGCGAACCCTAGAGCTTGCTAATGTCCACGACCCTATATGTAGGGTGGATGCTTCCTAGAAGCACAGCGAGACACTAGACAACTCTAGAAAGCCAACGCAAAAGACGGAAATCAATTCCGACAACGAACGAGCGAACCGCGGACGAAACCGTGCGAAACCAGACGCATCGGACGCTGGCCTGCGTCCGATGCCAGACCACCGGAAGCGTCCGATGCAGACTGGACGGTTCTGGAACCTTACTGTTCCACCATCGGACGCTGTGAACAGTAATCACCAGCGTCCGATGCAAAGGCTCCGGCGCGTCCGAGGACAACGGACGCGTCCGATGCCTAGCGTCCGATGCAACTAAAACGCCGAAAACGTGACACGCGTCACCGGAGCGTCCGATGCTAGGGACCCTAGCGTCCGATGCTCCCGTGATAGCGTCCGATGCTCCCGAAAACAGCGCAGTTCTTTGATGATTCAACCGATCTCCTCTAAATCAAAAGCTCTAGGCCTAGGATTCGATCTGAGGGGTCACAAGGATGTTAGTGAGCTATCTCTAAGAGATCATGGCTCGAACCTAACTCCAAATCGGTGAATCAAGAAATTTCGGGGCATGGAGGCAAGAACGCAATCCAAAACGAAAATCGATCGATCTCCTAGACCGTGAGGTTAGAGTTTAATTCCTTAGGTGGAAAGGAGAGCCTCACGATCTAGAACAACTTGGTTCAAACGAATTTGCAAAAGATGAACCGAGCAAAGAGATCAAGCGACGGGAAAATCGTGGAGAAAAAGGATTCCGCGAAGAACACAAAAAGAAAACGCGAATCACAGCCACGAACTCGAATTAAGGACGCAAATCAAGCCATCGATCTGTGCTCCAAGGTGAGGATACGGCCTCACTTCCTCAAATCAACAGTACACAGGTGGAGTCTCTCTGCGGATCTCAACTAGCTAGAGCAGGGGATGGGAGAGTGGAAACCCTAGGTGCTAGGAAGCAAATGACTGCGCTAACTGAGATTGAGATAGGGAGGAGGGTGTCTCCCCTGGACTACTTATACTAACCTATCCTAAGTCTATTTCCTACTCTACCCCTCTCTACTCTAATTACAGAGCGGACCAGCCTAACCCTAAGGCTATTCTAGTCCACCCGCTGGTGGTAGGTAGATCCGACGGCCACGCCCGCACGGTCTTCCGCGTCGCCTCCACGCACCCTTCAGATCGCCGCCACGTGCCGCCACCACTCTGCACCCCCGGTTTTGCGGCCCAAACCGGGAAACCAGCCTTTTCCATCAGCCCCCGGTTTTGAGGCCCAAACCGGGAAACCAGCCTCCAGCCCGAGTTTTGTGGCCAAACTCGGAAACCGTCAGCGCCCGAGTTTTGAGGCCCAAACTCGGAAAACCGGCCCACGCCCAGGTTTTGGCTCAACCTGGAAACCGTCGCGCCCAGGTTTTGTGGCTCAACCTGGAAACCCAGCACCCAGGTTTTGAGGCCCAAACCTGGAAACCGTCCACCGTTGGTTTTTCCCGGGCTCTACCAACAAACCGGCGTCGTAGAGGGGATGCACCGCCTGTGCACCCCTTCCACCGACATGATCGCACTTCTCCGCCTCTGTCGCTGTCACAGGCTGCCAGCCACCACAGCTGATCCTCCGGCCTCCAGTCCATCAGTCCAAGTCCACGTCCGCCCTTCACCGTCCGATACATCGGCATGGCACGTCCGCCGCACGGCACGCCCATCCTTCATCGCGCCCGGTCCGTCGGCACGGCACGTCGCAACTTGACCTTCACCCGCCATCGATCACTGTCTCCGTGCTCGACACCTGCACAACACAAGCCAAAGAACATGCGCATCATCTCCGTTGACAATCACTCATCACTCAGAGACTCGGCATACACCCATGTATCCGCAATCTCCCCCTTGATGAGTGCATTGTCAACTCCACAACAAATCATGAACAAGAAGAAAGAGGTAGGAAGGAGTGGGAGAGAAAAACCCAACCAAATGACCCAAAAGCCTAACAAAAGCCAAAGATGGTCAAGTGGATGAAGAAAAACTTGGTCCCCAAAGACATGGGCAACGGCTCGACGCAACCAAGCAAAAACAAAGCTAGCCCTCAAGAAGAGGTAGAACAGGCTCAACACCGCTAGCAGATACCAATTGAAGATCGGAGGACAACAGAAGCAAAATGCTAGTCCCTCAAGATAGAGGCACAGAGGCTCAACACAACTAGCAAGAAAAACACTCCGAACCAATTGAAATCAACCCAAACCAAATGGGAAAACACACCAGACGATACCAATTGAAAGCTCATGAAAAGCTAGGAACGTTTGCTAGCCCTCAAGACAGAGGCAACGGCTCAACACAACTAGCAAACTCCCCCTCGACAAATGCAAGCAACTAGGACAAAAGATTTTTCAGGGCATATGATTTGCGTAAATTTCTCCCCCTAGTTGAAAATGCACTTATCAAGGCCAAAGGTATCGGAAAGCAACTCTCTTCACATAAACTCCCCTGAACACAAGATCTCCTTCCACAATGCATATGAAGTCAAAATGCAAGTAGGAGCTTCAAGTATATAGGCAAAAGAGTGCAAAGATGCTCTAATCAGTATAGCTCCAACATCTCAATTAAGCACTCAAATAGCAAAGGCTCAAAATGATCACTTATACGAAATATGAAGCATATGAGCATGTGAGCAGTTTTAAGCCAAAAAGATAGTCACCATCAAAATAGCACTAGACATGTATAGAAGGAGTCCAAACAAGTGCTAAGCATATATACAAGGGTGAACTACCCCTAGCAAAGTTCAATCATCATGCATAGGAATGAAGCATATACTTGTGATTTCAAATTCATATCGGAGTTGCAGCGGTAAAAGAATTCACAAGTTCATTTTAGCATGTGATTGCGAGAGGTTGAAAAACTTGTCATCGCCTAACTTTTCAACCGTGCGAAGCCTATGCCGAAGCAATCAGAAGCTTAAAGCAACGGTTTCGGTCATACACTACATGGCTCAAGTTTAACTCAAAGTGCAATGAGAAACAGTCTCAATACCATGAGGTGTTGACAAGCAATCCCATCTCGATCTTTTCAATTCAACAATACTTGGTTCAGATTTTAAGCAAGTTATGAACAACCAAGCAAGTGAATGACTCAGAACTAGAGACATAGCACCTAGCATATATGAAAAGCAGGAATGGACTCAACACACCCTACACATGCTAGTTGCATATCTCAATGGTGAACATTTTCAGATTTATATACATTAGGCATAGTTCACCATTCCAAAAAATAGCTCGCTCATAACATGTAACAGTGATCAGAAAGAGCATAAGCTACAAGCATCATCATAAGTATCGGAGCAATACTAACAAAGCATAATTACATTCTAGTGAATATAGACATGAAGCTCAGAATGTAAATGCGTATGCCCGACACAAACTGAACGAAAGAAGATACCAAAAAGAGAGAGACTCAAGAAACTCAAAAGAAAAGAGCCTTAAAATAAAGAGTCAGTCTGTACATCTCAAAATGCTTCCCCATCTAAAAGGGGAAACACACACCAAGCTCACCCCTCAACCTATTAAAGGTTGATTCGTCTAAAGGCTTGGTGAAAATATCAGCCAATTGGTGATGAGTATCGACATGGCGAAGGTCGATATCACCCTTCTCCTGGGGTCTCGCAAGAAATGAAGAAAGCGCACATCAATGTGTTTGTTTTTCGAGTGAAGCACGGGGTTCTTAGCAACGCTAATGGCACTCGTGCTGTCACAAAGCAAAGGAACTCGAGTAAAGCTCAAACCAAAATCACGCAAAGTGGCCATCATCCAGAGTAACTGGGAACAGCAGCTAGCGCAGCAACATATTCAGCCTCCGTGGTAGACTGAGCGACACTAGACTGCTTGCGAGAAGACCACGACACCAGAGAAAGATCCAATAAACTGGCAAGTCCAAGAAGTGGACTTGCGCTCAATGCGACAACCAGCAAAATCAGCATCAGAAAAGCCACAAAGCGAGAGAGGGGAGGAAGCAGAAATACCAAAATCCCGAGCTCGGGCGTTAACGAAGGTACCTGAAGATGCGCTTCACCGCCTGACGGTGAGAAGTGCGTGGCGAAGCCTTGAAAGCGCGCGCACAAGCAAACGGCGAACTGAATGTCCGGCCGTGTCGCCGTCAGGATAGAGCAGCGATCCAATCATGCTGCGGTTACTCCTTCTGGTCCACTGCTTCTCCATCCGTGTCGGCATCCAGGGCATGTCGTCGTCGACATGGGCGTCGGAAGAGCTTGGCCTCACCCATGTCGAACCGCTTCAGCAAGTCCCTTGTGTACTTGCCCTGGTGCACAAACGTCCCCTCTCGGGATTGCTTAATTTGCAACCCCGAGAAAGAAAGTCAGCTCGCCCATCATGCTCATCTCGAACTCCCTGCTCATAGTATCTGCAAACTTGGCAACCAAAGCGTGAGAAGAACCACCGAAAATGATATCATCCACGTAAATTTGGACCAAGAGAGTATCTTTGCCTTGCTTGAGAGAAAAGAGCGTTTTATCTACACATCCCATTTTAAAACCCTTAGCTAGCAAAAAGTTTTTAATCTCTCATACCAGGCTCTAGGGGCTTGTTTCAAACCATACAAAGCTTTGTGGAGTTTAAAGACATGGTTTGGAAACTTGGGATTTTCAAAACCGGGGGTTGCTGGACATAGACCTCCTCCTCAATATAGCCGTTTAAGAAGGCACTCTTGACATCCATTTGAAAAAGTTTGAAACCCATGGATGCAGCATAAGCCAAGAGTATCCTAATAGCCTCCAAACGAGCTACAGGGGCGAAGGTCTCCTCATAATCTATCCCCTCCTTCTGACTATAACCCTTCGCTACAAGCCGGGCCTTGTTTCTCACAATGTGGCCCTCCTCTCCTTGCTTGTTTTAAATACCCATTTTTCCCAATAGGTTTACAGTCAGGAGGTGGTGGTACTAGAACCCAAACCCGATTTCGCTCAAAGTTCTCTAGCTCCTCATGCATGGCATTGACCCAATCCGGATCCGTCAATGCGTGTCCAACAATCTCGGGGCTCAAAAGACGCAACAAAAGCAGAATGAGCAAAGTGCGAGATGTGCTGTGACCTGGAGCGAGTAACTCGCTCGTCGATGTCGCCGATCATCTGTTCAGGGGGGTGCTGGCGCTGGATGTGTCGTGGCGCCTCCCGGGAAGAAGAACCTCCCCTCAACAGTAGCTGGTTCCACCCCGGTACAAAAGGTACCGCGCGAGGTGGATCCCACGGCCCCCAGGAAGAAAGTCTCGGGGCCACGGGTCGTCGTCGAAGCCGCTCCCGGCGGCGCGGCAGGCGGGGGGTGCTGGATCATCTATACCTTCAGCACCCTCTTCCTCGTCATCGAAAGAGGCTCTCCAACCTCGTGATCACCTGCACGCTCAAAACGAGAAGAAGGAGAAACAAGAGTCTCGTCGAAGGTGACATCTGATGTCTCCATGACTCGGTTAGTGTCAAGTTAAGTACACGATAAGCTCGAGTGTGAGTGCCATAACCCAAAAACACACCGTCAGAAGAACGAGACTCAAACTTGTCTAGGTTGCCTTTTTTTCAATATAAAACAGTGGCAACCAAAGACTCTAAAATAACTCACCTTGGGCTGGCGACCAAAACGCAACTCATAAGAGGTCTTCTTCAAAAACACTCTCAGAAAAATGCGATTCGAAATTAGCATGCAGTGTTCATAGCTTCGCCCAATAGCGCCTAGGAGTCCTATGCTCATCAAGCATCGTCCTGGCCATCTCAACAAGGGTCCGATTCTTCCTCTCTACAACACCATTTTGGGGTGGTGTATAGGGAGAAGAAAACTGATGCTCCAAACCAAGGCGTTACAAAACTTCTCAAAATCCGAATTTTTAAACTCGGAACCATTATCACTTCTAATCGCTCGCATCGAGTTCAAAGGGAACTCGTTCTGAAGACGCAAAATCAGATCGCGAGCGAAGGAGAATGTCTCGGACTTCTCAACTAAAAGAAGACCCACGAATACCTCGAAAAGTCGTCAACAATAACAAGCACATACCACTTCCCACCAACCGAGCTCACCCGAGCCGGACCAACAAGGTCCATATGCAAAAGCTCTCCGGGGTGCGAGGTCATAACCTTGGTCAAAGGATGGTGGGGAGCAGCAACCATCTTCCATGCCGGCAAGCATGGCAAACTAGATCCTTCTCCAACGAAAGCTTGGGCAATCCTCGGATTAAGCCAAGTGAGCTAAGTCTTGCAAGCAAGTCAAAACTCAGGTGACCGAGCCTCCTATGCCACTTCCAAAGATCAGAGAAGAAGGACTAGCCAAAAGACAGCGAGAAGATCCAAACGACTTTGAGAAATTCGCGCGAAAGACATTCCCAAAGGGTGAAATCAGACATACAAGATCACCCTGAGGATCTAAGATTGGCTAAGGTTCGGTTTGAAACGAATCTCATAGCCTTCACGAAAAAGTTGCGAAACAGAAAGCAAGTTAAAATGCAGGTTAGAAACAAGAGCAACCTCGCGCAACACAAAGTGCTCATTAACCCGCACTGCACCAACGGACAATACCTTGCCCTTACCTTTGTCGCCGAAGGTTATGTACTCTTTCCGGCGACCGGACTATGGCTGGAGAACCATTTGGCATTTCCGGTCATGTGCCTCGAGCAACCGGAATCCACAAGCCAAATGTCCTCCAACCGCTCCTCCTACATCAATAAAAAGACATAGGGTGAACATACGGTCCAACACTGGGGTTAGTTAGATAAGAAGGAAACCAGTGTTGGGCCGGCTGCTCAAAAGAACGTCAGTGTAAAAACCAACTGTCTAGGGGGAAAGCGATCACCACGCACAGGAAAACGTGGTCCGCTGGGAAGAAGCGCTCACCGCGAAACTCTACCTGCGGTGGGACAAAGCGCTCAACAAAGCCTCCGCCACGGGGTCCGTTACCTGCAAAAGCAGGACCCCGTCGGGCACGCTCTCTACGAGGTCTACGCCTAGGAGCCTGCTGCTCAACTCTAGCGTCTCTCCTCGGAGCTCTCTCCTGCCTAGGCCTCACAAAATGAGGTGCTCTACCTCTAGCCTAGTTCTCCCTCCTAGGGCTCTCTCCTGCTGCCTAGCTGGTATGCTTCCCTCCAGACCTAGCAGCTCTCCCCTGAGGCTTCGGAGCATGTCCACCACGAGCTGGGTGAAACATTCCGGGTTCTGCATCTCCCTAGCACGGCGCGCCTCTCTCCTGCGCCTAAAGCAGAACTCACTCAGGTGACCATCCCGCCACAAAAGTCCACTGAAACCTCACCGCGCGCAAAGGGGGTTGTTGGTTTGCAGGGATGTGGGTATGGTTCACCTTGCCCTTGCCCTTCTGTGGCAACTCCTCTCGGATGGGTGGCATTGTGTCAAGCTTGTTCTTTAGGTGATTGGCTTGGGTTGCCATTGTGGATTCTTGGGTGGAGCCTTGGGGGTTCAACTACAACTCCATCCTTGGTGACAGGCTTGGCAGGCTCTTTGGGTGGAAGCTTGGTTAGTTTGGAGTAGTGGTGGAGTTGGCTCTCACAGGGTTCAGACCACTAGACTCTCCAATCTTACCAAAAGCTGAAAGATCAACACTCGCCAAGACCTACACCAGGAGCCCCAGCAGCTCGCTTGAAATGGGAGATCATCATCCCGAGCTGAAGCTCACACAATAAGACACCCATGACAAGACGGTCCGAAGGTATGTGTTTTCCTCCTCGGTACGCACCTTGTCATGCCTCACATTGGCCATCTCCTGCTCCAGGCCCTCACACAAAGCACACCTCTTGACACAAGTGCTATCCGAGCCGGCCTTCTCAAAAGACTCAAGCTTGGCATTCTTCTCTGCCAACTCGGATTGCAAGACAGGACAAGTCTTGCACGCACCCAACAGCTGCGGTCTAGCTCGGAGCTCATCCACCTCATCTACCAGCGCAGCATGCTTACTCCTCAGAGTGAGAAGATCCGTCATGTGCGCGGCGCAACTCTCGCACTCCAACTCCTCCGACACAACCACGGTGGACCGAGCGAACTCAAGCTCCTTCACCGTGTCCTCCACTTCTGCCTAAACTCCTTGCGCTCTCTAGCGGCACGCCTAAGCAACTTTATCTTGGCTAAGGAGGGCAGCAGTCAACTTCTCAACCTCGGAGGAAAGCTCGTCGTAGGTGAGAGATACCTGGGAGGTGTCGTCGTCGTCGTCGTTCCGAGGTGGGTGCTCCAGCTCGCCACCGACCTCATCTCCGAGCGCCATGGTACACAGGCCTTCGTCGCCGGCGAAGAAGCACAAGCCGTTGAACGTGTCCTCCAGCTTTCTCTTCTCGGACTCGTCATCACTCGATCGAGCGGAGTCGTCATCCGAGCCGTCGACGTCGCTGAGCGTGGCGAAGAACGCTCGCTGCTCAGCCTGCTGCTTCTCCAAGTACTTCTTCTTGATGTACTCTTTGTTGAAGCCGCCCCGCTTCTTGTGCCTTGGGGGAACGTGCTTCTCCTTGTACTTGGAGTCGCGCCTGTGGCCGTGATCGCCCTTCCCAAGAAGATGCTTGTCTTCTTCTTGGGGCAGTCGGCGATGAAGTGGTCGGGGTCGCCGCACTCGTAGCATCCGGTGCGTCCTCCTCCGCGACGACGGTTCATGCGGTTGTTGTGGAACCGCGAGAACCGGTTGGCAGCAAAGCCAACTCGTCGTCTCCCAAAGACTCCAGCTGGTCCTCTGTCACAGAAAAGAGAGAAGAAAGCGCAAAGCCAGCTGAGGGGTTAGAGGAAGAGCCGGAAACCAAAGCCATGGAGGGCGAGAAGGTTTCAAAAGAAGCCCTCGCCATAGCATCAATCTCACTGGACTTGAGCTTACTGAAGAGCTCGTCGCAGGGTGAGAGTCTCATAGTTCGGCGATTCGATGATTGCCTGAACCTTGGAGTCCCACACCGAACGGTCAAGAGTGTGCAAAAGCTTCAAAGCACGCTCATGATCGTCAATGGCAACTGCTCTCTGTTAGCCCTCATCCTGTTGACAATCACCTGAAAGCGAGCGAATAAACTTTCTATGCTCTCGCCAGGTTGATGTCTAAAGTTCTCATACTCTCGCTTGAACGACTCGTAGAGTCGGGTTTTGACTTGAGAGGTGCCCTCATGAAAACGCATGAGAGTATCCCAGATCTCCCGAGCCGTAGCGAGGTGAGAAAACGCGATCAAAACTCACCCATGCTCAAACAAGAGAAAAGAGCATTACGGGCTCGGCTATTGGCATCGTGCTCATCGATCTGCTGTTGAGTCACACGAGCAGCCAAGACCACGTAATCAGGGGAGTTGCAAATATCCCAGATCGAAGCGCCCAAGCTCTGCAAATAGGCCGACATACGTATCTTCCAATACGCATAGTTCGTCCCATCGAAAAAAAACGGCGGTTTGCCCACGCCGCGATCCATGTCGCCTTCGGTGGATCTGGAACCGGCTAAGGTGGAAGATCCTTAACCCGCTCCGATACCAATTGAAGGACCGAGAAGCTAACCGAAAGCGACCAGAGGGGGGGGTGAATGGGAGCTTCAAAATTTCCTTACGGAAACTAGATGCCACTGTCCCAAAATCGACCCCAAAGCGAACCCTAGAGCTTGCTAATGTCCACGACCTATATGTAGGGTGGATGCTTCCTAGAAGCACAGCGAGACACTAGACAACTCTAGAAAGCCAACGCAAAAAGACGGAAATCAATTCCGACAACGAACGAGCGAACCGCGGACGAAACCGTGCGAAACCAGACGCATCGGACGCTGGCCTGCGTCCGATGCCAGACCACCGGAAGCGTCCGATGCAGACTGGACGGTTCTGGAACCTTACTGTTCCACCATCGGACGCTGTGAACAGTAATCACCCAGCGTCCGATGCAAAGGCTCCGGCGCGTCCGATGGACAACGGACGCGTCCGATGCCTAGCGTCCGATGCAAACTAAAACGCCGAAAACGTGACACGCGTCACCGGAGCGTCCGATGCTAGGGACCTAGCGTCCGATGCTCCCGTGATAGCGTCCGATGCTCCCGAAAACAGCGCAGTTCTTTGATGATTCAACCCGATCTCCTCTAAATCAAAAGCTCTAGGCCTAGGATTCGATCTGAGGGGTCACAAGGATGTTAGTGAGTTATCTCTAAGAGATCATGGCTCGAACCTAACTCCAAATCGTGTGAATCAAGAAATTTCGGGGCATGGAGGCAAGAACGCAATCCAAACGAAAATCGATCGATCTCCTAGACCGTGAGGTTAGAGTTTAATTCCTTCGGTGGAAAGGAGAGCCTCACGATCTAGAACAACTTGTTCAAACAAATTTGCAAAAGATGAACCGAGCAAAGAGATCAAGCGACGGGAAAATCGTGGAGAAAAAGGATCCGCGAAGAACACAAAGAAAAGCGAATCACAGCCACGAACTCGAATTAAGGACGCAAATCAAGCCATCGATCTGTGCTCCAAGGTGAGGATACGGCCTCACTTCCTCAAATCAACAGTACACAGAGTGGAGTCTCTCTGCGGATCTCAACTAGCTAGAGCAGGGGATGGGAGAGTGGAAACCCTAGGTGCTAGGAAGCAAATGACTGCGCTAACTGAGATTGAGATAGGGAGGAGGGTGTCTCCCCTGGACTACTTATACTAACCTATCCTAAGTCTATTTCCTACTCTACCCCTCTCTACTCTAATTACAGAGCGGACCAGCCTAACCCTAAGGCTATTCTAGTCCACCCGCTGGTGGTAGGTAGATCCGACGGCCACGCCCGCACGGTCTTCCGCGTCGCCTCCACGCAACCTTCAGATCGCCGCCACGTGCCGCCACCACTCTGCACCCCCGGTTTTGCGGCCCAAACCGGGAAACCAGCCTTTCCATCAGCCCCGGTTTTGAGCCCAAACGGGGGAAACCAGCCTCCAGCCCGAGTTTTGTGGCCAAACTCGGAAACCGTCAGCGCCCGAGTTTTGAGGCCCAAACTCGGAAACCGGCCCACGCCCAGGTTGAGGCTCAACCTGGAAACCGTCGCGCCCAGGTTTTGTGGCTCAACCTGGAAACCCAGCACCCAGGTTTTGAGGCTCAAACCTGGAAACCGTCCACCGTTGGTTTTTCCGGGCTCTACCAACAAACCGGCGTCGTAGAGGGGATGCACCGCCTGTGCACCCCTTCCACCGACATGATCGCACTTCTCCGCCTGTCGCTGTCACAGGCTGCCAGCCACCACAGCTGATCCTCCGGCCTCCAGTCCATCAGTCCAAGTCCACGTCCGCCCTTCACCGTCCGATACATCGGCATGGCACGTCCGCCGCACGGCACGCCCATCCTTCATCGCGCCCGGTCCGTCGGCACGGCACGTCGCAACTTGACCTTCACCCGCCATCGATCACTGTCTCCTGCTCGACACCTGCACAACACAGCCAAAGAACATGCGCATCATCTCCTTGACAATCACTCATCACTCAGAGACTCGGCATACACCCATGTATCCGCAGAAAGAAGTGCCTCAGGATCTACAACAACTCAGTTCAAACGGATTTGCAAGAGATGCACTGAGCAAAGAGATCGATCGACGAAAAAAACGTGGAGAAAAGTAATCCACAAAAAACACAAACAAATCATGAATCACAACCACGAAATTGCAACCGTGTGGCTACCACACGCTACAATGGTGAGGTTACGGCCTCACTTCCTCAAAAAAAAATCTTTACGAGCACAGAGGTATTGTTCTCTTCTTTGTGGATCTCAGGTCGAACAGCAGAGATGGGGAGAGCAAGAAACCCTAAGACAGAATACCAAAATGACTGAGATAGGATGCGAGGGGGGTCTCCCCTACTTAACCTAATCCAATTCCCACTCTACCCTAAGTATTTACAGAGCGACCCAGCCAAACCCTAAGGCTATCCTGGACCAACCCGAAGATGTTGCTGATCCGACGGCCACGCCCGCACAATAGGTAGCGTTGCCTCGACGCAACCTCACCGATTGCAACACGTTGCTGCCACCGCTCTGTCATCCTTTTCACGGACTCGGCCCTTGGTTTTGTGGCCGAAACCAGGAAACCAGGCCTTCAAGTCCATCCCCTGGTTTTGAGGCCTAAACCGGGAAACCAGCCGCCCATCGCCTGAGTTTTGTGGCCCAAACTCAGAAAACCCGCCAGCGCCCATGTTTTGAGGCACAAACCTGGAACGTCCTCAGCCCGAGTTTTGTGGCCCAAATCGGCAAACCCGAAGCACCCAGGTTTGAGGCCCAAACCTGGAAACCGTCCACCCGATGGTTTTTCTCTGGCTCAACCAAAACCGGAGCTGAAGAGGGGATGCACCGCCCGTGCACCCCGTCCACCGACACTGCCCCAGGTCCTCGACCCGAGCAACACCGTGCCCGCAAGTCTTCGCTCATCACTGTCCCAGGCTGCCAGCCACCACAGCTGATCCTCAGGCCACCGTTCCCTCAGTCCAAGCCTCACGTCCGCCCTTCACCGCTCTCGGTCCATCGGCACGGCACGTCTCTACTTGATCTTCACCTTGCCCTCGATCACTGTCTCCGTGCTCGACACCTGCACAACACAAGCCAAAGAACCTGCGATCAAACCCGTTGACAATCACACATCACTCGAGACTCGGCATACACCCATGTATCCGCAATTAGAGGTCAATTAGTGTCTCAAATTTCATCCGCGAGCTGTAGGGCTTTAAAATTCCTAGAACTTAAAAAAATTCAGTAATTCAATAGTTTTTCAAAAAAACCTAAAATTTGTTGTAGTGACATGTCTTGGCCTCTTAAAATCCAGGAAAAAATATGAAACGATTTCAACAAAGTAGCATCATAGATGCTTCACAAGTGGGCACATCTTTTATAGAGTTTAAGTGAGATTTGTGAAAGAACCAACGGTAAGGGCGGTTGGTGATTGAACTGCCCTTCCAAATGATCCCACCGTAAGGGCGGTTGGTGATTGAGCCGCCCTTACAGTGGACATTTGTAAGGGCGGTTGGTGATTGAACCGCCCATACAAATGTCCACTGTAAGGGCGGTTGGAACCAACCGCCCTTACAAATACCATGCCACTGTAAGGGCGGTTCAATCACCAACCGCCCTTACAGTGGGCATTTGTAACGGAGGTTAACAACCGTTGGCTTGAGCACGCCACTATAGGGACGGCTACATCACCAACCGGCCCTACAGTGGAATGCCTAAGTGTCCCCTTAGAGCTTTTTTACATAGTGTTAAACCTTCTTTCGTGCAGCGCAGAGAGAGAGATCGGTTTTCACTTTGCATGCTAACATATTGTGTGTGAAACTTTCTTTCTTCTAGACGTCATGGACCTTTAAAGAATTGAATATGGTGAGAAAGAAAAAGAGAGAAAGAAAAGGAATTGAGTTTAGAATCGCTGATGGCTTTGATCACGTGAAGAGAATATAAATGAAACAATGAAGGAATATTAGTCTCTTTTAGCGGATCAAGGATTGAACAATTTGGCTATGACTTTAGAAACAAGTTCCAATTACATGTTGAAATACTTCTGCAACTCAAATCATTTTTTGTTTTTTTTTAAATCATAATTTTGATCTTTATTTTTTTTATTTATAAATAGAGCAAAACCTATTCGAGGCTTTATCGAATTTTCTAAATTTATTTTGCACCTAAGAAAATTTATGCAAGGGCATGAAATGCAACAAGCAAGCTATATTAAATTGTAAAAATTTTATTAAAATTTGTTTTCCTTTCATTCACTAGATTATCGACATAATTAACTAAAACTTGGAAAAGTTTAGGAAAATTATTAAATCATTTATTTTATTTAGTGTTTTCTATTCACATCCCAAAATGGAAATTTTGGGGTGTGACACAGCGCGATATGATGGAAAATCTAAGCAAAGGCTAGAGAATGAAAGCTGCAAGGATAGAATAAGAGGAGGGGGTGCCTCTCTATTTATAGCCTAATACACTTATTCCCGTTCTACCTCTAGATACAAGAGCGAACAGGCTAACCATAGGGTTATTTTGGTCCAACTCTGTCGATTCTTGATCCGACGGCCACGCGCCTTCCTCATCCTTAGCTTCGCCTTGATGCAAGCCTCAGGATGCCCCCACGTGTCATCCTGTTGACCGCCGCCCTTCCTCACTGATAGCTTCGTCGCAACGCAAGTCTCTCGGTGCCGCCATGCGTTGACCGTTCTTTTTGGACCTCTCCTCGGTTTTGAGGCCAAAACCGGGGAACCTGTCCTCCGGCTGAGTTTTGTGGCCCAAACTTAGAAACCTGTCAGCCTAGGTTTTGAGGCCCAAACCTAGAAACAGTCCACCCGAGTTTTGAGGCCCAAACTCGGAAACCATCTGTAACACCTCTGGTGTTAAGCTAGCATGACATCATCGTCTCATTTTGCATAATCATCTCATGAGAATGAAGCATTCACATGTTGTCTTCCTCTTTCATATAAACTGTTATTTCATGTGATGAGTTGCTAGTAAACATACACAAAAATGTGATGCTTGTTTGGCTTGTTTGTTGAGTGGTTTGATCTTCTTAGTAGTCTAACCTTATTGAGAGGTTAAAATGAGGCCATGTTTATGTTTGTCATTTTGGCTAATCAAGTCTCTAAACCCTAGTTGACCAAATGGAGCTTTAGGAGTCTTTTTGTTTGACTAAAAAAGAAGCCCTTGATAGAAGCTTTGCATGGCTGAGAGCTCTTAACCAAAAGTGTGTAGATTTTAGAGTAGAACAAAACTTGTTTTTGGGTCAACTCATGAAAATGGGTCTAACTTGGTGTTTTGAGGCCCACAAGGCAGAAATGGGTGTGGTTTAGACTTGGAAAATTTTCCTAAGTCTTACCCCTGAAATTAGTTTCACCTAGTGAAGTTTAGAGCTTTCCGGAGCAAGATCCAAGCCAAACCAGTGCTCGTGCTTATAACATTAGTTGTAGATTTCGTGTAGCTCTCCTCAATGGAACAATCGGTCTAGCGTTTCATCAAGCGGATTAGGAGTTAATCATGTGCAAAATCTGGCTGTCAGTCATCCAGATGGCCAAACTGAATCAACTGATTCAATTCAAAATGCACGCATCGTGGCCGACCGTGTCGGGCATCGTTCACCACGTGGCGGGCGATGGCCGGCCGGGGCAGCATCCGCATGCGGCGTGGCAAGCACAAACCCGCCCGCACGCCATCGACCCGCCAGACGCGCCTCTCCCTCTCTGCCTTCCCTCCTCCTCGCTCCCACCGGCGCTCGGGCGGAAAGGGGGAAGCTGAGTGTTCGCCGCCATTTAGCCATGCCACCGCCCAACCAACCAACCAGCTAGCTTCACCTTGAGCCCCTGCATCGTCCGCCGTAGCCAACGCTCCGTGAAAACCCTAGGTGAGCCACGGAATGAGCTTCCGCCATGGTCGCCGGTGCCACCGAGCTTGGTCAGCTGTGACCAACTTGTTTACACCAGATTTTGGACCAAAAAAGATTATTGTTTTGTAAGCACAAGTGGCTGGTTTGTTAAAGAGGGAATCGACCAGAAAAATAAGAGAAGCCTGATTGATCCAGAACCGGCCAAAATTCATATGGGCCAGATGTGACGTTTTGAAGACGTGTTGGGTTCGGCCAAGGAGTTCCAGTCCGGGTCATCTTTTATTTTTCTTTTGGTATGTATCCTAGTCGTATTAGGGTAGCAGTCTACCGAGTTATAAGTAGCTAGAAACCCGATTTTGTAAAATCATCGAATCAATCAAACACATCGACCACCGGCCAAAACCCTAGGAGTAGGAGTAAGGTAGAACTCGGCGGAACCTTCAACCAGGCGGGGCTGTAACGGCTAGACTAACCTCCGGTTTGCTTGTAAGTTTCACCAATGGCTCATGTTATCGTTCAATAAGGCTATATTTGGCATCGACCAAACTCTTGTTTAGCTATGACATGGATTAGTTATCGGTTTAAGTTCGTCTTTTATGAGACTGTCTTGACTCTGATCAATTTCTTGCTTTAGTCGATCTTGACTAGTTATCGACTCTATTAGTTTTGGCAAGCTAATAGATTCATTAAGTTATCAGTGTTGTTTATGCTTTTAATGTTTTCTTTAGATTTAAACAATATCTTTCCCAATCAAGATTGACAAACTAGTTGTTGGAATCACACCTGCCCTACCTCCGCACCCGAGCGGGGTGGGCGAGGGTAGCCAACTATTGAATTAAGGAGTGAAGGTGTAAATGATTGTGTAACACTGTTTCCTTTCTTTTTCCCAAAAATCCTCTCCTCTTACACTGTTCATCCCTTGGTATTTATAGGGAATACCAAGGGACACCGATCAAATTACACAAGGGTACAAGAAAGATTCCCTATGACTGCACAGCGGAAGGGTAGAATCATACAATCACTGGTGGTGCTAAAAACCCTAGCTTGTCTTCCTTCTGCCCGCCGCCACCTGACTAGCGCACACCCTCGCGGGAACACGAGGGTTAACCTAGGGCTCGTGGAACCATCGCTGCAGTCATGAAGCCCGCGTTCGCTTGCCATTCATCGAGCTCCACGCCTCTCGCGAAGGTGTGTAGGATACGCGAGGGTTGCATCCCTTGTTCTTCATGTCTATTGCCTACAACAAATAGAGAATATCTCGAGGGTCGAGCTAACATCCGAAGGTTAGTAAAAAGGCCCGAGGGATTCGTCAAACGATGAAGGTTTTCTACGAAGGTGTGCATGAAGTACAAAAGGGCATTTTCCGTTTTAGCCCGCGTGACATCACTACCGAGGGTCTCTCCCCCCAACTGTAGCCCCTCGATGGCTTGGATCTAAAAAACAATCTTTTGGCCCAAGCAGCGCCTTTTGTTTGGAAACGAAACGTGTCCCTCGGCAGCGACGCCCGCAGCTGCTTGTGGGCCGGGCCGTCATTTTTGGTTGTGTTATTGTCCGTTTCGTTTTTCGAGCCGTGTTTTCGGGGATCGTGCCGATTTTGTCGGGTTGGGTAGCTCATCCCTTTGCCTATAAATAGGTGGGGTTGGTGGAGAGTTTGGAATTGAGCCATCATCTTGCTATAGCCATCCTGCTGTTGTGCTTTGCTTGCTGCGAAGGTTATTAGTTTTGCTACGAAGGTTGAGTTATTCGTCAGTTGTGTGAAGTTTTGAGCCAGAGAGATGGCTAGGTCGAAACAGACTGCTCGCGTTGTGTCTCCGTCTGCCACGGATGAGGGAATAAGTTTTGAGTTTGGACTTAGCCAGGTTTGTGACTCGGATCTGTCGTCGTACATCAGGCGAGGCTAGATCGAGCAAGGAAAGGCGAGGGCTAGCGCTGGAGAGACTGTTCCTATCGCAGAACCAACCAATTTATACCAGATTAAGCACCGAAATCTCCGCTTTCGCAAAGGTTATCATGTACTTAAGCTCGTACAAACCTGGTAGTCCGGAAATCTCAATGGATTTCAAATCATTTCAACATTCAGCCAAGATCGTACTACTTCAGCGAACATGTCCACAAGTTACATCACAGTTACACATAGTTCAAATACATCGGAGTACGAAATAATATTACAAACCTTAGTTTTTGAATAGTAGCGGAAGCAACATAGTCTTAAACATAAGTTTGGATTGTTCACAGTACGGTGCCATCAGTCTGATCAGTCCACAAAAGCAACGGATAAGATAAGTAGCGACCATGCCCCTGGTCTAGTCATCTCCTGTAACCGGGTACAGACAATTCTCACAGTAGCCAAAGAAGCACTGGCCATCTGCAACAACAAGGGAATAAAACCCTGAGTACAAGAAGGTACTCAGCTAGACTTACCCGTCATAAACCAGAAATAATGAGACACCAAGGATCATGTAGGCTATATCTGAGGCTGGCTATACATACCCTTGCATGAAAGCTCTTTGTAAATAAAACTCAACTTAGGGTGTTGGCATTCATTTTTAATAATTAATTCTACATTACTAGGTTTGCACCTGATCTACAACAAGCACTTGACTAATTACTCAAACAAGAGTGACTATTTCATCAATAGCCTTTCAGATTCCATACCATAACCATATTTAGTTCCATAAGTTCTATGGGCGATGATCTATAGTCAATTGCTCACTGTCCAGGAGCGATGGCGATTATAATCGATTCCTACCAGCTGGGGATAAAATGTCTCACACTCGCTCGACACATCCGGCCATGGCAGTCGTAAGCTGCCAGTCAGGAGATTCGAGAACACAATGCATGGGATGGCCAAGGGCCCTTCTACACCGGGGGTTATCTCAGTGCCAGGTCGCTCAAGCTATAGCTGCCCACGATCATGCCAGGTCGATCAGGCCCTGCCTGCCCTCAGACCATGCTGGGTTGTTCAGAATAGTTGCCCACGGTACAGCTGAGGCCCTGGGTGTTAGACGTCAACATCTCCATCACCGGCTCGAATAACCTTACTCGGCTTCGCGGGAGGTACTCAGACCTACTCTGTTAAGTGATCGACACATTCAATTTGATTGAAGGGACATTGTAGAACGGGTCCTATGCGACACAGACGGGAGACTACTAGCACACAGAACCCATGTCCTGCTGCTCTTACATCCCACCTCTGTCTCAAATTAATTATCACATGGTTATCTCTATGATAGAACAGGCTAATCATGATTAGTATCCACCTATATGCGGGAGACAGGAAATCACCCGACTTTTACCGGTCTAAGCAGGGCTAAGCATAAATCGAGCCTAGACCTAACAAGGGATATCAAGATAATAATTGTGTTTGACAAGGTATAGTAATAATGCATCAATGGTAGCAATCAACTCCTATAACCTAATGCAATAGTCATCATCAGGTTATTTGTAAATCATTCGCAAACCATAGGAGTTAGAATGCTCCGGGGCTTGCCTTCTTCGAAGTCAGAAGGACGGTGGTCGTGGCACTTGGGTAGTTCTTCGGCGTCGGTCCCTCCGGCTTCTTCGGTCAGAATCTCCTCCTGGCTGGGCTCTTCCGGCTGCGGTGGAATTTGGGTCTCTTCTATCGATCCTGTATGATGCATAATGTGTATGAATAGGATGAATGCACAAAGAATGCATACGTGATGCAACAGGACTAACAACAATCAGGAGATAAGTACATGTCATATACTGCATTCTTTTCAACAAGGCAGTCAACATCATCTTAATGATTATAAAGATTTAAGCATCTTAACATCAATGTAACCTTCCTAATTAACTAGTTAAAATATATATCTAATCACCACAACAATACCTACTTATTTAATTTATTCTCATCTAATTACATGCTTTAATAATCCCATTTAACTATGCTTATAACAGCAACCTAACTTAAACTATCTTAGAAAAATCTATAAAAATTACCTTAGGTTGATAACATGCAAAATAGTCTACTAGTCCATTTTTAAGCCATTTGGGTTTAAACACTGTCCTCTATGAAAAAGACAAATATCATAATGAAAAGTTGCTTTGAACTACACACCATAACAGAAAGTGTCGAACAACAAATTTCATATTTTTCTTCTAAACTTCTTAGCACAAGAGCAGTCTACAAAAATTATTAGGTTCATATTCCTTATATTCTAATTACTACAAATTATACAAGAAAACACTATTTTTAAATGCTATTGCCAAAACATTTCACACAACATCTCTATTTTACATTTTTCCTAGAAACTACTTATCTACACAAAGTTAACAAAATTGGAATCATATTTTTCTGAGTTACACAGAATTAGTTATGCATTTTCTAAGTTAACAACAATTTCTTAAATTAATTCAAACTACATATAAAAGTATCACTAAAAATGCATTTAACATTTTTTGCAGGTAGATCTATTCATGCTTAACACAGAAAAATTTGTTTCATAGGATTTGGACTTAAAATGAGCCTTGCATGAATTTTTGAAGCTTTTGAACCATTTCTGCAAAAACTGATTTAAAGAAAACCCGACCTGAACTGCTACGGACACCCCACTTGGTGCACTCACAGACACAGCTAAAAATGCTAACTGCACCTGGCTAACCTGAGCTCTTGCGTACCCAGACTTCTCTCCTTCTCCCTTTCTCTCACTGCCAGCGGGCCCCGCTGGTCAGGTGACCCCACTCGTCAGTGGTCAACGGACCCACGCGACAGTGACACCATGCTCTCACCGGCGCTGACCGGCGTTAGCTAGCCGGCGGTGAGGTTTCCGGCGACACCAACCCTACCACTAGACTCACCTTCGCAAGGCGGACACGGTCGGCTAGGTCTCATGGCCAGAGCATCACCGGAGCAAGATCAACGGCGGCAATGATGGAGCGGCGGCGTGGTAACTCGATGGCGTGGCCTTGCCTAGCTATCCCAAGGCTCGGCGGCGCGAGCATCAGCTCCAGCAAACCCTAAGCTACCTACCGAGGCTGCTAACGAGCCTTGCCGACTTCGGCATTGCCCGACGCCACGCACGGCGGCGGTCCGCGGCGGACATGGCCATGGCATGGCCATGGCATGGCCCTGTTCCGGTCGAAACACGACGAAAGAAGAGTCTCCATCTAACCCTAAACATCTACAGAGGTAGAGGAGGTGAGAACTGAGCTTGGTTGGAGAAGGTTTGGCCGGAGATGGCCGGACCATGCTTTGGTCATGGCGGCGGCCATGGCGAGAACCCAGGGTTGGCACTCGGTGTTCTGCCGGCTACAGAGGAGAAGAGGGGAAACCAACCCATGCTAGTGAAAGAGCAGGTTATGGCGGAGAAGTTGACGGGAGGAATTGGACGGTGGTGCATTGTACAGCGAGCAATCGCTCGCCGGAGTTCGGCGGGCGGCGGCGGCGCTAAGCTCTGGAGAAGATGGAGTGGTGGCAGGCAAGCGAGAGAGAGAGCAAGGAAGTGAACTCCCGGCTTGCAAGCGCAAAGCGGAGAGGAGGCAAAAGAGAGGGAGGGCCTGGGTGCGTTGCACCTGGCCGGTTCCCGTCGGGGAGCTCCCGACCGGGCGCGGCGGCGTCAGGCATCGACGGCCACGCGGCGGGCAAGCAGAGGGCAACGGGGCGATGTGGCGAGTTTGGCGCAAACCACGGGCGGCGAAGTCGGTGGTTTGGCCGGCCGGCGAAGCGGTCTCGCGGTGGCGGGCGGTTTCTGCCGGCGCGGAGGCGAGCGGCGCGCGCAGGGAGGAGAAGGAGGATGACAAGTGGGTCCCGCAGGGCTTAAACAAAAGAGGTTTTTCACTAATTCTTTCCTGATCCATAACTCCCAAACTAAGCTGAATTAGGAAAAGGTCCTAAAAGCAAAGTTGCTTAGAATTTTGCAAAGAACAATTCATCTTTAAGGCTCAAGTCCAGATTCTGCTTAGAAAAAGAATTTTACTCCTAAACCATTTTTCTAATGCAAGAAATAACATTTAAATGACTTTTTCTGAGAAAGTGCTTTTAAGCAAAGTTGTTCCTCTCATCAAGGTCTACAACTTTGGTTTAAGGCACTGGGTCAGAAACAAAAAGCAAAACATAGCTATACTAGAGGCTAAACAGGGACTAACACTTAAACACACAAATGCACATGAAATGATGAGATGCTATGCTCATGCTATGTCAATTTATGCACTTTAGGATTGCTTAACACCTAGGATGTTACAGCCCTCCCCTCCTTAAAGAAATCTCGTCCTGAGATTTGAGTTACGAACCATTTTTTATAAAAGTGTGGATATACTTCCTTTAGATAGTCATCCGTCTCCCAAGTACCATCCCGATCATCTTGCTCACTCCAAGATACTTTGTATTGCTTCACTATTCTTCCGCCCTGTCGACCGTCGTGCCTTCCTCGCGGATAGCTGCGCCGCCGCGCCAGCCTCTCCACGCCGCCAGGCGTTGATCGTCCTTTTTGCGGACCTCCCCCCGGTTTTGAGGCCGAAACCAAGAAACCTGGGCCTTCCCCCGGTTTTGAGGCTGAAACTGGGAAATCTGTCCTCCGGCTGAGTTTTGTGGCCCAAACTCAGAAACCCGCGCGCCCAGGTTTTGAGGCCCAAACCTGGAAACCGTCCATGCCGAGTTTGGAGGCCCAAACTCGGAAACCCGCTAGCCCGAATTTTGAGGCCCAAACTCGAAAACCGTCGAGGGTAGCTTTTTGAGGTTCAGCTACCGAACCCGTGCCGTAGGCGGGATGTGGTTCACACACCCCGAGTTCCAGCATTGATGCCGGAGCATGTCCAGCCTCCACGTCGGGCATAGTGCATTCGCCTTCCTTCTTGGCCTCTCGCCAAGTGTCACGACGCCATCACCTTCCTCCCGACTCGACCGATGCACCGCACATCCCCATGTACTCTTGCTTGTCAACGCCACGTGCCAGCTACCGCAGCTGGTCCTCAGGTCTCCCGGTCCGTCGGTCCAAGCTCCACGTCCACCCTTCACCACTCTCGGTCCGTCGGCACAGCACGTTCCCACTTGACCTTCACCTCACCTTCGACCACTGCCCGAGCTCCGCACCTGCACATCAACAAAGCCAAGAGACATGTTGCCCATTGATCGATCACTCATCACTCAGGAAGGGAACCAAAAGGGCACATATCAACCTTGTGTTCTCAATCTCCCCCTTGATGAGTGCATCGTCAACTCATAGTAACCGTAACCAAAAATAAAAGAAAACAGAATTAGGTAGAAGGAGAAAACTCACTCCAAATGTCCAAAAGCCAGAGAAAAGGCTGAAAAAGAACAATTTGAGATAAGAGAAGCTTGGTCCCCAAAGACACGGGCAATGGTTCGACACAACCAAGCAAAAGATTGGAGCAACAACTCATCGATAGCAAAACTCGATCAAAATCAGAGCACAAAACTTGGTTCCCAAAGACATGGGCAACGGCTCGACGCAACCAAGTCAGAAACAAGCTAGTCCTCAAGAAGAGGCAGAAGGGGCTCAACACCACTAGCTGAAAGCTCGAAACCAGATGAAGACTACATAAGATGAAGCTACTGCTAGTCCCTCAAGATAGAGGCACAGAGCCTCAACACAACCAGCAGTAAGCCCGATAGCAATCAAGAACCATCAAAAGAATGGTGAAGACAGGCAGTCCCTCAAGACAGAGGCACAGAGGCTCAACGCAACTAGCTGAAAAGATCGATATCAAATAAAACTGACTCGGAGCAGGCAGAGAAACTCCCCCTTACTCAAAGAACTCCCCGACTCAGAGCAGGCAGAGAAACTCCCCCTTACTCAAGGAACTCCCCCTCCACAAGTGAAGCATAAATTGCAAATTGTCACCAAAACAAGACACTCTTCCCCTTGGAAAAAATTCTCCCCCTTGGGGGCAATTTGCAAACAAAAGACAAGGAAAAGGAACTCAAATAAGCAAAACGGAGCTAGGTCATGCCTATCGTGGTCAGACACATGCACATGAGTCAAAAATGCATGTTAGCAGCTTCAGGTATATACTCAAAAGAGTGAAAGAATGCTCTAATGAGTGCTGATCCGACTACATACACAAGTGCTAGCAAAGGCTCAAACTGATCACCAAATACGAAATATGAACGCTTAAGCCAAGTGAACAGTTTTAAGCCATTTTGAAAGGAGTTTCACCATCAAATTAGCACTGAACATGTATAGACAGGAAGTCAAACAAGTGCTAAACATGTATACAAGGTGAACTATCCCTAGCAAAGTTCAATCATCATGCTATAGAATGAAACATAGACTTGTGTTTTCAGATTTTATCAGAGAATTTGCAGCGTTTATTAACACAAGTTTAAAATTAGCATGTGATTCCGAGAGGTTGAAAGCTTGTCATTGCCTAACTTTTCAACCGTGCTAAGCCTATGCATATGTAATCAGAAGCTTAAAGCATCGGTTTCGGTCTTACACTACACGGCTCAAGTTCAACTCAAAGTGCGATGAGAAACAGTCTCGATACCATGATGTGCTGACAAAGCAATCCCATCTCGATCTTTTCAATTCACTAAAACTTGGTTCATTTTAAGCAGAATATGAACAATCCAAGCAAGTGAATGACTCAGAACTAGAGATATAGCAACCTAGCATATATGAAATAGCTCAAGTGACCTCAACACATCCTACACATGCTAGTTGCCAATCTCAATGGTGAACATGTAACAAGTTTTAAGTTCATTAAACATGTTCATCATTCTGAAAAATATAGCTTAGCTCACAACATGTATCAGTGATCAAAAAGAGCCTAAGCTACAAGCATCATCATATATCGTCGAAGCATACACTAATCAGAGCGTAAATTCATTCTCAAGAATATAGACATGAAGCTTGAAAATGCAAGATGCATATATGATGAAGTCAAAATCGGAGCCAAAATAAAACCAAAAAGACTCAAGACCCAAAAACAAAAAGGATCAGAAAGTCAGTCTATGGTACATCACAATGCTTCCCCCATCTAAAAGGGGAAACACACACCAAGATCACCTCTCAACCTAGCAAAAGTTGAGAGGTCCAAAGGCTTGGTGAAGATATGCGCAACCTGATTATGGGTGTCTACATGCCTGAGATCAATGTCGCCTTTCTCATAATGATCACGAAGAAAGTGAAAGCGGATATCGATGTGTTTGGTCTTGGAGTGAAGAACTGGGTTCTTTGCTACACTTATGGCAGAAGTGCTATCGCAGAGCAAACGAACCCGACTGAAATCTAGGCCAAAATCATGCAAAGTAGCAACCATCCATAAAAGCTGCGAAGCACAAGAAGCAGCGGCAACATACTCAGCTTCTGTGGTAGACTGGGCTACGTTCGACTGTTTGCGAGAAGACCACGAGACCAAAGAAGAGCCAAGAAACTGACAAGTCCCAGAAGTAGACTTGCGCTCAAGCCGACAGCCGGCAAAATCCGCTTCGGAATAACCACAAAGCGAGAGATTCGAAGAAGAGGAATACCAAAGTCCGAACTCAGGAGTGTATCGGAGGTACCTCATGATGCGCTTGACCGCTTGCTTATGGGAAGTCCGAGGGGACGCCTGAAAATGAGCGCACAGACACATAGAAAACTGTATATCCGGCCTCGTCGCCGTCAGATACAGGAGTGAGCCGATCATGCTCCTGTACTCCTTCTGGTCAACTGGCTCTCCGTCCTGATCCGCGTCCATCGCAGCAGTCATCGGCATGGGCGTCGTAAGAGGCTTGGCCTCGCCCATGTCGAACTTCTTCAGGATGTCCTTCGTGTATTTGCCTTGATGCACGAACATCCCGTCTCGGGTTTGCTTGATTTGCAACCCGAGGAAGAAGGTCAACTCACCCATCATACTCATCTCAAACTCCCTGCTCATGGTATCTGCAAACTTGGCAACAAGTGCGTGAGAGGAGCCACCAAAGATGATATCATCCACATTGAAACGTCCTCAATTTTCCGCGAAGGGAAAATCCACAGAACGAGTTATAATATGACAAAACTAGGAATTGATCTTATCATATTATCATATATCAGTCGATATCACAGTCATACATCATAAAGATTACATAGACATAAGCATTACATCATTGAGTATCACCTATTACAGAGTCTATTCTAGCGGAAGTCTATTGAGTGAAGGCTCCTCCTTCACAGACATCATCAGAGTTGTTGTAGCGCAGCATCGACCGGATCCTCCGAACCAAACTTGAGCGTAGGCACGAAACCTCCTAAAGTCAGCACTTCTGAGGCAGGGTATCTGCACACCGCCAGATGTGTGCAGGCCATGGTCAGCACCGATGAGCTTTAGTGGAAAAGATAAAACAAGGGATCTGGCGATCCTAAAATTTGGTTGTGGATTTGCATCCTAGCGCAAGAGCAGTAGTAATATGTAATATTTATCAAGTTTTAACACATTCCCATACACACACATCCACATCCATCCACCATATCCATATCCATCCCAATCATCACCCCACCAACACCTCATCTCATCTCACACACTCAGTCGACAGAGGCCAGCTCCCTCCCAGCCTTGTCTCAATGGCCCGCAACCTCACACCAGGTTCACGGCCGGCACTCACATACCAGGTGGAGAAAAGAGAACTCTCACTAGTCGGAAACAAGTCAGGAAAAAGGTCCGCGACCAACGAAATGGCCAACGTATCGATCGATCAACCATACACTCTGCAGAGGTTCTACAATATCCACAAGATCGCCATCCTCGGCACTCCGGAGTGCCTAGGCGGATACCGGTCGCTTGCCAGCCTAGGATAATGCCACCCTACCACTCAGCCCTGGAATCATCCCAAGTCTGTCTGGGATGGCTAAATCTGTGAAGTCACGTTCCCTCTCCCGAAGTGGGGGCCGTGATCGTCTCGGAAGGGTGTGGGACTCCCATGCCCGTACCTTCCTCGCACTCTCTCGCCTAGCAGTAGTGGCATTACCCCACCAGGTAGTCCGACCGTCCCCGTCCATAAGGAGCGAGTGGTTTGTAGGGTATTCCCCGTGGTCAGGTCCCCGTTCCACCTAGGGTGACTAAGCCGGAATGTCTTCTCAAAGGTTTTTATTATCCGTGCCACCACAGCACGCCCCTGATCCGGGCTCCACCAGCGGCTCACACCCGGATCCACCTCAAGTCACCACTTAACCCGCCACAGGTTTCACACCACAGGGGCATCCAGATATGCCCCACGGCAAGACTCGCACTAGGCTCGTCATATATTCCGGCTCGGTCGACACAACCCTCACCCTCCACACACCCAAGTCACACACGCAGCACGCTCACACATCACCAAGTCTGGCATCACCCGCCAAACCATTCCCAAGGGTTCACCATCCGTATCACATCTCAGATATAATACGAAGTGGAGTTAATAATATAATGGTGAAACATGCAAGCAAGCAGGCGAGTAAGCATGAATAAGTGAGCGAATGCGCAAAGCAGGGTATTATGGTAGAGCGGGTTGCAATCAGGTAATAAAGGCTTGGGTGGTATCATGCATCATTATACTAGCAAAGGAATAAATATAAAGCACTTAGCAAGTCTACATGTTTGCAATGTCTAATAGGATTCTCTAAAAGAGGGTGCTGCCATGACACCTGCGAAGTAGTCGTAGTCGTGGTTAATTATTCCTCGTAGGTGTTCCATCAGCGAGGTTGTCTCCTCCTGAGTCGACTCCATGTCGTCGTCCTTGTTGTCGTCCATGCTCTCTTAGTATGATCGTATGCTACTCCACGAAATGACACACAGGACAAGAGAACACTCACACCATAATTGAAAAGACAACAGGACGCAGGAAGATCCATTATCACCAACGAGACATTTAAAATATACAAGGTTTAGCCCTCTCGGTGGTTGTCCGATTTCCTCGGGCTAGGAATTAAGTGGTGGATTTGCATGATACACTAACAAGGGTCGTGTTACATTCGGTATCACGGCCATGGCAAGACGGGTCTCGCAATCGTAACGTCCGAACGTGGTATGATCCCTTAGCCGTCTTAAAGGCTCGGCACACACAGACAACACACGAACATCCATCAAAACAACAATAAGAACCATAAGTGACACAAGACACATCGAACCAAAATAAGTGGAGTAGCACATTCCCATAGCATGAGATTGGATGGATTCCTGTATCACAAGTTCATATACAGGTGGTCGTAAGATTGAGGTGCATGAGTACAGATAGATAAATAAGAGACTTTCCAGAAGAGGCTTGGTGGATTGGCTGTAAGATAACACGGGTCCTAAAGGGTCATGGTGGCGGCACATAAGGTCACGGGGTCTCCTTATCTGTCATACGCTACGGATCCATCGGGGCATCCTTTGGTCAAAAACGCGAAGAGAAATTACCTGGTCGACGGATGCTGATGTCAGCATGACGTCAGTGTTACGTCACCTCGGTCGCTTCTGTTCACGTCCCTCGGGCGAGCCGAGGCTACCCTTGGACCACGAGGACGCTGATGCCAGCCTTGCGCAGCTTCCCTCAAGCGAGCCGAGGCCACCCTCGGACTGTAAGCCTCGAGGACGCTGAGACCTACCCTCGAGCCTCGGACGAATCGGAGTTTTTCTCCGAGGCCCCTCTCGAGCCTCGGTCGAGACGGAGTTTTTCTCCGAGGCCTCTCTCGAGCCTCGAGCCTCGGGCGAGACGGAGTTTTTCTCCGAGGCCTCTCTCGAGCCTCGAGCCTCGGGCGAGACGGAGTTTTTCTCCGAGGCCTTTCCGTGAGCCTCGGTCGAATCGGAGTTTTTTCCCCTTTCTCCTCTGTTCTGTCACGGCGGCGCGGCATGTCGCGGCGAGCTCCAATCGGCGCCGCGCAGCAGGCCCTTGGCCACAATTCCTGGTGCCCATGCGTCCGGGTTTCCCCGACGAAAGCATCTACGACTCTAATTTCTCCCCTAAGTACTCTCGGTGGCCAGCATAGGTGATCCGGCGGTTCCTGGCGGCTCCTGGTTGCCTAATCCTTGGTGCTACAGTGTGCTACAAGGCAACCCAACACTACGGTTGGCTTGACGACATCGTACGTATCATTCTGAGGTCCCTTGGGGCTCGGTTGATGTTCGCGTTGGCCGATACGCCGGTGGACCGACGACGGCGGCAGCGACGCGTTCGCATGACATGGCAAGGGGCACTCCTATAGTACTGGTCAGTTCTAGGGCGCGTACGGAGTTCACCTTGTCGTGGTTGTCCGAACGAGCTAGATGGTTCCCTCCCTTGTGGCTCTTTGGCGACTGGTATAGTGTCTCACCGCGGCTTGCCAGTCCGCGGCGTCGTTCATGCGTACTCGTCGTGTGCACGGGCAAGGCTGCGTTCTAGGTTCGGCTCCGTAAGGTGCTTGTGCGTGTGCGCTTGTGCGTCCAACTCCGAGGCCGGCAGTGGCCTTGGTCTACGCGCTCCGGTTCGGAGCGCCATGGCCGGTGAGTAGGCAAGGTTGGTAGAGTGGACATGGTGGCTCACCGTGGTGGCGTTGAAGTTAGGATGGCGGTGCAGGGCGATTCGAGGCCGTGTAGCTCCGGTAGCAGTGCCGTGCCGCGCCTAGTTCGTCGCCGTGCTTGCTCCAGAGTTCGCCGGTGTCCTGCTCTCGGTTCTCTCCTTCGGCACCGGCAACTTCCGCGGCGGCGCTCCGGTCCTCTGCGGCTCCGCTCCTCCGCTACTCCTCTGCTCTCTTCTCTCGGCTGTGTGGTGTGGTGAGTGCGCCACGGCGTGGCGAAGCTTGCTGAGAACCCAGGGGTTCCAGTGAGGGTTCGGTTTATATGGGCATGGGTGCGTCGCGGTGATTGGCGGATCGACCGCGCAACCTTGATCAGGGGGTCAAGAGGCACACAGATTCCGCACGTCTCCAATTCAAATCACAGGGGACAGATTCGCGAGTTAGTTGGAGCCGGTCGGCCGAGGTGGCGCGGTGGGGCCGCCTCCATCGTCAGTGCTCTGTTTCTTGGCGTGGGGAAGACGAACAGGGCGAGCGTGTCACTGACAAACAGGGCCCGTGTGTCGGTGTCTTGGCGCGGAAGCGTGCGGGCGCAAGTGGGAGAGAGGGGAGAGTGGCGAGCGGACTGGACCGAGCACGTGTGAGCAGGCCTGGCGCTCGGGCCCGTGCAGCAGGGTTCGGGAGCAGGGAGTGAGTGGGTGAGCTGGGCCAGGGGGTAAAGGTTTGGCTGGGCCGAAGCCTATTCGGCTGGGAAGAAGGGAGAGGGGTTTTGAGCCCATGGTGAAGAAGGGGGTTTGTCCCATTTTGCTAAAGAGAAGTGGGAGGGATTAAGAAGGAATTTGTGGAGAAATTCGAAAGGAATTTGAATGAAGCATTTGAATATGGTTGATGAAAAAGGAGAAATAAATCTCTTTCTTCTAAGAAACATTACGATTTGGGGGATTTGGAGTTGGACAAGGTGTCGTGAGGAATAGAAGAAGTTGGGTGGAGTCCAAAGGACTTCGGGGATAGAGTTGAAAGATGTCGAGAGAGATGAAGGAGGCTATTCGACGGAGGGTTTGATATAGATATAGCTATGGATCTGTGCTCTCCAATATAAGACTTTAAGTTGTAAAAAGATTATCCGGCAAACTCCAACAAGCAACACTACATGAATGCAACAATTTATTTATAAATTGTTCCCGGTTCAACTAACATCTACATGCTCCACACAATCATAGAAAAATAAAAAAAAAGTCCGAATTTTTGGGTTGTTACACACATAAATCTGGACTATTAGGGTATCATTGCCTTGCTTGAGGAGAAACAAAGTTCTATCGACCCATCCCATTTTAAAACCCTTAGAGAGTAAAAATGTTTTCAAACGCTCATACCATGCTCTCGGGGCTTGTTTCAAACCATACAAAGCTTTTGACAATTTATAAACATGGTTTGGAAACTTGGGATCCTCGAAACCAGGGGGTTGCCTAACATAAACCTCTTCCTCTATATACTCATTCAAGAAGGTGAAGGACCGAGAATGCAAAAGCAAGGCGACCAGAGGGGGGTGAATGGGAGCCAATCCAATTTCTCTCGAAACTATGGCCAAATGTCCCAAAATCAACCCCGAGAAGCATGGACTGAAATCGTGATGCTCACGACCCTTGGAAGAGGGTGGATGATCCCTAGGATCACAGCGGAGCACCACCAAGCACAAGCGAAGCAAAGACAAAAAGCTCCGGCTCAAGTTCCCCCTTGGAAAACCGAGTCCTGAACGTAGATTGGAGGCTACGTCGAGAAATCTCCAAATACCAATGCTAACAAGTAGCAAAGATACCTAGAAATGTTTCTTGGTTAACTCTAGGGCAAAACGAGAAGTCCGAAAACCAAGCGGAAAAGCCGGGACAGCGAATGCACTGAAAAGCCCCCTTCAGCAGGGTCCCGGACTGTCCGGACCTGGAGTCCCAGACTGTCCGCGCAAGGCCGGACTTTTCGTGCTCTGGTGGCGGACTATCCGCTGGTCAAAAGTGCAGAAACGCACTGCTGCTGAAGGTCCCCTGGACGATCCCGGACTGTCCACGACTTTGACCTGCGGACTGTCCGCCGGTCACGAAAAAAGCCAAACGGCCGAAGACCGCAGCCACGAACTCGGCTCGTCCCTGACCCGCGGACTGTCCGCGGCTAGGGTGGCGGACTGTCTGCCAACACCCAGAAAGGGCGATTTTGGTCGCCCTCAACTCAAATCTTCCCAAATTCGATCCAAATCAAAATCCCACATTCCCAACCTTGGAGAAGATGATCATGGAGTTGTTGGGAGACTATCCCCAAGAAATCATCCGCTCAAATCGACTCAATCAACGGGAAATCGAATGGGAAGGTGGATGAACCGAAAAAGCACCACGAAAACGAAATCGTCCCGATCTATTCGTTCATGAGGAGTTAGACGAATTCCTTTGGTCCAAATGACCTCCTCAATGAAACGAACAAAATGATTCAAATGGATTTCACAAAGACGCACTAGAGAGGGAGATCGAGTGACGAGAAAATCGCGGAGAAACGAAGAACGCGACGAACACGGACCAAAACGCGAATCAACTCAATGATCTGCAACCGTAGCGCAAACACACGCTACAACAGTGAGGTTACGGCCTCACCTCCTCAAAATCTCAAGTACACAGAGGTATGGTTCTCTGCGGATCTCAGTAGCTACAGCAGGGGGCAGGGAGAGCAGGAAAACCTAAGCCTGGAGAAGCAAATGACTGAGATGGATGGGGAGGAGGGTGTCTCCCCCTACTTAACCTATTTCCTAATTCCTACTCTACCCCTACCTAATTACAGAGTGAACCCGCTAAACCCTAAGGTTATTCTGGACCAACTCGTGGTAGGTGCTGATCTGACGTCCACGCCCGCACAACTCGTAGCGTCGCCTCGACGCGACCTCCCGATTGCCGCCACGTGCCGCCACCGCTCTGCCCGTCCTTTTCCCGAACACCGCACCCCCGGTTTTGTGGCCGAAACCGGGAAACTAGGCCTTCACGTCAACCCTCGGTTTTGAGGCCCAAACCGGGAAACCAGCCTCCAAGTCCGTCCCCTGGTTTTGTGGCCGAAACCAGGAAACCCGCCAGCGTACAGGTTTTGAGGCCCAAACCAGGAAACCGTCCTCAGCCCGAGTTTTGTGGCCCAAACTCGGAAACCCGCCGCACGCCCAGGTTTTGTGGCCCAAACCTGGAAACCGAGCACCCGAGTTTTGTGGCCCAATCTCGGAAACCGTCCACCCGGTGGTTTTTCTATGGCTCAACCACCAAACCGGAGCTGTAGAGGGGATGCACCGCCCGTGCACCCCGTCCACTGACACGTGTCCCCAGGTCCTCGACCCGAACAACACCGTGCCCTGCAAGTCTCCGCTCGTCGCTGTCCCAGGCTGTCAGCCACCACAGCTGATCCTCAGGCCCTCTGGTCCCTCAGTCCAAGCCTCATGTCTGCCCTTCACCGCTCCCAGGTCCATCGGCACGGCACGTCTCTACTTGACCTTCACCTCGCCTTCGATCACTGTCTCCGGGCTCGACACCTGCACAACACAAGCCAAAGAACCTGCGATCAAACCCATTGACAATCACTCATCACACCGAGACCTGGCATACACCCATGTATCCGCAATCTCCCCCTTGATGAGTGCATTGTCAACTACTCACACAAATCATAATGAAGGAAGAAAGAAGGAAGAAGGAGAAGAGGGAACTCGACCAATTGACCCAAAAGCATAGCAAAGCCAAAGAAGGTCAAGTGGAAGAAGCGGAACAACTTGGTCCCCAAAGACATGGGCAACGGCTCGACGCAACCAAGCAAAGAAAAGCTAGCCCTCAATAAGAGGTAGAACAGGCTCAACACCGCTAGCAAATACCAATTGAAAAACTCCAGAAAAAGAGCTCGACACCAATTGACACCAATTGAAAAATCAAAGCAAATGCTAGTCCCTCAAGATAGAGGCACAGAGGCACAACAGAACTAGCAAAGAAAGCTCGCTCCGAACCAATCGAAATCAAATGCCCTGAAAAATGTTCGCTAGTCCCTCCAGACAGAGGCAAAGGCTCAACACAACTAGCAAACTCCCCCTCGAAAAGTGCAAGCAACCAGGAAAACTTCCCCACGGGAGCACATGATTTGTCATTTTCGCCACCTTAGTTGAAAATGCACTTATCAAGTAAAGACATCAACAGGCATACGACCAGTTCTCCCCCTTCCAAAATGCATATGAGTCAAAATGCATGTTAGCAGCTGTTGGTAGTTCTTAACTTCACTAAAGATAGAGCTAGGCACTATCCCCGGTAATGGCCCAGAAATGCTTGTTAGCACTTGTTGACGTTGTTACTAGGAGTAGACTATGGAGTCTATTCCCGGCAACGGTGTCAGAAGTGCTTGAAGCATGTCCAGTCACTATACCTAAAGGAGTGAAGCTAAAGCAGCTATCTACTAATGCCAAGCGGGGTTGTCAATCCCGACACTAGTAGGAGCTAGCTAGAGTGAATGCAATCTACTAGGAGGAGATTCTTCAAGCGCATAGAACTATCATAGTAGCACTTCGCCTGGGAGTACTAGGTGTCAATTTATTTGATCCCAAGGGAAGGCTAGGGTGGTGGATGAGTTGAGTCAAGGAGGGGATGAGAGTCAAAGAAAAGAGAAAAGGAAAAGGGGAGAAGGGAAGATGAAAGGCTAGAAAGAATATATGGGTGGCTAGGTAAGGATGAAATGGATGGCTAAGGTAAGGTGGATGGATAGGTAGATAGAGGGGGTTACGATAACTAAGGATAACTAAGATAACTAAGATAACTAACTAGTCCTAGTAACTAGTTCTAGGTAACCACTAAGCAAGATAACTACAAAGCAAGATAGCTACGAAGCAGGGCAGGCAAAAGAAAATAAAGCAACTAAGTTAAGTATAGTTTTAGTCCTATCTTATCAAGTATCGAGGCGTACTAGCCTTTACTACTTACTTAGGTTGAACGCTAGCACAACGAGCCTTACTGTTAAACTAGGCCAACTACGTGGTGGAATTCAAGGCGCACAGGGCTCTCACCACCTGCTTGCTACCACAGCTATCCGGGGGTCCAGCCGTATCTGAAGGTAAGTCTATAACTAAGCACCACGCTTAACTATATTCCAACTATCTCTATCCTAGCTCTGAATAGAGACACCCTTGCGGACGTCAGAGCAAACACTTGACTTAATAAGATAAACACTAAACTAACTAAGCAACCTATTGGCAAAGATCAAACACTAAGCTCACTAGAGATTAACTACTATGGCTAAGTGAATTGAACTGTAGGATAGCTAGGCACTCAAGCAATCAATCAAGTATAGCACTCAATACTGATAAGTAGAGTAAAGTAATACATGAAATGATAAAATAGACTAAAGTAAAGTGCTTGAGTAACAAGAGCAAAACCTGAACTGCAGATGAAGGAAGACTCTTCCCAGCTCCAGAGCCGATCACTCGGACGCCTCTACTCTTGAGCTAAGCCTTGAGCAGCGCTACCGCGAGGGCGAAGATGCCTTGCTCAACTAGCTACCTACTTGCCTAAGCTCTCTAAGCTTCTAACCTACTCTCACTTCTCTTGCTTGGAGTTGCTTTGCTTGAGATGGAACGAATGGAGAGGTGCCTCCAGGGGGGTATTTATAGCTTGAGGTGTGAGGGGGGTTCTTATAGGGGGCAGCCCACCTGACCTAGGGTTAGGTCAGGTGGCGGGCGCCACAAGTAACTGGCGGCCGCTAGTGCACATGCCGTTGGATGAACCGCCTTTGATCCAACGGCATCCAGGAGGTTGTCCGAGGTGGTTTGGAGTTCGGGTGCATGTCCTAGCAACCGCCCATCAGCCTTGATCCGCGTCACTTCATCCTGAGCCGTCCGATGCCACTGACCTAGTGAGCAAGGGCCAAGATTTGGCCCTAGGAGGTCACACGGATCGGTGACGTGGTAGGGGGTGAAGGTTGGGCCAACCCAAGTGGCGGGCGCCACTTTGAGCTGGCGGGCGCCACCCCTCTTAGGCCCATTTGGGCCCTGCTGATTGGGCTCGGCTCCTGGTGGGTCAAAATATCCAAATTTGGCTAAAATCCTGCATTCAAATAAAATTCTATGGACATGTGGAATTCGGTTAGTTTGAAACCTATTTGACTACATTTCATACCTTTTTGGTGGACTTTAGGGTCAAATGTTGACGGTAAAACAGGTGTTTAAGGACCGTCAACAAACTCCCCCAAGCGAACCTGTTGCTCGTCCTCGAGCAACAATGCGGTTTAAGCATTGAGCATCAAATAGATAGCAAAATTAAGATGTATGCAAGTGCATATTGTATAGTAAGAAGTAACTTAGCATATATAATGAATCATAGCAATGTGGGGCTTATAGCTTTTCACTTCAAACATGCAAGAGTGGAATAAAGCAGTAGATAGGAAACTTTTATCTTGCTTAGGTTTGACTAGGATTCTATCTGGAGGTTTTTCAAGGTTTTCAAAAGATAACAACTTGCTTAAGTCCCCCTAGATCACTCAATCACTCAATGGTGTTTAGATCCTCACTTAGGCCAAAATGTATCCTATCCTATTTCTAAAGAATGATATGTGGAGTTATAGGTAGGCTAAGAACCATGAGCAAATTGCCTGATGTTTATTGTTAAGCTAGACACTCAGATCATAAGGAGCAGCAAATCATAAAAATTGATCAAGATGTGCATGTGTGGTTATGTGGAAGTGTATGGAGAGACATTTCATAATCCTTCCTAGTTGATTTTCTGGGGTCTAGAGCTAATGATAATTCTCTCTCTCTCTCTCTCTTTTGGATACATAGTGAGTAGACAAAAGATGTGTCCTCACATTTTTTTAGGACATAGTCCTCTCTTGAGCTACTTTGCTCAATTTTTTTTGGATACAGTGTGAGTGGACAAAAATGTGTCCTCACATTTTCTAGGACATAGTCCTCTTTTGAGCTACTTTGCTCAAAAGATTTTTCTCTCTCTTTTTTTTAGCTCTAGAATTCCCCAGATTATCTATAGGAAAGGATTTTTGAAATGAATAGGAAAAGGGAGAGAAATGCTTATTCCCAGTGTAGGAATAAGCATAAGGCTAGCAATGGGATGTTTGGCAGGGTATTGCATATCTCCAGTGTAGAGAATAAGCAATTATTTGGTGGTTGCAAACTTCCGGAGTGGATAGTAAGCAATATGGTGGGTGTACGTGCATCTTGATTCAAAAGTTATGATAAGCTTCTCTACTAAGATCTATGAGGTCTAACAAAGCTCAACACAAACAAAGCTCTATGTGGTTTTGACCAATGACTAGCAAATATTTGGCTGGTGGTGGGATGGGATAAAATCTAGGAGGAACTTTTAGCAAGGTTTTCATAATTTTTAAAAGAAATCCTCCGGATTAGGTCCTAATTTCACTTTAGCAAGTTTAAAGAATTACTCCATTTCTTACTAACTTTACTCACTAAGCATGATTTCAGTTTAAGCATGTGCAACCCACAAAAACTACAACTTAGATAATACCAGTTATTCAAACCATAGCAATAGCATTTGCATTACATATTTCAAATCTTATTCAGGTTTCAACTTGTTTAAGCAGATTTTATCAATATTATTCATGGAATGGATACTTAGGCAAGCATATGACATTCAAAAGATATAGAATTTAAGAACTGAATGTAAAGGGTAGGCTTAAGACATACCTTATTGGAGCGGGAGTCTCCCCCAAGCTGGCTTCTTGCTTGGTGAAGGGCCTTCTTCTTCTCAGTCGGAGCTCTTGTTCTCATTTTATTAAAAGGGAAACTATCTAATGTTGTGAAAAGGGAAACTATCCTATGATATTTTATTGTTCTAACTAAGTTAACACATACCTATGCATATAACTAATGATAACTGATTTTTTTTAGTTGCATGCATGACATATGTTATTTATTTGAAAAGGGAAATAAAAATTAAAAGCAAAACCATACCTTAGGTCCATGGAGTTTCATCCTTATCGGGTGGATCTTCTTCCTTGGGCACTTCTTCTCTTAGTACTCCATCAGGTTCCTCTTCTTTTGGCACCTCTCCTTTGTTATGTGAATCACACAACTTAGGAGGAGGTGGTTCTTTCTTTCTGTTCCACCTTGTTCCTGAGCGCCTCTTCTTGGTATGAATGGGCTTTGCTACCTGCATGTTAGCGGCATATGCGGGACCTCGGGAGAAAGAGAATATTTCCTTCCTCCCTCCTAATGTCATATGAATTTTACCACTTCCCACATATATGCAAGCATTAACAGTGTTCAAGAAAGGTCTACCCAAAATTAAAGGCATATCTTTCCTATTTCGCATATCTAATATTATGAAATCAGCAGGAACATAGGAGCCTCTAATATGAACAGGTAAATCATTAACTATTCCTTCTACATAGCAAGTGGATTGATCAGCTAGCACAACATAGGCAGATGTGGATGACATGGGTGGAAAGAATGAGTTTTCATAAAAATCTTTAGATAAAATATTCACACTCGATCCTAAATCACACATGGCATTTTTAAAGACTTCACCAAAGATTGAGCATCTAATTATGGGACTACCAGGATCACCCTTTTTAATAGTCATTGTTTGATCTTCATAATAGTTAAAATATTTTATTTCAACCATATTAGCAGTTTTCATGTCAGGTTTAGCAGGAATTTTGCCAAATTCAAAAGATGGTATGATAGCTGCAAGTTGAGCTAATTGGGTTTCTAACATCTTATTAAAGCTAAGTTGATTTTTCAGAGCAGATGAGAAATCTTCCAATTTAGCATTTATCTTCTCAAGAATTTTATCATTCGTCATTAATTTTTCTTTCAAGAAATCAGTAGTTTTACCTTGTGAGTAAACTAAATTTTTCAAGAATGAAAAACTATCAGAATTATGAAAATTAGAGCGAGGGAATGAATTGTTACCTTGAGAATTGTAGTGCTGATTCCATCCTTGATTTGGTTGACGGAAACCGTTGTTGTTGTTGATGAAGTTCAAATCTTCATGTAGCTCAGGGCAGTAGTTCCCAGAATGTCCGGTTTCTCCACAGACTTCACAAGTCATGTAAGATCCTAGAGATTGGACACTCTCATGTTGGTTCATCTTCTCACAGTTGTCCAGCTTCTTTACCAGCAGGTCCATCTTGGCCACGATCATGTCGGCCTCCTTAAGGGAATGCATACCTCGCTTGCGGGGCTACAGTCTCTCGTCATTCCATCCTTGGTTCGACACCATCTTCTCTATGAGAGCCTTAGCATCTGCAACATTCAAAGAAAAGAATGCACCGCCGGCGGCGGCATCCAAATGGCTTCTAGAGAGAGGGGTTAGGCCATGGTAGAAGTTATGGATTAATAGCCAGTCCTCCATACCATGGTGCGGACAAGCAGCGACGTACTCTTGCATTCTCTCCCAAGCCTCGGGAATAGATTCCTCGGCTTGTTGCATAAAGCTAGAGATCTTGTTGCGAAGAGCAGTCGTCTTGCCCATCGGAAAGAATTTAGCGAGAAAAGCATTGGAACACTTGTCCCATGTGTCTACAGCATTGCGATCGGTATAGAGCCATTGCTTCGCTTTTCCTAGCAAAGAGAAAGGAAAGAGACGAAGACGGATGGCTTCTTGGGTTATCCCCTTAATGGTGAAGGTGCCGCAAATCTCCAAGAATTGTTGGAGGTGAGCATTGGCATCCTCATGAGCTTTGCCACAGAACGGGCTCGCTTGGACCATCATGATCAGAGCCGGTTTCAACTCAAAATTGAGGTTGGCATCGATCACGTCTGGTCCCGTCGCTATATTAGCGGTAGAAGGAGTAGAAAATTCATGAATGGCCTTATTGGCCATCGCGATGATAGAACGAGATAAGAAAGAAAGAAGTTGAAGAAGATGAAGGAAAAAGATAAGAAGAACTAAGGAAAGAAAGAATGGGGTAGGATGGGATTCGCTAAGCTGGAGCTTAAGCGAAGATAAATTCAACATGGACTCGACCGATACACCGATTGCCTTCCCCGGCAACGGCGCCAGAAATGCTTGTTGGTAGTTCTTAACTTCACTAAAGATAGAGCTAGGCACTATCCCCGGTAACAGCCCAGAAATGCTTGTTGGCACTTGCTAATGTTGTTACTAGGAGTAGACTATGGAGTCTATTCCTGGCAACGGTGTCAGAAGTTCTTGAAGCAAGTCCAGTCACTATACCTAAAGGAGTGAAGCTAAAGCAGCTATCTACTAATGCCAAGCGGGGTTGTCAATCCTGACACTAGTAGGAGCTAGCTAGAGTGAATGCAATCTACCAGGAGGAGATTCTGCAAGCGCACAGAACTATCGTAGTAGCACTTCGCCTGGGAGTACCAGGTGTTGATTTATTTGATCCCAAGGGAAGGCTAGGGTGGTGGATGAGTTGAGTCAAGGAGGGGATGAGAGTCAAAGAAAAGAGAAAAGGAAAAGGGGAGAAGGGAAGATGAAAGGCTAGAAAGAATATATTGGTGGCTAGGTAAGGATGAAATGGATGGCTAAGGTAAGGTGGATGGATAGGTAGATAGAGGGGGTTACGATAACTATGGATAACTAAGGATAACTAAGATAACTAACTAGTCCTAGTAACTAGTTCTAGGTAACCACTAAGCAAGATAACTACAAAGCAAGATAGCTACGAAGCAGGGCAGGCAAAAGACAATAAAGCAGCTAAGTTAAGTATAGTTTTAGTCCTATCTTGTCAAGTATCAAGGCGTACTAGCCTTTACTACTTACTTAGGTTGAACGCTAGCACAATGAGCCTTACTGTTAAACTGGGCCAACTACGTCGTGGAATTCAAGGCGCACAGGGCTGTCACCACCTGCTTGCTACCACAGCTATCCGGGGGTCCAGCCGTATCTGAAGGTAAGTCTATAACTAAGCACCACGCTTAACTATATTCCAACTATCTCTATCCTAGCTCTGAATAGAGACACACTTGCGGACGTCAGAGCAAACACTTGACTTAATAAGATAAACACTAAACTAACTAAGCAACCTATTGGCAAAGATCAAACACTAAGCTCACTAGAGATAAACTACTATGGCTAAGTGAATTGAACTGTAGGATAGCTAGGCACTCAAGCAATCAATCAAGTATAGCACTCAATACTGATAAGTAGAGTAAAGTAATACATGAAATGATAAAATAGACTAAAGTAAAGTGCTTGAGTAACAAGAGCAAAACCTGAACTGAAGATGAAGGAAGACTCTTCCCAGCTCCAGAGCCGATCACTCGCACGCCTCTACTCTTGAGCTAAGCCTTGAGCAGCGCTACCGCGAGGGCGAAGATGCCTTGCTCAACTAGCTACCTTCTTGCCTAAGCTCTATAAGCTTCTAACCTACTCTCACTTCTCTTGCTTGGAGTTGCTTTGCTTGAGATGGTACGAATGGAGAGGTGCCTCTAGGGGGGTATTTATAGCTTGAGGAGTCAGGGGGTTCTTATAGGGGGCAGCCCACCCGACCTAGGGTTAGGTCAGGTGGCGGGCGCCACAAGTAACTTGCGGCCGCCAGTGCACATGCCGTTGGATGAACCGCCTTTGATCCAACGGCATCCAGGAGGTTGTCCGAGGCGGTTTGGAGTTCGGGTGCTTGTCCTAGCAACCGCCCATCAGCCTTGATCCGCATCACTTCATCCTGAGTCATCCGATGCCACTGACCTAGTGACCAAGGGCCAAGATTTGGCCCTGGGGAGGCCACACGGATCGGTGATGTGGCAGGGGGTGAAGGTTGGGCCAACCCAAGTGGCGGGCGCCACTTGGAGCTGGCGGGCGCCACCTAGGGGTGGTGGGCGCCACCCCTCTTAGGCCCATTTGGGCCCTGCTGAGTGGGCTCGGCTCCTGGTGGGTCAAAATATCCAAATTTGGCTCAAATCCTGCATTCAAATAAAATTCTATGGACATGTGGAATTTGGTTAGTTTGAAACCTATTTGACTACATTTCATACCTTTTTGGTGGACTTTAGGGCCAAATGTTGACGGTAAAACAGGTGTTTAAGGACCGTCAACAGCAGCTTCAGGCATATAGTCAAAAGAATGCAAAGACGCTCTAAACAGTATAACTCCAATGACACAACTAAGCATTCACATAGCAAAGGCTCAAACTGATCACCGAATACGAAATGTGAACATATGAGCGAAAGTGAGCATTTTTTAGTCAAAAGATAGTCACCATCAAAATAGCACTACACATGTATAGACATGAATCCGAGCAAGTGCTAAACATGTATACAAGGTGAACTACCCCTAGCAAAGTTCAATCATCATCCTTAAGAACGAAACATACACTTGTGATTTCAGTTTTAAATCGAAGTTGCAGCGGTGAAATTTCACAAGTTCAAATAATAGCATATGATTGCGAGAGGTTGAAAGCTTGTCATTGCCTAACTTTTCAACGGAGCGAAGCCTATGCCGAAGCAATCAGAAGCTTAAAGCTACGGTTTCGGTCATACACTACACGGCTCAAGTTTAACTCAAAGTGCAATGAGAAACAGTCTCGATACTGTGATGTGTTGACAAGCAATCCCATCTTGATCTTTTCAATTCACTAAAACTTGGTTCAAATTTTAAATAGGATATGAACAGACCAAGCAAGTGAATGACTCAGAACTAGAGACATAGCAACCTAGCATATATGAAAAGCACGAGTGAACTCAACACATTCTACACATGCTAGATGCATATCTCAATGGTGAACATTTTTAGATTTTTATGTACATTAAGCAAATTCACCATTTCAAAATAGCTCAGCTCACAACATGTACTAGTGATCAGAAGGAGCCTAAGCCACAAGCATCATCGTAAGCATCGGAGCATACTACATGGAGTATAGTTACATTCTAATGATTATAAACATGAAGCTCAGAATATAAATGCGTATGCTGAAATGCAAAAGAAAAGAAAGTCAAAAGAAAAAGAGTCAGTCTATTATACAAGCACCAAAATGTTTCCCCCATCTAAAAGGGGAAACACACACCAAGCTCACCCCTCAACCTATTAAAGGTTGATTCGTCTAAAGGCGTGGTGAAAATATCAGCTAGTTGATGATGAGTATCGACATGGCGAAGATCGATATCACCCTTCTCCTGGTGGTCTCGCAGAAAATGAAAGTGCACATCAATGTGTTTGGTCTTCGAGTGAAGCACGGGGTTCTTAGCAACGCTAATAGCAATCGTGCTGTCACAAAGCAAAGGCACGCGAGAAAAGCTCAGCCAAAATCACGCAGAGTGGCCATCATCCAAAGCAACTGGGAACAGCAGCTAGCCGCAGCAACATATTCAGCCTCTGTGGTAGACTGGGCGACACTACACTGCTTGCGAGAAGACCACGATACAAGAGAAGAACCAATAAACTGGCAAGTCCCAGAAGTGGACTTGCGCTCAATACGACAACCAGCAAAATCGGCATCCAAATAACTGCAAAGGGAGAGGGTGGAGGAAGCAGAATACCAAATCCTAAACTCAGGTGTGAAACGAAGGTACCTGAAAATCTGCTTCACCGCCTGACGGTGAGAAGTGCGCGGCAATGCCTAAAAACGCGCGCACAGAGACACCGCGAACTGGATGTCCGGGCGTGTCGCCGTTAGGTAGAGCAGCGACCCGATCATGCTTCGGTACTCCTTCTGGTCCACTGCTCATCCATCCTTATCCGCATCCAAGGCAGTCGTCGTCGACATGGGTGTTGGAAGAGGCTTGGCCTCACCCATATCGAACCGCTTCAGCAAGTCCTTGGTGTACTTGCCCTGGTGCACAAACGTCCCTTCTCGGGATTGCTTAATTTGCAACCCGAGAAAGAATGTCAGCTCGCCCATCATGCTCATCTCGAACTCCCTGTTCATAGTATCTGCAAACTTGGCAACCAAAGCGTGAGAAGAACCACTGAAGATGATATCATCCACGTAAATCTGGACCAAGAGAGTGTCTTTGCCTTGCTTGAGGAGAAAGAGCGTTTTAACTACACATCCCATTTTAAAACCCTTAGCAAGCAAAAAGGTCTTCAATCTATCATACCAGGATCTAGGGGCTTGTTTCAAACCATATAAAGCTTTGTGATGTTTAAAAACATGGTTTGGAAACTTGGGATTTTCAAAACTGGGGGGTTGCTCAACATAAACTTCCTCTTCTATGTAGCCGTTTAAGAAGGCACTCTTGACATCCATTTGAAAAAGTTTGAAACCTTTGGATGCAGCATAAGCCAAGAGTATCCTAATAGCCTCCAAATGAGCTACAGGAGCAAAAGTCTCCTCATAGTCTATCCCCTCCTTCTGACTATAACCCTTGGCCACAAGACGCGCTTTGTTCCTCACAATGTGGCCGTCCTCTCCTTGTTTGTTTTTAAATACCCATTTTGTCCCAATAAGATTACAGTCTGGAGGAGGTGGAACTAGAACCCAAACCCGATTTCGCTCAAAATTTTCTAACTCCTCATGCATGGCATTGACCCAATCCAGATCCGTCAAAGCGTGTCCAACATCTCGGGGCTCAAAATTAGCAACAAAGGCAGAGTGAGCGAAGTGCAAGATTTGCTGTGACCTGGACCGAGTGACACGTTTGTCGATGCTGCCGATCATCTGCTGAGGCGGGTGCTCGCGCTGGATGTGTCGTGGCGCCTCCCGAGCTGAAGTAGCCTCCCCCTCAATAGCAGCTGGTGCCTCCCCGGGTACAAAAGGTACCGCTCAGGGTGGCGGATCCCATGGCCCCTAGAAAGAAGAGGTATCGGGGCCGTGAGTCGTCGTAGAAGCCGCTCTTTGTGGCACAGTAGGTGGAGGCGATGCTGGGTCATCTATGCCTTCAGCATCCTCGTCCTCATCATCGAAAAGAGGCTCACCAACCTCATGATCACATGCACGCTCAAAACGAGAAGAAGGACAAACCATGGTCTCGTCGAAGGTGACATCGGATGTCTCCATGACTCGGTTAGTATCAAGGTTAAGTACACGATATGCGCGAGTGTGAGTGCCATAACCCAAAAATACACCGTCAGAAGAACCAGACTCAAATTTGTCCAGGTTGCCTTTCTTCAGTATAAAACAATGGCAACCAAAGACTCTAAAATAACTCACCTTGGGCTGTCTACCAAAACGCAACTCATAAGAGGTCTTCTTCAAGAAAGCTCTCAGAAAAATGCGATTTGAAATGTAGCATGCAGTGTTCATAGCTTCGGCCCAATATCGCCTAGGAGTCCTATGCTCATCGAGCATCGTCCTGGCCATCTCAACAAGGGTCCAATTCTTCCTCTCTACAACACCATTTTGGGGCGGTGTGTAAGGGGAAGAAAACTGATGCTCCAAACCCAAGCGGTCACAAAACTTCACAAAATCCGAATTCTTGAATTCGGAACCATTATCACTTCTAATAGCTCGCATCGAGTTCAAAGGGAACTCGTTCTGAAGACGCAAAATCAGATTGCGAGCAAATGAGAAAGTCTCAGTCTTCTCAGACAAAAAGAAGACCCATGAATATCTCGAAAAATCGTCGACAACAACCAAAACATACCACTTCCCCCCAACTGAGCTCACCCGAGCCGGACCAACAAGGTCCATGAGTAAAAGCTCTCTAGGGCGCTGTGTCATGACCTTAGTCACTGGATGGTGGGGAGTGGCAACCATCTTTCCATGTCTACAAGAATGGCAAAATAGATCCTTTTCCATTGATAGCTTGGGCGATCCTCGGATTAGGCCAAGTGAGCTAAGTCTTGCAAGCAAGTCAAAGCTTAAGTGACTGAGCCTCCTATGCCACTTCCAAAGATCAGAGGAGGAAGGACTAGCCAAAAGACAGTGGGAAACACCAAACGACTCCGATAAATTCGCGCGAAAGACTTTCCCAAAGGGCGAAATCAAACATACAAGATTGCCTTGAGGATCTAAAATACGACTGAGATTCGGTTTAAAACGAATCTCATAGTCATCATCAAAAAGTTGCAAAACAGAAAGAAGGTTAAAATGCAGGTTAGAAACAAGAGCAACATCGCGCAACACAAAGTGCTCATTAACCCGCACTGACCCGCGAGACAACACCTTACCTTTACTATTGTTGCCGAAGGTGATAAACTCCTTTCTGGCAACAGGGCTAAGGCTGGAGAACCACATGGCGTTTCCTGTCATGTGCCTCGAGCAACCGGAATCCACCAACCAAATGTCCTCCAACCGTCTTACCTACATCAATAAAAAGACATAGGGTGAGCATACGGTCCAACACTGGGGTTAGTGAAGTAAGAAGAATACCAGTGTTGGGCTGGCTGCTCAAAAGAACGGTCAGTGTAAAAACCATTCCTAGCCTGTCTACGAGGGTAGCGATCACCACGCACAGGAAAACATGGTCCGCTAAGGAAAGAGCGTCCATTGCGATACTCAAAACGCGGTGGGGGAAAACGCTCACCAAATCCTCCGCCACGGGGTCCGTATCCTGCAAAGTCAGGACCCCATCGGGCACCTCCTCCCTGACGCCTAGGACCTTGAGGTGCTGCACCTCTAGGCCTAGCTGCTCTCCTCGGAGCTCTCCTCTGGACGTTCGGCACATGCACATCATGGAAAGGATGGTACATGTCTGGGTTGTCCATCTCCCGGGCACGGCGCTCCTTTCTCTTGCGCCGATAGCAAAACTCACCCAAGTGACCGTCTCTCCCACAGTACTCACAATGGTACCTCACCGCACGCAAAGGGGGTTGTTGGTACTCACGGTTGTGGGTATGGATCACTTTGCCCTTCTATGGCATAAGCTCCTCCTGGATGGGTGGCATTGTGTCCAGCTTGTTTTTGAGGTGATTGGGCTTGGGATGCCACACTTGGTTCTTGGGTGGAGCTCTCGGGGGTTCCTCAAACACCCCATCCTTGGTGTTAGGCTTGAGAGGCTCTTTGGGTGGAAGCTTGGTCAATTTGGGAGTAGTGGTGGAGTTGGGCTTCTCACTCGGGTTCAGACCACTCGACTCTCCAATCTTCCCAAAAGCAAAAAGATCAACACCCTGAGCAAAACCCACACCAGGACCTCCAGCAGCTCGCTTGAATTGGGAGATCATCATCCCGAGCTGCGGCTCACTACAAGAGACCCATGACAAGATGGTCCGAAGGTATGTGTTTTCCTTCTCGGTCTGCATCTTGCCATGCTTGACATTGGCAATCTCCATCTCCAAACCCTCACACAAAGCACACCTAGTGACACAAGTGCTACCCGAGCTGGCCTTCTCTAACGACTCAATCTTGGCATTCTTCTCTGCCAACTCGGATTGCAAGACTGGACAAGTCTTGCATGCACCCAACAGCTGGGGCCTAGCCCGGAGCTCATCCACCTCTCCAACCAAGGCAGCATACTTACCTCTCAAAGTGAGAAGTTCAGTCATGTGCTTGGTGCACGACTCGTAATCAACCTCCTCCGACACGACCACGATGGATTTAGCAAACTCCAACTCCTTCACCGTGTCCCCCCACTTCTGCCTAAACTCCTTGCGCTCTCTAGTGGCACGCCTAAGCAGCTTATCTTGACTAAGCAAGGTGGCAGTAAGCTTCTCATTCTCGGCAAAGAGCTCATCGTGGGTCATTGATACCTGGGAGGTGTCGTCGTCGTCGTCGTCCCGAGGGGTGTGCTCCATCTTGCCGTCGACCTCATCACCAAGGGCCATGGTGCAGAAGCCCTCGTCGTCGGCGAAGGAGCAAAGACCGTTCAGCTTGTCCTCAATCTTCTTCATCTTCTCGGACTCGTCGTCGCTTGAGTAAGCGGAGTCATCATCCGAGCCGTCGACGTCGCTGAGCATGGCGAAGAATGCACGCTGCTCAGCATGGGCCTTCTCCAAGTACTTCTTGATGTACTCCTTGTCGAAGCCGCCCCTCTTCTTGCGCCTTGGGGGAACGTGCTTCTACTTGTGCTTGCCGGAGTCGTACTTGTGCCCATGATCGCCCTTCCCCGAATACTTGTTCTTCTTGGGGCAGTTGGCGATGAAGTGGTCAGGGTTGCCGCACTCGAAATAGCCCGAGCGTCCTCCTCCGCGGCGACGGTTCATGCGGTTGTTGTGAAACCGCGAGAACCGGTTGGCAAGCAAAGCCAACTCATCATCCCCCAAAGACTCCAGTTGGTCCTCTGTAACAGAAAAGAGTGAAGAAAGTGCAAAGCCAGCAGAGGGGTTAGCAGAAGAGCCAGAAACCAAAGCCATAGTCGGGCCAGAAGGATTCTCATAAGAAGCCCTCGACATGGCGTCAATCTCACTAGTCATGAGCTTACTAAAGAGCTCGTTGCAAGTGAGGGTCTCATAGTTAGACGATTTGATGATCGCCTGGACCTTTGAGTCCCACACCGACCGAACGAGAGTATGCAAAAGCTTCAAAGCCCTCTCATGATCGTCAAAAGGAAATAGCTCCTTGTTAGCTCGCATCTTGTTGACAATCACCTGAAAGCGAGCGAATAAACTCTCTATGCTCTCGCCAGGCTGATGTCGAAAGTTCTCATACTCCCGCTTGTGCGACTCGTAGAGACGGGATTTTGACTTGAGTGGTGCCCTCATGGAAGCGCATGAGGGTAGCCCAAATCTCACGAGCCATGGGGAGGTGAGAAACGTGATCAAACTTAGACATGCTCAGATAGGAGAACAAAGCATTACGTGCCCGGCTATTGGCTTCGTGCTCATCGATCTGAATCTGAGTGACACGAGCAACCAAGACAACATAATCGGCCTTGATGCAAATCTCCCAAACAGAAGAGCCCATGCTCTGGAGATAGGCCGACATGCGTATCTTCCAATACGCATAGTTCGTCCCATCAAAGAACGGTGGTTTGCCCACGCGGCGATCCATGTCGCCTTCGGTGGATCTGGAACCAGCTAAGGTGAAAGATCCTTAACCCGCTCCGATACCAATTGAAGGACCGAGAATGCAAAAGCAAGGCGACCAGAGGGGGGTGAATGGGAGCCAATCAAATTTCTCTCGAAACTATGGCCAAATGTCCCAAAATCAACCGCGAGAAGCACAGACTGAAATCGTGATGCTCAGGACCCTTGGAAGAGGGTGGATGATCCCTAGGATCACAGCGGAGCACCACCAAGCACAAGCAAAGCAAAGACCAAAAGCTCCGGCTCAAGTTCCCCCTTGGAAAACCGAGTCCCGAACGTAGATTGGAGGCTACGTCGAGAAATCTCCAAATACCAATGCTAACAAGTAGCAAAGATACCTAGAAATGTTTCTTGGTTAACTCTAGGGCAAAACGAGAAGTCCAAAAACCAAGCGGAAAAGCTAGGACGGCGAATGCACTAAAAAGCCCCCTTCAGCAGGGTCCCGGACTGTCCGGACCTGGAGTCCCGGACTGTCCGCCCAAGGCCAGACTGTCCGCGCTCTGGTGGTGGACTGTCCGCCGGTCAAAAGTGCAGAAACGCACTGCTGCTGAAGGTCCCCAGGACGATCTCGGACTGTCCGTGACTTTGACCTGCAGACTGTCCGCCGGTCACGAAAAAAGCCAAACGGCCAAAGACCGCAGCCATGAACTCGGCTCGTCCCCGACCCGCGGACTGTCCGCGACTAGGGTGGCGGACTGTCCGCCAACACCCAGAAAGGGCGATTTTGGTCGCCCTCAACTCAAATCTTCCCAAATTCGATCCAAATCAAAATCCCACATTCCCAACCTTGGAGAAGATGATCACGGAGTAGTTGGGAGACTATCCCCAAGAAATCATCCGCTCAAATCGACTCAATCAATGGAAAATTGAAGGGGAAGGTGGATGAACCGAAAAAGCACCACGAAAATGAAATCATCCCGATCTATTCGTTCATGAGGAGTTAGATGAATTCCTTTGGTCCAAATGACCTCCTCAATGAAACGAACAAAATGATTCAAATGGATTTCACAAAGACGCACTAGAGAGGGAGATCGAGTGACGAGAAAATCGCGGAGAAACGAAGAACGCGACGAACACGGACCAAAACCCGAATCAACTCAACAATCTGCAACCGTAGCGCAAACACATGCTACAACAGTGAGGTTACGGCCTCACTTCCTCAAAATCTCAAGTACACAGAGGTATGGTTCTCTGTGGATCTCAGTAGCTATAGCAGGGGGCAGGGAGAGCAGGAAAACCTAAGCCTGGAGAAGCAAATGACTGAGATGGATGGGGAGGAGGGTGTCTCCCCCTACTTAACCTATTTCCTAATTCCTACTCTACCCCTCTCTAATTAGCGAGCAAACCAGCCAAACCCTAAGGTTATTCTGGACCAACTCGTGGTAGGTGGTGATCCGACGGCCACGCCTGCACAACTCGTAGCGTCGCCTCGACGCGACCTCCCGATTGCCGCCACGTGTCGCCACCGCTCTGCCCGTCCTTTTCCCGGATGCCGCACCCCGGTTTTGTGGCCAAAACCGGGAAACCTGGCCTTCATGTCAACCCCCAGTTTTGAGGCCCAAACCGGGAAACCAGCCTCCAAGTCCGTCCCCTAGTTTTGTGGCCGAAACCAGGAAACCCGCCAGCGCCCAGGTTTTGAGGCCCAAACCTGGAAACCGTCCTCAGCCCGAGTTTTGTGGCCCAAACTTGGAAACCCGCTGCACGCCCAGGTTTTGTGGCCCAAACCTGGAAACCGAGCACCCGAGTTTTGTGGCCCAAACTCGGAAACCGTCCACCCGGTGGTTTTTCTGTGGCTCAACCACCAAACCGGAGCTGTAGACGGGATGCACCGCCCGTGCACCTCGTCCACCGACACGTGTCCCCAGGTCCTCGACCCGAGCAACACCGTGCCCCGCAAGTCTCCGCTCGTCGCTGTCCCAGGCTGTTAGCCACCACAGCTGATCCTCAGGCCCTCCGGTCCCTCAGTCCAAGCCTCAAGTCCACCCTTCACCGCTCCCAGGTCCATCGGCATGGCATGTCTCTACTTGACCTTCACCTCGCCTTCGATCACTGTCTCTGGGCTCGACACCTGCACAACACAAGCCAAAGAACCTGCGATCAAACCCGTTGACAATCACTCATCACACCAAGACCCGGCATACACCCATGTATCTGCAGAAGGCACTCTTGACATCCATCTGATAAAGCTTAAAACCCTTCGAAGCAGCAAAGGCTAGAAGGATTCTAATGGCTTCTAAATGGGCTACAGGAGCAAAGGTTTCCTCATAGTCTATCCCCTCTTTCTGGCAAAAACCCTGAGCTAATAGCCTAGCCTTGTTCCTCACTACCATCCCATCCTCACCTTCTTTGTTTTTGAAAACCCATTTGGTACCTATCGGGTGGCATTGTGGTGGAGGTGGAACTAAGGTCCAAACTCGGTTTCGCTCAAAGTTTTCTAGCTCCTCATGCATGGCATTTACCCAGTTAGGATCAGAAAGTGCGTGTCCAACATCTTTGGGCTCAAAAGAAGCAACGAATGCAGAATGAGCAAAATGTGAGATTTCATACGCTCACGACCGTGTGACTCGCTGGTCGATGCCGCCGATCATCTGCTGCGGGGGGTGAGTCTGCTGAACGCTCCAGGGCGCTTGCCTCACCGAAGTTGCCTCCCCCTCGCTAGATGCTATCGCTCTCCCAGGTGCAGCCGGTGCTTGCTAGAGAGGTGGCTCAAGAGGACCCCAAGAGGAACAAGTCATGGGATCGGGTCCTCGAGCTGAAGTAGTAGTCGCAGGGTCGACGGGGGCAGCCAGTGGAGTTGGCTCGGGATCACCCCAATCGGCATTGTCCTGCTCCTCCTCCACAAAGATGGTCTCTCCCAGCTCCTGTTCTCCTGCAACATCAAAAGCAGAAGAAACACAAGGCATAGTCTCATTGAATGTGACCTCACAGGTCTCCACTATCCGGTTAGTTTCAAGGTTAAGAACTCGATAAGTGCACGAATGCGAAGCATAACCAAGAAACACGCCATTAGCAGAGCAAGATTCAAATTTGTCCAAATTACCTTGTTTCAAAATAAAGCACTTACACCCAAACACCCGAAAATGAGACACCTTGGGTACCCGTCCAAAACGCAACTCGTAAGAAGTTTTCTTCATGAAAGCCCAAAGAAAGATGCGTTTTGCAACATGGCAAGCGGTGTTGATCGCCTCGGCCCAAAAACGCCTAGGAGTCCTATGCTCATCGAGCATCGTCCTAGACATCTCAACAAGGGTCCGGTTCTTGCGCTCAACAACACCGTTTTGCTGCGGGACATAAGGAGAAGAAAACTGATGCTCGATCCCATTAGAAGAACAGAAAGAGGCAAACTGAGAGTTATCAAACTCAGTACCATTATCACTACGAATAGCTCTAATGGTATTAGGAGGAAACTTAGTTTTCAACCTCAAAATCAAATCACGAGCAAAAAGAAAAGCTTCATCCTTACCCTCCATGAAAAATACCCAAGAATACCTCAAAAAATCATCAACGATCACAAGAACGTACCACTTCCCACCCGCTGAGCAAACTCGAGCTGGACCAACTATGTCCATGTGTAAAAGCTCGCCGGGTCGCTCTGTCATCACCTGATTAACAGGTGGGTGAGAAGCAGCAACCATCTTCCCGTGACGACATGGATGGCAAACAAGGTCCTTCTGAAACTTAAGCTTGGGCAATCCATGGATTAGGCCAAGTGAGCTAAGTCTTGCAAGCAAGTCAAAACTCAAGTGACCGAGCCTTCTATGCCACTTCCACAAATCAGAAGAAGGACCAGCCATCAAACATCTAGCAGAGCCGAAAGAACGAGAAAAGTCGGCTCTAAAAACACGGCCAAAAGGGACAATCCAGCAAATAAGATCTCCCCGAGGGTCTAAGACATGACTCAAACCCTTCTTAAAGCGCACTTCACAATCATCCTCAAGAAGTTGCGAGACAGAAAGTAGATTGTAATGCAAGTTCGAAACCAACGCAACATCCTTGAGAATGAAGTTCTCATTGAGCCGGATAGCTCCATGAGAAACAACATTACCTCTACTATTATCCCCGAAAGTGACGTACTCCTTGTGCATCACGGTGCTAAGGCTGGAGAACCATTCCTTCTTTCTGGTCATGTGGCGTGAACACCCAGAATCCATGAGCCACATGTTCTCCAACCGAAGTTCCTGCATCAATAGAAAGGCAGGAATTGAGCATATGGCACAACACTGGGGTTAGTAAACTGAGAAGGATACCAGTGCTGTGTCATAGGCCTAGAAAAGTGTTAGTAGCAACACCAAACTATCCTCGTCCCATGGGTGAATAGCGATCACCATCAACCTAAAAGGGTGGTCTGCTATGGAACGTAAAACCTCCAAACTGACCTACCTGTCCCATCTGAGCAAAGCGATCACCACCATACTGAAAAGGTGGTCCGCTATAGGACTGAGCAGCAAAGCTGTAACAACCCAAAAATTCAGACTTTTTAAAATTTTTCTGTGATTATGTGGAGCATGTAGTTACTAGCCGAACCGGAAACAATTTATAAATAAATCATTGCATTCATATAGTATTGCTTGTAGGAATTGCCAAAGATTCTTTTTGCAACTTAAGTCTTATATTGGAGAGCACATGACCATAGCAATCTCCTTGTGTTTTTCTTCGAATTACCTCGAGACTCTCTCGAAAACCTTTCCAAATTATCCTAGAAACTCCCTAGATCAAATCTCTATTAATCAAGTGAAAATGGGAAAACCTTCATGCTCTTGGGCCGGTCCACGCCTCTTCCTCCCCTTCTTCGGCCCGCACGCGCGCGGCCCATCTGGCCCAGGACGCCGCACCCCTCGCGAGCCCTAGCTGGAGGCGTCGCGCCCCCTGGCCTCTTGGCCGTCGCCGCCGCTCAGCACGCGTGCGCGCCCACGCGATTCCCACGCGAGCGCTCGCGCCCGCGAGACCTACCCCCGCACGCTTCCGCGCCAAGACACCGACACACGGGCCCTGTTTGTCAGTGACACGCTCACTCCCATTCTTCTTCTCCACGCCAGAAGCAGAGCGCGGGCGACAGAGCGACCCCACCGCGCCACCTCGGCCGACCAGCGCTAACAAACTCGCCAGCCTGGTCCCCCGCAATTCGAATTGGAGCCGTGCAAACACTGAGCACCTCACGGCCCTCCGATCGAGCGGACGCCCCTGATCACCGTTCGCCATGGCATGAGCCGCCGGCTATAAATCCCAACCTACCCTGGTGACCCCCCCCCCTCACTAGCATCGCCACGCCGTGGCGCAACAACCTCACCACACCACACAGCCGAGAGAAGAGAGCAGAGCCGCAGAGGACCGGAGCGCCGCCACGGAAGCCGCCGGCGCCGAAGGAGAGAACCGCGAGCAGGACACCGGCGAACTCTGGAGCAAGCACGGCGACGAACTAGGCGCGGCACGGCACTGCTACCGAAGCTACACGGCCTCGAATCGCCCTGCACCTCCATCCTAGCTTCAACGCCACCACGGTGAGCCGCCATGTCTCTCTTGTCCAAACCTCGCCGCTGCATCGACCATGGCGCTCCGTACCCGAGCGCGTAGGCCAGGGTCTCCACCGAACCTTGAATCAGATCGAGCACACACACCTACGCACACACGAACGACTGCCATCCATGGCCTAACGAGTAGCCGAGCACGCTGTAGTGAGATCTGTGCACATGACGCCGTGGACCACAAGCGACATCGCGGCCTAGCCCGCCGCGGCGAATCACCAAACCGGCCTCTGTAGCAATCATAGAAGGAAGATGCCGAACCGAGCGTGATCGCGGTAGCGATGCGAACCCTGTGCGCACCCTAGCAGAGGCCTAAGCCGTAGGCGTATACCGGGCGTCGAGACGCGTCGCCACTGATGCTGGCATGACGGCGTTCTGAACAACCCAAACCTTATCAAGCCCACGAGGAACGTCTGGGGAACTCTAACGAAACCGTGAGGTTGATCGAGGAATCGATGTGACCTACGGGATGCCGCAGTAACTTGGCCATAGCAACCAGGAGCCGCCGGGGGATCGCCACATGCCACCATAACCCTCAAGCCCCGCCGGCAAGTAGGACATCGACAAAGGAGTTCAGGGGCCAATGGAGGAGTTGATGGGATGGTTGAGTACGCCGAATTCCTTTGAAATTGGTACGGAGCCACCTCATCAGTATAACACCGCCGCGGTTTGCCGCCAAATCACGTGCGCTGATCGACCGAGGACTGAAGGGGGAAAATCTTGTGCGCATGGAGTTCACGGAGGGGAAATCGAACGCGCTAGAGCCCCGAATTGGAATAGAAACGGATTTGCAGGGCGCGGCGCGAGCTCGCCGCCGGCGGACGCCGCCGTGACAGAACAGAGGAGAAAGGGGAGCAAACTCGGATTCGCCCGAGGCTGAGGGAGGCCTCGGAGCAAAACTCCGTCTCACCCGAGGCTCGAGGCTGAGGGAGGCCTCGGAGCAAAACTCCGTCTCGCCCGAGGCTCGAGGCTGAGAGAGGCCTCGGAGCAAAACTCCGTCTCGCCCGAGGCTCGAGGCTCACGGGAAGGCCCCGGGAAAAACTCCGATTCGTCCGAGGCTCGAGGGTAGGTCTCAGTGTCCTCGAGGCTTACAGTCCGAGGGTGGCCTCGGCTCGCTGGAGGGAAGTTGCGCAAGGCTGGCCTCGGCATCCTCATGGATTATAGTCCGAGGGTGGCCTCGGCTCGCTCGAAGGACGTAAACAGAAGCGTCCGAGATGACGTAACGCTAACGTCATGCTGACATCAGCATCCGTTGACCAGGTCAACACTGACCGTGGAACCCACCTGTCAATCACTGACACCGAACTGACCTCTCACAGAGCGACACGTGTCGTCACCTAATTAAACCGGCCTTTTATCTTTTTTAGAAAAAGGGATAAACTTCAGAAATTCATAACTAATTCATACGGACACCAAAAATAGTGGTTCAAATTGCTAAATTCATCTAAAATCAAGATCTACCCAATGGTACCATGTTTGAGTACTTTTGGGTCTTTTGAATTTTCATTCGTATGAACGGTATCTATGTGAGTCAAGCCTTCGCGCCGGACTAGTTTATTATCTCTTTGAACACATGTTACTCTCTGTTGTGGTCGTGCGTTAGTCGTCCACGTGACTTGTCATTGGTAGTAGATCAGTCCTAGCCAAACCGAACACTCGGTGTTCCAAGAACACCGACGTGTTATTGACCGCCCCTGAAGGATGCCCCTGATGGAAACCGTAGCGTATGATAGTTGAGGAGACCCCGTGACCCTATGTGCCGCCACCATGACCCTTTAGGACCCGTGTTATCTTACAGTCAATCTACCAAGCCTCTTCTGGAAAGTCTCTTATTTATCTATCTGTACTCATGCACCTCGATCTTACGACCACCTGTATATGCACATGTGATACAGGAATCCATCCAATCTCATGCTATGGGAATGTGCTACTCCACTTATTTTGGTTCGATGTGTCTTGTGTCGCCTATGGTTCTTATCATTGTTTTGATGGATGTTCGTGTGTTGTCTGTGTGTGCCGAGCCTTTAAGACGGCTAAGGGATCATACCACGTTCGGACGTTACGATCGCGAGACCCGTCTCGCCATGGCCGTGATGCCGAATGTAACACGACCCTTGTTAGCGTATCTTGTGGTCGCGAGTACACCTCGCCATGACCATGGAGCTACGCTCTTATGCTTCTTCGTGCACAAACTCTTGTATGCTTGTATCCGTTGACCACTGCATATCTCGATTTTCGCGGTGACAACCGCACCGCTACGAATCTGGAAATGACTTAGTGCCAGAGCACCCGGTCGGGTACCCTACGAGTAGTTTGCGCACTTGCATCTTATATTGTGCCACTCCTTTCAACTCCCGTCTTCTACCATGACATGTGCGTTGGAAAGAATGAATCTTTGACTTATATATTTGTACTCGTGCTATTCCTTTTATTAGCAAAGCTATGGTCTATGTTGTATCTCAGGATCTCGCGCGTCGACTCGATCGACCACCTAAACACATTTCCCTAGAAATGTGCCTGAGGACATGGCAAAGATGTGCTGAGCTAACCCCGCTCTTATTAGTGACCCTGAGTCTTGGTTCCCGACGTACTGTGTCGTGTGGACCGAGAGGATTGTAGACCTCCAACCCTTTTGCGCTACCGCTTTTACCATAGCGGGCAAGCCAAGGTACTTTGGGGATTAAGTCATAATGGTGTTAATCGTTCTTGCACTCAACTAACAACCCTTGGGATAAGGCTACAAGGGCCGAACCCCATCGTTCTTTATTCGTTAGGCCCGTCCTCCGATTCTCGTCCTTTTCATGACAGCTGAATCGAAGTACGTGAGCCGTGGCGGTTGCTAAGAATACGCCTTGGGTTTAACCTTATATCATAAAGTCGTATTGGCTTGACTATGACTTAAGCTTAGCAAGCCACCACCCTGTTTTCTAGCCCAAGGAAATCGGACAACCGCCGAGAGGGCTAAACCTTGTGCTTTTTAGTGTCTCGTTGGTATTATTGGATCTTCCTATGATCAGTCGACTTCTCAAATATTGCGTGAGTGTTCCTTTGCCTGTGTGTCTTTTCGTGGAGAAGCATACGATCATACCAAGGGGACAAGGACGACGACAAGGACTGTGACATGGAGTCAACTCAGGAGGAGACGACCTCGCTAATGGAACATCAACGAGGAATAACTAAACCACGACTACGACTACTTCGCAGGTGTCATGGCAGCACCCTCTTTTAGAGAACCCTATTAGACATTGCAAATAAGTAGACTTGCTAGTGCTTTTATATTTATTCCTTTGCTAGTATATTGATGCATGATACTACCTAAGCCTTTATTACCTGATTGCAACCCACTCTACCACAACACCCTGCTTTGCGCATTCGCTCACTTATTCATGCTTACTCGCCTGCTTGCTTGCATGATTCACCATCATATTATTAACTCCACTTCGTATTATATCTGAGATGTGATGCGGGTGGTGAACCCTTGGGAATGGTTTGACGGGTGATGCCAGACTTGGTGATGTGTGAGCGTGCTGCGTGTGTGACTTGGGTGTGTGGAGGGTGAGGGTTGAGTCGACCGAGCCGGAATATACGACGAGCCTGGTGCGAGTCTTGCCGTGGGGCATATCTGGATGCCCCTGTGGTGTAAAACCTGTGGCGGGTTAAGTGGTGACTCGAGGTGGATCCGGGTGTGAGCCGCTGGTGGAGCCCGGATCAGGAGCGTGCTGTGGTGGCACGAATAATGAAAACCTTTGAGAAGACATTCCGGCTTAGTCACCCTAGGTGGAGCGGGGACCTGACCACGGGGAATACCTTTACATGCCACTCGCTCCTTATGGACGGGGACGGTCGGACTACCTGGTAGGGTAATGCCACTACTGCTAGGCGAGAGAGTGCGAGGAAGGCACGGGTATCAGAGTCCCACACCCTTCCGAGACGATCACGGCCCCCACTTCGGGAGAGGGAACGTGACTTCACAGACTTAGCCATCCCAGACATACTTGGGGTGATTCCAGGGCTGAGTGGTAGGGTGGCATTATTCTAGGCTGGCAAGCGACCGGTATCCGCCTAGGCATTCTAGAGTGCCGAGGATGGCGATCTTGTGGATGTTGTAGAACCTCTACAGAGTGTATGGTTGATCGATCGATACGTTGGCCAATTCGTTGGTCGCGGACCTTTTCCCTGACTTGTTTCCGACTAGTGAGAATTCTCTCTTCTCCCCCTGGTATATGAGTGTCGGCCGTGAACCTGGTGTGAGGTTGTGGGCCGTTGAGACAAGGCTGGGAGGGAGCTGGCCTCTGTCGACTGAGTGTGTGAGATGAGATGAGGTGATGGTGTGGTGATGTTGGATATGGATATGGTGGATGGATGTGAATGTGTGTGTATGGGAATGTGTTAAAACTTGATAAATATTACATATTACTACTGCTCATGCGCTAGGATGCAAATCCACAGCCAAATCTTAGGATCGCCAGATCCCTTGTTTTATCTTTTCCACTAAAGCTCATCAGTGCTGACCATGGCCTGCACACATCTGGCGGTGTGCAGATTTCCTGCTTCAGAGGTACTGACTCTAGGAGGATTAGGAGGTTTCGTGCCTACGCTCAAGTTTGGTTCGGAGGATCCGGTCGATGCTGCGCTACAACAACTTTGATGATGTCCGTGAAGGAGGAGCCTTCACTCAATAGACTTCCGCTAGAATAGACTCTGTAATAGGTGTTACTCAATGATGTAATGTTTATAACTATGTAATCTCACGATGTATGACTGTGATATCGACTGATATAAGATATTATGATAAGATCAGCTCATGGTTTTGTCATATTATAACTCGTTCTGTGGATTTTCCCTTTGTGGAAAATTGAGGACGTTTCAGTTGGTATCAAAGCCATACTTGACCTTAGGACGAAACCTCAGGACCCAAACACTAGTATAGAAGCCAAACATCTTGTCTAATGATTGCTGACACTTGTTTCTTTTCCCCGCCTTGACTTCTGCTACTTACTGACACTCTTATCCTGGAAAAGAACATGCCCCCGTGACTGCCCACGCTAGACGGTAGATGTGTGAGACTTAAAGGTTTAAAGAGTCGCCTTAAGCCAACACTATGCATATAGGAGTTGTAATGGTGTCTGATTGCCTGGATCTTGTGTTTTTGCGCTTTCATTCGTTTTTACTACATGAGTGTAATTTGTAGAGTTATTTTAATAATGACTCTGGACCCTAGTTATCTTGGGGTAGATCCCACCCAAGACCCCTCCATATGGTACATAAGTGACCCAACTACCCAAAGTTATGAGACGATGCACCATGTCTTTCCAGACTATTTAGAAAAACAGATTTGATTTCTAAATTTCAAACTTCAAAATTTTCCCCTATTTGGTTAAAAATATAAACTGTCTCCTTTGTAAAATTTGGATTTATATTTCAACCTGGGACTAGTCTTGGATTTCAAAAGCAACTATTCTAATAGATTTTTCAAAGCCTATTTCAAAAGTTGATTCAAAAATGATTTCTCTTTAAAACCGCGTTATTTACAAAATCACTGCCTCCCAAAGACTGTCGTAGATTTTAAAAGCTCTTATTCTCCAAAAATTTGTTAAAACAAAAGAGTGAGTTTTGTTTTCAAATCGGAAGGATTTTACAAACCATGCATCCTCTCTATTTTGAAACATCGTTTTACCAAAAGCCTTATAAAATATTTTGATTTCGAAATACCTCCTTTTCAAGTGGCATTTCCTTTTCGAAACAAAACAGATTTAGTCTCTTCTTAAACTGATTCCTTCACAAAGCTATTTTGAAAACAATTTTCTTTTCAAAAAAGTGATTCAAAACTCGATTTCAGGAAACCAAGTTTTGCTTTCATTAAGTAAAATGAGTTTAAACAAAGGACTCTGGCTCGATTTTGTTGTAAAACTATTTTGATTTCAAACCAAGAGCCAAGTTCCACTTTTCAAAAATCAATCCTACTTTCAAAGAATGCTTTGCAACTGTTTTAATCAAGCAAAATCTTTGCCTTTCAAACGAACACTAGTCAAAAAGTTCGTTTCAAAACTAGTTTTATTTTCTGTTTCAAACAAATGGGAGCAACGCCTCGCTTCAAAAACCTTTGTGTTTCAAACTGATTGTTTCAAAACTCTTAAAATAAACGAGTATGATTTGTCTCCGAAAACAAAAGACTTTCAAAATGCTTTTATTACAAAACCGGTGTCGAATTCAACTATCTTCAAAGATCTGATTTCTCCGGATATATAAAATTTTGCATAACGTCTCTTCAAAAGAGTTTCAAATTGTCTGTTTTCGCCATTACAAAACACCTTTTAACCAAAAGCTTGTTTAGAAAAGTGTTGCAAAATAGTTTGATTCCCAGATGCTCTCTTTACAAATGGCTCAACCGCTATTGAAAGTCTTTTCTAAAAAGTCTGGGAAAAACAAAGACTCTCTTTTATAAAAGCTTTGATCTTAAAATGTCTGAGGCCTATTTTTGAACTTCTTCTAAAACCCCTGGCTCAGCTTTATTTCAAAATCCTTTGAATTTGACCAAAGAGCCATGACTCTCTTCAAAATCTCTCAATTTCAAAGTGGACTTATAAAAAACAAAAGCTATTGCAAAAATATATATATATATTTTCAAAAATAAATCTCATTTTAAGAGCCTTTTGTAATCAATTTCCAATTTTGATCTAAAAAAAAAATTAAATTATTACCATTTTCAAAAGCTATTAATTTATTTTGAATCATCCTGAAAACTAGCTTGCTTTAGTTTTCAAAAACGCATGGAGTAATGCCTCTTTTAAAAGTACCTTTCGAAATAATTAGCTCTCAAAATATTTTGGAAAGAAAAATGTGTATGTTCATTTCGAAAACCCTCCAATACATTTCAAATACCATTTATGGAATTTTGAAAAGTTTTACAGACACCTACTTTCGAAAGGATCTGGAAAAAGACTTTGAATTCTTTTCCAAAAACCCTTTTCCTCTTTCTTTTTAAAACTAGGATTCGAAAAGTTTGCGAAAAATCCATTTCTATAAGAGTCCTACCCTATAATGTTTTCTCTATGCAAAAGATCTTTAAAAATATATGCTTTCTAAAATTCCGTCTTGTACCTACTTCGAAATCTTCAGAACCTATGTTTATCAAAACCACGACTTTTCTTTTTATAAAACTCTTTTCAAAAGTTTTACGAAAACCCCGCTTTCCCCATTTTCAAATAACTCCCCGATTTGAAAAGTTTTCGAAAAAGCCTGCCTTGTTTTATCATGTTTAAGGACGTTTTCATCCAAACCGTTTGTATTTGCGAAAATCATTCCTCGAATTAGATGTTTCCAAAAACTCCCTCATTTTGAAAGACATTTGAAAGAAAAAGACGACGTCTTGCAAAAACCCAGTTTATAATAAAACTATTTCATAGGTTTCCCGAAAGCATTTTGAACAAAGGCTTGATTTCGAAAATCGAGCTGATTTACTAAATGGATTTGAAATACCGGTGTATATCTCAAAACTAATCCTTAAGTTTGTTGTTCCAAAACAATGGATTTCCTAAAAAGAATTTCCCTAACTTTGCGAAAAAGAGTTTCTCCATTTTAAAAGAACTTCCGAAAACAAATGTTTCCAAAACTCCTCTTCAAAATGCTAGAGTTCAAAATCAAATGCATTATGCCTGACTTAACAACGAAGACCTGACTTATTAGTACTAACTCCTAAATCTCGAGGACGAGATCCTTGTAAGGTGGGTGGACTATAACAACCCAAAAATTTGGACTTTTTAAAATTTTTCTGTGATTATGTGGAGCATGTAGTTACTAGCCGAACCGGAAACAATTTATAAATAAATCATTGCATTCATATAGTATTGCTTGTAGGAATTGCCGAAGATTCTTTTTGCAACTTAAGTCTTATATTGGAGAGCACATGACCATAGCAATCTCCTTGTGTTTTTCTTCGAATTACCTCGAGACTCTCTCGAAAACCTTTCCAAATTATCCTAGAAACTCCCTAGATCAAATCTCTATTAATCAAGTGAAAATGGGAAAACCTTCATGCTCTTGGGCCGGTCCACGCCTCTTCCTCCCCTTCTTCGGCCCGCACGCGCGCGGCCCATCTGGCCCAGGACGCCGCACCCCTCGCGAGCCCTAGCTGGAGGCGTCGCGCCCCCTGGCCTCTTGGCCGTCGCCGCCGCTCAGCACGCGTGCGCGCCCACGCGATTCCCACGTGAGCGCTCGCGCCCGCGAGACCTACCCCCGCACGCTTCCGCGCCAAGACACCGACACACGGGCCCTGTTTGTCAGTGACACGCTCACTCCCATTCTTCTTCTCCACGCCAGAAGCAGAGCGCGGGCGACAGAGCGACCCCACCGCGCCACCTCGGCCGACCAGCGCTAACAAACTCGCCAGCCTGGTCCCCCGCAATTCGAATTGGAGCCGTGCAAACACTGAGCACCTCACGGCCCTCCGATCGAGCGGACGCCCCTGATCACCGTTCGCCATGGCATGAGCCGCCGGCTATAAATCCCAACCTACCCTGGTGACCCCCCCTCACTAGCATCGCCACGCCGTGGCGCAACAACCTCACCACACCACACAGCCGAGAGAAGAGAGCGGAGCCGCAGAGGACCGGAGCGCCGCCACGGAAGCCGCCGGCGCCGAAGGAGAGAACCGCGAGCAGGACACCGGCGAACTCTGGAGCAAGCACGGCGACGAACTAGGCGCGGCACGGCACTGCTACCGAAGCTACACGGCCTCGAATCGCCCTGCACCTCCATCCTAGCTTCAACGCCACCACGGTGAGCCGCCATGTCTCTCTTGTCCAAACCTCGCCGCTGCATCGGCCATGGCGCTCCGTACCCGAGCGCGTAGGCCAGGGTCTCCACCGAACCTTGAATCAGATCGAGCACACACACCTACGCACACACGAACGACTGCCATCCATGGCCTAACGAGTAGCCGAGCACGCTGTAGTGAGATTTGTGCACATGACGCCGTGGACCACAAGCGACGTCGCGGCCTAGCCCGCCGCGGCGAATCACCAAACCGGCCTCTGTAGCAATCATAGAAGGAAGATGCCGAACCGAGCGTGATCGCGGTAGCGATGCGAACCCTGTGCGCACCCTAGCAGAGGCCTAAGCCGTAGGCGTATACCGGGCGTCAAGACGCGTCGCCACTGATGCTGGCATGACGGCGTTCTGAACAACCCAAACCTTATCAAGCCCACGAGGAACGTCTGGGGAACTCTAACGAAACCGTGAGGTTGATCGAGGAATCGATGTGACCTACGGGATGCCGCAGTAACTTGGCCATAGCAACCAGGAGCCGCCGGGGGATCGCCACACGCCACCATAACCCTCAAGCCCCGCCGGCAAGTAGGACATCGACAAAGGAGTTCAGGGGCCAATGGAGGAGTTGATGGGATGGTTGAGTACGCCGAATTCCTTTGAAATTGGTACGGAGCCACCTCATCAGTATAACACCGCCGCGGTTTGCCGCCAAATCACGTGCGCTGATCGACCGAGGACTGAAGGGGGAAAATCTTGTGCGCATGGAGTTCACGGAGGGGAAATCGAACGCGCTAGAGCCCCGAATTGGAATAGAAACGGATTTGCAGGGCGCGGCGCGAGCTCGCCGCCGGCGGACGCCGCCGTGACAGAACAGAGGAGAAAGGGGAGCAAACTCGGATTCGCCCGAGGCTGAGGGAGGCCTCGGAGCAAAACTCCGTCTCACCCGAGGCTCGAGGCTGAGGGAGGCCTCGGAGCAAAACTCCGTCTCGCCCGAGGCTCGAGGCTGAGAGAGGCCTCGGAGCAAAACTCCGTCTCGCCCGAGGCTCGAGGCTCACGGGAAGGCCCCGGGAAAAACTCCGATTCGTCCGAGGCTCGAGGGTAGGTCTCAGTGTCCTCGAGGCTTACAGTCCGAGGGTGGCCTCGGCTCGCTGGAGGGAAGTTGCGCAAGGCTGGCCTCGGCATCCTCATGGATTATAGTCCGAGGGTGGCCTCGGCTCGCTCGAAGGACGTAAACAGAAGCGTCCGAGATGACGTAACGCTAACGTCATGCTGACATCAGCATCCGTTGACCAGGTCAACACTGACCGTGGAACCCACCTGTCAATCACTGACACCGAACTGACCTCTCACAGAGCGACACGTGTCGTCACCTAATTAAACCGGCCTTTTATCTTTTTTAGAAAAAGGGATAAACTTCGGAAATTCATAACTAATTCATACGGACACCAAAAATAGTGGTTCAAATTGCTAAATTCATCTAAAATCAAGATCTACCCAATGGTACCATGTTTGAGTACTTTTGGGTCTTTTGAATTTTCATTCTTATGAACGGTATCTATCTGAGTCAAGCCTTCGCGCCGGACTAGTTTATTATCTCTTTGAACACATGTTACTCTCTGTTGTGGTCGTGCGTTAGTCGTCCACGTGACTTGTCATTGGTAGTAGATCAGTCCTAGCCAAACCGAACACTCGGTGTTCCAAGAACACCGACGTGTTATTGACCGCCCCTGAAGGATGCCCCTGATGGAAACCGTAGCGTATGATAGTTGAGGAGACCCCGTGACCCTATGTGCCGCCACCATGACCCTTTAGGACCCGTGTTATCTTACAGTCAATCTACCAAGCCTCTTCTGGAAAGTCTCTTATTTATCTATCTGTACTCATGCACCTCGATCTTACGACCACCTGTATATGCACATGTGATACAGGAATCCATCCAATCTCATGCTATGGGAATGTGCTACTCCACTTATTTTGGTTCGATGTGTCTTGTGTCGCCTATGGTTCTTATCATTGTTTTGATGGATGTTCGTGTGTTGTCTGTGTGTGCCGAGCCTTTAAGACGGCTAAGGGATCATACCACGTTCGGACGTTACGATCGCGAGACCCGTCTCGCCGTGGCCGTGATGCCGAATGTAACACGACCCTTGTTAGCGTATCTTGTGGTCGCGAGTACACCTCGCCATGACCATGGAGCTACGCTCTTATGCTTCTTCGTGCACAAACTCTTGTATGCTTGTATCCGTTGACCACTGCATATCTCGATTTTCGCGGTGACAACCGCACCGCTACGAATCTGGAAATGACTTAGTGCCAGAGCACCCGGTCGGGTACCCTACGAGTAGTTTGCGCACTTGCATCTTATATTGTGCCACTCCTTTCAACTCCCGTCTTCTACCATGACATGTGCGTTGGAAAGAATGAATCTTTGACTTATATATTTGTACTCGTGCTATTCCTTTTGTTAGCAAAGCTATGGTCTATGTTGTATCTCAGGATCTCGCGCGTTGACTCGATCGACCACCTAAACACATTTACCTAGAAATGTGCCTGAGGACAGGGCAAAGATGTGCTGAGCTAACCCCGCTCTTATTAGTGACCCTGAGTCTTGGTTCCCGACGTACTGTGTCGTGTGGATCGAGAGGATTGTAGACCTCCAACCCTTTTGCGCTACCGCTTTTACCATAGCGGGCAAGCCAAGGTACTTTGGGGATTAAGTCATAATGGTGTTAATCGTTCTTGCACTCAACTAACAACCCTTGGGATAAGGCTACAAGGGCCGAACCCCATCGTTCTTTATTCGTTAGGCCCATCCTCCGATTCCCGTCCTTTTCATGACAGCTGAATCGAAGTACGTGAGCCATGGCGGTTGCTAAGAATACGCCTTGGGTTGAACCTTATATCATAAAGTCGTATTGGCTTGACTATGACTTAAGCTTAGCAAGCCACCACCCTGTTTTCTAGCCCAAGGAAATCGGACAACCGCCGAGAACCTTGTGCTTTTTAGTGTCTCGTTGGTATTATTGGATCTTCCTATGATCAGTCGACTTCTCAAATATTGCGTGAGTGTTCCTTTGCCTGTGTGTCTTTTCGTGGAGAAGCATACGATCATACCAAGGGGACAAGGACGACGACAAGGACTGTGACATGGAGTCAACTCAGGAGGAGACGACCTCGCTAATGGAACATCAACGAGGAATAACTAAACCACGACTACGACTACTTCGCAGGTGTCATGGCAGCACCCTCTTTTAGAGAACCCTATTAGACATTGCAAATAAGTAGACTTGCTAGTGCTTTTATATTTATTCCTTTGCTAGTATATTGATGCATGATACTACCTAAGCCTTTATTACCTGATTGCAACCCACTCTACCACAACACCCTGCTTTGCGCATTCGCTCACTTATTCATGCTTACTCGCCTGCTTGCTTGCATGATTCACCATCATATTATTAACTCCACTTCGTATTATATCTGAGATGTGATGCGGGTGGTGAACCCTTGGGAATGGTTTGACGGGTGATGCCAGACTTGTTGATGTGTGAGCGTGCTGCGTGTGTGACTTGGGTGTGTGGAGGGTGAGGGTTGAGTCGACCGAGCCGGAATATACGACGAGCCTGGTGCGAGTCTTGCCGTGGGGCATATCTGGATGCCCCTGTGGTGTAAAACCTGTGGCGGGTTAAGTGGTGACTCGAGGTGGATCCGGGTGTGAGCCGCTGGTGGAGCCCGGATCAGGAGCGTGCTGTGGTGGCACGAATAATGAAAACCTTTGAGAAGACATTCCGGCTTAGTCACCCTAGGTGGAGCGGGGACCTGACCACGGGGAATACCTTTACATGCCACTCGCTCCTTATGGACGGGGACGGTCGGACTACCTGGTAGGGTAATGCCACTACTGCTAGGCAAGAGAGTGCGAGGAAGGCACGGGTATCAGAGTCCCACACCCTTCCGAGACGATCACGGCCCCCACTTCGGGAGAGGGAACGTGACTTCACAGACTTAGCCATCCCAGACATACTTGGGGTGATTCCAGGGCTGAGTGGTAGGGTGGCATTATTCTAGGCTGGCAAGCGACCGGTATCCGCCTAGGCATTCTAGAGTGCCGAGGATGGCGATCTTGTGGATGTTGTAGAACCTCTGCAGAGTGTATGGTTGATCGATCGATACGTTGGCCAATTCGTTGGTCGCGGACCTTTTCCCTGACTTGTTTCCGACTAGTGAGAATTCTCTCTTCTCCCCCTGGTATATGAGTGCCGGCCGTGAACCTGGTGTGAGGTTGTGGGCCGTTGAGACAAGGCTGGGAGGGAGCTGGCCTCTGTCGACTGAGTGTGTGAGATGAGATGAGGTGATGGTGTGGTGATGTTGGATATGGATATGGTGGATGGATGTGAATGTGTGTGTATGGGAATGTGTTAAAACTTGATAAATATTACATATTACTACTGCTCATGCGCTAGGATGCAAATCCACAGCCAAATCTTAGGATCGCCAGATCCCTTGTTTTATCTTTTCCACTAAAGCTCATCAGTGCTGACCATGGCCTGCACACATCTGGCGGTGTGCAGATTTCCTGCTTCAGAGGTACTGACTCTAGGAGGATTAGGAGGTTTCGTGCCTACGCTCAAGTTTGGTTCGGAGGTTCCGGTCGATGCTGCGCTACAACAACTTTGATGATGTCCGTGAAGGAGGAGCCTTCACTCAATAGACTTCCGCTAGAATAGACTCTGTAATAGGTGTTACTCAATGATGTAATGCTTATAACTATGTAATCTCACGATGTATGACTGTGATATCGACTGATATAAGATAATATGATAAGATCAGCTCATGGTTTTGTCATATTATAACTCGTTCTGTGGATTTTCCCTTTGTGGAAAATTGAGGACGTTTCAAAAGCCTCTTACACTTAGCTCATGGTCGTATTGAGGACGACCAGAACCGCGACGGGCACGACCACCACCCCGTGGTCTGGCTGCCTGGGGCCTAGTTACCTGAGGGGGTGCACCTCCAGGCCTAGCGCCCTGCCTCTGAACTCCCTGACCCTGCACACCATGGAAAGGGTGGTGCCTGTCCTAGTTGTTCAGCTCCAACTCCTTCCTAGCGTCTCTCTTCCTCCGAAAGCAAAACTCAGCTAGGTGACCCTCACGGTGACAGTACTCGCACTCGAACCTCACCACTCTCTTGGGTTGTTGGTTCCTATGGTTGCGAGGGTTGTTCACTCTGGTTGGCTGCTTGCCCTTTGGAAGGGGATCACTAGAGACGTCAGGAAGGGTGTCAAGTGTGTTCCTAAGTGTTGTCGCAAAACGTGTCGTCTCACATCAAGCACACGGCAAGCCGAACGAGGCTGGCTTCAATCGGGTGCCCGGAGCGTTCTGGTTCCGGAAACGTGCCAGTCGGTTTGACCTGAAAACCAACAAGGGATAAACAGTGTGAGAATACCTTGGAACGTGTCGGGTGTGACCAGACAGTTCCATATATATGGCTTTGAAAGCCAATCATGATGGCACACAGCTATGAAAGCTGTTTGTTGAAACAGGTTTTATAAATGTCATTCGGCAAGTATAAAGATAAATCATAAACATGTTGAATGTCGAGCACATATGTAACAAGATATAAAAGGGCAACTCATAAATATAAATCTATCTAGATAACACATGCATAGGCCAATCCAGCTGATCTGCCGCACGTCCAGCCTTCATAAACCCGTCAGGAATAAACTCGAGCAAAGCTAATCCACCGCATGATACCACTTGCTATAAATCTACACCACTCCTTATAATTAGATTAATCCACCGCATGATATGATCTAACTACAAGAAGCTAAAAGCATATGTATATCTAAACAGATCTATACGTACTCATCACTCATGTAAGCTTAACCAGAATCGGCAAGACAGCCGAACTGGGGTCCATGAAGAAGAAACATACAAGCAAAGCATGACTAAACTAATCTAAAACCTACGCCTGCCGCACGACACCCGGTTCTATCAAAGCCTAAACATGGTCGGCATGCATGAACCCGCAACATGTGACAATCTAGATTGAAAGTCAATTCGGCTATTATGATCTTATGATTAGCAAAGCATGAGCGAAACTCATGCGACAAAGCCGAACGAGAATCAATCTAGATTGGGCAAAAAGTGTTGTACGAAATAAATAAATAAAGCATTGCAACACATGATAACTTAATGAATCTATTAGATCTGCCAAATCTAACAGAGCCGATAACTATCTTTACTCATGACTCAATCCGCCGCACGATACAAGGCATAAGCAAAAACTTCCTGTCATAAGCTTAAATCTGCCGCACAATACTAAGCTTAACGTACGAGACTACTTGCACCATATCTAAATCCGCCGCACGATACTAGACATGATAACAAGGTTGCCGGTACTTACGGAGGTCAATGGATCGATGATTCCTCTCGAAGAACTCGACGACACGACTAGGGACTCAAAATAGGTGGCGCTGAGGCCGGTTTGTATTGATGTGGTTGTGAACAGTTTTACAATGGTCGAGGGTTTATATTTATACCCTGGACGAAATATGAGTCCTAGACGATTACAACTTTACAAAGGAATACGGAAAGATATAACTCCATATTATTCGGTGCCTTCCATCACCACGTATCTTCCCGTGCAAGCCAGCTCTAGTCGTCATATGCATTACCCGAATGGCATCGTGGCTCCGCGGAATAGCCGACCGCACGGATAAACACCAGAACCCCAAGAGTCAACCAACCGTTGATCGCTTGCCGAATCCTTCTCCTTCTGCGGGTTGGGCCCATCTGCCATACCCTTACTTGTGCGAAAATCTGGTGTTAGCACATGCCCCCTAATTTTGGGATAAATGTTTTATTCCAAAATTCCTTTCACCTTTTCGCACCACTGTAGAGCCTCTTGGAAGCATCCGCCTTCACATGCCATAATCATCGCACCCGTCGACTCGTCTCCCGATGTACTCAGGATCCTTTAAGGTTCCCCTTTCACTTCTCTTTGGCTTGCGCTTTCCGAACTCTTCTGCTTCAGCTCCCCAACCAGAAAACCCTCTTCTCTCTTGCCACGACTCAATCGAAAGATGTCTTCCCAAGCGAGCCGCCATAGCCTCGAGCTCGGTGTTTCCAGCACTTCTAAGAGAAGGTTGCCTCTCTTTTTTTATTTTAAAACGAAGATAGCTGGCATTACCTTGTTGTTTCTGTTTAGGAGAGCTGACGACGATCTCCCCGAGACCTTGACCCAGAAGGTTGCAGATCTCCAACTTGATCTAGAGAGGAAAAATCGGGAGATCAGTCGAATCTCGCGGGAACGTGATACTGCTCAGGAGCAATCCACCGGTAAGCAACCCTTCTATGTGTTTCGACTTTCCCTTATTCTCTTCTCCTGTTCTACTAATCCTTTTTCTTCCCAGCTTTGGAAGCCAAGCTTCAATCTCTTGAGGCCGCCATTGCTGATCTGGCCTTTACGGCCAACGTTCCAGGCACAACAGCCTTGAGGCGGGTGGATGAGGTCAACCGAGCTCTTCCCGACATCTCCAGAGCCAGCATTGGCTATGGTGCAGCACTCGCCTTCAATACTGTTCGAATCCACTCTGGTGCTGATTATCGCAATTTCGACGCCTGTGAGCAAGGGCTAGATTTTGAAGTAGCACATTGTGTTGATGATATGAAGGAGGCTGGCATAGATCTAGCAGACTCTTTTGACTACGATTTCCCACTTAGGAATAGGATAGAATGGATAAACTGATCTCCCATTGTAATTTGCTCTTTTTCTATGAATAAAAGCTCTCCTGTTCACCTTCTGAAACCAATCTGTGATTGATCCTTCGAGATCAATGTACGTCCGATTCCGTGTACTTAGTCATCGACCCTTTCTTTATCCAAGTGGTGATGTACACGCATCAGTTACCGTAGATAATTGACGTAATCGATTATCTTAGGCTCAGAACCTCCTCCATCCCCTTAGTTCTTGGTTTACTGATGGCATTAGGATAATTCTCCTTCCGTTTTCCTAGTTTCAATGTCAATCGGCAATTGATTCCTCCAAATAATTAGCTGAAAACTGAATCCTCCACTCGACAATCATCCTTTAGTCGAATCCCAATCAGTCCTTCAAACTTTAGAATTTCAGGCTACTTAGATTAGTAGAAACTTGGCCCGGCCCAACAACAGCCCACAGGCTTTGCAAACCCTACCTTGACGCTTCGTCTTCCAATGCACAGATCATAGCTTTATAAATATGACTTCAGCGAGCCATTATCCTCAATTTCAGGCCTGACCTGCGAAATCTTATCCTGGTGCTCTTGGCCTGAACCAAAGAAAGAAAACTCTTCTACTCAAAACTCCACCAATGCCCAGCGATAGTGATCTCAGTAGATGCTCCTCCAGATGCGAAACAGAGGATTGTAGAGCATTGACCCATTGATGTTATAGGTAAAAACCATTCTTCTGCCCCCTTGCAGTGGCTCTTCTTATTCATCTCATCCTTGATTCATTGTTTTTCAGGGTAAGGCTTAAATCCAAACAAGCTCAGGTTTCCTCTTCAGAAGGTTCATCCAGGAGGTATGACACCGAAGAAGCTGAACAATCACGTCAGCAGAAACGGACCCACCATGCTATCACGGGTTAACAAAAAAAATTTCCGCAAGGCCCTTTCTTCTGATTAAACTCGTGCTTGCTTGACACATCTTCTTCTTCTGTCAGCCATTTGCACAAAAGATAGTGCTGCCGACAGAATGAACATCCACAAGAACACAGCTGAGGCCGGCCCTGATACCACCGACGGTCAAATAGATCTGGCCATCATCGAAGATGTACGTTTTGATGCTCCAGACGGCCACATGGATCAGACCATCATCCAAGGTGATCACGCCGTCGTCTAAGGCGCATACATCACAGATGGTTGCAAGAATCAAGCTTCCACCCAAGGTGTGCATGCCAGGGTTTTTCCTTCCTCAAGCCAGCAGCGATGAGTTCTTGATACAAGGAAGATCACTCCCTTCTCTATCAGTCATCCCGCAGATGTGTTTCCAGACAATTTTGAAGTCTTTTAGCTCCTGATGGTTACGCCATCGTCCTTCGCTTAATTAGATCAAACCACTTCAAGAGTAGTCTGTATTTTAGGACAGATCTTGTAACTGAATAAAGTTTGTTCTTCTTCCAAGCAGTATCCAACTGTATTCCCAAATCCCTTAGTAATCCTTCTTGCAAAAGATTCCTTCAGAAGAACGTTTGTCGAATGTATGATGTCACCTTAACCGATTAGATCTCAACTTTGACATGTCATATCACTCGGCACTGCATTTACTGCATTTCACCTTTCTCTTTCCCCAATAAACCTGCCATCTTGTAAAAATGCTAGATTCACCAAGGTCATGAACATTTGAACTAAAGGCGATACAAATTTTGGCTAAAACTCAAAATCTTTGGAGTATTTTTCTGCTAAAGGCGATGTCTTCACATCGGCTGTATAAACATCTTCGATTTACATAGCTTTATGCGTTCGACTTTAACAAGTAGCGCCGAAGCTTCAACTAACAGATAACTCGAACGAACCAAAAATTTCGTTACAGCCGAATCCCCTTTCTTGAGTTTACATCTTTTCGGCTAAAGCAAAATCACTAATGGTCCTTCCTTACAAGGCTCAAAAATAAGGGCCGATCCTATTATAAGGCTTATCGGCCGTCACGTACAACTCGAAATAATTACCAAGTTGTAGAAGCACCTTCATTGTATGTCACCTTGTACGAATCTTTCATGATCTTTCCTTCAACTCTAGTAATGGAGAATTAAACACAATCTTGAGACCCAAACTTGAGCATATTGATCCAACTTCGGCTTCATCATCAATACTTTATTCCTTGTCAGCCGATACGAAATTTTGGCCTTAGTGTTCCTCCATTACTACCAATTGGACTTTAAAAATTACTCTGAGAGCCGATTATTTGAATCGGCTGTTGATCCTCGTCGAGAACATTAATAGGACCTACTTCCCAAGCTCTTCCAGAGAAACACTCGACACCATCATACTCCCAATAGATGGACTCTGCGTTAGCAACACTTACTGAGTCATCGGCATGGACAATCTCACCTTCATCCCCAATCCACTGGATAAGGAACCGATGCATTGTTGATGGCACACAGCAATTGGCATGTATCCAGTCCCTTCCTAGCAGTAAATTGTATGCCCCCTTGCCATCAATGACGAAGAAGGTGGTGATCAAGGTCTTAGAACCAATCATCAACTCGACATGGACTGCTCCTCGTGTGTCAGAAGAATTGCCAGCAAAATCTCTCAAGACCGTATCGGTTTTCAATAGGTCTTCACTTGTCAACCCGAGTTTCCTGAAAGTAGTATATGGCATGATATTGATAGCAGCTCCTCCATCGATGAACATCTTGGTTAATGGCTTGCCATTGACATACCCTCTCATGTATAATGGCTTCAAGTGTCGGTGGTTAATTGGCTTGTCAAAAACTGCCTTCTCAGCCAAAACGAGATGAGCCAATAACTCCTGAAATTCACTGTCATCAAAATCTGAATATGTTTCTTCTAGAACTTCTTGATTCTCGGGAGCTGCAAATTCTGATGGGAGAAATAACGCCATGCACGTATCAGCCGACCAATCACTTTCATTCGGCTTCTCTTTTGGACGCCAAACCCGTTTCGTCCTGATGCCTGCTTGCTCTAGCTCTCTGTTTCTCAGGCGCTGCACTCTCCTTTTCTGGCTCTTCCTTAGTCCTGGTGGACACCATTGTCCTTTCTGCCAGATGTACTCGCTGTAATCTCTCTCTTCAGTGCGAGCCCAACTTCGATCGGCAAACCTTTCCTGCCGATTCTCAGAATTATTTATTTTTAAGCGCCGATTGTCCTCAGGGACCCTTGTCCCAAGTCTCTCATGGACAGAACGGCGGTTGACTTGAGATTGCCCGTACTCGGAGTACTGATTACTGCATTCAGGGCAGTTGTTCTTGACAGGCAACTTCAAGCCTTCGTTCCAGCAATATTGAAAGAATGAGCATTCCCAATGAGATTGTTCCTGTTTCTCCATATCTTCTCGTTCTTTTCGGTATACCTCTTCCTCGTATCTTCTCTGTTCTTCCAGGAACTTTTGTTCTTCATAAAACCTCTGCTTCTGATATCGTTCCTGTTCTCGACGCCATTTGTTCAGTAAGATACACGTTGTAACTCTGGGTCTGGAGGTTTCACCCATCTCAGCTTGGCTAGTCTCGCACCAAACCCTCTGTTGGAATTCTTTGTTCGTAATCTGCCGATCGGGGTCAACAGTACCAGCTTCCCTTGCTTTGGTGGAAGTTAAAAGCTTCATCTTGCTCTTACCCTCGGATTCGGCTATATTGACCATATTAACAGAGAAGGATACGGTATTTTGCCCAAAAGGATTACCGTCTATTTTCATCTTTCCATCAAACCTCAGGTGTCCGTCTTGGATGGCCTTCTGAATCCGTACTCTAAACACTCGGCAATCATTTATGGAGTGGGATCTTGTGTTGTGGAAGCCACAGTACTTTTTGTCTTTGACACCCTCAGGGAGCAACATAGGATGGCCTTCCGGCAACTTGATGCGTCCTTCCTTCAGCAGGTACTCGAATAACTTATCAGATTTGGAAACATCAAAATCATAAGTACCTTTTTGTTGCCTTAGCCATCTCTAGCTGACTTGATTTGGATCTTTGGCCCAGATTATCTCGGCTGCAGCCACTTCGTCTTCATCATTATAATCATCTACATCTTCCAAGAAAGCCTGATACATCTCGGCAGCTACATCGCCCTTTTGGAACTGATTGCTCCTCTTGAATCCTTGAGCTTGATTGCTCATTATGGCCAACCTTTGTGATAGTTGTCCAAGATCTTCAAAGTCCATGTCGAACAGCTTTTCCTTGATGCTCGGCAACATGCCAGCTATGGCTATTCCTGGCAACTGATCATCAGGCAAGTTCAGGGAATAGCAGAGATTTTTAGTCTCCCTGAACCGGCGCAAATATTCTTGCGGAGTCTCACTAGGTTTCATCCTTAAGCTCATGAGGTCGACCAACTTCTTCTCACTGGTTCCCGTGAAGAAATATGAATGGAACCTTTGCTCCAGTTCTGCCCATGTATTGATGGAGTTCGCCGGCAGAGAAGCAAACCAAGAGAAGGCTGGTCCTGTCAGCGACAATGGAAAGTAGCGAATCCTCCAAGCTTCATCTGTTGATGCTTCGCCAAGCTGCATCAAGTAGCGGCTGATATGCTCTCTGGTACTGGTATCATCTTGGCCCGAGAACTTGGTGAGGTCAGTGGGAGGCTTGACTCTCGGAGGAAGAGCTACCCGATTGTACCACTCTGGGTAAGGAGATTTGTACGTGTATGTCTGATTCTTTGGCTTTAGGCCGAACTGATTCTGCATCATATCAGCCATTTTATGCATGATGAGATCAACATTGGAATCAGGAGCTGCTTTGTGTTTGCCCCCTAGCATGTAATCTTGCTGAACTCCTGTAGCCCGGGTTCGGAATAGCATTAATTGAATTATAATCCACAAATTCTCGATACCCGTTTCCAAACATATCTCTCCATATCCTGTTCGTCACAGGAGACACTCTAGAAGCAGACTGCGGGACTTCCCCTGTTGTGCCGAAAGTGAGTTGGCCATATGTCTAGGGAGGTTGTTGCGCCTCATGAGAGACCGCCCCACCCGTACTTGGGCCAGCTCCACTGCCCTCGGCAACTCTTCGTTGTTGAGGTACTTGAAACAACAATGGCCCTCGTACCGGACCAGCAGCTTCTTCAAAGTACTTATCCGCATTTGGACCGAAAGTGTCGATCATGATGGCTCGAAAAGTGTTTAAGAAAGCCGACTGATGATTGGTCACGGCTCCTGACACAACCTTATGCATTATTTCGGTCAACTTTCGAATGTCTTCCTCTTCACTAGCAGCATCAGATTGGTGATGAGGAACGATCTTCGGGAGCGCTTGCTTCGGATAGACCTTGCCGCTTTTATTCTTGGAGAAGGTCTCCAAACACTTGCGCTGGAACTCATCACAAGCTCGTCGCACCAGATCTCTTGATTCTAGCGGCAAATCGTCCATGGTCACCTCGAAGACTTGTTCTTCATTTAACTCAGGCATCTTGAACTTGAAGTGGTCCCACTGGGCGTGCCAAAAAGTGTGTTGACGCAAAACGTGTCATCTCACGTCAAGCACACGGCAAGCCGAACGAGGCTGGCTTCAATCGGGTGCCCGGAGCGTTCTGGTTCCGGAAACGTGCCAGTCGGTGTCGGTGTTTGTTAACCAGCAACTAGTCTTGAGTAGTCTCAGGACTATTTGTTCGGTGGGGATCAGTGTTCGTAGGACCCGGCGATTACACAGAGACAGCGATTTATACTGGTTCGGGCCGCTAAATAGCGTAATACCTTACGTCCAGTGCGGCGTGTGCCTTGCGCATGATTATGATTGAGTATTCGATGGTCTAGGAGCTGTGCCTGGCTCCCCTTATATATCCGGGTAATCCACGGCACAGTCCGAGTCCTAGTCGGTTACAGAGGAAGAGTCCTATTCTATTTACAGGACTTCCCTACACAACTCGGCTAAGTTACAAATCAGAGTCCTAATACAAGTACACTACGTAACAAGTCTTCGGATCTCCTACGCCGTCCGAGATTAGTTGGAGTAATCATCTTCGGATGATATCTCTGACATCCTAGTCCGTCAAGCCCCCGAGCTCTTCATCATTTCTTCACGACGTTATCTTCTGGCTTCTTCTTGAGAATCTCCGAGTAATGTCTTGAGAAATCTTGAAGTGCTCTGAAACTTAAAGAAATCTTATGGCATGCGCTTTTTATAAAAAGCGCACCCATAGGGTGTAGCCCCCGAGCCTCTTGTTATTTATAATAACTTTGAGGATCTTGTGAACCTTTTCCAAGCAATTATTGAAATAAGAAAAAAACATTTCCTTAATGGATAGTACCCTGCAGCCCCCGAGCTTGAGATCCGAGTACTATAGGAGTCGGACCTTAGGATCTGTAGATCCATATGTTTGGGTAGTCCATTTAAGGTCTGAAGGAGTCGGATCATGCCACCAATTCATTGCTTAAACCATCTGATTAAATAAATATTCAGCTTCAGGTGGGTAATGTTTTCAACAAACATCCCATATCACCCCCCACTGAATAAATATTACCATGGTTGACAATAATTGACTAATGACTGTTCCAACTGTATGCAATAAAAGATGTTTGTCGTTTTCTTCAACTGCAGACTTTGTCGTTTGTGTCTTGAAATGCATGTGGGAATCAGTCCTATTACCCACGCTGAAGTTCACATGCAGCACAGTGCATTGGGTGAATTATTGGTGCAGCAGTCACTCCTTTTGGTGAAGTATGTCCATAGACCACGAAGAAGCCGCCTATAAATACCCTGCCTGGGAAGCAAAGGAGCTCGTATCCCATTGGAGTGTAGAACTTCTCATAGTCTCATGAATATTATAGTAGCAATAGCGGAGATGGCCGAGCCCCCGGATATCTTCCTTCTGTAGAATAGATGAAGTGCCCAGAAGAACTCTTGTGAAGGGACCATCCGTCAGGGTGGTTTCGAAGTGGTCGCGAGCAGAGGAATACAGAGTTGCGCCTAGAAGAACTCTTGTGACTACCACTCGTAGATAACCTCAGAGTCACAAGTTGTCAAAAGGGCAGCGAGGGTGATGGTCTTGCCAGAGTTCCTTGAGTACTGGGGTGGCACCAAAGACCCACCTTGGGATGCACTGAAAAGATAGTGTCTACCCAAGGTTCTGTGTCTACTTTACTGCGTCTCACTGAACCCTGCCCTTGGTGCATTAAGCATCAAGGCTATGTGTCTTGAATTGACTAGAGTAGCGTTTTACACCTTGATTGAACTTTGGATGAAAGTTGTTGTATCTCAAGATGCTTGCATGTATCTCTATTGTAATTTCGAGTAGTAATATCAAGAATCTGGGTACTTGGAATAATTTCCGAGTCCTCTGTCCTTTTATACGAGTACTAAGTGTCTCGTGCGATTGGAAAAGCTTGTCTGTGTACCACTTCTGCCCTTTGTTTCTGACGCCGTCTGACACGTGCTTCCCTCCGTTAGGGTTTCTAACGTTACCATGACACCGTCAGTGAAAAGTCGAACGGTTATCTAAACAGATCTATAATAAGCCGCCACCGGGCCTTGCTTTCCTCACGCTTTCATCAAGCTCTTGCCTTCAATCCACCAACCTTTAGCCATCTGTTAGTTGATGCGTAGGAAATCCCTTGTCATTAACATGGGTCCCAAGAAGCAATCTGCTGCTAGAAAGAAGCCCAAGATCACCATCACCGGGAAGCCGAAGCACCCGAATCCACCGACGGATGTCTTGGCACGGAAGAAGCCGGACACTGCTGAGGCAGAGCTGGCCTTCCTAGCGCAGCAAGGGTACCTTCGGGCACAAGCACTCGATGGCTGGAGGGTGCCTGTCGATCACCGGGCTCCCGCCCCCAACACCACAGAAATCGTCATGTTCAAGGCCATGGTGGAGCGGGGGTTGGGGTTGCCTGCGTCAGATTTCTTCCGCGGTCTGCTGCATTACTATGGTTTGTCTCTAAACCATATTACTCCAAATGCGGTTTTGCATATCTCCATCTTTGTCCACCTCTGTGAAGCTTTGCTGGGAATCTGTCTCAACTTCACCCTCTTCCGTTACTTCTTCTGGTTGAAGTGCCAACCTAGTGATGCTAGAACCGAAGTAGTCGGAGGGGCTAGTCTTCAGGTTAGGCAGGAAGTAGCCAACCAATACCTGGTGCGCCAGCTGTCGGTGTTTGTTAACCGGCAACTAGTCTTGAGTAATCTCAGGACTATTTGTTCGGTGGGGATCGGTGTTCGTAGGACCCGACGATTACACAGAGACAACGATTTATACTGGTTCAGGCCGCTAAATAGCGTAATACCTTACGTCCAGTGCGGCGTGTGCCTTGCGTATGATTATGATTGAGTATTCGATGGTCTAGGAGCTGTGCCTGGCTCCCCTTATATATCCGTGTAATCCATGGCACAGTCCGAGTCCTAGCCGGTTACAGAGGAAGAGTCCTATTCTATTTACAAGACTTCCCTACACAACTCGGCTAAGTTACAAATCGGAGTCTTAATAAAAGTACACTACGTAACAAGTCTTCGGATCTCCTACGCCGTCCAAGATTAGTCAGAGTAATCATCTTCGGATGATATCTCTGACATTCTGGTCTGTCAGTCGGTTTGACCTGAAAACCAACAAGGGATAAACAGTGTGAGAATACCTTGGAACGTGTCGGGTGTGACCAGACAGTTCCATATATACGGCTTTGAAAGCCAATCACGATGGCACACAGCTATGAAAGCTGTTTGTCGAAACAGGTTTTATAAATGTCATTCGGCAAGTATAAAGATAAATCATAAACATGTTGAATGTCGAGCACATATGTAACAAGATATAAAAGGGCAACTCGTAAATATAAATCTATCCAGATAACACATGCATAGGCCAATCCAGCTGATCTGCCGCACGTCCAACCTTCATAAACCCGTCAGGAATAAACTCAAGCAAAGCTAATCCACCGCATGATACCACTTGCTATAAATCTACACCACTCCTTATAATTGGATTAATCCACCGCATGATACGATCTAACTACAAGAAGCTAAAAGCATATGTATATCTAAACAGATCTATACGTACTCAACACTCATGTAAGCTTAACAAGAATCGGCAAGACAGCCGAACTGGGGTCCATGAAGAAGAAACATACAAGCAAAGCATGACTAAACTAATCTAAAACCTGCGCCTGCCGCACGACACCCAGTTCTATCAAAGCCTAAACATGGTCGGCATGCATGAACTTGCAACATGTGACAATCTAGATTGAAAGTCAATTCGGCTATTATGATCTTATGATTAGCAAAGCACGAGCGAAACTCATGCGACAAAGCCGAACGAGAATCAATCTAGATTGGGCAAAAAGTGTTGTACGAAATAAATAAATAAAGCATTGCAACACATGATAACTTAATGAATCTATTAGATCTGCCAAATCTAATAGAGCCGATAACTATCTTTACTCATGACTCAATCCGCCGCACGATACAAGGCATAAGCAAAAACTTCCCGTCATAAGCTTAAATCCGCCGCACGATACTAAGCTTAACGTACAAGACTACTTGCACCATATCTAAATCCGCCGCATGATACTAGACATGATAACAAGGTTGCTGGTACTTACGGAGGTCGACGGATCAATGATTCCTCTCGAAGAACTCAACGACATGACTAGGGACTCGAAATAGGTGGCGCTGAGGCCGGTTTGTATAGATGTGGTTGTGAACAGTTTTACAATGGTCGAGGGTTTATATTTATACCCTGGACGAAATATGAGTCCTAGACGATTACGACTTTACAAATAATACGAAAAGATATAACTCCATATTATTCGGTGCCTTCCATCACCACGTATCTTCCCGTGCAAGCCAGCTTTAGTCATCATATGCATTACCCGAATGGCATCGTGGCTCCGTGGAATAGCCGACCGCACGGATAAACACCGGAACCCCAAGAGTCAACCAACCGTTGATCGCTTGCCGAATCCTTCTCCTTCTGCGGGTTGGGCCCATCTGCCATACCCTTACTTGTGCGAAAATCTGGTGTTAACACTAAGATGATTAGGTTTGGGAACCCACACTTGCTTGCGAGGTGGAGCCTTGGGAGGTTCATCAAGGATGCCATCCTTGGTGATAGGCTTGGGAGGCTCAGGTGGGGTGATCTTGATAAGCTTAGGGCTCACTCCACTAAACTCACCGATCTTGCCAAAGATACTAGCACCCTTCCCACCTGAAGCAAAGCCTACTCCTGAACAATCAGTTCCCCTCTTGAACTGACTGATCATCATGCCCAACTGCGGCTCACTGCATGACACCCAACTCAGGATGGACCGAAGGTATGTGTTTTCCTCCTCGGTTTGCATCCTGGCATGCCGACAGTTGGCAATCTCAAGCTCCATCCCCATGCATCGCTCACATTGAGCGGACAAGGTGCTAATTGAGCTGACCTTCATGGGTTCAGCAAGCTTGGCGCTAACTTCTGCCAACTCAGTTCGCAAGCTAGGACAAAGCTTGCACGCACTCAACAAAGAAGGCTTAGCCTTTACTTCCTCCAGCTCCTTCTTTAGGGAGGGACACTCTTTGCAATCACCCACCAAGTCTAGCCTACTCTTCAGCTCATCATACACCTCAATCAAAGAGGCATACTTGGTTTGCAGGGTGGCAAAGTTTGTCATATGCATCGTGCACTCCTCACACTCCTCCTCATCTGACACCTTCACCTCAGACTTAGCAAACTCAAGCTCCTTAAGCGCATCATTCATCTTAGCCTTAAACTCATTGCGCTCTCGGATAGCTCGCTTGAGTTGCTTGTCCTGACCGAGAACTATATCGATAAGAGAATCCCGCTCACTGGTAAGACGATCGACAAGAGAGGAGGATGATACCTCGGAAGCGTCGTCGTCGTCATCGTCGGTGCCAACATCCTTGTCCTGGCACTTGTGGTCCTCTTCGTCCAAGGCCATGGTGCAAAGGTTCTTGGAGGATTTTCTAAAGAACCAGAGTCCGTTGAAGCGTTCTTCAGTCTTGTGCTCGGACCCATCGTCGCTTGAGTCGCTGTTAGTGGTCTTCTCGCCATCGCTGAAGGTGGCGAGGAAGGCACGCTTGCTGGCATCGAAGGCCTTCTCCATGTCCTCTTGGCGGTAGCCGCCCTTCTTCTTCTTCTTCCTGGCCTTGTTCTCCAGTTTGCCCTTGTGCCTGGAATTACGGTTCTTGCCGGGGAAGGTCTTGTCGCGCTTGGGGCAGCTCGCGACAAAGTGATCCGTATCCCCACATCCGTAGCAGCCCTCACGTGCGCCACCACGCCGGCGATTCAGGCGGTTGTTGTGAAACCGCGACAACCGGGTGATGATGAGGGCGAGCTCGTCATCGTCCAACGCCTCCACCTGCTCCTCTGTCACTAAAAGCAAAGAAGACAAAGCAAAGAGAGGTGGTGAAGCGTTAGCGGAAAGAGTCGATCCACCCTTGCCTGAGACCAAAGCCATGGAATGTGAAGATGGGTTCTTCAGCTTGGCCAGAGTCAAGTGATCGATCTCAGTGGACTTGAGCTTGCTGAATAGCTCGTCCACGGTGAGGGTGTTGTAAGCAGCAGACTCAATGATGGTCGACACCTTCACCTCCCATACCCTCCGATCTAGGGCGTACAGCAACTTGAGAGCCCTATCATGATCGTCATAGGGTAGGTTGGCCCGATTGGCACGCATCTTGTTCACGATCGTATGGAAACGAGCGAACATAGCATCAATCGTCTCTCCGTCCAACAGAACAATGTTCTCGTACTCGCGCTTGTACATCTCGAAGAGTCTGGTCTTGACCTAAACGGTCCCCTCATGATAGCTCTAAAGCTTCACCCAGATCTCTCGTGCCGTCTCAAGCTCAGAGACACGTTCGAACTCAGGAAGGGAGATACTGGCCAAAAGAGCGTTACGGGCCTTTGAGTTGGCCTCGTGCTGGTCAAACTGGACCTGACCCACACGAGCCGGAAGGACCATGTACTCTGCATTCTCACATATTTCCCAAACAGAAGAACTGATGCTGTTGAGATAAGCACGCATCCGAATCTTCCAATAGGGATAGTTCGTTCCATCGAACCACGGAGCCTTGCCGTTCCCTCGTTCCATGTCGCCCTTAGGATTCGAAACCGGCTCCGATACCAATTGAAGGACCGAATAAGCGACCAGAGGGGGTGAATGGGAGCTTAAAATTTTCCTTTCGAAAACTTTTTGCCACTATCCCAAGAGTCACCCCAAGAGCAAGCCTAGAGCTCGGATAATGTCCACGACCCCAAATGTAGGGTGGATGCTTCCAAGAAGCACAGCGGGACACTACACGAGTCTAGAAACCCAACGCAAAAGCCGGAAATCAAAACCGACAACAGACGAACGAACAGCGAACGAAACAGTGCGAAACTGGTCGCATCGGACGCAGGCCTACGTCCGATGCCACAGCACCGGACGCGTCCGATGCGAACAGGTCCTCTCTGGAACTTTACTGTATGCCCATCAGACGCTGCAACAGTACCCAGTCAGCGTCCGATGCTCAGGCTCCCGCGCGTCCGATGACCAACGGACGCGTCCGATGCCCTGCATTCGATGCCCACTCAAAAGCACCAGAACTAACATGTGTCACCGGACCGTCCGATGCTATGAACTGCTGCGTCCGATGCTCCCATGACCAGCGTCCGATGCCCCCGAAAATAGCATAGTTCTTCGGTGATTCAACCCGATCTCCTCCGAATCAATAGCTCTAGGGCTAGGATTCGATCTGAGAGGTCACAAGGATGTTAGTGAGCTACTCCTAAGAGATCATGGCTCGAACCTAACTCCAAATCGAGGAATCAAAAGATTTTGGGGTAAAGGAGCAAGAACATGATCCAAAACAGAAATCGCTCGATCTCCTAGACCGTGAGGTTAGAGGTGAATTCCTTCGGTGGAAAGAAGTGCCTCACGATCTAGAACAACTTGGTTCAAACGGATTTGCAAAAGACGCACTAAGCAAAGAGATCGATCGATGGGAAAACTGTGGAGAAAAGCAATTCGTGAAGAACACAGTCAAAACGCAAATCACAACCATGAATTTGCAACCGTGTGGCTACCACACACTACAAACATGAGATTATGGTCTCACTTCCTGAACTTCCCAAAACACAGAGACATGATTGAGTCTTCCCTGTGGATCACTAGCAGCTAGGTATGATTAGAACCTAAGCGGGGGCTAGAGAGAGAGTGCTTAGGAACAAATGACTGCCAGGATGCAGGAAGAGGAGGGGTGCCTCGCTTATTTATAGCCTAATACAATAATCCCCTTTCTACCCCTAGATACAAGAGCGAAGCGGCCAACCCTATGGGTATCTCGGTCCAACTCTACTGGTTGATGATCCGACGGCCACGCGCCTTCCTCATCCTTAGCTTCGCCTTGACGCAAGCCTCAGGATGCCGCCACGTGCCGCCCTGTTGACCACCGCGCCTTCCTCGCGGATGGCTGTGCCGCCACGCTAGCATCTCCATGCCGCCACGCATTGACCGTCCTTTTTGCGGACCTCCGCCCGGTTTTGAGGCCGAAACCGGGAAACCTGGGCCTTCCCCAGTTTTGAGGCTGAAACCGGGAAACCTGTCCTCCGGCTGAGTTTTGTGGCCCAAACTCAGAAACCCGCGTGCCCAGGTTTTGAGGCCCAAACCTGGAAACAGTCCATGCCGAGTTTTGAGGCCCAAACTCGGAAACCCGCCACCCCGAGTTTTGAGGCCCAAACTCGGAAACCGTCGAGGGTAGCTTTTTGAGGCTCAGCTACCGAACCCGTGCCGTAGGCGGGATGTGGTTCGCACACCCCGAGTTCTAGCACCGATGTCGGAGCATGTCCAGCCCCACGCCGGGCACAGTGCATTTGCCTTCCTTCTCGGCCTCCCGCCAAGTGTCACAACGCCATCACCTTCCTCCCGACTCGGCCAATGCACCGCACATCCCTATGTACTCTTGCTTGTCAACGCCACGTGCCAGTTACCACAGCTGGTCCTTAGGTCTCCCGGTCCGTCGGTCCAAGCTCCACGTCCGCCCTTCACCGCTCCCGGTCTGTCGGCACAGCACGTTCCCACTTGACCTTCACCTCACCTTCGACCACTGCCCGAGCTCCGCACCTGCACATCAACACAGCCAAGAGACATGTTGCCCATTGATCGATCACTCATCACTCAGGAAGGGAACCACAAGGGCACATATTAACCTTGTGTTCTCACTATGGTTTGTAATAACCGTCGAACTCCGATGTATTTTGAACTATGTGCGAATTGAATGTACCTTGTGGACATGTACGCTAATCTATTATGATCTTGGCTAAAGTTGAATGATTTGAAATCCTTCGAGATTTCCAGACTACCGGGTTTGTACGAGCTTAAGTACCTGCCAATCTCTGTGAAAGCGGGGGTTCGGTGCTTAATCTGGTATAAATTGGTCGGTTCTGTCACAGCTGGCATCGGAGCATGGTTAGCGTTATTGTTCATAAGTATATTTGAAAAACCGTATTTTCAAATCGGAATTTTATTTGCCAAAACTTATAGCTATAATAGGATCTAAAAAATCTTATTGATAAAGATTAAGGTGTGCCATTGGTCAAGTCCTTATGCCCAATAGGAGCTTAGGTGGCTATTAAAGTACTAACTTGGAGGGGTTATGCATCATATTTTTATTTCTGTTATACTGTCGTCCATGCGGCAATGAGGAATTGTATGGATGCTATTCTTCAGGATAGCAATGTATGGATCAGTTTGCCTCTACGCCAAGGTAATCAGGGAGTTGGGAGTGCATGACCAAACAATCGTTGGTCTAGGGGAGAGCTAGTTTGGTACTGGAGCCTGTACCCGTATTTACACGAGTACAAGCGAGAGTATTTAATTGTGGGTAGATGCAAGGAATGGGTAGTGTAAAGTAAGTGAGAGCATGGTCGGACAACCGCCGATCTAGGGGCAAGTATATGTGAAGGTACTTAATTGTGGGAGTAATATTATTCTAATGGGTGCATATACTGCTTACGTGTATACTGGGTGTACACCTAAGTTAGTATTAGATTTAATTTCAGCAATGCATGATATTCATACTGTGGGCAGGGCTGAAATGATTTTCTGCAGGTACACTAACTTGCGAACGTATAGTACGTCTAGTTAACGCTATGAGTGAACGTGTATGCCACCGTCTATCCGTTAGATTGTTAGACAGTGAGGACGTATGTTACATGCATGCATCATGATCATATAACCTTGCATTAATCATATTTCCTTCCTTATGTTATCCGTCCCGTTTTCTTAATAAAAGTTGTTCTCAAACTAATGAAAAATATGTGTGGATAAAGTTCTTACAGATGGCATGTACCAAGCGCAACGCTCGTAAGTCAACCGGAGGCAAAAGTCCTAGTTACATGCTGGGACCGTGGACTGCTGAGGGGTCGGAGGACTTCTTAGATGAGTTCGGCATGCCTACCATCCTTTGGAGGGTATTGCACTTGGTGGGATACCAGGAGGGTCAGGAGCCACAGTATGACTGGCACCGCGTGCAGGTTTCTGAGGATCGCCATATGTACACGGTGGAGGTTGACGTGCCTAGTCGTGATGAGCAGGATCACGTCTGGTGCCGCCGGGTGTTCTCATTGCAGGGGAGGACCCCCTGGGATGTTGCTAACAGAGTTGCTTACACCGTTCTCCGGGACATCATGGAGGACCATCCGGAGGTGGTTGCCTAGGATACAGTCAGTATCTTCCCGACAGCAGATCCGTATCAGTCTGTGTGGCGTCAGCCAGGAGCCACCGTTCTTAAGGCCAGTTCGCTTGAGAGGGAGTGTTAACACTAGATTTTTGTGCGGATACATGGGTGTATGCCGAGTCTCTGTGTGATGAGTGATTGTCAACGGAGATGATGCGCATGTTCTTTGGCTTGTGTTGTGCAGGTGTCGAGCACGGAGACAGTGATCGATGGCGGGTGAAGGTCAAGTTGCGACGTGCCATGCCGACGGACCGGGCGCGATGAAGGATGGGCGTGCCGTGCGGCGGACGTGCCATGCCGATGTATCGGACGGTGAAGGGCGGACGTGGACTTGGACTGATGGACTGGAGGCCGGAGGATCAGCTGTGGTGGCTGGCAGCCTGCGACAGCGACAAGCGGAGAAGTGCGATCATGTCGGTGGAAGGGGTGCACAGGCGGTGCATCCCCTCTACGACGTCGGTTTGTTGGTAGAGCCAGGGAAAAACCAACGGGTGGACGGTTTCCAGGTTTGGGCCTCAAAACCTGGGTGCTGGGTTTCCAGGTTGAGCCACAAAACCTGGGCGTGACGGTTTCCAGGTTGAGCCTCAAAACCTGGGCGTGGGCCGGTTTCCGAGTTTGGGCCTCAAAACTCGGGCGCTGCGGGTTTCCGAGTTTGGGCCACAAAACTCGGGCTGGAGGCTGGTTTCCCGGTTTGGGCCTCAAAACCGGGGGCTGATGGAAAAGGCTGGTTTCCCGGTTTGGGCCACAAAACCGGGGGAGCAGAGTGGTGGCGGCACGTGGCGGCGATCTGAAGGTTGCGTGGAGGCAACGCGGAAGACCGTGCGGGCGTGGCCGTCGGATCTACCTACCACCAGCGGGTGGACTAGAATAGCCTTAGGGTTAGGCTGGTCCGCTCTGTAAATACAGTAGTGAGGGGTAGAGTAGGAAATAGACTTAGTCTAGGTTAGTATAAGTAGTCCAGGGGAGACACCCTCCTCCCCATCTCAGTTAGCGCAGTCTTTTGCTTCCTAGCACCTAGGGTTTCCACTCTCCCATCCCCTGCTTTAGCTAGTTGAGATCCGCAGAGAGACTCCACTCTGCGTACTGTTGATTCGAGGAAGTGAGGCCGTATCCTCACCTTGGATCCCATCTCTTGGTGTCAATTCGCGTTTTGATTTCATGTTCATCATGTTCTTCGCGGATTGCTTTGTGCCTTGAGTTTTCCCGTCGCTTGATCTTTGTGCTCGGTTCATCTTTTACGATTCCGTTTGAACTGAGTTGCTCTAGATCGTGAGGCACTTCTTTCCACCGAAAGAAATCATCTCTAACCTCACGGTCTAGGAGATCGATCAAGTTTTAGTTTCGGGTCTCTTTTTCTTCTTTCCCCCGAATTCCTTCGATTCACCGATTTGGAGTTAGGTTCGAGCCATGATCTCTTAGAGATAGCTCACTAACCTTCTTGTGACTCCTCAGATCGAATCCCAAGCCTAGAGCACTTGACTCGGAGGAGATCGGGTTGAATCGCCGGAGTTTCAGTGCAGTCGCGGGGTGACCGGACGCTCTGTCGGGCTGACCGGACGCACGCTTTCAGAGTCCGGTCGTTGAGCACGGCGCCAAGCTTTTCTGCGTACTGACCGGACGCTCTCGACCGGACGCTCTGTTTGCATTTCGACCGGACGCTACGCTTGCACTGTTCCTGGCTTTGTCGGTTTCGACCGGACGCACTGTACACGACCGGACGCTCCGTACTCGTGAGTCCGGTCGCGAACAGTAAGGTTCCAGAGCCGATTTTGGACGACCGGACGCGTCCGGTCCCTGCTGACCGGACACTGGCCAGAGTCCGGTCGATCCAGTTTCGCGCGTTTTCGTTCGCGGCTCGTTCGTTCTTGATCGGATTTGAGTTCCGTCTTTTGCGTTGGCTTTCTAGGGTTGTCTAGTGTCCCGCTGTGCTTCTAGGAGGCATCCACCCTACATCTAGGGTCGTGGACATTAGCAAGCTCTAGGGTTCGCTCTTGGGGTTGATTTTGGGACAGTGGCATCTAGTTTCCGTAAGGAAATTTTGAAGCTCCCATTCACCCCCCCTCTGGTCGCTTTCGGGTAGCTTCTCGGTCCTTCATTTTGCACGCGTAAAGATATGACAGATGGGCCCAGCCAGCAGAGGGAAAAGGATTCGGCAAGCAATCGGGCGGCTATTTGGCCCTCAGGATTTTGGTGATTATCTGTATGGTCGGCTATTTCACAAAACAGCGGCTCCATTTGGGAAACACATGTTGTGAATAAAGCCGGCTTGCGCAAGAAGCTACGTGACGATGGAAGACACCGAGAGGATTAGGAATAGAATTTGTATTTTTCCATATTTTTATTGTGTAAATCGTAATCGTCTAGGATTCATATTTCGTCCAGGGTATAAATATAAACCCTCGACCATTGTAAAACTGTTCACAACCATATCAATACAAACCGGCCCCGTGCCACCTTCGAGTCCTTAGTCGTGTCGTTGAGTTCTTCGAGAGGAATCATCGATCCGTCGACCTCCATAAGCACCGACAACCTTGCTATCATGTCTAGTATCATGCGGTGGATTTAGATATGATGCAAGTAGTCTCGTATGTTAAGCTTAGTATCGTGCGGCGGATTTAAGCTTATGATGGGAAGTTTTTGCTTATGCCTTGTATCGTGCGGCGGATTAAGTGATGAGTAAAAATAGTTATCGGCTGTATTAGATTTGGCAGATCTAATAGATTCATTAAGTTATCATGTGTTATATGTCTTATTTATTTAATTCTTGTAACACTCTTTTGCCCAATCTAGATTGATCTTTGTTCGGCCTTGTTGCACGAGCTTGCTTGTGCTTTGCTAATCGTAAGATCATAATGGCCGAATTAACTTTCAATCTAGATTGTTACATGTTGTGGGTTCATGCATGTCGACCATGGTTAGGCTTTGATAGAACTGGGTATCGTGCGGCAGATGCAGGTTTTAGATTAGTTTAATCATGCTTGTTTGTATGTTCCTTCTTCATGGACCCCAGTTTGGCTAGTTGGCCGATTCTGGTTAAGCTTACACGAGTAATGAGTATATATAGATCTGTTCAGATATATGCATGCTTTTAGCTTCTTATAATTAGATCGTATCATGCGGTGGATTAATCTAATTATAAGTAGTGGTGTAGACTTATAGCAAGTGGTATCATGCGGTGGATTAGCTTTGCTTGAGTTTATGCCCGACGGGTTTATGAAGACTAGATGTGCGGCAGACTAGTTGGATTAGCCTATGCGTGTGTTATCTGAATAGATTTATATTTACAAGTTACCTTTTTATCCTTTTGTTACATATGTGTTCGGCATTCAACATGTTTATATGCTTTCTCTTTATACTTGTCGAATGACTGTTTTGACAGATAGCTTCTATAGCTATGTGCCGTCGTGATTGGCTTTCAATGCCGTACATATGGAACTGTCTGGTCTCACCCAGCATGTTCCAAAGGTATTCTCACACTTTTTATCCCTTGTTGGTTTTCAGGTCAAACCGACTGGCACGTCTCCGGATTCAGCACACTCCGGGCACCCGATTGAAGCTAGCCTCGTTCGGCTTGCTGTGTGCCTGGCGCGAGGCATCACGTTTTGCGCCAACACACTTTTTGGCACGCTTGATGGGACAAACTTTCTACTTCAAGATGCCTGAGATCAACGATGATCAGGTTCTGGATGTGACCATGGATGAATTGTCACCAGAATTAAAGAGCTTAGTACAAGAGACATGTGATGAACTTCAGCGCAAGTGCCTGATGACTTTTTCAAAGAACAAGAGCGGCAAGGTCATCCAGAAGCAACCGTTCCCAAAGATTCTTCCTCACCACTAACCTGATATCCCTAATGAAGAGGAAGCTATTCGGAAGATGACCAAAATAATGCATAAGGTTGTATCAGAAGTTGTGACCAATCATCAGTCGGCTTTCTTGAACACTTTTTGTGCTATCATGGTTAGCATTTTCGGTCCAACGATGGATAAACGCTTTGAAGAAGCCTATGGTCCAATGCAGGGACCACTGTTGTTTCAAATTCCCCAGCGTCCGAGGATTGCCGAAGACGATGGAGCTGGCACGAGCACAGGTGGAATGGTACCTCATCAGGCACAACGACCCCCCCAAACATATGGCCAGTTCGCATTCGGCACAACAGGGAACATTCCGTAGTCTGCTTCCAAAGTCTCTCCTGCAGCAAACAGGATACAAAAGAATATGTTTGGAGATGGATATCAGGAGCTTGTCGATTACGGTGCGATCAATACTCTTCCAAATCCAGGCTATAGAAGTTCAGTAGGACTACATCTTGGGGGGCAAGCACAAGCAGCTCCTGATTCAAGTGTTGACCTCATCATGCATAGGATGGCTGATATGATGCAGAATCAATTCGGCCTGAAACCGAAGAATCAGACATATGCTTACAAGTCCCCTTACCCAGAGTGGTACAATCGGGTAGCACTTCCTCCAAGAGTAAAGCCTCCTACTGATTTCACCAAGTTTTCGGGTCAGGATGACACCAGCACTGTAGAGCACATCAGCCGATACTTGATGCAACTTGGGGAGGCATCTACAGATGAAGCTTGGAGGATTCGATACTTCCCGCTGTCGTTGACAGGACCAGCCTTCTCCTGGTTCGCTTCTCTACCAGCAAATTCTATCAATACATGGGCAGAGCTGGAGCAGAAGTTCCATTCATATTTCTTTATGGGTACCAGTGAGAAGAAGTTGGTTGATCTCATGAGCTTGAGGATGAAACCTGGCGAGACGCCGCAAGAATATCTACGTAGATTCAGAGAGACCAAGAACCTTTGCTATTCTCTAAATTTGTCGGATGACCAATTACCGGGGATAGCCATAGCTGGCATGTTGCTGAGTATCAAAGAGAAACTATTCAGCATGGAATTCGATGACCTCAGGCAGTTATCACAAAGGTTGGCAACGATGAGTAGTCAAGCCTAGGGATTCAAGAGGAATAATCAATTACAGAAAGCTGACATGGCTGCCGAGATGTATCAGGCTTTCTTAGAAGAAGCAGCTGAATATGATGATGAAGATGAAGTAGCTGCAGCCGAGATAATCTAGGCTAAGGAGCCGACTCAAGTCAACAAGCGTTGGCTGAGGCAATAAAAAGGTACTTATGACTTTGATGTTTCCAAGTCCAATAAATTATTTGAGTACTTGTTGAAGGAAGGACGCATCAAGTTGCCGGAAGGTCATCCTATGTTACACCCTGAAGGAGTCAAGGATAAGAAGTATTGTGGTTTCCATAATACTAAGTCTCACTCTATAAATGACTACCGAGTATTCAGAGTGCAGATCCAGAAAGTTATCCAGGATGGGCATCTGAGGTTTGATGGAAAGATGAAAGTTGATGGTAACCCTTTTGGACAAAATACTGTGTCTTTCTTGGTTAACATGGTCAATACAGCTGATCCCAGGGGTAAGAGCAAAATGAAAGTGTTAACCTCTGATAGAGCAAGGGAAGCTGGTGCCGTTGACCCTGATCGGCAGATTACAAACAAAGAGCTTCAGCAAAGGGTTCGGTTCCAAAATAGCCGAACTGAGACGGGTGAAACTTCTAGACCCAGGGTCACGACGCGTATTCTGTTGAATAAATGGCGTCAGGAGCAGGAACGGTACCAGAAGCAGAGATTTTATGAAGAACAGAAGTTCCTAGAAAAATAGAGAAGGTACGAAGAAGAGATGTACCGAGAACAATGAGAAGATATGAGGGAGCAGGAATAGTCTCATTGGGAATGCTCGTTCTTCCAGTATTTTTGGAACGAAGGCTTGAAACTGCCTGTTAAGAACAACTGCCCTGAATGCAGTAATCAGTACTCCGAGTATAGGCAGTCTCGAGTCAACCGCCGTTCTGTCCATGAAAGGCTTGGGGCACGAGTTCCTGAGGACGATCGGCGCTTAAAAATAAATAATTTCGAGAATCAGCAGGGGAAAGGATTTGCCGATCAAAATTGGGCTCGCACTGGAGAGGAAGAATACCGCGAGTATATCTGGCAGAGAGGACAGTGGTGTTCACCAGGATTAAGAAGAAGCCAGAAAAGGAGTGTGCAGCGCTTGAGGAACAGAGAGTTAGAGCAAGCGGGCACCAAGACGAAACGAGTTTGGCGTCCTAAAGAGAAGCTGGATGGAGGTGATCGTTCGGCTGACACGTGCATGGCGTTCTTTCTCCCATCAAAGTTTATTGTGACAGAACCGACCAATTTATAAGAGCACAAGTTAGAAAACCTCCGCCGAAGCAGCTGAATTAGCACACTTGAGCCCATATAAACCCGGTAGTCCAGAAATCCCGAAGGATTTCAAACATTTCCAACATCTCAACCAAGATCGCATGGTCAAGCAAATACAAATCATGTCCACGGAGCTTTGCAGCGGAAATAATATTACAATAGAGTTCACAAATAATAATACAAGTTGAGTTCCACTTAATTTAGAAGAACAACATAGCTTTGAAAAGAATATCATAACATAAGTCGAAATACTTTGCTAGCTTGAGTGACATCCTCCAACAATAGCACAAGAGCAGAAGTATGGAACTGCCGAGCCCACCGGCACTGGCCATCACCTTTCGGCAGGCCTAACCTTCACCTGCAACAAGGTGGGATAAAACCCTGAGTACTCGAATGTACTCAGCTAGACTTACCCGTCATAAACCAGAAATAAAGTGACACCAAGGAGTATGCAAGGCTGTATTTGGGTTGGCCATACTTACCTTTTTGCATAAAATCATTTTCATTATTAAATAATCATCATTAGAGTATTAGCAGTGCGGATACATGGGTGTATGCCGAGTCTCTGAGTGATGAGTGATTGTCAACGGGTTTGATCGCAGGATCTTTGGCTTGTGTTGTGCAGGTGTCGAGCACGGAGACAGTGATCAAGGGCAAGGTGAAGGTCAAGTAGAGACGTGCCGTGTCGATGGACCGGGAGCGGTGAAGGGCGGACGTGAGGCTTGGACTGAGGGACCGGTGGCTTGAGGATCAGCTGTGGTGGCTGACAGCCTGGGACAGCGACGAGCGGAGACTTGCGGGGCACGGTGTTGCTCGGGTCGTGGACCTGGGGACACGTGTCGGTGGATGGGGTGCACGAGTGGTGCATCCCCTCTACAGCTCCGGTTTGGTGGTTCAGCCAAAGAAAAACCACCGGGTGGACGGTTTCCGAGTTTGGGCCACAAAACTCGGGTGAACGGTTTCCAGGTTTGGGCCACAAAACCTGGGCGTGCGGCGGGTTTCCGAGTTTGGGCCACAAAACTTGGGCTGAGGACGGTTTCCAGGTTTGGGCCTCAAAACCTGGGCGCTGGTGGGTTTCCTGGTTTCGGCCACAAAACTAGGGGATGGCGTGAAGGCTGGTTTCCCGGTTTCGGCCACAAAACCGAGGGTGCAGCGTCCGAGAAAAGGACGGGCAGAGCGGTGGCGGCACGTGGTGACAATCGGGAGGTTGCGTCGAGGCAACGCTTCGAGTTGTGCGGGCGTGGCCGTCGGATCACCACCTACTTCGAGTTGGTCCAGAATAACCCTAGGGTTTAGCTGGTTCGCTCTGTAATTAGTTATGGGTAGAGTGGGAATTAGGATTAGTTAGAATTAGGATAAGTAGGGGGAGACAACCTCCTCCCCATTCATCTCAGTCATTTGCTCTTTGCACTTAGGATTTCCTGCTCTCCCAATCCCCTGCTGTAGCTAGCTGAGATCCGCAGAGAACCATACCTCTGTGTACTTGAGATTTTGAGGAAGTGAGGCCGTAACCTCACTGTTGTAGCGTGTGGTAGCCACACGGTTGTAGATCGATGTGTTGATTCGCGTTTTGGTTCGTGTTCTTCGCGTTCTTGTTTCTTCACATTTTTCCCATCGCTCGATCTCCCTCTCTAGTGCATCCTTGCGAAATCCATTTGAATCATCTTGTTCTTTGCATTGAGGAGGTCATCTTGACCGAAGGAATTCATCTAACTCCTCATGAACAAGTAGATCGGGTTGATTTCGTTTTCGTGGTGCTTTTTCGGTTCATACACCTTCCCCTTCGATTTCCCGTTGATTGAGTTGATTTGAGCGGATGATTTCTTGGGGATAGTCTCCTAACTACCCCGTGATCATCTTCTCCAAGTTTAGGAATGTGGGATTTTGATTTAGATCGATTTGAGAGAGATTTGGGTGAAGGGCGATCAAAATCGCCTTCACTGGACAGTCGCGGACAGTCCGCGGTTTACACCGGCGGACAGTCCGGGCGTCGGGGTCCAGCTGGGTCAGTGGCTGTGTTCTTCGACAGACTTGATTTTTTGTGACCGGCGGACAGTCCACAGTTCAGAGTCGCGGACAGTCCGGGACCTGTCCAGCAGACTTCAGCAAGTTTGTTGTTTGGCGAGTTTTGCTGGCGGACAGTCCGGGCTTCCCTCGCGGACAGTCCGCAGTAGCCGCGGACAGTCCAGGACCATACTAGCGGACTATCCGGGACCCTGCTGAAGGCTGATTTTTAGTGCAATTGTCGTCCCGCCTTTTTGGCTTGGTTTTCGGACTTCTCGTTTGGCCCTAGAGTTAACCAAGAAAAATTTCTAAGTATCTTTGCTACTTGTTAGCATTGGTATTTAGGGATTTGTCGACGTAGCCTCCAATCTACGTTTGGGACTCGGTTTTCAAAGGGTGAACTTGAGCCGGAGCTTTTGGTCTTTGGTTTGCTTGAGCTTTGTGGTGCTCCGCTGTGATCTTAGGGATCATCCACCCTCTTCCAAGGGTCATGAGCATCACGGTTTCGGTCATTGCTTCTTGGGGATTGATTTTGGGACTTTTGGCCTAAAGTTTCAGGAGAAATTTTATTGGCTCCCATTCACCCCCCTCTGGTCGCCTTGCTATTGCATTCTCGGTCCTTTAATTGGTATCGGAGCAGGTTAAGGATCTTACACCCTAGCCAATTCCAGATCCACCGAAGGCGACATGGATCGTGGCATGGGCAAACCGCCGTTCTTTGATGGAACGAACTATACGTATTGGAAGATACGCATGTCGGCCTAACTCCAAAGCATGGGCTCTTCTGTTTGGGAGATTTGCAACAAGGCCGATTACGTTGTTCTGGCTGCTCGTGTCTCTCAGCTTCAGATCGATGAGCACGAGGCCAATAACCGAGCGCGTAACGACTTGTTCTCCTGTTTAAGCATGTTGGAGTTTGATCGCGTTTCTCAACTCCCCACGGCTCGTGAGATTTGGGACACCATCATGCGCTTCCATGAGGGCACCACTCAAGTCAAATCCCGTCTCTACAAGTCACACAAGCGGGAGTATGAGAACTTTCGACATATGCCTGGCAAGAGCATAGAGAGTTTATTCGCTCACTTTCAGGTGATTGTCAACAAGATGCGAGCTAATAAGGAGTTGTTGCCTTTCGACGATCATGAGAGAGCTTTGAAGCTTTTGCATACTCCTGATCGGTCGGTGTGGGACTCAAAGGTCCAGGCGATCATCAAATCGTCTAACTATGAGACCCTCACTTGCGACGAGCTCTTTAGTAAGCTCAAGTCTAGTGAGATTGACGTCATGTCGATGGCTTCTTATGAGAATCCTTCTGTCCCGACTATGGCTTTGGTTTCTGGCTCTTCTGCTAACCCCTTTGGTGGCTTTGCACTCTCTTCACTCTTTTCTGTCACAGAGGACCAGCTGGAGTCTTTGGCGGATGATGAGTTGGCTTTGCTTGCCAATCGGTTCTCACGGTTCCACAACAACCGCAGGAACCGTCGTCGCGGAGGAGGACGCTCGGGTTATTTCGAGTGCAGCGACCCCGACCACTTCATCGCTGTGGCAGAACCTCTTGAATTAAGTGGCCCACATGCACCCATCATTGTCCTAAAGACCTTTGATCGGCGTGCACGAGTTCCAATTATCCCAAAAGGTCTGTCGAGTGTCCTCTGGAAACCCGAATCATCCACGTTATATTCTTTCCAGGAAAATCCCTTATCGAGTATCACAGTATTACAACAGTTTTATAGATAAGATAAATCAGAGTAAAAGCGGAAAGATTAATATACATAGATTAAAACTTAGGTTTAAAGTTTACATCACCAAAATACTTATTACATAACTTGTTCGGAACTTTATATTACAGACATCACACAAAAGTTGTTACTTGCCCAAGGTCACACATCAGAATCGTTATCACTCTCTTCTACCAGAGTGAAGTAGCATTGTCCATTAAAAGGTGGATCCATGTACTCACCTGCAACAAGGGTTAACAAACCCTGAGTACAAAAGTACTCAACAAGACTTAACCGATAAGAAAAGAGGAGAAGACTCAGGAATGAGAGGCTTAGGAAAACAAGATAAGGCTTGAGCAAAATCAAGTATTTTGCACAAAAAGCATTTTTGTAAATCTGGTTTTATTTTGGAAAGATTCCAGTATTTCTCAATTCTTCAACGTTCATGATTCATTTTACCTTTCAAAACATACCTAGTTGAGAACCACTCTCCGTTGACAGTCAGTGACCAAGTCTCCATAACCGAGGAGCTACGTTAATCCGGATAAAGAATACTCAGCTGAGGATCCCTATTCACACGGCATATGTAGCACCCAAGCTTGCATAGGCCAACCCGTCTACCACGATTCCTCCTGGATTGGGCCCGGTCCTACGCCACCCGGAAGTACAGTACACCACTCCTATCCAGGTACGACGACCACGTGGGTACATGCTACTTCCGCCATCTCTCCACTCCCAGTGCGCGGTTGTCGGTCCCAATAAAGGATTCCTCGGAGCCAGAGCTTTCCGAAGTATGTGAATAGTTACAAGTCTTAGCCAGCAGGCTCCCACACGGATGGTCCCTAATTTTTCCGCCAGGAACCGTACCTTGGTTATATCTCACCCAAGCGTAACAGTCCTGTCAGTTTTTCAATCCTGTCCCGGTCGGTGTCAACTGTTGAGTCCCGGACTACAACATGACGGCACCGTACGCTAGGACAACCTCTTCTCGACAATGACCACATGCTAGCCAGGCAAGCAGTCATCGAACGGGAAGTATAACCAAATCCCTTGATATGATTCATCTCAGTGATCACACTTTTGAAATTGGTATTTTTATTGCAAATCTATTGTATAGCATCACTAAGCATTTTGCAAATAGTTTTTTTAAAACAGGGCAGGTGGATCTTCTGGTGGAGGTAAAAAGTGCAAGAAGTAGGTCATCACACAACTCCTATAACCTAATGCAGTAGTTTAACTCAAAAAAATTTTAATAAAACCTTTATAAAAACAAGGAAAGGTTAAATGCACCGGGGCTTGCCTTGAGGATCGGTGAAGTCCGAAGATTCTGAAAAACAAGAAAGGTCTGTACCCTCAGGAGAAATCCACTAAGAGTTAGGGCCTTCCGAAGCGGGATCTACACGTAGAAGTGCATATGCATGAATAAAGAGATGCTTATGATATGATCATGGTAAAGATGGAAATTTTCTTAACTATAACCTTTATAGAGTACAACTTTCCATCACGGTAAAGTTGCAAACCAACAAAACCACTTCAGCTATTAAAAACACTAAACAAGTTTTATTATTTTCTGATAAAGCAACTTACAAGCAACAAAAAGGTATTTGTATAAAGGAAACCCATAACCAGGGAGCAAATCTTGCTAGTTTCCCATTGGTTGTCAAACAATTCCAAAAGTCACACAAATCTACAGGGATCAACTATTTCTATTTATTTTATTAATCATTTTAACTAGCCTTTTATTTATATACCAAGCATACTTTGTCAAACAGAGATGAAATTAAACATGAAGGTGTATAGCAGTGATATAAACTCCCATGTTAAATTTCATGATTTTTGGAGAAACACAGAAAATTACATAAATCACCAAAGTTGCATTTATTAATTAAAGCACAGATTTTATTGGCATAGCAAAAATGCTCCAAACACAAGTTTCATAATTTTTATATTAGCACAGACATGCTATCATCTATCATGTCAAAATTCATAATTAACAGAGCTATAGATTAATTATAGTAAAAAAAAACAAAACTGATTACTGTTCAAAAAGACAGAAAAAGAAAAACTTAAACCAACCCAAACGGGGCTTTCGGCCCAGCCCAACTCAACTCAGCGTGGCGCGAGCGCACGGCGGTGGGTGAGGGTTCGTTCGCTCGAGGCCCGGCTCGAACGAGACAGCGCCCGAGGGTCCGCTCGAGGCCTAGCTCGAGGCTCGGGCAATACGCTGCGCACGTGCCCGCTCGAGGCTTAGCTCGAGGCTCGGGCGAGACGGAAAACGCTCGTCCGTCCGAGGCCTAGCTCGAGCGGGTCGGTGAACGCGTTCGCCCGAGGCTTGGCTCGAGCGAAGCGGAGGAGGCGCCTGCTCGAGGCAAGCTCGAGACGGTGAGCACGTGTTCATATGTCCGCTCGAGACCTGGCTCGAGCGAGACGGTGTGCCCTGACAGCTTTGTAGAAAAGCCCTTCGGCTTCTACGAAACTAACCCACAGTCCACAGCGCTATTCACAAGAGTCTACGACTTTTCAACTAACACCCTGCAAAAACCTGTCTTCACAAACACCAGGTCCTCGACCAAGGCCGATGCGCACGGCGACGCACCGAGCGGCGGCGTGACTTACGCCGGCCAACTCCGGCCACTAGAGACTCAACGGACGCAAGCATTAGCACCGGCAAGCCAACCGCAACCGATTGAGCCCCTAACCCTAAACTCTACTGCTCCGGCGAGGTCTGGCCACGCACGGCGGCGGATTGGATCTCGGCACGGCCGTTCCGGCGAACCTAGGCTGGTAGCAAGCGAACGGAGAAGCTAGGAAGGTGTAGAAGCTCACCCTGGTGCTGATGGTGAAGTCAGTTTGAGCGGAGGTTGCTCGGTGAGTAGGCGTCCACGGAGCAGTGGCCCTCGGCGGTGAACTCCGGCGAAGACGACGCTGTTCCGGTAAAACCTGAGCACCAGACAGGGAACCATCGAGCTGATGAGTTCTCTGAGATCAAGACGAAACACAAACACGAGAAAGAGAGAGTGGAGAAGTGCTCGGTTGAGCTGACCACGGTGAGATCGAGCTCGGCGGCGTTTTCTGCTCGGCGGGAAGAAAACCGGCGAGTATGAGCTCTCTGGTGCAGTAGAGGTGGAGAGGATAGGTCTGGGAGATGCGCAAAGAAGTGAAGTACTTAAAGGCGCGGTGAAACTGGATGGGAAAGACTGGAGACGGTGAATCTGGAGGTTTGACCGGATTGTTCCCGTCGGCGCCTTGGTGGCAAACATGGCGACGGCGAGCTCAGAGGTGACGCCACGACGCGAGGGAGAGTGCCAGCAGCAGCTTAACTTGGCCACGAACTCGGTCGCGCGTTCCTTCGGGAGAAGTCGCCGTCCACGCGCGAGAGCAGGCGATCAAAAGATCGGCCTTGCTGCCGCCATGAACAGGAGCAAGAACTTATCCCCCCCCCTTTCCCAAAACTACCCTTACCAAAATCTAAATTATACCTCAAAGATGACTTGAATCATGACTCAAATACACCTTTGAGACATAAAACCAAAGTTTGGTCCAAAACTTCACTATTATAAAAGAAATTACCATAATACCCCATATACACATAAAAGCACTAATTACCAAATAAGAAAGCATAAACTAAGGTTTAACTTAAGCACTCTTTTATCAACTAAGCACAAGCACCAAATAATAAACTTGTTTTAGTGAATGAATATCCAGGTTATCACTCAAATGAAATGCTGATGCACATGATGACATGACAAGTTTTAGTTTGCTTAACACCAGAGTGTTACAGCTCTTTCCCCCTTAAAGAAATCTCGTCCCGAGATTTAACCTGTAGGCTAAGTAAAGGAAAAGGAAATGTGTCAGGCACTTCCATTACTAACCTTTACATAAAGCAGGGAAAGATTCCCATAAGACAGATTACAAGGATTACACAGAAGAGAGAAACTCCGGAAAACTTTCTAAGAGAAACTCTTCCGACTCCCACGTGGCTTCTTCCTCCGTATGTTGATTCCATTGAACCTTGTAGAACTTGACAGTTCTTTTTCGTGTAACCCGATCTTTCTGGTCAAGAATCTTGATAGGATACTCTGAATATGTCAGATTAGGCTCTAATTCAATCTCTTCAACATGAATGACATGATTAGGCACTTGAAGACATTTCTTTAATTGAGAGACATGGAACACATTATGGACTAAAGATAGCTGTGGTGGTAAATCAAGTTGATATGCCACCTTTCCATATCTTTTAAGAATCTGATACGGACCTATATATCGAGGTGCCAACTTTCCTTTGATTCCAAATCGAGTAACTCCTTTTATTGGTGACACCTTGAGATAAACATAATCACCAACTTCAAAGGTAAGAGACCGACGTCTCTTATCAGCATAGCTCTTTTGCCTGGATTGCGCTTTCTTTATGTTCTCTCGAATTAACCTGACTTTTTCTTCAGCTTCCTTAACCAAGTCAACTCCAAAGAGACTACGTTCTCCTGGTTCAGACCAGTTTAAGGGTGTTCTGCATCTTCTGCCATACAGAGCTTCAAATGGTGCCATCTTAATACTCTCTTGATAACTATTGTTATAAGAGAACTCTGCCAAAGGCAAACATTCATCCCATTTCTCTGAATAATTGAGCACACAAGATCTTAACATATCTTCTAAGATCTGATTAACCCTTTCAGTTTGGCCCCCAGTCTGTGGATGATAAGCTGTACTATGCAGAAGCTTGGTACCCAAAGACTCATGTAAGTGCCTCCAGAAAACATTAACAAACTGTGTCCCCCTATCTGATATGATAGTCTTTGGAACCCCATGCAGACTTACAATTCTATCCAAATATATCTTGACATAGACAGATGCTGGATATGCTGTTTTAACAGATATGAAATGAGCTGATTTGGTCAGACGATCAACAATGACCCATATAGAATCAAACCCTTTTGATGCCTTGGGCAGACCTACTATGAAGTCCATACTAATGTCATCCCACTTCCAAGATGGAATTGGCAATGATTGTAATTCTCCAGCAGACCTAAGATGAACAGCCTTCACTTTCTGACAAGTATCGCATTTTGCTATATAACTGGCAATTTCAAGTTTCATCTTAGTCCACCAGAATCTCTGTTTTAAATCATGATACATTTTATTACTACCTGGATGTACTGAAAACCTTGTTGCATGAGCTTCATTAAGAATCTGTTTTCGGAGCTCAGGAACTTTTGGAACCACTAACCGATCCTTGAACCAAATCACTCCAGCTTCATCTATTTTGAAATTGGAATTCTGCTCAGAGTGAATCTTTTCTTTTAGATGGATCATTCCCTTGCTTTCTTTCTGGGCTGCAATGATCTGATCTTTAATTGATGATTGAACTGTCACATTGGCAAGATTTCCTTGTAGAATCATTTCAAGGCTTAAACTTTTAAACTCATAACACAAAGTAACATCGATTGGCTTGACTTCTAGACAATTGCAATGATCCTTTCGACTGAGTGCATCTGCCACTACATTAGCTTTACCTGGGTGATAGTGTACTTCAATATCATAATCTTTTATCAATTCCAACCATCTTCTTTGACGCATATTCAACTCCGACTGAGTGAAAATGTACTTCAAACTTTTATGATCAGTGTATATATGACAAGTATTACCCAACAAATAATGTCGCCAGATCTTTAGAGAATGGACTACAGCTGCCAACTCTAGATCATGTGTTGGATAATGCTCTTCATGACGCTTAAGCTGTCGCGAAGCATAGGCAATAACTCTGCCTTCTTGCATCAGTACACACCCAATGCCTTTACCTGAAGCATCACAATAAACATCAAAGGACTTTTCAATGTCTGGCTGGGCTAATACTGGTGCAGTTGTCAACAATTTTTTTAAAGTCCGAAAAGCTTCTTCACATTCCTTTGACCATACAAACTTAGTGTCATTCTTTAACAGTGTAGTCATTGGTTTAGAGATCTTGGAGAAGTCAGGGATAAATCTACGATAATACCCTGCTAATCCTAAGAAACTCCGAACTTGATGTACTGAATTTGGTGACTTCCAGTCAAGAACCTCTTGAACTTTACTTGGATCTACTGCCACTCCTTCAGCTGACAGAACATGACCCAAAAATTGAACTTCATTTATCCAGAACTCACATTTACTGAATTTAGCATATAGTTGATGTTCTCTTAGGCGAGTCAACACTATCCTGAGATGTTCTGTATGCTCGTCTTTGGTTTTGGAATAGATGAGTATGTCATCAATGAACACAACCATGAACTTATCTAACTCTGGCATAAACACTGAATTCATCAAATACATGAAATGTGCTGGGGCATTGGTCAGACCGAAAGACATGACTAGATATTCATACAGACCATATCTAGTAGTAAATGCTGTTTTCGGAACATCTTCTGGTTTGATCTTGATCTGATGATACCCTGATCTCAAATCTATCTTCGAGAATACCTTCGCACCGGTAAGTTGATCAAAGAAGAGATCAATACGGGGCAAAGGATACTTGTTCTTGATTGTCACTTCATTTAAAGGACGATAATCCACACATAACCTTAGGGTATGGTCCTTCTTCTTTACAAATATTGCTGGACAACCCCATGGTGACGAACTAGGTCGAATGAAACCTTTATCTAACAAACCTTGTAACTGAGCTTTCAACTCTGCTAACTCCTTTGGTGGCATCCTATAAGCCCTTCTGGCTATTGGCGCTGTGCCTGGTTTGAGTTCTATTTCAAACTCCACATCACGATTAGGTGGCAGTCCAGGTAAATCCTCTGGGAACACATCAGGAAACTCACAGACCACTGGAATGTCTTGGATTTCCTTGACAGAGGTAGCACACACTCGCTCAACTGCTCTCTTAAGAGTAGGAAGATGGATAAGAAGTTGAGACTTGCTATTAGGTACGTTGAGTCTGATGGTTCTATTCAAGGTGTCTATCACTGCACCTCTCTGGTTCATCCAGTTCATACCCAAGATCACATCTATACTTGGATCTTTTAAAACTATCATGGAGGTTGGAAATACATATCCACCCAGATCTATAGGTACCTGACGTACCATTTCTTTAGTACTTAGTCGACCCCCAGGTGACTGTATCAAGAAGTTATCTTGGGTTTCATCAATAGGTATATCATGCTTTTCCGCAAATGTTCTATTCATGAAAGTATGCGATGCACCAGAATCAAAAAGTGTAAAAGCTGGGTGTTGAGCGACAGGGAACATACCAAGCATAACAGGTTCTCCCTCAGGAATAGCTTCTATTTGAGTGTGGAAAACCTTTCCCGTTTTCGGAGCACCTTTACCCTTTTGATTATTCTGTGCATCTTCCCGGTTCTGATTTGCTTGCTGATTTCGTGCTGGCCTTGGTGCATTGGCATTGGGAACATTCTGCCTTGGATAAGGACATTCACGAGCAAAATGCCCCGTCTTTCCGCAATTATAACATGGACCATTGGTAGCTTGTGGCACTGGTGGACGAATGGTAGAAACATTCGGCTGACGTTGAGTATTGAAAGGCATAGCAGGCCTTGCAAACGTCCTCTGAGGATACTGCTGCTGCTGAGGTAGACGATAAGGTGGACGATAAGATGGGCGGAACTGCTGGACTGGATGATATACAAACCTCTGACGCTTCTTGTTGCCGCCAGATAATCCAGGCCTTGACACAAGTCCCCTCTTCTTCTTGGCCTCCTTATGTTTGCGGTTCTTTTCTTCGCTTGCTATAGCAATATTCACTGCTTCATTATAGCTGATATTGCCACAAGTAGTCATCATTGATTGAAGTTTTGTATTCAATCCCCTCATGAAACATCCCTTCTTTTTCCCCTCCGTATTGACTTGATCGAAAGCATATTGGGACAGATGATTGAATTTTCCAATGTACTGCATTTCATCTCCTTGACGGAGAGCTAAGAACTCTTCAAGTTTCATTTGCATAACTCCATCGGGTATATAGTGAGCCCTGAAGGCTGCCCTGAACTCAGCCCAGGTAATTTGGTGGCCAGCCGGTTGAACCGCTGATAGGTTTGTCCACCAAACTCCTGCAGCGCCACGAAGCTGTTGCGCTGCAAACACTGGCTTCTGAATCTCGGTACAATTGATAAGACTGAACTTCTGCTCCATAGTGCGGAGCCAGTCATCCGCCTCCAGAGGTTCATCTGCTTTTGTGAATACGGGAGGACGAGTATCCGTGAAGTCCATATATGTTGTTTCCTCCCTATTATAACGGCCACGGCCCCGTTGTCCGGCATTCTGATTCTGCGCCAACAAGGTCGTTGCATTGACTAATGTTGCAATCGCATCGGCCAAAGAAGGTGGAACTGCTGGTGCATTTGGGATGTCAACCCCACCGTGAGAAGAACTAGCACCGCGAGTGTTAACAGGCATCTGTTCTAACAAACCATACCTTAGTTAACATTCTTATTCATACATCATAACATGCATACCAGGTTCGACTTATTGATCATACAAGTCCGCTCTTGGGCAGGACTACTGATACCACTATCTCACACATCTGACCATATAAAAGGTCTTCTGACTAACTAGGTTACAAAGTCAGAAAGATACACTATGATACACCTTATGCTTATTCAACCTCTAAATCTATGACTCTTCCTCAGATGTGACTTCATCTTCCACCGGCTCTAACTCCTCATCTCCTTCTTCTTCTTCCTCAGATGCATTTTCAGGATGTGGTGGTGTGGCAGGTTCTGGTTGCAACTGTGCGGTCAGCTCCTCTATATGCCTATGCAGGTCAGCATGATGGTTTGCCAGGATGTTTTGATTATCTCTCATTATATCTACCCGGGTTCGTGCCCGGTTTCTCTGCTCAACGGCCTGCCTCCACTTGCATTCATACTCTTGGTGCTGCTCGTGGTGGTATTGCAGCTGCTCACGCAAATCTTCTCCTCTCTCTAATCCGATCTCTAATTACAACTAGATGAACTAGATAACTAGAACAAGAACTAGAACTAGAAGAACTAGAACTAGAACTAGATCTAGATGAACTAGAAGAGATTCATCTAGAGGGACCTCTACTTCTAATTGAAACCCTAGTTTCTGATGTGGAGATGAATAATGAAGATGGAGATGCCTGGAGAGGGAGGTCTGAGTCTGGTTTTATAGCCCTGGGCGTGGAATCGTGATCGTTGGATCAAACCGACTTGGGGTACGGTCGAGATGCATCCTGGAGGTCGGTGGAAGTAGCTTGCAGAGGATGGAAGCGAGAGGCCTCCGTGGCCGACCGGTCGGTCCCTGGGTGGGACCGGTCGGTCTGGCCCAGTGGGCCCATGTGGTGGGCCGCCTTGTGGTGTCTTCTGGTGTCTTCTAGATCCTTCTTTTGCAGATTTCGATGCGAAATTAATATCTTTTCATCCGGGACTCCAAATATAGCAAATGATATGTCCATTTCGATCGTCTCGACGAGCTCTTCGCAATGGTGCACTCCAATTCATCACTTGAGATACTTTTATATGGTGAAATATTGATGTCCTACCAAACAAGTGAGAGCACCAAAACTTGTGGAACTTATTAGTTTCAAACCCTACAACTATGCTTTGTGATTCATTTAGTGTCATTTCATGCAATAGTTGATGGTTAATTATGAGCATTAGTGGGCGTCAACATCCACCCTCTCCCTTTGCGGTTATTCCGATGCTGATTTTGTTGGTTGCCGTATTGAGCGCAAGTCCACTTCTGGGACTTGTCAGTTTATTGGTTCTTCTCTTGTATCGTGGTCTTCTCGCAAGCAGTCTAGTGTCGCTCAGTCTACCACAGAGGCTGAATATGTTGCTGCGGCTAGCTGCTGTTCCCAGTTGCTTTGGATGATGGCCAATTTGCGTGATTTTGGTCTGAGATTTCTCGCGTGCCTTTGCTTTGTGACAGCACGAGTGCTATCAGCGTTGCTAAGAACCCCGTGCTTCACTCGAAGACCAAACATATTGATGTGCGTTTTCATTTTCTGCGAGACCACCAGGAGAAGGGTGATATCGACCTTCGCCATGTCGATACTCATCATCAACTGGCTGATATTTTCACCAAGCCTTTAGATGAATCAACCATTAATCGTTTGAGGGGTGAGCTTTGTGTGTGTTTCCCCTTTTAGATGGGGGAAACATTTTGGTTGTATAATAGACTAACTCCTTTTCGTTTATCTTTGTTTTCTTTTGCATTTCAGCATACGCATTTACATTCTGAGCTTCATGTTTATACTCACTAGAATGTATCTATGCTCCATGTAGTATGCTCTGATGCTTATGTTGTTGCTTGTAGCTTATACTCTTTCTGATCACTGATACATGTTGTGGGCTGAGCTATTTTTGAATGATGAACATGTCTAAAATCTAAAAATGTTCACCATTGAGATATGCAACTGGCATGTGTAGGATATGTTGAGTTCACTCGTGCTTTTCATATATGCTAGGTTGCTATGTCTCTAGTTCTGAGTCATTCACTTGCTTGGTCTATTCATATCATGTCTAAAATTTGAACCAAGTTTTAAGTGAATTGAAAAGATCGAGATGGGATTGCTTGTCAACACCTCACGGTATCGAGACTGTTTCTCATTGCACTTTGAGTTAAACTTGAGCCGTGTAGTGTATGACCGAAACCGTTGCTTTAAGCTTCTGATTGCATATGCATAGGCTTCGCACGGTTGAAAAGTTAGGCAATGACAAGCTTTCAACCTCTCGCAATCACATGCTAATATTTGAACTTGTGAAATTTCACCGCTGCAACTCCGATTTAAAATTAAAATCACAAGTGTATGTTTCATTCTTAAGCATGATGATTGAACTTTGCTAGGGGTAGTTCACCTTGTATACATGTTTAGCACTTGTTCGGATTCCTGTCTATACATGTATAGTGCTATTTTGATGGTGACTATCTTTTGGCTAAAAACTGCTCACTTGCTCATATGTTCATATTTCGTATTTGGTGATCAGTTTGAGCCTTTGCTAGCATGAGTGTTTAGTTGTGTCATTGGAGTTATACTGTTTAGAGCATTTTTTACATTCTCTTGACTATATGCTTGAAGCTGCTAACTTGCATTTTAACTCATATGCATTTTGGAAGGGGGAGAACTTCTCTTGTTAGCACGGAGAACTTCTCAGGTTGGCACTTTTGTTGCTGCATTTTCTGAGGGAGAGAACTTTGCTCGGTTATTGATGATGCTTTCTACTTGATGGTGCATTTTCAACTAAGGGGGAGAGATTGCAAATTATATGTCTCATGGGTGTTCAACTAAGGGTGTCTCCTGGGTGTTCAACTAAGGGGGTTTTCAAATCTTGTGCTTTCCGTGTTGGACCTAGGGAGAGTTTTCGTGGTTGTGTGCACTATTTGAGGGGGAGCTTGCTGCTTTCTGTTGGCCATAAGGCATTGGTATCGAGCTTTCTTGCTAGTTGTGTTGAGCCTCTGTGCCTCTATCTTGATGGACTAGCATTTGCTTTGATTTCTCAATTGGTGGCTAGCTCTTTTTCTGGAGTTTTCAGTTGGTATTTGCTAGCGGTGTTGAGCCTGTTCTACCTCTTCTTGAGGGCTAGCTTTTCTTTGCTTGGTTGCGTCGAGCCGTTGCCCATGTCTTTGGGGACCAAGTTGTTTCGCTTCTTCCACTTGACCTTCTTCGGCTGTGCTACGCTTTTGGGTCATTTGGTTGAGTTCTCTCTTCTCCTTCTTCCTTCCTTCTCCCTTCTATTATGATTTGTGTGTGTGGTTGACATTGCACTCATCAAGGGGGAGATTGCGGATACATGGGTGTATGCCGAGTCTCTGAGTGATGAGTGATTGTCAACGGGTTTGATCGCAGGATCTTTGCCTTATGTTGTGCAGGTGTCGAGCATGGAGACAGTGATCAAGGGCAAGGTGAAGGTCAAGTAGAGACGTGCCGTGCCGATGGACTGGGAGCGGTGAAGGGCGGACGTGAGGCTTGGACTAAGGGACCGGTGGCCTGAGGATCAGCTATGGTGGCAGACAGCCTAGGACAGCGACGAGCGGAGACTTGCGGGGCACGGTGTTGCTCGGGTTGTGGACATGGGGACACGTGTCGGTGGACGGGGTGCACGGGCGGTGCATCCCCTCTACAGCTCCGGTTTGGTGGTTCAGTCAGAGAAAAACCACTGGGTGGACGGTTTCCGAGTTTGGGCCACAAAACTCGGGTGAACAGTTTCCAGGTTTGGGCCACAAAACCTGGGCGTGCGGCGGGTTTCCGAGTTTGGGCCACAAAACTTAGGCTGAGGACGGTTTCTAAGTTTGGGCCTCAAAACCTAGGCGCTGGCGGGTTTCCTGGTTTCGGCCACAAAACCAGGAGATGGCGTGAAGGCTGGTTTCCTGGTTTCGACCACAAAACCGGGGGTGCGGCGTCCGGGAAAAGGACGGGCAGAGCGGTGGCGGCACGTGGCGGCAATCGGGAGGTTGCGTCGAGGCAACGCTTCGAGTTGTGCGGGCGTGGCCGTCGCATCACCACCTACATCGAGTTGGTCTAGAATAACCCTACGGTTTAGCTGGTTCGCTCTATAATTAGTTAGGGGTAGAGTGAGAATTAGGATTAGTTAGAATTAGGATAAGTAGGGGGAGACACCCACCTCCTCATTCATCTCAGTCATTTGCTCTTTGCAGTTAGGGTTTCCTGCTCTCCCAATCCCCTGCTGTAGCTAGCTGAGATCCGCAGAGAACCATACCTCTGTGTACTTGAGATTTTGAGGAAGTGAGGCCGTAACCTCACTGTTGTAGCGTGTGGTAGCCACACGGTTGCAGATCGATGTGTTGATTCGCGTTTTGGTTCGTGTTCTTCGCGTTCTTGTTTCTCCGCGTTTTTCCCATCGCTCGATCTCCCTCTCTAGTGCATCTTTGCGAAATCCATTTGAATCATCTTGTTCTTTGTATTGAGGAGGTCATCTTGACCGAAGGAATTCATCTAACTCCTCATGAACATGTAGATCAGGTTGATTTCGTTTTCGTGGCACTTTTTCGGTTCATACACCTTCCCCTTCGATTTCCCGTTGATTGAGTTGATTTGAGTGGATGATTTCTTGGGGATAGTCTCCTAACTACCCTGTGATCATCTTCTCCAAGTTTAGGAATGTGGGATTTTGATTTGGATCAATTTGAGAGAGATTTGGGTGAAGGGCGATCAAAATCGCCTTCACTGGACAGTCGCGAACAGTCCGTGGTTTACACCAGCGGACAGTCCGGGCGTCGGGGTCCAGCCGGATCAGTGGCTGTGTTCTTCGACAGACTTGATTTTTTGTGACCGGCGGACAGTCCGCAGTTTAGAGTCGCGGACAGTCCGGGACCTGTCCTGCAGACTTCAGCAAGTTTGTTGTTTGGCGAGTTTTGCCGGCGGACAGTCCGGGCTTCCCTCGCGGACAGTCCGTAGTAGCCGCGGACAGTCCGGGACCGTACCAGCGGACTATCCGTGACCCTGCTGAAGGCTGATTTTTAGTGCAATTATCGTCCCGGCTTTTTGGCTTGGTTTTTGGACTTCTCGTTTGGCCCTAGAGTTAACCAAGAAACATTTCTAAGTATCTTTGCTACTTGTTAGCATTGGTATTTAGGGATTTCTCGACGTAGCCTTCAATCTACGTTCGGGACTTAGTTTTCAAAGGGTGAACTTGAGCCGGAGCTTTTGGTCTTTGGTTTGCTTGAGCTTTGTGGTGCTCCGCTGTGATCTTAGGGATCATCCACCCTCTTCCAAGGGTCGTGAGCATCACGGTTTCGGTCGTTGCTTCTTGGGGATTGATTTTGGGACTTTTCGCCTAAAGTTTCGAGAGAAATTTTATTGGCTCCCATTCACCCCCCGCCCCTCTGGTCGCCTTGCTATTGCATTCTCTGTCCTTCAAGCAGTCAATTTTATGTAATCAACCTGAATAACTAGATTTGCACCTGATCTAGAGCAATCACTTGGCTAATTAATCAAGCAAGAGTGACTATTTTATCAATAGCCTTTCAGATTAAACATCATAACCATCATTAGTTCCATAAATTACTACAGTAACACATGCCCAGTCAAGTTACTCACTATCCAGGAGCGATAGCGATTATAATCGATTTCTACCAGCTAGGAATAAAGATGTCGCACACTCGCCCGATCACACCCTGCCAGGCGGCCGTCGGTGACCAATTCAGTAGGTTCGAGAACACAACACGCGGGACGGCCATGGGCCCTTCTACACCGGGGGTTATCTCAATGCCAGGTCGCTCAACTATAACTGCCCACGGTCATGCCAGGTCAATCAGGCCCCGCCTGTCCACGGACCATGCCAGGTTGCTCAGTATAGTTGCCCACAGTTCATATAAGGCCCTGGGTGTTAGGCGTCAACATCTCCATCACCGGCTCAAAAAACTTTACTCGGCTTCACGGGAGGTACTCCGACCTACTCCGTTAAGTGATTGACGCGTTCAAAATGACTGAGGTGTGCCTTCATCGGGTCCTAATCGACACAGACGGGAGACTACTAGCACACAGAACCCATGTCCTGCTGCTCCTACATCCCGCCCGATCTCAGATTAATTATCACATGGTTATCTCCATGATAGCACAAGGCCAGTCATGATCAGTATCCACCTATATGCGGGAGATAGGAAATCACCCGACTTTTACCGGTCTAAGCAGGGCTAAGCATATATTCGAGCCTAGACCTAGTAGGGATATCACGATAGTAATTGCAGGTGGACAAGGATAATTAATCAATGCAGCAACGTATCACCCAACACCTATAACCTAATGCAACAAGCATATCAGGTTAACTTTATAAACAGTAATTGCAAACCGTAGGAGTAAGATGCTCCAGGGCTTGTCTGGGAAACAACACTTAGGCTAGTGTTAGTCGGCACCAATTTCAGGAACATCATCGCTCCGGGAACTTGTGGGGTTCGCCACACCTTCTTCGGGATGGCCACCCAACACTATCTTCGGGTTGAGTCTCATCATCACGTCCGTCACTTGACGTTCTTCCATCTAGCGAACCTAAATATGCGATGCACAATGCATATGTATGAATACTCCCGAAGTAATATATTGATCACATAGCACAAGCAACCACTAACAAGCACTTAGCACAAAATTCATGCAAACAATTAAGATAACTGAGCACACAACAACCAACAGGTTATGCATACTTTTAAATCAATCACTAAGTTCACCTAATCAACTTACGCCAAGCTAAGCAACCAAACACAACATTCAGATTTGGACAGCAGGACAGCAGTTCACTCTTTTAACTGTAACTCAAGCTACATATCTCCAAACAAGGTGAGTTTGTTATTCTGGAAAGCTAACTCAATTGTCTACAACTTTGTTATTCACCATAGGAGCAATTTCAAAGGTTATATAGCTCAAAAGCAGATAACAATGCAGCTCTGTCCAGCTATTGGACAGCAGGACAGACAGAGATCACATGGGCATGCAATTAGACATTCTAGAAAGATTACAAGATTATCTAAATCTTTCTTATTATTAGCTCAAGGTGAATCAATCATTAACAAGGTCAAACAATTTGATTAGTGCAGCTCTGTCCACACTTGGACAGAACTAGCCACACATCAACAACAGTAACTTAGGACAACCATAACTAAATATCTATAATACCTAGGAACTTGCCCATAGACTCTTTAGAAAGGCTATTAAGTTGTCTACAAATCATCTATAATCATCTTAAGATGATTCACAAGCTAGCATGGTCTAATTAACAAAAATAGTCATCTCTGTCCAGACTTGGACAGATTTAGCCATCTGCACTAAAACAGTCATAACTCCAGTTATATAACTCCAATGAACATGAGCTAAGATAATTTAGAAAGCTTATTAAAAGCACTACAAGTACTCTATAATCACCTAAACATGAATCACAAGTTAACTAGGTGAAACAAGCCCAACATTCAGATCTGGACAGAGTGTAGGCAAACCTTGACAGCCAAGTTGCAATAGCCATATCTCTTAAACTATTAAGCCTATGGCCATGCCATTTGGTGACAAGCTAGATTACGATGTTATCTACAACTTTTGTATAGACCACACCCACAGAAACTATCATTTAGATCACAAACTAACCACCACAACAGAAACTGGACTTGCAGCCATTTCAGCAAAACTGGACATAAATATAGCAGCTAGGTAATTAAATCACAACTAGAGCTACACAACTCTAAATGACACACAACCAGACATTTTGGAAAGCTTATGAAATTTCCTACAAATCATCTTTAAACATCTCAGCATGGTTTGCATGTTAACATGGTCAAACTAATGCATTCCTCAAATCTGGTCCAGAGAGCACCTATCTCTGAACTGAACTTCAAACAGCTATAACTCATAATCCATTTGACCAAAATTCATGAAACTTTAATACAAGCTAGATATGTATGTTATCTACGACTTTGCTATAGACAAGTTTCACAGCAAACATCATTTACAAGGGGCAACTATTTAAGCCCTATAATCTGTCCAGAACATCCCGAAATGAATTATAGAAAGATGATAATTGTAAAACTTCATGCTTTGCATAACAACTGACCATAATAAAATTATCTAAGCTATAACAACACCATAGGAAGGCAGTGGAACCACCTTTTCTATTTTTACATGCAAACATTTGTCACAATTCATTTTAATCCATTTAATGAGCTGAAAGCAAGAAGAAACCATAACTAATTCATACATGCACCAAAAATCCTCAAATTGTTATGACAGCACACACATTACCAGAGGAGCCTACCATAAAAATTTCACATCATTTCAAGCAACATAACAGCAGATATCATTTTCTCCCTATTTAAGCCTATTCAACATAAATAAATCATCACTGCAGAAACTTTGCACTAACACACATCATTTTATACATCCACTGGTCAGAGCTTTTCACAAGGATTCCAAAAAGTCCACATATGCAATTTTTCAACAAACACACAATTTATTATGCAATTTACAAGTTTCCAACAGATTGCCAACTAATTAAAAACGTGAATAAAGAAACTGTTTTGCACTGGGGACCCCTGGATCTGCACAAATTATTAAAGGACTTGTTAGTAAATCTAATGAGTCATGACATATTAACAAAAAAAGACCAACAAAGAGTTTTAGCGTTAAAATCTACCCTTCTTCTTGTTTTTCACGGGAGAACGACGGAAAACCACGGGAAGGACCGAGCTCGTCGGGTTCTGGAGGGTGGAGCCGGCTAGGGTTTGGAAGGCTGGCTGGGCTGCTCGGCCGGGGCTGCTGTGAGCTGCCGCCCGGCGCTGCTGCTGCCGCCCGGCGCTGCTGCGGCTTCTGCTGCGCTGGCTGCTGCCTGGCTCAAGACCGCGCGGCCTGAGGAAGCCGCGACTTCAGGCGGCGCTCTTCAGAGACTCGGGAACGGAGCGCTGGAAGGGAGGAGAAGAGAGGAAGGAGAAGAGGGGCAGGAAGCTTGCTGCTGCTCGCTGATGGAGAGGACAGGGAGTGGTGGCCAGGGACAAGGAGGAGGTCAGCCATGGATGGAGAAGGGAGAGACCGGAGGGAGCTCGGCCCTTTCCCTTTTTTTTTGCGCGATGAAGAAAAGACTGAAGGGAGAGAGGAGTCGGCCTCGGCTTTTGACGGAAGGGGCAGGGTCACGCCCGAGGCCGCGGTTTGCTGGTCGGCCTCGACAATTTTCCAATAGAATTTCTTTCCTAATTTGACAAGTTTCCGAAAACTTTCGGTCAAATTCCAAAATTGTGAACACTGCTCAAATGGACTCCGATGCCGACGAAACTAATTTTGTTGTCGTCGTCTCGCCGAGTATTCCGACTTTCGTTTAAGGCACTTGGTCAAATTCCCAACGGTTTGCCCGGTAACGATCGTCGACGGCAGCTTCGCGGCGACCGAAATTCCAATTTCGCGGTACAGACTTAACTGTTTTGTGGAACCTGAAAATTGCATTGTACTCCATCTTGCGAGCTCGTTTTCACTATTTTCAACACCGATCCAGGTCTCGGCCATAAAACAAAATTTGTTCCTCTAGATCTGTACTACAACTTTCGTTTAAGGTGCACTGACATGCGAACATCCGGAAATACCGTTCAACGCTGGTCAAAGTAGTCACCCGGTAGGATCCGATTTAGGGTTTCTTGTCGGTCGGGACATTTTCTGGATATCTGCTCAACTCAGAACTTTCACAACTTTTGACCATGAGTTCATATACAGTTGATTGGGCATAACTGCAACACTTGGTTGAACCCGAATGATTTTCTTCTGTTAATCAGTCAGCACTGTCAAAGCTGCGACTCATCATTTCATGTGACTTTTTGATTCCAAACTTCACGAAACTTTTTCACCAGTTACTATAGACAGGAACTGAAGTGGGTCACATGAAAAATCTAGGTTTAGCATTAATCCTGAATATTTATAAATTGACAATCATTATTAACTGGCTCCATTGATTATTTTCCCGAATAATTCAAACTGAGATTCTGCCTCTGAGATTGATCCTGATACTTCTGTCATCACTGACTAACCTTGAATTTAGTTCTTCATCGTTGCTTGATATACCAAGTCCGTGCTCAACTGACGGCTTAACTGACGACGAACACCTAGGTTGTTATAGCCCTTCCCCTTAAAAGAATCTTGTCCCGAGATTCCGAACGAAAGACTTTTCAATGGAAGAGAAGCATAGCACCCATCCTTAATCACAGACTATTGACAGTTCAAGATACTGACTTCTCAATAGAACAGAAACTATTATGAACAGAACAACTTCCCGATCCTTCATGTCATTTTCCAATTACTAGCTCTTGTCAGAAGAATTTTCTTCACTGACTTCCATCGAGCATTGAGGTACACTCAATATCACTGTCGGGTTAAAAGGAAACCAAAACTGCATTATTACTTTGGGAGGAATCTAAGATAATATTACTTCAAATATTGTATCTTCATCCGATTGGGACCATAGCAAAAATACATCCTTGATAAGGTTAGGAACTGACTGACAGCAACCACTGTTTATACTATTTGTGAATGTCTGATCAATCAGATAGCAATCAATGGAAAGCTACATAAGGTTCCATGTGTGCAGTTGTCGTTCTCTGAGGATAACACTGTATTATCGGAAGCTGTTAAGAGAGCGGTGAATGTGATAGCTGACTCTACCAAATCCACGCTTTCACTGATCCTTCTTTACGGAATTCTCATTTCTTAAGCTGCGGCAGTCACTTAGGTTAAATTGGATGCAACCTCTGGGGTAAAAATACCAGGTTACTGAATCTCTGTACTACCAAGCAGATCAACATCATTCTTCTTCATGGTGTAGTTACAATTCAGTGAGGCTGACCTGTTGTACTACTTGGGTCGTAGAGTGATCTTCTCAAATTCACTCAGCAATGCACGAACATAATCTGAAATCTGTCGTTTGACACTTCAATTGCCATCAATCTGCACTTCTTAAGAGTTGATTTTTTGTAGGACACCTTGACTGCTCAATAATAAGCGAATGATTCTGGATTCCTTTCTAGCTTTACCCAAAATAATTTGGAATAAATCCTTCCATAGTACTCAATGTATTGCCAGGTAGTCCTTACTTGAGGCATAATTCTGACTGAGTTACCGGGTTGGCATACCGTCTTGTATTACCATTGAGATTTTTCCCAAGATAGGGTTAGCTGGAACATGTTAGAGACTTGGATGTACAAGTGCTACAACAAAATCAGCTGGTTTACAGACTTCTGGCATGACATTGTTCTGTGAGACATAGCCTTCATAGCTACCAAAGAGTCATTTCTGAACTGGAGATTAGCTGTTAAATGGCAGAAACTAATCAGTTGCCTCTCAACATTAAAGCTCCAATGTTTCAACTTTACTGCAAGCACTATCAGATATCAATGCACATGATCACCACCAAAGTCAGCCGAGAATCAGACACGTCTGGGAAGATCGGGTTGACTACAAGATCATCGTGCATGTATATGTATCATGTTCGGACAGAACATTTCTGGACCTCAGGTATCTGGTTCAGTAACACACCGTTTCTGTTATTCATCCTTCAGCTGATACTTGCCCACTTTTAAGAATTCTGTGCCACTTTGCTTTACTATGATTATATACGATGCTGACTCTTGTGTGGTTGATCAAACAGAGTCCTTTGTCAACCACTCCTTACAATCCGTTATTGCTTTCATCTTTGATCGATACTTGAAAAGTTTATCCTTCTTGCCATTTTCAGAAAGAAACACTGCCTTATCCGGGCCGACATAAGGATTTTTCTGAAGGAATATAGGAGATAATCAAGCAGGAAGCTTCATGAAAGATAACACATTGGCGCAGTTCTATAATAGATCTTGATTAGAACCCATGGTACCAGCGCATGCCGAGCAGCACAAACTTGTGTCGGCCGCCACAAGAGGCTCTCGGTTTCGTCGTGGCACCATTAGTTCTTAACCAAGGCACCATTATCGAATCCACAACCAGCGAGAAATCCCCCATGACGCAGATAAATCTTGCATGGATAGGCTTCACATGCAAGGCATAAGCTAGCAAAATAAGGATGATCACATGGTTCGGAAATCAACAAGGAGGGGATTTCAAGGACGAAGCATGGCACAAGACAACAAGGATTCATCTGGTGCACATCCACATCATGACAAGACAAAAGATTTCATGAACTTGATTTGGCCAAGCAGCAACAAAAGCAACCGAGGGGGTACATGGGTTTAGGCAAGGTTTCCACAACTGGGCAAGACAAGCTATGGTCAAAGGCTGTGGTTAGCAAGAACTAAACTTGGCTGGTCACAGCAAAAGGTTACAACATCTATGGCTTAGGCAACACTCTAAGGCCAAACTTGGATCTACTGGTCAGTTAGAGGCATGGCTACACCACAAGCATAGGCACACCACGGTTCAGAACTAGGATTTTTGGAAGGTTAGCTAGGGCCAACCGGTCCATCAAAAGGCATGAACAGACATAGGTTCAAGTCTTTGGCACAAGCATACCAAACCATCCCAACCAGACACACAAAACAGGCCTTTAAGCAACAAGGGTTCAACTAAAGGCATCTCGAAAGGTCAAGAGGGCTTGGGCACAATTCTAACCGAAGGCTGACAAACCACTCATGCACTCACCGAGGACAAATGGTTTGACTAACCAAGGCATCACTTAGATAACAGCACATCTACACACAGCCTTAACAAGCATTTGGAGCACACAACCAATCAGCTAAAGCAACCAACACTAACCACCAAGCTCAAACAAGACAAGCATCTATCTATGGCATTCAAGCAAACATAGACATGCAAAATAGGGTGAACAAAGGTTGTCATTATTTTATTTCCTGTTTACTAGATTGGAGCATAACTCTTTATCTAGGAGCAAACATACCAAGCAAACTAGGGCATACTTGTTTCGTAACTACAAGCAGTTTACAACTTTAAGTTAGCTCACTTATCTAGCAGATAAAGCTATCAATCAAGCAACAAGCTCATGCATAGTCTACATTCCAAAAAAGAATAAACAGACACTAGGTAGCAACAACTGACAAGCAGCATGCAACAACTTGATTTTTGGTACAATCAAGTATAACAACAATTTAAAACATTCTAAACATGTTAGAAAAGACAAATTGCAGCCACTTAAATTAGTTGCAAACTTTTAGTTCTTACAAGCATATGACTAGTAAAGATTAGCGCTAGGTTAGAGAGCAACTATAAAGCATGGTGCACATAAAAACATGATTCTAGGCATAACCATGTACGAGAACAGTTTGTATACATCTTAAACATGTTAGACAGTTCAGGATTAACCCAAATTAAATTTCTTACGTGCACTTATTAATTTACCAACTTTAGCAAGGTGAGACATAGAGCTGTTTCAATCTATTCCTAGAGAATTCTAGGAAGATTATGGCAACTCACTTCATGCATTTAGTAAACTATTACAAGCATTACAATATATTTTGAGCAAGTAACACAGCCTACACAATTCTAGTAAGTAAGCATGCTTAAAATAACTTAAATAGGTTTAAACTATTTAATGTTGTCAAACAACAAGTTTTATATTTTTCTTGCAGCAACATAATACTAGTGAGGTATGAAAATCGGTTTTTACAACTTTCAATTCATATAACTCTAGTTCTCATGATTGCAAGAAAACAAGCAGGGAACAAGATTACGTGATTATAGCATGAAAAGCAACTAAACAACAGGTTTTAGTACCTTTCCATGCTAAAGCATGTTAAAGTTAACAAAACTAGAATTATATGTCTAAGAAGCACTTAGCATACCCAAAGAAAATTGTATACCAACAGGCTCAAGCAGCAAGTTTTATTGTTTCTTTAGGTGGAGCATTTCAAAACAAAACTTATTCAATTGGCTTCAGCCAACGGGAGTTTCCTAGTTCAAACATTGAATTACAAACATAGCATAGTTTTGCCACACAAGCAGGATAACATCATACCAGCCATTTGGTTACTACAAGGCATTTCAACATAGGGGAAAATTTTAGCAATTAGAAGCTTATTGTCTAACTACTCTTCTAACATACAGGAAGCAAAGCAAGACAACACACCATCATGATGAGCTAGCAGGGTTATCTAAATAACATCATACAGGTAATTATTTCTAGTCTAAACAAGCAATCATTTATTTAGCTAACATGAAAGCACCCATATGAAACATCGCAACCTACCAACCATTAGGAACAAGACCAAATTACATCTAATTCAGGGCAACATACCACATCAAACAGAACATTTAATTCTAGCTTTTACAAGCTATCTAGCACATCACATAGAAGCACTAGTTAACAACAAACTTTACCATTACAAGAATAAGGGTGGAAAAGCATTTTGATGCACAATCAACCATTTTGTTTTATCATTACTTTAGTCACACTTGACAACAAGTTGTTTATTATTAGAACAAAGGTGAGAGAAGCATGTTCGTGAGCAATGCACAAAAGATGTATGCTCGTCCTATATGTCCTCACAAATTGCTAACCTGAGGTAGCAATCACGTTCTAGGTCGGTGGCATACACGCACTCTCGATATAACTAGTCGTCAACTATGCATACGTATTCGAGGTTAGCATACCTGCAGAAAATCTCATTTCAGCCCATTCCCACAACAGATATAAATACATTGCAGGAATTTAAATCTAGATACTATCTTAAGTGCATACCCAGTATACACGTAAGTAGTATATGCACCCATCAGAAAAGTATTACTCCAATAATTAAATACCTTCACCCGCATTTGTGTGCATACGAGTACAGGTTCCAGTACCAAACTATCTCTTCCCTAGACCAACGTTTGTTTGGTCATGCTCTCACAACTCACACTTACCTGAGCGTAGGTGCGACGTTGCATAAAATAAATTCAACTACCCCACATATATGAGTACATCATATGTGAGGGCTACCTCCAACATTAGACCACAGGGTAGCATAGTGCGGTCATCTACATGTACCTTTTGAGTCGACATGTCGTTGCAAGAAAGTAAAATCCCCAAAGTTAGTATTACTTAACTAAGCCACCTGAAGTCCTAATTGGGCATAACTGGAGGTTGTCGCTAGCACATTGTTTACAAATTAGATTTTGACAAACTTGCCTACTAGCTAAAGCTTTTTAGATAAAATAGGCTTTTCAAAACATAACTTTGTTTTAAAACCATGCACATGACAGTATTATGCTTAACCTTGCTCTGATGCCAGCTGTGACAGAACCGACCAATTTATAAGAGCACAAGTGCGAAAACCTCCGCCGAAGCAGCAGAATTAGCACACTTGAGCCCATATAAACCCGGTAGTCCGGAAATCCCGAAGGATTTCAAACATTTCCAACATCTCAACCAAGATCGCATGGTCAAGCAAATACAAATCATGTCCACGGAGCTTTGTAGCGGAAATAATATAACAATAGAGTTCACAAATAATAATACAAGTTGAGTTCCACTTAATTTAGAAGAACAACCTAGCTTTGAAAAGAATATCATAACATAAGTCGAAATACTTTGCTAGCTTGAGTGACATCCTCCAACAACAGCACAAGAGAAGAAGTATGGAACTACCAAGCCCACCGGCACTGGCCATCACCTTTCGGCAGGCCTAACCTTCACCTGCAACAAGGTGGGATAAAACCCTGAGTACTCGAATGTACTCAGCTAGACATACCCGTCATAAACCAGAAATAAAGTGACACCAAGGAGTATGCAAGGTTGTATCTGGGGTTGGCCATACTTACCTTTTTGCATAAAAGCATTTTCATTATTAAATAATCATCATTAGAGTATTAGCAGTCAATTTTATGTAATCAACCTGAATAAATAGATTTGCACCTGATCTAGAGCAATCACTTGGCTAATTAATCAAGCAAGAGTGACTATTTCATCAATAGCCTTTCAGATTAAACATCATAACCATCATTAGTTCCATAAATTACTATGGTAACACATGCCCAGTCAAGTTAGTCACTATCCAGGAGCGATGGCGATTATAATCGATTTCTACCAGCTGGGAATAAAGATGTCGCACACTCGCCCGATCACACCCTGCCAGGCGGCCGTCGGCGACCAATTCAGGAGGTTCGAGAACACAACACGCGGGACGGCCATGGGCCCTTCTACACCGGGGGTTATCTCAATGCGAGGTCGCTCAACTATAATTGCCCACGGTCATGCCAGGTCAATCAAGCCCCGCCTGTCCACGGACCATGCCGGGTTGCTTAGTATAGTTGCCCACGGTTCATATAAGGCCCTGGGTGTTAGGCGTCAACATCTCCATCACCGGCTCAAAAAACCTTACTCGGCTTCACGGGAGGTACTCCGACCTACTCCGTTAAGTGATTGACGTGTTCAAAATGACTGAGGTGTGCCTTCATCGGGTCCTAATCGACACAGACGGGAGACTTCTAGCACACAGAACCCATGTCCTGCTGCTCCTACATCCCGCCCGGTCTCAGATTAATTATCACATGGTTATCTCCATGATAGCACAAGGCTAGTCATGATCAGTATCCACCTATATGCGGGAGACAGGAAATCACCCGACTTTTACCGGTCTAAGCAGGGCTAAGCATATATTCGAGCCTAGACCTAGCAGGGATATCAAGATAGTAATTGCAGGTGGACAAGGATAATTAATCAATGCAGCAATGGGATCACCCAACTCCTATAACCTAATGCAACAAGCATATCATGTTAACTTTATAAACAGTAATTGCAAACAGTAGGAGTAAGATGCTCTGGGGCTTGCCTGGGAAAGAACACTTATGCTAGTGTTAGCCGGCACCAACTTTAGGAACATCATCGCTCCGGGAACTTGTGGGGTTCACCACACCTTCTTCGGGATGGCCACCCAACACCATCTTCGGGTTGAGTCTCATCATCACGTCCATCACTTGACGTTCTTCCATCTAGCGAACCTAAATATGCGATGCACAATGCATATATATGAATGCTCCCGAAGTAATATATTGATCACATAGCACAAGCAACCACTAACAAGCACTTAGCACAAAATTCATGCAAACAATTAAGATAACTGAGCACACACCAAAGCACACAACAACCAATAGGTTATGCATACTTTTAAATCGATCACTAAGTTCACCTAATCAACTTACGCCAAGCTAAGCAACCAAACACAACATTCAGATTTGGACAGCAGGACAGCAGTCCACTCTTTTAACTGTAACTCAAGTTACAGATCCCAAACAAGGTGAGATAAGGCTTTCTGGAAAGCTAACGCAATTGTCTACAACTTTATTATTCACCATAGGAGCAATTTCAAAGGTTATATAGCTCAAAAGCAGATAACAATGCAGCTCTGTCCAGCTGTTGGACAGCAGGACGAACAGAGCTTCAGAGAAGCATAACTCACAATATGAACATCACATGGGCATGCAATTAGACATTATAGAAAGCTTACAAGATTATCTAAATCTTTCATATTATTAGCTCAAGGTGAATCAATCATTAACAAGGTCAAACAACATGATTAGTGCAGCTCTGTCCACACTTGGACTGAACTAGCCACACATCAACAACAGTAACTTAGGACAACCATAACTAAATATCTATAATACCTAGGAACTTGCCCATAGACTCTTTAGAAAGGTTATTAAGTTGTCTACAAATCATCTATAATCATCTTAAGATGATTCACAAGCTAGCAAGGTCTAATTAACATAAATAGGCATCTCTGTCCAGACATGGACAGATTTAGCCATCTGCACGAAAACAGTCATAACTCAAGTTATATAACTCCAATGAATATGAGCTAAGATAATTTAGAAAGCTTATTAAATGCACTACAAATACTCTATAATCACCTAAGCATGAATCACAAGTTAACTAGGTGAAACAAGCCTAACATTCAGATCTGGACAGAATGTAGGCAAACCTTGACAGCCAACTTGCAATAGCCATATCTCTTAAACTATTAAGCCTATGGCCATGCAATTTGGTGACAAGCTAGATTACGATATTATCTACAACTTTTGTATAGACCAGACCCACAGAAAATATCATTTAGATCACGAACTAACCACCACAACAGAAACTAGACTTGCAGCCATTTCAGGAAAACTGGACACACACAACTAGAGCTACACAACTCTAAATGACACACAATAAGACATTTTGGAAATCTTATGAAATTTCCTACAAATTATCTTTAAACATCTCAGCATGGTTTGCAAGTTAACATGGTCAAACTAATGCATTCCTCAAATCTGGTCCAGAGATTCCAGAGAGCACCTATCTCTGAACTGAACTTCAAACAGCCATAACTCATAATCCATTTGACCAAAATTCATGAAACTTTAACACAAGCTAGATATGTATGTTACCTATGACTTTGCTATAGACAAGTTTCACAGCAAACAACATTTACAAGGGGCAACTATTTAAGCCCTATAATGTGTTTAGAACATCCCGAAATGAATTATAAAAGATGATAATTGTAAAACTTCATGCTTTGCATAACAACTGACCATAATAATTATCTAAGCTATAAAAACACCATAGGAAGGCAGTGGAACCACCTTTTCTATTTTTACATGCAAACATTTGTCACAATTCATTTTAATCCATTTAATGAGCTGAAAGCAAGAAGAAACCATAACTAATTCATACATGCACCAAAAATCCTGAAATTTTTATGACAGAACACACATGACCAAAGGAGCCTACCATAAAAATTTCACATTATTTTAAGCAACATAACAACAGATATCATTTTCTCCCTATTTATGCCTATTTAACATAAATAAATCATCACTGCAGAAACTTTGCACTAACACACATCATTTTATATATCCACTGGAGAGAGCTTTTCACAAGGATTCCAAAAAGTCTACATATGCAATTTTTCAACAAACACACAATTTATTATGTAATTTACAAGTTTCCAACAGATTGCCAACTAATTAAAAACGTGAATAAAGAAACTGTTTTGCACTGGGGACCCCTGGATCTGCACAAATTATTAAAGAACTTGTTAGTAAATCTAATGAGCCATGACATATTAACAAAAAAAGACCAACAAAGAGTTTCAGCGTCAAAATCTACCCTTCTTGTTTTTCACGGGAGAACGACGGAAAACCACGGGAAGGACCGAGCTCGTCGGGTTCTCCTGGGTGGAGCCGGCTAGGGTTTGGAAGGCTGGCTGGGCTGCTCGGCCGGGGCTGCTGCGAGCTGCCGCCCGGCGTTGCTGCGGCTTCTGCTGCGCTGGCTGCTGCCTGGCTCAAGACCGCGCGGCCTGAGGAAGCCGCGACTTCAGGCAGTGCTCTTCAGAGACTCAGGAACGGAGCGCTGGAAGGGAGCAGAAGAGAGGAAGGAGAAGAGGGGCAGGAAGCTTGCTGCTGCTCGCTGATGGAGAGGACAGGGAGTGGTGGCCAGGGACAAGGAGGAGTTCAGCCATGGATGGAGAAGGGAGAGACCGGAGGGAGCTCGGCCCTTTCCCTTTTTTTTGCGCGATGAAGAAAAGACTGAAGGGAGAGAGGAGTCGGGCTCGGCTTTTGACGGAGGGGGCAGGGCCGCACCCGAGGCCGCAGTCTGCTGGTCGGCCTCGACAATTTTCCAATAGAATTTCTTTCCTAATTTGGCAAGTTTCCAGAAACTTTCGGTCAAATTCCAAAATTGCGAACACTGCTCAAATAGACTCCAATTTCGACGAAACTAATTTTGTTGTTGTCGTCTCGCCGAGTATTCCGACTTTCGTTTAAGGCACTTGGTCAAATTCTCAACGGTTTGCCTGGTAACGATCGTCGACGGCAGCTTCGCGGCGACCGAAATTCCAATTTCGCGGTACAGACTTGACTGTTTTCTCGAACCTGAAAATTGCGTTGTACTCCATCTTGCGAGCTCGTTTTCACTATTTTCGACACCGATCCAGGTCTCGGCCCTAAAACAAAATTTGTTCCTCTCAATCTGTACTACAACTTTCGTTTAAGGCGCACTGACATGCGAACATCCAGAAATACCATTCAACGCCGGTCAAAGTAGTCACCCGGTAGGATCCGATTTAGGGTTTCTCGTCGGTCGGGACATTTTCTGGATATCTGCTCAACTCAGAACTTTCACAAATTTTGACCATGAGTTCATATACAGTTCATTGGGCTTAACTGCAACACTTGGTTGAACCCGAATGGTTTTCTTCCATTAATCAGTCAGCACTGTCAAAGCTGCGACTCGTCATTTCATGTGACTTTTTGATTCCAAACTTCACGAAACTTTTTCACCAGTTACTATAGACAGGAACTGAGGTGGGTCACATGAAAAATCTAGGTTTAGCATTAATCCTCAATATTTATAAATTGACAATCATTATTAACCGGCTCCATTGATTATTTTCCTGAATAATTCAAACTAAGATTCTGCCTCTGAGATTGATCCTGACACTTCTGTCATCACTGACTAACCTTGAATTTAGTTCTTCATCGTTGCTTGATATACTAAGTCCGTGCTCAACTGACGATGAACACCTAGGGTGTTACATTTATAGCCCCCGAAAATCAAGACGTCCGAGATGAAACGTATTCAGAATTTGATGAAAGTGAATTGCAGGACTTGTTGGCTCACTCGTCTTAGCTCAACGGGCGGTATTTGATAAGCCAATTAAGCACCGACACTTGAAGCCATTGTATATGAGAGGGTATGTCAATGGCAAACCATTGACCAAGATGTTCATTGATGGAGGAGCTGCTATAAATATCATGTCATATACCACCTTTAGAAAACTTGGGATGACGAGTGAAGATTTATTAAAGACTGACATGGTGTTGAGGGACTTTGCTGGCAATTCTTCTGATACTTGAGGCGCGGTCCATGTTGAGCTGACGATCGGGTCTAAAACCTTGATCACTACCTTCTTCATCATTGATGGCAAGGGGGCATACAGTTTGCTGTTAGGGAGAGATTGGATACATGCAAACTGTTGTGTACCGTCGACTATGCACCAGTTCCTCATCCAGTGGATTGAAGATGACATTGAAATCGTCCATGGTGATGACTCGATGAGTGTTGCTAATGCAGAGCCTATCTACTAGGAATATGATGGTGTTGAGTGTTTCTCTGGAAGAGCTTGGGAAGCAGGTCCTGTGAATGTTTTTAGCGAGGATCAATAGTCGATTCAGATGATCGGCTCTCAGAGCAATTTTTAGATAATCCAACTGATCAATTTCTAGAAGGGGTGAAACTAAGTTTTGTATCGGCTGACAAGGAATAAAGTGTTGATAATGAAGCCGAAGTAGGATCAATGCGTGCGAGTTTGAGTATCGAGCGTGCTCTGAAGTTAATGAACTTTTGGAAGGGCTCTGCCTATTTCTCCATTGCCGAAAGCTCTAAGATGATCAGGGGTTCACATAAGGAGACGTACAACAGAAGGTTTTGAAACATATGAAGGCACTTCCACAACTTGGTGATTATTTTGAGTTGTACGTGGTGGCCGATAAGCCTTATAATAGGATCGGCCCTTATTTTTAATTTCAAAGGGTAAGATGAGTCGCAGCTAGCTTTAGCCGAAAATGTTAGACCCAGAAACGGGTGTTCGGCTGTGACAACTTTTGATTCGTATGTGTTGCTTGTCAGTTGAAGCTTCGGCACTGCTGGTTAAAAGCCGAATGCATGGAAATTATATGTGAAATAGATTCAAGGATATCTATATATAGCCATTGTAAGAGCATCGCCTTTAGCAGAAAAATGTTCCAAGAATTTATGTTATAGCCAATATTATTTATATCGCCTTTAGCACAAGAATATTCATAACCTTGGTGGCCCTAGCGTTTTCAGGTTAGCAGGTTTATTGGGGGAAGAGAAAGGTGAAGTGCAGTAAGTGAGATGCCAGGCGACATGACACGTAAGGTAAGATCCAGTCGACTAAGGTGATGTCATGTGTTCGGGAGATGTTTTTCTCTGAAAAAATATTACAGTCAAAGGAAAGAAATCAATAAGACCGGAGCATGCAACTGGAATTATTCAGAGAAGAACGAGTTTATCTGCTGCAAACTTCATTTACAAGACTTATCCTGGTACAAACTACCCTCAAAATAAACTAATCAGAACGGATCGTGGGTCAACAATATTGGCAATGGCGGAAGCATGGTCATCATAGATTTCAAGATTTTCAAATTCATCCGGAACGCCAACGAAACCAACTGGTAGGGAGGAGTAGTCTTCTTTGGTCCAAGAACTCATTGCCGCTAGCCCGAAAGAGACCCCGACGTGCACACCTTGGATGACGGCCTGATCAATGCGGCCATCCACAGCATCAAGGCGGGCTTCAGCTGAGTCTCCACGAGCATTCACCTTCAGGGCAACTCTGTTTGTTGCTGCCTTCAGACGGTCATTTTCCGCGGAAAGGGCTAGCAAGAAGAAGGGATGTGTCAGGCATAATAGGTTCGAACAGAAGAAGAGGGCCAAGACTCTGCTAACGTGTAATGATGCTGCAGAGCTATTTTTGTTGGTCTGCCCATTCGGCTTCCTCAATATCATGCTTCTTGGATGCATCTTTCAGTTCCTTCTGAGCTTTATCCCTTTCCTCGCGGTACCGAAGAGCGTCCGAGTGGATCTGTTGGAGTAAATCATCAAACTCAGAATCTGGTGGCCTGGGAAAAAAGATTAGAAAAAAGCTTTTAGAGCTACTGTTTCTAGAGAAGAAACCCAAGCTTGGCTAGAAGGAGATTCCACCCTGAGATTGGAGTAAACAGCAGATCAGGGGTAAATGGACAAGGATAGTTACTGCAAGAGGGCAAGAAATCAATCTTTTACCCATCGTGCCGGTGAGTCGATGATCGACTTCTTCCTGTTTCATCTCCGATAGGATGCCTGCGTTGGTTGCTATTGTCTGCCATTGATGAAAACACAGGCGAAAGATTCTCTCTGGTTTGAGCTAAGAGATGAGAACTGGGAAGTCCACAAGTCGAACTATTCGGCTGGGGATAAAAGTGGCAACTTGTACAGAGTCATATTTATAGAGCTATGGCTTGCGCATTAGAAGACCAAGCATCAGGGTTGGGTTTTTCACAACTTATGGGCCGTTACTGGGCCAGGCTGGATCTTTTGATGATTAAAGGAAATCATGACTCCAGAGTCGAGAAGCCGATGGGGTTCGGCTAAGGTTTGTTCAATTTCGACCGGTCATTTGGGGGCTTGTATTACTGATTGACCCTGGGAATAGAGGCGGAAAAGATCTTTGAGAAATACTATCCTGAGCGAAGATTTTTGATACAGTTATCAGTGATGGCCGATATGCATCGTTGTTGATGCAGAAACAGGGCATGCATTGATCTCGAAGGATCAATCATAGGTTGGTTTCAAAAGGACAAACAGGAGAAAACTTCTTATTTACAAAAGAAGGAGCAAGACTACAATGAGTTAGTTCGTCCACTCCATTCTATGCCTAATCAGGAAAAAGCGATCGAAGGCATCAACCAGATCTGTTCCGGCTTCCTTCATATCTTCTATGCAATGTTCTACTCTATCCTCCAGTTCTTACTCACAGACGTCAAATCTGCGGTAGTCGGCACCAGAATGAATCTTCACGGCGGAGAAGGCGAGTGCCGCACCGAACCCCATGCCGGCTCTGGAGATGATTGGGAGAACGCGGTGAACTTCGTTTACCGGCTTCAGGGGTGTTGTGCCCGTTACATCAGCCGTGACAGCAAGCTTAGTGACGGCAGCTTCAAGAGCATGAAGTTTGGCCGCTAGGGCTGAAAGGAGAAGGGAATCAATAAAAAAAAATGGGGGAATAAGGAAAGAAATGATGAAGAAATACTTGCCGGCGCCCATTTCCGAGCAACGTCACGCTCTTGGGAGATTCAGGTAATTTCCTGATCCTTCCCTTCTAGGTCAAGTTGAAGATCTATGACCTTCTGAGTCAAATCCTCAGGGGATTCATCGTTGGTCCTCCTAGAATAAGAGCAACAATGTAAGGACAACTGCTTCATCTTCAAACTGGAAACAATGAAGAACAACCTCTTCCTGGAGGTACTGGAAGCCCCAAGCTCAAGACTGTGGCGGCTTGCCTTAGAAGACATCTTCTATTTGGACTGAAAGATGATGGGGGAGAAGAGGCTTTTTCTGGTTTTAAGATTGAAGCAGGGGAGTTCAGAATGCACAAGCCGAAATAGAGTGAAAGGAGGGCTTTAAAAGATCCCAAGTGCATCGGGAGATGAATCGGCAGGTACGGTAATTATGGCGTGTGAAGGCGGATGCTTCCAGAGGTTCCACGTCAGTGCGAAAAGAAAAAGGAATTTTGGAATAAACATTTATCCCAAAATTAGGGGGCATGTGATAACACCAGATTTTCGCACGCGTAAAGATATGACGGATGGGCCCGGCCAGCAGAGGGAAAAGGATTCGGCAAGCAATCCGGCGGCTGTTTGGCCCTCAAGATTTCGGTGATTATCTATGCGGTCGGCTATTTCACAAAACAGCGGCTCCATTTGGGAAACACATGTTGTGAATAAAGCCGGCTTGCGCGAGAAGCTATGTGACGATGGAAGACACCGAGAGGATTAGGAATGGAATTTGTATTTTTCCATATTTTTATTGTGTAAATCGTAGTCGTCTAGGATTCATATTTCGTCCAGGGTATAAATATAAGCCCTCAACCATTCTAAAACTATTCACAACCATATCAATACAAACCGGCCCCGTGCCACCTTCGAGTCCTTAGTCGTGTCGTTGAGTTCTTCGAGAGGAATCATCGATCCGTCGACCTCCATAAGTACCGGCAACCTTGCTATCATGTCTAGTATCATGCGATTGATTTAGATATGATGCAAGTAGTATCAGTATGTTAAGCTTAGTATCGTGCGGCGGATTTAAGCTTATGACGGGAAGTTTTTGCTTATGCCTTGTATCGTGCGGCGGATTAAGTCATGAGTAAGAATAGTTATCGGCTCTATTAGATTTGGCAGATCTAATAGATTCATTAATTTATCATGTGTTATATGTCTTATTTATTTAATTCTTGTAACACTCTTTTGCCCAATCTAGATTGATCTTTGTTCGGCCTTATTGCACGAGCTTGCTTGTGCTTTGCTAATCATAAGATCATAATGGCTGAATTAACTTTCAATCTAGATTGTTACATGTTGTGGGTTCATGCATGTCGACCATGGTTAGGCTTTGATAGAACTGGGTATCATGTGATAGATGCAGGTTTTAGATTAGTTTAATCATGCTTGTTTGTATGTTCCTTCTTCATGTACCCCAGTTCGGCTAGTTGGCCGATTCTGGTTAAGCTTACACGAGTAATGAGTATATATAGATCTGTTCAGATATATGCATACTTTTAGCTTGTTATAATTAGATCGTATCATGCGGTGGATTAATCTAATTATAAGGAGTGGTGTAGACTTATAGCAAGTGGTATCATGCGGTGGATTAGCTTTGCTTGAGTTTATGCCCGATGGGTTTATCAAGACTAGACGTGCGGCAAACTAGTTGGATTAGCCTATGCGTGTGTTATCTGAATAGATTTATATTTATAAGTTACCTTTTTATCCTTTTGTTACATATGTGTTCGACATTCAACATGTTTACATGCTTTCTCTTTTATACTTAGTCGAATGACTGTTTTGATCAGACAACTTCTATAGCTGTGTGCCGTCGTGATTAGCTTTCAAAGCCGTAATATGGAACTGTCTGGTCTCACCCAGCATGTTCCAAAGGTATTCTCACACTTTTTATCCCTTGTTAGTTTTCAGGTCAAACCGACTGGCTCGTCTCCAAATTCAGCACACTCCGGGAACCCGATTGAAGCTAGCCTCGTTCGGCTTGTTGTGTGCCTGGCGCGAGGCGTCACGTTTTGCGCCAACAGGGAGCATTGTGTCGGGCCAGCTGGGAGTGCTATGGCTGCACTCATGGCTACCTATGGATGCTTATCCCGTAGCTATGATTAGTTGGACCAAATTCTTAGCGAGGAGATGGCTGTACAGCACCGGAGGCAGCAGGAGCATACCGCCGAGATAGACCGCCTCACCGCAGAGTTGGCACGCATGACAGTAGAGAGGGATCAGGTGCTTTAGAGAGAGCAGGAGACTGCCCATCAGCTCACCATTCAGCAGGAGTCTGCTACCTTCTTAGCCTTGATCATGAGGGAGACCGAGGAGTCACTTCGAGGTGTTTGCCTTGAGGGCATGCGCGCTTCAGAGGAGAACAGGCTGTTGAGGTTGCAAGTGGGAGACCTAGAGCTGCAACTTCACCACCTGTAGGATTACAATGATCGCTTGAATGAGGAGATCCACGCAGGGAGAATGAGAGGAACCCCATCTTTCCTCAGGAGGATCCAGACCCATGTAGTTCTTCTAGTGGTTCTTCGGACTTGTCTAGTGATGATGATGATGATGGCGACGTCCCTAGAGAGTAGATCAGATCGTATGCTTAGAGCTTAGTGATCTTTTGTGTATGTTGGTGAGCCCAATCTTTTGCTTTTGTTATGAGCTGGATGTAAGCATGAGTGGTAAACTTATGTGCTTGTGGTGCGAGACCTTTGGAAAGTCCCATATGTATGGGCAAAACTATGGATGTTTGTGTTGGCTTATGCATGATATGTATTGAGCGATCTTATTATTGCGGATACATGGGTGTATGCCGAGTCTCGAGTGATGAGTGATTGTCAACGCGTTTGATCGCATGTTCTTTGGCTTGTGTTGTGTAGGTGTCGAGCACGGAGACAGTGATCGAGGGCAAGGTGAAGGTCAAGTAGAGAAGTGTCCATGCCGACGGACCGGGAGCGGTGACGGGCGGACGTGAGGCTTGGACTGAGGGACCAGTGGCCTGAGGATCAGCTGTGATGGCTGACAGCCTGGGACAGTGACGAGCGGAGACTTGCGGGACACGGTGTTGCCTAGGTCGAGGACCTAGGGACACGTGTTGGTGGACGGGGTGCACGGGCGGTGCATCCCCTCTACAGCTCCGGTTTGGTGGTTGAGCCACAGAAAAACCACCGGGTGGACGGTTTTCCGAGTTTGGGCCACAAAACTCGGGTGGACGGTTTCCAGGTTTGGGCCACAAAACCTGGGTGCTGCAGGGTTTGCCGAGTTTGGGCCACAAAACTCGGGCTGAGGACGGTTTCTAGGTTTGGGCCTCAAAACCTGGGCGCTGGCAGGTTTCTGAGCTTGCGCCACAAAACTCAGGCGATGGGCGGCTGGTTTCCCAGTTTGGGCCACAAAACCAGGGGATGGACTTGAAGGCCTAGTTTCCCGGTTTCGGCCACAAAACCGGGGAGCGGAGTCCGTGAAAAGGACAAGCGGAGCGGTGGCGGCATGTGGCGGCAATCGGTGAGGTTGCGACGAGGCAACGCTACCAGTTGTGCGGGCGTGGCCGTCGGATCAGCATCTACCTCGAGTTGGTCCAGGATAGCCTTAGGGTTTGGCTGGGTCACTCTGTAAATAAATAGGGGTAGAGTGGGAATTAGAATTAGGATAAGTAGGGGGAGACACCCACCTCCCAAATTATCTCAGTCATTTGCTCTTTTGCTTCTAGGGTTTCCTGCTCTCCCATTCCCTGCTGTAGCGAACTGAGATCCACAGAGTAAACAATCATACCTCTGTGCCCGTGAGATTTTGAGGAAGTGAGACCGTAATCTCACTATTGTAGCGTGTGGTAGCCACACGGTTGCAATTTCGTGATTGTGATTCACGTTTTGTTCGTGTTCTTCGCGGGTTGTTTTTCCGCATGATTGTCCTGTTGATCGATCTCTTTGGTTGGTGCGTCTTTTCCAAATCCGTTTGAACCAAGATGTTCTAGATCGTGAGGCACTTCTTTCCACTGAAGGAATTCACCTCTAACCTCACGAGCTAGTAGATTGGTCGATTTTCGTTTTGGGTCAAGTTTTTCTCCCTTCCCCCGAATTTCTTTGATTCATCGATTTGGAGATAGGTTCGAGCCATGATCTCTTAGAGATAGCTCACTATCCTCCACGTGACTCATCTCTCCAAGTTTGAACCCTAGAGGTTTCGTTTTGGGAGAGATCGAGTTGAATCGGTGAACGAACGGAGCCATTTTGGGATGACCGGACGCTGGCATCGGGCTGATCGGACGCTGACCCAGTGTGTCCAGTGGTTGAATGTCACGCGCAAAATTTCTGTAGCCGACCGGACGCTCCCCTTGTTCTGTGATCAGACGCGACTCGAGTACTGTTCATCGAGTTTGGCGTTAGTGACCGAACGCTTGGCTTCTGACCGGACGCTTAGACTTAGTGAGTCCGGTCAGGAACAGAGAGGTTCCAAAACGGATTTTGACCGACCAGACGCGTCCGGTGCCTATTGATCGGACACTCCAGTGAGTCCGGTCAGTGCTGTTTCACGCTGTTTCGTCCGCAGTTTGACAGTTCGACGCCAGATTTGGTTTTGGGTTTTTGCGTTGGATTTCCGACTTTGTGCTCTACAGAAATTGAGCTTCCTGCTTTGCAAAATACCCAAACCCATCCTGTCACTAGTTGACTTGCGCGGACTTGGGTGAGGAAGTTTTTGTGGTGTCCCGCTGTGTTCCTAGGGAGCATCCACCCATTCTCTTGGGTCGTGGACATCACGCGCATCGGTTTTGCTTTTAGGGTTGATTCTCGGGACAGTGGCAACAAGTTTCCGAAAGGAAATTTTTGAAGCTCCCATTCACCCCCCTCTGGTCGCTTTCTGGTAGCACTTTCGGTCCTTCAATTATGTGATGATGCGATGTGGATTGAAATTTATTATGCCTCTATGATTGTTTGGTGAATTCGTTTTCCGAATAATTTTAGTGGGTATGATTTATTGTTCTCTACAATAATTGCAACTTTGCCTAATGATCACTTGCCATCGTATATGCAGATGACGACAACCCGTATTGGAGCTGGCGGTAGTGCTGGAAATGAGGATCCCAGGGACAACCGCAATCCACCACCTCCTCCACCACCCATGGCCGAGCAACTTTTCGCCCAATTCCTAGGAAGCCAGCGCAACATTGATGCCTTGCTACGAGAGAATTTGGTGCACGGCCACCAACGCCCTGAGCCGAATCAATATAGTTCTTTCAAGGATTTCTTGGATACTAAACCACCCATCTTCAAGGAAGCTACTGAACCTTTAGAGGCAGAAGAATGGCGGCATACCATGGAACAGAAGTTTCGCTTGCTCAGGCTCACAGAGGAGCTCAAAGCAGAGTATGCCGCGCATCAGCTGCAGGGGCCAGCCAGGATTTGGTGGGGCCATCACCGTACCACCTATCCTGCTAATGTTCTTGTCACCTGGAGAATGTTTACTGAAGCTGTTCGAGGGCATTACATTCTGCCAGGCCCGACTCAGATGAAAGTGGCAGAATTCATGAGCTTGGCCCAAGGGACTCGGTCTGTCACTGAGTACCATCACTTGTTCAATTCGTTGTCTCGTTATGCTCCAGACTTCGTGGATATAGATGCCAAAAAGATTGCTAGTTTCAAGAGAGGCTTGAACACTAAAATGGGAAAATCAGTGGGTACATCTTCTCGTACCGTTTTCAATGACTTCATTAGTGATTGCTTGATTCAAGAGAATCACAACAACAAGCATGCTGCAAGTAAGGCCCGGAAGAGGACTTTCGATTCAGGACCACCTCAACCTAGGGGACCACCAGCTCAACGTACCCAGTATCGACCACCAGCACCGGGGGCACGTTTCAGGCCACCGCAAAAGAAGAATCAGCCGCAAGCTCAGCGCAATCAAATGCCATACAAGATAGCTGCTGCCCAAGCTCGTGGAGGTCTGGGCAATTCCATAGGAGGGAAACCTTTGGTTTGGGGACCCTGTTTCAATTGCAACCAAGAGGGACACTTCGCAAGATATTGTCCTCACCCAAAGAAGCAACAGGCTAATTACCCCGCACATCTGCACAACATGACTGCTGAAGAAGCTCGTGCCGGTGAACCTGTGACTGCCGGTATGTGTCTTGTTAACCATCATCCTAGTGGTACAGCGGAACCTCCGGAGAAACCCCAAAGCCAACTGTCAAAGACCCAGAGCAAAACTGCACAAATAGCAGGCTTGCGGACTGTCCGGGGTAAGGGTCCCGGACTGTCCGCCACTGAAGGTGCGGACTGTCCGCCGACAAAAAGACAGAAACAGAACTGTTCTGACCAAGTTCTGGACGACTCCCGGACTGTCCGCGGTTTGCACGCCAGACAGTCCGTGGTACACGTGAACAGTGACCGTGGAGCGTCCGATGCTGACCCTGTGTCGCGTCCGATGTGACCCCAGACTATCCGCGGGTCACTGGCGGACTGTCTGCCGGTCACGAGACCAAAAACAGTACGCGCTGCGCTGAACTGACCCTACCAAGCCTCGATCCCCGGACTATCCGCCACAGGAACGGCGGACTGTCCGCGGATGAGCAGAACGCACGAAAATCGTTCGGGACTAACTCCAAATCGATCGAAACTTCACCAAACCAAAAGGGTCTTCGATCAAATTCCTCCAAGGTGTTCCTCTATGTGATGGGGTGCTAATCCTAAGAAATCATCGCACCAAACCAAACCGATCAAGAGAAATCCGCGGTTCACCGGAAAGGGGGAAGAAAAGAGGAGCGAACACTAAATCAACCCGATCTATGGATTCGTGAGGTTACAGGAGAATTCCTTTGGAGGAAAGAAGGATCTCACGACCAAGAACGAGTTGATTCAAGTGAAATCGAAAACCATCTCGCGGAGAGGAAGAACGAGGCAATTCTCCGGAAGATAAAAAATCGAAACGCGAAGAACACCAACACAAAACGCGAATCGATCAATTCCAGCCAAGTGGCGACCACACGAGACAATCGTGAGATTACGGTCTCACTTCCTAAACTTCCCAAAAACACAGAGACATGATTGAGTTCACTCTGCGGATCGCTAGCAGCGAGGTATGATTAGAATCTAAGTGGGGGCTAGAGAGAGAGAGAGCTCAGGAACAAATGACTGCTAGGATAGAGAGAGAGGAGGGGTGCCTCTCTTATTTATAGCCTAAACAATAATCCCCTTCTACTCCTAGATATAAGAGCGAAACGGCCAACCCTAGGGGTATCCCAGTCCAAACCTGTAAACCGTCCACGCCGAGTTTTGAGGCCCAAACTCGGAAACCGGCCACCCCGAGTTTTGAGGCCCAAACTCGGAAACCGTCGAGGGTAGCTTTTCGAGGCTCAGCTACCGAACCTGTGCCGTAGGCGGGATGTGGTTCGCACACCCCGATTTCCAGCACCGATGCCAGAGCATGTCCAGCCTCCACGCCGGGCACAGTGCATTCGCCATCCTTCTCAGCCTCCCGCCAAGTGTCACGACGCCATCACCTTCCTCCCGACTCGGCCGATGCACCGCACATCCCCATGTGCTCTTGCTTGTCAACACCACGTGCCAGCTACCATAGCTGGTCCTCAGGTCTCCCGGTCCGTCGGTCCAAGCTCCACGTCCACCCTTCACCACTCCCGGTCCATCGGCACGACACGTCCCCGCTTGACCTTCACCTCACCTTCGACCACTGCCCGAGCTCCGCACCTGCACATCAACACAGCCAAGAGACATGTTGCTTGTTGATCGATCACTCATCACTCAGGAAGGGAACCACAAGGGCACATATCAACCTTGTGTTCTCAATCTCCCCCTTGATGAGTGCATCGTCAACTCATAGTAACCGTAACCAAAATAAAAGAAAGCAGAATTAGGTAGACGGAGAAAAACTCACTTGAGATGTCCAAAAGTCAAAGAAAAGGCCAAAGAAGAACAACTCAAGATAAGCAAAGCTTGGTCCCCAAAGACATGGGCAACGGTTCGACACAACCAAGCAAGAAATCAGAGCAACAACTAATCAAGGAGCAAAACTCGATCAAAATCAGAGCACAAGACTTGGTTCCCAAAGACATGGGCAACGGCTCGACGCAACCAAGTCAGAAGCAAGCTAGTCCTCAAGAAGAGGCAGAAGGGGCTCAACACCAGTAGCTGAAAGCTCGAATACCAACTGAAGACTGCATAAGAAGCAGCTACTGCTAGTCCCTCAAGATAGAGGCTCAGAGGCCCAACACAACCAGCAGTAAGCCCGATACCAATCAAGAACCATCAAAACATGGTGAAAACAGCTAGTCCCTCAAGACAGAGGCACAGAGGCTCAACGCGACTAGCTAAAAAGATCGATATCAACCAAAACCAACTCGGAGCAGGCAGAACCACTCCCCCTCACTCAAAGAACTCCCCCTCAACAAGAGGAGCACAAATTGCAAATTGTCACCACAACAAGACATTTTCTCCAATTCTTCCCCTTGGGGGCAATTTGCAATCAAAAGAGAAGGAAAAGAGCTCAAGTAGGTCAAACGGAGCTAGGTCATGCCTATCGGAGTCAAGTACGAGCACATGAGTCAAAAATGCATGTTAGCAGCTTCAGGTATATACTCAAAGGAGTGAAAAAATGCTCTAATGAGTGCTGATCCGACTACTAAGCAACATGTAAAAGTGCTAGCAAAGGCTCAAAATGATCACCGAATACAAGATATGAATGCATAAGCCAAGTGAGCAGTTTTAAGCCATTCTGAAAAGAGTTTCACCATCAAATCAGCACTAAGCATGTAGAGGACAGGAAGTCAAACAAGTGCTAAACATGTATACAAGGTGAACTACCCCTAGCAAAGTTCAACCATCATGCTATAGAATGAAACGTAGACTTGTGTTTTCAGATTTTATCGGAGAATTTATAGCGGTTATTAACACAAGTTTAAGATCAGCATGTGATTGCGAGAGGTTGAAAGCTTGTCATTGCGTAACTTTCAACCGTGCTAAGCCTATGCATATGCAATCAGAAGCTTAAAGCATCGGTTTCGGTCTTACACTACATGGCTCAAGTTTAACTCAAAGTGCAATGAGAAATAGTCTCGATACCATGATGTGCTGACAAAGCAATCCCATCTCGATCTTTTCAATTCACTACAACTTGGTTCATTTTAAGCACAATATGAACAAGCCAAGCAAGTGAATGACTCAGAACTAGAGACATAGCAACCTAGCATATATGAAATAGCTCAAGTGACCTCAACACATCCTACACATGCTAGTTGCCAATCTCAATGGTGAACATGTAACAGGTTTTAAGTTCATTAAACATGTTTATCATTCTGAAAAAATATAGCTTAGCTCACAACATGTATCAGTGATCAAAAAGAGCCTAAGCTACAAGCATCATCATATATCATCGAAGCATACACTAATCAGAGCTTGAATTCATTCTCAAGAATATAGGCATGAAGCTTGAAAAATGCAAGATGCATACATGATGAAGTCAGAAACGGAGCCAAAGTAAAACCAAAAAGACTCAAGACCCAAAAACAAAAAGGATCAGAAAGTTAGTCTATGGTACATAAGCAAAATGCTTCCCCCATCTAAAAGGGGAAACGCACACCAAGCTCACCCCTCAACCTAGCAAAAGTTGAGAGGTCCAAAGGCTTGGTGAAAATATCCGCAACCTAGTTATGGGTGTCTACATGCCTAAGATCAATGTCGCCTTTCTCTTAGTGATCACGAAGAAAGTGAAAGCAAACATCGATGTGTCTGGTCTTGGAATGAAGAACAGGGTTCTTTGCTACACTAATGGCAGAAGTGCTATCGCAAAGCAAAGGGACCCGACTGAAATGTAGACCAAAATCACACAAGGTAGCAACCATCCATAAAAGCTGTGAGGCACAAGAGGCAGCGGCAACATACTCGGCTTCTGTAGTAGACTGGGCTACGTTCGACTATTTGCGAGAAGACCACGAAACCAAAGAAGAGCCAAGAAACTGACAAGTCCCAGAAGTAGACTTGCGCTCAAGCCGACAGCCGGCAAAATCCGCATCGGATAACCACAAAGCGAGAGGTTCAAAGAGGAGGAATACCAAAGTCCGAACTCAGGAGTGTATCGGAGGTACCTCATGATGCGCTTGACCGCTTGCTTGTCGGAAGTCCGAGGGGACGCCTAAAAATGAGCGCACAGACACAGCGAACTGTATATCCGGCCTCGTCGCCGTCAGGTACAGGAGCGAGCCGATCATGCTCCTGTACTCCTTCTGGTCAACCGGCTCTCCATCCTGGTCCGCGTCCATCGCCGCAGTCGTCGGCATGGGCGTTGTAAGAGGCTTGGCCTCGCCCATGTCGAACTTCTTCAGGATGTCCTTCGTGTTTTTGCCTTGATGCACGAACGTCCCGTCTCGGGTTTGCTTGATTTGCAACCCGAGGAAGAAGGTCAACTCACCCATCATACTCATCTCAAACTCCTTGCTCATAGTATCTGCAAACTTGGCAACAAGCGCATGAGAAGAGCCACCAAAGATGATATCATCCACGTAAATCTGGACTAACAGGGTATCATTGCCTTGCTTGAGGAGAAACAAAGTTCTATCGACCCATCCCATTTTAAAACCCTTAGAGAGTAAAAAGGTTTTCAAACGATCATACCACGCTCTCGGGGCTTGTTTCAAACCATACAAAGCTTTTGAAAGTTTATAAACATGGTTTGGAAACTTGGGATCCTCGAAACCAGGGGGGTTGCCTAACATAAACCTCTTCCTCTATATACCCATTCAAGAAAGCACTCTTGACATCCATCTGGTAAAGCTTAAAACCCTTCGAAGCAGCAAAGGCTAGATGGATTCTGATGGCTTCTAAATGGGCTACAGGGGCAAAGGTTTCCTCATAGTCTATCCCCTCTTTTTGGCAAAAACCCAGGGCTACTAGCCTAGCCTTGTTCCTCACTACCATCCCATCCTCACCCTCTTTGTTTTTGAAAACCCATTTGGTACCTATAGGGTGGCATTCTGGTGGAGGTGGAACTAGGGTCCAAACTTGGTTTCGCTCAAAGTTTTCTATCTCCTCATGCATGGCATTTACCTAGTTAGAATCATAAAGTGCGTGTCCAACATCTTTGGGCTCAAAAGAAGCAACAAATGCAGAATGAGCAAAGTGTGAGATTTCATACGCTCGCGACCGCGTGACTCGCTGGTCGATGCTGCCGATCATCTGGCGCGGAGGGTGAACTTGCTGAACACTTTGGGGCGCTTGCCTCGCCGAAGTTGCCTCCCCCTCACCAGATGCTGTCGCTCCCTCAGGTGCAGCGGGTGCTTGCTGGAGAGGTGGCTCAAGAGGACCCCAGGAAGAAGAAGTCGTGGGATCGGGTCCTCGAGCTGAAGTAGTCATCGCAGGGTCGACGGGGGCAGCCAGTGGAGTTGGCTCGGGATCACCCCAATCAGCATTCTCCTGCTCCTCCTCCACAAAAATGGTCTCTCGCAGCTCCTGTTCTCCTGCAACATCAAAAGCAGAAGAAACACAAGGCATAGTCTCGTCAAATGTGACCTCGTAGGTCTCCACTATCCGGTTAGTTTTGAGGTTAAGAACTCGATAAGCGCGCGAATGCGAAGCATAACCAAGAAACACGCCATCAGCAGAACGAGATTCAAATTTGTCCAAATTGCCTTGCTTCAGGATAAAGCACTTACACCCAAACACCCCAAAATGAGACACCTTGGGTACCCGTCCAAAATGCAACTCATAAGAAGTTTTCTTCATGAAAGCCCGAAGAAAGATGCAATTTGAAACATGGCAAGCAGTGTTGATCGCCTCGGCCCAAAAATGCCTAGGAGTCCTATGCTCATCGAGCATCGTCCTGGCCATCTCAACAGGGGTCCGATTTTTGCGCTCAACAACACTGTTTTGCTGGGGGACATAAGGAGAAGAAAACTCATGCTCGATCCCATTAGAAGAACAGAAAGAGGCAAACTGAGAGTTATCAAACTCGGTACCATTATCACTACGAATAGCTCTAATGGTATCAGGGGGAAACTCAGTTTTCAACTTCAAAATCAAGTCACGAGCAAAAGAAAAAGCTTCATCCTTACCCTCCATGAAAAATACCCAAGAGTACCTCGAAAAATCATCAACGATCACTAGAATGTACCACTTCCCACCCGCTGAGCGAACCCGAGCTGGACCAACTATGTCCATGTGTAAAAGCTCACCGGGTCGCTTTGTCATCACCTGATTAACAGGTGGGTGAGAAGCAGCAACCATCTTCCCATGACGACAAGGATGACAAATAAGGTCCTTCTGAAACTTAAGCTTGGGCAATCCTTGGATTAGGCCAAATGAGCTAAGTCTTGCAAGCAAGTCAAAACTCAAGTGACCGAGCCTCCTATGCCACTTCCACAAATCAGAAGAAGGACCAGCCATCAAACATCTAGCAGAGCCGAAAGAACGAGAAAAGTCGGCTCTGAAAACACGGCCAAAAGGGACAATCCAACAAATAAGATCTCCCCGAGGGTCTAAAACACGACTCGGACCCTTCTTAAAGCGCACTTCACAATCATCCTCAAGAAGTTGCAAAACAGAAAGCAAATTGAAATGCAAGTTAGAAACCAAGGCAACATCCTTAAGAACAAAGTTCTCATTGAGCTGGATAGCTCCCTGAGAAACAACCTTACCTCTACTATTATCCCCGAAAGTGATGTACTCCTTGTGCATCACGGGGCTCAGGCTGGAGAACCATTCCTTCTTTCCGGTCATGTGGCGCGAACACCCGGAATCCATGAGCCACATGTTCTCCAACCGAAGTTCCTGCATCAATAGAAAGGCAGGAAGTGAGCATATGGCACAACACTGGGGTTAGTATACTGAGAAGGATACCAGTGCTGTGTCATAGGCCTAGAAAAAGTGTTAGTAGCAACACCAATCTGTCCTCGTCCCATCGGTGGATAGCGATCACCACCAACCTGAAAGGGTGGTCCGCTATGGAACAAAAAACCTCCAAACTGACCTACTTGTCCCATCTGAGCAAAGCGATCACCACCATACTGAAGATGTGGTCCGCTATGGGACTGAGCAGCAAAGCCTCTTACACTCGGCTCCCGATCGTATTGAGAACAACCGGAACCGCGACGGGCATGACCACCACCCCGTGGTCTAGCTGCCTAGGGCCTAGCAACATGAGGGGGTGCACCTCCAGGTCTAGCGCCCTGCCTCTGAACTCCCCGACCTTGCACACCATAGAGAGGGTGGTGCCTAGCCTGGTTGTTCAGCTCCAACTCCTTCCTAGCGTCTCTCTTCCTCCGAACGCAAAACTCAGCTAAGTGACCCTCACGGTGACAGTACTCGCACTCGAACCTCACCACTCTCTTGGGTTGTTGGTTCCTATGGTTGCGAGGGTTGTTCACTCTGGCTGGCTTCTTGCCCTTCAGAAGGGGATCACTAGAGACATCAGGAAGGGTGTCAAGTGTGTTCCTAAGATGGTTAGGTTTGGGAACCCACACTTGCTTGCGAGGTGGAGCCTTGGGAGTTTCATCAAGGATGCCATCCTTGGTGATAGGCTTGGGAGGCTCAGGTGGGGTGATCTTGATAAGCTTAGGGATAGCGGATGGCTTCTCACTTGGGCTCACTCCACTAAACTCACCGATCTTCCCAAAGGTACTAGCGCCCTAACCACCTGAAGCAAAGCCTACTCCCGAGCAATCAGTTCCACTCTTGATCTGACTGATCATCATGCCCAACTGCGGCTCACTGCATGACACCCAACTCAGGATGGACCGAAGGTATGTGTTTTCCTCCTCGGTTTGCATCCTGGCATGCCGACAGTTGGCAATCTCAAGCTCCATCCCCATGCATCGCTCACATGGAGCAGACAAGGTGCTAACTGAGCTGGCCTTCAAGGCTTCAGCAAGCTTGGCATTAACTCCTGCCAACTCAGTTTGCAAGCTAGGACAAAGCTTGCACGCACCAAGCAAAGAAGACCTAGCCTTCACTTCCTCTAGCTCCTTCTTCAGGGAGGGACACTCTTTGCAATCACCCACCAAGTCTAGCCTACTCTTCAGCTCATCATACACCTCAATCAAAGAGGCATACTTGGTTTGCAGGGTGGCAAAGTTTGTCATATGCATCGTGCACTCCTCACATTCCTCCTCATCGCTCACCTTCACCTCAGACTTAGCAAACTCAAGCTCCTTAAGTGCCTCTTTCATCTTTGCCTTAAACTCACAGTGCTCTTGGTAAACCTAAGTAAGCCTCTTCTCCAAAACACCGACCAACTCCACAAACCTATCCCGCTCATTAGTGAGACGATCGACTTCAGAAGAGTTTGATACCTCAGAGGCATTGTCGTCGTCATCGTCGCTGTGGGCGTCATCGGCATCCTCTATCTGGTGCTTGCAATCCTCTTCATCCAAGGCCATGGTGCATAAGCCCTTGGAGGATTTGCCGAAGAAGCAGAGTCCATTGAAGCGATCCTCCATCTTGTGTTTGGACTCGTCGTTGTTGGAGTCACCGTCGGAGGTCTTCTTGCCATCGCCGACAGTGGCGAAGAAGGCTCGCTTGCTGGCGTCGAAAGCCCTCTCCATGTCCTCCTGGTGGAAGATGCCATTCTTCTTCTTCTTGTCGGCCTTGTTCTCCGTCTTGCCCTTGCGCCTGGAGTTGTGGTTCTTGTCGGGGAAGTTCTTGTTGTTCTTGGGGCAGTTCACCATGAAGTGGTCTAGATCACCACACTTGTAGCAGCCCTCGCGTCCGCCACCATGCCGGCGATTCAAGCGGTTGTTGTGAAACCATGAGAACCGGGTGATGGCGAGAGTGAGCTCATCGTCTCCAAGCGCCTCCAACTGCTCCTCTGTGACTGTATGCAAAGAAGACAAAGCAACAAGAGGAGATGAAGCGTTAGTGGAGAAAGTCGATCCACCTGTGCCTGAGACCAAAGTCATGGTGTGTGAAGATGGGTTCTTCAGCTTGGCCTGAGTCAGGTGATCGATCTCGGTGGACTTGAGCTTGCTGAATAGCTCGTCCATGGTGAGGGTGTCATAAGCAGTAGACTCAATGATGGTTGACACCTTCACCTCCCATACCCTCCGATCCAGGGCGTATAGCAACTTGAGAGCCCTCTCATGATCGTCATAGGGTAGGTTAGCCCGATTGGTACGCATCTTGTTCACGATCGTCTGGAAACGAGCGAACATAGCATCAATCGTCTCTCCCTCCAACTGAACAAAGTTCTCGTACTCATGCTTGTACGTCTCGAAGAGTCTGGTCTTGACCTGAGCGGTCCCCTCGTGATAGCTCTGAAGCTTCACCCAGATCTCTCGTGCCGTCTCAAGCTTAGAGACACGCTCGAACTCAGGAAGGGAGATGCTGGCCAAAAGAGCGTTATGTGCCTATGAGTTGGCCTCGTGCTGGTCAATCTGGACCTGACCCACATGAGCCAGAAGGACCACGTACTCAGCGTTCTCGCATATTTCCCAAACAGAAGAACTGATACTATTGAAGGACCGGATTAGCGAGCAGAGGGGGGGGGTGAATGGGAGCCTCAAATTCAACTCGTGAATAGAGTGGCCCTTGTCCTAGAAAGTCACCCAAAAGCAAAGACTCTAGACGACCGAAGAGTTCACGACCTACAAGTAGGTGGATACCCTAGGAGATGTCCTAGTGGTACAGCGGAACCTCCGGAGAAACCCCAAAGCCAACTGTCAAAGACCCAGAGCAAAACTGCACAAACAACAGGCTTGCAGACTGTTCGGGGTAAGGGTCCCAGACTGTCCGCCAACGCCGGACTGTCTGCCACTGAAGGTGCGGACTGTCCGCCGGCAAAAAGACAGAAACAAACTGTTCTGACCAAGTTCTAGCCGACTCCCGGACTGTCCGCGGTTTGCACGCCGGACAGTCCGCGGTACACGTGAACAATGACCGTGGAGCGTCCGATGCTTACCCTGTGCCGCATCCGATGTGACCTCGGACTATCCGCGGGTCACTGGCGGACTGTCTGCCGGTCACGAGACCGAAAACAGTACGCGCTGCGCTGAACTGACCCTGCCAAGCCTTGATCCTCAGACTGTCCGCCACAGGAACGGCGGACTGTCCGCGGATGAGCAGAACGCAGGAAAAGCGTTCGGGACTAACTCCAAATAGATTGAAACTTCACCAAACCAAAATGGACTTCGATCAAACTCCTCTAAGGTGCTCCTCTATGTGATGGGGTGCTAATCCTAAGAAATCATCGCACCAAACCAAACCGATCAAGAGAAATCCGAGGTTCATCGGAAAGGAGGAAGAAAAGAGGAGCGAACACTAAATCGACCCGATCTATGGATTCGTGAGGTTACAGGAGAATTCCTTTGGAGGAAAGAAGGATCTCACGACCAAGAACGAGTTGATTCAAGTGAAATCAAAAATCATCTCGCGGAGAGGAAGAACGAGGCAATTCTCCGGAAGATGAAAAACCGAAATGCGAAGAACACCAACACAAAACGCGAATCGATCAATTCCAGCCATGTGGCGACCACACGAGACAATCGTGAGATTACGGTCTCACTTCCTAAACTTCCCAAAAACACAGAGACATGATTGAGTTCACTCTGCGGATCGCTAGCAGCGAGGTATGATTTGAACCTAAGCAGGGCTAGAGAGAGAGAGCTCAGGAACAAATGACTGCTAGGATAGAGAGAGAGGAGGGGTGCCTCTCTTATTTATAGCCTAAACAATAATCCCCTTCTACTCCTAGATACAAGAGCGAAACGGCCAACCCTAGGGGTATCCCAGTCCAACTTTGCTTCTCGATGATCCGACGGCCACGCGCCCATCTCATCCTTAGCTTCGCCTCAACGCAAGCCTCAAGATGCCACCACGTGCCGCCCCGTCGACGGCCGCGCCTTCCTCGCGAATAGCTACGCCGCCGCGCTAGCCTCTTCACGCCGCCACGCATTGACCGTCCTTTTTGCGGACCTCACCCCGGTTTTGAGGCTGAAACCGGGAAACCTGGGCCTTCCCCCGGTTTTGAGGCTGAAACCGGGAAACCTGTCCCCCGGCTGAGTTTTGTGGCCCAAACTCAGAAACCCGCGCGCCTAGGTTTTGAGGCCCAAACCTGGAAACCGTCCACGCCGAGTTTTGAGGCCCAAACTCGGAAACCGGCCACCCCGAGTTTTGAGGCCCAAACTCGAAAACCGTCGAGGGTAGCTTTTCGAGGCTCAGCTACCGAACCTGTGCCGTAGGTGGGATGTGGTTCGCACACCCCGAGTTCCAGCACCGATGCCAGAGCATGTCAAGCCTCCACGCCGGGCACAGTGCATTCGCCATCCTTCTCAGCCTCCCGCCAAGTGTCATGATGCCATCACCTTCCTCCCGACTCGGCCGATGCACCGCACATCCCCATGTGCTCTTGCTTGTCAACGCCACATGCCAGCTACCATAGCTGGTCCTCAGGTCTCCCAGTCCGTCGGTCCAAGCTCCACGTCCGCCCTTCACCACTCCCGGTCCGTCGGCACGGCACGTCCCCGCTTGACCTTCACCTCACCTTCGACCACTGCCCGAGCTCCGCACCTGCACATCAACACAGCCAAGAAACATGTTGCCCATTGATCGATCACTCATCACTTAGGAAGGGAACCACAAGGGCACATATCAACCTTGTGTTCTCACTTCTTATGAGAATCCTTCTAGCCTGACTATGGCTTTGGTTTCTAGCTCTTCTGCTAACCCCTCTGGAGGATTTGCACTTTCTTCTCTCTTTTCTATCACAGAGGAGCAGCTTGATTCTTTGGGGAATGACGAGTTGGCTTTGCTTGCCAACCGGTTCTCGCAGTTCCACAACAACCGCATGAACCGTCGCCGTGGAGGAGGACGCTCAGGATGCTTTGAGTGCGGCGACCCCGACCACTTCATCGCCAACTGTCCCAAGAAGAACAAGCAATCTTGGAAAGGTGATCATGGGCGCAAGTACGACTCCGGCAAGCGCAAGGAGAAGTACGTCACCGCGAAGCACAAGTGGAGGGGCGGTTTCGACAAAGAGTACATCAAGAAGAAGTACTTGGAGAAGGCCAGGCTGAGCAGCGTGCATTCTTTGCCACGCTCAGCGACGTCGACGGCTCGGATGACGACTCCGCTGTCTCAAGCGATGACGAGTCCAAGAAGAGGAAGAGGATTGAGGACAAGCTGAATGGCCTCTGCTTCTTCGCCGACGACGAGAGCTTCTGCACCATGGCCCTTGGTGATGAGGTCGACGGCAAGCTGGAGGAGATCCCTCAGGACGACGACGATGACTCCTCGCAGGTATCACAAACTCCTGAGGAACTCTCTGTAGAAGTTGATAAACTTACTGCCGCTTTGCTCAGTCAGGATAAGTTGCTTAGGCGTGCAACTAGAGAGCGCAAGGAGTTTAGGCAGAAGTGGGAGGATACGGTGAAGGAGCTTGAGTTTGCTAGATCCACTGTAGTCGTGTCTGAGGAGGCTGAGTGCGAGTCATGTACCAAGCACATGAATGGCCTTCTCACTTTGAGAGGTAAGTATGCTGCGTTGGTTGGAGAGGTGGATGAGCTCCGAGCTAGGCCCATGTTGTTGGGTGCATGCAAGACCTGTCCAGGCTTGCAAACCGAGTTGGCAGAGAAGAATGCCAAGATTGAGTCTCTTGAGAAGGCCAGCTCGGGTAGCACTTGTGTGGCTAGGTGTGCTTTGTGTGAGGGTTTGGAGATGGAGATTGCCAATGTGAAGCATGGCAAGATGCAAACCGAGGAGGAAAACACATACCTTCGGACCATCTTGTCATGGGTGTCATGTAATGAGCCGCAGCTTGGTATGATGATCGCGCAGTTTAAGCGTGCTGCTCGAGGTCCTGGTGTAGGCTTTGCTCCTGGTGTTGATCTTTCTGCTTTTGGGAAGATTGGAGAGTCGAGTGGTCTGAACCCATGTGAGAAGCCCAACTCCACCACTACTCCCAAACTTACCAAGCTTCCACCCAAAGAGCCTCTCAAGCCTAACACCAAGGATGGAGCCTATGATGAACCTCCACGAGCTCCACCCAAGAAGAAGCAGTGGGCTCTCAAACGAAACCACCTCAAGAACAAGATGGACACAATGCCACCTATCCAGGAAGAGCTTATGCCACAGAAGGGCAAAGTGATCCAAACCCACAACTGTGAGTACCAACAACCCCCTATGAGAGCGGTGAGGTACCACTGTGAGCACTGTGGGAGAGATGGACACTTAAGTGAGTTCTGCTTTAGGCGCAAGAGAGAGGAGCGCCATGCCAGGAAGATGAACAATCCGGACATGTACCATCCTTTCCATGATGTACATGTGCTGAATGTTCAGAGGAGAGCTCCGAGGAGAGCTGCAAGGCATAGAGGAGCAGTGCCTCAAGGTCCTAGGCATCAGGGAGGTGTTGCCCAACGGGGTCCTGACTTTGCAGGATATGGACCCCGTGGCGGAGGCTTTGTTGAGCGTTACCCTCCACCGCATTTTGAGTATCACGATGGACGCTCTTTCCTTAGCGGACCATGTTTTCCTGTGCGCGGTGATCGCTTTCCCTGTAGGCGTGCTAGTTATACTGACTGTTCTTTTGAGCAGCTGGCCCAACACTGGTACTCTTCCTACTTCACTAACCCTAGTGTTAGACTGTATGCTCACCCTATGTCTTTCTATTGATGTAGGTGAAACGATTGGAGGACATTTGGTTGGTGGATTCTGGTTGCTCAAGACACATGACCGGAAACGCCAAGTGGTTCTCCAGTCTTAGCCCTGTTGCCGGAAAGGAGTTTATCACCTTTGGCGACAATAGTAAAGGTAAAGTGTTGTCTCATGGGTCGGTGCGAGTTAATGAGCACTTTGTGTTGCGTGATGTTGCTCTTGTTTCTAACTTGCATTTTAACCTTCTTTCTGTTTTGCAACTCTTTGATGATGACTATGAGATTCGTTTTAAACCGAATCTCAGTCGTATTTTAGATCCTCAGGGCAATCTTGTATGTTTGATTTCGCCCTTTGGGAAAGTCTTTCGTGCGAATTTCTCGAAGTCATTTGGATTTTCTCATTGTCTTGTGGCTGGTCCTTCTCCTCCGATCATTGGAAGTGGCATAGGAGACTCGGTCACCTGAGCTTTGACTTGCTTGCAAGGCTTAGCTCTCTTGGCCTAATCCGAGGATTGCCCAAGTTGTCCATGGAGAAGGACCTTGTTTTGTGTAACACCTCTGGTGTTTAATATGTAATTAACCTGACATGTCATCATCTTTAAGCATTAATCATTCCATGCATTTGAGTTTGCCTGTTCTTGTTTGCCTTGTTGACCAAAGTTCTAGGTCAAAACATAAAATAGAATTTAAATTCCTTTTGAAAAACCCCAAATTTCCAAACTCTAGTTTTACCCCTCTTTCTCTAATTCAAAAGACTATTAAAAATTTAAAGATGGTCCTTTTTGCAAAGTTGTAGATCTCAATGTTTTAAGCAACTTTGGTGTTTTGAGTTTTTGCTGCTCAGTTCAAATTTTGGAAGTAATTTGCTAAATACAGAAATCAGTTCTAAGTCAAACCCTAGACCCTACTCCTGTTCATCTTCAACCTACAGCTAGGGGGGGCCCGACCAAGGCGCCCCGCCGGCGTTTGCGCACGCCACGCGTCTGGCCGCCGCTCGCCTGCTCCCGACCTGCCGCCTGCGGCCGCGTAATCATTCCGCCCCCGCACGAGCAAAGCGCTGACCTTCGCCCGTCCCACACTGCTCTCTGCATCGCCGCCGCGTGGCCGTCGCTGGCGAGCTCACGCCCGGTCCCTGAGTGCATGCCTGTCCTTTCGTCATCATGCGATCGAACGCACGCGCCGCGGGCAATCTTATCCACCCCCGCGCGCTCTCTATCTGCCCCTGGCCGCGCCTATAAAAGGGCCGCCGACCGGCCAAAGCTCCACTCACCTCTGCCACCGTCTCAAGCTCGTTCCAGTGACTTCCCCGCTCAACCACCTAGCCCAGCAGCTCCGCCTTGAGCTCGCGAAGCTTCCCAGCTCCTCAATTTCACCCCTCCGCCCCTCCTTTAGCCGGCACAAGCGATTCTTCTCCAACTCCGGCGAACGGCCTTGCCGCGGTAAGCAGCAATATTCGTCGCCGTGGGTTTTTCTTCCCATCCATCCGACCCCCTCCCTCTTTTCCTCACCTTGGTGCGCTCCTAACCGCTCCTCGGCGATCTCTTTTGGTGGACAGAGCCGCCGGAACGCCGCTCGCCGCCGAGAGAGCTCTGCCGAAGCGCCGCCAACATCGAGCTCCCTCCCTCGACCCTTATTCAGCCTCGCTGAGCCCTGCCTCCGACCCGTGGTGAGCACTCGAAGCCTCCCCCGGTCTCTGTTTTTCCCGCACACGTTCACTGTCTAGCTCGAGCCCGGCCTCGAGCGCGCGTTCACTGTTAGCTCGAGCCAGGCCTCGAGCACATGTTTCCCGTCTCGCTCGAGCCAAGCCTTGAGCGGACACACTCACCACTTCGCTCGAGCCAGGCCTCGAGCGAACACACACACCCTCACCGTCTCGCTCGAGCCAGGCCTCGAGCGGACTCACGCACCCACACCGCTTCGCTCGAGCCAGGCCTCGAGCAAGAACTCACACACTGTCTAGCTCGAGCCAGGCCTCGAGCAGATACGCACCCTCACCACTTCACCGAGCCTAGCCTCGAGCAAGCACGCACCCTCCGCCTCGCGCGAGCCAGGCCTTGAGCGAACCCGTTTTTCCGTCTCGCCCGAGCCTCCGAGCCAGGCCTCGGCCGGACGACCGTTTTTTCCGTCTCGCCCGAGCCTCCCAGCCAGGCCTCTGACGGACGATTGTTTCCGTCTCGCCCGAGCCTCCCAGCCAGGCCTCGGACGGACGATTGTTTCCGTCTCGCCCAAGCCTCCCAGCCAGGCCTCGGACGGACGAGCGTTTTCCGTCTCGCCCGAGCCCTCCGTGTCGGTCTCGAGCATCGTTGTGACTCTTCTAGTAGTTTCTTGCACGTTTGGATAGTTGTCGCTTGAATCTGTGGTTTTGCCTTGTGTCGTTTAGTGCATGTCAGCATCCTCATAAGCATACATCATTGCATCCGTGTAGTGACCGAAGGAGAAGGCGTCAAGGTCGAGGCAGCCGCTGACGAACTGATCCCCAAGACGACTCCAAGCTCTGACGCCTGCACTGCCGACCCGAGCCTATTCTTTTTGCTCTTCAAGGCAAGCTCCGGTGCATTTTAAACCCTCCTTGTTTTTTATAAAATGTTTATTTAAAATACTTTTGAGTTAAACTACTGCATTAGGTTATAGGAGTTGTGTGATGACCTATTGCCTCCTGCACTATTTACCCCCACCGTCAAATACCTCACCCTGTTTTAAAAACCATTTGCAAAATGCTTAGCGATACTATACAATAGATTTGCAAAAATGCCAATTTCAAAAGTGTGATCACTTAAAGAATATTTATGGGGATTTGGCTTTACTCCCCGGCCATTGGCTAGGTATCTGATCCGTACCTGGTCAATTGCAAGGAGAGGTTGTCCTAGCGTACGGTGCCGTCATGTTGTAGTCCGGGACTCAACAGTTGACACTGACTGGGACAGGGTTGAAAAACCGACAGGACCTGTACTCTTGGGTTAGAGTCCCGAGGTGCTTGTCGCTGGCGGAAAAATTTAGGGACCATCCGTATGGGGGCCTGCTGGCCAAGACTTGTAACTATTCACATACTTCGGAAAGCTCTGGCTCCGAGGAATCCTTTATTGGGACCGACAACCGCGCACTGGGAGTGGAGAGATGGCGGAAGTAGCATGTACCCACGTGGTCGTCGTACCTGGATAGGAGTGGTGTACTGTACTTCCGGGTGGCGTAGGACCGGGTCCAATCTTGGAGGAATCGTGGAAGACGAGTTGGCATATGCAAGCTTGGGTGCTACATATGTAGTGTGGATAGGGATCCTCAGCTGAGTATTATTTATCCGGATTAACGTTGCTCCTCGGTTATGGAGACTTGGTCACTGACTGTCAATGGAGAGTGGTTCTCAACTAGGTATGTTTCTGAAATGTAAAATGAATCATGAACAATGAAGAACTGAGAAATACTTGAATCTTTCCAAAATAAAACAAGTTTTACAAAAATGCTTTTTCTGCAAAATACTTGATCTTGCTCAAGCCTTACCTAAGCCTTTCATTCCTGAGTCTTCTCCCTTTTTCTTTAGTCGGGTAAGTCTTGTTGAGTACCCCAGTACTCAGGGTTTGTTAATCCCCTGTTGCAGGTTTCTAATAAGCGACGTTGATCATGATCATGTCAGTGGGCTTGACGTGATTTGGTTGCTCCTCTTCTCCAACTTAGGTACTCCGCCTAAGTGTGGTTCTGTAATACTATTCTGCTTCCACAATACCGGTTATATTTATGTAAAAAGTAAAATCTTCAGGTTTTGTAAAGTTTATCTATCTTGCTTCCGCACTCCGATGGTATTTTGTTTCAACTGTTGTAATGTTGTAATTATTCCAACCTTCATGATGATGTTCCTGTGGTCCGTGGATAATTCGGGGTTCTTTCGGGGACACCCGACAGATCTTTCCAGTAACGTGTTTCATTTGCACAGTCATTGGGCTCCTCATGACGATGACGTGTGCAGGTGGGCCACATTATTGGGAGGTTCTGCCACATTTTGCCATTCTTGTAGACATGGGAAGATGGTTGCCGCTCCCCACCATCCAGTGACTCAGGTCATGACTTCGCACCTTCGAGAGCTTTTACACATGGATCTTGTTGGTCCGGCTCGGGTGAGCTCGGTTGGGGGTAAGTGGTATGTTTTGGTTGTTGTTGATGATTTTTCGAGATATTCGTGGGTCTTCTTTTTGACTGAGAAGACTGAGACTTTCTCTTTCGCTCTCAATCTGATTTTGCGTCTTTAGAACGAGTTCCGTATGAACTCAATGCGAGCTATTCGTAGTGATAATGGTTCCGAATTCAAGAATTCAGATTTTGAGAATTTTGTGACTCTTTGGGTTTGGAGCATCAGTTTTCTTCCCCCTACACACCGCCACAAAAATGGTGTTATAGAGAGGAAGAATCGGACCCTTGTAGAGATGGCCAGGACATTGCTCGATGAGCATAGGACTCCTAGGCGATATTGGGCCGAAGCTATGAACACTGCATGCTATATTTCCAATCGCATTTTTCTCCGAGCTTTCTTGAAAAAGACTTCTTATGAGTTGCGTTTTGGAAGACAGCCCAAAGTGAGTTACTTTAGAGTCTTTGGTTGCCACTGTTTTATATTGAAGAAAGGCAACCTGGACAAATTTGAGTCTCGTTCTTCTGATGGTGTATTTTTGGGTTATGGCACTCACACTCGAGCTTATCGTGTACTTAACCTTGATACTAACCGAGTCATGGAGACATCCAATGTCACCTTCGACGAGACCATGGTTTGTCTTTCTTCTGGTTTTGAGCGTGCAAGTGATCATGAGGTCGGTGAACCTCTTTTTGATAATGAGGAAGAGGGTGCTGAAGGTATGGATGATCCAGCGCCCCCTCCACCCACTGTGCCGCAAGGAGCGGCTTCTACTATGACTCACGGCCCTGATCCTTCTTCTTCGACTTGGGGCCGTGGGATCCGCCACCCCGAGCGGTACCTTTTGTACCCGGGGAGGCACTAGCTGCTGTTGAGGGGGAGATCACTTATGCTCGGGAGGTGCCACGACATATCCAGCGCCAAACCCGCCTCAACAGATGATCGGCAACATCGACGAACATGTCACTCGGTCCAGGTCACAACAAATCTCTCACTTTGCTCATTCTACATTTGTTGCTGATTTTGAACCCTGAGATGTTGGACATGCTTTGACGGATCCGGATTGGGTCAATGCCATGCATGAGGAGTTTGGGTTTTGGTTCCACCTCCTCCAGACTGTAATCCTATTGGGACAAAATGGGTTTTCAAAAACAAACAAGGAGAGGATGGCCACATTGTGAGGAACAAAGCTAGACTTGTGGCCAAGGGTTATAGTCAGAAGGAGGGGATAGACTATGAGGAGACTTTTGCTCCTGTAGCTCGTTTGGAGGCTCTTAGGATACTCTTGGCCTTTGCTGCATCCAAAGGTTTCAAACTTTTTTAAATGGATGTCAAGAGTGCCTTCTTAAATGGCTACATAGAAGAAGAGGTGTATGTTGAACAACCCCCCGGTTTTGAAAATCCCAAGTTTCCAAACCATATTTTCAAACTCCACAAAGCTCTATATGGTTTGAAACAAGCCCCTAGAGCCTGGTATGATAGGTTGAAAACCTTTTTGCTTGCTAAGGGTTTTAAAATGGGATGCGTGGATAAAACGCTCTTTCTCCTCAAGCAAGGCAAAGACACTCTCTTGGTCCAGATTTACGTGGATGATATCATTTTTGGTGGTTCTTCTCACGCTTTGGTTGCCAAGTTTGCAGATTTAATGAGCAGGGAATTCGAGATGAGTATGATGGGCGAGCTGACTTTCTTTCTCGGATTGCAAATTAAGCAATCCCGAGAAGGAACGTTTGTGCACCAGGGCAAGTACACCAAGGACTTGCTGAAGAGGTTCGATATGGGTGAGGCCAAGCCTCTTCCAACACCCATGTCGACCATGACGGCCCTGGATGCGGACAAGGATGGGGAAGCTGTGGACCAGAAGGAGTACCAAAGCATGATCGGGTCGCTGCTCTACCTGATGGCAACATGCCCGGACATCCAGTTCGTGGTGTGTCTGTGCGCACGCTTTCAGGCGTCACCGCGCACTTCTCACCATCAGGCGGTCAAGCGCATTTTCAGGTACCTTCATTTCACACCTGAGTTTGGGATTTGGTATTCAGCTTCCTCCACCCTCTCCCTTTGCGGTTATTCCGATGCCGATTTTGCTGGTTGCCGTGTTGAGCCCAAGTCCACTTCTGGGACTTGCCAGTTTATTGGTTCTTCTCTTGTATCTTGGTCTTCTCGCAAGCAGTCTAGTGTCACTCAGTCTACCACAGAGGCTGAATATGTTGCTGCGGCTAGCTGCTGTTCTCAGTTGCTTTGGATGATGGCCACTTTGCGTGATTTTGGTCTGAGCTTTACTCGCGTGCCTTTGCTTTGTGACAGCACGAGTGCTATTAGTGTTGCTAAGAACCCCGTGCTTCACTCGAAGAATAAACACATTGATGTGCGCTTTCATTTTCTGCGAGACCATCATGAGAAGGGTGATATCGACCTTCGCCATGTCGATACTCACCATCAGTTGGCAGATATTTTCACCAAGCCTTTGGACGAATCAACCTTTAATCGGTTGAGGGGTGAGCTTGGTGTGTGTTTCCCCTTTTAGATGGGCGAAACATTTTGGTTCTTGATGATAAACGACCTGATCTTCCGAGAGGTAGCGATACGTTCGATTAGTGGAGAACTCGACATTGGCGATCCGGCTTCAAATCAGACACGATTCGAACCCTGCAACCGTTACACCACCGCTCCGTTGGTTATCAACCAAGCACAACTTGATTGACCTCGCCAAGAAGGCTAATCCTGCAAGCGAATCGAAGAACACAAGCAAGAAGGTAAAAACACGCAATCTGAAATTGCAAATATGAATCTCACGAATTTATATGGAGGGTTCAAGAACTCGGTTCCAAAGGACTAATCGACACAGTGGAGGAGATCAAGAACGGGGGCCCTGGATCACTGTAAAAGGATTCGACACCACAGTTACAATGAACGATTCAGTTTCTCGATGGAAAACTAAACTCTAAACAAAACCCAAGACCTAACGACGACGACGGCGGCTAATTATAGGGTTTAGGACGTCATCTATGCTGGACGCGCCCCCTAATGGGCTCTAAGACGATACACGGCCCAACGGACCAAAATACGGTGACGCAGCACCCTGGCAGATTCTGGATGCTGACTTGTTTCGACGATTCCCGTTGACTCCGGACGTTTTTTGACGTGATTCTAAAGCCATTGGTTAGCTTATCAAATTATCTTTCCAAGCATATCTGGTTCGTCGAAAACGGAGTCCGTATGCGTCCGGGGCGTTGATTTTACCCGGGACTGCTCCTGAATTCCGAGAGTGACGTGGAAGCTGAGTTGGAGACGGATTGCAACTTGGGGAAGACCGTGGCGTCGATGTGTCCAGCGTGGCGATGTCCTCATCATCCTCCCCTTCTTGAATTGGAGTCGTCCTCGACTCCGTCTTGGCGATGTCCTCATCATCCCCTCCTTCTAGAATTGGAGTCGTCTGCGACTCCATGTCATCTTCAAGCTCCTGCAAAAGGTTAGTGACCGCACAATGCGAAACACAAGGCATAGGAATATATGCAGCAACACTAACGTATCGAGAAAGCATAGTATAACAAGGAGCATCATTGTTATCACATAACTCATTAGTAGTAGAAGTTGTAGCAAGAAAAGCACCTCCTTTTAACTTAATCTCATTATTTTTAGCAATGTCTGTTGGAGGTTTATTTTTATTTTTAATCTCTTTAGCATGTTTGATAATATCGGTAGGAGACAAAGGCAGCAAAGTAATTTTCTTATCCTTATGTGTGATTGTGTATGTATTAGTTCTACCATGGTGTATAGCATCATTATCAAATTCCCATGGACGACCTAACAAAATAGAACAAGCTTGCATAGGGACAACATCAAAATCAGCAGTATCATGATAAGAGCCTGTGAAAAAGCTAATGCGTGCTGATCTAGTTACCTTAGTCATACCATTATTATTGAACCATTGAAGTTTATATGGATATGAATGTTGTCGTGTGGTCAAGCCAAGCTTCTCAACCAAATCTGAACTCACCAAGTTGTTGCAACTCCCGCTATCAATGATGGTGAGAACACGACAACCCTGCACAATGAGATACATGTGGAACAAATTGTGGCGTTGAATCTTCTTCTCTTCTTCTTCATGTCCCACACGTGTACTTAACGCACGCTGCACAAGAAGACTAGGATAGTCCGCGGCAGCAGCCACAGAATCAATGGTGATGGTCTCTGTGTCTTGATCGTCCTCGTTTGAATCTGCAGCAATGTTAGCAGCAAGAACTAAATCATCTTCAACATCACTAGTACTTACATATCCATCCTCGGTAGCAATGAAAGCGCGACGACTGGGGCAATCCTTCATGACATGTCCCATGCCTTTACATCGATGTCAAATGATTTTGGAGCCGGACGAGGAAGAGCTAGTAGAAGCACCCGTAGTGGCACCTTTCTTTGGCTGTGGAATCTGCACATTAGACAATTTACTTACCCCGGAAGGTGTAGATGGCTGTGGTGCTGCAGGAAGCTTGGGCGTCTCTGGCTCGGTACGTTGCTGAAAAGTCCTCCCATTGTTATACCTGAAAGGCTGATGTTGTTGTTTGCGTCCCTGTACTTCTCTTTCAGCTTTAAGAGCAAGATGATATAATTGGCTGAACCTGTTCCAATCTTTATAATCAAGAATATCCTGGATATCACGATTCAAACCACCAAAGAATCTAGCACTAGCATCATTATCATCTTCATGTATGCCACAACGTGCTAAACCAATAAGCAATTCTTGATAATATGCCTCTACGCTTTTATCACCCTGTTTTAGAGTTTGCAATTTCAAACGCAAATCACGTTGATAATAAGGAGGAACAAAACGAGATTTCATACGTTGCTTAAGGGCATTCCAAGTTTGAGGCACAGCAGCAGCGTTATTAGCATTACAAAGATTACTCCACCAGAACAAGGCAAAATTAGTAAACTCACTAGTAGCAAGTCTAACTCTATGCTCAGCAGGAACATTATGAGAGTCAAATTTTTGTTGAACAGTAAGTTCCCAATCTAAATATGCCTCTGGATCCATATTACCAGCAAAAGGAGGTAGGCTAAATTTAATTTTAGCAAAAGGATCATTATTATGATTATTACCTCCCATACCGTGACGATTGAAGGTGAGGCGGCGACGTGGACCAGCGTCAGCATCCGCATCATCATCACCAAAAGCATCCGCATCTTCGTCATCACGATGAGGTTGAGGGCGTTGCTCAAGCTGTTCAATGCGGTTGACCAAATTGTTCACATTGCGCGTCAGCTGGGTCATGAGGTTGCGTTGTTCATTCATGAATGTTGTAAGCTCGCCTTTGGACACGCACTCATTGAAGTCCATTGGAATTCCTGCCATTGTTAGAAGATAGAAAAAGACAATAGCAAAGTATTATCCCTATCAACTAAAAGGAACCAAGTGGTGGTAGTGGTGAAAGTAGAATGCAAAATCACAAGCGGCTTACCACCGTGTTGCCTGTATTCTTACCAACGCCAAACAAGAGCGAACCAAAGTGACGAAGCAATCTGTTGTTGAGCGTGGGTAACAGTTGCAAGAGGAACCTGTGCTGACAGAAGTATATGTGTAGCTATGGGTAGGCACAATATAACAACAAGGATTAACAATTAACGAATGCAGATTAGCAAAGTTCAATAAGTATCCAGAGCACAAGTCACAATTGCTGGCTAAGACGTGTCGAGACGTAGCGCAACAAGGTAAAAACAAAGGACGATGGAAAGAACTCACGGAACAAGCAAAGGAGCTGAATTTTTCTTTTTGCTGAATTTTCCCTTGATTTTCCAAAAAGGTACTAGTAGGAATCAAACTTTTTAATTTTTTCACTATTTTTTTTATATTTTTCTCTGAACAAGGATCACAAAAGATGTAACCATAAAAATTGGCACCTTCAACTGAAGTCGGATGTGGTCTACACAAAATCTGCAAGTTCTCTGAAAAGCGTGCAGAAACCTTGACAATTTTTTTTCTTTATTTTCCTGAATTTTTTTGGCAATTTTGAGGGGACCAAATAGGGCAAAGGGTCGGCTCCAAACGGTGTCAAGAAACTCCACAAAAAATTTCAGATTTTTCGGACAAACGAGCGAAAAGTTATGCCTGTTTTACTGAAGGTATCTCAAGTTATGTTTTCTGGAAGACACAACACGAAAGCAGCAGTTAGGGCAACACGACAGCGGCAGTTAGGGCAAAACGACCCAAAACTCCAACACCGATCACAAGAGAAGACGTTCTTGTGACTAACAGCAGTAGGTAGATGCCAGATGATGAAAGGAGGGCTGCGATGCAGGCAAAAATTAGAGCGGTTGGCAACCTATCTAGGGTTTGCGCGGCGGCGAGAAGTTACACAAGGCGGCTAGCGGGGCAAGTCGAGTAATGTGGTGGCTTCGACTTGTTGTTTGGGAACGGTGGATGGGATTGCGGCAGAAACAAAGAAACAGCAACGGGCACGTTGAACTACGATGACGAACACAACCCTAAACCAGCAACAAGACTCGACCACGGACACAAACTCAACAATACGAATCTGAAACGAAATTGCAAACGCACAAAGGGCGATAGGACAACGGAAATTGAATTTTTTTTAGGCTTTTTTTGTGGACTTTAGGTAATGAACAAATATGAATCTAAGGGCAAACGAGATTATACCCCGCGGGAAACCTGAAATATCCGATACCAATTGATGAGAAACGGCCCGATCTTCCGAGAGGTAGCGATACGTTCGATTAGTGGAGAACTCGACATTGGCGATCCGGCTTCAAATCAGACACGATTCGAACCCTGCAACCGTTACACCACCGCTCCGTTGGTTATCAACCAAGCACAACTTGATTGACCTCGCCAAGAAGGCTAATCCTGCAAGCGAATCGAAGAACACAAGCAAGAAGGTAAAAACACGCAATCTGAAATTGCAAATATGAATCTCATGAATTTATATGGAGGGTTCAAGAACTCGGTTCCAAAGGACTAATCGACACAGTGGAGAAGATCAAGAACGGGGGCCCTGGATCACTGTAAAAGGATTCGACACCACAGTTACAATGAACGATTCAGTTTCTCGATGGAAAACTAAACTCTAAACAAAACCCAAGACCTAACGACGATGATGGCGGGTAATTATAGGGTTTAGGACGTCATCTATGCTGGACGCGCCCCCTAATGGGCTCTAAGACGATACACGGCCCAACGGACCAAAATACGGTGACGCAACACCCTGGCAGATTCTGGATGCTGAATTGTTTCGACGATTCCTGTTGACTCCGGACGTTTTTTGACGTGATTCTAAATCCATTGGTTAGCTTATCAAATTATCTTTCCAAGCATATCTGGTTCGTCGAAAACGGAGTCCGTATGCATCCGGGGTGTTGATTTTAGCCGGGACTGCTCCTGAATTCCGAGAGTGACGTGGAAGCTGAGTTGGAGACGGATTGCAACTTGGGGAAGACCATGGCATCGATGTGTCCAGCGTGGCGATGTCGTCATCATCCTCCCCTTCTTGAATTGGAGTCGTCCTCGACTCCATCTTGGCGACGTCCTCATCAGTTCTTGTATCATAGACTAACTATTTTTCATTTGTCTTGTTTTCTTTTAGTTTAGTCTTTTGCATTTCAGCATACGCTTTTACATTCTGAGCTTCATGTATATACTCTTTAGAATGTGACTATGCTCTGTGTAGTATGCTCCGATGCTTTATGTTGATGCTTGTAGGCTTATGCTCTTTCTGATCACTGATACATATTCTGAGCTGAGCTATTTTTAAAATGGTGAATTTGCTTAATGAACATATGAAGGACCGGAAAAGCGACCAGAGGGGGGTGAATGGGAGCTCAAAATTTCTTCTCAGAAACTTTTAGCCACTGTCCCAGAAATCACCTCAAAGGCAACCGTAGAGCTCGAATAATGTCCACGACCGTATCTGTAGGGTGGATGCTTCCAAGAAGCACAGCGGGACACTACACGACTCTAGGAACCCAACGCAAAAGCCGGAAATCAAAACCGACAACAGACGAACGAACCGCGGACAAAAACGTGCAAAACCAGTCGCATCGAATGCTGACCTGCGTCCGATGCCTGACCACCGGACGCGTCCGATGCGAACAGCGCGTCTCGGGAACCTTACTGTTCCACCATCGGACGCTGTGAACAGTAATCACCCAGCGTCCGATGCAAAGGCTCCGGCGCGTCCGATGGACAACGGACGCGTCCGATGCCTAGCGTCCGATGCCACTACAAACGTTGTGAAAGTGACACGCGTCACCGGAGCATCCGATGCTAGGAACCCTAGCGTCCGATGCTCCCGTGTCAGCGTCCGATGCCCCCGATTTTAGCACAGTTCTTCGGTGATTCAACCCGATCTCCTCAAAAATCAAATGCACTAGGCCTAGGATTCGATCTGAGGAGTCACAAGGATGTTAGTGAGCTACTCCTAAGAGATCATGGCTCGAACCTAACTCCAAATTGGTGAATCACAAAATTTCGGGACAAGGGAGCTAAAACGTGATCCACAACGAAAATCGTTCGATCTCCTAGACCGTGAGGTTTGAGATGAATTCCTTCGGTGGAAAGAATAGCCTCACGATCTAGAACAACTCGATTCAAATGGATTTGCAAAAGATGCACCAAGTCAAGAGATCAAGCAACGGGAAAACTAGGAGAGAAAGCAATCTGCGAAGAACATGAACGAAACGCGAATCACAAGCCGGAAATTGCAACCGTGTGGCGAACACACGCTACAAACATGAGATTATGGTCTCACTTCCTAAACTTCCCAAAACACAGAGGCATGATTTAGTCTTCTCTGTGGATCCTCTACAGCCAGGTATGATTAGAACCTAAGTAGGGGGCTAGAGAGAGAGAGAGTGCTTAAGAGCAAATGACTGCCAGGATAAGAGGAAAGGAGGTGTGCCTCTCTTATTTATAGTCTAAACAATAATCCCCTTCTAACCCTAGGTAGGTGAGCGAAACGGCCAACCCTAGGGGTATCCCAATCCAACTCTGCTTGATGTCAATCCGACGGCCACGCGCCTTCCTCACCCTTAGCTTCGCCTTGACGCAAGCCTCAGGATGCCGCCACGTGCCGCCCTGCCGACCACCGCGCCTCCCTTGCGGATAGCTGCGCCGCCGCACCAGCCTCTCCACACCGCCACGTGTCGACCGTCCTTTTTGCGGACCTCCCCCCAGTTTTGAGGCCGAAACCGGGAAACCTAGGCCTTCCCCCGGTTTTGAGGCTGAAACCGGGAAACCTATCCTCCGACTGAGTTTTGTGGCCCAAACTCAGAAACCCGCGCGCCCAGGTTTTGAGGCCCAAACCTGGAAACCGTCCTCGCCGAGTTTTGAGGCCCAAACTCGGAAACCGGCCACCCTGAGTTTTGAGGCCCAAACTCGGAAACCGTCGATGGTAGCTTTTTGAGGCTCAGCTACCGAACCCGCGCTGTAGACGGGATGTGGTTCGCAGACCCCGAGTTCCAGCACCGATGCCAGAGCATGTCCAGCCTCCACGCCGGGCACAGTGCATTCGCCATCCTTCTCGGCCTCCCGCCAAGTGTCATGACCCCATCACCTTCCTCCCGACTCGGCCGATGCACCGCACATCCCCATGTCTTCTTGCTTGTCGACGCCACGTGCCAGCTACCACAGCTGGTCCTCAGGTCTCCCGGTCCGTCAGTCCAAGCTCCACGTTCGCCCTTCACCGCTCCCGGTCCGTCGGCACGACACGTCCCGCTTGACCTTCACCTCACCTTCGACCACTGTCTCCGAGCTCCGCACCTGCACATCAACACAGCCAAGAGACATGTTGCCAGTTGATCGATCACTCATCACTCAGGAAGGGAACCACAAGGGCACATATCAACCTTGTGTTCTCAATCTCCCCCTTGATGAGTGCATCGTCAACTCATAGTAACCATAATAAAAATAAAAGAAAGCAGAAATAGATAGAAGGAGAAAAACTCATCCGAGATGTCCAAAAGCCAATGAAAAAGCCAAAGAAGAACAACTCAAGATAAGCAAAGCTTGGTCCCCAAAGACATGGGCAAAGGTTCGACACAACCAAGCAAGAGATCGGAACAACAACTCATCAAGGAGCAAAACTCGATCAAAAAACAGAGCACAAGACTTGGTTCCCAAAGACATGGGCAACGGCTCGACGCAACCAAGTCAGAAATAAGCTAGTCCTCAAGAAGAGGCAGAAAGGGCTCAACACCACTAGCTGAAAGCTCGAATATCAACTGAAGACAGCAAGAGAAAGCAACTACTGCTAGTCCCTCAAGATAGAGGCACAGAGGCTCAACACAACCAGCAGTAGACACGATACCAATCAAGAATCTTCACAAAAGGATGAAGATAGCTAGTCCCTCAAGATAGAGGCACAGAGGCTTAACACAACCAGCTGAAAAGATCGATATCAAAAAAAAACATATCCACCGAAGAAGAGGCAGAACTCCCCCTTACTCAAAGACTCCCCCTCAACAAGCGAAGCATAAATTGCAAATTGACACCACAAAATTCTCTCCCCCTTGGGGGCAATTTGCAATCAAAAGAACAAGAGAAAAGAGCTCAAGTAAGTCAAGCGGAGCTAGATCATGCCTATCGGAGTCAGAAACATGCATACGAGTCAAAAATGCATGTTAGCAGCTTTAGGTATATACTCGAAAGAGTGAATAAATGCTCTAATGAGTGCTGATCCGACTAAATAGCAACATACACAAGTGCTAGCAAAGGCTCAAACTGATCACCAAATACAAGAAATGAATGCATAAGCCAAGTGAGCAGTTTTAAGCCATTCTGAAAGGAGGTTCACCATTAAGGTAGCACTAAACATGTATAGACAGGAAGTCAAACAAGTGCTAAAACATGTATACAAGGTGAACTACCCCTAGCAAAGTTCAGTCATCATGCTATAGAAAGAAACATAGACTTGTGTTTTCAGATTTTATCGAAGAATTTGCAGCGGTTATTAACACAAGTTTAAAATCAACATGTGATTGCGAGAGGTTGAAAGATTGTCATTGCCTAACTTTTCAACCGTGCTAAGCCTATGCAAATGCAATCAGAAGCTTAAAGCATCGGTTTCGGTCTTACACTACACGGCTCAAGTTTAACTCAAAGTGCAATGAGAAACAGTCTCGATACCGTGATGTGTTGACAATGCAATCCCATCTCGATCTTTTTAATTCACTAAGGCTTGGTTCATTTTAAGTAGAGTATGGACAATCCAAGCAAGTGAATGACTCAGAACTAGTGACATAGCAACCTAGCATATATGAGATAGCTCAAGAGACCTCAACACATTTTACACATGCTAGTTGCCAATCTCGATGGTGAACATGTATCAAATTTTAAGTTTATTAAACATGTTCATCATTCTGAAAAATAGCTTAGCTCACAACATGTATCAGTGATCAAAAAGAGCCTAAGCTACAAGTATCATCATATATCATCGAAGCATACACTAATCAGAGCATAAATTTATTCTTAAGAATATAGACATGAAGCTTGATAATGCAAGATGAATAGATGATGAAGTCAGAATCGGAGCCAAAAACAACTGAAAAGACTCAAGACCAAAAACAAAAAGAATCAGACAGTTAAACTATGGTACATAAACAAAGTGATTCCCCCATCTAAAAGGGGAAGCACACACCAAGTTCACCTCTCAACCTAGCAAAAGTTGAGAGATCCAAAGGCTTGGTGAAAATATCCGCAACCTGGTTATGGGTGTCTACATGCCTAAGATCAATGTCGCCTTTCTCATAGTGATCACGAAGAAAGTGAAAGCGAACATCGATGTGTTTGGTCTTGGAGTGAAGAACAGGGTTCTTTGCTACACTAATGGCAGAAGTGCTATCACAAAGCAAAGGGACCCGACTGAACTCTAGACCAAAATCACGCAATGTAGCAACCATCCATAAAAGCTGCGAAGCACAAGAGGCAGCGGCAACATATTCGGCTTCTGTAGTAGACTGGGCTACGTTCGACTGCTTGCGAGAAGACCACGATACCAAGGAAGAGCCAAGAAACTGACAAGTCCCAGAAGTAGACTTGCGCTCAAGCCGACAGCTGGCAAAATCCGCATCGGAATAACTACAAAGTGAGAGGTTCGAAGAGGAAGAATACGAAAGTCCGAACTCAGGAGTGTATCGAAGATACCTCATGATGCGCTTAACCGCCTGCTTGTGGGAAGTCCGAGGGGATGCCTGAAAACGAGCGCACAGACACACAGCGAACTGTATATCTGGCCTCGTCGCCGTCAGGTACAGAAGCGAGCCAATCATGCTCCTGTACTCCTTCTGGTCAACCGGCTCTCCATCTTGGTCTGCGTCCATTGCCGCAGTCGTCGGCATGGGCGTTGTGAGAGGCTTGGCCACACCCATGTCGAATTTCTTCAGGATGTCTTTTGTGTATTTACCTTGATGTACAAACGTCCCATCCCGGGTTTGCTTAATTTGCAACCCGAGGAAGAAATTCAACTTGCCCATCATACTCATCTCGAACTCCCCGCTCATAGTATCTGAAAACTTTGCAACAAGCGCATGAGAAGAGCCACCAAAGATGATGTCATCCACATAAATCTGGACTAACAGGATATCGTTGCCTTGCTTGAGGAGAAACAAAGTCCTATCGACCCGTCCCATTTTAAAACCCTTAGAGAGTAAAAAGGTTTTCAAACGCTCGTACCACGCTCTCGGGGCTTGTTTCAAACCATACAAAGCTTTTGAAAGTTTATAAACATGGTTTGGAAACTTGGGATCCTCGAAACCTGGGGGTTGCCTAACATAAACCTCTTCCTCTATATACCCATTCAGAAAGGCACTCTTAACATCCATCTGATACAGCTTAAAACCCTTCGAAGCAGCAAAGGCTAGAAGGATTCTAATGGCTTCTAAACGGGCTACAGGGGCAAAGGTTTCCTCATAATCTATCCCCTCTTTTTGGCAAAAACCCTGAGCTACTAGCCTAGCCTTGTTTCTCAATACCATCCCATCCTCACCCTCTTTGTTCTTGAAAACCCATTTGGTACCTATAGGGTGGCATTCTGGTGGTGGGGGAACTAGGGTCCAAACTCGGTTTTGCTCAAAGTTTTCTAACTCCTCATGCATGGCATTGACCCAATTAGCATCAGAAAGTGCGTGTCCAACATCTTTGGGCTCGAAAGAAGCAACAAATGCAGAATGAGCAAAGTGAGAGATTTCATACGCTCGCGACCGCGTGACTCGCTGGTCGATACCGCCAATCATCTGCTGGGGGGGATGAACATGCTGAACGCTTCGAGGCGCTTGCCTCGCCGAAGTAGCCTCCCCCTCGCCAGATGCTGTCGCTATCTCAGGTGCAGCCGGTGCTTGCTGGAGAGGTGGCTCCAGAGGACCCCAAGAAGAAGAAGTCGTGGGATCGGGTCCTCGAGCTGAAGTAGTCGTCGCAGGGTCGACGGGGGCAGCCAGTGGAGTTGGCTCGGGATCACCCCAATCGGCATTCTCCTGCTCCCCCTCCACAAAGATAGTCTCTCCCAGCTCCTGTTCTCCTGCAACATCAAAAGCAGAAGAAACACAAGGCATAGTCTCATCGAATGTGACCTCGCAGGTCTCCACTATCCGGTTAGTCTCAAGGTTAAGAACTCGATAAGCGCGTGAATGCGAAGCATAACCAAGAAACACGCCATCAGCAGAGCGAGACTCAAACTTATCCAAATTGCCTTGCTTCAGGATAAAGCACTTACAACCAAACACCCGAAAATGAGACACCTTGGGTACTCGTCCAAAACGCAACTCATAAGAAGTTTTCTTCATGAAAGCCCGAAGAAAGATGCGATTTGAAACATGGCAAGCGGTGTTGATTGCCTCGGCCCAAAACCGCCTAGGAGTCCTATGCTCATCGAGCATCGTCCTAGCTATCTCAACAAGGGTCCGGTTCTTGCGCTCAACAACACCGTTTTGCTGGGGGACATAAGGAGAAGAGAACTGATGCTCGATTCCATTAGAAGAACAGAAGGATACAAACTGAGAGTTATCAAATTCAGTACCATTATCGCTACGAATAGCTCTAATGGTATCAGGGGGAAACTCAGTTTTTAACATCAAAATCAAATCACGAGCAAAAGGAAAAGCTTCATCCTTACCTTCCATGAAAAATACCCAAGAGTATCTCGAAAAATCGTCAACGATCACTAGAACATACCACTTCCCACCCGCTGAGCAAACCCGAGCTGGACCAACTGTGTCCATATGTAGAAGCTCGCCGGGTTGCTTTGTCATCACAAGATTAACAGGTGGGTGAGAAGCAGCAACCATCTTCCCGTGACGACAGGGATGGCAAACAAGGTCCTTCTGAAACTTAAGCTTGGGCAATCCTTGGATTAGGCCAAGTGAGCTAAGTCTTGCAAGCAAGTCAAAACTCAAGTGACCAAGCCTCCTATGCCACTTCCACAAATCAGAAGAAGGACCAGCCATCAAACATCTAGCAGAGCCGAAAGAACGAGAAAAATCGGCTCTAAAAACACGGCCAAAGGGAACAATCCAACAAACAAGATCTCCCCGAGGGTCTAAGACACGACTCAAACCCTTCTTAAAGCGCACTTCAAAATCATCCTCAAGAAGTTGCGAAACAGAAAGCAAATTATAGTGCAAGTTAGAAACCAAAGCAACATCCTTAAGAACAAAGCTCTCATTGAGCCGGATAGCTCCATGAGAAACAACCTTACCTCTACTGTTATCCCCAAAAGTGACGTACTCCTTGTGCATCACGGGGCTAAGGCTGGAGAACCATTCCTTCTTTCCGGTCATGTGGCGCGAACACCCGGAATCCATAAGCCACATGTTCTCCAACCGAAGTTCCTGCATCAATAGAAAGGCAGGAAATGACCATATGGCACAACACTGGGGTTAGTATACTGAGAAGGATACCAGTGCTGTGTCATAGGCCCAGAAAAAGTGTTAGTAGCAACACTAAGCTGTCCTCGTCGCATGGGTGGATAGCGATCACCACCAACCTGAAAGGGTGGTCCGCTATGGAACGGAAAACCTCCAAACTGACCTACCTGTCCTAACTGAGCAAATCGATCACCACCATACTGAAAAGGTGTTTTGATGTGGGACTGAGCAGCAAAGCCTCTTACACTCGGCTCCAGATCGTATTGAGAACGACCGGAACAGCGACGGGCACGGCCATCACCCCATGGTCTAGCTGCCTGGGGCCTAGCTACCTGAGGGGGTGCACCTCCAGGCCTAGCGCCCTGCCTCTGAACTCCCCGACCTTGCACACCATGGAGAGGGTGGTGCCTGGCCTGGTTGTTCAGCTCCAACTCCTTCCTAGCGTCTCTCTTCCTCTGAAAGCAAAACTCAGCTAGGTGACCCTCACGGTGACAGTACTCGCACTCAAACGTCACCACTCTCTTGGGTTGTTGGTTTCTATGGTTGCGAGGGTTGTTCACTCTAGCCGGCTGCTTGCCCTTCGGAAGGGGATCACTAGAGACGTCAGGAAGGGTGTCAAGTGTGTTCCTAAGATGGTTAGGTTTGGGAACCCACACTTGCTTGCGAGGTGGAGCCTTTGGAGGTTCATCAAGGATCCCATCCTTGGTGATAGGCTTGGGAGGTTCAGGTGGGGTGATCTTGATGAGCTTAGGGATAGTGGATGGCTTCTCACTAGAGTTCACTCCACTAAACTCACCAATCTTGCCAAAGGTGCTAGCTCTCTTCCCACCTGACTCAAAACCTACTCCCGAGCAATCAGTTCCCCTATTGAACTGACTGATCATCATGCCCAACTGCGGCTCATTGCATGACACCCAACTCAGAATGGACTGAAGGTATGTGTTTTCTTCCTCGGTTTGCATCCTGGTATGCCGGCAGTTGGCAATCTCAAGCTCCATCCCCACGCATCGCTCACATGGAGCGGCTGGGGTGCTAACTGAGCTGGTCTTCATGGCTTCAGCAAGTTTGGCACTAACTTCTACCAACTCAGTTTGCAAGCCAGGACAAAGCCTGCAAGCACCCAACAAACAAGGCCTCGCCTTCACCTCCTCCAGCTCCTTCTTCAGGGAGGGACACTCCTTGCAATCACCCACCAAGTTGTGGCAGAACCTACCAATAATGTGGCCCACCCGCACACGTCACCGTCTCCCTGAGCTCTAATGACTGTGCACATGTACCACATCACAGGAAAGATCTGTCGGGTGTCCTCGAGAGAACCCCGAATTATCCACGAGCCACAGGACCATCATCATGAAGGTTGGAATAATTACAACATTACAACAGTTGATACAAAATTACCATTGGAGTGCGGAAGCAAGATAGATAACCTTTATAAAACATGAATAAGTTTCTTTTACATGAACATAACTGGTGTTGTGGAAGCAGAATAGTATTACAGAGCCACACTTAGGCGGAGTACCTAAGTTGGAGAAGAAGAACAACCAGATCACGTCAAGCCCACTGACATGATCATGATCAGCATCACCTACTAGAAACCTGCAACAGGGGTTAACAAACCCTGAGTACTGGGGTACTCAACAAGACTTACCCGACTAAAGAAAAGGGAGAAGACTCAGGAATGAAAGGCTTAGGTAAGGCTTGAGCAAGATCAAGTATTTTGCAGAAAAAGCATTTTGTAAAACTTGTTTCTATTTTGGAAAGATTCCAGTATTGCCCAGTTCTTCATCGTTCATGATTCATTTTACCATTCAAAAACATACCTAGTTGAGAACCACTCTCCGTTGACAGTCAGTGACCAAGTCTCCATAACCGAGGAGCAACGTTAATCTGGATAAATAATACTCAGCTGAGGATCCCTATCCACACTGCATATGTAGCACCCAAGCTTGCATATGCCAACTCGTCTACCACGATTCCTCCAAGATTGGGCCCGGTCCTACGCCACCCGGAAGTACAGTACACCACTCCAATCCGGGACTCTAACCCACGTGGGTACATGCTACTTCCGCCATCTCTCCACTCCCAGTGCGCGGTTGTCGGTCCAATAAAGGATTCCTCGGAGCCAGAGCTTTCCGTAGTATGTGAATAGTTGCAAGTCTTGGCCAGCAGGCCCCCATACGGATGGTCCCTACATTTTTCCGCCAGCGACAAGCACCTTGGGACTCTAACCCAAGAGTACAGGTCCTGTCGGTTTTTCAACCCTGTCCCGGTCGGTGTCAACTGTTGAGTCCCGGACTACAACATGACGGCACCGTACGCGCGGACAACCTCTTCTCACCATCGACTAGGTACGGATCAGATACCTAGTCAACAGTCGGGAAGTAAAGCCAAATTCCATAAATATTCTTAAAGTGATCACACTTTTGAAATTGGCATTTTTGCAAATCTATTGTATAGCATCACTAAGCATTTTGCAAATAGTTTTTAAATCAAGGTAGGTGGATCTTTGGTGGAGGTAAATAATGCAGGAGGCAATAGGTCATCACACAACTCCTATAACCTAATGCAGTAGTTTAACTCGAACGCATTTAAGGAAAACATTTTATAAATCAAGGAAGGGTTAAATGCACCGGGGCTTGCCTTAAAGAGAGCAGGCTCGAGGTCGGACTGCAGGAGTCGGAGCTCGGGGTTGCTTCGGGGGTCGGTTCGTCAGCGGCTGGCTCGACGTTGATTCCTTCTGCTTCGGTTACTATACGGATGCAATGATGTATGCTTATGAGGATGCTGACATGAACAAACAGCACAGGACAAAACTTTCTATTGCATAAGCAACTTCTATGGTAGACACAAAGTTACCGATCTTTACTATTTTTTTATAAGCAAGATTAACAAAACCTATTAAGCTTCACTTACAAACTATTGCAAGACATCAATCATCATAGACCAGATGGGTGGGGGTCTTTGAACAGCAAACAATCCAAAAGGTCACACCAAACAACATGATTCCTAATTACTTTTCTATTTTTCCTAATTTATTTTAAAAGGTTGAGTTGTACAGTTGCTCCAAAACTTACCAAATTAATCTCATAGGTTCATCATGGTGTAACTAGATAACAGAACAAATTTCATAACCTATGGAGCTATACAAGTTTTATTAAAAACCTAAAACTATCCATTTATTAATTAAAAGGAGGATTTTTCATATTTTAAACTTTGCAGAAAGGTAGAGTTTCTTATTTTTCTAAAATACTACACAGAGCAAGGAACACACCACATTTTTCTCAAGATTTAACGAACAACAGATTAATCCTCACAAAAAGAAGAAAACAAAACACTATTCACATTTCAAAAGAAAAAGGAAAAAGGAAAAGAGCACTGTGCGCGAGTCAGAGCGCTCACCGACAAGGCGCGGCGGCGGACCGGCTGCTCGAGGCTTCGGCTGGGAGGCTCGGGCGAGACGGAAAAACGGTCGTTCGGCCGAGGCCTGGCTCGGAGGCTCGGGCGAAGTGGAGGATGCTTGCTCGAGGCTTGGCTCGGCGAGGCGGTGCGAGGGTTGGAGGCGGGAGCTCGAAGGTGGCGAGGCCTTGGCGAGGCTCGGCTAACTTTTTGAGGGTAGCCTCGGCTAACTTCTCGAGGCTCAATCCGAGGGTGATTCGTCCGAGGCTGAGGGTGGTCTCGGCTCACTCGAGGCTTACAGCCGAGGGCGACTGCGATTCGCCCGAGGCTGAGGGTGGGGCTTGGCTGCTCGAGGGGGGCGCGGTTCGCAGGCGTGCTCGAGGGTGAGGCTCGAGGCTGGCCTTGGCATGTTCGAGAGATGCGGCTCGAGGGATGTGGTTCGAGGGTTGGGGCTCGAGAGTTGGCTCAAGGGTTGGCTCGAAGGTTGGTTCGAGGGTGAGGCTTGAGCGGTTCGCCGGAGTTGGAGGGGAGTTGCTGCGCCGGCGATGGAAGGAACGGAGGGGTGAAAATTGGTGGCTTGGGAAGATGGAGAAGCTCAAGGCGAAGGCAGTGGCGGCCTTGGCGGGCGCTGGGATGGTTTGGAGGTGTGGGTTGGCAAGGAGGTGCTGGCGGTGGCAAGGGGGAGCTCGGCGGCTTTTATAGGCGCGGGGTGATGCCGGGGTCCGGGCGAAGGACGGTGGGGGTCCGGGTGTTTGCGTGCGGCGCGGCAGCTTGTCGGCGGCTGGCATCCGCCCGCTGTCCGCGGCCGTAGGGGAAAAGAGGGTAGGATAGGGGAATGGGCGAGGCTTAGACTAGGTAGGGGTCGGGGAGATCGAGCGCTTAGCGCTGGCCTCGGGCGACACGGACGGGTCAACCGGGCTTGGCGCTGCGCGAGGGTAGGGGTCCGGACGAGACGGAGGTAGGGGCCGGGAGCGTGAGCGCTGCTGCGCGCGACACGGCGCGTTTAGCCAGGCCTGGCGTGGCTGCGGCCGGGGCTCTCTAGCTGTGCACAATGAAGACCAACAGTCGGGAAGTAAAGCCAAATTCCATAAATATTCTTAAAGTGATCACACTTTTGAAATTGGCATTTTTGCAAATCTATTGTATAGCATCACTAAGCATTTTGCAAATAGTTTTTAAATCAAGGTAGGTGGATCTTTTGGTGGAGGTAAATAATGCAGGAGGCAATAGGTCATCACACAACTCCTATAACCTAATGCAGTAGTTTAACTCGAACGCATTTAAGGAAAACATTTTATAAATCAAGGAAGGGTTAAATGCACCGGGGCTTGCCTTAAAGAGAGCAGGCTCGAGGTCGGACTGCAGGAGTCGGAGCTCGGGGTTGCTTCGGGGGTCGGTTCGTCAGCGGCTGGCTCGACGTTGATTCCTTCTGCTTCGGTTACTATACGGATGCAATGATGTATGCTTATGAGGATGCTGACATGAACAAACAGCACAGGACAAAACTTTCTATTGCGTAAGCAACTTCTATGGTAGACACAAAGTTACCGATCTTTACTATTTTTTTATAAGCAAGATTAACAAAACCTATTAAGCTTCACTTACAAACTATTGCAAGACATCAATCATCATAGACCAGATGGGTGGGGGTCTTTGAACAGCAAACAATCCAAAAGGTCACACCAAACAACATGATTCCTAATTACTTTTCTATTTTTCCTAATTTATTTTAAAAGGTTGAGTTGTACAGTTGCTCCAAAACTTACCAAATTAATCTCATAGGTTCATCATGGTGTAACTAGATAACAGAACAAATTTCATAACCTATGGAGCTATACAAGTTTTATTAAAAACCTAAAACTATCCATTTATTAATTAAAAGGAGGATTTTTCATATTTTAAACTTTGCAGAAAGGTAGAGTTTCTTATTTTTCTAAAATACTACACAGAGCAAGGAACACACCACATTTTTCTCAAGATTTAACGAACAACAGATTAATCCTCACAAAAAGAAGAAAACAAAACACTATTCACATTTCAAAAGAAAAAGGAAAAAGGAAAAGAGCACTGTGCGCGAGTCAGAGCGCTCACCGACAAGGCGCGGCGGCGGACCGGCTGCTCGAGGCTTCGGCTGGGAGGCTCGGGCGAGACGGAAAAACGGTCGTTCGGCCGAGGCCTGGCTCGGAGGCTCAGGCGAAGTGGAGGATGCTTGCTCGAGGCTTGGCTCGGCGAGGCGGTGCGAGGGTTGGAGGCGGGAGCTCGAAGGTGGCGAGGCCTTGGCGAGGCTCGGCTAACTTTTCGAGGGTAGCCTCGGCTAACTTCTCGAGGCTCAATCCGAGGGTGATTCGTCCGAGGCTGAGGGTGGTCTCGGCTCACTCGAGGCTTACAGCCGAGGGCAACTGCGATTCGCCCGAGGCTGAGGGTGGGGCTTGGCTGCTCGAGGGGGGCGCGGTTCGCAGGCGTGCTCGAGGGTGAGGCTCGAGGCTGGCCTTGGCATGTTCGAGAGATGCGGCTCGAGGGATGTGGTTCGAGGGTTGGGGCTCGAGAGTTGGCTCAAGGGTTCGCTCGAAGGTTGGTTCGAGGGTGAGGCTCGAGCGGTTCGCCGGAGTTGGAGGGGAGTTGCTGCGCCGGCGATGGAAGGAACGGAGGGGTGAAAATTGGTGGCTTGGGAAGATGGAGAAGCTCAAGGCGAAGGCAGTGGCGGCCTTGGCGGGCGCTGGGATGGTTTGGAGGTGTGGGTTGGCAAGGAGGTGCTGGCGGTGGCAAGGGGGAGCTCGGCGGCTTTTATAGGCGCGGGGTGATGCCGGGGTCCGGGCGAAGGACGGTGGGGGTCCGGGTGTTTGCGTGCGGCGCGGCAGCTTGTCGGCGGCTGGCATCCGCCCGCTGTCCGCGGCCGTAGGGGAAAAGAGGGTAGGATAGGGGAATGGGCGAGGCTTAGACTAGGTAGGGGTCGGGGAGATCGAGCGCTTAGCGCTGGCCTCGGGCGACACGGACGGGTCAACCGGGCTTGGCGCTGCGGGAGGGTAGGGGTCCGGACGAGACGGAGGTAGGGGCCGGGAGCGTGAGCGCTGCTGCGCGCGACACGGCGCGTTTAGCCAGGCCTGGCGTGGCTGCGGCCGGGGCCCTCTAGCTGTGCACAGTGAAGACCTATTCAGCTTTTTGAAAGTTTTGAAAATTAAACCCAAGCTTTGAACTGAACACAGAAAACTCAAAACACCAAAGTTGCTTAAAATTTTGAGATCTACAACTTTGCCAACATAAACTTTTTTCTGAAACTCAAAAGTTTTTGAGATAATTTTGAAAACCGAAAAAAAGAACAAAATTGAAGTTTGAAGGAAATTAAATTACATCTGATTTTGTATTGAAACTTGAAAATCTGCAAATACCGAAGTTGTTCCTTTTGACAAAATCTACAACTTTGCTAAAAGGCCCAACCTCAGATTTTGAACAATTTTTTTTACAAAAAGAGGGATAAAATCCAGGATTTGGAAATCAGGGTTTTTCAAAAGGAAATTGAAATCTGTTTTTGATTTTGGTTTTTGAACAACACAACAAAGCTTCAAGACACTAAACTGCACAAGAATTACACAAAGCTAGGCACAGAGGTGAAATTACCATTTTGCCCTTATAGGAAGGTTAGGGCCTTTAGGGTTTTTGAAAAGGGGATTGCTACACACAACAAGCATTAAGGCAAACATAATGCATGACAAGGATGATTAATGCTTAAGATGATGACATGTCAGGTTAATTACATATTAAACACCAGAGGTGTTATAGCCTTTCCCCCTAAAAGAAATCTCGTCCCGAGATTTAAGAAGTGCTTAAAGGCTGGGGTTGAGTAATGAAAAAGGAAATATGTCACTCCTGTTTACTCGCAAGGAGTTCACAAGGCAACTGGGCTGGGTCTGGGATTACAACTGGGATCAGAACATGGTTGCAAATAGCAAGGAAAAGTATCAAAAACCAAGAGAGAGCGTATATTAGTTACGGGCCATAATGGACTATAACTGTAGACTTTGATACCTACGCGCACCCAACGGAAATTTGTGCAATCCGGCAGACAAGATTCTTCAGGTTCCGACGCGGCACCGTGGTCACCAATTATGGCACCATAATAGAGCATAACTTCTATAACTCTCATCCCATAAAGAGGGAAATTATAACCAGAAACAAAGGTTGGTTATAACTACAAGGAAAGTGGCTTTGAACTCCCTTTCGGGCATTCAGAAATGAAAGCACTTTCATAGTGGGCTAGAAGGAATCATGACTATAGACCTGGATATTAGCCAGCACCTGGCCGTAACGCTCTATGGTGGCCATCCATAGGCGACTTCAGGTTCCCACGCTTTTATCCGATCCATAGATCAGGGTCCTTTCAAAGAACACAATTTCAGTAACTCTCAACCACCATTCGTCGTTTACACGACATCAAACAACTAGCACGTGCCATTTCAAGGCATGACACGCTTGTCCCGGAGGAACCAAGGATTTACCCTGATTCTAATTTTTATGTGGTAGAGTGTATGAAAGATATCCAAAAGTTCTCAAGGATCAGAACTTATGGAACAAGGTAGCAAGGGTAACAGAATCTAGGGACGACCAGCCATCGGGGATCATAGCTGCTTTTAGTATTTAGAGAAAAAACACATTTTATCATTATGCATTATATGATGTATGCTCGTCCTATACGACCTATTAAAGACAGGAGATCTCTGTCTCCACCTGTTAGTTAGGTATAGGGCTATACTTTATATACTAGCTTCACTGACTTGGTGTAGGTGTTGAAAGGCTCTTCTGTCTTGTTCTGGCGAGGAGTTGACGCTTCAATGATCCTCACTAGATAAGTTGAAAACTTCTTGATACCTTCTGTTGGAATTACTAATATAGTCTTCACGAAGTCTTCCAGCAAAGCAAGAAACTTAGGTAAGGATCATTTTTAATTTGTTACTTCCAAAAATTTTTAGATTAAGAAATCATTTTGAAGTTTTTCAAAAGTAATGTTGCAACCAGTCTTCCCTTGATGACAATTCTGCTCCGATACCATTCTGTGGCAGAACCTCCCAATAATGTGGCCCACCCGCACACGTCACCGTCTCCCTGAGCTCTAATGACTGTGCACATGTACCACATCACAGGAAAGATCTGTCGGGTGTCCTCGAGAGAACCCCGAATTATCCACGAGCCACAGGACCATCATCATGAAGGTTGGAATAATTACAACATTACAACAGTTGATACAAAATTACCATCGGAGTGCGGAAGCAAGATAGATAACCTTTATAAAACATGAATAAGTTTCTTTTACATGAACATAACTGGTGTTGTGGAAGCAGAATAGTATTACAGAGCCACACTTAGGCGGAGTACCTATGTTGGAGAAGAAGAACAACCAGATCACGTCAAGCCCACTGACATGATCATGATCAGCATCACCTACTAGAAACCTGCAACAGGGGTTAACAAACCCTGAGTACTGGGGTACTCAACAAGACTTACCCGACTAAAGAAAAGGGAGAAGACTCAGGAATGAAAGGCTTAGGTAAGGCTTGAGCAAGATCAAGTATTTTGCAGAAAAAGCATTTTGTAAAACTTGTTTCTATTTTGGAAAGATTCCAGTATTGCCCAGTTCTTCATCGTTCATGATTCATTTTACCATTCAAAAACATACCTAGTTGAGAACCACTCTCCGTTGACAGTCAGTGACCAAGTCTCCATAACCGAGGAGCAACGTTAATCCGGATAAATAATACTCAGCTGAGGATCCCTATCCACACTGCATATGTAGCACCCAAGCTTGCATATGCCAACTCGTCTACCACGATTCCTCCAAGATTGGGCCCGGTCCTACGCCACCCGGAAGTACAGTACACCACTCCAATCCGGGACTCTAACCCACGTGGGTACATGCTACTTCCGCCATCTCTCCACTCCCAGTGCGCGGTTGTCGGTCCAATAAAGGATTCCTCGGAGCCAGAGCTTTCCGTAGTATGTGAATAGTTGCAAGTCTTGGCCAGCAGGCCCCCATACGGATGGTCCCTACATTTTTCCGCCAGCGACAAGCACCTTGGGACTCTAACCCAAGAGTACAGGTCCTGTCGGTTTTTCAACCCTGTCCCGGTCGGTGTCAACTGTTGAGTCCCGGACTACAACATGACGGCACCGTACGCGCGGACAACCTCTTCTCACCATCGACTAGGTACGGATCAGATACCTAGTCAACAGTCGGGAAGTAAAGCCAAATTCCATAAATATTCTTAAAGTGATCACACTTTTGAAATTGGCATTTTTGCAAATCTATTGTATAGCATCACTAAGCATTTTGCAAATAGTTTTTAAATCAAGGTAGGTGGATCTTTTGGTGGAGGTAAATAATGCAGGAGGCAATAGGTCATCACACAACTCCTATAACCTAATGCAGTAGTTTAACTCGAACGCATTTAAGGAAAACATTTTATAAATCAAGGAAGGGTTAAATGCACCGGGGCTTGCCTTAAAGAGAGCAGGCTCGAGGTCGGACTGCAGGAGTCGGAGCTCGGGGTTGCTTCGGGGGTCGGTTCGTCAGCGGCTGGCTCGACGTTGATTCCTTCTGCTTCGGTTACTATACGGATGCAATGATGTATGCTTATGAGGATGCTGACATGAACAAACAGCACAGGACAAAACTTTCTATTGCGTAAGCAACTTCTATGGTAGACACAAAGTTACCTATCTTTACTATTTTTTTATAAGCAAGATTAACAAAACCTATTAAGCTTCACTTACAAACTATTGCAAGACATCAATCATCATAGACCAGATGGGTGGGGGTCTATGAACAGCAAACAATCCAAAAGGTCACACCAAACAACATGATTCCTAATTACTTTTCTATTTTTCCTAATTTATTTTAAAAGGTTGTGTTGTACAGTTGCTCCAAAACTTACCAAATTAATCTCATAGGTTCATCATGGTGTAACTAGATAACAGAACAAATTTCATAACCTATGGAGCTATACAAGTTTTATTAAAAACCTAAAACTATCCATTTATTAATTAAAAGGAGGATTTTTCATATTTTAAACTTTGCAGAAAGGTAGAGTTTCTTATTTTTCTAAAATACTACACAGAGCAAGGAACACACCACATTTTTCTCAAGATTTAACGAACAACAGATTAATCCTCACAAAAAGAAGAAAACAAAACACTATTCACATTTCAAAAGAAAAAGGAAAAAGGAAAAGAGCACTGTGCGCGAGTCAGAGCGCTCACCGACAAGGCGCGGCGGCGGACCGGCTGCTCGAGGCTTCGGCTGGGAGGCTCGGGCGAGACGGAAAAACGGTCGTTCGGCCGAGGCCTGGCTCGGAGGCTCGGGCGAAGTGGAGGATGCTTGCTCGAGGCTTGGCTCGGCGAGGCGGTGCGAGGGTTGGAGGCGGGAGCTCGAAGGTGGCGAGGCCTTGGCGAGGCTCGGCAAACTTTTCGAGGGTAGCCTCGGCTAACTTCTCGAGGCTCAATCCGAGGGTGATTCGTCCGAGGCTGAGGGTGGTCTCGGCTCACTCGAGGCTTACAGCCGAGGGCAACTGCGATTCGCCCGAGGCTGAGGGTGGGGCTTGGCTGCTCGAGGGGGGCGCGGTTCGCAGGCGTGCTCGAGGGTGAGGCTCGAGGCTGGCCTTGGCATGTTCGAGAGATGCGGCTCGAGGGATGTGGTTCGAGGGTTGGGGCTCGATAGTTGGCTCAAGGGTTGGCTCGAAGGTTGGTTCGAGGGTGAGGCTCGAGCGGTTCGCCGGAGTTGGAGGGGAGTTGCTGCGCCGGCGATGGAAGGAACGGAGGGGTGAAAATTGGTGGGTTGGGAAGATGGAGAAGCTCAAGGCGAAGGCAGTGGCGGCCTTGGCGGGCGCTGGGATGGTTTGGAGGTGTGGGTTGGCAAGGAGGTGCTGGCGGTGGCAAGGGGGAGCTCAGCGGCTTTTATAGGCGCGGGGTGATGCCGGGGTCCGGGCGAAGGACGGTGGGGGTCCGGGTGTTTGCGTGCGGCGCGGCAGCTTGTCGGCGGCTGGCATCCGCCCGCTGTCCGCGGCCGTAGGGGAAAAGAGGGTAGGATAGGGGAATGGGCTAGGCTTAGACTAGGTAGGGGTCGGGGAGATCGAGCGCTTAGCGCTGGCCTCGGGCGACACGGACGGGTCAACCGGGCTTGGCGCTGCGCGAGGGCAGGGGTCCGGACGAGACGGAGGTAGGGGCCGGGAGCGTGAGCGCTGCTGCGCGCGACACGGCGCGTTTAGCCAGGCCTGGCGTGGCTGCGGCCGGGGCCCTCTAGCTGTGCACAGTGAAGACCTATTCAGCTTTTTGAAAGTTTTGAAAATTAAACCCAAGCTTTGAACTGAACACAGAAAACTCAAAACACCAAAGTTGCTTAAAATTTTGAGATCTACAACTTTGCCAACATAAACTTTTTTCTGAAACTCAAAAGTTTTTGAGATAATTTTGAAAACCGAAAAAAAGAACAAAATTGAAGTTTGAAGGAAATTAAATTACTTCTGATTTTGTATTGAAACTTGAAAATCTGCAAATACCAAAGTTGTTCCTTTTGACAAAATCTACAACTTTGCTAAAAGGAGCAACCTCAGATTTTGAACAATTTTTTTTACAAAAAGAGGGATAAAATCCAGGATTTGGAAATCAGGGTTTTTCAAAAGGAAATTGAAATCTGTTTTTGATTTTGGTTTTTGAACAACACAACAAAGCTTCAAGACACTAAACTGCACAAGAATTACACAAAGCTAGGCACAGAGGTGAAATTACCATTTTGCCCTTATAGGAAGGTTAGGGCCTTTAGGGTTTTTGAAAAGGGGATTGCTACACACAACAAGCATTAAGGCAAACATAATGCATGACAAGGATGATTAATGCTTAAGACGATGACATGTCAGGTTAATTACATATTAAACACCAGAGGTGTTACACAAGTCTAGCCTACTCTTCAGCTCATCATACACCTCAATCAAAGAGGCATACTTGTTTTGCAGGGTGGCAAAGTTTGTCATATGCATCATGCACTCCTCACACTCCTCCTCATCGGTGACCTTCACCTCGGACCTAGCGAACTCAAGCTCCTTAAGCGCATCATTCATCTTAGCCTTAAACTCATTGCGCTCATGGATAGCTCGCTTGAGGTTCTTGTCCTGACCTAGGACTATCTCCACGAGAGAATCACGCTCACCGGTAAGACGATCGACAAGAGAAGAGGACGATACCTCGGAAGCGTCGTCGTCGTCGTCGGTGCCATCATCCCCGTCCTGGCGCTTGGAGTCTTCATCATCCAAGGCCATGGTGCAAAGACCCTCGGAGGATTTGCCGAAGAAGCAGAGTCCGTTGAAGCGTTCCTCAGTTCTGTGCTCAGATCCGTCGTCGCTGGAGTCGCCGTCGGAGGTCTTCTCGCCATCGCTGAAGGTGGCGAGGAAAGCACGCTTGCTGGCGTCGAAAGCCTTCTCCATGTCCTCACGACGGTAGCTGCCCTTCTTCTTGTTCTTCCCGACCTTGTTCTCAGGCTTGCCCTTGCGCCTGGAGTTGCGGTTCTTGCCAGGAAAGGACTTGTCACGCTTGGGGCAGTTCGCGATGAAGTGATCCGGATCTCCACATCCGTAGCAGCCCTCACGTGCGCCACCACGCCGGCGATTCAAGCGGTTGTTGTGAAACCGCAAGAACCGGGTGATGATGAGGGCGAGCTCGTCATCGTCCAACGCCTCCACCTGCTCCTCAGTCACTGAAAGCAAAGAAGACAAAGCAAAGAGAGGTGGTGAAGTGTCAGCGGAAAGAGTTGATCCACCCTTGCCTGAGACCAAAGCCATGGAATGTGAAGATGGGTTCTTCAGCTTGGCCTGAGTCAAGTGATCAATCTCGGTGGATTTGAGCTTGCTGAAAAGCTCGTCCATGGTGAGGGTGTCATAAGAAGCAGACTCAATGATAGTCAACACCTTCACCTCCCATACCCTCCGATACAGGGCGTATAGCAGCTTGAGTGCCCTCTCATGATCGTCATAGGGTAGGTTGGCCCGATTGGCACGCATTTTGTTCACAATCGTTTGGAAACGAGCGAACATAGCGTCAATCATCTCTCCCTCCAACTGAACAAAGTTCTCGTATTCGCGCTTGTACGTCTCGAAGAGTCTGGTCTTGACCTGAGCGGTCCCCTCGTGATAGCTTTGAAGCTTCACCCAGATCTCTCGTGCCGTCTCAAGCTCAGAGACATGCTCGAACTCAGGAAGAGAGAGGTTGGCCAAAAGCGCATTACGGGCCTTAGAGTTGGCCTCGTGTTGATCAATCTGGTGCTGACCAGCTCGAGCCGCAAGAACCACGTAATCGGCATCCTCGCATATTTCCCAGACAGAAGAGCTGATGCTGCAAAGATAAGCACGCATCCGAATCTTCCAATAGGGATAGTTCGTCCCATCGAAGTAGGGAGCCTTGCCATTCCCTCGATCCATGTTGCCCTTAGGATCCGAAACCGATTAAGGTAGAAGAGATCCATAACCTGCTCCGATACCAATTGAAGGACCGGAAAAGCGACCAGAGGGGGGGTGAATGGGAGCTCAAAATTTCTTCTCAGAAACTTTTAGCCACTGTCCCAGAAATCACCTCAAAGGCAAGCGTAGAGCTCGAATAATGTCCACGACCCTATCTGTAGGGTGGATGCTTCCAAGAAGCACAGCGGGACACTACACGACTCTAGGAACCCAACGCAAAAGCCGGAAATCAAACCGACAACAGACGAACGAACCGCGGACGAAAACGTGCAAAACCAGTCGCATCGGATGCTGACCTGCATCCGATGCCTGACCACCGGACGCGTCTGATGCGAACAGCGCGTCTCGGGAACCTTACTATTCCACCATCGGACGCTGTGAACAATAATCACCCAGCGTCTGATGCAAAGGCTCCGGCGCGTCCGATGGACAACGGACGCGTCCGATGCCTAGCGTCCGATGCCACTACAAACGCTGTGAAAGTGACACGCGTCACCGGAGCGTCCGATGCTAGGAACCCTAGCGTCCGATGCTCCCGTGTCAGCGTCCGATGCCCCCGATTTCAGCACAGTTCTTCGGTGATTCAACCCGATCTCCTCCGAATCAAATGCACTAGGCCTAGGATTCGATCTGAGGAGTCACAAGGATGTTAGTGAGCTACTCCTAAGAGATCATGGCTCGAACCTAACTCCAAATCGGTGAATCACAAAATTTTGGGACAAGGGAGCTAAAACGTGATCCACAACAAAAATCGTTCGATCTCCTAGACCGTGAGGTTTGAGATGAATTCCTTCGGTGGAAAGAATAGCCTCATGATCTAGAACAACTCGGTTCAAATGGATTTGCAAAAGATGCACCAAGTCAAGAGATCAAGCAACGGGAAAACTAGGAGAGAAAGCAATCCGCGAAGAATATGAACGAAACGCGAATCACAAGCCGGAAATTGCAACCGTGTGGCGAACACATGCTTCAAACGTGAGATTACGGTCTCACTTCCTAAACTTCCCAAAACATAGAGGCATGATTTAGTCTTCTCTGTGGATCCTCTACAGCCAGGTATGATTAGAACCTAAGTAGGGGGCTAGAGAGAGAGAGAGAGTGCTTAAGAGCAAATGACTGCCAGGATAAGAGGAGAGGAGGGGTGCCTCTCTTATTTATAGTCTAAACAATAATCCCCTTCTAACCCTAGGTAGGTGAGCGAAACGGCCAACCCTAGGGGTATCCCGATCCAACTCTGCTTGATGTCGATCCGACGGCCACGCGCCTTCCACACCCTTAGCTTCGCCTTGACGCAAGCCTCAGGATGCCACCACGTGCCGCCCTGCCGACCACCGCGCCTCCCTTGCGGATAGCTGCGCCGCCGCGCCAGCCTCTCCACACCGCCACGTGTCGACCGTCCTTTTTGCGGACCTCCCCCCGGTTTTGAGGCCGAAACCGGGAAACCTGGGCCTTCCCCCGGTTTTGAGGCTGAAACCGGGAAACCTGTCCTCCGGCTGAGTTTTGTGGCCCAAACTCAGAAACCCGCGCGCCCAGGTTTTGAGGCCCAAACCTGGAAACCGTCCTCGCCGAGTTTTGAGGCCCAAACTCGGAAACCGGCCACCCCGAGTTTTGAGGCCCAAACTCGGAAACCGTCGATGGTAGCTTTTTGAGGCTCAGCTATCGAACCCGCGCTGTAGACGGGATGTGGTTCGCACACCCCGAGTTCCAGCACCGATGCCAGAGCATGTCCAGCCTCCACGCCGGGCACAGTGCATTCGCCATCCTTCTCGGCCTCCCGCCAAGTGTCACGACGCCATCACCTTCCTCCCGACTCGGCCGATGCACCGCACATCCCCATGTCTTCTTGCTTGTCGACGCCACGTGTCAGCTACCACAGCTGGTCCTCAGGTCTCCCGGTCCATCAGTCCAAGCTCCACGTTCGCCCTTCACCGCTCCCGGTCCGTCGGCACGACACGTCCCGCTTGACCTTCACCTCACCTTCGACCACTGTCTCCGAGCTCCGCACCTGCACATCAACACAGCTAAGAGACATGTTGCCAGTTGATCGATCACTCATCACTCACGAAGGGAACCACAAGGGCACATATCAACCTTGTGTTCTCAACATAAAACTTGAAAATGTTCACCATTGAGATATGCAACTAGCATGTGTAGGATGTGTTGAGTTCACTCGTGCTTTTCATATATGCTAGGTTGCTATGTCTCTAGTTCTGAGTCTGTCACTTGCTTGGTTTGTTCATATTCTGTCAATAAAACTTGAACCAATTGTTAAGTGAAATGAAAAGATCGAGATGGGACTGCTTGTCAACACATCATGGTATCGAGACTGTTTCTCATTGCACTTTTGAGTTAAACTTGAGCCGTGTAGTGTATGACCAAAATATACGCTTTAAGCTTATGATTGCTTCGACATAGGCTTTGCTCGGTTGAAAAGTTAGGGTACGACAACCTTTCAACCTCTCGCAATCACATGCTAAGTTTTGAACTTGTGTCATTTCACCGCTGCAACTCTGATTTAAAACTAAAATCACAAGTATATGCTTCATTCTCCTGCATGATGATTGAACTTTGCTAGGGGTAGTTCACCTTGTATACATGCTTAGCACTTGTTCGGATTCCTGTCTATACATGTGTAGTGCATTTTTTATGGTGAATACCTTTCTGGCTAAAAACTGCTCACTTTGCTCTCCTGTTCATATTTCGTATTCAGTGATCAGTTTGAGCCTTTGCTAGCATATTATGGATGTTGTTGAGTCATTGGAATTATACTGTGCAGAGCTTCTTTGTATTCTCTTGACTATATTCCTGAAGCTGCTAACTTGCATTTTGACTGTTGTTGAGTCATGGGAAGAATCCTGCTTTTTGGCACTTTTGTTGGTGCATTTTCTAAGGGGGAGAGATTTTATACGATGGTGCATTCTTTGCTTGATGGTGCATTTTCAACTAAGGGGGAGAAATTTGACAAATCATGAGTGCGCTCCTATGTTCATCTAAGGGGGATAAAATTTTTCAAATCTTGAGCTTTCCGCGTTGAACCAAGGGGGAGTTTTCCTGGTTATGTGCACTACTTGAGGGGGAGTTTGCTTCTTGATGACCATAAGGTTTTGGTGTCGAGCTTTCTTGCTAGTTGTGTTGAGCCTCTGTGCCTCTATCTTGAGGGATTAGCATTTTGCTTCGATTTCTCAATTGATATTGGCTAGCGGTGTTGAGCCTGTTCTACCTCTTCTTGAGGGCTAGCTTTGCTTTCCTTGGTTGTGTCGAGCCGTTGCCCATGTCTTTGGGGACCAAGTTGTTTTGCTCTTTCCACTTGACCTTCTTTGGCTTTGCTATGCTTTTGGGTCATTTTGGTTGGGTTCTCTCTACTCCTTCTTCCTTCTTCCTCTATTCCATTATGATTTGTGTGTGTAGTTGACAATGCACTCATCAAGGGGGAGATTACGGATACACGGGTGTATGCCGAGTCTCGAGTGATGAGTGATTGTCAACAGGTTTGATCGCATGTTCTTTGGCTTGTGTTGTGCAGGTGTCGAGCATGGAGACAGTGATCGAGGGAAAGGTGAAGGTCAAGTAGAGACATGCCGTGCCGACGGACCTGGAGCGGTGAAGGGCAGACGTGAAGCTTGGACTGAGGGACCGGTGGCCTGAGGATCAGCTGTGGTGGCTGACAGCCTGGGACAGTGATGAGCGGAGACTTGCAGGACACGGTGTTGCCTAGGTCGAGGACCTGGGGACACGTGTTGGTGGACGGGGTGCACGGGCGGTGCATCCCCTCTACAGCTCCGGTTTGGTGGTTGAGCCACAGAAAAACCACCGGGTGGACGGTTTCCGAGTTTGGGCCACAAAACTCGGGTGGACGGTTTCCAGGTTTGGGCCACAAAACCTGGGTGTTGCGGGTTTGCTGAGTTTGGGCCACAAAACTCGAGCTGAGGACGGTTTCCAGGTTTGGGCCTCAAAACCTGGGCGCTGGCAGGTTTCTGAGTTTGCGCCACAAAACTCAGGCGATGGGCGGCTGGTTTCCTGGTTCGGGCCACAAAACCGGGGGATGGACTTGAAGGCCTGGTTTCCCGGTTTCGGCCACAAAACCAGGGGGCAGAGTCCGTGAAAAGGACAAGCGGAGCGGTGGCGGCACGTGGCGGCAATCGGTGAGGTTGTGACGAGGCAACGCTACCAGTTGTGTGGGCGTGGCCATCGGATCAGCATCTACCACGAGTTGGTCCAGGATAGCCTTAGGGTTTGGCTGGGTCGCTCTGTAAATAACTAGGGGTAGAGTGGGAATTAGAATTAGGATAAGTAGGGGGAGACACCCACCTCCCAAATTATCTTAGTCATTTACTCTTTTGTTTCTAGGGTTTCCTGCTGTCCCATTCCCTGCTGTAGCGAATTCAGATCCACAGAGAAGACAATCATACCTCTGTGCCCGTGAGATTTTGAGGAAGTGAGACTATAATCTCACTATTGTAGCGTCTGGTAGCCACACGGTTGCAATTTCGTGATTGTGATTCGCGTTTTGTTCGTGTTCTTCACGGGTTGTTTTTCCCCACGATTTTCCCGTTGATCGATCTCTTTGGTTGGTGCGTCTTTTCCAAATCCGTTTGAACCAAGATGTTCTAGATCGTGAGGCACTTCTTTCCACCGAAGGAATTCACCTCTAACCTCACGAGCTAGTAGATCGGTCGATTTTCATTTCGGGTCAAGTTTTTCTCCCTTCCCCCAAATTTCTTCGATTCATCGATTTGGAGATAGGTTCGAGCCATGATCTCTTAGAGATAACTCACTATCCTCCTTGTGACTCATCTCTCCAAGTTTGAACCCTAGAGGTTTCATTTTGGGAGAGATTGAGTTGAATCGGTGAACGAACGGAGCCATTTCGGGACGACCGGACGCTGGCATCGGGCTGACCGGACGCTGACCCAGTGCGTCTGGTGGTTGAATGTCACGCGCAAAATTACTATAGCCGACCGGACGCTCCCCTTGTTCTATGATCGGACGTGACTCGAGTACTGTTCATCGAGTTTGGCGTTAATGACCGGACGCTTGGCTTCTGACCGGACGCTCAGACTCAATGAGTCCGGTCAGGAATAGAGAGGTTCCAAAATGGATTTTGACCGACCGGACGCTCCAGTGAGTCCGGTCAGTGCTGTTCCACGCTGTTTCGTCCGTAGTTTGACAGTTCGATGTCGGATTTGGTTTTGGGTTTTTGCGTTGGATTTCTGACTTCATGCTCTACAGAAATTGAGCTTCCCGCTTTGCAAAATAGCCTGAATCCCCTGAGCAACGGGGGAGGTTGAGGTTACCCAAACCCCATCATGTCAATAGTTGACTTGCGCGAACTTGGGTGAGGAAGTTTTTGTGGTGTCCTGCTGTGTTCCTAGGGAGCATCCACCCATTCTCTTGGGTCGTGGACATCACGCGCATCGGTTTTGCTTTTAGGGTTGATTCTCGGGACAATGGCAACAAGTTTCCAAAAGGAAATTTTTGAAGCTCCCATTCACCCCCCTCTGGTCGCTTTCTAGTTGCACTTTTGGTCCTTCAATTATGTGATGATGTGATGTGGATTGAAATTTATTATGCCTCTGTGATTGTTTGGTGAATTCGTTTTCCGAATAATTTAAGTGGGTATGATTTATTGTTCTCTACAATAATTGCAACTTTGCCTAATGATCACTTGCCATCGTATATGCAGATGACGACAACCCGTATTGGAGCTGGCGGTAGTGGTGAAAATGAGGATCCCAGGGACAACCGCAATCCACCACCTCCTCCACCACCCACGGCCGAGCAACTTTTTGCCCAATTCCTGAGAAGCCAGCGCAACATTGAAGCCTTGCTGCGAGAGAATTTGGCGCATGGCCACCAACGCCTTGAGCCGAATCAATATAGTTCTTTCAATGATTTCTTGGATACTAAACCACTCATCTTCAAGGAAGCTACTGAACCTTTAGAGGCAGAAGAATGGCTGCATACCATGGAACAGAAGTTTCGCTTGCTCAGGCTCACAGAGGAGCTCAAAGCAGAGTATGCCGCGCATCAGCTGCAGGGGCCAGCCAGGATTTGGTGGGGCCATCACCGCACCACCTATCCTGCTAATGTTCCTATCACCTGGAGAATGTTTACTGAAGCTGTTCGAGGGCATTACATTCCGCCAGGCCTGACTTAGATGAAAGTGGCAGAATTCATGAGCTTGGCACAAGGGACTCGGTCTGTCACTGAGTACCATCACTTGTTCAATTCATTGTCTCGTTATGCTCCAGACTTCGTGGACATAGATGCCAAAAAGATTGCTAGTTTCAAGATAGGCTTGAACACTAAAATGGGAAAATCAGTGGGTACATCTTCTCGTACCGTTTTCAATGACTTCATCACTGATTGCTTGATTCAAGAGAATCACAACAACAAGCATGCTGCAGGTAAGGCCCGAAAGAGGACTTTCGATTCAGGACCACCTCAACCTAGCTAGGGGATGACCAGCTCAACGTACCCAGTATCAACCACCAGCACCGGGGGCACGTTTTAGGCCACCACAAAAGAAGAATCAGCCGCAAGCTCAGCGCAATCAAAAGCCATACAAGATAGCTACTGCCCAAGCTCGTGGAGGTCAGGGCAGTTCCACAGGACGGAAACCTTTGGTTCGGGGACCCTGTTTCAATTTCAACCAAGAGGGACACTTTGCAAGATATTGTCCTCACCCAAAGAAGCAACAGGCTAATTACCCCGCACGTCTGCACAACATGACTGCTGAAGAAGCTCGTGCTGGTGAACCCGTGACTGCCGGTATGTGTCTTGTTAACCATCATCCTGCAGTTGTTTTGTTTGATACTGGTTCATCGCATTCGTTCATGAGCAAAGCATTTGCACAAAAGCATAATCAAGAGGTGTCTGAAATGGATTATGGGTTTCACGTAAGCTCCGTGGGGAGTAGCGTGTTATCTAGGCAGATGGTTTGTAATGCGACCATTGACATTGGAGGGCACAAATTTGGAGCCAACTTAGTGGTTCTGCTAGGACTAAGTATGGATGTAATCCTAGGTATGAGTTGGATGAGTCTGTGGAATGTGGTGTTAGACACTCCAAATAGGATTCTTACCTTATCTGATGGGAGGACAAATACAAAGTTACGTATCTCTCTTCCTCGAGGTGCTGACTTCGTCGATTTATCTTGCACCTTGTATATAGAAGACCTGTCAAAGATTCCAGTTGTACGAGATTTCCTAGATGTCTTTCCAGATGAGTTACCAGGATTACCGCCCAAGAGGGCAGTGGAATTTGCCATTGAATTGTTACCTGGAACTGCACCAATCTCTAGAAGACCTTACCGTATGCCGCCCAATGAGTTAGCTGAACTCTAGATTCAGATTAAGGAACTCTTGGATAAAGGATTCAATCAACCTAGTGTATCAGAATGGGGATGTCCAGTGCTGTTTGTCAAGAAGAAGGATAAATCGTTACGGATATGTGTGGATTATCGGCCGCTCAATGCTGCGACTGTCAAGAACAAGTATCCATTGCCGCGGATAGATATTTTGTTTGACCAGTTATCCAGAGCCAAGGCGTTTTCCAAGATCACTTTGAGGTCAGGTTACCACCAGATCAGGATTCGGCCACAAGATATCCCAAAGACTGCTTGTGGCAGAACCTCCAGAATTAAGTGGCCCACCTGCACCCATCATTGTCCTAAAGACTTCTGATCGGCGTGCACGAGTTCCAAATGACTCAAGAGACCTGTCGAGTGTCCTCGGGAAACCCGAATCATCCACGTATTTTCTTTCCAGGATTTCCCTCATCAAGCATCACAGTATTACAACAGTTTTATAGATAAGATAAATCAATGTAAAAGCGGAAAGATTATATTACATAAATTGAAACTTAGGTTTTAAAGTTTACAACCCAAAAATACTTATTACATAAAAGGTTCGTGTTGGGAGCACACTTGCCGAGCCCCCGCACTTGTGCGGAGAGAACAGCGAAGGTGGCCAAGCGTCGGAAGTAAAAGTGGAAGCGGAGGTTTCTGACTCGATTAATGTTGTGGAGCCCTCCCCCCGCGTCACTGTTCACCCCCTGGTATTTATAGTGAATACCAAGGGGCACAAGTCAAATTACAATAGGGTACAACAAAGATCCCTTGCCTCCACGCAGGGAGGAGGGGTAAAAAGGTAAATGCACAGTAGGGGCCGAAACCCTAGCCAGCCTTCCCCTGCGCGCCGCCGCCTGGTTCTGATCACCTTCGGGGGAGTGGGGCGGAGGTTTTGACCTTCGGCCGTGCTCGCCCTTGGGCCCGCGCTCCTTCGCCGTCTGCCGGACCTTCGGCTTCACTTGCCTTCGGGAGAGAAGACCGAAGGTTTGACCTTCGGCCGGGCTCGCCGGACCTCCGGCCCTGCTTGCCATCGGGACAGCGCACATTTGCCGCTCGCTTGAACCTTTGCTCCGAGCGAAGGTGGCTTTGTGATACAGCGAAGGTTGCCTGCGGTGCGGCTGTTGACTCAGACCTGCATGGAATGCAACAAAGCCACGAGGGTCGGACCCATGCCCGGAGGTCAGGGTACCGATCCGAAGAAGAGAGGGACCTCGCAAGGACACATAGATTGCGCGAGGGTTGTTTCTTTGGACACCAGCTTGGGCGTCGCTTCTGCCGAGGGTCCTTTCCCCCAACAGTAGCCCCTCGTTGTCTTGGATCTAAAAACCGCGTTTAGGCCCAAGCAGCGCCTTTCAATGGGGACAGAAAAAATGGGACCCTCGACAGCGACGCCCGCGACTGCTTTGGGCTGGGCCATTGTAGTGTTGTTTGTACTGTTGAAGCGCGTTTCGTTTTTGGCGCCGCGTTTTTCGATTGCTGTGCCGATTTTGTTGGGTGTGCGGGCTCGTTTCCTGGCCTATAAATAGAAAGGGTTGGTGAATGGGTTGGATTGTGCTTTCCTCTGCTATAGTTGTCCTGCTGTCGCGATTTGCTTTGTAGCGAAGGTTTGTTTTAGCTTGCGCCCGAGGGTAGAGGCGGGTGCTTGCTGTTTTGATAATTTTGGTAGCCGAAGGGATGGCTAGATTGAAGCAGACTGCTCGGGCTGATTCTCCTGCGGCTGCGGATGAAGGTATTACCTTCGAGTTTGGTCTCAGCCGGGTTTGTGCCAGTGAGATTGCATCGTATGCGAGGTGGGGCTGGATTGAGGAGGGCAAGGCGAGGACCAGTGTTGGGGAGACAGTGCCGAAGCCGGACGCGGATGAAGTTGTAGTGTTTGAGGAGTTCCTTTCGGCTGGTCTTCGCTTTCCTGCTGATTCCTTCGTGACTTCGGTCCTGCGAAGGTTCAATTTGCGCTTCCATCAGCTTACGCCTTCTTGCTTCACAAAGATGTCAGTTTATGTCTGGGCCTGCAGATCTCAGGGGATTGTCCCCCATGTCGAGGGTTTTGTTCGCACTCATCGCGTTCATATGCAGCCTCGCAAGATTACGGACAGCGAGGGCAAGAGCAGCCTTGGACAGTTCGCGGTGTACACTTTCTGCCATCGTGCCGGCGCGGAGCTGCCGGTGCAGGCGCAGAAGAACAAGTGGAGCAGCGGGTGGCAGGAGTTTTGGTTCTACTACAAGCTCAGTGATAGCTCCGAGCTTTGCGGTGAGCTTCCGGTGCTTGGAGATGTGTCCGCCGAAGCTAAGATGAGCGTCGAGGCTCATGCTGCTGTTGATTGCCTGAGGGTCGTTGCGCGTTCTCAGTGTGCGCGTGATTTAGTGGAGGAATATTGTTGTGCCAAGATTTGGCCTCTTGGCCGGAGGCGGACGTGGTTCACGGCGGATAGTGACCCCAGGTACGAGGGTAGGGGCTTGAAAAGGCCGAGTTTGGATCTGGAGAAGGTTTGGGAGAAAACTCTTAGGAAGTTTCCAAGGCGCGAGGATGGGAACGAAGCTATCTATAAGTGGGTTCAGCAGTGGGCAGAGGAGCTTGTTGGGAAGCTATCCACGCTGGAGGTCAAGGCTATCCACAGCTCTGTTGGTAGCGACGGTCGGGTAAACAGGATGTTTGACATTCTTGGCATTCGTTATGCTAATTGGCCTGCCCCGTCGAGTGATGACGCGCCGAAGAAGAGGAAGCGTAAAGCTTCGGAAGAAAAAGAGATCGTCTCTCGGCCAAAGAGGGGCCGTGGTCGAGGCCGTGGCGGGGCTAGTGGCCGAGCGAAGGTGCTTGCGACGAAGGTCGCTGCTAGCTCTGGAGCTGCAGGTACTTCCTCCTCCTCGGCCGTCGCCCCAAGCGGCCGAGGTGCCGGAACAGTTGGGGGACGCGTGCCTCGCGTTGGAGGGATCAACGCTTTGATTCAGATTTCGGGCGACGAGGATGAATCTGATTATGATGAGGTGGAGGAGAAGGACGGAAAGGAGGGGGAGACGGATGAGGGTTCGTCAGATGAAAGCAGCGAGAGTTCTAGTGAAGGACATGACACGGATGAGGCGGTGTCCATTGGAGGCGGAGCCTCTGTAACGTCCCGCCTCCTCGAGGTCGGGCCCGCTTACATCAGGCAGCTTTCATAGGACCTAGACTATCCCCACAGACCAACACCAGTCTTTTCTGCGCACTTTGTCCTCACTCATGCGTACCCGGGAAAGACTTCCCGGTCGGTCACCCATCCCTAAATTTCTCCAGGCCAAGCACGCTTAACTTTAGAGTTCTTTGGAGACGGGCTTCCGAAAAAGAAGTTGCAACTTGTTGGTATGAGTATCCTATTATTCCTATTAAGCCTTAGGCCGGGATGTTACATCCTCACCCCCTTAAGAGATCGACGTCCTCGTCGATCAATCCCAAGCCAGTAACGTCCTCTCTTGGCCACGTCCGTGTGTCCAGTGCCAGCACATGTGCCATGCTGTGTGACCACTCCGGGTCCACACCAGCCATGACCACAATGTCTGAGCAACTGCGACACACGCGCCCGTGAAACCGCGAGAGTCGGCTCTGATACCAACGACCCTAATCCCATGGCCCACGTGTCCCTGTCAACCTCTGACAGCCGAACCCATGTTCCATGTGATTAAGACCCGTTCGCCACCGGGCTACATCAGTGCCCAATGTCCGCAGGATCATCTCACAATTCGGTTACAGCATTGCATACTTTTACAAATAACATCGGAATAAAGAGCGGAAGACTTAAATAACAATAGTTTTACAAACCGAGGTTTCAAATGAGGTAAGGAGTACGATTATTACAAACCATTGTTCGGGAATTTCAAAGTAGACAACGTAGCGGAAACATTAACATAAAGATACATGTAACACCCAGCCCGAGGGTGCACATTTACTCATCGGCCTCATCGGCCTCTTCCTGGACGAAGGTCACGCAACAGGGTGCGAGACACATCGGGGTCTCAGGCATACCTGCAACATGGGTAACAAACCCTGAGTACTGGGGTACTCAACAAGACTTACCCGACTAAAGAAAAAGGGGGAAGACTCAGGAATGAGAGGCTTAGGGTAGTCAAGGTAAGGCTTAAGCAAGAGCAAGTATTTTGCAGAAAAGCATTTTTGTAAACCTTATTTTTTGAAAGATTCAGTATTTCTCAATTCTTCATCATTCATGATTCATTTTATATTTCAAAACATTCCTAGTTGTGAACCACTCTCCGTTGACAGTCAGTGGACCAAGTCTCCATAACCGAGGAGCAACGTTAATCCGGATAAATAATACTCAGCTGAGGGTCCCTATCCACACTGCATATGTAGCACCCAAGCTTGCATATGCCAACTCGTCTACCACGATTCCTCCAAGATTGGGCCCGGTCCTACGCCACCCGGAAGTACAGTACACCACTCCAATTCGGGACTTTAACCCTCCAATTTTCCGCCAGCGACAAGTACCTCGGGACTCTAACCCAAGAGTACAGGTCCTGACACGTGGGTACATGCTACTTCCGCCATCTCTCCACTCCCAGTGCGCGGTTGTCGGTCCAATAAAGGATTCCTCGGAGCCAGAGCTTTCCGAAGTATGTGAATAGTTACAAGTCTTGACCAGCAGGCCCCCATACGGATGGTCCCTAATTTTCCAGCCAGAACTATACCTTGGTTATATCTCACCCAAGCGTAATAGTCCTGTCAGTTTTTCAACCCTGTCCCGGTCGGTGTCAACTGTTGAGTCCCGGACTACAACATGACGGCACCGTACGCGCGGACAACCTCTTCTCGACAATGACCACATGCTAGCTAGGCAAGCAGTCATCGAACGGGAAGTAAAGCCAAATTCCCATAAAGATTCTTTCAGTGATCACACTTTTGAAAATGACATTTTATTGCAAAGTCTAATTCAATAAGCATTGCTAAGCATTTTTCAAATACTTTTGAAAAGCAGGTATCGGGTGTATCAGTGGTCAAGGTGGATAATGCATCAGATAGGATATCACTCAACTCCTATAAACCTAATGCAGTAGTTTACTCAAAAGCATTTAAGGAAATCATTTTATAAAATCAAGGAAAGGGTTAAATGCACCGGGGCTTGCCTTGAAGAGCAAAGACTGCAGACTCGGGGTTGGAGGTGCAGAGGTCGGAGCTCGGGACTGCTTCGGAAGTCGGTTCGTCGGCGGTGGTCTCGACCTTGACTCCTCCTTCGGTGACTATACGAATGCAATGATGCATGCACATGAGTATGCTGACATGAACAAAATGCACAGGGCAATCCTAGAGTATAGCTTTTCAAAGTATAAGTGATTATTAAAGTAGACAGAAAATTACTTATCCCTTTTTAGCAATATTAACAAATTTAATTAAGCAACCTTTATTAAGCCTAAGCATGGACATAGCAAGGCACCACAAACATCATAGACCAGAGGGGTATGGGTCTATAAACATCAAACAACCCAAAAGTCACATCACAGGGCATTCAACACTAACCCTAATCACCTTTTTCTATTTTTTCTTAATTATTTAAAAGGTCATTTTATGAAGGTGCTCCAAAAATTACCAAATTAATCACATAAGTTTGTTATGGTATAAATACATGGCAAAACAAATTTCATAATTTTTGGAGGTCATTAAGGTGCTCAATTAAATCTAGGCATTAATTAACAAAAGGCACTATTTAACAATTAATATAAATGCCCAAAAATCAACTTGTTCCAAAAGACTTCAAAATTGTACCAGAGACTTGTCAAGGCATAAGAAGCTCACAAAAATTTATCTCATGATTTTTGGAGTTATAAATTATTTTCTAAAAATCCAAAACCATCCATTTATTAAATAAAAGGAAGATTTTTAAATTTCAAATTTTTGCAGAAAAGTCAAGTTTTATATTTTTATAAAATACTTCAAGGTGTAAAGAGTCTACCATCAAAATTTCAGAATTTTTGGAACAGCACAGAAAATCACACAAAAAGATGAAATCTGAACACTATTCAAATAAAACTGAAAAAGGAAAAACACACTGTTCATCGTCTTCCTCCCGCCGGCGGTCACCCGACGGCGGCGAGGCTGCGTTCCGGCCACGGCAGGGGCTCGCGGCCGAAACCAAGGGCATGGAGAGGTTCAGGAGCTCACCGGCAGTCGATGACGCGCGGTGGCGAGGCGAGGGGATGACCGGAGCTAGGAGGTCGACGGAGCGGGGGTCGTCGGCGGGCAGAACCGCGTCGCGACGGCGTTCCGGCGATCCTGAGCACTACACGGGGTCACCAAGGCATGGTTAGAATCGCAAGGATGCGAGGAAGAAGAAACAGAGGTCGGGGAAGGATGATCATGGCCGGGGAGGAAGTATTTCACGAACCCGAGCTCGCCGGGTTTTCGCCGGAGATGGGAACGGCGAGCTACGCCGGGCGATAGGAGGCGGTAGAGGTAAAATTGAGGGGTGGGAAAGCTTCACGAGCTCAAGGCGGAGCTTCTGGGCTAGATGGTTGAGCAAGTGGAGCTCTGGTGTGGGCTGACCACGGTGGCGGAGGGTTGGGTTTGCTCCGGCCGGCTCGGCGGGGCTTTTATAGCCGCGGCCAGGGCTGGCAAGCGGTGCTCGAGGGCAGATAAGATCAGGTGTCGCGCGTGCTACCGAAAACATGATGAAGAGCAGCGGATTTGGCGTTCGGGGACTGGGCGTAAGGCTCGCCGGCGGCGAACACGCGGCGGCGACTTGCTGGGCACTGTGGGGGACGAGAGAGGAGGTCAGCGCTCGCGTGCGGGTGCGAAATGATCACGCGGCCGCAGGCGGCAGGTCGGGAGCAGGCGAGCGGCTGCCAGGCGCGTGGCGCACGCGGCGCCGGCGAGGCGGCCATGGCCGGCCCCCCCCCCTACGCGAGGAAGAACAGTAGGTAGGTCTAGGGTTTGTCTTTGGCTGATCTGTGTATTTTGTAAATTACTTTCAAAAATTGAACTGGGCAACAAAAATTCAAAACATCAAAGTTGTTCAGAAAAAAGAGATCTACAACTTTGTCAATAAGAACATTTTCAAATTCCAAATAGTTTTTGAACAATATTTGAAAACAGAAAAGGAGACACTTTTGAAATTTGAATAAATTCGAAATTACTTTGGATTTTATACTGAAACTTGAAAATCTGCAAATATGAAAGTTGTTCCTTTTATCAAAACCTACAACTTTGCTAATATACACTTTTCCTGAAACTCATTAGTTTTTAAGTTAATTTTGAAAACTGAAAAGGGAACAAAAGTTGGGGTTTGAATGAATTTGAAATAACTCAAAACTTTGTACTGCAACTTGAAAATTTGTAAATACCAAAGTTGTTTCTCTTTGACAGATCTACAACTTTGCTTTTTGAACCAACCTCAAATTTTGAATAATTTTTTAATTACAAAAAGAGGGATAAAATTCAGGGTTTGGAAAAGGAATTTGAAATCAAATTCTGATTTTTGAACTTTGGCCAACACAACAAAACTTTAAGACATCCAACTGAACAAGAATCACACAAGGCAAGGCACAGAGGTGAAATTACCATTTTGCCCTTATAGGAAGATTAGGGCTTTTAGGGTTTTCGAAAAGGGGATCACTACACACATAAGGGGACAAATGCACATGCATAAGGGAAACACACAAGTATGATGAGGATGATTATGACTAATGATGATGACATGTCAGGTTAATTACAGTTAAACACCAGAGGTGTTACAGCCTTCCCCCCTAAAAGAAATCTCGCCCCGAGATTCCACGTCTTAAGAAGGAAAAAAGCAAAACCTTACATCTACAGAGATTCGAGAAAGTCGGGGTAGTTCTTTGCTAAGAAGTCTTCAGATTCCCAAGTAGCTTCTTCTTCAGAGTGCTGGTTCCATTGGACCTTATACCATCTTGTGGTGGTTCTTCGGGTAACACGATCCTTGTGATCCAACACACGAACTGGATACTCAGTGTATGACAGATCTGGTTCTAGCTCAACGCCTTCAACTTCAACCACATGTTCAGGTACTCGGAGACACTTCTTGAGTTGGGAGACATGAAAAACATTGTGAACTGCTGAAAGATGATCGGGCAAACTTAGCTTGTAAGCGACCTTGCCACAACGATCCAGAATCTCAAAGGGACCAATGTAGCGGGGTGCTAGCTTTCCTTTGACCCCAAAACGAGTGACTCCTTTGGTGGGTGAGACCTTCAGGTACACATAATCCCCGATCTCGAACTGCAGAGGTCGACGTCTCTTGTCAGCATAACTTTTCTGTCGAGACTGTGCAATCTTCATGTTCTCTTGTATATGTTTGACTTTCTCTTCCATATCTTTTACTAGGTCAACTCCAAAGAATTCCCTTTCTCCGGGTTCAGACCAATTGAGAGGTGTACGACAACGGCGGCCGTACAGTGCTTCAAAGGGTGCCATTTTGATGCTCTCTTGGTAACTGTTATTATATGAGAACTCTGCCAAGGGCAAACAGTCATCCCAAGTATCTGCGAAGGTGAGCACACATGCTCTCAACATATCCTCTAACACTTGGTTGACTCGCTCAGTTTGTCCATCTGTTTGCGGATGATATGCCGTACTAAGCAAGAGCTTGGTTCCAAGTGAGGTATGGAACGCTTTCCAGAACTTTGCGACAAACTGGGTACCACGATCAGAGATAATGCTCTTGGGTATGCCATGGAGTTTCACTATGTGGTTCTTGTACAAAGTGGCATAAGTGGGGACGGTGTAACTAGTCTTCACTGGCAGGAAGTGAGCTTGCTTAGTGAGACGATCCACAATCACCCAAATGGAATCAAAACCTTTTTGTGTCTTGGGTAATCCATTAATAAAGTCCATGCTGATATCGTCCCATTTCCAAGCAGGTACAGGTAAAGGTTGCAATTCTCCTCCGGGCTTCATGTGCACGGCTTTGACTTTCTGGCAGGTATCGCACTGAGCGACATACCGGGCGATCTCAATCTTCATCTTTGTCCACCAGAGTTGTTGCTTCAAATCCTGGTACATCTTGTTGCTGCCGGGGTGGATGGAGAATCTAGTCAAGTGTGCTTCATCAAGGATTAACTTTCTTAACTCAGACACTTTAGGAACTACTAACCGATTCTTAAACCATACTACTCCTGCATCATCAATCCTGAAACAATCAGCCTTTCCGGATTGGACCTTTTCGATGATGTGCTTGATTCCAGGGTTATCTTTTTGTGCAGCGATGATCTGCTCTCTGATAGGGGTTTCTATTCTGATATTATTCAGAGTTCCTTGTGGAATCATTTCAATATCCAACCTTTCCAGCTCATAACACAAAGAAGAATCATAGGGTTTCATCATCAGACAGTTGCAATAAGACTTGCGACTGAGTGCATCGGCGACCACATTCGCCTTACCCGGATGGTAATGCACTTCAAGATCATAGTCCTTAATTAACTCAAGCCATCTTCTCTGCCTCATATTCAGTTCCTCTTGAGTGAAGATATACTTTAGACTCTTGTGATCAGTGTACACCTTGCAGGTACTGCCCAACAAATAATGACGCCAGATCTTCAAGGCATGCACTACTGCTGCTAACTCAAGATCATGGGTTGGATAATTCTCCTCATGTCGCTTAAGCTGCCGGGAGGCATATGCGATCACTCGACCTTCTTGCATCAAAACACATCCCAAACCAGTACCAGATGCATCACAGTATACATCGAAGGGTTTCTCGATATCTGGTTGAGCTAGGACTGGTGATGTAGTTAACAGTTTCTTCAGAGTTTGAAAGGCTTGCTCACAGGCTGGTGACCAGACAAACTTTACAGAATTCTTTACTAACTCAGTGATAGGCTTGGCGATTCTTGAGAAATCTGGGATGAATCGACGATAATATCCTGCCATACCCATAAAACTGCGGACTTGATGAACAGTGGTAGGTGGCTTCCAATCCAGAATGTCTGCCACTTTACCAGGGTCAACTGACACACCTTCAGCGGACAGGACATGACCAAGGAATTGAATTCGATCTAGCCAGAATTCACATTTCCTGAACATGGCATACAGCTGATGTTCTCTGAGACGGGATAGAACGATACGAAGATGTTCGGCATGATCTTCAGGGGTTTTCGAGTAGACAAGGATGTCGTCAATGAACACGACCACGAATTTATCAAGCTCTGGCATGAACACAGAGTTCATGAGGTACATGAAATGAGCTGGGGCATTGGTCAAACCGAAGGACATGACCAAGTACTCATATAGGCCGTATCTGGTGGTGAAAGCTGTTTTAGGAATATCTTCAGGACGAATCTTTATTTGGTGGTAGCCAGATCTGAGATCGATTTTGGAGAATACTTTGGCTCCAGCTAACTGGTCAAAGAGTAGATCAATACGAGGCAAGGGATATTTGTTTTTGATGGTGACCTCATTGAGTGGGCGATAATCCACGCACATTCTGAGAGTCTTGTCTTTCTTCTTTACAAAGATTGCAGGACAGCCCCAAGGAGACGAGCTTGGGCGAATGAAACCCTTGTCCAACAAATCTTGTAATTGAATTTTTAGTTCTGCCAACTCTCTAGGAGGCATTCGATAAGCTCTGCGGGATATAGGAGCAGTCCCGGGCTTGAGCTCTATGGCAAACTCAACATCACGGTCGGGAGGCAGACCGGGTAGATCTTCTGGAAAGACATCAGGGAACTCACAGACTACAGGGATGTCTCGGATCCCTTGATCATAGGTAGCATTTAGCTGTGTGGTTGCTGGTTTTTGAGGCATAGGAAGTTGGAGAAGGAGTTTGGAGGTACTGTTAGGAATGTCCACTCTCACAACTCTATTCAGGATGTCGATCATGGCTTTATACTGACACATCCAATTCATGCCTAGAATGACATCTATCTCCTGATCATGAAGCACTATCATGGTGGTGGGAAATACATGTTCCCCCAACCTTACTGGTATACTGCGAACCACTTCCTTAGTATTTATCCGCCCTCCAGGCGAAAGTATGCAAAAACTTTCTTTTAACTCCCCCATGGGTAACTCATGCTTGATGACAAAAGTACGACTGATGAAGGAATGCGATGCACCAGAATCAAACAACACAACTGCAGGGTGATTGGCAACAGGAAACCTACCGATCATGACGGGCTCCCCTTCTGGTATATCGCTGACAGCGGTGTAGTAGACTTGCCCGTGCTTCTTGACAATCCTGCCTTTCTGAGCATGCTGCTGCTGTGCACGGTGCTGCTGCTGCTGCTGTGGTCCTCCAGGACCCTTCTGCGCGTTCTGTGCATACTTCTTGGGTTTCGGACAATCACGAGACCAGTGGCCAAGTTGGCCGCAGTTGTAGCAGGGATGGTTATAGGCTGTTTGTGGGGTGGTGATACGAACACCTGGGGCGTTCGGCTGCGTGGCACTCTGCTGATTTGCGTTGTGGGTGGTAGCCGCAGTACGGACGACCACTTGCTGATGAGGGTAAGGTGGACGGTTGTGGTGGTGGCTGGGGTGATAGATGATCCTCTGGCGTTTGTGACCGCCAGAGAAGCTGCTTGACCCAGCTTTCTTCTTCTTCTTTTCCTGATACTGGCGATTGCTTTCTTCAAAAGCAACAGCCCGGTCAACAACATCATGATAAGACCCAGTCAGGTTATTGGACAAGCTCCTGCGGATCTTCGGATGTAATCCTCTGAGGAAACAATCCCTTTTCTTCTCATCTGTGTTGACATACTCTGAGGCATACTGGCTGAGATGATTGAATTGACCCACATACTGCATGACTGTGGAGTCTTTCTGCTGGAGAGCCAGGAACTGATCAAGCTTCATCTTCATTAATCCGGAAGGGATGTGATGAGCACGGAAAGCAGTGCGGAACTCTTCCCAGGTCAATTGATGACCTTCTGGCTGGGCAGCCAACAGGTTGGCGTACCAAGCGCTTGCGGGACCACGAAGCTGCTGTGAAGCAAACCGAGGCTTCTGGATTTCAGTGCATCGGATGAGACCAAACTTCTGCTCCATGGTGCGGAGCCAATCATCAGCTTCGAGGGGTTCATCGGCTCTGGTGAAAACCGGTGGACGGGTTTCAGTGAAATCCACATATGTACTCTCATGGTTGTTGTTGTCGCGGCGACCACGGTGACCATTGTTGTGCTGCCCCTGATTTTGAGCCATCAGGTTGGCAGCGGCGGCCAAGGCTGCAATGGCATCTGCCAGGGTAGCAGGAACTGGTGGAGGGTTTGGAAGGTTGGCATCATTGGAACCTCCAGCTCCAGAGCGGGTGTTCACAGGCATCTGTTAAACAACTTGGAACTTAGCATACAAAGATTAAGTTCTGAAACAACTGACTGAGAAACTTCATTGATTCAAGGATAGATGATGGATACAGATGACTGACAGGTGGCAACTGACTGATAAGGGGAAAAGGTACGAAAGAAAGATACAGACTCCTCTTAACAAACTACAGACTAACGCTCCCAAACCTAAACTAAGGTTTTAGGTAAGCAGGTGGTACAGACACAGGGGAACTCCATCTCCTAAAGACGGGTCTAGTCTTCATCGATGATGATCATTTCTTCGTCGTCGTCTTCTTCTTCGAGGATGAGCTCAGGCTCAACCTCCTCGTCCTCGTCTTCAGCGTGGATGTCCTTAGCAGGTTCAATTCCTTCGTCCACGTCTGGCTCTTGATCCACATCAGGTTCTTCACTACTTCCGTCCTCAGGGTCTTCCATAACCGGGGGTACCAAGGGGTGAAGTTGATCATACAGCTGATGCACTTCCTCATGAAGCATATCATTGAACTGTTCAATCTGAGCTGTGTACTGCTGCAGTCCGTGGAGCTCGGCTCTGGTGACGTCCGCGCGGGGTCCAAGCATCATTGCGCTGCTCGATAGCGCGAACCGTGTTCCGGTTGGCCTGCTCCAGGAAGCTCGTGCCTCATAAAACTCTAGACGTGAGTGGTAGAAGTCATGCTCCAAGTTCTCCAGCTCAGCCTTCAGATTCTTGATTTCCTCCTTCAGGTTCTTACGGGTGCGGCGGGGAAAGCGACGACCATTTGAAGATTCGGCAGTCTCGTCTCCAACGCGTGGTGCCAGCTGGTGGCGCGGCACACCATGCGGTCCAGTCGACTTGCGGGCAGTCAGCTTGATGCGAGCCATGCCTGGACAAGAGAAGATAGATGAGAGAAGGCTAGCAAGAGAAAAGTATAGGTATTCTACCCCAACGAACTTAGAGAGGAGTTAACTTTAGTGATTTTGACATGATGCATGAATCGTTCCTACGGAACAAGGTAATGCATTAAGTAACATATATAGGGCTTAAGACATGTTGCTCCACTAGCTAGTGTTGTCATATGAGAGACAAGATGAGAGAAGCAATTTGGACTCAAAATAGTCAAGTTTAGTTTGTTTGGACTCAAAAGGTCTTTTGAAGTTTCGCAAAACGAACACTGCAACGTTAAAGTGAGATGCTCCGATACCACTCTGTGACGGAACGACCCTAATCCCATGGCCCACGTGTCCCTGTCAACCTCTGACAGCCGAACCCATGTTCCATGTGATTAAGACCCGTTCGCCACCGGGCTACATCAGTGCCCATGTCCGCAGGATCATCTCACAATTCGGTTACAACATTGCATACTTTACAAATAACATCGGAATAAAGAGCGGAAGACTTAAATAACATAGTTTTACAAACCGAGGTTTCAAATGAGGTAAGGAGTACGATTATTACAAACCATTGTTCGGGAATTTCAAAGTAGACAACGTAGCGGGAACATTAACATAAAGATACATGTAACACCCAGCCCGAGGGTGCACATTTACTCATCGCCTCATCGGCCTCTTCCTGGACGAAGGTCACGCACAGGGTGCGAGACACATCGGGGTCTCAGGCATACCTGCAACATGGGTAACAAACCCTGAGTACTGGGGTACTCAACAAGACTTACCCGACTAAAGAAAAAGGGGGAAGACTCAGGAATGAGAGGCTTAGGGTAGTCAAGGTAAGGCTTAGCAAGGAGCAAGTATTTTGCAGAAAAGCATTTTTGTAAACCTTATTTTTTGAAAGATTCAGTATTTCTCAATTCTTCATCATTCATGATTCATTTTACATTTCAAAACATTCCTAGTTGTGAACGCACTCTCCGTTGACAGTCAGTGGACCAAGTCTCCATAACCGAGGAGCAACGTTAATCCGGATAAATAATACTCAGCTGAGGGTCCCTATCCACACTGCATATGTAGCACCCAAGCTTGCATATGCCAACCTCGTCTACCACGATTCCTCCAAGATTGGGCCCGTCCTACGCCACCCGGAAGTACAGTACACCACTCCAATTCGGGACTTTAACCCTCCAATTTTTCCTCCAGCGACAAGTACCCCCTCGGGACTCCTAAAACCCAAGAGTACAGGTCCTGACACGTGGGTACATGCTACTTCCCCATCCTCTCCACTCCCAGTGCGCGGTTGTCGGTCCAATAAAAGGATTCCTCGGAGCCAGAGCTTTCCGAAGTATGTGAATAGTTACAAGTCTTGACCAGCAGGCCCCCATACGGATGGTCCCTAATTTTCCAGCCAGAACTATACCTTGGTTATATCTCACCCAAGCGTAATAGGCCCTGTCAGTTTTTCAACCCTGTCCCGGTCGGTGTCAACTGTTGAGTCCCGGACTACAACATGACGACACCGTACGCGCGGACAACCTCTTCTCGACAATGACCACATGCTAGCTAGGGCAAGCAGTCATCGAACGGGAAGTAAAGCCAAATTCCCATAAAGATTCTTTCAGTGATCACACTTTTGAAAATGACATTTTATTGCAAAGTCTAATTCAATAAGCATTGCTAAGCATTTTTCAATACTTTTGAAAAGCAGGTATCGGGTGTATCAGTGGTCAAGGTGGATAATGCATCAGATAGGATATCACTCAACTCCTATAAACCTAATGCAGTAGTTTACTCAAAAGCATTTAAGGAAATCATTTTATAAAATCAAGGAAGGGTTAAATGCACCGGGGCTTGCCTTGAAGAGCAAAGACTGCAGACTCGGGGTTGGAGGTGCAGAGGTCGGAGCCTCGGACTGCTTCGGAAGTCGGTTCGTCGCGGTGGTCTCGACCTTGACTCCTCCTTCGGTGACTATACGAATGCAATGATGCATGCACATGAGTATGCTGACATGAACAAAATGCACAGGGGCAATCCTAGAGTATAGCTTTTCAAAGTATAAGTGATTATTAAAGTAGACAGAAAATTACTTATCCCTTTTTAGCAATATTAACAAATTTAATTAAGCAACCTTTATTAAGCCTAAGCATGGACATAGCAAGGCACCACAAACATCATAGACCAGAGGGGTATGGGTCTATAAACATCAAACAACCCAAAAGTCACATCACAGGGCATTCACACTAACCCTAATCACCTTTTTCTATTTTTTCTTAATTATTTAAAAGGTCATTTTATGAAGGTGCTCCAAAAATTACCAAATTAATCACATAAGTTTGTTATGGTATAAATACATGGCAAAACAAATTTCATAATTTTTGGAGGTCATTAAGGTGCTCAATTAAATCTAGGCATTAATTAACAAAAGGCACTATTTACAATTAATATAAATGCCCAAAAATCAACTTGTTCCAAAAGACTTCAAAAATTGTAACCAGAGACTTGTCAAGGCATAAGAAGCTCACAAAATTTATCTCATGATTTTGGAGTTATAAATTATTTTCTAAAAATCCAAAACCATCCATTTATTAAATAAAAGGAAGATTTTTAAATTTCAAATTTTTGCAGAAAAAGTCAAGTTTATATTTTTATAAAATACTTCAAGGTGTAAAGAGTCTACCATCAAAATTTCAGAATTTTTGGAACAGCACAGAAAATCACACAAAAAGATGAAATCTGAACACTATTCAAATAAAACTGAAAAAGGGAAAAACACACTGTTCATCGTCTTCCTCCCGCCGGCGGTCACCCGACGGCGGCGAGGCTGCGTTCCGCCACGGCAGGGGCTCGCGGCCGAAACCAAGGGCATGGAGAGGTTCAGGAGCTCACCGGCAGTCGATGACGCGCGGTGGCGAGGCGAGGGGATGACCGTAGCTAGGAGGTCGACGGAGCGGGGGTCGTCGGCGGGCAGAACCGCGTCGCGACGGCGTTCCGGCGATCCTGAGCACTACACGGGGTCACCAAGGCATGGGTTAGAATCGCAAGGATGCGAGGAAGAAGAACAGAGGTCGGGGAAGGATGATCATGGCCGGGGAGGAGAGTATTTCACGAACCCGAGCTCGCCGGGTTTTCGCCGGAGATGGGAACGTCGAGCTACGCCGGGCGATAGGAGGCGGTAGAGGTAAAATTGAGGGGTGGGAAAGCTTCACGAGCTCAAGGCGGAGCTTCTGGGGCTAGATGGTTGAGCAAGTGGAGCTCTGGTGTGGCTGACCACGGTGGCGGAGGGTTTGGGTTTGCTCCGGCCGGCTCGGCGGGGCTTTTATAGCCGCGGCCAGGGCTGGCAAGCGGTGCTCGAGGGCAGATAAGATCAGGTGTCGCGCGTGCTACCCGAAAACATGATGAAGAGGCAAGCGGATTTGGCGTTCGGGACTGGGCGTAAGGCTCGCCGGCGTCGAACACGCGGCGGCGACTTGCTGGGCACTGTGGGGGACGAGAGAGGAGGTCAGCGCTCGCGTGCGGGTGCGAAATGATCACGCGGCCGCAGGCGGCAGGTCGGGAGCAGGCGAGCGGCTGCCAGGCGCGTGGCGCACGCGGCGCCGGCGAGGCGGGCCATGGCCGGCCCCCCCCCCCTACGCGAGGAAGAACAGTAGGTAGGTCTAGGGTTTGTCTTTGGCTGATCTGTGTATTTTGTAAATTACTTTCAAAATTGAACTGGGCAACAAAAATTCAAAACATCAAAGTTGTTCAGAAAAAAGAGATCTACAACTTTGTCAATAAGAACATTTTCAAATTCCAAATAGTTTTTGAACAATATTTGAAAACAGAAAAGGAGACACTTTTGAAATTTGAATAAATTCGAAATTACTTTGGATTTTATACTGAAACTTGAAAATCTGCAAATATGAAAGTTGTTCCTTTTATCAAACCTACAACTTTGCTAATATACACTTTTCCTGAAACTCATTAGTTTTTAAGTTAATTTTGAAAACTGAAAAGGGAACAAAAGTTGGGGTTTGAATGAATTTGAAATAACTCAAAACTTTGTACTGCAACTTGAAAATTTGTAAATACCAAAGTTGTTTCTCTTTGACAGATCTACAACTTTGCTTTTTGAACCAACCTCAAATTTTGAATAATTTTTTAATTACAAAAAGAGGGATAAAATTCAGGGTTTGGAAAAGGAATTTGAAATCAAATTCTGATTTTGAACTTTGGCCAACACAACAAAACTTTAAGACATCCAACTGAACAAGAATCACACAAGGCAAGGCACAGAGGTGAAATTACCATTTTGCCCTTATAGGAAGATTAGGGCTTTTAGGGTTTTCGAAAAGGGGATCACTACACACATAAGGGGACAAATGCACATGCATAAGGGAAACACACAAGTATGATGAGGATGATTATGACTAATGATGATGACATGTCAGGTTAATTACAGTTAAACACCAGAGGTGTTACAGCCTTCCCCCCTAAAAGAAATCTCGCCCCGAGATTCCACGTCTTAAGAAGGAAAAAAGCAAAACCTTACATCTACAGAGATTCGAGAAAGTCGGGGTAGTTCTTTGCTAAGAAGTCTTCAGATTCCCAAGTAGCTTCTTCTTCAGAGTGCTGGTTCCATTGGACCTTATACCATCTTGTGGTGGTTCTTCGGGTAACACGATCCTTGTGATCCAACACACGAACTGGATACTCAGTGTATGACAGATCTGGTTCTAGCTCAACGCCTTCACTTCAACCACATGTTCAGGTACTCGGAGACACTTCTTGAGTTGGGAGACATGAAAAACATTGTGAACTGCTGAAAGATGATCGGGCAAACTTAGCTTGTAAGCGACCTTGCCACAACGATCCAGAATCTCAAAGGGACCAATGTAGCGGGGTGCTAGCTTTCCTTGACCCCAAAACGAGTGACTCCTTTGGTGGGTGAGACCTTCAGGTACACATAATCCCCGATCTCGAACTGCAGAGGTCGACGTCTCTTGTCAGCATAACTTTTCTGTCGAGACTGTGCAATCTTCATGTTCTCTTGTATATGTTTGACTTTCTCTTCCATATCTTTTACTAGGTCAACTCCAAAGAATTCCCTTTCTCCGGGTTCAGACCAATTGAGAGGTGTACGACAACGGCGGCCGTACAGTGCTTCAAAGGGTGCCATTTTGATGCTCTCTTGGTAACTGTTATTATATGAGAACTCTGCCAAGGGCAAACAGTCATCCCAAGTATCTGCGAAGGTGAGCACACATGCTCTCAACATATCCTCTAACACTTGGTTGACTCGCTCAGTTTGTCCATCTGTTTGCGGATGATATGCCGTACTAAGCAAGAGCTTGGTTCCAAGTGAGGTATGGAACGCTTTCCAGAACTTTGCGACAAACTGGGTACCACGATCAGAGATAATGCTCTTGGGTATGCCATGGAGTTTCACTATGTGGTTCTTGTACAAAGTGGCATAAGTGGGGACGGTGTAACTAGTCTTCACTGGCAGGAAGTGAGCTTGCTTAGTGAGACGATCCACAATCACCCAAATGGAATCAAAACCTTTTTGTGTCTTGGGTAATCCATTAATAAAGTCCATGCTGATATCGTCCCATTTCCAAGCAGGTACAGGTAAAGGTTGCAATTCTCCTCCGGGCTTCATGTGCACGGCTTTGACTTTCTGGCAGGTATCGCACTGAGCGACATACCGGGCGATCTCAATCTTCATCTTTGTCCACCAGAGTTGTTGCTTCAATCCTGGTACATCTTGTTGCTGCCGGGGTGGATGGAGAATCTAGTCAAGTGTGCTTCATCAAGGATTAACTTTCTTACTCAGACACTTTAGGAACTACTAACCGATTCTTAAACCATACTACTCCTGCATCATCAATCCTGAAACAATCAGCCTTTCCGGATTGGACCTTTTCGATGATGTGCTTGATTCCAGGGTTATCTTTTTGTGCAGCGATGATCTGCTCTCTGATAGGGGTTTCTATTCTGATATTATTCAGAGTTCCTTGTGGAATCATTTCAATATCCAACCTTTCCAGCTCATAACACAAAGAAGAATCATAGGGTTTCATCATCAGACAGTTGCAATAAGACTTGCGACTGAGTGCATCGGCGACCACATTCGCCTTACCCGGATGGTAATGCACTTCAAGATCATAGTCCTTAATTAACTCAAGCCATCTTCTCTGCCTCATATTCAGTTCCTCTTGAGTGAAGATATACTTTAGACTCTTGTGATCAGTGTACACCTTGCAGGTACTGCCCAACAAATAATGACGCCAGATCTTCAAGGCATGCACTACTGCTGCTAACTCAAGATCATGGGTTGGATAATTCTCCTCATGTCGCTTAAGCTGCCGGGAGGCATATGCGATCACTCGACCTTCTTGCATCAAAACACATCCCAAACCAGTACCAGATGCATCACAGTATACATCGAAGGGTTTCTCGATATCTGGTTGAGCTAGGACTGGTGATGTAGTTAACAGTTTCTTCAGAGTTTGAAAGGCTTGCTCACAGGCTGGTGACCAGACAAACTTTACAGAATTCTTTACTAACTCAGTGATAGGCTTGGCGATTCTTGAGAAATCTGGGATGAATCGACGATAATATCCTGCCATACCCATAAAACTGCGGACTTGATGAACAGTGGTAGGTGGCTTCCAATCCAGAATGTCTGCCACTTTACCAGGGTCAACTGACACACCTTCAGCGGACAGGACATGACCAAGGAATTGAATTCGATCTAGCCAGAATTCACATTTCCTGAACATGGCATACAGCTGATGTTCTCTGAGACGGGATAGAACGATACGAAGATGTTCGGCATGATCTTCAGGGGTTTTCGAGTAGACAAGGATGTCGTCAATGAACACGACCACGAATTTATCAAGCTCTGGCATGAACACAGAGTTCATGAGGTACATGAAATGAGCTGGGGCATTGGTCAAACCGAAGGACATGACCAAGTACTCATATAGGCCGTATCTGGTGGTGAAAGCTGTTTTAGGAATATCTTCAGGACGAATCTTTATTTGGTGGTAGCCAGATCTGAGATCGATTTTGGAGAATACTTTGGCTCCAGCTAACTGGTCAAAGAGTAGATCAATACGAGGCAAGGGATATTTGTTTTTGATGGTGACCTCATTGAGTGGGCGATAATCCACGCACATTCTGAGAGTCTTGTCTTTCTTCTTTACAAAGATTGCAGGACAGCCCCAAGGAGACGAGCTTGGGCGAATGAAACCCTTGTCCAACAAATCTTGTAATTGAATTTTTAGTTCTGCCAACTCTCTAGGAGGCATTCGATAAGCTCTGCGGGATATAGGAGCAGTCCCGGCTTGAGCTCTATGGCAAACTCAACATCACGGTCGGGAGGCAGACCGGGTAGATCTTCTGGAAAGACATCAGGGAACTCACAGACTACAGGGATGTCTCGGATCCCTTGATCATAGGTAGCATTTAGCTGTGTGGTTGCTGGTTTTTGAGGCATAGGAAGTTGGAGAAGGAGTTTGGAGGTACTGTTAGGAATGTCCACTCTCACAACTCTATTCAGGATGTCGATCATGGCTTTATACTGACACATCCAATTCATGCCTAGAATGACATCTATCTCCTGATCATGAAGCACTATCATGGTGGTGGGAAATACATGTTCCCCCAACCTTACTGGTATACTGCGAACCACTTCCTTAGTATTTATCCGCCCTCCAGGCGAAAGTATGCAAAAACTTTCTTTTAACTCCCCCATGGGTAACTCATGCTTGATGACAAAAGTACGACTGATGAAGGAATGCGATGCACCAGAATCAAACAACACAACTGCAGGGTGATTGGCAACAGGAAACCTACCGATCATGACGGGCTCCCCTTCTGGTATATCGCTGACAGCGGTGTAGTAGACTTGCCCGTGCTTCTTGACAATCCTGCCTTTCTGAGCATGCTGCTGCTGTGCACGGTGCTGCTGCTGCTGTGGTCCTCCAGGACCCTTCTGCGCGTTCTGTGCATACTTCTTGGGTTTCGGACAATCACGAGACCAGTGGCCAAGTTGGCCGCAGTTGTAGCAGGGATGGTTATAGGCTGTTTGTGGGGTGGTGATACGAACACCTGGGGCGTTCGGCTGCGTGGCACTCTGCTGATTTGCGTTGTGGGTGGTAGCCGCAGTACGGACGACCACTTGCTGATGAGGGTAAGGTGGACGGTTGTGGTGGTGGCTGGGGTGATAGATGATCCTCTGGCGTTTGTGACCGCCAGAGAAGCTGCTTGACCCAGCTTTCTTCTTCTTCTTTTCCTGATACTGGCGATTGCTTTCTTCAAAAGCAACAGCCCGGTCAACAACATCATGATAAGACCCAGTCAGGTTATTGGACAAGCTCCTGCGGATCTTCGGATGTAATCCTCTGAGGAAACAATCCCTTTTCTTCTCATCTGTGTTGACATACTCTGAGGCATACTGGCTGAGATGATTGAATTGACCCACATACTGCATGACTGTGGAGTCTTTCTGCTGGAGAGCCAGGAACTGATCAAGCTTCATCTTCATTAATCCGGAAGGGATGTGATGAGCACGGAAAGCAGTGCGGAACTCTTCCCAGGTCAATTGATGACCTTCTGGCTGGGCAGCCAACAGGTTGGCGTACCAAGCGCTTGCGGGACCACGAAGCTGCTGTGAAGCAAACCGAGGCTTCTGGATTTCAGTGCATCGGATGAGACCAAACTTCTGCTCCATGGTGCGGAGCCAATCATCAGCTTCGAGGGGTTCATCGGCTCTGGTGAAAACCGGTGGACGGGTTTCAGTGAAATCCACATATGTACTCTCATGGTTGTTGTTGTCGCGGCGACCACGGTGACCATTGTTGTGCTGCCCCTGATTTTGAGCCATCAGGTTGGCAGCGGCGGCCAAGGCTGCAATGGCATCTGCCAGGGTAGCAGGAACTGGTGGAGGGTTTGGAAGGTTGGCATCATTGGAACCTCCAGCTCCAGAGCGGGTGTTCACAGGCATCTGTTAAACAACTTGGAACTTAGCATACAAAGATTAAGTTCTGAAACAACTGACTGAGAAACTTCATTGATTCAAGGATAGATGATGGATACAGATGACTGACAGGTGGCAACTGACTGATAAGGGGAAAAGGTACGAAAGAAAGATACAGACTCCTCTTAACAAACTACAGACTAACGCTCCCAAACCTAAACTAAGGTTTTAGGTAAGCAGGTGGTACAGACACAGGGGAACTCCATCTCCTAAAGACGGGTCTAGTCTTCATCGATGATGATCATTTCTTCGTCGTCGTCTTCTTCTTCGAGGATGAGCTCAGGCTCAACCTCCTCGTCCTCGTCTTCAGCGTGGATGTCCTTAGCAGGTTCAATTCCTTCGTCCACGTCTGGCTCTTGATCCACATCAGGTTCTTCAACTACTCCGTCCTCAGGGTCTTCCATAACCGGGGGTACCAAGGGGTGAAGTTGATCATACAGCTGATGCACTTCCTCATGAAGCATATCATTGAACTGTTCAATCTGAGCTGTGTACTGCTGCAGTCCGTGGAGCTCGGCTCTGGTGACGTCCTCGCGGGTCCAAGCATCATTGCGCTGCTCGATAGCGCGAACCGTGTTCCGGTTGGCCTGCTCCAGGGAAGCTCGTGCCTCATAAAACTCTAGACGTGAGTGGTAGAAGTCATGCTCCAAGTTCTCCAGCTCAGCCTTCAGATTCTTGATTTCCTCCTTCAGGTTCTTACGGGTGCGGCGGGGAAAGCGACGACCATTTGAAGATTCGGCAGTCTCTTCTCCAACGCGTGGTGCCAGCTGGTGGCGCGGCACACCATGCGGTCCAGTCGACTTGCGGGCAGTCAGCTTGATGCGAGCCATGCCTGGACAAGAGAAGATAGATGAGAGAAAGGCTAGCAAGAGAAAAGGTATAGGTATTCTACCCCAACGAACTTAGAGAGGAAGTTAACTTTAGTGATTTTGACATGATGCATGAATCGTTCCTACGGAACAAGGTAATGCATTAAGTAACATATATAGGGCTTAAGACATGTTGCTCCACTAGCTAGTGTTGTCATATGAGAGACAAGATGAGAGAAGCAATTTGGACTCAAAATAGTCAAGTTTAGTTTGTTTGGACTCAAAAGGTCTTTTGAAGTTTTCGCAAAACGAACACTGCAACGTTAAAGTGAGATGCTCCGATACCACTCTGTGACGGAACGACCCTAATCCCATGGCCCACGTGTCCCTGTCAACCTCTGACAGCCGAACCCATGTTCCATGTGATTAAGACCCGTTCGCCACCGGGCTACATCAGTGCCCAATGTCCGCAGGATCATCTCACAATTCGGTTACAACATTGCATACTTTTACAAATAACATCGGAATAAAGAGCGGAAGACTTAAATAACAATAGTTTTACAAACCGAGGTTTCAAATGAGGTAAGGAGTACGATTATTACAAACCATTGTTCGGGAATTTCAAAGTAGACAACGTAGCGGGAACATTAACATAAAGATACATGTAACACCCAGCCCGAGGGTGCACATTTACTCATCGGCCTCATCGGCCTCTTCCTGGACGAAGGTCACGCAACAGGGTGCGAGACACATCGGGGTCTCAGGCATACCTGCAACATGGGTAACAAACCCTGAGTACTGGGGTACTCAACAAGACTTACCCGACTAAAGAAAAAGGGGGAAGACTCAGGAATGAGAGGCTTAGGGTAGTCAAGGTAAGGCTTAAGCAAGAGCAAGTATTTTGCAGAAAAGCATTTTTGTAAACCTTATTTTTTGAAAGATTCAGTATTTCTCAATTCTTCATCATTCATGATTCATTTTACATTTCAAAACATTCCTAGTTGTGAACCACTCTCCGTTGACAGTCAGTGGACCAAGTCTCCATAACCGAGGAGCAACGTTAATCCGGATAAATAATACTCAGCTGAGGGTCCCTATCCACACTGCATATGTAGCACCCAAGCTTGCATATGCCAACTCGTCTACCACGATTCCTCCAAGATTGGGCCCGGTCCTACGCCACCCGGAAGTACAGTACACCACTCCAATTCGGGACTTTAACCCTCCAATTTTCCGCCAGCGACAAGTACCTCGGGACTCTAACCCAAGAGTACAGGTCCTGACACGTGGGTACATGCTACTTCCGCCATCTCTCCACTCCCAGTGCGCGGTTGTCGGTCCAATAAAAGATTCCTCGGAGCCAGAGCTTTCCGAAGTATGTGAATAGTTACAAGTCTTGACCAGCAGGCCCCCATACGGATGGTCCCTAATTTTCCAGCCAGAACTATACCTTGGTTATATCTCACCCAAGCGTAATAGTCCTGTCAGTTTTTCAACCCTGTCCCGGTCGGTGTCAACTGTTGAGTCCCGGACTACAACATGACGACACCGTACGCGCGGACAACCTCTTCTCGACAATGACCACATGCTAGCTAGGCAAGCAGTCATCGAACGGGAAGTAAAGCCAAATTCCCATAAAGATTCTTTCAGTGATCACACTTTTGAAAATGACATTTTATTGCAAAGTCTAATTCAATAAGCATTGCTAAGCATTTTTCAAATACTTTTGAAAAGCAGGTATCGGGTGTATCAGTGGTCAAGGTGGATAATGCATCAGATAGGATATCACTCAACTCCTATAAACCTAATGCAGTAGTTTACTCAAAAGCATTTAAGGAAATCATTTTATAAAATCAAGGAAAGGGTTAAATGCACCGGGGCTTGCCTTGAAGAGCAAAGACTGCAGACTCGGGGTTGGAGGTGCAGAGGTCGGAGCTCGGGACTGCTTCGGAAGTCGGTTCGTCGGCGGTGGTCTCGACCTTGACTCCTCCTTCGGTGACTATACGAATGCAATGATGCATGCACATGAGTATGCTGACATGAACAAAATGCACAGGGCAATCCTAGAGTATAGCTTTTCAAAGTATAAGTGATTATTAAAGTAGACAGAAAATTACTTATCCCTTTTTAGCAATATTAACAAATTTAATTAAGCAACCTTTATTAAGCCTAAGCATGGACATAGCAAGGCACCACAAACATCATAGACCAGAGGGGTATGGGTCTATAAACATCAAACAACCCAAAAGTCACATCACAGGGCATTCAACACTAACCCTAATCACCTTTTTCTATTTTTTCTTAATTATTTAAAAGGTCATTTTATGAAGGTGCTCCAAAAATTACCAAATTAATCACATAAGTTTGTTATGGTATAAATACATGGCAAAACAAATTTCATAATTTTTGGAGGTCATTAAGGTGCTCAATTAAATCTAGGCATTAATTAACAAAAGGCACTATTTAACAATTAATATAAATGCCCAAAAATCAACTTGTTCCAAAAGACTTCAAAATTGTACCAGAGACTTGTCAAGGCATAAGAAGCTCACAAAAATTTATCTCATGATTTTTGGAGTTATAAATTATTTTCTAAAAATCCAAAACCATCCATTTATTAAATAAAAGGAAGATTTTTAAATTTCAAATTTTTGCAGAAAAGTCAAGTTTTATATTTTTATAAAATACTTCAAGGTGTAAAGAGTCTACCATCAAAATTTCAGAATTTTTGGAACAGCACAGAAAATCACACAAAAAGATGAAATCTGAACACTATTCAAATAAAACTGAAAAAGGAAAAACACACTGTTCATCGTCTTCCTCCCGCCGGCGGTCACCCGACGGCGGCGAGGCTGCGTTCCGGCCACGGCAGGGGCTCGCGGCCGAAACCAAGGGCATGGAGAGGTTCAGGAGCTCACCGGCAGTCGATGACGCGCGGTGGCGAGGCGAGGGGATGACCGGAGCTAGGAGGTCGACGGAGCGGGGGTCGTCGGCGGGCAGAACCGCGTCGCGACGGCGTTCCGGCGATCCTGAGCACTACACGGGGTCACCAAGGCATGGTTAGAATCGCAAGGATGCGAGGAAGAAGAAACAGAGGTCGGGGAAGGATGATCATGGCCGGGGAGGAAGTATTTCACGAACCCGAGCTCGCCGGGTTTTCGCCGGAGATGGGAACGGCGAGCTACGCCGGGCGATAGGAGGCGGTAGAGGTAAAATTGAGGGGTGGGAAAGCTTCACGAGCTCAAGGCGGAGCTTCTGGGCTAGATGGTTGAGCAAGTGGAGCTCTGGTGTGGGCTGACCACGGTGGCGGAGGGTTGGGTTTGCTCCGGCCGGCTCGGCGGGGCTTTTATAGCCGCGGCCAGGGCTGGCAAGCGGTGCTCGAGGGCAGATAAGATCAGGTGTCGCGCGTGCTACCGAAAACATGATGAAGAGCAGCGGATTTGGCGTTCGGGGACCGGGCCTAAGGCTCGCCGGCAGCGAACACGCGGCGGCGACTTGCTGGGCACTGTGGGGGACGGGAGAGGAGGTCAGCGCTCGCGTGCGGGTGCGAAATGATCACGCGGCCGCAGGCGGCAGGTCGGGAGCAGGCGAGCGGCTGCCAGGCGCGTGGCGCACGCGGCGCCGGCGAGGCGGCCATGGCCGGGCCCCCCCCCCCCCCCTACGCGAGGAAGAAGAACTGTAGGTAGGTCTAGGGTTTGACTTTGGCTGATCTGTGTATTTTGTAAATTACTTTCAAAAATTGAACTGGGCAACAAAAACTCAAAATATCAAAGTTGTTCAGAAAAAAGAGATCTACAACTTTGTAAATAAGAACATTTTCAAATTCCAAATAGTTTTTGAACAATATTTGAAAACAGAAAAGGGGACACTTTTAAAATTTGAATAAATTCGAAATTACTTTGGATTTTATACTGAAACTTGAAAATCTGCAAATATGAAAGTTGTTCCTTTTATCAAAACCTACAACTTTGCTAATATACACTTTTCCTGAAACTCATTAGTTTTTAAGTTAATTTTGAAAACTGAAAAGGGAACAAAAGTTGGGGTTTGAATGAATTTGAAATAACTCAAAACTTTGTACTGCAACTTGAAAATTTGTAAATACCAAAGTTGTTTCTCTTTGACAGATCTACAACTTTGCTTTTTGAACCAACCTCAAATTTTGAATAATTTTTTAATTACAAAAAGAGGGATAAAATTCAGGGTTTGGAAATCAGGGTTTTGAAAAGGAATTTGAAATCAAATTCTGATTTTTGAACTTTGGCCAACACAACAAAACTTTAAGACATCCAACTGAACAAGAATCACACAAGGCAAGGCACAGAGGTGAAATTACCATTTTGCCCTTATAGGAAGATTAGGGCTTTTAGGGTTTTCGAAAAGGGGATCACTACACACATAAGGGGACAAATGCACATGCATAAGGGAAACACACAAGTATGATGAGGATGATTATGACTAATGATGATGACATGTCAGGTTAATTACAGTTAAACACCAGGGGTGTTACAGCCTCGCCGGGTGCTGGTGCGATGGTTGCCCAGGGCGTGGTTGATATCGCTCAAGATGTTGAGCCAGGTAGCCTTCAACGAGGGTCGATTCCCAGCTTTGCGGGCTCGCACCTTTGGGTGGAGGGGTTTGAGTTTGATGGGGACCTTGACTCCGCGCGAGCCCGGGGAAAGAGACCATTCGGTGAGGCGAGTCGGTCGAGCCTCCCGGAATATGCTAAAAAGCTTGGGATTTCTGATCCGGCAACTGAGTTGTTTACTAGTCCGGACCTTCGGGATTGCCACTTGCAGTGTAGCCCGGAGGAAAGGTGTTTTCTAGGCCGAATCTTCGGCCGCATTTGTGTGCCGGAGGCAGAGGTTCTACTTGCGGACCAGGCAGTTGGTGACACCTTCGACGACGTTGACGTCAAGTTGGCGGAGCTAATGCTCTTGAACCGCTCAGCGAGGCGGAAGGTTGGCTCCGACATGGAATTTATGAGAAACCATATTACTGATCTTGAGAAGGAGAATAGCAGACTGGCCCGGAGCCTGGAGAATAAAGAAATCGAACTGAAGATTGCTTCGGAGAAGGCCGCGAAGGCTCGAGAGGAGGCAGTTGAACTGGCGAAGCGTAATGCTGATCTGATTGCCGTGGGAAAGGAGAAAGAGAAGGCTTTGGCCGAGGCCGAGGGTCGGCTAGGGGATTTGAACAAATCTTGGCGGGCGAGTGTGGAGAATGTCAAACGTAAACTTGATTGTTGTCTTACCGAGGCTGGAGGCTCTGCCGGAGAGCCATTGCCTGCAGCTGACGCGGAGGCCTTCGAGGGCTGGCTGGGTAACGAGCTTGATGTGTTTAGCTCGTTAGTTTCCAATGCAGCCGATTTTGGTGGCTATGCCGGGGCCTTGGCAATGGCGAGCACGCTTCGGCTGGCGGATTGTGATCATCTTCGCAAGATCAAGAGGCCGAACCATGCCTTTCCGTCGGTTGATGAAGTTCGCCGGATGAAGGTTGATGACGCAGAAGTTCGGAACTGTGCGATGCGTTTGCTTCGCAAGTTTTGGATCTCCGGAGGTGGCCGAGCTCTCGCCTTCGAAGAAGCTGCCGAGGCTACACGTCAGGTTCGCATCCTTTTTAAGATTTTTGATTTTGTTGGATTGTTTTAGAGGGGTTGTTGTTGATTTTGGCGAGGTTTGTCTTTTGTTTTGCTTATAGGCTCGACAAGATGCGATGTCCTCGCCGCCCACGGGAGCTGCTGTGAGGGGTGGCTCCGAAGCCGCCCCTGAGCCAAGTTGTGCGGGGGTTACGCTCGCCGAGATCGAGGCGTTGACCGGGGACGTGCCGATCACTGAAGGAAACGCGGCGCAGGCAACGGCGATGGAAGAGGAGCCTGCGACGAATGTCGAGGCTACTGTGGAGGAGTCCACGGCGGAGGAGGCGTCGGCTGGGACCTCGACTGTCGCCGTTGGCGAGGGTTCGGAGGCTATCCGAGGGGAAGCTGGTCAGGTGTGATCCCTAGGATTGTTGTGGTGAGGTAGCCGTTTTGTGGATACTGTGGTTGTAAAGACTTGATGAAGCTGAAACAACTTTTGTATTTTTGTGTAACGTGCAGGTTCCTGATGGAACCGTGCTAAAAGTGTTGGACGTCACTCCGCTGATGTTAAATTACCAAGATGTTTTTATAACTGGTGAATCGTGGGCTCGCGCTAAGTTTAAATATCCTTCGCTTTCCTTTGAACGTTTTTGGTGGTCGAAGGTGCGGAGGTATGATTTAAAAAATAGCAGGTCGAGTCGATTTTGGCGCGAAGCAGACTATACAGACCGTCAAGCCGATCGTTATTTGTTTGGATCTTCTTCGACCTCGCAAGCTGGCGGTGATGATGATATTCACGAGAACGCAGCTTTAGAATATTTGTTCGGGCAAAGAGAGCTTGAAATTGGTTCGGATGGGGCGCTTTTGATTCCGAAGGAAGAACCTTCCGAAGTTAGTGAGACGGGGCATAGATACATGTATAGGGCGAGGGTTTTACCCGGGGAGCTGCCAATTGTCCCTGCAGCTCCTTTGTTGTGGGGACCCCTGGTTCCAGTGGAGGGGGGGTTTGAGGAGGAGACCGAAGGTTTCGGTGATTTGATGTTGATTGAGGGGAGCGATGGTTCCTTGTAAAGAATTTTTTATTTTTCGGATATGTTTGTTGTTGTGACGTTACTTTGTAATAGCATGAGAAAGATGTGTGGGTTGTGTGCCCTGTTTGCTGCGCTATTTAACGTTTTCTTATATTGTTTAACAGCGACGCCCCGTTTTACTTTTGGCGAGGCCCGCACACTTGCTCTCGTGAGCTTGTTTTGAAAAAACAGCGACGCCCCCTTTTTCCTTTAGCGAGGCTCGCGCATTTGCTCTCGTGAGCTTGTTTTGAAAAAACAGCGACGCCCCCTTTTTCTTTTAGCGAGGCTCGCGTATTTGCTCTCGTGAGCTTGTTTTGAAAAAACAGCGACGCCCCCTTTTTCTTTTAGCGAGGCTCGCGTATTTGCTCTCGTGAGCTTGTTTTGAAAAAACAGCGACGCCCCCTTTTTCTTTTAGCGAGGCTCGCGTATTTGCTCTCGTGAGCTTGTTTTGAAAAAACAGCGACGCCCCCTTTTTCTTTTAGCAAGGCTCGCGTATTTGCTCTCGTGAGCTTGTTTTGAAAAAACAGCGACGCCCCCTTTTTCTTTTAGCGAGGCTCGCGTATTTGCTCTCGTGAGCTTGTTTTGAAAAAACAGCGACGCCCCCTTTTTCTTTTAGCGAGGCTCGCGTATTTGCTCTCGTGAGCTTGTTTTGAAAAAACAGCGACGCCCCCTTTTTCTTTTAGCGAGGCTCGCGTATTTGCTCTCGTGAGCTTGTTTTGAAAAAACAGCGACGCCCCCTTTTTCTTTTAGCGAGGCTCGCGTATTTGCTCTCGTGAGCTTGTTTTGAAAAAACAGCGACGCCCCCTTTTTCTTTTAGCGAGGCTCGCGTATTTGCTCTCGTGAGCTTGTTTTGAAAAAACAGCGACGCCCCCTTTTTCTTTTAGCGAGGCTCGCGTATTTGCTCTCGTGAGCTTGTTTTGAAAAAACAGCGACGCCCCCTTTTTCTTTTAGCGAGGCTCGCGTATTTGCTCTCGTGAGCTTGTTTTGAAAAAACAGCGACGCCCCCTTTTTCTTTTAGCGAGGCTCGCGTATTTGCTCTCGTGAGCTTGTTTTGAAAAAACAGCGACGCCCCCTTTTTCTTTTGGCGAGGCTCGCGCATTTGCTCTCGTGAGCTTGTTTTGAAAAAACAGCGACGCCCCCTTTTTCTTTTAGCGAGGCTCGCGCATTTGCTCTCGTGAGCTTGTTTTGAAAAAACAGCGACGCCCCCTTTTTCTTTTAGCGAGGCTCGCGTTTTTGCTCTCGTGAGCTTGTTTTGAAAAAACAGCGATGCCCCCTTTTTCTTTTAGCGAGGCTCGCGTGTTTGCTCTCGTGAGCTTGTTTTGAAAAAACAGCGACGCCCCCTTTTTCTTTTGGCGAGGCTCGCGCATTTGCTTTTTAACACGCTGATTTGGAGAGGACAGCGACCCGTACGTCTATAGTTACTATTTCGAGGGTGCTACGAAGGTCGATGGTTTGGAGTTTGCGGTTTGCAAAACGGTGCGGCAGTTGCTATGCCGAGACTCTGCTGGACGAGGGTGCCACATCGGTCGGGCGAGGCGGGAGAAAGTGCACCCGCCCGGGGCCTGACTTGGAGGGCTCGGGTGAGGCGGAGAATGTGCGCCCGTCCGAGGCCTGGCTTGGAGGGCTCGGGCGAGACGGAGAAAGTGGACCCGCCCGAGGCCTACCTTTGCTTGTGCGAGAGTGCTCGACTTTTTGGACTTCGCGCCTCCCTTTATTTCAGGTGGAGGTGAAGCTTGCTTTTTTGCGAGCCCCTGTCGTTTGTGCCAGGGTGCTCGACTTTTTTGGGACTTCGCCCCTCCCCTTGACTTGGGCGGAGGTGAAGTTTGCTTTTTTGCGAGCCCCTATCGTTTGTGCCAGGGTGTTCGACTTTTTTGGGACTTCGCCCCTCCCCTTGTCTTAGGCGGAGGTGAAGTTTGCTTTTTTGCGAGCCCCTGTCGTTTGTGCCAGGGTGCTCGACTTTTTTGGGACTTCGCCCCTCCCCTTGTCTTAGGCGGAGGTGAAGTTTGCTTTTTTGCGAGCCCCTGTCGTTTGTGCCAGGGTGCTCGACTTTTTTGGGACTTCGCCCCTCCCCTTGTCTTAGGCGGAGGTGAGGTTTGCTTTTTTGCGAGCCCCTGTCGTTTGTGCCAGGGTGCTCGACTTTTTTTTTTTTTTTTGGGACTTCGCCCCTCCCCTTGTCTTAGGCGGAGGTGAAGTTTGCTTTTTTGCGAGCCCCTGTCGTTTGTGCCAGGGTGCTCGACTTTTTTGGGACTTCGCCCCTCCCCTTGTCTTAGGCGGAGGTGAAGTTTGCTTTTTTGCGAGCCCCTGTCGTTTGTGCCAGGGTGCTCGACTTTTTTGGGACTTCGCTCCTCCCCTTGTCTTGGGCGGAGGTGAAGTTTGGTTTTTTGCGAGCCCCTGTCGTTTGTGCCAGGGTGTTCGACTTTTTTGGGACTTCGCCCCTCCCCTTGTCTTAGGCGGAGGTGAAGTTTGCTTTTTTGCGAGCCCCTGTCGTTTGTGCCAGGGTGCTCGACTTTTTTGGGACTTCGCCCCTCCCCTTGTCTTAGGCGGAGGTGAAGTTTGCTTTTTTGCGAGCCCCTGTCGTTTGTGCCAGGGTGCTCGACTTTTTTGGGACTTCGCCCCTCCCCTTGTCTTAGGCGGAGGTGAGGTTTGCTTTTTTGCGAGCCCCTGTCGTTTGTGCCAGGGTGCTCGACTTTTTTTTTTTTTTTTTTGGGACTTCGCCCCTCCCCTTGTCTTAGGCGGAGGTGAAGTTTGCTTTTTTGCGAGCCCCTGTCGTTTGTGCCAGGGTGCTCGACTTTTTTGGGACTTCGCCCCTCCCCTTGTCTTAGGCGGAGGTGAAGTTTGCTTTTTTGCGAGCCCCTGTCGTTTGTGCCAGGGTGCTCGACTTTTTTGGGACTTCGCCCCTCCCCTTGTCTTAGGCGGAGGTGAAGTTTGCTTTGAAAAGAAAAGGAATGTTTTTCGAAGCAATCTTAGCGGGTTTTCATCGAATGTAGCGCTCTTGAAAGAGATCCGCTTTTTCGATGTTTGGGAGTAGAGGGTTGGAGATTTTACTTTTTTTGGGGGTTCTAGCCTGTATTAATGCTTTGGATGCTGCCTCGTTAAAAAACCTTACGCCCCTTCGTAAGGAAAAAGAGTGCAGCTCCTGTTCTTGTCAAGTACATGAGTGTAGATAACATAATATGTGACAAAGATTACATATTGCGAGGGCTCGCTAAGGCTCCGCTATGGGTAGAATTTGCGAAGGTCGTCAATGTTCCAGGTGTGTGGTAGGATATTACCTTCGCTGTCGGAGAGATGGAAAGAGCCTGGACGATTGCATCCTGCGATCAGGAACGGGCCTGTCCACTTGGGCTGAAACTTTCCGGCCCTGCTGGCGTTTTGTTTACGGATGAGGACGAGGTCACCCTTCTGCAGGTTTTTGATTCTGACCTTTTTATCTCTCCATTTTTTGGTCTCTTCCTGATACTTGCGAAGGTTGTGCACTGCGCTGCATCTTGTTTCTTCGAGCAAGTCTTTGTCAGTCAGCTTGGCTGGCTCATCATTTGCGAGGGTTGTTCTCGGTGAAACGTATTTTAGCTCCTCTCGTAACACGGCTTCTTCGCCGAACAAAAGTTTGAAGGGTGTGAATTTGGTTGCTCTGCATTCGGAGGTATTGTGAGACCAGGTGACTGAAGTTAGCTCGTCTGCCCATTTACCTTTGGGTCTGCCTTGCAACTTTTTGGATATGGATTGGAAAATTGTTGCGTTGGCTCTTTCAACTAGGCCGTTGGACTGCGGGTGTCGGACTGAGGCGAAGCATAGAATCGTTCCAATTTGTGCGCAGAATTCTTTGAAGACCTCGCTGTCAAACTGGGTGCCATTGTCGACGGTTAGATGTTGGGGGACTCCGAAGCGACAAACTATCTGCTGCCAGAGAAACTTTTTCACTGCGAGGGATGTTATGGAGGACAGTGGTCTTGTTTCAATCCACTTTGTGAAGTATTCGACGGCTACCACCGCATAGCGAAGGTTCCCCGGAGCCGTCGGTAGTGGGCCCACGAGATCCATTGCCCATCTTTGCAGAGGCCAGGTTGGACATATGAGGGTTGTGGGAGCCCCTGGGGTGTTTTGGTTTTTTGCTGTCAGTTGACAACCCTCGCACTGCTTGACGATGGTTTCAGCATCTCTCAGCGCGGTTGGCCAGTAGAAACCTTGCCGGAAAGCTTTTCCTACTAGTGCCCTCGGGCCATTGTGTGAACCACATATACCTTCGTGGATGAGTTTGAGAATGTCATTACCTTCGGACTGTGCTACGCATTTGAGCCAAGGTGAGGTTACCGAAGCTTTAAATAGGGTGTTATCCACAATCTTCTACCCTCGCGATCTTTGCTTTAGTCTGTTCTCTTCTTCTTTAGAGCTGGGTTCGTGGAGTCCCTTGATGTAGGCCATGATGGGAGCTCTCCAATCCTCGCACTGAATTGTGCTGATCAGCTTGATGCTGACTTCGGAAGCTTCGAAGGCGGACCGAGTGGTAACCTCGTAGAACACATCTGCTGGAAGCTGTAGCTGTTGTGCGGCTGCTTTGGCTAAGCAATCTGCCTCGCTGTTTTCAGTCCTTGATATTGCTTTTACAGTTATGCCGAGGAAAAAGGATTCTAACCTTCGTACATACTAAAAATATTTTTGGAGCTCTGGATCTTTTGCTTTGTAGTTCTTTTCAATGTGCCCCGCAATGACTTGAGAGTCTGTCTTGATAAGTGCCCTTCGGACTGAGAGCGATCGTAGTCTTGAGAGTGCCAGAATCACAGCTTCGTACTCTGCAGAGTTGTTTGTGCACTTGAAGCCGAGCCTTCTTGCGTATCTCAGCTTAGACCCGGAGGGCGAGATTAGAATGGCCGAGGCGCCGGCTCCGGTTGCACCCCAGGCCCCGTCGACGTAAATGATCCAAAACTGGTCCTGCTGCGGCTCACCAGGGCGAGGGTCGGGTGTCCATTCTGCTATGAAATCGGCCAGCACTTGTGATTTGATTGCTGTTCTGCCAACGAAGGTTACAGCATAACTGTTAAGCTCGACTGCCCATTTTGCTATTCTTCCAACTGCTTCGTTGTTTTTGAAAATGTTCTCGAGAGGGTACGACGAAGGTACATGGATCTCGTGCGCCTGGAAATAGTGCTTGAGCTTTCTTGATGCCATAACGACGGCGTATGCTATTTTCTCAAGCTCCGAATAATTTCTCTTTGGGCCTTCGAGGGTTTCTGAAACATAGTAGATTGGGGCTTGTCTAGTCTTGTTGTTTTCGCGGAGCTCCTTGATGAGGACTGCGCTTGCTGCGTGTGGCGAGGCTGCGACGTAGAGTAGCAATGAGTCTCCCTTGGTTGGGCTGGTTAGGGCAGTCAAGCTGGTCAGGTACTTTTTCAAATCCTCGAAGGCCTTTTGCTGCTGGGGACCCCAGTTGAATGGAGCGCTGCTTCTGAGCGTTTCGAAGAAGGGTAACCCTCGCTCTGCGGATCTTGAGATGAATCTGCTAAGTGCTGCTAGGCGACCGGTCAGACGCTGAGCTGCTTTCTTGGTCGCCGGAGGTTCCATGTTCATGATGGCATCAATCTTCTCAGGGTTAGCTTCGATTCCTCTGGCTGAGACGATGCAACCTAGCAATTTACCTTCGCTTACTCCGAAAACGCATTTTTCTGGGTTTAGTTTCAGTCCGGCAGACCGAAGGTTGCTGAACACCCTCGATAAGTCTGGTATGTGGTTTTCTTTTAGTTCGCTCTGGACAACTAGGTCGTCGACATAGGCAGAGACGGCTTGCTCATCCTTGAAAACTTCTGAGGTCATGCGAGCGAAGGTTGATCCTGCATTTTTCAAGCCTTCTGCCATTCTTCGGAAGCAAAAGGTGCCCGAGGGTGTGATAAAACTCGTTTTTTCCTCGTCTTCTTCATTCATCCAAATTTGATGATAGCCTGAAAAGCAATCAAGGAGGGATAGCATCTGGCAGCCTGCCGCTCTGTCAACGAGGGTGCTTATGTTTGGGAGAGGGAAATCATCCTTCGGGCAGGCTTTGTTCAAGCAAGTGAAATCCACGCACATTCGCCATTTTTTGTTCTTCTTTTGGACTAGGACCACATTTGAGAGCCAAGTTGGGTATTTGACCGGGCGGATGACGCCTGCGTCCAACAGCCTTTTTACCTCAGCCTACGCTGCCTCCTTTCTTTCTTCTGACATCTTGCGAAGCTTTTGCTTGATTGGGCGATAGCCTGTTTTGATGTTCAGGCTGTGCTCGATCATTGATCTGTTGACTCCTTTTAGGTCTTCAGCGGACCACGCGAAGGTGTCAGAATTTTCTCTAAGGAAGGTGACGAGGTTGCCTTCTGACTGAGGGTCTAGATTGGCTGATATGAGCACCTTTCTTTCGGTGTTACCCTCGAATAGTTGGACCTGTTTTGTTTCCTCCTTTGGTTCTGCCTTCAGTTTGTCTTTGCAGACTTCACCCTCGTCGTTGATAGCGGGGGTTTGTGGTTTTGACAGATTGTGTACATTGCGTTGCCCTGGGGCTATGTTTCCTTCAGCTGCCCTCGCAATGTCCTGGTCCCCAAATACTGCGACCACACCCTTCGGAGCGGGAAGCTTCATGCATAGGTAGGCGGGGTGGATAACAGCGTTGAATGCGTTTGTGACCCCTCGGCCAAAAATGTCATTGTATGGGTAAAACATATCAATGACATCGAATGTGATGTGCTCAGTCCTGCAGTTGATTTGGTCGCCGAAGGTCACAGGTAGGGAGATTTTTCCAACGGCCCTCACTTGTTGACCACCGAAGCCGTATAGGGGGTTGTCAGCAGGTTGCAGAAGGTTCCTATCAAGCTTCATGTTATCGAAGGTTGAAGCGAACAAGATGTCGGCAGAACTGCCAGTATCGACTAGTATCTTGGTGACAGTCCACCCAGCGAGGTTGGTTTGGATCACCATGGCATCCGTGTGAGGGTAATCCCTTAGCTTCATGTCACTGGAGTCGAAGGTTATGGGAATATGAGACCAACGGCCAAATCTATAGGGTCCTTCGATGGCTACGTGGTGGACGCGTCTGGCATGTTCCTTCCTCTGCCGTTTGTTACCGTGGTCTTCATTTGAACCTCCGGTGATAGCTAGAATCACGCCGAAGGTTGATGTTGGATTGTTGATGGTCGTTTGGCTCGGGGATTCGGCTTTGACAGGTTGTGGTGCTGGTAACGCGGGGATTGGCGGTGGTGGGGGCAGAGCGTTGCTAGCTTGGTAGGTTGTTGGAATTTGGTTTTGGGGGGTAGTTGGGTATGTGACTGTGTAAGGTGGGTTTTGGCGTTGTGGGGTGGTAGTTGGCTGATAAGGGGTTTGGTTGTAGAGTGGGTGGTGAGTGTAAGAGGGTTGTTGCGAGGGTAGGCCGTAGTTTATGGGGGTGTATTGGTATGGGGGATTTGGTGGGTGGAAACTTGGTTTCCTGGTGTGGTTGATGGTTCGGGTGTCGGACGAAGCAGCTTTCCTGGATTCCTGGTATTCTTTTCCCTTGGCGAAGCATTCGCATTGCTTTGTTGTGTGTCCCTTTCCCATTCCACAGAAGTGACAATACATTTTGGCAGGATCTCGCTGCTGGTACCGCTGAATCGGCGGAGGTGGCAAAACCTGCGGGGCTTGGTTGCTCGGGGGTTGAGCGTTCCGTCTTTGATCTTCGCAATTTGTTGCTTTGTTGATTGCACCGACGTTGCTTTGCTCTTGGCGAAGGTTGCTTTCTCTCGGTTGAGGCCTCGGCTGTGGCCTCTGCTGAGACCTTCGAGCATCGGACTTCGCTCTGAAATCCATATCAGCTCTACAGTATCTTTCCATTGTTTCATGCAACTCTTCGATTGAGTTTGCCGGTTTTCTGGCAAATTTTGAGGAGCATGGTCCTGGGCGCAGGCCACTGACTGCAGCGAGGATGACAGCCTCGTCAGATATCCCCGGGGTCCTTGCTCTGATTTGAATGAACCTTCGCCAGTAATCTTGGAGCGGCTCGCGCTCTTCTTGCTTGCAATTGAACAGCTCGATGGGGTTTGACGGGGCTGGAGTGATGCCCTTGAAATTTGTACACAGCTTGTCTCTGAGGGTGGCCCAGGAATCCACAGTTCCGGGGCGAAGGTTGCTGTACCATGTTTGGGCGATGTCTCGTAGAATGATGACAAAGGATTTTGCCATTGTTGATTCATCACCGCCTGCTGCGGCAACCGCTGCTTCGTAGCTCATGATGAACTGGCGAGGGTCGGAAAGTCCATCATAGCGAGGTAGGTTTTGTGGATTGTAACATGGTGGCCAGGGCTGGGTTTGAAGTATTTGGGAGAGTGGTGACTTTGGATCATACGGCATTTGGTGTTGCTGATGCCTTCGTTGAATGCGAAGGTTTGTCTCTCTCTCATCCGGGTGAAGGTGGCGGAAGTTTGGTTGTCTATGAGGATGAGGCTGCGGGTGAAAGGGTGGTGGTGGGGGTGGTGGATGGCAGCGAAGGTTGTCTTGATTCTGCTCATTCCCCTCCTGCAGCGGGGGCATCTCCTCATTGTTCCAGCCTTCGGCCTCGGCTTCTGCCTCAGCAAGGCATTCCTCCATTCGGCGAAGCTGCTCTCTGGCCTCGTCTGCCCTCTGTCTGATCGAGCGCAGTCGGTTATGCCTCTCAAGCTGTTCCAGGCGCCTCTTCTTCTCTTGCAGCTCAGCCTCGAGCCTTTCAAGGGCCTCAAGGCCCATCTCTTCTTCTTCTTCTCCTTCTCCTCCTCCCGAAGTGTGTGGGTGCGGCTGCGTCGCCACTTGGACCTGGGGGCCAGGGATTGGGTTCCGGGGTGACGTTCTATCCCCCGAGGGTAGGGTTGCACAATTTCCTCAGCAGGCGGGACCACCGCCGCCGCCTCTCTAGCAACACGCTGGTCCCTCGTCGAAGGTGCTCTCCTGTTTCCCGCCATTTCAAACTTCGGTCCCCACGGTCGGCGCCAAACTGTTGGGAGCACACTTGCCGAGCCCCCGCACTTGTGCGGAGAGAACAACGAAGGTGGCCAAGCGTCGGAAGTAAAAGTGGAAGCGGAGGTTTCTGACTCGATTAATGTTGTGGAGCCTCCCCCGCGTCACTGTTCACCCCCTGGTATTTATAGTGAATACCAAGGGGCCACAAGTCAAATTACAATAGGGTACAACAAAGATCCCTTGCCTCCACGCAAGGAGGAGGGGGTAAAAAGGTAAAATGCACAGTAGGGCCGAAACCCTAGCCAGCCTTCCCTGCGCGCCGCCGCCTGGTTCTGATCACCTTCGGGGGAGTGTGGGCGGAGTTTTGACCTTCGGGCGTGCTCGCCCTTGGGCCCGCGCTCCTTCGCCGTCTGCCGGACCTTCGGCTTCACTTGCCTTCGGGAGAGAAGACCGAAGGTTTGACCTTCGGCCGGGCTCGCCGGACCTCCGGCCCTGCTTGCCTTCGGGACAGCGCACATTTGCCGCTCGCTTGAACCTTTGCTCCGAGCGAAGGTGGCTTTGTGATACAGCGAAGGTTGCCTGCGGTGCGGCTGTTGACTCAGACCTGCATGGAATGCAACAAAGCCACGAGGGTCGGACCCGTGCCCGAAGGTCAGGGTACCGATCCGAAGAAGAGAGGGACCTCGCAAGGACACATAGATTGCGCGAGGGTTGTTTCTTTGGACACCAGCTTGGGCGTCGCTTCTGCCGAGGGTCCTTTCCCCCAACAGTTCGGAAATTAATATTACATATACCGCACAATTTTGGTTACTTGCCCAAGGTCAATCATCAGAGTCATTATCACTCTCCTCCACAAGAGTGAGTAACATGACCACCATAAGGATGATCCATAAACTCACCTGCAACAAGGGTTAAAAACCCTGAGTACAAAAGTACTCAACAAGACTTAACCGTCTAGAAAAGACTCCAGGTCATGCTAGCTTTAAGGGATGTAGGGGGGCTAGCATAGAGAAGGGATTTTCAGAATAAGCATTTTTAACAAAACATTCTTCTTTTCCTTAATAATTCCAAATATACCATCAGTAGTACCCTTTTAGAATAAAACATCATTTCTCAATTGCTTTGGTTTTGAAAACTCTACGTTGAGGGTCAGAGATCGAGTCTCTTTTTATCGTAGAGCAACGACGATTCGAACCGCTTTATCTACCCAGCTGGGGGTTCCCAATCACACAATATGGCAGGACTCTAACCTGCAGCATATTGCACAACCATAAGTGATTTGTATGGCAGGACTCTAACCTGCAACATACCAAAGCACCACGGCGTTGTATGGCAGGACTCTAACCTACAACATATCAACCCGTATCCCGTGATTGGTACTATCATGCACTCGATCAAGGGCCAACAACGAATGGTTCCTAAGTGACACAGACGGAAACACTACATCAAGATTCCATTCCAGATGCAAGTTACCCGTCCGGTCTAATTTTCATTTTTCATTCATATATCAGTTTGTACCTGAGAGAGGTATCCTAACAATGATGACTCATCATCCCTTAGTTTGCTCAAGGCCTAAGCGGAGGATAAGGATAATCTCACCGTGCATCTTGCTAGCATTTACAAATAAATAGGTAACAAGGATAGAGTAAAGGTAACCAATGGTAAAGCAACTACTGGTGTCATTCAACTCCTACTACTTAAATGCAGTTGATAAATCATTGTATAAACTTTGCAATAGAAACAGAAAGGTTAAATGCACCGGGGCTTGCCTTGAGGATCAGTGAAATCCGAAGATTCTGAAAAACGAGAAAGGTCTACACCCTTAGGAGAAATGCACTGAGAGTTAGGGCCTTCCGAAGCGGAATCTACACGTAGAAGTGCATATGCATGAATAATGAGACGCTTATGATATGATCATGGTAAAGATGGAAATTTTCTTAAACTATAACTTTTATGAAGTACAACTTTCCATCCCGGTAAAGTTGCAAATCAACAACCAACTTTAGCTATTATAAGTACTAAACAAGTTTTATTTTTCCTTTAAATATGGTTATGCAACTTAACAAGCAACAAAAGTTTATTTGCATAAAGGAATCCATAAACCAGGAGTAGTATATCATGTTAACTTCCCATTGGTTGTCAAACAACTCAAAAAGTCACACAAATCCTAAAGTGATTAACTAATTTATTTATTTCATAAACCATTAAAATAGCTTTCTATACATACACAAATTATACTTATTCAAACAGAGCTGAAATTAATCATGGAGGTTGATATTAGTGGCACAAACTCACATGTCAAATTTCATGATTTTTGGAGAAACACAGAAATGTACATAATTCCTCAAAGTTGCATTTATTAATTAAAGTACAGATTTTATTGACATAATAGAATTACTCAAAACTCAAGTTTTATAATTTTTATATTAGCACAGACATGTTATCAACTATCATGTCAAATTTCATAATTAACAAAGCTATAGATTAATTATAGCAAAAATAACAAAACTAGCTACTGTGCAAAAAGACAGAAAAAGAAAAACACTAAATCGGCCCAAACTGGGCTTGTGGCCCAGCCCGACGTGGCCCAACCCGCGCGAAAACTAGCCCAGCCGGCTCCCGCCCGCGCGTGCTGGCTACTTTGCAAAAGAGCCCTCCGGTTAGAACGAAACTAACCCGCAGTCCAAGATACTATTCACATGAGTCTTTGGCTTTTCAACCAACACCCTGTAGATCCTGTCTTCACAAACGCGAGGTCCCTGGCCATGGCCCGAGCGCACGGCGGCGAACCGAGCGGCGGCGGTCCTTACGCCGGCCAACTCCGGCCAGTAGAGATCTAGGTGACGCGCGCATCGGCTCCAGCAACGCAACCGCAGCCGATAGAGCCTCAAACCTCTAACTCCACCGCTCTGAGATGCCTAAACTCACACGGCGGCGGATTGGATCTCGGCGAGGCTACGTCGGTGACTCTGAGTCGGTAGAGAGTGAACGGAGAGACTGGGAAACTCGATTAGCCTACCCTGATGTCGATGCTCTAGCTGGTTTGAGCGGAGGAGTAGCGGAGATAGGTCGTACACGGTGCAGCGACCTGCGGCGGCCAACTCCGGCGAAGAAGCGGTGGTTCCGGCGAGACCTAGACACCACGCAAGAGACCAGTGAGCCGATGATGTTTCTGGGATCAAAATGAAATGGAAATGTGAAACAGGGAAAGCAGAGGAGTGCTCGGTTGATCGAACCACATTGAGATCGAGCTCGGCGGCACTTTCTGCCCGGCGGAAAGAAAACCGGCGAGTATGAGCTCTCTGGTGCAGTAGAGATGGATAGGATAGATCTGGGGAATGCGCAAGGAAGTTTAGAAGTTATAGCCGCGGTGAATTTGGATGGGAATGAACAGAGACGGTGAATTTGGGTTTGGATTGGGATTGTTCCCGTCGGCGCCTTGGTGGCAAGAATGGCGACGGCGAGCTCAGAGAAGGCGCCACGACGCGAGTAAAAGTGCCAGCAGCAGCTTGGCCATGCCACGGACTCGGTCGCGCGCTCCTTCGGGAGAAAACGATACTCCATGCGCTGTCGTTGCCGATCAAAAGATCGGTCTCAACCGCCATGAACAGGGAAGAAAGATCTCATCCCCCCTTTTCCCTTTCTACCCTTTCGGTTGGTTTGAAATTACTCCAGATTTTTGAATATAAGTTGAAAATATGCTAAAATATCAAATGTTCAGAATTTTATTCTGAACATCTTTTATTTTTGCAACATATTCAAATTATGCACAGAATTTGAATTAGAGTTTGAAAAACAAAAGAGGACAAAAAGGGCAGAAAAGTATTTTCAAAATTACTTTTGATTTCATATAAAAACTTGGAAAACTTTATACATCAAAGTTGTTCCTTATCAAAAATAGAACAACTTTGCTTTTTGAAGCATAGCCAAATTGTGCTAAATTTTGAAACTACACAAAAGGGGATAAAATTAGGTTTTGGAAATTGATTTTCAATTTGAAACCAATTCAAACTTGTTTTCCAAATTACTTCAGATTTTCTTTAGTGACTTGAAAATCTACCGTTATAAAAGTTGTTTCTTTTAACCTTCTCTACAACTTTGATTAAAAGACCAAAGTCTAATTCTTTTAGTTTTGAAATCTAGTGTTGGGGTTAAATTTAGGGTTTAACAGATTTCAAATTTATTCAAAATTTTATACAGAAACTTTGAAACTTTGAATACCAAAGTTGTCCCTCCCAACAAGAGCTACAACTTTGCTTTTGAAATTATTTTGAAATTTGCTATACTTTTTGGACTTAAAGAGAGGAGATTAGAAAAAACATAGAAAAGTAGAGGTTTCCCTCTTACACTTATATTTCATGTAACTTATACCCATATTCTTAAGAAAGTATTACACCACTAGGGTTACATACTTAACATTCTCTATCCATTAAGCACAAACATATTAACTTAAACTTGTTTTTTAGTGAATGCATACTCAGGTTATCACTCAAATGAAATGTGTTGTGCATATGATGACATGGCAAGTTTTAGTTTGCATAACACTGGAGTGTTACACTGCTTTTTCAACCAGATATGGGCTGTATGAGTATCTGGTTATGTCTTTTGGATTGACAAATGCTCCAGCATACTTCATGAGTTTGATGAATTTAGTATTCATGCCGGAATTGGATAAGTTTGTAGTGGTGTTCATTGACGACATTCTGGTATACTCTGAGAACTCAGATGATCATGTAGAACATTTAAGGATTTTTTTGACAAGGCTCCGAGAACATAAGCTTTATGCTAAGTTTAGCAAATGTGAGTTTTGGTTGAAGAAGGTGCATTTTCTTGGTCATATCTTATCAGAAGAAGGAATTTCTGTGGACCCCAGTAAGGTGCAAGAAGTGATGGATTGGAAAGCTCCTACTTCGGTTGGTGAAATTCGGAGTTTTCTTGGCTTAGCAGGATATTATCACCGATTTATTCCTGACTTTTCTAAGATTGCAAAACCAATGACAAGCTTGCTACAAAAGGACCAAAAGTTTGAATGGACAGAGGAGTGTGAAATAGCTTTCCGTACTCTGCGGGAACTGTTGACCACTGCTCCTGTCTTAGCTCAACCGGATATCGAGAAGCCTTTTGATGTCTTTTGTGATGCATCAAAAATCGGGTTAGGTTGTGTTCTTATGCATGAAGGCAGAGTGATTGCTTATGCTTCACGCCAATTAAGGAAGCATGAAATAAACTATCCTACACATGATTTGGAGTTAGCTGCTGTGGTACACGCTCTGAAGATCTGGAGACATTATCTGCTTGGAAATGTCTGTAGTATGTACACCGATCATAAGAGTCTCAAGTACATCTTCACCCAACATGAACTGAATATGAGGCAGAGAAGATGGCTGGAACTAATCAAGGATTACAATCTACAGATACATTATCATCCAGGGAAGGCAAATGTGGTTGCCTATGCTTTGAGTCGGAAATCACACTGCAACAATCTAGGGTTGCGACCAGAAGACGAGTTTAGTCTCGTACACCCTGTAATTCTGCACAATATCAGGCTGCAAGGCACCCTAGTTGATCAGATTCTTGAAGGGCAGAAAACAGATAAGGGGATTTATCATATCAAGGAAAGGTTGAAAACCACAACTGAACCAGTAAAATATTTTCAGATTGATGACAAGGGAGTGTTATGGTTTGACAATCGCTTAGTAGTACCCAAGAACAGAGAGCTCAAAAATAGGATCGTGGATGAAGCTCATCTATCCAAGTTGTCTATTCATCCTGGAAGCACTAAGATGTATCAAGATTTGCGTCCAAGATTTTGGTGGACCAAAATGAAGAAGGAGATTGCCGCTTATGTAGCCAGATGACACGTGTTGTCGAGTGAAAGCTATTCACCTGAAGCCAGCCGGAACACTTCAACCATTACCAATACCCAAGTGGAAGTGGGAAGAAGTGAGTATGGATTTCATCACTGGTTTGCCAACCACCCAGAAAGGAAATGACTCAATTTGGGTAATAGTGATCGTCTCACCAAGACCGCTCATTTCATAGCAGTTAAAACTTGTTATCGAGCACCGGACTATGCAGAGATTTATATCAATCAAATTGCCCGACTACATGGTATACCCAAGGCTATAGTTTCGGATCGTGGATCGCAGTTTACTGCACCATTCTAGGAGAAACTACAAAAGGAATTAGGCACCAAGCTAATCCGTAGCTCTGCCTATCATCCTCAGACATCAGGACAAACTGAAAGGGTGAATCAGGTGTTAGAGGACATGTTGAGAGCCTATGTGATTTTAGTGAAAGGATCTTGGGATCTGCCTATCATCCTCAGACATCAGGACAAACTGAAAGGGTGAATCAGGTGTTAGAGGACATGTTGAGAGCCTATGTGATTTCAGCGAAAGGATCTTGGGAGAAATGGTTACCTTTAGCAGAATTTGCTTACAACAATAGTTATCAAGAAAGCATACAGATGGCACCTTTTGAAGCTCTTTATGTAGAAGGTGCAGGACACCGGTGAATTGGGTTGAACCAGGAGAACGTCGTTACTATGGAATTGATTTTGTTAACGAAGCTGAAGAAGAAGTTAGAATAATCCAACAACATATGGCAGTTGTGCAGTCTCGACAAAAGAGCTATGCAGACAAGAGGAGGAAACCGCTTGAATTCAACGAAGGCGATTATGTGTATCTGAAAGTGTCACCCATGAAAGGTGTCAGACGCTTTGGCGTGAAAAGGAAGCTAGCACCAAGGTTTGTGGGACCATACAGGATTGTGGAAAGGAGGGGAGAAGTAGCTTAACAGCTATAGCTACCTGAACATTTGAAGGCTATATTCCCTATATTCCATGTGTCACAATTAAAGAAATGTCTTCGAGTACCAGAAGAAGAGGTACAACCGGCCAATATCAAGTTACAATCCGATCTCACCTACTCAGTGAAGCCTTGTCGGGTACTTGATGAAAAAGAAAGAATAACTCATGGGAGAATAGAGAAGCAATATAAAGTGTCTTGGAGTGAACAAGATGACCGAGATACCACTTGGGAAACAGAAGACTATCTAAAAGAGGTGTATCCACAGTTTTATAAAGACTGGTTAGTAACTTAAGTCTCTAACCCTAGTTGCCTTAATAGAGCCCTAGGAGTCCTTTTGTTTGACTAACTAAGACCTCCTTGATAGAAGCTATGCATGGCTATGGGCCCTTAACCAAAAGTGTGTAGAATTTAGAGTAGAAAAAAAGTTGTTTAAGGACCAACTCATGAAAATGGGTTTAACAAGGTGTTTTAGGACGCACAAGCAGCAGAAATGGGGGAGATTAGACTTAGAAAAATTTCCTAAGTCCTTAACTACCGAAACAGTTTCACTGAGTGATCTTTGGAGCTTTTTCAAGAGCAATCTAGGCCGAACCAAAGCTTGATCTTGTAACCAAAGTTGTAGTCGGCATGTAGCTCTAATCAATGGAGCAAGTGGTTTAGCGTTTCATCGAGTGGATTAGGAGATAATCACGCGCAAAGATCGACTGTCAGTCGGCCTGATGGCCACTGAACCGACCGTTCGGCCGAGCGCGCGCGCGGCGTCATGGCCGACCGCGTCAGGCATCGCCCGCCGCGTGGCGCACGGCGGCCGCCGAGCCAGCGCCCGCGCGCAGTGTGGCGAGCACAAGGCCACTTGCACGCGCCCGCCTCTGTCCGAAGCCGCCCACTCCATCCGCTCTGTCCCCTCTCGCTCTCGCCATCGCCCAAGCAGGTAAGCGCCACCGCGAGTCCGCCAGCGTCTTCCCGCCGCTCCGCCGTGGTTCCACCCCAACCATCCCGCCAAAACAAGTCGCCGTGACCCGCTCCATCTCCTGCCCTAGCTAGCTTGAGCCGAAAGCCTCTGGGTAAGCCACGGAGCACGCGTCCGTCGTGTCCGCCATGACCGGCGAGCTTGGTCCGCCGTGGCCAACCCCCTTCCCGAGCTCGTCCGTTTGTCCTAGCTAGCGTTCGCGAGTCGCCTTGACCCGTGGAAGACGTTGGTGGTGTTGGTTTCGCCGATTAGGGTTTGGTAGTGGTCGTACGTCGTCGTCCGCCGCCGGCTCTGCTCGCCATGGACGACGAGCCGCAGTCTCGGCCATTTCTCATGGCAACCCTAGCTTCTTTGCTTCGATTAGGGTTCGCTAGGGTTTGAGGAGTGTGAGATGGCCGTCGATTTGCTTCGGGAAGGCCGGAGATGGCCGGCGTGGCGAGCTCCCGCCGCCGCTGCCGCCATTCTCGCCGGTGAAGCTTGATCTGTGCATGCGCTAGGCCTTTTAGTGGTAGCGTCGGGTGTGGAAGGTCGAGGGGAGTCCGCCGGTGGTGTCCGTTTCGCTGGAGGAGCCGCCGACGGCAAGTAGCGCCATGGTCAACGTCGGCCTCTGCTTCGGGTGTATGACCGGTGGGGTCAGTTTGACCCGGGGTCCCGCAAGTCAGATGCTCGGGTCCCGGTTGTCAGTGTCTCGGGTGCAAGTAGTTTTGGTGCGCGTAGCAGTTTAGGGTAAAAGGGTTTTTTAGGGTTTTGTTTAATTAAGTTTCAGAAATGTTTGATTAGCTTGTTTAATTCATATCTTGCATTCTGTAAATGCTAAAAAGGTGAAACAAGTTTTGTTAAGTTTGTTGTGATGAGTTCTATGCATGAAAAATGTAATATATCCAGTTTGTGATAGATTTATGTGTAGTTTTATTTAATTCATGTTTAGGCTGAAATCTTGTTAAATGCTTAGTAAACTGTGTATTGCTCAGAAAAATATGATTCTTGTTTTGTTAGGTTTGTATTGATGAATAGTTTCTGGGAAAATGTAAAATGGTGTTGTTCTGTGGAATATTTTGGCAGTAGCAATTAAAGTGATTAAATGCTGTTTTCTTGTTTAATTTGTAGTAATTAAAATATGAGGAATATGAACCTGAGAATTTATGTACACTGCTCTTGTGCTAAGAAGTTCAGTGGAAAAATGGGAAATCTGTTGTTTGACACTTTTTGATAGGGTGTGTAGTTCAAAGCACCTTTTCATGGTAATATTTGTCTTTTTCATGGAGGATAGAGTTTAAGTCCAAATGAGTTGAAATTTGGACAGAGGACTAGACTGTATGTTGTTAACTTTCAGTAATTTTTGTAGATTTTTCTGAAGCTGTCTAAGATGGGTTGCTGTTATAGGCTTGATTAAATGGATCTATTTCAGCAAGTAATTAAAGGAGGATAAATTAATTAAGTGAGTGCTTGCTGTGATAATTGTAAATCCTAACCACTTAGTTAGGAATGTTAATTGGTTGGTTGGATGTTAAGGTCTTTCATAATCACTCGGTTGATGTTGACTACCTTGTTGAAGAGAACGCAGTGGATGACATGTGCTTATCTCCCGAGTTATCTTAGTAGATGACATGTGTTTATCTCCTGAATTATCTTGTTCTATGTTGCATCACCAATGCATTCCATGTGCATTCATTTTATTTATACGTGTTATGCATCATACAGGATCGATAGCGGAGGTCAAGAACCCGCCACCAAAGGAGCCATGTCCGGAGGAGACCACGGACGAGAAGACCCAAGAAGGAGACGTCGAGGACCTGCCTGAGTGCCATGACCATCGACACTGCGACTTTGAACGAGACAAGCCCCGGAGCATCCCACTCCTATGGTTTGCAATTACCATTTACAAAGTTAACCTGATATGTTTGTTGCATTAAGTTATAGGAGTTGAATGATACCGTTGCTGCATTAATTACTTATCCTTGTCCACCTGCAATTATTGTCTTAATATCCCTGTTAAGTCTAGGCTCATTTTTGCTTAGTGTGCTTAGACCGGTAAAAGTCAGGTGATTTCCTGTCTCCCGCAGTAGGTGGATACTGATCATGACTAGCCTTGTGCTATCATGGAGATAACCATGAGATAATTAATCTGAGACCGGGCGGGATGTAGGAGCAGCAAGACATGAGTTCTGTGTGCTAGTAGTCTCCCATTTGTGTCGATTAGGACCCGACGAAGGCACACCTCAGTCATTTTGAACGCGTCAATCACTTAACGAAGCAGGTGCGGGTACCTCCCGTGAAGCTGAGTAAGGTTTTTCGAGCCGGTGATGGAGATGTTGACGCCTAACACCTAGGGCCTTATATGTACCGTGGGCAACTATTCTGAGCAACCTAGCATGGTCCGTGGACAGGCGGGGCCTGATTGACCTGGCATGACCGTGGGCAGTTATAGCTTGAGCGACCTGGCATTGAGATAACCCCCGGTGTAGAACGGCCCATGACTGTCCCGCGTGTTGTGTTCTCGAACCTCCTGAATTGGTCGCCGATGGCTGTGTGGAAAGGTGTGATCAGGCGAGTGTGCGACATTTTTATTCCCAGCTGGTAGAAATCGATTATAATTGCCATCGCTCCTGGATAGTGAGTAAGTTGACTGGGCATGTGTTACCGTAGTAACTTATGGAACTAAAGATGGTTATGATGTTGAATCTGAAAGGCTATTGATGAAATAGTCACTCTTGCTTGATTAATTATTCAAGTGCTTGCTCTAGATTAGGTGCAAATCTAGCAATCAGGTTGATTACATAAAAGTGACTGCTACTACTCTAATGATGATTATTTAATAATAAAAAGGCTTTTATGCAAAAAGGTAAGTATGGCCAACTCTAGATACAGCCTTGCATACTCCTTGGTGTCACCTTATTTCTGATTTATGACGGGTAAGTCTAGCTGAGTACCTTCTCGTACTCAGGTTTTTACCCTTGTTGTTGCAGATGGGCAATGCTTCTACGGCTATTGCGAGAACTGTCTGTACCCCATCGCGGGTGAGGCATCGATCACGTCTGGTCCCGTCGCTATATTAGCGGCAGAAGGAGTAGAAAATTCATGAATGGCCTTATTGGCCATCGCAATGATAGAACGAGATAAGAAAGAAAGAAGTTGAAGAAGATGAAGGAAAAAGATAAGAAGAACTAAGGAAAGAAAGAATGAGGTAGGATGGGATTCGCTAAGCGGGAGCTTAAGCGAAGATAAATTCAACACGGACTCGACCGATACACCGATTGCCTTCCCCAGCAACGGCGCCAGAAATGCTTGTTGGTAGTTCTTAACTTCACTAAAGATAGAGCTAGGCACTATCCCCGGTAACAGCCCAGAAATGCTTGTTGGCACTTGCTAACGTTGTTACTAGGAGTAGACTATGGAGTCTATTCCTGGCAACGGTGTCAAAAGTTCTTGAAGCATGTCCAGTCACTATACCTAAAGGAGTGAAGCTAAAGCAGCTATCTACTAATGCCAAGCGGGGTTGTCAATCCCGACACTAGTAGGAGCTAGCTAGAGTGAATGCAATCTACCAGGAGGAGATTCTGCAAGCGCACAGAACTATCGTAGTAGCACTTCGCCTGGGAGTACCAGGTGTTGATTTATTTGCCCAAGGGAAGGCTAGGGTTGTGGATGAGTTGAGTCAAGGAGGGGATGAGAGTCAAAGAAAAGAGAAAAGGAAAAGGGGAGAAGGGAAGATGAAAGGCTAGAAAGAATATATGGGTGGCTAGGTAAGGATGAAATGGATGGCTAAGGTAAGGTGGATGGATAGGTAGATAGAGGGGGTTACGATAACTAAGGATAACTAAGATAACTAAGATAACTAACTAGTCCTAGTAACTAGTTCTAGGTAACCACTAAGCAAGATAACTACAAAGCAAGATAGCTACGAAGCAGGGCAGGCAAAAGACAATAAAGCAGCTAAGTTAAGTATAGTTTTAGTCCTATCTTGTCAAGTATCGAGGCGTACTAGCCTTTACTACTTACTTAGGTTGAACGCTAGCACAACGAGCCTTACTGTTAAACTGGGCCAACTACGTGGTGGAATTCAAGGCGCATAGGGCTATCACCACCTGCTTGCTACCACAGCTATCCGGGGGTCCAACCGTATCTGAAGGTAAGTCTATAACTAAGCACCATGCTTAACTATATTCCAACTATCTCTATCCTAGCTCTGAATAGAGACACCCTTGCGGACGTCAGAGCAAACACTTGATTTAATAAGATAAACACTAAACTAACTAAGCAACCTATTGGCAAAGATCAAACACTAAGCTCACTAGAGATTAACTACTATGGCTAAGTGAATTGAACTATAGGATAGCTAGGCACTCAAGCAATCAATCAAGTATAGCACTCAATACTGATAAGTAGAGTAAAGTAATACTTGAAATGATAAAATAGACTAAAGTAAAGTGCTTGAGTAACAAGAGCAAAACCTGAACTGAAGATGAAGGAAGACTTTTCCCAGCTCCAGAGCCGATCACTCGCATGCCTCTACTCTTGAGCTAAGCCTTGAGCAGCGCTACCGCGAGGGCGAAGATGCCTTGCTCAACTAGCTACCTACTTGCCTAAGCTCTATAAGCTTCTAACCTACTCTCACTTCTCTTGCTTGGAGTTGCTTTGCTTGAGATGGTACGAATGGAGAGTGCCTCTAGGGGGGTATTTATAGCTTGAGGAGTGAGGGGGGTTCTTATAGGGGGCAGCCCACCCGACCTAGGGTTAGGTCAGGTGGCGGGCGCCACAAGTAACTGGCGGCCGCCAGTGCACATGCTGTTGGATGAACCGCCTTTGATCCAACGGCATCCAGGAGGTTGTCCGAGGCGGTTTGGAGTTCGGGTGCATGTCCTAGCAACCGCCCATCAGCCTTGATCCGCATCACTTCATCCTGAGCCGTCCGATGCCACTGACCTAGTGACCAAGGGCCAAGATTTGGCCCTGGGGAGGTCACACGGATCGGTGACGTGGCAGGGGGTGAAGGTTGGGCCAACCCAAGTGGCGGGCGCCACTTTGAGCTGGCGGGCGCCACCTAGGGGTGGCAGGCGCCACCCCTCTTAGGCCCATTTGGGCCCTGCTGAGTGGGCTCAGCTCCTGGTGGGTCAAAATATCCAAATTTGGCTCAAATCCTGCATTCAAATAAAATTCTATGGACATGTGGAATTCGGTTAGTTTGAAACCTATTTGACTACATTTCATACCTTTTTGGTGGACTTTAGGGTCAAATGTTGACGGTAAAACAGGTGTTTAAGGACCGTCAACAGCAGCTTCAGGCATATAGTCAAAAGAATGCAAAGACGCTCTAAACAGTATAACTCCAATGACACAACTAAGCATTCACATAGCAAAGGCTCAAACTGATCACTGAATACGAAATATGAACATATGAGCGAAAGTGAGCATTTTTTAGTCAAAAGATAGTCACCATCAAAATAGCACTACACATGTATAGACATGAATCCGAGCAAGTGCTAAACATGTATACAAGGTGAACTACCCCTAGCAAAGTTCAATCATCATCCTTAAGAATGAAACATACACTTGTGATTTCAGTTTTAAATCGGAGTTGCAGCGGTGAAATTTCACAAGTTCAAATAATAGCATATGATTTCGAGAGGTTGAAAGCTTGTCATTGCCTAACTTTTCAACCGAGCGAAGCCTATGCCGAAGCAATCAAAAGCTTAAAGCTACGGTTTCGGTCATACACTACACGGCTCAAGTTTAACTCAAAGTGCAATGAGAAACAGTCTCGATACTGTGATGTGTTGACAAGCAATCCCATCTTGATCTTTTCAATTCACTAAAACTTGGTTCAAATTTTAAACAGGATATGAACAGACCAAGCAAGTGAATGACTCAGAACTAGAGACATAGCAACCTAGCATATATGAAAAGCATGAGTGAACTCAACACATTCTACACATGCTAGATGCATATCTCAATGGTGAACATTTTCAGATTTTATGTACATTAAGCAATTCACCATTCCAAAATAGCTCAGCTCACAACATGTACTAGTGATCAGAAGGAGCATAAGCCACAAGCATCATCATAAGCATCGGAGCATACTACATGGAGCATAGTTACATTCTAATGATTATAAACATGAAGCTCAGAATATAAATGCGTATGCTGAAATGCAAAAGAAAAGAAAGTCAAAAGAAAAAGAGTCAGTCTATTATACAAGCACCAAAATGTTTCCCCCATCTAAAAGGGGAAACACACACCAAGCTCACCCCTCAACCTATTAAAGGTTGATTCGTCTAAAGGCGTGGTGAAAATATCAGCCAGTTGATGATGAGTATCGACATGGCGAAGATCGATATCACCCTTCTCCTGGTGGTCTCGCAGAAAATGAAAGCGCACATCAATGTGTTTGGTCTTTGAGTGAAGCACGGGGTTCTTAGCAACGCTAATAGCAATCGTGCTGTCACAAAGCAAAGGCACGCGAGAAAAGCTCAGCCAAAATCACGCAGAGTGGCCATCATCCAAAGCAACTGGGAACAGCAGCTAGCCGCAGCAACATATTCAGCCTCTGTGGTAGACTGAGCGACACTAGACTGCTTGCGAGAAGACCACAATACAAGAGAAGAACCAATAAATTGGCAAGTCCCAGAAGTGGACTTGCGCTTAATACGGCAACTAGCAAAATCGGCATCCAAATAACCGCAAAGGGAGAGGGTGGAGGAAGCAGAATACCAAATCCCGAACTCAGGTGTGAAACGAAGGTACCTGAAAATCTGCTTCACTGCCTGACGGTGAGAAGTGCGCGGCAATGCCTAAAAACGCGCGCACAGACACACCGCGAACTGGATGTCCGGGCGTGTCGCCGTCAGGTAGAGCAGCGACCCGATCATGCTTCGGTACTCCTTCTGGTCCACTGCTCCTCCATCCTTATCCGCATCCCAGGCAGTCGTCGTCGACATGGGTGTTGGAAGAGGCTTGGCCTCACCCATATCGAACCGCTTCAGCAAGTCCTTGGTGTACTTGCCCTGGTGCACAAACGTCCCTTCTCGGGATTGATTAATTTGCAACCCGAGAAAGAATGTCAGCTCGCCCATCATGCTCATCTCGAACTCCCTGTTCATAGTATCTGCAAACTTGGCAACCAAAGCGTGAGAAGAACCACCGAAGATGATATGATATCCACGTAAATCTGGACCAAGAGAGTGTCTTTGCCTTGCTTGAGGAGAAAGAGCGTTTTAACTACACATCCCATTTTAAAACCCTTAGCAAGCAAAAAGGTCTTCAATCTATCATACCAGGCTCTAGGGGCTTGTTTCAAACCATATAAAGCTTTGTGATGTTAAAAACATGGTTTGGAAACTTGGGATTTTCAAAACCGGGGGGTTGCTCAACATAAACTTCCTCTTCTATGTAGCCGTTTAAGAAGGCACTCTTGACATCCATTTGAAAAAGTTTGAAACCTTGGATGCAGCATAAGCCAAGAGTATCCTAATAGCCTCCAAACGAGCTACAGGAGCAAAAGTCTCCTCATAGTCTATCCCCTCCTTCTGACTATAACCCTTGGCCACAAGACGCGCTTTGTTCCTCACAATGTGGCCGTCCTCTCCTTGTTTGTTTTTAAATACCCATTTTGTCCCAATAGGATTACAGTCTGGAGGAGGTGGAACTAGAACCCAAACCCGATTTCGCTCAAAATTTTCTAACTCCTCATGCATGGCATTGACCCAATCCGGATCCGTCAAAGCGTGTCCAACATCTCGGGGCTCAAAATTAGCAACAAAGGCAGAGTGAGCGAAGTGCGAGATTTGCTGTGACCTAGACCGAGTGACACATTCGTTGATGCTGCCGATCATCTGCTGAGGCGGGTGCTGGCGCTGGATGTGTCGTGGCGCCTCCCGAGCTGAAGTAGCCTCCCCCTCAACAGCAGTTGGTGCCTCCCCGGGTACAAAAGGTACCGCTCGGGGTGGCGGATCCCACGGCCCCAGGAAGAAGAGGTATCGGGGCCATGAGTCGTCGTAGAAGCCGCTCTTTGCGGCACAGCAGGGGTGGCGATGCTGGGTCATCTATGCCTTCAGCATCCTCGTCCTCATCATCGAAAAGAGGCTCACCAACCTCATGATCACCTGCACGCTCAAAACGAGAAGAAGGACAAACCATGGTCTCGTCGAAGGTGACATCGGATGTCTCCATGACTCGGTTAGTATCAAGGTTAAGTACACGATATGCGCGAGTGTGAGTGCCATAACCCAAAAATACACCGTCAGAAGAACGAGACTCAAATTTGTCCAGGTTGCCTTTCTTCAGTATAAAACAATGGCAACCAAAGACTCTAAAATAACTCACCATGGGCTGTCTACCAAAACGCAACTCATAAGAGGTCTTCTTCAAGAAAGCTCTCAGAAAAATTCGATTTGAAATGTAGCATGCAGTGTTCATAGCTTCGGCCCAATATCGCCTAGGAGTCCTATGCTCATCGAGCATCGTCCTGGCCATCTCAACAAGGGTCCAATTCTTCCTCTCTACAACACCATTTGGGGGCGGTGTAAGGGGAAGAAAACTGATGCTCCAACCCAAGCGGTCACAAAACTTCTCAAAATCCAAATTCTTGAATTCGGAACCATTATCACTTCTAATAGCTCACATCGAGTTCAAAGGGAACTCGTTCTGAAGACACAAAATCAGATTGGAGCAAATGAGAAAGTCTCAGTCTTCTCAGACAAAAAGAAGACCCATGAATATCTCGAAAAATCGTCGACAACAACCAAAACATACCACTTCCCCCCAACTGAGCTCACCCGAGCCAGACCAACAAGGTCCATGTGTAAAAGCTCTCCAGGGTGCTGTGTCATGACCTTAGTCACTGGATGGTGGGGAGCGGCAACCATCTTTCCATGTCTACAAGAATGACAAACTAGATCCTTTTCCATTGATAGCTTGGGCGATCCTCGGATTAGGCCAAGTGAGCTAAGTCTTGCAAGCAAGTCAAAGCTTAAGTGACCGAGCCTCCTATGCCACTTCCAAATATCAGAGGAGGAAGGACTAGCCAAAAGACAGCGGGAAACACCAAATGACTCCGAGAAATTCACACGAAAGACTTTCCCAAAGGGCGAAATCAAACATACAAGATTGCCCTGAGGATCTAAAATACGACTGAGATTCGGTTTAAAATGAATCTCATAGTCATCATCAAAAAGTTGCAAAACAGAAAGAAGGTTAAAATGCAGGTTAGAAACAAGAGCAACATCGCGCAACACAAAGTGTTCATTAACCCGCACCGACCCGCGAGACAACACCTTACCTTTACTATTGTCGCCGAAGGTGATAAACTCCTTTCGGCGAAGGACCGGACGAGAAGCTACCCGAAAGCGACCAGAGGGGGGGGTGAATGGGAGCTTCAAAATTTCCTTTCGGAAACTAGATGCCACTGTCCCAAACTCAACCCCAAAAGCGAACCCTAGAGCTTGCTAATGTCCACGACCCTAGATGTAGGGTGGATGCTTCCACGAAGCACAGCGGACACTAGACAACCCTAGAAAGCCAACGCAAAAGACGGAAATCAAATCCGATCAAGAACGAACGAACCGCGGACGAAACGGCGCGAAACTGGATCGACCAGACTCTGGCCAGCGTCGGTCAGCAGGGACCGGACGCGTCCGGTCGAGAGAAAGCGATCTGGGAGCTCTCTGAGTTGGACCGGACGCACGATGCTCAAGCGTCCGGTCGTTTACGGAGCGTCCGTGGTCACAAGAGACAAAACACAGGAACAGTAACTCCGGCGAGTCCGGTCGCTGAAAAACCGGTTTGGAACCTCTCTGTTTCTGACCGGACTCACTGAAGGGAGCGTCCGGTCGTTTGTACAGAGCGTCCGGTCAGAGTGCGTCCGATCAAAACAAAAAACGAAAACGTTCAACGACCGGACTCACACGCTGAGCGTCCGGTCACTCCGTGACCTAGCGTCCGGTCACTCCGTGACCTAGCGTCCGGTCACCCGACGCCTCTATTCTTCCACCGATTCGACTCAAACTCACCCAAAACGAATCCTCTAGGGATCAAACTTGGTGAGTGGAGTCACAAGGAGTATAGTGAGCTATCTCTAAGAGATCATGGCTCGAACCTAACTCCAAATCGGTGAATCGAAGAATTTCGGGAAAGGGAGGAAAAGTGACCCGAAACGAAAAATCGATCGATCTCCTAGACCGTGAGGTTAGAGGATGATTCCTTCGGTGGAAAGAAGTGCCTCACGATCTAGAACAACTCAGTTCAAACGGAATCGCAAAAGATGAACCGAGCACAAAGATCAAGCGACGGGAAAACTCAAGGCACAAAGCAATCCGCGAAGAACATGATGAACATGAAATCAAAACGCGAATTGACACCGAGAGATGGGATCCAAGGTGAGGATTCGGCCTCACTTCCTCGAATCAACAGTACACAGAGTGGAGTCTCTCTGCGGATCTCAACTAGCTAAAAGCAGGGGATGGGAGAGTGGAAACCCTAGCAAATGAAAGCACAAACTGAAATTGAGATAGCTGAGATTGAGATGGGGAGGAGGGTGTCTCCCCTAGACTACTTATACTAACCTAGCCTACGCCTGTTTCCTACTCTACCCCTCACTACTGTATTACAGAGCGGACCAGTCCTAACCCTAAGGCTATTCTAGTCCACCCGCTGGTGGTAGGTAGATCCGACGGCCACGCCCGCACGGTCTTCCGCGTCGCCTCCACACAACCTTCAGATCGCCGCCACGTGCCGCCACCACTCTGCACCCCGGTTTTGTGGCCCAAACCGGGAAACCAGCCTTTTCCATCAGCCCCCGTTTTGAGGCCCAAACCGGGAAACCAGCCTCCAGCCCGAGTTTTGTGGCCCAAACTCGAAACCCGCAGCGCCCGAGTTTTGAGGCCCAAACTCGGAAACCAGCCCACGCCCAGGTTTTGAGGCTCAACCTGGAAACCGTCGCGCCCAGGTTTTGTGGCTCAACCTGGAAACCCAGCACCCGGGTTTTGAGGCCCAAACCTGGAAACCGTCCACCGTTGGTTTTTCCCGGGCTCTACCAACAAACCGGCGTCGTAGAGAGGATGCACCGCCTGTGCACCCCTTCCCGACATGATCGCACTTCTCCGCTTGTCGCTGTCGCAGGCTGCCAGCCACCACAGCTGATCCTCCGGCCTCCAGTCCATCAGTCCAAGTCCACGTCCGCCCTTCACCGTCCGATACATCGGCATGGCACGTCCGCCGCACGGCACGCCCATCCTTCATCGCGCCCGGTCCGTCGGCACGGCACGTCGCAACTTGACCTTCACCCGCCATCGATCACTGTCTCCGTGCTCGACACCTGCACAACACAAGCCAAAGAACATGCGCATCATCTCCGTTGACAATCACTCATCACACAGAGACTCGGCATACACCCATGTATCCGCAATCTCCCCCTTGATGAGTGCATTGTCAACTCCACAACAAATCATAAATAAGAAGAAGGAGGTAGGAAGGAGTGGGAAGAGAGAACCCAACCAAATGACCCAAAAGCCTAACAAAAGCCAAAGAAGGTCAAGTGGATGAAGCGAAAACTTGGTCCCAAAGACATGGGCAACGGCTCGACGCAACCAAGCAAAGCAAGCTAGCCCTCAAGAAGAGGTAGAACAGGCTCAACACCGCTAGCAGATACCAATTGAAGGTCGGAGGACAGAAGCAAAATGCTAGTCCCTCAAGATAGAGGCACAGAGGCTCAACACAACTAGCAAGAAAATCACTCCGAACCAATTGGAAATCAACCAAACCAAGTGGGAAAGCACACCAGACGATACCAATTGAAAGCCAAATGAAAAAACTTATGAAAGCTCATGAAAAGCTAGGAACGTTTGCTAGTCCCTCAAGACTGAGGCAACGGCTCAGCACAACTAGCAAACAACCCCCTCGACAAATGCAAGCAACTAGGACAAATGATTCTCCCCTTAGCTAGGACAAATGATTCTCCCCTAGTTGATCAACACAGGAGCATATGATTTGCATAAATTTCTCCCCTAGTGAAAATGCACTTATCAAGGCCAAAAGGTATCGGAGAAGCAACTTCCTTCACATAAACTCCCCTGAACACAAGATCTCCTTCCAAAATGCATATGAGGTCAAAATGCAAGTTAGGAGCTTCAAGTATATAGTCAAAAGAGTGCAAAGATGCTCTAATCAGTATAGCTCCAACATCTCAATTAAGCACTCAAATAGCAAAGGCTCAAACTGATCACTTATACGAAATATGAAGCATATGAGCAGGTGAGCAGTTTTAAGCCAAAAAGATAGTCACCATCAAAATAGCACTAGACATGTATAGAAGGAATCCAAACAAGTGCTAAGCAATATACAAGGTGAACTACCCCTAGCAAAGTTCAATCATCATGCATAGGAATGAAGCATATACTTGTGATTTCAAATTCATATCGGAGTTGCAGCGGTAAAAGAATTCACAATTCATTTTTAGCATGTGATTGCGAGAGGTTGAAAGCTTGTCATCGCCTAACTTTTCAACCGTGCAAAGCCTATGCCGAAGCAATCAGAAGCTTAAAGCAACGGTTTCGGTCATACACTACATGGCTCAAGTTTAACTCAAAGTGCAATGAGAAACAGTCTCAATACCATGAGGTGTTGACAAGCAATCCCATCTCGATCTTTTCAATTCAACAATACTTGGTTCAGATTTTAAGCAAGTTATGAACACCCAAGCAAGTGAATGACTCAGAACTAGAGACATAGCAACCTAGCATATATGAAAAGCAGGAATGGACTCAACACACCCTACACATGCTAGTTGCATATCTCAATGGTGAACATTTTCAGATTTATATACATTAGGCATAATTCACCATTCCAAAAATAGCTCGCTCATAACATGTAACAGTGATCAGAAAGAGCATAAGCTACAAGCATCATCATAAGTATCGGAGCAATACTAACAAGAGCATAATTACATTCTAGTGAATATAGACATGAAGCTCAGAATGTAAATGCGTATGCCCGACACAAAAGCTGAAAGAAAGAAGATACCAATTGAAAAGACTCAAGAAACTCAAAAGAAAAGAGCCTCAAAGTAAAAGAGTCAGTCTGTACATCTCAAAATGCTTCCCCATCTAAAAGGGGAAACACACACCAAGCTCACCCCTCAACCTATTAAAGGTTGATTCGTCTAAAGGCTTGGTGAAAATATCAGCCAATTGGTGATGAGTATCGACATGGCGAAGGTCGATATCACCCTTCTCCTGGTGGTCTCGCAAGAAATGAAAGCGCACATCAATGTGTTTGGTTTTCGAGTGAAGCACGGGGTCTTAGCAACGCTAATAGCACTCGTGCTGTCACAAAGCAAAGGCACTCGAGTAAAGCTCAAACCAAAATCACGCAAAGTGGCCATCATCCAGAGTAACTGGGAACAGCAGCTAGCCGCAGCAACATATTCAGCCTCCGTGGTAGACTGAGCGACACTAGACTGCTTGCGAGAAGACCACGACACCAGAGAAGATCCAATAAACTGGCAAGTCCCAGAAGTGGACTTGCGCTCAATGCGACAACCAGCAAAATCAGCATCAGAAAAGCCACAAAGCGAGAGAGTGGAGGAAGCAGAATACCAAATCCCGAGCTCGGGCGTGAAACGAAGGTACCTGAAGATGCGCTTCACCGCCTGACGGTGAGAAGTGCGTGGCAAAGCCTGAAAGCGCGCGCACAAGCACACGGCGAACTGAATGTCCGGCCGTGTCGCCGTCAAGTAGAGCAGCGATCCAATCATGCTGCGGTACTCCTTCTGGTCCACTGCTTCTCCATCCGTGTCGGCATCCAGGGCAGTCGTCGTCGACATGGGCGTCGGAAGAGGCTTGGCCTCACCCATGTCGAACCGCTTCAGTAAGTCCCTCGTGTACTTGCCCTGGTGCACAAACGTCCCCTCTCGGGATTGCTTAATTTGCAACCCGAGAAAGAAAGTCAGCTCGCCCATCATGCTCATCTCGAACTCCCTGCTCATAGTATCTGCAAACTTGGCAACCAAAGCGTGAGAAGAACCACCGAAAATGATATCATCCACGTAAATTTGGACCAAGAGAGTATCTTTGCCTTGCTTGAGGAGAAAGAGCGTTTTATCTACACATCCCATTTTTAAACCCTTAGCAAGCAAAAAGGTTTTCAACCTATCATACCAGGCTCTAGGGGCTTGTTTCAAACCATATAAAGCTTTGTGGAGTTTAAAGACATGGTTTGGAAACTTGGGTTTTCAAAACCGGGGGGTTGCTGGACATAGACCTCCTCCTCAATGTAGCCGTTTAAGAAGGCACTCTTGACATCCATTTGAAAAAGTTTAAAACCCATGGATGCAGCATAAGCCAAGAGTATCCTAATAGCCTCCAAACGAGCTACAGGAGCGAAGGTCTCCTCATAATCTATCCCCTCTTTCTGACTATAACCCTTCGCTACAAGCCGGGCCTTGTTTCTCACAATGTGGCCCTCCTCTCCTTGCTTGTTTTTAAATACCCATTTCGTCCCAATAGGTTTACAGTCAGGAGGTGGTGGCACTAGAACCCAAACCCGATTTCGCTCAAAGTTCTCTAGCTCCTCATGCATGGCATTGACCCAATCCGGATCCGTCAATGCGTGTCCAACATCTCGGGGCTCAAAAGATGCAACAAAAGCAGAATGAGCAAAGTGCGAGATGTGCTGTGACCTGGAGCGAGTAACTCGCTCGTCGATGTCGCCGATCATCTGTGAGGAGGGTGCTGGCGCTGGATGTGTCGTGGCGCCTCCCGGGGGAAGAAGTGACCTCCCCCTCAACAGCAGCTGGTTCCACCCCGGGTACAAAAGGTACCGCGCGAGGTGGAGGATCCCACGGCCCCCAGGAAGAAGAGGTGTCGGGGCCGTGAGTCGTCGTCGAGGCCGCTCTTTGCGGCACGGCAGGTGGAGGGGGTGCTGGATCATCTATACCTTCAGCACCCTCTTCCTCATCATCAAAAAGAGGCTCTCCAACCTCATGATCACCTGCACGCTCAAAACGAGAAGAAGGAGAAACAAGAGTCTCGTCGAAGGTGACATCTGATGTCTCCATGACTCGGTTAGTGTCAAGGTTAAGTACACGATAGGCTCGAGTGTGTGAGTGCTAACCAAAAACACACGTCAGAGAACGAGACTCAAATTGTCCAGGTTGCCTTCAACTCACAAACCCCTTAAGCAACCAACGACAACCAACACGCCATACAGCAACAACTTCGACTAGCAAACTTTACCTCACATAGTGTTGCATTATAAACTCATCAAGAAAAACTCAGCTAAAAGTCTATCAGAGATCAACTCAGAAAACTCTAAATAAACTCACTTGGACTGTTTCATCAAGCTCGTCAATATAAACAATGGCACCAAGCGTCTTCAGTTTCAAAAGCAACACTCAAGCTGAAAAATGCGATTGGAAATATAGCATGCAGTGTTCATAGCTTCGGCCCATAGCGCCTAGGAGTCCTATGCTCATCAAGCTCGTCCTGGCCATCTCAACAAGGGTCGATTCTTCCTACTACAACACCATTTTGGGGCGGTGTGTAGGGGGAAGAAAAACTGATGCTCCAAGCCAAGGCGGTTACAAAACTTCTCAAAATCCGATTTTTAAACTCGGAACCATTATCACTTCGAATAGCTCGCATCGAGTTCAAAGGGAACTCGTTCTGAAGACGCAAAATCAGATTGCGAGCAAATGAGAAAGTCTCGTCTTCTCAGCTAAAAAGAAGACCCACGAATATCTCGAAAAGTCGTCAACAACAACCAAAAACATACCACTTGCCACCAACCGAGCTCACCCGAGCCGGACCAACAAGGTCCATGTGTAAAAGCTCTCGGGGTGCGAGGTCATGACCTTAGTCACTGGATGGTGGGGAGCGGCAACCATCTTCCATGTCTGCAAGAATGGCAAACTAGATCCTTCTCCATCGAAAGCTTGGGCAATCCTCGATTAGGCCAAGTGAGCTAGTCTTGCAAGCAAGTCGAAGCTTAAATGACCGAGCCTCCTATGCCACTTCCAAAGATCAGAGAGGAGAAGGACTAGCCAAAAGACAGCTAGCCAAACGACTCCGAGAGAGATCGACACCAAACAGAACTCCAAAGAGAAATCGCAACAAAAGACTTATCCCAAGACGCGAAATCAGACATACAAGATCGCCGAGGATCTAAGATGCGACTAAGGTTCGGTTCAAAACGAATCTCGTAGTCATCATCAAAAAGTTGCGAAACAGAAAGCAAGTTAAAATGCAGGTTAGAAACAAGAGCAACATCGCGCAACACAAGTGCTCATTAACCCGCACCGTCCCACGGGATAATACCTTACCTTTACTATTGTCGCCGAAGGTTATGTACTCCTTTCCGGCGACCGGGCTAAGGCTGGAGAACCACTTGGCGTTTCCGGTCATGTGCCTCGAGCAACCAGGAATCCACCAACCAAATGTCCTCCAACCGTCTCACCTACATCAATAAAAAGACATAGGGTGAGCATACGGTCCAACACTGGGGTTAGTGAAGTAAGGGGAAAACCAGTGTTGGGCCGGCTGCTCAAAAGAAGGGTTAGTGTAAAAACCATTCCTAGCACGTCTACGAGGGAAGCGATCACCACGCTGAGGAAAACGTGGTCCGCTAGGGAAGAAGCGCTCACCGCGGTACTCAAAACGCGGGGTGGGGAAAGCGTCAACTAAGCCTCCGCCACGGGGTCCGTTACCTGCAAAAGCAGGACCCCGTCGGGCACGCTCTCTACGAGGTCTACGCCTAGGAGCCTGGGGCTCAATGCTCTAGCGGCTCTCCTCGGAGCTCTCTCCTGCCTAGGCCTAACAACTGAGGTGTGGACCTCTAGGCCTAGTCTCCTCCTCGGGGCTCTCATCTCCTGCCTAGGCCGGAGACCTTGACGTCCGGACCTAGCAGCTCTCTCCTGAGCCTTCGGCACATGTCCACCATGAGCTGGATGGTACATGTCCGGGTTCTCCATCTCCCGAGCCCTGCGCGCCTCTCTCTTGCGCCTAAAGCAGAACTCGATCAAGTGACCATCTCTCCCACAAAAATCACACTGGTACCTCACCGCACGCAAAGGGGGTTGTTGGTGACCAGGGCTGTGGGGTGGCTCACTTTGCCTTTGCCCTTCGGAGGCAAACACTCCTCTCTAATGGGTGGCATAGCATCAAGCTTGTTCTTGAGGTGGTTTGGCTTTGGGTGCCCAAATTTGGTTTTTGGGAGGAGCTCTCGGGGTTCCTCAACCACACCATCTTTGGTGGTAGGCTTGGCAGGCTCTTTGGATGGAAGTTTGGCAAGATTGGGAGTAGTGGTGGAGTTAGGCTTCTCACATGGTTCAAAACACTCGACTCTCCAATCTTCCCAAGAGAAAGAGAAAATCACCCCCTGAGCAAGACCTACACCAGGGGAGTCCCAAGCAGCTCGCTTAAATGGGAGATCATCATCCCGAGCTGCGGCTCACTACAGGAGACCCATGACAAGATGGTCCGAAAGGTATGTGTTTTCTTCCTCGGTTTGCATCTTGCCATGCTTCACATTGCAATCTCCATCTCCAGGCCCTCACACAAAGCACACCTCGTGACACAAGTGCTATCCGAGCTGGCCTTCTCTAAGACTCAAGCTTGGCATTCTTCTCTGCCAACTCGGATTGCAAGACAGGACAAGTCTTGCACGCACCCAACAGCTGCGGCCTAGCACGGAGCTCATCCACCTCATCTACCAACGCAGCATACTTACCTCTCAGAGTGAGAAGGTCAGTCATGTGCGTGGTGCACGACTCGCACTCCGCCTCCTCCGACACTACCACGGTGGACGAGCGAACTCAAGCTCCTTCACCGTGTCCTCCACTTCTGCCTAAACTCCTTGCGCTCTCTAGCGGCACGCCTAAGCAGTTTATCTTGGCTAAGGAGGGCAGCAGTCAACTTCTCAACCTCGGAGGAAAGCTCGTCGTAGGTGAGAGATACCTGGGAGGTGTCGTCGTCGTCGTCCGTTCGAGGGGTACGCTCCGGCTCGCCGTCGACCTCATCTGAGCGCCATGGTGCAGAAGCCGTCGTCGTCGGCGAAGAAGCAGAGGCCGTTCAGCTTGTCCTCGATCCTCTTCTTCTTCTCGGACTCGTCATCGCTCGAGCTGGCGGAGTCGTCATCCGAGCCGTCGACGTCGCTGAGCGTGGCGAAGAACGCGCGCTGCTCAGCTTGCTGCTTCTCCAAGTACTTCTTCTTGATGTACTCTTGTCGAAGCCGCCCCGTTTCTTGTGCCTTGGGGGACGTGCTTCTCCTTGTACTTGGAGTCGCGCTTGTGCCCATGTTCGCCCTTGCCCGAGTGCTTTGTTCTTCTTCTTGGGGCAGTCGGCGATGAAGTGGTCGGGGTCGCCGCACTCGTAGCATCCCGTGCGTCCTCCTCACGACGGCGGGTTCATGCGGTTGTTGTGGAACCACGAGAAACGGTTGGCAAGCAAAGCCAATCGTCGTCTCCCAACGTCTCCAGCTGGTCCTCTGTCACAGAAAAGAGAGAAGAAAGCGCAAAACCAGCTGAGGGGTTAGAGGAAGAGCCGGAAACCAAAGCCATGGAGGGGCGAGAAGGATTTTTCAAAAGAAGCCCCGCCATAGCATCAATCTCACTGAAGAGATCGTCGCAGGTGAGAGTCTCATAGTTCGGGGATTCGATGATCGCCTGAACTTTGGAGTCCCACACCGAACGATCAAGAGTGTGCAAAAGCTTCAAAGCACGCTCATGATCATCAAAAGGCAACTGCTCTGGTTAGCTCTCATCCTGTTGACAATCACCTGAAAGCGAGCGCAATAAACTCTCTATGCTCTCCAGGCTGATGTCGGAAGTTCTCATACTCCTCTTGTACGACTCGTAGAGTCGGGGTTTTTGACTTGAGAGGTGCCCTCATGAAGCGAATGAGGGTAGCCCAAATCTCCCGAGCCGTAGCAAGTGAGAGACACGATCGAACTCCCCAGCGCTCAAACAAGAAAAAGAGCGCTTACGGGCTCGGCTATTGGCCTCGTGCTCATCGATCTGGATCTGAGTCACACGGGAAGCCAAGACCACGTAATCGGCAGAGTTGCAAATATCCAGATGGAAGAACTCAAACTCTGCAGATAGGCTGACATGCGTATCTTCCAATACGCAAAGTTCGTCCCATCGAAAAACGGCGGGTTTGCCCACGCCGCGATCCATGTCGCCTTCGGTGGACTGGAACCGGCTAAGGTGGAAGATCCTTAACCTGCTCCGATACCAATTGAAGGACCGAGAAGCTACCGAAGCGACAAGAGGGGGGGGGTGAATGGGAGCTTCAAAATTTTCTTTCGGAAACTAGATGCCACTGTCCCAAACTCAACCCCAAAAGCGAACCCTAGAGCTTGCTAATGTCCACGACCCTAGATGTAGGGTGGATGCTTCACGAAGCCACAGCGGGACACTAGACAACCCTAGAAGCCAACGCAAAAGACGGAAATCAAATCCGATCAAGAACGAACGAACGCGGACGAAACGGCGCGAAACTGGATCGACCGGACTCTGGCAGCGCGGTCGGTCAGCAGGGACCGACGACGCGTCGGTCGAGAGAAAGAAGCCGATCTGGGAGCTCTCTGAGTTGACCGGACGCACGATGCTCAAGCGTCCGGTCGTTTACGGAGCGTCCGGTCACAAGAGACAAAACACAGGAACAGTAACTCCGGCGAGACGAGAGTCGGTTAGCTTGACCGAACGCGGAGCGTCGGTTCGCTGAAAAACCGGTTTGGAACCTCTCTGTTTCTGACCGGACTCACTGAAGGGAGCGTTCGGTCGTTTGTTACAGAGCGTCCGGTCAGAGTGCGTCCGATCAAAACAAAAACCGAAAACGTTCAACGACCGGACTCACACGCTGAGCGTCCGGTCACTCCGTGACCTAGCGTCCGGTCACCCCGACAGCCCTCTGTTCTTCCACCGATTCGACTCAAACTCACCCAAAACGAATCCTCTAGGGATCAAACTTGGTGAGTGGAGTCACAAGGAGTATAGTGAGCTATCTCTAAGAGATCATGGCTCGAACCTAACTCCAAATCGGTGAATCGAAGAATTTCGAGAAAGGGAGGAAAAGTGACCCGAAACGAAAAATCGATCGATCTCCTAGACCGTGAGGTTAGAGGATGATTCCTTCGGTGGAAAGAAGTGCCTCATGATCTAGAACAACTCAGTTCAAACAGAATCGCAAAAGATGAACCGAGCACAAAGATCAAGCGACGGGAAAACTCAAGGCACAAAGCAATCCGCGAAGAACATGATGAACATGAAATCAAAACGCGAATTGACACCGAGAGATGGGATCCAAGGTGAGGATTCAGCCTCACTTCCTCGAATCAACAGTACACAGAGTGGAGTCTCTCTGCGGATCTCAACTAGCTAAAAGCAGGGGATGGGAGAGTGGAAACCCTAGCAAATGAAAGCACAAACTGAAATTGAGATAGCTGAGATTGAGATGGGGAGGAGGGTGTCTCCCCTAGACTACTTATACTAACCTAGCCTACGCCTGTTTCCTACTCTACCCCTCACTACTGTATTTACAGAGCGGACCAGTCCTAACCCTAAGGCTATTCTAGTCCACCCGCTGGTGGTAGGTAGATCCGACGGCCACGCCCGCACGGTCTTCTGCGTCGCCTCCACGCAACCTTCAGATCGCCGCCACGTGCCGCCACCACTCTGCACCCCCGGTTTTGTGGCCCAAACCGGAAACCAGCCTTTTCCATCAGCCCCCGGTTTTGAGGCCCAAACCGGAAACCAGCCTCCAGCCCGAGTTTTGTGGCCCAAACTCGGAAACCCGCAGCGCCCGAGTTTTGAGGCCCAAACTCGGAAACCAGCCCACGCCCAGGTTTTGAGGCTCAACCTGGAAACCGTCGCGCCCAGGTTTTGTGGCTCAACCTGGAAACCCAGCACCCAGGTTTTGAGGCCCAAACCTGGAAACAGTCCACCGTTGGTTTTCCCGGGCTCTACCAACAAACCGGCGTCGTAGAGAGGATGCACCGCCTGTGCACCCCTTCCACCGACATGATCGCACTTCTCCGCTTGTCGCTGTCGCAGGCTGCCAGCCACCACAGCTGATCCTCCGGCCTCCAGTCCATCAGTCCAAGTCCACGTCCGCCCTTCACCGTCCGATACATCGGCATGGCACGTCCGCCGCACGGCACGCCCATCCTTCATCACGCCCGGTCCGTCGGCACGGCACGTCGCAACTTGACCTTCACCCGCCATCGATCACTGTCTCCGTGCTCGACACCTGCACAACACAAGCCAAAGAACATGCGCATCATCTCCGTTGACAATCACTCATCACACAGAGAGGGCATACACCCATGTATCCGCACCGGCAACAGGGCTAAGGCTGGAGAACCACTTGGCGTTTCCTGTCATGTGCCTCGAGCAACCGGAATCCACCAACCAAATGTCCTCCAACCGTCTTACCTACATCAATAAAAAGACATAGGGTGAGCATACGGTCCAACACTGGGGTTAGTGAAGTAAGAAGAATACCAGTGTTGGGCTGGCTGCTCAAAAGAACGGTCAGTGTAAAAACCATTCTAGCCTGTCTACGAGGGTAGCGATCACCACACACGGGAAAACGTGGTCCGCTAAGGAAAGAGCATCCATTGCGATACTCAAAACGCGGTGGGGGAAAACGCTCAACAAATCCTCCGCCACGGGGTCCGTATCCTGCAAAGTCAGGACCCCATCGGGCACCTCCTCCCTGACGCCTAGGACCTTGAGGTGCTGCACCTCTAGGCCTAGCTGCTCTCCTCGGAGCTCTCCTCTGGACGTTCGGCACATGCACATCATGGAAAGGATGGTACATGTCCGGGTTGTCCATCTCCCTGGCACGGCGCTCCTTTCTCTTGCGCCGATAGCAAAACTCACCCAAGTGACCGTCTCTCCCACAGTACTCACAATGGTACCTCACCGCACGCAAAGGGGGTTGTTGGTACTCACAGTTGTGGGTATGGATCACTTTGCCCTTCTATGGCATAAGCTCCTCCTGGATGGGTGGCATTGTGTCCAGCTTGTTTTTGAGGTGATTGGGCTTGGGATGCCACACTTGGTTCTTGGGTGGAGCTCTCGGGGGTTCCTCAAACACCCCATCCTTGGTGTTAGGCTTGAGAGGCTCTTTGGGTGGAAGCTTGGTCAATTTGGGAGTAGTGGTGGAGTTGGGCTTCTCACTCGGGTTCAGACCACTCGACTCTCCAATCTTCCCAAAAGCAGAAAGATCAACACCCTGAGCAAAACCCACACCAGGACCTCCAGTAGCTCGCTTGAATTGGAACATCATCATCCCGAGCTGCGGCTCACTACAAGAGACCCATGACAAGATGGTCCGAAGGTATGTGTTTTCCTTCTCGGTCTGCATCTTGCCATGCTTGACATTGGCAATCTCCATCTCCAAACCCTCACACAAAGCACACCTAGTGACACAAGTGCTACCCGAGCTGGCCTTCTCTAACGACTCAATCTTGGCATTCTTCTCTGCCAACTCAGATTGCAAGACTGGACAAGCCTTGCATGCACCCAACAGCTGGGGCCTAGCACGGAGCTCATCCACCTCTCCAACCAAGGCAGCATACTTACCTCTCAAAGTGAGAAGTTCAGTCATGTGCTTGGTGCACGACTCGCAATCAACCTCCTCCGACACGACCACGGTGGATTTAGCAAACTCCAACTCCTTCACCGTGTCCTCCCACTTCTGCCTAAACCTTGCGCTGTCTAGTGGCACGCCTAAGCAGCTTATCTTGACTAAGCAAGGTGGCAGTAAGCTTCTCATTCTCGGCAAAGAGCTCATCGTGGGTCATTGATACCGGGAGGTGTCGTCGTCGTCGTCGTCCCGAGGGGTGTGCTCCATCTTGCCGTCGACCTCATCACCAAGGGCCATGGTGCAGAAGCCCTCGTCATCGGCGAAGGAGCAAAGACCATTCAGCTTGTCCTCGATCTTCTTCATCTTCTCGGACTCGTCGTCGCTTGAGCAAGCGGAGTCATCATCCGAGCCGTCGACATCGCTGAGCATGGCGAAGAATGCATGCTGCTCCGCATGGGCCTTCTCCAAGTACTTCTTCTTGATGTACTCCTTGTTGAAGCCGCCCCTCTTCTTGTGCCTTGGGGAACGTGCTTCTCCTTGTGCTTGCCGGAGTCATACTTGTGCCCATGATCGCCCTTCCCCGAATGCTTGTTCTTCTTGGGGCAGTTGGCGATGAAGTGGTCGGGGTTGCCGCACTCGAAACAGCCCGAGCGTCCTCCTCCGCGGCGATGGTTCATGCGGTTGTTGTGAAACCGCGAGAACCGGTTGGCAAGCAAAGCCAACTCATCATCCCCCAAAGACTCCAGCTGGTCCTCTGTAAGAGAAAAGAGTGAAGAAAGTGCAAAGCCAGCAGAGGGGTTAGCAGAAGAGCCAGAAACCAAAGCCATAGAGGCCAGAAGGATTCTCATAAGAAGCCCTCGACATGGCGTCAATCTCACTAGACATGAGCTTACTAAAGAGCTCGTCACAAGTGAGGGTCTCATAGTTAGACGATTCGATGATCGCCTCGACCTTTGAGTCCCACACCGACCGATGGAGAGTACGCAAAAGCTTCAAAACCCTCTCATGATCGTCAAAAGGCAACAGCTCCTTGTTAGCTCGCATCTTGTTGACAATCACCTAAAAGCGAGCGAATAAACTCTCTATGCTCTCGCCAGGCTGATGTCGAAAGTTCTCATACTCCCGCTTGTGCGACTCGTAGAGACGGGATTTGACTTGAGTGGTGCCCTCATGGAAGCGCATGAGGGTAGCCCAAATCTCACGAGCCATGGGAGGTGAGAAACACGATCAAACTCAGACATGCTCAGAGAGCAGAACAAAGCGTTACATGCCCGGCTATTGGCTTCGTGCTCATCGATTTGAATCTGAGTGACATGAGCAGCCAAGACAACATAATCGGCCTTGTTGCAAATCTCCCAAACAGAAGAGCCCATGCTCCGGAGATAGGCCGACATGCGTATCTTCCAATACGCATAGTTCGTCCCATCAAAGAACGGCGGTTTGCCCACGCCGCGATCCATGTCGCCTTCGGTGGATCTGGAACCGGCTAAGGTGAAAGATCCTTAACCCGCTCCGATACCAATTGAAGGACCAAGAATGCAAAAGCAAGGCGACCAGAGGGGGGTGAATGGGAGCCAATCAAATTTCTCTCGAAACTATGGCCAAATGTCCCAAAATCAACCCCCGAGAAGCACAGACTGAAATCGTGATGCTCATGACCCTTGGGAGGGTGGATGATCCCTAGGATCACAGCGGAGCACCACCAAGCACAAGCGAAGCAAAGACAAAAGCCCGGCTCAGTTCCCCCTTGGAAAACCGAGTCCCGAACGTAGATTGGAGGCTACGTCGAGAAATCTCCAAATACCAATGCTAACAAGTAGCAAAGATACCTAGAAATGTTTCTTGGTTAACTCTAGGCAACAACGAGAGTCGAAAACCAAGCGGAAAAGCTGGGACGGCGAATGCACTGAAAAGCCCCCTTCAGCAGGTCCCGGACTGTCCGGACCTAGAGTCCCGGACTGTCCGCCCAAGGCTGGACTGTTCGCGCTTGGTTGTGGACTGTCCGCCGGTCAAAAGTGCAGAAATGCACTGCTGCTGAAGGTCCCCAGGACGATCCCGGACTATCCGTGACTTTGACCTGCGGACTGTCCGCCGGTCACGAAAAAAGCCAAACGGCCAAAGACCGCAGCCACGAACTCGGCTCGTCCCCGACCCGCGGACTGTCCGCTGCTAGGGTGGCGGACTGTCCGCCAACACCCAGAAAGGGCGATTTTGGTCGCCCTCAACTCAAATCTTCCCAAATTCGATCCAAATCAAAATCCACGTTCCCAACCTTGGAGAAAATGATCACGGAGTAGTTGGGAGACTATCCCCAAGAAATCATCCGCTCAAATCGACTCAATCAATGGGAAATCGAAGGGGAAGGTGGATGAACCGAAAAAGCACCACGAAAACGAAATCATCCCGATCTATTCGTTCATGAGGAGTTAGATGAATTCCTTTGGTCAAAATGACCTCCTCAATGAAATGAACAAAATGATTGAAACGGATTTCGCAAAGACGCACTAGAGAGGGAGATCGAGTGACGAGAAAATCACGGAGAAATGAAGAACGCGACGAACACGGACCAAAACGCGAATCAACTCAACGATCTGCAACCGTAGTGCAAACACATGCTACAACAGTGAGGTTACGGCCTCACTTTCTCAAAATCTCAAGTACATAGAGGTATGGTTCTCTGCGGATCTCAGTAGCTATAGCAGGGGGCAGGGAGAGCAGGAAAACCTAAGCCTAGAGAAGCAAATGACTGAGATGGATGGGGAGGAGGGTGTCTCCCCCTACTTAACCTATTTCCTAATTCCTACTCTACCCCTCTCTAATTAGAGAGCAAACCAGCTAAACCCTAAGGTTATTCTGGACCAACTCGTGGTAGGTGGTGATCCGACGGCCACGCCTGCACAACTCGTAGCATCGCCTCGACGCGACCTCCCGATTGCCGCCACGTCCCGCCACCGCTCTGCCCGTCCTTTTTCCCGGACGCCGCACCCCGGTTTTGTGGCCGAAATCGGGAAACCAGGCCTTCATGTCAACCCCCGGTTTTGAGGCCCAAACCGGGAAACCAGCCTCCAAGTCCGTCCCCTGGTTTTGTGGCCGAAACCAGGAAACCCGCCAGCGCCCAGGTTTTGAGGCCCAAACCTGGAAACCGTCCTCAGCCCAAGTTTTGCGGCCCAAACTTGGAAACCCACCGCACGCCCAGGTTTTGTGGCCCAAACCTGGAAACCGAGCACCCGAGTTTTGTGGCCCAACTCAGAAACCGTCCACCCGGTGGTTTTTCTGTGGCTCAACCACCAAACGGAGCTGTAGAGGGGATGCACCGCCCGTGCACCCCGTCCACCGACACGTGTCCCCAGGTCCTCGACCCGAGCAACACCATGCCCCGCAAGTCTCTGCTCGTCGCTGTCCTAGGCTATCAGCCACCACAGCTGATCCTCAGGCCCTCCGGTCCCTCAGTCCAAGCCTCACGTCCGCCCTTCACCGCTCCCAGGTCCATCGGCATGGCACGTCTCTACTTGACCTTCACCTCGCCTTCGATCACTGTCTCCGGGCTCGACACCTGCACAACACAAGCCAAAGAACCTGTGATCAAACCCGTTGACAATCACTCATCACACGAGACCCGGCATACAACCATGTATCCGCAGAAGGCACTCTTGACATCCATCTGATAAAGCTTAAAACCCTTCGAAGCAGCAAAGGCTAGAAGGATTCTAATGGCTTCTAAATGGGCTACAGGAGCAAAGGTTTCCTCATAGTCTATCCCCTCTTTCTGGCAAAAACCCTGAGCTACTAGCCTAGCCTTGTTCCTCACTACCATCCCATCCTCACCTTCTTTGTTTTTGAAAACCATTTGGTACCTATCGGGTGGCATTGTGGTGGAGGTGGAACTAAGGTCCAAACTCGGTTTCGCTCAAAGTTTTCTAGCTCCTCATGCATGGCATTTACCCAGTTAGGATCAGAAAGTGCATGTCCAACATCTTTGGGCTCAAAAGAAGCAACGAATGCAGAATGAGCAAAATGTGAGATTTCATACGCTCATGACCGCGTGACTCGCTGGTCGATGCTGCCGATCATCTGCTGCTGGGGGGGGGTGAGTCTGCTGAACGCTCCGGAGAGCTTGCCTCGCCGAAGTTGCCTCCCCCTCGCTAGATGCTATCTCTCTCCCGGGTGCAGCCGGTGCTTGCTGGAGAGGTGGCTCAAGAGGACCCCAAGAGGAAGAAGTCGTGGGATCGGGTCCTCGAGCTGAAGTAGTAGTCGCAGGGTCGACGGGGGCAGCCAGTGGAGTTGGCTCGGGATCACCCCAATCGGCATTCTCCTGCTCCTCCTCCACAAAGATGGTCTCTCCCAGCTCCTGTTCTCCTGCAACATCAAAAACAGAAGAAACACAAGGCATAGTCTCATTGAATGTGACCTCACAGGCCTCCACTATCCGGTTAGTTCAAGGTTAAGAACTCGATAAGCGCGCGCGAATGCGAAGCATAACCAAGAAACACGCCATTAGCAGAGCAAGATTCAAATTTGTCCAAATTACCTTGTTTCAAAATAAAGCACTTACACCCAAACACCCAAAAAATGAGACACCTTGGGTACCCATCCAAAACGCAACTCGTAAGAAGTTTTCTTCATGAAAGCCAAAGAAAGATGCGATTTGCAACATGGCAAGCGGGTGTTGATCGCCTCGGCCCAAAACGCCTAGGAGTCCTATGCTCATCGAGCATCGTCCTGGCCATCTCAACAAGGGTCCGGTTCTTGCGCTCAACAACACCGTTTTGCTGGGGGACATAAGGAGAAGAAAACTGATGCTCGATCCCATTAGAAGAACAGAAAGAGGCAAACTGAGAGTTATCACTACGAATAGCTCTAATGGTATTAGGAGGAAACTCAGTTTTCAACCTCAAAATCAAATCACGAGCAAAAAGAAAAGCTTCATCCTTACCCTCCATGAAAAATACCCAAAATACCTCGAAAAATCGTCAACGATCACAAGAACGTACCACTTCCCACCCGCTGAGCAAACTCGAGCTGGACCAACTATGTCCATGTGTAAAAGCTCACCGGGTCGCTTTGTCATCACCTAATTAACAGGTGGGTGAGAAGCAGCAACCATCTTCCGTGACGACACGGATGGCAAACAAGGTCCATCTGAATCTTAAGCTTGGGCAATCCATGGATTAGGCCAAGTGAGCTAAGTCTTGCAAGCAAGTCAAAACTCAAGTGACCGAGCCTTCTATGCCACTTCCACAAATCAGAAGAAGGACCAGCCATCAAACATCTAGCAGAGCCGAAAGAAAGAACGAGAAAAGTCGGCTCTGAAAACACGGCCAAAAGGGACAATCCAGCAAATAAGATCTCCCCGAGGGTCTAAGACATGACTCAAACCCTTCTTAAAGCGCACTTCACAATCATCCTCAAGAAGTTGCGAGACAGAAAGCAGTTGTAATGCAATGCAGTTCGAAACCAACGCAACATCTTGAGAACGAAGTTCTCATTGAGCCGAATAGCTCCATGAGAAACAACATTACCCGACTATTATCCCCGAAAGTGACGTACTCCTTGTGCATCACGGTGCTAAGGCTGGAGAACCATTCCTTCTTTCCGGTCATGTGGCGTGAACACACGGAATCCATGAGCCACATGTTCTCCAACTGAAGTTCCTGCATCAATAGAAAGGCAGGAATTGAGCATATGGCACAACACTGGGGTTAGTAAACTGAGAAGGATACCAGTGTTGTGTCATAGGCCCAGAAAAGTGTTAGTAGCAACACCAAACTGTCCTCGTCCCATGGGTGAATAGCGATCACCATCAACCTGAAGGGTGGTCTGCTATGGAACGTAAAACCTCCAAACTGACCTACCTGTCCCATCTGAGCAAAGCGATCACCACCATACTGAAAAGGTGGTCCGCTATGGGACTGAGCAGCAAAGCCTCTTACACTCGGCTCAATGGTCGTATTGAGGACGACCAGAACCGCGACGGGCACGACCAACCCCGTGGTCTAGCTGCCTGGGGCCTAGTTACCTGAGGGGGTGCACCTCCAGGCCTGCGCCTGCCTCTGAACTCCCTGACCCTACACACCATGGAAAGGTTGGTGCCTGGCCTGGGTTGTTCAGCTCCAACTCCTTCCTAGTGTCTCTCTTCCTCTGAAAGCAAAACTCAGCTAGGTGACCTCATGGTGACAAGTACTCGCACTCGAACCTCACCACTCTCTTGGGTTGTTGGTCCTATGGTTGCGAGGGTTGTTCACTCTGGCTGGCGTGCTTGCCCTTTGGAAGGGGATCACTAGAGACGTCAGGAAGGGTGTCAAGTGTGTTCCTAAGTGTTGACACAAACGTGTCGTCTCACGTCAAGCACACGGCAAGCCGAACGCGGGCTTCAATCGGGTGCCTGAAGCGTTCTGGTTCCAGAAAAGTGCCAGTCGGTTTGACCTGAAAACCAACAAGGGATAAACAGTGTGAGAATACCTTGGAACGTGTCAGGTGTGACCAGACAGTTCCATATATACGGCTTTGAAAGCCAATCACGACGGCACACAGCTATGAAAGCTTTTTTGTCGAAACAGGTTTTAATAAATGTCATTCGGCAAGTATAAGATAAATCATAAACATGTTGAATGCCGAGCACATAGTAACAAGATATAAAAGGGAACTCGTAAATAAAATCTATCCAGATAACACATGCATAGGCCAATCCAGCTGATCTGCCACACGTCCAGCCTTCATAAACCCGTCAGGAATAAACTCAAGCAAAGCTAATCCACCGCATGATACCACTTGCTATAAATCTACACCACTCCTTATAATTAGATTAATCCACCGCATGATACGATCTAATACAAGAAGCTAAAAGCATATGTATATCTAAACAGATCTATATGTACTCATCACTCATGTAAGCTTAACCAGAATCGGCAAGACAGCCGAACTGGGGGTCCATGAAGAAGAAACATACAAGCAAAGCATGACTAAACTAATCTAAAACCTGCGCCTGCCGCACGACACCCGTTCTATAAAAGCCTAACATGGTCGGCATGCATGAACCCGCAACATGTGACAGTCTAGATTGAAAGTCTAATTCGGCTATTATGATCTTATGATTAGCAAAGCATGAGCGAAACTCATGCGACAAAGCCGAACGAGAATCAATCTAGATTGGGCAAAAAGTATTGTACGAAATAAATAAATAAAGCATTGCAACACATGATAACTTAATGAATCTATTAGATCTACCAAATCTAACAGAGCCGATAACTATCTTTACTCATGACTCAATCCGCCGCACGATACAAGGCATAAGCAAAAACTTCCGTCATAAGCTTAAATCCGCCGCATGATACTAAGCTTAACGTACGAGACTACTTGCACCATATCTAAATCCGCCGCACAATACTAGACATGATAACAAGGTTGCCGGTACTTACGGAGGTCGACGGATCGATGATTCCTCTCGAAGAACTCAACGACACGACTAGGGACTCGAAATAGGTGGCGCTGAGGCCGGTTTGTATTGATGTGGTTGTGAACAGTTTTACAATGGTCGAGGGTTTATATTTATACCCTGGATGAAATATGAGTCCTAGACGATTACGACTTTACAAAGGAATACGGAAAGATATAACTCCATATTATTCGGTGCCTTCCATCACCACGTATCTTCCCGTGCAAGCCAGCTTTAGTCGTCATATGCATTACCCGAATGGCATCGTGGCTCCGCGGAATAGCCGACCGCACGGATAAACACCGGAACCCCAAGAGTCAACCAACCGTTGATCGCTTGCCGAATCCTTCTCCTTCTACGGGTCGGGCCCATCTGCCATACCCTTACTTGTGCGAAAATCTGTTGTTAACACATGCCCCCTAATTTTGGGATAAATGTTTTATTCCAAAATTCCTTTCTCCTTTTCGCACCACTATAGAGCCTCTTGGAAGCATCCGCCTTCACACGCCATAATCATTCACCCGTCGACTCATCTCCCGATGTACTCAGGATCCTTTAAGGTTCCCCTTTCACTTCTCTTCGGCTTGCGCTTTCCGAACTCTTCTGCTTCAGCTCCCCAACCAGAAAACCCTCTTCTCTCTTGCCACGACTCAATCGAAAGATGTCTTCCAAGCGAGCCGCCATAGCCTCGAGCTCGGTGTTTTCCAGCACTTCTAAGAGAAGGTTGCCTCTCTTTTTTATTTTAAAACGAAGATAGCTGGCATTACCTTGTTGTTTCTGTTTAGTAGAGCTGACGACGGTCTCCCCGAGACCTTGACCCAGAAGGTTGCAGATCTCCAACTTGATCTAGAGAGGAAAAATTGGGAGATCAGCCGAATCTCGCGGGAACGTGATACTGCTCAGGAGCAATCCACCAGTAAGCAACCCTTCTATGTGTTTCGACTTTCCCTTATCTCTTCTCCTGTTCTACTAATCCTTTTTCTTCCCAGCTTTGGAAGCCAAGCTTCAATCTCTTGAGGCCGCCATTGCTGATCTGGCCTTTACGACCACGTTCAGGCTCAACAGCCTTGAGGCGGGTGGATGAGGTCAACCGAGCTCTTCCCGACATCTCCAGAGCCAGCATTGGCTATGGTGCAGCACTCGCCTTCCATACTGTTCGAATCCACTCTGGTGCTGATTATCGCAATTTCGACGCCTGCGAGCGAGGGCTAAATTTTGAAGTAGCACATTCTGTTGATGATATGAAGGAGGCTAGCATAGATCTAGCAGACTCTTTTGACTACGATTTCCCACTTAGGAATAGGATAGAATGGATAACTGATCTCCCATTGTAATTTGCTCTTTTTCTGTGAATAAAAGCTCTCCTGTTCACCTTCTGAAACCAATCTGTGATTGATCCTTCGAGATCATGTACGTCCGATTCCTGTGTACTTAGTCATCGACCCTTTCTTTATCCAAGTGGTGATGTACACGCATCAGTTACCGTAGTAGATAATGACGTAATCGATTATCTTAGGCTCAGAACCTTCTCCATCCCCTTAGTTCTTGGTTTACTGATGGCATTAGGATAATTCTCCTTCAGTTTTCCTAGTTTCAATGTCAATCGGCAATTGATTCCTCCAAATAATTAGCTGAAAACTGAATCCTCCACTCGACAATCATCCTTTAGCCGAATCCCAATCAGTCCTTCAAACTTCAGAATTTCAGGCTACTTAGATTAGTAGAACTTGGCCCGGCCCAACAACAGCCCACAGGCTTTGCAAACCCTACCTTGACGCTTCGTCTTCCAATGCGCAGATCATAGCTCTATAAATATGACTTCAGCGAGCCATTATCCTCAATTTCAGGCCCGACCTGCGAAATCTTATCCTGGTGCTCTTGGCCTGAACCAAAGAAAGAAAACTCTTCTACTCAAAACACCACCAATGCCCAGCGATAGTGATCTCAGTAGATGCTCCTCCAGATGCGAAACAGAGGATTGCAGAGCATTGACCCATCGATGTTATAGGTAAAACCATTCTTCTGCCCCCTGCAGTGGCTCTCTTATTCATCTCATCCTTGATCATTGTTTTTCAGTGGTAAGGCTTAAATCCAAACAAGCTTAGGTTTCCTCTTCAGAAGGTTCGTCCAGGAGGTATGACACCGAAGAAGCTGAACAATCACGTCAGCAGAAACGGACCCACCATGCTATCACGGGTTAACGAAATTTTTTCCGCAAGGCCCTTTCTTCTGATTAAACTGTGCTTGCTTTGACACATCTTCTTCTTTTGTCAGCCATTGCACAAAAGACAGTGCTGCCGACAGAATGAACATCCACAAGAACACAGTTGAGGCCGGCCCTGATACCACCGACGGTCAAATAGCTCAGGCCATCATCAAGATGTTACGTTTTGATGCTCTAGACGGCCACATGGATCAGACCATCATCTAAGGTGATCAGGCCGTCGTCTAAGGCGCATACATCACAGATGGTGTTGCAAGAATCAAGCTTCCACCCAAGGTGTGCATGCCAGGGTTTTCCTTCCTCAAGTGTAACACTCTGGTGTTAAGCAAACTAAAACCTGACATGTCATCATATGCACTGGCATTTCATTTGAGTAATAACCTGGTTATGCATTCACTAAAACAAGTTTATCATTTGATGCTTGTGCTTAGTTGATAAAGAGTGCATAAGTTAAATCCTAGTTTATGTTTTCTTTTTGGTGCTTAGTGCTTGTTTGCATATAGGGGTATAATGGTAACTTCTTTTATAGTAGTGAATTTTGGATCAAACTTTGTTTTGTGTCTCAGAGGTGTATTTGGACCTTGATTCAAGTCATCATTGAGGTATAAATCAAATGATTTGGTTAAAATTCCTTTAAAATAGTTTAAAATAATTTCAAAATCCTATTTTATTCCCTTTTCTTTTAATCAAAATCTAAAAAGAATTTGGGTATGCCTTCAAAAAGCAAGTTGCTCTATTTCTGATGAGAAAAACTTTGATGTGTAGTTTTTCAAGTGTTTTATGAAATCAAAAGTATTTGTGAAAGTTCTCTTTTACCCTTTTGTCCCCTTTTGCTTTTTACTCAAATTCAAAATTAAGTTAAATTTGGGTGTGTTTGCAAAAATAAAAAGATGTTCAGTTTGAAAATCTGAGCATTTGATATTTGGCATATTTTCAACTTCTATTCAAAAATTCAAAGTAATTTTAATTTTGGAAAAGGGTAAGAATGGGAAAGAGGGGGGATAAGCTTTTGCCCTGTTCATGGCGGCAGCAGGGCCGATCTTTTGATCGCCTGTTCGCGCAAGTGAACGCCATTTTCTTCCGAAGCCCGCGCGGACCGTGATCGTGGCCGAGTTGCGCAGCTGCTGGCAAGCTCTCTCGTGTCGTGGCGTTTCCTCCTTCACGCACCGCGGCGTTTGCCACCAAGGCACCGACGGGGCAACTTCTTGATCCAAATCCGCAATTCACCGTCCCTGCTCCATCTCATCCAATTCACCGCGCCTATAAGTACTTCATTCCTGCGCCACCTCCCGGACCTTTCCTCTCCATCTCTACCGCACCAGATAGCTCACACTCGCCGGTTTTTTCCCGCCGGGCAGAAAACGTCGCCGAGCTCGACTTCACCGTGGTCAGCTCAACGAGCACCTCTCCAACCTTCTTTCTCATGTTGTTGTTTCGTTCTGACCCCGGAACACTCATCGGCTCGATGGTTTCCTTTTTGACGCTCAGGTTTCGCCGGAACAGCGCCATCTTCAACGGAGCTCGCCGCCGAGGCCACTGCTCTGTGGACTTCTCACCTCCGATTTTCTCCGATAAACCAACTACACCGCCAGCACCAGGGTGAGCCACTGGACCTTCTAGCCTATCCGTTCCACTTCTACCGGCCTAGGTTTGCCGGACGGAACAGGTCCGCCGCGGCTCGGTTCGACGCCGCGCGTGGCCAGACCTCGTCGGAGCAGTAGTTAGTTTAGGGTTAGGGGCTCATCGGTTGCGGTTGGCTTGCGGTGCTGATGCTTGCGTCGTTGGGTCTCTAGTGCGAAGTTGGCGGCGTAAGTCACGCCGCCGCTCGGTTCGCCGTAGTGCGCGCCGGCCATGGTGGGGACCTGGCTTTTGTAAAGACAAGTCTTCTCAGGGTGTTGGTTGCAAAGTTTGTAAGACTCTGTTGAATAGTGAGTTGGACTGCGGGTTGGTTTCTTTAAGCCGAAGGGCTTTTCTGCTAAGTAGCCAGAGCGCGCGGGCGGGAGCTGGCTGGGCTGGCTTTCGCGTGGCGTTGGGCCGCTTGGGCTGGGCCGTAAGGCCGGTTTGGCGCGTTTTGAGTTTTTCTTTTTCTGTTCTTTAAACAGTAACTAGATTTGTTCTTTTTGCCTGTATTTATTTTATAGCTCTGAAAAATTATGAAATTTTGTGTGAAGTATTTCAAAGTTATCTCGTATTTATGAAAATCTGAAACTTGAGTTTTGAGTAGCTTTTTAAAACTGATTTAAATAGGTCTTTTAATTAATAAATGAAACTTTGATGATTTATGTAGTTTTTCTGTGTTACTCCAAAATCATAAAATTTTGACATGTGAGTTTATATCACTGATATACACTTTCATAATTAATTTCATTCATCTTGTTTAACAAAGTATGATTGGTGTATAAGTTAAAAGGCTATATAAAAGGGTTTATTAAAATAAATAAAAAAGAAATAGAATTCACTTTAGGATTGTGTGACTTTTGGTATGTTTGACAACCAGTGGAAAACTAGCATGATTTGCTCCCTGGTTATGGACTCATTTATACAAGTACCTTTTTGTTGCTTGTTAAGTTGTATCATCATATTTAAAGAAAATAATAAAAACTTGTTTAACCTTTAGAATAGCTATAATGGGTTGTTGGTTTGCAAATTTACCGTGATGGAAAGTTGTACTCTGTAAAGGTGGTATAGCTTAGAAAATTTCCATCTTTACCATGATCATGTCATAAGCATCTCATTGATCATGCATATGCACCTTTTACGTGTAGCTCCCATTCCGGAAGAATCTGAAAACTCCGTGGAATCTCTTGAGGGAGTGGATGATTCTTTTCCTGAGACTTCGGACTTCGCTGACTCTCAACGGCAAGCCCGGACAATAACCTTATCCTTGTGATTTTCTAAAATTATTTCACTTAAGTAATATGATGCATTAGGTAATAGGAGTTGGGTGAATCCTATTTGATGCATTACCTATCTTGATGATTCCAACCCTTAACCTAGATACCGTTTATGAAATGTTTAGTAGCTTAGCCAAGCTTACTACTTAGTATAATATGATGCTTTTCAAAATGGTGGCTATGCTATGGGAGTAATGAATTGAGACAACATGATAATGATAGTAACTTACAACAAGAGTGGAGTCTTGTTGTAAGGTTACTCAACTTAGGACCGTATCGTTGTTGGACCGCTGTGATTGAGACCTTTGAGTACAGCCCACATGCGGTGGTAAGCCTCGTCTATAGCTATTCCGATTCTTGAGAAGGACGACTAATCGCGCACTGGGAGTGGAAAGATGGCGGGAGTAGCGTGTACCCTCGGGGCTATGAGATAGTCGGGTTCGAGGTGTACTGTACTCTCGGGTGGCGCGACCCGTTCTTGTATGGGAGGATCTATAGATAGGGTTGACGTATGCAAGATTAAGTTCTACATATGTCGTGTGGTACTGAATCCCCAGCTGGGTTTGAACGATTCGAATCGCCGTGTTTCCTCGGATATGGAGCCTCAATCCACTGTCCCGCACCGTAGTAAAGAATGGGATGTTATGAAATGAGAGTTTAAAGATGATGAAGGTTTAAGAATCTTTGGATAGTTACAAACTTGAGTTAAAACTTGAAAATAGGTTTTACTTTTAGTAAGCTTTTACGCAAACAAAATGCTTTGACTTTGCTAAAGCCTTACCTTGAATCCTTACGGCCTTCATACCTAAGTCTTCTTCTTTTCCCTAGACGGTTAAGTCTTGTTGAGTACTTTTGTACTCAGGGTTTGTTAACCCTTGTTGCAGGTGAGTACATGGATCCACCTTTTGATGGACAGTGCTACTTCACTCTAGTAGAGAGAGTGATGATGATTCTAATGTGTGACCTTGGGCAAGTGAAAACTTTGTGTGAAAATATGTAATATAAGTTCCGAACAAGTTATGTAATAAGTACTTCGGTATTGTAAACTTTTAAACATAAGTTTTTAATCTATATATTATAATCTTTCCGCTTTACTCTGATTTATCTTATCTATAAAACTGTTGTAATACTGTGATGCTTGATGGGGATTTCCTGGAAAGAATGTAACGTGGATGATTCGGGTTTCCCGAGGACACCCGACAGATCTCTTGAGTCATTTGGAACTCGTGCACGTCGATCAAAGGTCTTTAGGACAATGATGAGTGCATGTGGGCCACTTAATTCAGGAGGTTCTGCCACAGCTGGTATCAGAGCGAATCCCTTAGAAAGTATAACAGTATTCATTTTTGAAAACTTCAAAAGTTTTGAGTCAAACTAAATTTTGAATTAGTTTGAGTCCAAATTGCTTCTAAGACTTGTCTTATGCTTCTGACTTGCCTTAATGCATTCTTTAGACTTATCCTTCTATCTAAATGAATATTTTAGTATAGTTATGTGATATATATTCTAAGGAACAATACTTATAACATTATAATATTGCCCTACTTATGAAAAGAAAGTTTATTCACTTTTATAATAAGTGACTACTTTAAAGTAATTATTTGTTTGATGTATGCTTTGTTCGTAAGTACGATTCATGCATCATGATTGATAACATATAATTAACTTTCCCTCTTAGAAGTTGTATCTAAATAAAGTCTATAAATCTATCTAATTATAAAACTCTGTCTCTTAATCTTGGAACATATATAGTTCTAATATTCAAAAATAAATATTTTAGCAGATGGTCCGTACCAAGCAGACTGCACGCAAGTGTACCGGACCTCGAGGTGTTCCGCGACACGTCCTCGCCCCAAGAAATGATGGCCTTACTGAGAGTGAGGGAAGTAACCAGCCCCTGGTTACTTACGAAGAAGGAGAAGGTAGTAACACTGCCACTTCACAGCTGCAGGCGGAAGTAGACCGCCTGTATATGAATTGGCAAGGGCAAATGGAGAAAGGATGAGGGGCAACAGAGATAGGGAAGAGGAGAGCGTGAGCAGCTACACACCACGAGCAGCACCAAGAGTATGAGTGCAAGTGGAGGAAGGCTATCGAGCAGAGGAATCGGGCACGGTGCCAGGTAGATGTAATGAGAGAAAATCAAAACCTCATGTCAAACCATCATGCTGACCTGCATAGGCATATAGAGGAGCTGACCGCACAGTTGCAGCCAGAACCTGCCACACCACCACATCCTGAGAATGCTTCTGAAGAAGAAGAAGAGAGAAGAAGAAGAAGATGAGGAGTTAGAACGGTGGAGTATGAAGTCTTATCTGGGGAAGAGTGATAGATCTAGAGGTTGAGTAAACATGAGATGTATCATAGTGTGATCTTTCTGACTTTGTAACCTAGTCAGTCAGAAAACCTCTAGTTTGGTTAGTTGTGTAAGATAGTGGTGTCAGTAGTCCTGCCCAAGAGCGGACTTGTATGATAAATAAGTTGAGCATGGTATGCATGTTATGATGTATATATATATGAATGTTAATCAAGGTATCGTTTGTTTTAAGCAGATGCCTGTTAACACTCGTGGAGCTAGTTCTTCCCATGGTGGGGATGATATCCCTAATGCACCACCAGTTCCACCTTCTTTGGCTGATGCTATTGCAGCATTGGTCAATGCAACAACTCTTTTAGCACAAAATCAGAATGGTGGTCAACGTGGTCGTGGCCGTAATAACAGGGAAGAGACAACATATGTCGATTTCACTGATACTCGCCCTCCAGTGTTCGTTAAAGCTGACGAACCTCTTGAAGCAGATGATTGGCTCCGCACCATGGAGCAAAAGTTCAGTCTTATCAACTGTACTGAAGTTCAAAAGCCAGCTTTCGCAGCTCAGCAACTCCGAGGAGCCGCAGGGGTTTGGTGGGCAAATTTACTGGCTGTTCAACCAGCCGGCCACCGAATCACTTGGGCTGAATTCAAGGAAGCCTTCAGAGCTCATTATATTCCAGATGGGGTTATGAAGATGAAGCTTGAAGAATTCTTAGCTCTCCGTCAGGGAGATGAGCCAGTTATGCAGTACATTGGGAAGTTTAATCATCTGTCCCAATATGCCTTTGACCAGGTCAATACTGATGAGAAGAAGAAGGCATGTTTCATGAGAGGATTAAATACAAAACTTCAGTCTATGATGACAACTTGTGGTAATATGAATTATCATGAGACAGTGAATGTTGCTATAGCTAGTGAAGAAAAGAACCGCAAGCATAAGGAGGCTAAGAAGAAGAAGGGATTTGTGTCAGGGTCTGGATCATCTGGCGGCAACAAGAAGCGTCAGAGGCTGTGTATATCATCCAGTCCAGCAGTTCCGCCCATCCTATCGTCCATCTTACCGTCCGCCTCAGCAGCAGAATTCTCAGAGGACTTTTGTAAGGCCTGCTATGCCTTTTAATGTTCAACGTCAGCAGAATGTTCCTGCTATTCGTCCACCAGTACCACAAGTTACAAGTTATCCATGTTATAATTGTGGAAAGCCTGGACATTTCTCTCGTGACTGTCCTTATCCAAGGCAGAATGTTCCCAATGCCAATATACCAAGGCCAGCAGGAAATCAGCACGCCAATCAAAACAAGGGAAATGCACAGAACAATCAGAAGAATAAGGGTGCTCCAAAGACAGGAAAGGTTTTCCATACTCAAATAGAAGCTATTCCTGAAGGAGAACCTGTTATGCTTGGTATGTTCCCTGTTGCTCAACACCCAGCAATTACACTTTTTGATTCTGGTGCATCGCATACTTTCATGAATAGAACATTTGCGGAAAAGCATGATATACCTATTGATGAAACCCAAGATAACTTCTTTATACAGTCACCTGGGGGTCGACTATGTACTAAGGAAATGGTACATCAGGTACCTATAGATCTGGGTGGAAATATATTTCCAACCTCCATGATAGTTTTTAAAGATCCAAGTATAGATGTGATCTTGGGTATGAACTGGATGAACCAGAGAGGTGCAGTGATAGACACCTTGAATAGAACCATCAAACTCAACTTACCTAATAGCAAATCTCAACTTCTTATCCATCTTCCTACTCTTAAGAGAGCAGTGGAGCAAGTGTGTGCTACCTCTGTCAAGGAAATCCAAGACATTCCAGTAGTCTGTGAGTTTCCTGATGTGTTCCCAGAGGATTTACCTGGTTTGCCACCTGATCGTGATGTGGAGTTTGAAATAGAACTCAAACCAGGAACTGCACCTATAGCAAGAAGAGCTTATAGGATGCCACCAAAGGAGTTAGCAGAGTTGAAAGCTCAGTTACAAGGTTTGCTAGATAAAGGTTTCATTCGACCTAGTTCGTCACCATGGGGTTGTCCAGCAATATTTGTAAAGAAGAAGGATCATACTTTGAGGTTATGTGTTGATTATCGTCCTTTGAATGAAGTGACAATCAAGAACAAGTATCCTTTGCCCCGTATTGATCTTCTCTTTGATCAATTAGCTGGTGCAAAGGTATTCTCGAAAATAGATTTGAGATCTGGGTATCATCAGATCAAAATCAAACCAGAAGACGTTCCGAAAACAGCATTCACTACCAGATATGGTCTGTATGAATATCTAGTCATGTCCTTTGGTCTGACCAATGCCCCAGCACATTTCATGTATTTGATGAATTCAGTGTTCATGCCAGAGTTAGATAAGTTCGTGGTTGTGTTTATTGATGACATTCTCATCTATTCCAAAACCAAAGAAGAGCATGCAGAACATCTCAGGATAGTATTAACTCGCCTAGAGAGAACATCAGTTATATGCTAAATTCAGTAAATGTGAGTTCTGGATAGATGAAGTTCAATTCTTGGGTCATGTTCTGTCAGCTAAAGGTGTTGCAGTAGATCCAAGCAAAGTCCAAGAAGTTCTTGACTGGAAGTCACCAACGTCAGTGCATCAAGTTCGGAGTTTCTTAGGATTAGCAGGGTATTATCGTAGATTTATCCCTGACTTCTCCAAGATCTCTAAACCAATGACAACACTGCTAAAGAATGACACCAAGTTTGTGTGGTCATCGGAATGTGAAGAAGCTTTTCAGACTTTGAAAAAGTTTTTGACAACTGCACCAGTATTAGCTCAGCCGGATATTGAAAAGTCCTTTGATGTCTTTTGTGATGCTTCAGGCAAAGGCATTGGGTGTGTATTGATGCAGGAAGGCAGAGTCATTGCTTATGCTTCACGACAGCTGAAACGACATGAAGAGCATTATCCAACGCATGATTTAGAGTTGGCGGCTGTGGTTCATGCTTTAAAGATCTGGCGACATTATTTATTGGGAAATACATGTCATATATACACTGATCATAAAAGTTTGAAGTACATTTTCACTCAGTCTGAGTTGAATATGCGTCAAAGAAGATGGTTGGAATTGATAAAAGATTATGATGTTGAAGTGCACTATCACCCAGGTAAAGCTAATGTAGTGGCAGATGCACTCAGTCGAAAGGAGTATTGCAATTGTCTAGAAATCAAACCACTCGATAATACCTTGTGTTATGAGTTTGAAAAGTTAAGTCTTGAAATGGTTCCACAAGGAAATCTCGCAAATGTGACAGTTCAATCATCAATTAAGAGATCAGATCATTGCAGCTCAGAAAGAAAGCAAGGGAATGATTCATCTGAAAGAAAAGATTCACTCTGAGCAGAATTCCAATTTCAAAATAGATGAAGCTGGAGTGATTTGGTTTAAGGATCGGTTAGTGGTTCCAAAAGTTCCTGAGCTTCGAAAGCAGATTCTTGATGAAGCTCATACAACAAGATTTTCAGTACATCCAGGCAGTAATAAGATGTATTATGATTTAAAACAGAAATTTTGGTGGACTAAGATGAAACTAGAGATTGCTAGCTATGTAGCAAGATGCGATACTTGTCAAAAGTAAAAGCAGTTCATCTTAGGTCTGCAGGAGAGTTACAACCATTATCAATTCCATCTTGGAAATGGGATGATATTAGTATGGATTTCATAGTAGGTCTACCCAAAACTTCAAAAGGATTTGATTCCATATGGGTCATTATTGATCGTCTAACTAAGTCAGCTCATTTCTTACCTGTCAAGACAACATATCATGCATCCAATTATGCTAAGATGTACTTTGATCGAATTATAAGTTTGCATGGTATACCCAAGACTATCATATCAGATAGAGGAACACAGTTTGTCAATGTTTTCTGGAGGCATTTACACGAATCTTTGGGTACCAAGCTTTTGCACAGTACCGCTTATCATCCACAAACCGGAGGGCAAACTGAAAGAGTTAATCAGGTTCTAGAAGATATGTTAAGATCCTGTGTATCAATTATTCAGAGAAATGGGATGAATGTTTGCCTTTAGCAGAGTTCTCTTACAATAATAGTTATCAAGAGAGCATTAAGATGGCACCATTTGAAGCTCTGTATGGCAGAAGATGCAGAACACCATTAAGTTGGTCTGAACCTGGAGAACGTAGTCTCTTGGGTTGACTTAGTTAAAGAAGCTGAAGAAAAAGTCAGATTGATTCGAGAGAACATAAAGAAAGCACAATCCAGGCAAAAGAGTTATGCCGATAAGAGACGACGGTCTCTTACCTTTAAAGTTGGTGATTATGTCTATCTCAAGGTATCACCAATGAAAGGAGTTACTCGATTTGGAATCAAAGGAAAGTTGGCACCTCGATATATAGGTCCGTATCAAATCCTTAAAAGATGTGGAAAGGTGGCATATCAACTTGATTTACCACCACAGCTATCTTTAGTTCATAATGTATTCCATGTCTCTCAGTTGAAGAAATGTCTTCAAGTGCCTGATCATGTCATTCATGTTGAAGAGATTGAATTAGAGCCTGATCTGACATACTCAGAGTATCCTATCAAGATTCTGGACCAGAAAGATCGAGTTACTCGAAAAAGAACTGTCAAATTCTATAAGGTTCAATGGAATCAACATACGGAAGATGAAGCCACATGGGAGTCAGAAGAGTTTCTCTTAGAAAGTTTTCCTGAGTTTCTTTCTTCTGTAAGATCCTTATAATCTGTTATATGATGACCTATCCCCTGCTTTATGTAAAGGTTAGTAATGGAAGTGTCTGACACATTTCCTTTTCCATTAGTTAGACTACAGGTTAAATCTCGGGACGAGATTTCTTTAAGGGGGAAGGAGCTGTAACACTCTGGTGTTAAGCAAACTAAAACCTGACATGTCATCATATGCACTGGCATTTCATTTGAGTAATAACCTGGTTATGCATTCACTAAAACAAGTTTATCATTTGATGCTTGTGCTTAGTTGATAAAGAGTGCATAAGTTAAACCCTAGTTTATGTTTTTTTTTGGTGCTTAGTGCTTGTTTGCATATAGGGGTATAATGGTAACTTCTTTTATAGTAGTGAATTTTGGATCAAACTTTGGTTTTGTGTCTCAGAGGTGTATTTGGACCTTGATTCAAGTCATCATTGAGGTATAAATCAGATTTGGTTAAAATTCCTTTAAATAGTTTAAATAATTTCAAAATCCTATTTTATTCCCTTTTCTTTTAATCAAAATCTAAAAAGAATTTGGGTATGCTTCAAAAAGCAAAGTTGCTCTATTTCTGATGAGGAACAACTTTGATGTGTAAAGTTTTTCAAGTGTTCTTATGAAATCAAAAGTATTTGTGAAAGTTCTCTTTACCCTTTTTGTCCCCTTTTGCTTTTCTTACTCAAATTCAAAATTTAAGTTAAATTTGGGTGTGTTGCAAAAATAAAAGATGTTCAGTTTGAAATTCTGAGCATTTGATATTTTGGCATATTTTCAACTTCTATTCAAAAATTCAAAGTAATTTTAATTTTGGAAAAGGGTAGAATGGGAAAGAGGGGGGATAAGCTTTTGCCCTGTTCATGGCGGCAGCAGGGCCGATCTTTTGATCGCCTGTTCGCGCAAGTGAACGCCATTTTCTTCCGAAGCACCGCGCGACCGTGATCGTGGCCGAGTTGCGCAGCTGCTGGCAAGCTCTCTCGTGTCGTGGCGTTCCTCCTTCACGCACCGCCGGCGTTTGCCACCAAGGCACCGACGGGCAACTTCTTGATCCAAATCCGCAATTCACCGTCCCTGCTCCATCTCATCCAAATTCACCGCGCCTATAAGTACTTCACTTCCTTGCGCACCTCCCGGACCTTTCCTCTCCATCTCTACCGCACCAGATAGCTCACACTCGCCGGTTTCTTCCCGCCGGGCAGAAAACGTCGCCGAGCTCGACTTCACCGTGGTCAGCTCAACCGAGCACCTCTCCAACCTCTCTTTCTCATGTGTTGTTTCGTCCTGACCCCGGAACACTCATCGGCTCGATGGTTTCCTTTTTGACGCTCAGGTTTCGCCGGAACAGCGCCATCTTCACCGGAGCTCGCCGCCGGAGGCCACTGCTCTGTGGACTTCTCACCTCCGAGTTTCTCCGATCAAACCAACTACACCGCCAGCACCAGGTGTGAGCTGGACCTTCCTAGCCTTCCGTTCCACTTCTACCGGCCTAGGTTTGCCGGAACAGGTCCGCCGCGGCTCGGTTCGCCGCCGCGCGTGGCCAGACCTCGTCGGAGCAGTAGAGTTTAGGGTTAGGGCTCAATCGGTTGCGGTTGGCTTGCCGGTGCTGATGCTGCGTCCGTTGGGTCTCTAGTGGCCGAAGTTGGCCGGCGTAAGTCACGCCGCCGCCGCTCGGTTCGCCGCAGTGCGCGCCGGCCATGGTCGGGACCTGGCTTTTGTAAAGACAAGTCTTCTCAGGGTGTTGGTTGCAAAGTTGTAGACTCTGTTGAATAGTGAGTTGGACTGCGGGTTGGTTTCCTTTAAGCGAAGGGCTTTTCTGCTAGTAGTGCAGAGCGCAGGGCCGGCGCGGGCGGGAGCTGGCTGGGTGCTTTCGCGTGGCGTTGGGCCGCTTGGGCTGGGCCGTAAGGCCGGTTTGGGCGCGTTTTGAGTTTTTCTTTTTCTGTTTCTTTAAACAGTAACTAGATTTGTTCTTTTTGCTGTATTTATTTTATAGCTCTGAAAATTATGAATTTTGTGTGAAGTATCTCAAGTTATCTAGTATTTATGAAACTTGAGTTTTGAGTAGCTTTTAAAACTGATTAAATAGGTCTTTTAATTAATAAAAAACTTGATGATAGTAGTTTTCTGTGTTACTAAATCATAAAATTTGACATGTGAGTTTATATCACTGATATACACTTTCATAATTAATTTCATCTCTGTTTAACAAAGTATGATTTGTGTATAAGTAAAAGGCTATATAAAGGGTTTATTAAATAAAATAAAAGAAATAGATATTCACTTTAGGATTGTGTGACTTTTGGTATTGTTTGACAACCAGTGGAAAAACTAGCATGATTTGCTCCCTGGTTATGGACTCATTTATACAAGTACCTTTTTGTTGCTTGTTAAGTTGTATCATCATATTTAAAGAAAATAATAAAACTTGTTTAACCTTTAGAATAGCTATAATGGGTTTGTTGGTTTGCAACTTTACCGTGATGGAAAGTTGTACCTGTAAAGGTTATAGCTTAGAAATTTCCATCTACACCGATCATGATGCATCTCATTGATCATGCATATGCACTTTTTACGTGTAGCTCCCATTCCGGAAGAATCTGAAACTCCGTGGATATCTCTTGAGGGAGTGGATTCTTCTTTTCCTGAGACTTCGGACTTCGCTGACTCTCAAGGCAAGCCCCGGACATTAACCTTATCCTTGTGATTTTCTAAAATTATTTCACTTAAGTAATATGATGCATTAGGTAATAGGAGTTGGGTGAATCCTATTTGATGCATTACCTATCTTGATGATTCCACCCTTAACCTAGATACCGTTTATGAAATGTTTAGTATGCTTAGCCAAGCTTTACTACTTTAGTATAGTAGATGCTTTTCAAAATGGTGGCTATGCTATGGGAGTAATGAATCTTGAGACAACATGATAATGATAGTAACTTACAACAAGAGTGGAGTCTTGTTGTAAGGTTACTCAACTTAGGACCGTATCGTTGTTGGACCGCTGTGATTGAGACCTTTGAGTACAGCCCACATGCGGTGGTAAGCCTCGTCTATAGCTATTCCGATTCTTGAGAACGGCTAATCGCGCACTGGGAGTGGAAAGATGGCGGGAGTAGCGTGTACCCTCGGGCTATGAGATAGTCGGGTTCGAGGTGTACTGTACTCTCGGGTGGCGCGAACCCGTTCTTGTATGGGAGGATCTATAGATAGGGTTGACGTATGCAAGATTAAGTTCTACATATGTCGTGTGGTACTGAATCCCCAGCTGGGTTGAACGATTCGAATCGCCGTGTTTCCTCGGATATGGAGCCTCAATCCACTGTCCCGCACCGTAGTAAAGAATGGGATGTTATGAAATGAGAGTTTAAAGATGATGAAGGTTTAAGAATCTTTGGATAGTTACAAACTTGAGTTAAAACTTGAAAATAGGTTTTTACTTTAGTAAGCTTTTACGCAAACAAAATGCTTTGACTTTGCTAAAGCCTTACCTTGAATCCTTACGGCCTTCATACCTAAGTCTTCTTCTTTTCCCTAGACGGTTAAGTCTTGTTGAGTACTTTTGTACTCAGGTTTGTTAACCCTTGTTGCAGGTGAGTACATGGATCCACCTTTTGATGGACAGTGCTACTTCACTCTAGTAGAAGAGAGTGATGATGATTCTAATGTGTGACCTTGGGCAAGTGAAAACTTTTGTGTGAAAATATGTAATATAAGTTCCGAACAAGTTATGTAATAAGTACTTCGGTATTGTAAACTTTTAAACATAAGTTTTTAATCTATATTTATAATCTTTCCGCTTTACTCTGATTTATCTTATCTATAAACTGTTGTAATACTGTGATGCTTGATGGGATTTTCCTGGAAAGAATGTAACGTGGATGATTCGGTTGGTTTCCCGAGGACACCCGACAGATCTCTTGAGTCATTTGGAACTCGTGCACGTCGATCAAAGGTCTTTAGGACAATGATGAGTGCATGTGGGCCACTTAATTCAGGAGGTTCTGCCACATCAAGCCAGCAGAGATGAGTTCTTGATACAAGGAAGATCACTCCCTTCTCTATCAGTCATCCCGCAGATGTGTTTCCAGACAATTTTGAAGTCTTTTAGCTCCTGATGGTTACGCCATCGTCCTTTGCTTAATTAGATCAAACCACTTCAAGAGTAGTCTATATTTTAGGACAGATCTTGTAACTGAATAAAGTTTGTTCTTCTTCCGAGCAGTATCCAACTGTATTCCCAAATCCCTTAGTAATCCTTCTTGCAAAAGATTCCTTCGGAAGAACGTTTGCCGAATGTATGATGTCACCTTAACCGATTAGATCTCAACTTTGACATGTCATATCACTCGGCACTGCATTTACTTGCATTTCACCTTTCTCTTTCCCCGAAAACCTGCCATCTTGTAAAAATGCTAGATTCACAAGGTCATGAACATTTGAACTAAAGGTGACACAAATTTTGGCTAAAACTCAAAATCTTTGGAGTATTTTTCTGCTAAAGGCGATGTCTTCACATCGGCTATATAAACATCTTCGATTTACATAGCTTTATGCGTTCCGCTTTAACAAGTAGCGCTGAAGCTTCAACTAACAGATAACTCGAATGAACCAAAAATTTCGTTACAGCCGAATCCCCTTTCTTGAGTTTACATCTTTTCGGCTAAAGCAAAATCACTAATGGTCCTTCCCTACAAGGCTCAAAAATAAGGGCCGATCCTATTATAAGGCTTATCGGCCGTCACGTACAACTCGAAATAATTACCAAGTTGTAGAAGCACCTTCATTGTACATCACCTTGTACGAATCTTTCATGATCTTTCCATCAACTCTAGTAATGGAGAATTAAACACAATCTTGAGACCCAAACTTGAGAATATTGATCCAACTTCGGCTTCGTCATCAATACTTTATTCCTTGTCAGCCGATACAAAATTTTGGCCTTAGTGTTCCTCCATTACTACCAATTGGACTTTAAAAATTACTCTGAGAGCCGATTATTTGAATCGGCTGTTGATCCTCGTCGAGAACATTAATAGGACCTGCTTCCCAAGCTCTTCCAGAGAAACATTCGACACCATCATACTCCCAATAGATGGACTCTGCGTTAGCAACACTTACTGAGTCATCAGCATGGACAATCTCATCTTCATCCCCAATCCACTGGATAAGGAACCGATGCATAGCTATGGCAGAACCTCCTGAATTATGTGGCCCACATGCACCCATCATTGTCCTAAGGACTTCTGATCGGCGTGCACGAGTTCCAAATGACTCAAGAGATCTGTCGGGTGTCCTCGGGAAACCCGAATCATCCACATTATATTCTTTTCAGGAAATTCCCTCATCAAGCATCACAGTATTACAACAGTTTTATAGATAAGATAAATCAGAGTAAAAGCGGAAAGATTATATAACATATATTAAAAACTTAAGAGTTTTACAAACCATAAGTACTTAATACATGAACGGTTCGGAACTTTATATTACATATACCACACAAATTTTTGTTACTTGCCCAAGGTCAAACATCAGAATCATTGTCACTCTCCTCCACAATAGTGAAGTAACACTGACCACCAAAAGGTTGATCCATAAACTCACCTGCAACAAGGGTTAACAAACCCTGAGTACAAAGGCACTCAACAAGACTTAACCGTCTAGAAAAGAGGAGAAGACTCAGGTATGAAGGCTGTAGGGATACAAGGTAAGGCTTTAGCAAGATCAAAACATATCTTTTGCATAAAAGCTTACTAATAGTAAAACCTATTTTCAAGTTTTACTCAAGATTTGCATCTCATAACTACCCAAAGATTCTCAAGCCTTCAGAAATCATAACACATCTCTAGTTCTCAATTCATAACGATCCCATTCTTTACTACGGTGCGGGTCAGTGGATTGAGGCTCCATATCCGAGGAAACACGACGATTCGAATCAATTAAACCCAGCTGGGGATTCAGTACCACACGACATATGTAGAACTTAATCTTGCATACGTCAACCCTATCTATAGATCCTCCCATACAAGACCGGGTCCGCGCCACCCGAGAGTACAGTACACCTCGAACCCGACTATCTCATAGCCCCGAGGGTACACGCTACTCCCACCATCTCTCCACTCCCAGTGCGCGATTAGCCGTTCTCAAGTATCGGAATAGCTATAGACGAGGCTTACCACCGCATGTGGGCTGTACTCAAAGATCTCAATCACAGTAGGCCAACAACGATAAGGTCCTATGTTGAGTAACCTTACAACAAGACTCCCTTCTTGATGTAAGTTACTATAATTATCATGTTGTCTCAAGATTCATTATTCCCAGAACATAGCAACCATTTTTAAAAGCACCTACTGTAATGAAGTAGTAAAGCATGGCTAAGCATACTAAGTATTTTCATAAAACGAGTATCAAGGTTAAGTGTTGGAATCATCACGGTTGGTAATGCATCAACTAGGATTCAATCAACTCCTATTTACTTAATGCATCATATTATCGAAAGTAAGTGTAATTGTAAATCCAAGGAAATGGTTAAATGCACCGGGGCTTGCCTTGGTGATTAGCGAAGTCCGGAGATTCAGAAAAACTAGAAGGATCCACACACTCAGGAGAAATCCACAAAGGATCAGGTCCTTCCGAAGCGAGATCTACACATAGAAGTGCATATGCATGATCAATGAGATGCTTATGACATGATCATGGTAAAGATGGAAATTTTCTTAAGCTATAACATTTATTTGTATAGTCTCTCATCATGATATAATAAAGATAAGGGACATGCTGTTGAATAACAACCAAACTTAACTTTCTAGAGTACAACTTTCGATCGCGGTATAGTTGCAAACCAACAAAACCAACTTAGCTATTCAACTATATTTTACTACTTAAGCAAGTTTTATTATTTTCCTTAAACATGGTTATGTAACTAACAAGCAACAAAAGGTTATTTGTATAAACTAATCCATAACCAGGGAGCAATTCATGCTACTGATCCCCTGATTGTCAAACAAAACCCATAGTCATTCAAATCTAAAAAGGATTAACAATTTCTATTTAAATTTATAAATCATTTTAAATAGCCTTTTACTTATGCACAAATCATACTTTGTTAAACAGAGTTGAAATTAATCATGTAGGTAGATATCAGTGACATAAACTCACATGTCAAATTTCATAATTTTTGGAGAAACACAGAAAATTACATAATTCATCAAAGTTGCATTTATTAATTAAAGTACAGATTTAATTGTCATAGCAAAAGTACTCAAAACACAAGTTTTATAATTTTTATATTAGCACAGATATGCTACTATCTATCATGTCAAATTTCACAATTAACAGAGCTATAGAAAAATTATAGTAAAAATAACAAAACTAGTTACTGTGTATAAAACTAGAAAAAGAAAAACTCAAAACTGGCCCAAACTGGGCTTTCGGCCCAGTCCAGCTCGGCCCAGCTCCCGCGAAAACCAGCCCGGCCTGGCTCCCGCCCACGTGCCTCGGCGTTTTTACAGAAAAGCCCTTCGGCTTAAGCTAAACCAACCCGCAGTCCAGAGCGCTATTCACATGAGTCATGGACTTTGCAACCAACACCCTGGACTTTATCGTCTTCGCAACTACGAAGTCCCCGACCATGGCCCGAGCGCACGGCGGCGCACCGAGCGCCGACGAGCCTTACGCCGGTCAACTCCGGCCAGTAGAGACTTAATGGATGCGAGCACCATCACCGGCAAGTCACCCGCAGCCGATAGAGCTCCTAAACCTAAACGCTACCACTCCAGAGAGGTCTGGCCATCCATGGCGGCGGATTGGATCTCGGTGGACTGTTCCGACGAACTTAGGTCAGTAGCGAGAGAACGGAGGGGCTAGGAGACTCTAGTAGCTCACCCTGATGCTGATGGCTTAGCTGGTTCGAGCGGAGGATGAACGGAGGGAAGGTATCCACGGAGCAGTGGCTTTCGGCGGCGAACTCCAGCGAAGAAGACGTTGTTCCAGCGAGACCTGAGCGTCAACAAGGAAACCATCAAGCCGATGAGATTTCTGAGGCCAAGATGAAACGAAAACACAAGACAAAGAGAGCAGAGGGATGCTCGTTTGAGCGGACCACGGTGGAATCGAGCTCGGCGGCGCTTTTTGCCCGGCGGGAAGAAGAACGGCGAATTCAAGCTCTCTGAGGCAGTAGAGTTTGAAAGTATGAGTTCTGGATATGCGCAAGGAAGTAAGGTACTTATAGCCACTGTCAATTTGGATGAGAACGAGCAGAGACAGTGAATTTGAGGATTGGATCGGTTGGAGTCCGTCGGTGCCCTAGGTGGCAAAATGGCGACGACGAGCGCAGGAGGAGGCGCCACGACGCGAGGGAGAGCGCCAGCAGCTGCTTCACTTTGCCACGAACATGGTTGCGAGCTCATTCGGAGAGAGATCAACGCCCAACGCGTGAGCAGCAGTGATCAAAAGATCGGCTCCCTGCTGCCCTGAACAGGGGAAGATCTTATCCCCCCCTTTGACCATTATACCCATTCGGTTTATTTGAAATTACTTCAGATTTTTGAATATAAGTTGAAAATATGTTAAAATATCAAATGCTCAGAATTCAATACTGAACATCATTTATTTTTGCAACATATGCAAAATATGCTTAGATTTTGAATTAGGGTTTGCAAATCAAAAGGGGACAAAAAGGGCAAAAGTGTATTTTCAAAATTACTTTTGATTTCATATTAAAACTTGAAAAACTTTATACATCAAAGTTGATCCTTATCAAAAATGGAGCAACTTTGCTTTTTGAAGCATAGCCAAATTATTTTTAGATTTGGAATTATGTAAAAGGGGCAAAAATAGGATTTTCCAAATTAATTAAACTTATTTAATTGAATTTCAACCAAATCTGAATTATAACTCAATGGTGACTTGAAACATGTTCCAAATACACCTTTGAGACATAGTACCAAGGTTTGGTCCAAAATTCCATTACCATATAAGAAATTACCATAGTACCCTTATGTAGGATAAAAGCACTATTCACAAAAAGAAAGCATAAACTAGGGTTTCAAACTTAATCACTCCTTATCAACTAAGCACAAGCATAAAGAATTTAACTTGTTTTTAGTGAATGCAAAATTGGGTTATCAACTCACATGAAATGCCAGTGCTTATGATGACATGTCAGGTTTTAGTCTGCTTAACACCAGAGTGTTACAGCTCTTTCCCCCTTAAAGAAATCTCGTCCCGAGATTTAACCTATAGGCTAACTAATGGAAAAGGAAATGTGTCAGGCACTTCCATTACTAACCTTTACATAAAGCAGGGGATAGGTCATCATATGACAGATTACAAGGACTACATAGAAGAGAGAAACTCTAGAAAACTTTCTAAGAGAAACTCTTCCGACTCCCATGTGGCTTCTTCTTCAGTATGTTGATTCCATTGAACTTTGTAGAACTTAACAGTTCTTTTTCAAGTAACTCGATCTTTCTGGTCCAGAATCTTGATAGGATACTCTGAGTATGTCAGATCAGGCTCTAATTCAATCTCTTCAACATGAATGACATGATCAGGCACTTGAAGACATTTCTTTAACTGAGAAACATGGAACACATTATGAACTAATGTTAGCTGTGGTGGTAAATCAAGTTGATATGCCACCTTTCCACATCTTTTAAGGATCTGATAAGGACTTATATATCGAGGTGCCAACTTTCCTTTGATTCCAAATCGAGTAACTCCTTTCATTAGGGACACCTTAAGATAGACATAATCACCAACTTCAAAGGTAAGAGACTGACGTCTCTTATCGGCATAACTCTTTTGCCTGGATTGTGCTATCTTCATGTTCTCTCAAATCAACCTGACTTTTTCTTCAGCTTCCTTAACTAAGTCAACTCCAAAGAGACTACGTTCTATAGGTTCAGACCAGTTCAAAGGTGTTCTGCATCTTCTGCCATACAGAGCTTCAAATGGTGCCATCTTAATGCTCTCTTGATAACTATTATTGTAAGAGAACTCTGCTAACGGCAAACATTCATCCCATTTCTCTGAATAATTGAGCACACAAGATCTTAACATATCTTCCAAGATCTGATTAACTCTTTCAGTTTGGCCCCCAGTCTGTGGATGATAAGCTGTACTATGCAAAAGCTCGGTACCCAAGGACTTATGTAAATGCTTCCAGAAAACATTGACAAATTGTGTCCCTCTATCAGACACAATAGTCTTTGGAACACCATGCAGACTTACAATTCTGTCAAAATATATCTTGGCATAACTAGATGCTGAATATGCTGTCTTAATAGATATAAAATGAGCTGATTTAGTCAGACGATCAACAATGACCCATATGGAATCAAACCCTTTTGATGTCTTGGGCAGACCTACTATGAAGTCCATACTAATGTCATCCCACTTCCAAGATGGAATTGGCAATGGTTGCAATTCTCCAGCAGACCTAAGATGAACTGCCTTCACTTTCTGACAAGTATCACATTTTGCTACATAACTAGCAATTTCAAGTTTCATCTTAGTCCACCAGAATCTCTGTTTCAAATCATGATACATCTTATTACTGCCTGGATGTACTGAAAATCTTATTGCATGAGCTTCATCAAGAATCTGCTTTCTAAGTTCAGGAACCTTTGGAACCACTAACCGATCCTTGAACCAAATCACTCCAGCTTCATCTACTTTGAAATTGGAATTTTGCTCAGAGTGAATCTTTTCTTTCAGATGGATCATACCCTTGCTTTCCTTCTGGGCTGCAATGATCTGATCTTTAATGGATGATTGAACGATCACATTTGCAAGATTTCCTTGTGGAATCAATTCCAGGCTTAACCTTTCAAACTCATAGCACAAGGTAATATCTATTGGCTTGACTTCCAGAGAATTGCAATGATCCTTTCGACTGAGTGCATCTACCACTACATTAGCTTTACCTGGGTGATAGTGCAATTCAATATCATAATCTTTTATCAACTCCAACCATCTTCTCTGACGCATATTTAACTCAGACTGAGTGAAGATGTATTTCAAGCTTTTATGATCAGTATATATGTGACAAATATTACCCAACAAATAATGTCGCCAGATCTTCAGAGCATGGACTACAGCTACCAACTCTAGATCATGGGTTGGATAATGTTCTTCGTGCCGCTTAAGCTGTCGTGAAGCATAGGCAATAACTCTGCCTTCTTGCATCAGTACACACCCAATGCCTTTGCCTGAAGCATCACAATAAACATCAAAGGATTTTTCGATATCTGGCTGAGCTAACACTGGTGCAGTTGTCAACAACTTTTTCAGAGTCTGAAAAGCTTCTTCACATCCCGATGACCACACAAACTTGGTGTCATTCTTTAGCAGTGTTGTCATTGGTTTAGAGATCTTGGAGAAGTCAGGGATAAATCTACGATAATACCCTGCCAATCCTAAGAAACTCCAAACTTGATGTACTGAAGTTGGTGACTTCCAGTCAAGAACTTCTTGGACTTTGCTTGGATCTACTGCAATACCTTCAGCTGACAGAACATGACCCAAGAATTGAACTTCATTTATCCAGAACTCACATTTACTGAATTTAGCATATAACTAATGTTCTCTGAGATGAGTCAACACTATCCTAAGATGTTCTGCATGCTCTTCTTTGGTTTTGGAATAGATGAGAATGTCATCAATAAACACAACCACGAACTTATCTAGCTCTGGCATAAACACTGAATTCATCAAGTACATGAAATGTGCTAGAGCATTGGTCAGACCAAAGGACATGACTAGATATTCATACAGACCATATCTGGTAGTGAATGCTGTTTTTGGAACATCTTCTGGTTTGATCTTGATCTGATGATACCCTGATCTCAAATCTATTTTCGAGAATACCTTTGCACCAGCAAGTTGATCAAAGAGGAGATCAATACGGGGTAAAGGATACTTGTTCTTGATTGTTACTTCATTCAAAGGACGATAATCAACACATAGCCTCAAGGTATGGTCCTTCTTCTTTACAAATATCGCTGGACATCCCCATGGTGATGAACTAGGTCGAATGAAACCTTTATCTAGCAAACCTTGTAACTGAGTTTTCAACTCTGCTAACTCTTTTGGTGGCATTCTATAAGCTCTTCTGTCTATTGGCGCGGTTCCTGGTTTGAGTTCTATTTCAAACTCCACATCACGATTAGGTGGCAGTCCAGGTAAATCCTCTGGGAACACATCAGGAAACTCACAGACCACTGGAATGTCTTGGATTTCCTTGACTGAGGTAGCACACACTCGTTCAACTGCTCTCTTAAGAGTAGGAAGGTGGACAAGAAGTTGAGACTTGCTATTAGGTAAGTTGAGCTTGATGGTTCTATTCAAGGTGTCTATCACTGCACCTCTCTGGTTCATCCAGTTCATACCCAAGATCACATCTATACTTGGATCTTTTAAAACTATCATGGAGGTTGGAAATATATATCCACCCAGATCTATAGGTACCTGATGTACCATTTCCTTAGTACTTAGTCGACCCCCAGGTGACTGTATAAAGAATTTATCTTTGGTTTCACCAATAGGTATATTATGCTTCTCCGCAAATGTTCTATTCATGAAAGTATGCGATGCACCAGAATCAAAAAGTGTAATTGCTGGGTGTTGAGCAACAGGGAACATACCAAGCATAACAGGTTCCCCTTCAGGAATAGCTTCTATTTGAGTATGGAAAACCTTTCCTGTTTTCTGAGCACCCTTACCCTTCTGATTGTTCTGTGTGTTTCCCTTGTTCTAGTTTGCTTGTTGATTTCCCACTGGCCTTGGTACATTTGCATTGGGAACATTCTGCCTTGGATAAGGACATTCACGAAAGAAATGCCCAGCCTTTCCACAATTGTAACATGGATAATTTGTAACTTGTGGCACTGGTGGACGAATGGCAGGAACATACGGCTGACGTTGAACATTGAAAGGCATAGCAGGCCTTGCAAAAGTCCTCTGAGGATTCTGCTGCTGAGGCGGACGATAAGGTGGACGATAAGGTGAACGAAGCTGCTGGACTGGATGATATACCAGCCTCTGATGCTTCTTGTTGTCGCCAGATGATCCAGATCCTGATACAATTCCTTTCTTCTTTTTAGCCTACTTATGCTTGCGATTCTTTTCTTCACTAGCTATAGCAACATTCACTGTCTCATGATAATTTATATTGCCACAAGTTGTCATCATAGATTGAAGCTTTGTATTCAATCCTCTCATAAAACATGCCTTCTTCTTCTCATCAGTGTTGACCTGGTCAAAGGCATATTGGGATAGATGATTAAACTTCCCAATGTAGTGCATAACTGGTTCATCTCCCTGACGAAGAGCCAAGAACTCTTCAAGCTTCATCTTCATAACTCCATCTGGAATATAGTGAGCCCTGAAGGCTTCCTTGAACTCAGCCCAAGTGATTCGGTGGCCGGCTAGTTGAACAGCTAGTAAATTTGCCCACCAAACCCCTACGGCTCCTCGAAGTTGCTGAGCTGCAAATGCTGGCTTCTGGACTTCAGTGCAATTGATAAGACTGAATTTTTGTTCCATGGTACGGAGCCAATCATCAGCTTCAAGAGGTTCATCAGCTTTAGTGAACACTGGAGGACGGGTATCAGTGAAATCAACATATGTTGTCCCTTCCCTGTTATTACGGCCACGACCACGTTGACTAGCATTCTGATTTTGTGCTAACAGAGTTGTTGCGTTGACCAATGCTGCAATTGCATCAGCCAAGGAGGGTGGAACTGGTGGTGCATTAGGGATATCATCCCCACCATGAGAAGAACTAGCGCCTCGAGTGTTAACAGGCATCTGTTTAAAACAAACCATACTTTGATTAACATTCATACTTAACTATTATACATCATAACATGCATACCAGGTTCAACTTATTTATCATACAAGTCCGCTCTTGGGCAGGACTACTGATACCACTATCTCACACATCTGACCATACTAGAGGTTTTCTGACTATGTTACAAAGTCAGAAAGATCACACTATGATACATCTCATGTCTACTCAACCTCTGGATCTATCACTCTTCCCCAGATAAGATTTCATATTCCACCGGCTCTAACTCCTCGTCCTCATCTTCTTCCTCTGCTTCCACCTCAGATTCATTTTCAGGAGTAGGTGGCGTAGCAGGTTCTGGCTGCAACTGTGCAGTCAGCTCCTCCACATGCCTATGTAGGTCAGCATGGTGGATGTGCATGAGGTTCTGATTATCTCTCATTACATCTACCCGGGTTCGTGCCCGATTCCTCTGCTCAACGGCCTTCCTCCACTTGCACTCATACTCTTGATGCTGCTCGTGGTGGTATTGCAACTGCTCACGCAACTCTTCCTTCTCTCTGGTGCCCCTCATCCTTTCTCCATTCGCCCTTGCCAACTCCATATACAGGCGGTCTACTTCCGCCTGAAGTGGTGATGAGGCACTGTTACTACCTTCACCTGCTTCATAAGCAACTACTAGCTGGTTGCTTCCCACACTATCTGCGGGTTCATCATCTCTTGGGGCAAGAACGTGCCGAGGAACACCTCGAGGTCCGGTACACTTGCGTGCAGTCTGCTTGGTAGGGGCCATCTGCTAAAATATATTCATTTTGAATATTAGAACTATATATGTTCCAAAATTAAGAGATAGAGTTTTATAATTAGATAGATATATTAACTCTATTTAGATACAACTTTTAAGAGGGAAAGTTAATTATATGTTATCAATCATGATGCATGAGTCGAACTTACGAACAAAGCATACATCAAACAAATAATTAACTTTAAAGTAGTCACTTATTATAAAAGTGAATAAACTTTCTTTTCATAATTAGGGCAATATTATAGTGTATAAGCATTGTTCCTTAGATATAAATATCACCATAATTATACTAAAAACATATCCATTTAGATAGAAGGATAAGTTTAAAGATTGAATTAAGGCAAGTCAGAAGAATAAGACAAGTCTAGAAGCAATTTGGACTCAAACTAATTTGAACTTTAGTTTGACTCAAAACTTTTGAAGTTTTTCAAAAATGAATACTGTTATACTTTCTAAGGGATCCTGCTCTGATATCAGCTATGGCAGAACCTCCTGAATTATGTGGCCCACATGCACCCATCATTGTCCTAAGGACTTCTGATCGGCGTGCACGAGTTCCAAATGACTCAAGAGATCTGTCGGGTGTCCTCGGGAAACCCGAATCATCCACGTTATATTCTTTCCAGGAAATTCCCTCATCAAGCATCACAGTATTACAACAGTTTTATAGATAAGATAAATCAGAGTAAAAGCGGAAAGATTATATAACATATATTAAAAACTTAAGAGTTTTACAAACCATAAGTACTTAATACATGAACGGTTCGGAACTTTATATTATATATACCACACAAATTTTGCATAAAAGCTTACTAATAGTAAAACCTATTTTCAAGTTTTACTCAAGATTTGCATCTCATAACTACCCAAAGATTCTCAAGCCTTCAGAAATCATAACACATCTCTAGTTCTCAATTCATAACGATCCCATTCTTTACTACGGTGCGGGTCAGTGGATTGAGGCTCCATATCCGAGGAAACACGACGATTCGAATCGATTAAACCCAGCTGGGGATTCAGTACCACACGACATATGTACAACTTAATCTTGCATACGTCAACCCTATCTATAGATCCTCCCATACAAGACCGGGTCCGCGCCACCCGAGAGTACAGTACACCTCGAACCCGACTATCTCATAGCCCCGAGGGTACACGCTACTCCCACCATCTCTCCACTCCCAGTGCGCGATTAGCCGTTCTCAAGTATCGGAATAGCTATAGACGAGGCTTACCACCGCATGTGGGCTGTACTCAAAGATCTCAATCACAGCAGGCCAACAACGATAAGGTCCTATGTTGAGTAACCTTACAACAAGACTCCCTTCTTGATGTAAGTTACTATAATTATCATATTGTCTCAAGATTCATTATTCCGAGAACATAGCAACCATTTTTAAAAGCACCTACTGTAATGAAGTAGTAAAGCATGGCTAAGCATACTAAGTATTTTCATAAAATGGGTATCAAGGTTAAGTGTTGGAATCATCACGGTTGGTAATGCATCAACTAGGATTCAATCAACTCCTATTTACTTAATGCATCATATTATCGAAAGTAAGTGTAATTGTAAATCCAAGGAAATGGTTAAATGCACCGGGGCTTGCCTTGGTGATTAGCGAAGTCCAGAGATTCAGAAAAACTAGAAGGATCCACACACTCAGGAGAAATCCACTGAGGATCAGGTCCTTCCGAAGCGAGATCTACACGTAGAAGTGCATATGCATGATCAATGAGATGCTTATGACATGATCATGGTAAAGATGGAAATTTTCTTAAGCTATAACATTTATTTGTATAGTCTCTCATCATGATATAATAAAGATAAGGGACATGTTGTTGAATAACAACAAAACTTAACTTTCTAGAGTACAACTTTCCATCGCGGTATAGTTGCAAACCAACAAAACCAACTTAGCTATTAAACTATATTTTACTACTTAAGCAAGTTTTATTATTTTCCTTAAACATGGTTATGTAACTAACAAGCAACAAAAGGTTATTTGTATAAACTAATCCATAACCAGGGAGCAATTCATGCTACTGATCCCCTGATTGTCAAACAAAACCCAAAGTCATACAAATCTAAAAAGGATTAACAATTTCTATTTAAATTTATAAATCATTTTAAATAGCCTTTTACTTATGCACAAATCATACTTTGTTAAACAGAGTTGAAATTAATCATGTAGGTAGATATCAGTGACATAAACTCACATGTCAAATTTCATGATTTTTGGAGAAACACAGAAAATTACATAATTCATCAAAGTTGCATTTATTAATTAAAGTACAGATTTAATTGTCATAGCAAAAGTACTCAAAACACAAGTTTTATAATTTTTATATTAGCACAGAGATGCTACCATCTATCATGTCAAATTTCACAATTAATAGAGCTATAGAAAAATTATAGTAAAAATAACAAAACCAGTTACTGTGTATAAAACTAGAAAAAGAAAAACTCAAAACTGCCCAAACTGGGCTTTCGGCCCAGTCCAGCTCGGCCCAGCGCCCGCGAAAACCAGCCCGGCCTGGCTCCCGCCCGCGCGCCTCGGCGTTTTTGCAGAAAAGCCCTTCGGCTTAAGGTAAACCAACCCGCAGTCCAGAGCGCTATTCACATGAGTCATGGACTTTGCAACCAACACCCTGGACTTTATCGTCTTCGCAACTGCGAAGTCCCCGACCATGGCCCGAGCGCACGGCGGCGCACCGAGCGCCGGCGAGCCTTACGCCGATCAACTCTGGCCAGTAGAGACTTAACGGATGCGAGCACCATCACCGGCAAGTCACCCGCAGCCGATAGAGCTCGTAAACCTAAACGCTACCACTCCAGAGAGGTCTGGCCATCCATGGCGTCGGATTGGATCTCGGCGGACTATTCCGACGAACTTAGGTCAGTAGCAAGAGAACGGAGGGGCTAGGAGACTCTAGTAGCTCACCCTGATGCTGATGGCTTAGCTGGTTCGAGCGGAGGATGAATGGAGGGAAGGTATCCACGGAGCAGTGGCTTTCGGCGGCGAACTCCGGCGATGAAGACGTTGTTCTGGCGAGACCTGAGCGTCAACAAGGAAACCATCGAGCCGATGAGATTTCTGAGGCCAAGATGAAACGAAAACACAAGACAAAGAGAGCAGAGGGATGCTCGGTTGAGCGGACCACGGCGGAATCGAGCTCGGCGGCGCTTTTTGCCCGGCGGGAAGAAGAACGGCGAATTCAAGCTCTCTGAGGCAGTAGAGTTTGAAAGGATGAGTTCTGGATATGCGCAATGAAGTAAGGTACTTATAGCCGCGGTCAATTTGGATGAGAACGAGCAGAGACAGTGAATTTGAGGATTGGATCGGTTGGAGTCCGTCGGTGCCCTAGGTGGCAAAATGGCGACGACGAGCGCAGGAGGAGGCGCCACGACGCGAGGGAGAGCGCCAACAACTGCTTCACTTTGCCACGAACACGGTTGCGAGCTCATTCGGGAGAGATCGACGCCCAATGCGCGAGCAGCAGCGATCAAAAGATCGGCTCCCTGCCGCCATGAACAGGGGAAGAACTTATCCCCCCCTTTGACCATTATACCCATTCGGTTTATTTGAAATTACTTCAGATTTTTGAATATAAGTTGATAATATATTAAAATATCAAATGCTCAGAATTCAATACTGAACATCTTTTATTTTTGCAACATATGCAAAATATGCTTAGATTTTGAATTAGGGTTTGCAAATCAAAAGGGGACAAAAAGGGCAAAAGTGTATTTTCAAAATTACTTTTGATTTCATATGAAAACTTGAAAAACTTTATACATCAAAGTTGATCCTTATCAAAAATGGAGAAACTTTGCTTTTTAAGGCCTAGCCAAATTCTTTTTAGATTTGGAATTATGTAAAAGGGGCAAAAATAGGATTTTCCAAATTAATTAAACTTATTTAATTGAATTTCAACCAAATCTGAATTATAACTCAATGGTGACTTGAAACATGTTCCAAATACACCTTTGAGACATAGTACCAAGGTTTGGTCCAAAATTCCATTACCATATAAGAAATTACCATAGTACCCTTATGTAGGATAAAAGCACTATTCACAAAAAGAAAGCATAAACTAGGGTTTCAAACTTAATCACTCCTTATCAACTAAGCACAAGCATAAAGAATTTAACTTGTTTTTAGTGAATGCAAAATTAGGTTATCAACTCACATGAAATGCCAGTGCTTATGATGACATGTCAGGTTTTAGTCTGCTTAACACCAGAGTGTTACAGTAGTTGATGGCACACAGCAATTGGCATGTATCCAGTCCCTTCCTAGCAGTAAATTGTATGCCCCCTTACCATCAATGACGAAGAAGGTGGTGATCAAGGTCTTAGAACCAATCATCAACTCGACATGGACTGCTCCTCATGTGTCAGAAGAATTGCCAGCAAAATCTCTCAAGACCATATCGGTTTTCAACAGGTCTTCACTTGTCAACCCGAGTTTCCTGAAAGTAGTATATGGCATGATATTGATAGCAGCTCCTCCATCGATGAACATCTTGGTTAATGGCTTGCCATTGACATACCCTCACATGTATAATGGCTTCAAGTGTCGGTGGTTAATTGGCTTGTCAAAAACTGCCTTCTCAGCCAAAACGAGATGAGCCAATAACTCCTGAAATTCACTGTCATCAAAATCTGAATATGTTTCTTCTGGAACTTCTTGATTCTCGGGAGCTGCAAATTCTGATGGGAGAAAGAACGCCATGCACGTATCAGCCGAACAATCACTTTCATTCGGCTTCTCTTTTGGACGCCAAACCCGTTTCGTCCTGATGCCTGCTTGCTCCAGCTCTCTGTTTCTCAGGCGCTGCACTCTCCTTTTCTGGCTCTTCCTTAGTCCTGGTGGACACCATTGTCCTTTCTGCCAGATGTACTCGCGGTAATCTCTCTCTTCAGTGCGAGCCCAACTTTGATCGGCAAACCTTTCCTGCCGATTCTCAGAATTATTTATTTTTAAGCGCCGATTGTCCTCAAGGACCCTTGTCCCATGTCTCTCATGGACAGAACGGCGGTTGACTCGAGATTGCCTGTACTCGGAGTACTGATTACTGCATTCAGGGCAGTTGTTCTTGACAGGCAACTTCAAGCCTTCGTTCCAGCAATATTGAAAGAATGAGCATTCCCAATGAGATTGTTCCTGTTTCTCCATATCTTCTCGTTCTTCTCGTTCTTTTTGGTATACCTCTTCCACGTATCTTCTCTGTTCTTCCAGGAACTTTTGTTCTTCATAAAACCTCTGCTTCTGATATCATTCCTGTTCCCAACGCCATTTGTTCAGTAAGATACACGTTGTAACTCTGGGTCTGGAGGTTTCACCCATCTCAGCTCGGCTAGTCTGGAACCGAACCCTCTGTTGGAATTCTTTGTTCGTAATCTGCCGATCGGGGTCAACAGTACCAGCTTCCCTTGCTTTGGTGGAAGTTAAAAGCTTCATCTTGCTCTTACCCTCGGATTCGGCTATATTGACCATATTAACAGAGAAGGATACGGTATTTTGCCCAAAAGGATTACCGTCTATTTTCATCTTTCCATCAAACCTCAGGTGTCCGTCTTGGATGGCCTTCTGAATCCGTACTCTAAACACTCGGCAATCATTTATGGAGTGGGATCTTGTGTTGTGGAAGCCACAGTACTTTTTGTCTTTGACACCCTAAGGGAGCAACATAGGATGGCCTTCCGGCAACTTGATGCGTCCTTCCTTCAGCAGGTACTCGAATAACTTATCAGATTTGGAAACATCAAAATCATAAGTACCTTTTTGTTGCCTTAGCCATCTCTGGGTGACTTGAGTTGGATCTTTGGCCCAGATTATCTCGGCTGCAGCCACTTTGTCTTCATCATTATAATCATCTGCATCTTCCAAGAAAGCCTGATACATCTCGGCAGCTACATCGCCCTTTTGGAACTGATTGCTCCTCTTGAATCCTTGAGCTTGATTGCTCATTATGGCCAACCTTTGTGATAGTTGTCCAAGATCTTCAAAGTCCATGTCGAACAGCTTTTCCTTGATGCTCGGCAACATGCCAGCTATGGCTATTCCTGGCAACTGATCATCAGGCAAGTTCAGGGAATAGTAGAGATTTTTAGTCTCCCTGAACCGGCGCAAATATTCTTGCGGAGTCTCACTAGGTTTCATCCTTAAGCTCATGAGGTCGACCAAGTTCTTCTCACTGGTTCCCGTGAAGAAATATGAATGGAACCTTTGCTCCAGTTCTGCCCATGTATTGATGGAGTTCGCCGGCAGAGAAGCAAACCAAGAGAAGGCTGGTCCTGTCAGCGACAATAGAAAGTAGCGAATCCTCCAAGCTTCATCTGCTGATGCTTCGCCAAGCTGCATCAAGTAGCGGCTGATATGCTCTCTGGTACTGGTATCATCTTGGCCCGAGAACTTGGTGAGGTCAGTGGGAGGCTTGACTCTCGGAGGAAGAGCTACCGATTGTACCACTCTGGGTAAGGAGATTTGTACGTGTATGTCTGATTCTTTGGCTTTAGGCCGAACTGATTCTGCATCATATCAGCCATTTTATGCATGATGAGATCAACATTGGAATCAGGAGCTGCTTGTGTTTGCCCCCCAGCATGTAATCTTGTTGAACTCCTGTAGCCCGGGTTCGGAATAGCATTAATTGAATTATAATCCACAAATTCTCGATACCCGTTTCCAAACATATCTCTCTGTATCCTGTTCGCCACAGGAGACACTCTAGAAGCAGACTGCGGGACTTCCCCTGTTGTGCAGAAAGTGAGCTGGCCATATGTCTGGGGAGGTTGTTGTGCCTCATGAGAGACCGCCCCACCCATACTTGGGCCAGCTCCACTGCCCTCGGCAACTCTTCGTTGTTGAGGTACATGAAACAACAATGGCCCTCGTACTGGACCAGCAGCTTCTTCAAAGTACTTATCTGCATTTGGACCAAAAGTGTCGATCATGATGGCTCAAAAAGTGTTTAAGAAAGCCGACTGATGATTGGTCACGGCTCCTGACACAACCTTATGCATTATTTTGGTCAACTTTCGAATGTCTTCCGCTTCACTAGCAGCATCAGATTGGTGATGAGGAATGATCTTCGGGAGCGCTTGCTTCGGATAGACCTTGCCGCTTTTATTCTTGGAGAAGGTCTCCAAACACTTGCGCTGGAACTCATCACAAGCTCGTCGCACCAGATCTCTTGATTCTAGTGGCAAATCGTCCATGGTCACCTCGAAGACTTGTTCTTCGTTTAACTCAGGCATCTTGAACTTGAAGTGGTCCCACTGGGCGTGCCAAAAAGTGTGTTGACGCAAAACGTGTCGTCTCACATCAAGCACATGGCAAGCCGAACGAGGCCGGCTTCAATCGGGTGCCCAGAGCGTTCTGGTTCCGGAAACGTGCTAGTCGGTGTTGGTGTTTGTTAACTGGCAACTAGTCTTGAGTAATCTCAGGACTATTTGTTCGGTGGGGATCGGTGTTCGTAGGACCCGGCGATTACACAGAGACAGCAATTTATATTGGTTCAGGCCGCTAAATAGCGTAATACCTTATGTCCAGTGCGGCGTGTGCCTTGCGTATGATTATGATTGAGTATTCGATGGTCTAGGAGCTGTGCCTGGCTCCCCTTATATATCCGGGTAATCCACGGCACAGTCCGAGTCCTAGCCGGTTACAGAGGAAGAGTCCTATTCTATTTACAAGACTTCCCTACACAACTCGGCTAAGTTACAAATCAGAGTCCTAATACAAGTACACTACGTAACAAGTCTTCGGATCTCCTACGCCGTCCGAGATTAGTCGGAGTAATCATCTTCGGATGATATCTCTGACATCCTAGTCCGTCAAGCCCCCGAGCTCTTCATCATTTCTTCACGACGTTATCTTCTGGCTTCTTCTTGAGAATCTCCGAGTAATGTCTTGAGAAATCTTCAAGTGCTCTGAAACTTAAAGAAATCTTATGGCGTGCGCTTTTTATAAAAAGCGCACCCATAGGGTGTAGCCCCCGAGCCTCTTGTTATTTATAATAACTTTGAGGATCTTTTGAACCTTTTCCAAGCAATTCTTGAAATAAGAAAAAACATTTCCTTAATGGATAGTACCCTGCAGCCCCCGAGCCTGAGATCCGAGTACTATAGGAGTCGGACCTTAGGATCTGTAGATCCATATGTTTGGGTAGTCCATTTAAGGTCTGAAGGAGTCGGATCATGCCACCAATTCATTGCTTAAACCATCTGATTAAATAAATATTCAGCTTCAGGTGGGTAATGTTTTCAACAAACATCCCATATCACCCCCCACTGAATAAATATTACCATGGTTGACAATAATTGATTGATGACTATTACAACTGTACGCAATAAAAGATGTTTGTCATTTTCTTCAACTGCAGACTTTGTCGTTTGTGTCTTGAAATGCATGTGGGAATCAGTCTTGTTACCCACGCTGAAGTTCACATGCAGCACAGTACATTGGGTGAATTATTGGTGCAGCAGTCACTCCTTTTGGTGAACTATGTCCATAGACCAGGAAGAAGCCGCCTATAAATACCCTGCCTGGGAAGCAAAGGAGCTCGTATCCCATTGGAGTGTAGAACTTCTCATAGTCTCATGAATATTATAGTAGCAATAGCAGAGATGGCCGAGCCCCCGGATATCTTCCTTCTGTAGAATAGATGAAGTGCCCAGAAGAACTCTTGTGAAGGGACCATCCGTCAGGGTGGTTTCCAAGTGGTCGCGAGCAGAGGAATACAGAGTTGCGCCTAGAAGAACTCTTGTGACTACCACTCGTAGATAACCTCGGAGTCACAGGTTGTCAAAAGGGCGGCGAGCGTGATGGTCTTGCCCGAGTTCCTTAAGTATTGGGGTGGCACCAAAGACCCACCTTGGGATGCACTGAAAAGATAGTGTCTACCCAAGGTTCTGTGTCTGTTTTACTGCGTCTCACTGAACCCTGCCCTTGGTGCGTTAAGCATCAAGGCTATGTGTCTTGAATTGACTAGAGTAGCGTTTTACACCTTGATTGAACTTTGGATGAAAGTTGTTGTATCTCAAGATGCTTGCATGTATCTCTGTTGTAATTCCGAGTAGTAATATCAAGAATCCGGGTACTTGGAATAATTTCCGAGTCCTTTGTCCTTTTATACGAGTACTAAGTGTCTCGTGCGATTGGAAAAGCTTGTCTGTGTACCGCTTCTGCCCTTTGTTTCTGACGCCGTCTGACACGTGCTTCCCTCTGTTAGGGTTTCTAACGTTACCATGACGCCGTCAGTGAAAAGTCAAACGGTTATCTAAACAGATCTATAATAAGCCACCACCGGGCCTTGCTTTCCTCACGCTTTCATCAAGCTCTTGCCTTCAATCCACCAACCTTTAGCCATCTGTTAGTTGATGCGTAGGAAATCCCTTGTCATTAACATGGGTCCCAAGAAGCAATCTGCTGCTGGAAAGAAGCCCAAGATCACCATCACCGGGAAGCCGAAGCACCCGAATCCACCGACGGATGTCTTGGCACGGAAGAAGCCGGACACTACTGAGGCAGAGCTGGCCTTCCTAGCGCAGCAAGGGTACCTTCGGGCACAAGCACTCGATGGCTGGAGGGTGCCTGTCGATCACCGGGCTCCCGCCCCCAACACCACAGAAATCGTCATGTTCAAGGCCATGGTGGAGCGGGGGTTGGGGTTGCCTGCGTCAGATTTCTTCCGCGGTCCGCTGCATTACTATGGTTTGTCTCTAAACCATATTACTCCCAATGCGGTTCTACATATCTCCATCTTTGTCCACCTCTGTGAAGCTTTCCTGGGAATCTGTCTCAACTTCACCCTCTTCCGTTACTTCTTCTGGTTGAAGTGCCAACCTAGTGATGCTAGAACCGAAGTAGTCGGAGGGGCTAGTCTTCAGGTTAGGCAGGAAGTAGCCAACCAATACCTGGCGCACCAGCTGTCGGTGTTTGTTAACCGGCAACTAGTCTTGAGTAATCTCAGGACTATTTGTTCGGTGGGGATCGGTGTTCGTAGGACCCGGCAATTACACAGAGACAGCGATTTATACTGGTTCAGGCCGCTAAATAGCGTAATACCTTACGTCCAGTGCGGCGTGTGCCTTGCGTATGATTATGATTGAGTATTCGATGGTCTAGGAGCTGTGCCTGGCTCCCCTTATATATCCGGGTAATCCACGGCACAGTCCGAGTCCTAGCCGGTTACAAAGGAAGAGTCCTATTCTATTTACAAGACTTCCCTACACAACTCGGCTAAGTTACAAATCGGAGTCCTAATAAAAGTACACTACGTAACAAGTCTTTGGATCTCCTACGCCGTCCGAGATTAGTCAGAGTAGTCATCTTCGGATGATATCTCTGACATACTGGTCCATCAGTCGGTTTGACCTGAAAACCAACAAGGGATAAACAGTGTGAGAATACCTTGGAACGTGTCGGGTGTGACCAGATAGTTCCATATATACGGCTTTGAAAGCCAATCACGACGGCACACAGCTATGAAAGCTATTTGTCGAAACAGGTTTTATAAATGTCATTCGGCAAGTATAAAGATAAATCATAAACATGTTGAATGCCGAGCACATATGTAACAAGATATAAAAGGGCAACTCGTAAATATAAATCTATCCAGATAACACATGCATAGGCCAATCCAGTTGATCTGCCGCACGTCCAGCCTTCATAAACCCGTCAGGAATAAACTCAAGCAAAGCTAATCCACCGCATGATACCACTTGCTATAAATCTACACCACTCCTTATAATTAGATTAATCCACCGCATGATACGATCTAACTACAAGAAGCTAAAAGCATATGTATATCTAAACAGATCTATACGTACTCATCACTCATGTAAGCTTAACCAGAATCGGCAAGACAGCCGAACTGGGGTCCATGAAGAAGAAACATACAATCAAAGCATGACTAAACTAATCTAAAACCTGCGCCTGCCGCACGACACCCGGTTCTATCAAAGCCTAAACATGGTCGCCATGCATGAACCCGCAACATGTGACAATCTAGATTGAAAGTCAATTTGGCTATTATGATCTTATGATTAGCAAAGCACGAGCGAAACTCATGCGACAAAGCCGAACGAGAATCAATCTAGATTGGGCAAAAAGTGTTGTATGAAATAAATAAATAAAGCATTGCAACACATGATAACTTAATGAATCTATTAGATCTGCCAAATCTAACACAGCCGATAACTATCTTTACTCATGACTCAATCCGCCGCACGATACAAGGCATAAGCAAAAACTTCCCATCATAAGCTTAAATCCGCTGCACGATACTAAGCTTAACGTACGAGACTACATGCACCATATCTAAATCTGCCGCACGATACTAGACATGATAACAAGGTTGCCGGTACTTACGGAGGTCGACGGATCAATGATTCCTCTCGAAGAACTCGACGACACGATTAGGGACTCGAAATAGGTGGCGCTGAGGCCGGTTTGTATTGATGTGGTTGTGAACAGTTTTACAATGGTCGAGGGTTTATATTTATACCCTGGATGAAATATGAGTCCTAGAAGATTACGACTTTACAAATAATATGAAAAGATATAACTCCATATTATTCGGTGCCTTCCATCACCATGTATCTTCCCGTGCAAGCCAGCTTTAGTCGTCATATGCATTACCCGAATGGCATCGTGGCTCCGCAGAATAGCCGACCGCACGGATAAACACCGGAACCCCAAGAGTCAACCAACCGTTGATCGCTTGCCGAATCCTTCTCCTTCTGTGGGTTGGGCCCATCTGCCATACCCTTACTTGTGCGAAAATCTGGTGTTAACACTAAGATGATTAGGTTTGGGAACCCACACTTGCTTGCGAGGTGGAGCCCTGGGAGGTTCATCAAGGATGCCATCCTTGGTGATAGGCTTGGGAGGCTCAGGTGGGGTGATCTTGATAAGCTTAGGGATTGTGGATGGCTTCTCACTAGGGCTCACTCCACTAAACTCACCGATCTTGCCAAAGATACTAGCACCCTTCCCACCTGAAGCAAAGCCTACTCCTGAACAATCAGTTCCCCTCTTGAACTGACTGATCATCATGCCCAACTGCGGCTCACTGCATGACACCCAACTCAGGATGGACCGAAGGTATGTGTTTTCCTCCTCGGTTTGCATCCTGGCATGCCGACAGTTGGCAATCTCAAGCTCCATCCCCACGCATCGCTCACATTGAGCGGACAAGGTGCTAACTGAGCTGACCTTCATGGGTTCAGCAAGCTTGGCGCTAACTTTTGCCAACTCAGTTCGCAAGCTAGGACAAAGCTTGCACGCACCCAACAAAGAAGGCTTAGCCTTTACTTCCTCCAGCTCCTTCTTTAGGGAGGGACACTCTTTGCAATCACCCACCAAGTCTAGCCTACTCTTCAGCTCATCATACACCTCAATCAAAGAGGCATACTTGGTTTGCAGGGTGGCAAAGTTTGTCATATGCATCGTGCACTCCTCACACTCCTCCTCATCAGACACCTTCACCTCAGACTTAGCAAACTCAAGCTTTTTAAGAGCATCATTCATCTTAGCCTTAAACTCATTGCGCTCTCGGATAGCTCGCTTGAGTTGCTTGTCCTGACCAAGAACTATATCGACAAGAGAATCCCGCTCACCGGTAAGACGATCGACAAGAGAGGAGGATGATACCTCGGAAGCGTCGTCGTCATCATCGTCGGTGCCAACGTCCTTGTCCTGGCACTTGTGGTCCTCTTCGTCCAAGGCCATGGTGCAAAGGTTCTTGGAGGATTTGCCGAAGAACCAGAGTCCGTTGAAGCGTTCTTCAGTCTTGTGCTCGGACCCATCATCGCTGAAGTCGCTGTTAGTGGTCTTCTCGCCATCGCTGAAGGTGGCGAGGAAGGCACGCTTGCTGGCATCGAAGGCCTTCTCCATGTCCTCTTGGTGGTAGCCGCCCTTCTTCTTCTTCTTCTTCCTGGCCTTGTTCTCCGGTTTGCCCTTGTGCCCGGAGTTGCGGTTCTTGCCGGGGAAGGTCTTGTCGCGCTTGGGGCAGCTCGCAACAAAGTGATCTGGATCCCCACATCCGTAGCAGCCCTCACATGCGCCACCACGCCGGCGATTCAGGCGGTTGTTGTGAAACCGCGAGAACCGGGTGATGATGAGGGCGAGCTTCATCGTCCAACGCCTCCACCTGCTCCTCTGTCACTGAAAGCAAAGAAGACAAAGCAAAGAGAGGTGGTGAAGCGTCAGCGGAAAGAGTCGATCCACCCTTGCCTGAGACCAAAGCCATGGAATGTGAAGATGGGTTCTTCAGCTTGGCCTGAGTCAAGTGATCGATCTCAGTGGACTTGAGCTTGCTGAATAGCTCGTCCACGGTGAGGGTGTCGTAAGCAGCAGACTCAATGATGGTCGACACCTTCACCTCCCATACCCTCCGATCCAGGGCGTACAGCAACTTGAGAGCCCTATCATGATCGTCATAGGGTAGGTTGGCCCGATTGGCACGCATCTTGTTCACGATCGTATGGAAACGAGCGAACATAGCGTCAATTGTCTCTCCGTCCAACAGAACAATGTTCTCGTACTCGCGCTTGTACATCTCGAAGAGTCTGGTCTTGACCTAAACGGTCCCCTCATGATAGCTCTGAAGCTTCACCCAGATCTCTCGTGCCGTCTCAAGCTCAGAGACACGTTCGAACTCAGGAAGGGAGATACTGGCCAAAAGAGCGTTACGGGCCTTTGAGTTGGCCTCGTGCTGGTCAAACTGGACCTGACCCACACGAGCCGGAAGGACCATGTACTCTGCATTCTCACATATTTCCCAAACGGAAGAACTGATGCTGTTGAGATAAGCACGCATCCGAATCTTCCAATAGGGATAGTTCGTTCCATCGAACCACGGAGCCTTGTCGTTCCCTCATTCCATGTCGCCCTTAGGATCCAAAACCGGATCCGATACCAATTGAAGGACCGAATAAGCGACCAGAGGGGGGTGAATGGGAGCTTAAAATTTTCCTTCCGAAAACTTTTTGCCACTGTCCCAAGAGTCACCCCAAGAGCAAGCCTAGAGCTCGGATAATGTCCACGACCCCAAATGTAGGGTGGATGCTTCCAAGAAGCACAGCGGGACACTACACGAGTCTAGAAACCCAACGCAAAAGCCAGAAATCAAAACCGACAACAGACGAACGAACAACGAACGAAACAGTGCGAAACTGGTCGCATCGGACGCTGGCCTGCGTCCGATGCCACAGCACTGGACGCGTCCGATGCGAATAGGTCCTCTCTGGAACTTTACTGTATGCCCATCGGACACTGCTACAATACCCAGTCAGCGTCCGATGCTCAGGCTCCCGCGCGTCCGATGACCAACGGACGCGTCCGATGCCCTGCGTTCGATGCCCACTCAAAAGCACCAGAACTAACACGTGTCACTGGAGCGTCCGATGCTCCCATGACCAGCGTCCGATGCCCCCGAAAATAGCATAGTTCTTCGGTGATTCAACCCGATCTCCTCCAAATCAATAGCTCTAGGGCTAGGATTCGATCTGAGAGGTCACAAGGATGTTAGTGAGCTACTCCTAAGAGATCATGGCTTGAACCTAACTCCAAATCGAGGAATCAAAAGATTTTGGGGTAAAGGAGCAAGAACGTGATCCAAAACAAAAATCGCTCGATCTCCTAGACCGTGAGGTTAGAGGTGAATTCCTTCGGTGGAAAGAAGTGCCTCACGATCTAGAACAACTTGGTTCAAACGGATTTGCAAAAGATGCACTAAGCAAATAGATCGATCGATGGGAAAACCGTGGAGAAAAGCAATTCGCGAAGAACACAGTCAAAACGCAAATCACAACCACGAATTTGCAACCGTGTGGCTACCACACACTACAAACGTGAGATTACGGTCTCACTTCCTGAACTTCCCAAAACACAGAGACATGATTTAGTCTTCCCTGTGGATCACTAGCAGCTAGGTATGATTAGAACCTAAGCGGGGGCTAGAGAGAGAGTGCTTAGGAACAAATGACTGCCAGGATGCAGGACGAGGAGGGGTGCCTCGCTTATTTATAGCCTAATACAATAATCCCCTTTCTACCCCTAGATACAAGAGCGAAGCGGCCAACCCTAGGGGTATCCCGGTCCAACTCTGCTGGTTGACGATCCGACGGCCATGCGCCTTCCTCATCCTTAGCTTCGCCTCGACGCAAGCCTCAGGATGCCGCCACGTGCCGCCCTGTCTACCACCGCGCCTTCCTCGCGGATAGCTGTGCCGCCACGCTAGCCTCTCCACGCCGCCACGCGTCGACCGTCCTTTTTGCGGACCTCCCCGTGGTTTTGAGGCCAAAACCGGGAAACCTGGGCCTTCCCCGGTTTTGAGGCTGAAACCGGGAAACCTGTCCTCCGGCTGAGTTTTGTGGCCCAAACTCAGAAACCCACGTGCCCAGGTTTTGAGGCCCAAACCTGGAAACAGTCCATGCTGAGTTTTGAGGCCCAAACTCGGAAACCCGCCACCCCGAGTTTTGAGGCCCAAACTCAGAAACCGTCGAGGGTAACTTTTTGAGGCTCAGCTACCGAACCCGTGCCGTAGGCGGGATGTGGTTCGCACACCCCGAGTTCCAGCACCGATGTCGGAGCATGTCCAGCCCCACGCCGGGCACAGTGCATTCGCCTTCCTTCTCGGCCTCCCGCCAAGTGTCACGATGCCATCACCTTCCTCCCGACTCGGCCGATGCACCGCACATCCCCATGTACTCTTGCTTGTCAACGCCACGTGCCAGTTACCACAGCTGGTCCTTAGGTCTCCCGGTCCGTCAGTCCAAGCTCCACGTCCGCCCTTCACCGCTCCCGGTCTGTCGGCACAGCACGTTCCCACTTGACCTTCACCTCACCTTCGACCACTGCCCGAGCTCCGCACCTGCACATCAACACAGCCAAGAGACATGTTGCCCATTGATCGATCACTCATCACTCAGGAAGGGAACCACAAGGGCACATATTAACCTTGTGTTCTCACTATGGTTTGTAATAACTGTCGAACTCCGATGTATTTTGAACTATGTGCGAATTGAATGTACCTTGTGGACATGTACGTTAATCTATTATGATCTTGGCTAAAGTTGAATGATTTAAAATCCTTCGAGATTTCCAGACTACCGGGTTTGTACGAGCTTAAGTACCTGCCAATCTCTGTGAAAGCGGGGGTTCGGTGCTTAATCTGGTATAAATTGGTCGGTTCTGTCACAGCTGGCATCAGAGCATGGTTAGCGTTATTGTTCATAAGTATATTTGAAAACCCGTATTTTCAAATCAGAATTTTATTTGCCAAAACTTATAGCTATAATAGGATCTAAAAAATCTTATTGATAAAGATTAAGGTGTGTCATTGGTCAAGTCCTTATGCCCAATAGGAGCTTAGGTGGCTGTTAAAGTACTAACTTGGAGGGGTTATGCATCATATTTTTATTTCTGTTATACTGTCGTCCATGCGGCAATGAGGAATTGTATGGATGCTATTCTTCAGGATAGTAATGTATGGATCAGTTTGCCTCTACGCCAAGGTAATCAGGTAGTTGGGAGTGCATGACCAAACAATCGTTGGTCTAGGGGAGAGCTAGTTTGGTACTGGAGCCTGTACCCGTATTTACACGAGTACAAGCGAGAGTATTTAATTGTGGGTAGATGCAAGGAATGGGTAGTGTAAAGTAAGTGAGAGCATGGTCAGACAACCGCCGATCTAGGGGTGTGCTAGTTTGGTATCGGAATGTATACTTGTTACACACAAGTATATGTGAAGGTACTTAATTGTGGGAGTAATATTATTCTGATGGGTGCATATACTGCTTACGTGTATACTGGGTGTACACCTAAGTTAGTATTAGATTTAATTTCAGCAATGCATGATATTCATACTGTGGGCAGGGCTGAAATGATTTTTTGCAGGTACACTAACTTGCGAACGTATAGTACGTCTAGTTAACGCTATGAGTGAACGTGTATGCCACCGTCTATCCGTTAGATTGTTAGACAGTGAGGACGTATGTTACATGCATGCATCATGATCATATAACCTTGCATTAATCATACTTCCTTCCTTATGTTATCCGTCCCGTTTTCTTAATAAAAGTTGTTCTCAAACTAATGAAAAATATGTGTGGATAAACTTCTTACAGATGGCACATACCAAGCGCAACGCTCGTAAGTCAACCGGAGGCAAAAGTCCTAATTACATGCTGGGACCGTGGACTGCTGAGGGGTCGGAGGACTTCTTAGATGAGTTCGACATGCCTACCATCCTTTGGAGGGTATTGCACTTGGTGGGATACCAGGAGGGTCAGGAGCCACAGTATGACTGGCACTGCGTGCAGGTTTCTGAGGATCACCATATGTACACGGTGGAGGTTGATGTGCCTAGTCGTGATGAGCAGGATCACGTCTGGTGCCGCTGGGTGTTTGCATTGCAGGGGAGGACCCCCTGGGATGTTGCTAACAGAGTTGCTTACACCGTTCTCCGGGACATCATGGAGGACCATCCGGAGGTGGTTGCCTAGGCTACAGCCAGTATCTTCCCGACAGCAGATCCGTATCAGTCAGTGTGGCGTCAGCCAGGAGCCACCGTTCTTGAGGCCAGTTCGCTTGAGAGGGAGTGTTAACACCAGATTTTCGCACGCGTAAAGATATGAGAGATGGGCCTGGCCAGCAGAGGGAAAAGGATTCGACAAGCAATCGGACGGCTGTTTGGCCCTCAGGATTTTGGTGATTATCTGTGCGGTCGGCTATTTCACGAAACAGCGGCTCCATTTGGGAAACACATGTTGTGAATAAAGCCGGCTTGCGCGAGAAGCTACGTGACGATGGAAGACACCGAGAGTATTAGGAATAGAATTTGTATTTTTCCATATTTTTATTGTGTAAATCGTAATCGTCTAGGATTCATATTTCGTCTAGGGTATAAATATAAACCCTCGACCATTGTAAAACTGTTCACAACCATATCAATACAAACCGGCCCCATGCCACCTTCGAGTCCTTAGTCGTGTCGTCGAGTTCTTCGAGAGGAATCATCGATCCGTCGACCTCCATAAGCACCGGCAACCTTGCTATCATGTCTAGTATCATGCGGTGGATTTAGATATGATGCAAGTAGTCTCGTATGTTAAGCTTAGTATCGTGAGGCAGATTTAAGCTTATGACGGGAAGTTTTTGCTTATGCCTTGTATCGTGCGGCGGATTAAGTGATGAGTAAAAATAGTTATCGGCTCTATTAGATTTGGCAGATCTAATAGATTCATTAACTTATCATGTGTTATATGTCTTATTTATTTAATTCTTGTAACACTCTTTTGCCCAATCTAGATTGATCTTTGTTCGGCCTTGTTGCACGAGCTTGCTTGTGCTTTGCTAATCATAAGATCATAATGGCCGAATTAACTTTCAATCTAGATTGTTACATGTTGTGGGTTCATGCATGTCGACCATGGTTAGGCTTTGATAGAACTGGGTATCGTGCGGCAGATGCAGGTTTTAGATTAGTTTAATCATGCTTGTTTGTATGTTCCTTCTTCATGGACCCCAGTTCGGCTAGTTGGCCGATTCTGGTTAAGCTTACACGAGTAATGAGTATACATAGATCTGTTCAGATATATGCATGCTTTTAGCTTCTTATAATTAGATCGTATCATGCGGTGGATTAATCTAATTATAAGTAGTGGTGTAGACTTATAGCAAGTGGTATCATGCGGTGGATTAGCTTTGCTTGAGTTTATGCCCGACGGGTTTATGAAGACTAGATGTGCGGCAGACTAGTTGAATTAGCCTATGCGTGTGTTATCTGAATAGATTTATATTTACAAGTTACCTTATCCTTTTGTTACATATGTGTTCGGCATTCAACATGTTTACATGCTTTCTCTTTATACTTGTCGAATGACTGTTTTGACAGATAGCTTCTATAGCTATGTGCCATCGTGATTGGCTTTCAAAGCCGTACATATGAAATTGTCTGGTCTCACCCAGCATGTTCCAAAGTTATTCTCACACTTTTTATCCCTTGTTGGTTTTCAGGTCAAACCGACTGGCACGTCTCCGGATTCAGCACACTCTGGGCACCCGATTGAAGCTAGCCTCGTTCGGCTTGCTGTGTGCCTGGCGCGAGGCGTCACATTTTGCGCCAACACACTTTTTGGCACGCTCGGTGGGACAAACTTTCTGCTTCAAGATGCCTAAGATCAACGATGATCAGGTTCTGGATGTGACCATGGATGAATTGTCACCAGAATTAAAGAGCTTAGTACAAGAGACATGTGATGAACTTCAGCGCAAGTGCCTGATGATTTTTCAAAGAACAAGAGCGGCAAGGTCATCCAGAAGCAACCGTTCCCAAAGATTCTTCCTCACCACTAACCTGATATCCCTAATGAAGAGGAAGCTATTCGGAAGATGATCGAAATAATGCATAAGGTTGTATCAGAAGCTGTGACCAATCATCAGTCGGCTTTCTTGAACACTTTTCGTGCTATCATGGTTAGCATTTTCGGTCCAACAATGGATAAACGCTTTGAAGAAGCCTATGGTCCAATGCAGGGACCACTGTTGTTTCAAATTCCCCAGCGTCCGAGGATTGCCGAAGACGGTGGAGCTGGCACGAGCACAGGTGGAATGGTACCTCATCAGGCACAACAACCCGCCCAAACATATGGCCAGTTCACGTTCGGCACAACAGGGAACATTCCGCAGTCTGCTTCCAAAGTCTCTCCTGCAGCAAACAGGATACAAAAGAATATGTTTGGAGATGGATATCAGGAGCTTGTCGATTACGGTGCGATCAATACTCTTCCAAATCCAGGCTATAGAAGTTCAGTAGGACTACATCTTGGGGGGCAAGCACAAGCAGCTCCTGATTCAAGTGTTGACCTCATCATGCATAGGATGGCTGATATGATGTAGAATCAATTCGGCCTGAAACCGAAGAATCAGACATATGCTTACAAGTCCCCTTACCCAGAGTGGTACAATCGGGTAGCACTTCCTCCAAGAGTAAAGCCTCCTACTGATTTCACCAAGTTTTTGGGTCAGGATGACACCAGTACTGTAGAGCACATCAGCCGATACTTGATGCAACTTGGGGAGGCATCTACAGATGAAGCTTGGAGGATTCGATACTTCCCGCTGTCGTTGACAGGACCAGCCTTCTCCTGGTTCGCTTCTCTACCAGCAAATTCTATCAATACATGGGCAGAGCTGGAGCAGAAGTTCCATTCATATTTCTTTACGGGTACCAGTGAGAAGAAGTTGGTTGATCTCATGAGCTTGAGGATGAAACCTGGCGAGACGCCGCAAGAATATCTACGCAGATTCAGAGAGACCAAGAACCTTTGCTATTCTCTAAATTTGCCGGATGACCAATTACCGGGGATAGCCATAGCTGGCATGTTGCTGAGTATCAAAGAGAAACTATTTGGCATGGAATTCGATGACCTCGGGCAGTTATCACAAAGGTTGGCAACGATGAGTAGTCAAGCCCAGGGATGCAAGAGGAATAATCAATTCCAGAAAGGTGACGTGGCTGCCGAGATGTATCAGGCTTTCTTAGAAGAAGCAGCTGAATATGATGATGAAGATGAAGTAGCTGCAGCCGAGATAATCTAGGCTAAGGAGCTGACTCAAGTCAACCAGCGTTGGTTGAGGCAATAAAAAGGTACTTATGACTTTGATGTTTCCAAGTCCGATAAATTATTTGAGTACTTGTTGAAGGAAGGACGCATCAAGTTGCCGGAAGGTCATCCTATGTTACACCCTGAAGGAGTCAAGGATAAGAAGTATTGTGGTTTCCATAATACTAAATCTCACTCTATAAATGACTACCGAGTATTCAGAGTGCGGATCCAGAAAGCTATCCAGGACAGGCATCTGAGGTTTGATGGAAAGATGAAAGTTGATGGTAACCCTTTTGGACAAAATACTGTGTATTTCTTGGTTAACATGGTCAATACAGATGATCCCAGGGGTAAGAGCAAAATGAAAGTGTTAACCTCTGATAGAGCAAGGGAAGCTGGTGCCGTTGACCCTGATCGGCAGATTACAAACAAAGAGCTTCAGCAAAGGGTTCGGTTCCAAAATAGCCGAACTGAGGAGGGTGAAACTTCCAGACCCAGGGTCACGATGCGTATTCTGTTGAATAAATGGCGTCAGGAGCAGGAACGGTACCAGAAGCAGAGATTTTATGAAGAACAGAAGTTCCTGGAAAAATAGAGAAGGTACGAAGAAGAGATGTACCGAGAACAATGAGAAGATATGAGGGAGCAGGAATAGTCTCATTGGGAATGCTCGTTCTTCCAGTATTTTTGGAACGAAGGCTTGAAACTGCCTGTTAAGAACAACTACCCTAAATGCAGTAATCAGTACTCCGAGTATAGGCAGTCTCGAGTCAACCGCCGTTCTGTCCATGAAAGGCTTGGGGCACGAGTTCCTGAGGACGATCGGCGCTTAAAAATAAATAATTTCGAGAATCGGCAGGGGAAAGGATTTGTCGGTCGAAGTTGGGCTCGCACTAGAGAGGAAGAATACCGCGAGTATATCTGGCAGAGAGGACAGTGGTGTCCACCAGGATTAAGAAGAAGCCAGAAAAGGAGAGTGCAGCGCTTGAGGAATAGAGAGTTAGAGCAAGCGGGCACCAAGACGAAACGAGTTTGGCGTCCTAAAGAGAAGCCGGATGGAGGTGATCATTCGGCTGACACGTGCATGGCGTTCTTTCTCCCATCAAAGTTTATTGTGACAGAACCGACCAATTTATAAGAGCACAAGTTCGAAAACCTCCACCGAAGCAGCTGAATTAGCACACTTGAGCCCATATAAACCCGGTAGTCCAGAAATCCCGAAGGATTTCAAACATTTCCAACATCTCAACCAAGATCGCATGGTCAAGCAAATACAAATCATGTCCATGGAGCTTTGCAGTGGAAATAATATTACAATAGAGTTCACAAATAATAATACAAGTTGAGTTCCACTTAATTTATAAGAACAACATAGCTTTGAAAAGAATATCATAACATAAGTCGAAATACTTTGCTAGCTTGAGTGACATCCTCCAACAACAGCACAAGAGCGGAAGTATGGAACTGCCGAGCGCACCGGCACTGGCCATCACCTTTCGGCAGGCCTAACCTTCACCTGCAACAAGGTGGGATAAAACCCTGAGTACTCGAATGTACTCAGCTAGACTTACCCATCATAAACCAGAAATAAAGTGACACCAAGGAGTATGCAAGGCTGTATTTGGGTTGGCCATACTTACCTTTTTGCATAAAATCATTTTCATTATTAAATAATCATCATTAGAGTATTAGCAGTGCGGATACATGGGTGTATGCCGAGTCTCTGAGTGATGAGTGATTGTCAACGGGTTTGATCGCAGGATCTTTGGCTTGTGTTGTGCAGGTGTCGAGCACGGAGACAGTGATCAAGGGCAAGGTGAAGGTCAAGTAGAGACGTGCCGTGTCGATGGACCGGGAGCGGTGAAGGGCGGACGTGAGGCTTGGACTGAGGGACCGGTGGCCTGAGGATCAGCTGTGGTGGCTGACAGCCTGGGACAGCGACGAGCGGAGACTTGCGGGGCACGGTGTTGCTCGGGTCGTGGACCTGGGGACACGTGTCGGTGGATGGGGTGCACGAGTGGTGCATCCCCTCTACAGCTCCGGTTTGGTGGTTCAGCCAGAGAAAAACCACCGGGTGGACGGTTTCCGAGTTTGGGCCACAAAACTCGGGTGAACGGTTTCCAGGTTTGGGCCACAAAACCTGGGCGTGTGGCGGGTTTCCGAGTTTGGGCCACAAAACTCAGGCTGAGGACGGTTTCCAGGTTTGGTCCTCAAAACCTGGGCGCTGGTGGGTTTCCTGGTTTCGGCCACAAAACTAGGGGATGGCGTGAAGGCTGGTTTCCCGGTTTCGGCCACAAAACTGGGGGTGCAGCGTCCGGGAAAAGGACGGGCAGAGCGGTGGCAGCACGTGGCGACAATCGGGAGGTTGCGTCGAGGCAACGCTTCGAGTTGTGCGGGCGTGGCCGTCGGATCACCACCTACTTCGAGTTGGTCCAGAATAACCCTAGGGTTTAGCTGGTTCGCTCTATAATTAGTTAGGGGTAGAGTGGGAATTAGGATTAGTTAGAATTAGGATAAGTAGGAGGAGACACCCTCCTCCCCATTCATCTCAGTCATTTGCTCTTTGCACTTAGGATTTCCTGCTCTCCCAATCCCCTGCTGTAGCTAGCTGAGATCCGCAGAGAACCATACCTCTGTGTACTTGAGATTTTGAGGAAGTGAGGCCGTAACCTCACTATTGTAGCGTGTGGTAGCCACACGGTTGCAAATCGATGTGTTGATTTGCGTTTTGGTTCGTGTTCTTCGTGTTCTTGTTTCTCCGCATTTTTCCCGTCGCTCGATCTCCCTCTCTAGTGCATCTTTGCGAAATCCATTTGAATCATCTTGTTCTTTGCATTGAGGAGGTCATCTTGACCGAAGGAATTCATCTAACTCCTCATGAACAAGTAGATCAGGTTGATTTCATTTTTGTGGTGCTTTTTCGGTTCATACACCTTCCCCTTCGATTTCCCGTTGATTGAGTTGATTTGAGCGGATGATTTCTTGGGGATAGTCTCCTAACTACCCCGTGATCATCTTCTCCAAGTTTAGGAATGTGGGATTTTGATTTGGATCGATTTGAGAGAGATTTGGGTGAAGGGCGATCAAAATCGCCTTCACTGGATAGTCGCGGACAGTCCGCGGTTTACACCGGCGGACAGTCCGGGCGTCGAGGTCCAGCTAGGTCAGTGGCTGTGTTCTTCGACAGACTTGATTTTTTATGACCGGCGGACAGTCCACAGTTCAGAGTCACGGACAGTCCGGGACCTGTCCAGCAGACTTCAGCAAGTTTGTTGTTTGGCGAGTTTTGCCGGCGGACAGTCCGAGCTTCCCTCGCGGACAGTCCGCAGTAGCCGCGGACAGTCCAGGACCGTACCAGCGGACTGTCCGGGACCCTCCTGAAAGCTGATTTTTAGTGCAATTGCCGTCCTGGCTTTTTAGCTTGGTTTTCGGACTTCTCGTTTGGCCCTAGAGTTAACCAAGAAGCATTTCTAAGTATCTTTGCTACTTGTTAGCATTGGTATTTAGGGATTTCTTGACGTAGCCTCCAATCTACGTTTGGGACTCGGTTTTCAAAGGGTGAACTTGAGCCGGAGCTTTTGGTCTTTGGTTTGCTTGAGCTTTGTGGTGCTCCACTGTGATTTTAGGGATCATCCACCCTCTTCCAAGGGTCGTGAGCATCACGGTTTCGGTCGTTGCTTCTTGGGGATTGATTTTGGGACTTTTGGCCTAAAGTTTCAGGAGAAATTTTATTGGCTCCCATTCACCCCCCCTCTGGTCGCCTTGCTATTGCATTCTCGGTCCTTCAATTGGTATCGGAGCAGGTTAAGGATCTTACACCCTAGCCGATTCTAGATCCACCGAAGGCGACATGAATCATGGCATGGGCAAACCGCCGTTCTTTGATGGGACGAACTATACGTATTGGAAGATACGCATGTCGGCCTAACTCCAAAGCATGGGCTCTTCTGTTTCAGAGATTTGCAACAAGGCCGATTACGTTGTTCTGGCTGCTCGTGTCTCTCAGCTTCAGATCGATGAGCACGAGGCCAATAACCGGGCGCGTAATGACTTGTTCTCCTGTTTGAGCATGTCGGAGTTTGATCGCGTTTCTCACCTCCCCACGGCTTGTGAGATTTGGGACACCCTCATGCGCTTCCATGAGGGCACCACTCAAGTCAAATCCTGTCTCTACAAGTCGCACAAGCAGGAGTATGAGAACTTTCGACATATGCCTGGCAAGAGCATAGAGAGTTTATTCGCTCACTTTCAGGTGATTGTCAACAAGATGCGAGCTAACAAGGAGCTGTTGCCTTTAGACGATCATGAGAGAGCTTTGAAGCTTTTGCATACTCTTGATCGGTCGGTGTGGGACTCAAAGGTCCAGGCGATCATCGAATCATCTAACTATGAGACCCTCACTTGCGACGAGCTCTTTAGTAAGCTCAAGTCTAGTGAGATTGACGCCATATCGATGGCTTCTTATGAGAATCCTTCTGGCCCGACTATGGCTTTGGTTTCTGGCTCTTCTGCTAACCCCTTTGGTGGCTTTGCACTCTCTTCACTCTTTTCTGTCACAGAGGACCAGCTGGAGTCTTTGGCGGATGATGAGTTGGCTTTGCTTGCCAATCGGTTCTCGCGGTTCCACAACAACCGCATGAACCGTCGCCGCGGAGGAGGACGCTCGGGTTATTTCGAGTGCGGCGACCCCGACCACTTCATCGCCAACTGCCCCAAGAAGAACAAGCATTCGGGGAAGGGCGATCATGGGCTCAAGTACGACTCCGGTAAGCGCAAGGAGAAGGACGTCCCCGCAAGGCGCAAGGGGAAGGGCGGCTTCGACAAGGATTACATCAAGAAGAAGTACTTGGAGAAGGCCCAGGCTGAGCAGCGTGCCTTCTTCGCCACGCTTAGCAACGTCAACGGCTCGGATGACGACTCCGCTTTCTCAAGCGATGACGAGTCCGAGAAGATGAAGAAGATCGAGGACAAGCTGAACGGGCTCTGCTTCTTCGCCGACGATGAGGGCTTCTGCACCATGGCCCTTGGTGATGAGGTCGACGGCAAGCTGGAGCACACACCTCGGGACGACGATGACGACACCTCTTAGGTATCTATGACCCACGATGAACTCTTTGCTGAGAACAAGAAGCTTACTGCTGCCTTGCTTAGTCAGGATAAGCTGCTTAGGCGTGCCGCTAGAGAGCGCAAGGAGTTTAGGCAGAACTGGGAGGACACGGTGAAGGAGTTAGAGTTTGCAAAATCCACCGTGGTTGTGTCGGAGGAGGTTGAGTGTGAGTCGTGCACCAAGCACATGACTGATCTTCTCACTTTGAGAGGTAAGTATGCTGCTTTGGTAGGAGAGGTGGATGAGCTCCGAGCTAGGCCCTAGTTGTTGGGTGCGTGCAAGACTTGTCCTGTCTTGCGATCCGAGTTGGCAGAGAAGAATGCCAAGATTGAGTCTTTAGAGAAGGCCAGCTCGGGTAGCACTTGTGTCACAAGGTGCGCTTTGTGTGAGGGTTTGGAGATGGAGATTGCCAATGTGAAGCATGGCAAGATGCAAACCGAGGAAGAAAACACATACCTTCGGACCACCTTGTCATGGGTCTCTTGTAGTGAGCCGCAGCTCAGGATGATGATCTCCCAATTCAAGCGAGCTGCTGGAGGTCCTGGTGTAGGTTTTGCTTCGGGTGTTGATCTTTCTGCTTTTGGGAAGATTGGAGAGTCGAGTGGTCTTAACCCATGTGAGAAGCCCAACTCCACCACTACTCCCAAACTGACCAAGCTTCCACCCAAAGAGCCTCTCAAGCCTAACACCAAGGATGGGGTGTTTGAGGAACCCCCGAGAGCTCCACCCAAGAACCAGCAGTGGGCTCCCAAACCAAACCACCTCAAAAACAAGCTGGACACAATGCCACCTATCCAGGAGGAGCTTATGCCACAGAAGGGCAAAGTGATCCAAACCCACAACCGTGAGTACCAAAAACCCCCTTTGCATGCGGTGAGGTACCATTGTGAGTACTGTGGGAGAGATGGACACTTGGGTGAGTTTTGCTATCGGCGCAAGAGAGAGGAGCGCCGCGCCAGGGAGATGAACAATCTGGACATGTACCATCCTTTCCATGATGTACATGTGCTAAATGTTCAGAGGAGAGCTCCAAGGAGAGCTCCTAGGCCTAGAGGTGCAGCACCTCAAGGTCCTAGGCGCCAGGGAGGAGTTGCCCGACGGGGTCCTGACTTTGCAGGATACGGACCCCGTGGCGGAGGCTTTGTTGAGCGTTTTCCCCCACCGCGTTTTGACTATCGCGATGGACGCTCTTTCCTTAATGGACCACGTTTCCTGTGCGTGGTGATCGCTACCCCCGTAGATAGGCTAGGAATGGTTTTTACACTAACCGTTCTTTTTAGCAGCTGGCCCAACACTGGTATTCTTCCTACTTCACTAACCCTAGTGTTGGACCGTATGCTCACCCTATGTCTTTTTATTGATGTAGGTAAAACGGTTGGAGGACATTTGGTTGGTGGATTCCGGTTGCTCGAGACACATGACCAGAAACGCCAAGTGGTTCTCCAGCCTTAGCCCTGTTGCCGGAAAGGAGTTTATCACCTTCGGCGACAATAGTAAAGGTAAGCTGTTGTCTCGTGGGTCGGTGCGGGTCAATGAGCACTTTGTGTTGCGCGATGTTGCTCTTGTTTCTAACCTGCATTTTAACTTGCTTTCTGTTTCACAACTATTTGATGATGACTATGAGATTCGTTTTAAACTGAATCTCAGTCGCATTTTAGTTCCTCAGGGCAATCTTGTATGTTTCATTTCGCCCTTTGGGAAAGTCTTTCGCGCGATTTTCTCGGAGTCGTTTGGTGTTTCCCGTTGTCTTTTGGCTAGTCCTTCCTCCTCTGATCTTTGGAAGTGGCATAGGAGGCTCGGTCACTTAAGCTTCGACTTCCTTGCAAGACTTAGCTCACTTGGCCTAATCTGAGGATTGCCCAAGCTGTCGATGGAGAAGGATCTAGATTGCCATTCTTGTAGACATGGAAAGATGGTTGCCGCTCCACACCATCCAGTGACTAAGGTCATGACACAGTGCCCTGGAGAGCTTTTACACATGGACCTTGTTGGTCCGGCTTGGGTGAGCTCAGTTGAGCGTGCAGGTGATCATGAGGTTGGTGAGCCTCTTTTCGATGATGAGGAAGAGGATGCTGAAGGCATGGGTGACCCAGCATCGCGTCCACCTGCTATGCCGCAAAGAGCGGCTTCTACGATGACTCATGGCCCCGACACGTCTTCTTCCTGGGGGCCTTGGGATCCGCCACCCCGAGAGGTACCTTTTGTACCCGGGGAGGCACCAGCTGCTGTTGAGGGGGAGGCTACTTTAGCTCGGGAGGCGCCACGACACATCCAGCGCCAGCACCCGCCTCAACAGATGATCGGCAGCATCGACGAACGTGTCATTCGGTCCAGGTCACAACACATTTCTCACTTTGCTTATTCTGCATTTGTTGCTGATTTTGAACCCCGAGATGTTGGACACGCTTTGACGGACCCCGATTGGGTCAATGCCATTCATGAGGAGTTAGAAAATTTTGAGCGAAATTAGGTTTGGGTTTTAGTTCCACCTCCTCCAGATTGTAATCCTATTGGGACAAAATGGGTTTTCAAAAACAAACAAGGAGAGGATGGCCACATTGTGAGGAACAAAGCGCGTCTTGTGGCCAAGGGTTATAGTCAGAAGGAGGGGATAGACTATGAGGAGACTTTTGCTCCTGTAGCTCGTTTGGAGGCTATTAGGATACTCTTGGCTTTTGCTGCATCCAAAGGTTTCAAACTTTTTCAAATGGATGTCAAGAGTGCCTTCTTAAATGGCTACATAGAAGAGGAAGTGTATGTTGAGCAACCCCCCGGTTTTGAAAATCCCAAGTTTGCAAACCATGTTTTTAAACTCCACAAAGCTTTATATGGTTTGAAACAAGCCCCTAGAGCCTGGTATGATAGGTTGAAAACCTTTTTGCTTGCTAAGGGTTTTAAAATGGGATGTGTGGATAAAACGCTTTTTCTCCTCAAGCAAGGCAAAGACACTCTCCTGGTCCAAATTTACGTGGATGATATCATTTTCGGTGGTTCTTCTCACGCTTTGGTTGCCAAGTTTGCAGACATTATGAGCAGGGAGTTCGAGATAAGCATGATGGGCGAGTTGACATTCTTTCTCGGGTTGCAAATTAAGCAATCCTGAGAGGGGACGTTTGTGCACCAGGGCAAGTACACCAAGGACTTGCTGAAGCGGTTCGATATGGGTGAGGCCAAGCCTCTTCCAACACCCATGACAACGACGACTGCCCTGGATGCGGACAAGAATGGAGAAGCAGTGGACCAGAAGGAGTACCGAAGCATGATCAGGTCGCTACTCTACCTGACGGCGACACGCCTGGACATCCAGTTCGCGGTGTGTCTGTGCGCGTGCTTTCAGGCGTCGCCGCGCACTTCTCACTGTCAGGCTGTGAAGCACATTTTCAGGTACCTTCGTTTCACACCTGAGTTCGGGATTTGGTATTCTGCTTCGTCCACTGTTGGGTATTTTAAATGCACACAGATTAATCCGCAAGCGCATGGATAAAGATGTAGCTTTCACCCGAGAGTATTCCAGGGTATCGATTTCCACGGGGAACGTGAAGTGTAACAGAACCGACCAATTTATAAGAGCACAAGTGCGAAAACCTCCGCCGAAGCAGCTGAATTAGCACACTTGAGCCCATATAAACCCGGTAGTCCGGAAATCTCGAAGGATTTCAAACATTTCCAACATCTCAACCAAGATTGCATGGTTAAGCAAATACAAATCATGTCCACGGAGCTTTGCAGCGGAAATAATATTACAATAGTGTTCACAAATAATAATACAAGTTGAGTTCCACTTAATTTTAGAAGAACAACATAGCTTTGAAATAAATACCATAACATAAGTTGAAATACTTTGCTAGCTTGAGTGACATCCTCCAACAACAGCATAAGAGAAGAAGTATGGAACTGCCGAGCCCACCGGCACTGGCCATCACCTTTCGGCAGGCCTAACCTTCACCTGCAACAAGGTGGGATAAACCCTGAGTACTCGAATGTACTCAGCTAGACTTACCCGTCATAAACCAGAAATAAAGTGACACCAAGGAGTATGCAAGGCTATATCTGGGGTTGGCTATACTTACCTTTTTGCATAAAAGCACTTTCATTATTAAATAATCATCATTAGAGTATTAGCAGTCAATTTTATGTAATTAACCTGATTACTAGATTTGCACCAGATCTAGAGCAATCACTTGGCTAATTACTCAAGCAAGAGTGACTATTTCATCAATAGCCTTTCAGTTTCCAAAACCATTTTAGTTCCATAAGTTCTACGGGAGATGATCTAAAGTCAATTGCTCACTGTCCAGGAGCGATGGCGATTATAATCGATTCCTACCCAGCTGGGGATAAAATGTCTCACACTCGCCCGGCACATTCCGGCTACGGCAGTCGTAAGCTACCAGTCAGGAGATTCGAGAACACAACGCGCGGGACGGCCATGGGCCCTTCTACACCGGGGGTTATCTCAGTGCCAGGTCGCTCAATCTATAACTGCCCACGGTCATGCCAGGTCGATCAGGCCCTGCCTGCCCTCGGACCATGCCAGGTCGATCAGAATAGTTGCCCACGGTACAGCTGAGGCCCTGGGTGTTAGGTGTCAACATCTCCATCACCGGCTCGAATAACCTTACTCGGCTTCGCGGGAGGTACTCAGACCTACTCCGTTAAGTGATCGACGCGTTCAATTTGATTGAAGGGACATTCCCGAACGGGTCCTATGCGACACAGACGGGAGCCTACTAGCACACAGAACCCATGTCCTGCTGCTCTTACATCCCGCCTCCGTCTCAGATTAATTATCACATGGTTATCTTCATGATAGCACAGGCTAAACATGATCAGTATCCACCTAATGCGGGAGACAGGGAATCACCCGACTTTTACCGATCTAAGCAGGGCTAAGCATATAACGAGCCTAGACCTAAACAGGTATATCAAGATATATTGCAGGTGGACAAGGATAAGTAAGTAATGCATCAACGGTATCAGTCAACTCCTATAACTTAATGTAACAATCATTATATTGACTCAATTGCATTTATAAAAGAATGGTAGGAGACTTAGAATGCTCCGGGGCTTGCCTGGGAAACAACACTTAAGCTAGTGTTAGATGGCACCACTTCGGGATCATCGCTGCTCCAGGAACTTGCGGGGTTCGCCACACCTTCTTCGGGATGGCCACCCAACACCATCTTCGGGTTGAGCCTCACCATCACCTCTTTCACGATGCATCTATCGTACCTAGATGGGATGCATAGTCCAAGCGTATGAATGCAGGGTAAACACTCACGATGCAACATAAGACATATAAGACAACTATGATAAGGTCTATCGACATACTACCTATGTTAATTAACTTACGCTAGTGCAAGACACTAATAACTGATGAAGGACGGCCCGATCTTCCGTGAGGTAGCGATAGGTTCGATTGGTGGAGAACTCGACGTTGGCGATCCGGCTTCAAATCAGACACGATTCGAACCCTGCAACCGTTACACCACTGCTCCGTTGGTTATCAACCAAGCACAACTTGATTGACCTCGCCAAGAAGGCTAATCCTGCAAGCGAATCGAAGAACACAAGCAAGAAGGTAAAGCACGCAATCTGAAATTGCAGATATGAATATCACGAATATATTAGAGGGGTTCAAGAACTCGGTTCCAAAGGACTAATCGACACAGTGGAGGAGATCAAGAACGGGGGCCCTGGATCACTGTAAAAGGATTTGTCACCACAGTTACAATGAACGATTCAGTTTCTCGGTGGAAAACTAAACTCAAAACAAAACCCAAGACCTAACGACGGCGGCGGCGGCTAAATATAGGGTTTAGGTCGTCGCCCCTGCTGGACGCGCCCCCTAATGGGCTCCAAGACGATACACGGCCCAACGGACCAAAATACGGTGACGCAGCACCCTGGCAGATTCTGGACGCTGACTTGTTTCGACGATTCCCGTTGACTCCGGACGTATTTTGACGTGATTCCAAAGCCATTGGTTAGCTTATCAAATTATCTTTCCAAGCATATCTGGTTCGTCGAAAACGGAGTCCGTATGCATCCGGGGCGTTGATTTTACTCGGGACTGCTCCTGAATTCCGAGGGTGACGTGAAAACTGAGTTGGAGTCGGATTGCAACTTGGGGAAGACCATGGCGTCGGTGAGTCCAACTTGGCGATGTCCTCATCATCCTCCCCTTCTTGAATTGGAGTCGTCCTCGACTCCATCTTGGCGATGTCCTCATCATCCCCTCCTTCTAAAATTGGAGTTGTCCGCGACTCCATGTCATCTCCAAGCTCCTGCAAAAGGTTAGTGACCGCACAATGCGAAACACAATGTATAGAATCATGTGCAGCAACACTAACATGTCGACAAAGCATAGTATAACAAGGAGCATCATTAGTATCACATAACGCAGCAGCAGTAGAAGTTGTAGCAAGAAAAACACCTCCTTTTAACTTAATCTCATTATTGTTAGCAATATTTGTTGGAGGTTTATTTTTATTTTTAATCTCTTTAGCATGTTTAATAATATCCGTAGGAGACAAAGGCAGCAAAGTAATTTTCTTGTCCTTATGTATGATAGTGTATGTATTAGTTCTACCATGGTGTAAAGCATCATTATCAAATTCCCATGGGCGACCTAACAAAATAGAACAAGCTTGCATAGGGACAACGTCAAAATCAGCAGTATCATGATAAGAGCCTGTGAAAAAGCTAATGCGTGCTGATTTAGTTACCTTAGTCATACCATTATTATTGAACCATTGAAGTTTATATGGATACGAATGTTGTCGTGTGGTTAAGCCAAGCTTCTCAACCAAATCCGAACTCACCAAGTTGTTGCAACTCCCGCTATCAATGATGGTGAGAACACGACAACCCTGCACAATGAGATACATGTGGAACAAATTGTGGCGTTGGATCTTCATCTCTTCTTCTTCATGTCCCACACGTGTACTCAACACTCGCTGCACAAGAAGACTAGGATAATCCGCAGCAGCAGCCACAGAGTCAATGGTGATGGTCTCCTTGTCGTGATCGTCCTCGATGGAATCTGCAGCAATGTTAGCAGCAAGAGCTAAATCATCTTCAACATCACTAGTACTTACATATCCATCCTCGGTAGCAATGAAAGCACGACGACTGGGGCAATCCTTCATGACATGTCCCATGCCTTTGCATCGGTGGCAAATGATTGTAGAGCTAGACGAGGAAGATCTAGTAGAAGCACCCGAAGTGGCACCTTTCTTGAATTGTGGAATCTGCACACTAGACAATTTACTTACCTCGGAAGGTGTAGACGGCTGTGGTGCAGCAGGAAGCTTGGGCGTCTCCGGCTCGGAACGTTGCTGAAAAGTCCTCCCAGTGTTATACCTGAAAGGTTGGTGTTGTTTGCGTCCCTGTACTTCTCGTTCAGCTTTAAGAGCAAGATGATATAATTGGCTGAACCTAGTCCAATCTTTGTAATCAAGAATATCCTGGATATCACGATTTAAACCACCAAAGAATCTAGCACTAGCATCATCATCATCTTCATGTATACCACAACGTGCTAAACCAATAAGCAATTCTTGATAATATGCCTCTACTCCTTTATCACCTTGTTTTAAAGTTTGCAGTTTCAAACGTAGATCACGTTGGTAATAAGGAGGAACAAAACGAGATTTCATGCGTTGCTTTAAAGTATTCCAAGTTTGAGGCACAGCAGCAGCATTATTAGCATTGCAAAGATCACTCCACCAGAATAAAGCAAAATTAGTAAACTCACTAGTAGCAAGTCTAACTCTATGCTCAGCAGGAACATTATAAGAATCAAATTTTTGTTGAACAGTAAGTTCCCAATCTAAATATGTCTCTGGATCCATATTACCAGCAAAGGAAGGTAGGCTAAATTTAATTTTAGCAAAAGGATCATTATTATTATTATTACCTCCCATACCGCGACGATTGAAGTTGAGGCGGCGACGAGGACCAGCATCAGCATCCGCATCGTCATCACCAAAAGCATCCGCATCTTCGTCATCACGATTTGGTTGAGGGCGTTGCTCAAGCTGCGTAATGCGGTTGACCAGATTGTTCACGTTGCGTGTCAGCTCGGTCATAAGATTGCGTTGTTCATTCATGAATGTCGTAAGCTCGCCTTTGGACACGCACTCATTGAAGTCCGTCGGAATTCCTGCCATTGTTAGAAGATAGAAAAAATACAACAGCAAAGGATTATCCCTATCAACTAAAGGAACCAAGTGGTGGTGGTAGAAGTGGAACTGGAATGCAAAATCACAGGCGGCTTACCACCGTCTTGCCTGTATTCTTACCAACGCCAAACAAGATCAAACCAAAGTGACGAAGCAATCTGTTGTTGAGCGTGGGTAACAGTTGCAAGATAAACCTGTGCTGACAGAAGTATATGTGGAGCTATAGGTAGGCACAATATGACAGCAAGGATTAGCAATTAACGAAAGCAGATTAGCAAAGTTCAATAAGTATCCAAAGCACAAGTCACAATTGCTGGCTAAGACGTGTGTAGACGTAGCGCAACAAGATGAAACAAAGAACGATGGAAAGAACTCACAGAACAAGCAAAGAATCTGAATTTTTCTTTGTCCTGAATTTTCCCTTGATTTTCCAAAAAGGTACTAGTAGGAATCAAACTTTTTTATTTTTTCACTATTTTTTTTATATTTTTCCTTGAACAAGGATCACAAAAGATGTAACCACAAAAATTGGCGCCTGCAACTGAGGTCGGATGTGGTCTACACAAAATCAGCAAGTTCTCTGAAAAGCGTGCTGAAACCTTGTCAATTTTTTTTATTTATTTTCCCGATTTTTTTTTGGCAATTTAGAGGGACCAAACAGGGCGAAGCCTAGTTTGGGTGAGGTCCAAACGGTGTCAAGAATCGCCACAAAAAATTTCAGATTTTTCGGACAAACGAGCGAAAAGTTATGTCTGTTTTACCGAATGTACCTCAAGTTATGTTTTCTGGAAGGCACACACAAAAATCGGCAGTAAGAGCAACTCGGCAGCGGCAGTTAAGGCAAAGCGACCCGAAACTCCAACACCGATCACAAGATCATGCGTCCTTGTGACTAACAACAGAAGGTAGATGCCAGATGATGTAAGGAGGGCTGCGATGCAGGCAAAAATTAGAGCGGTTGGCAACCTGTCTAGGGTTTGCGCGGCGGCGAGAAATTACACAAGGCGGCTAGCGGGCAAGTCGAGTAATGTGGTGGCTTCGACTTGTTGTTTAGGAACGGTGGATGGGATAGCGGCGAAAACAAAGAAACAGCAACGGGCACGATGAACTACGACGACGAACACAACCTAAACCAGCAACAAGACTCGACCACGGACACAAACTCAACAAAGCGAATCTGAAACGAAATTGCAAAGGCACAAAAGGCGATAGGACAGCGGAAATTGAAATATTTTTTTGGCTTTTTGTGGACTGTAGGTAATAACAAATATGAATCTAAGGGCAAACGAGATTATACCTCGCGGGAAACCTGAAAAATCCGATACCAATTGATGAAGGACGGCCCGATCTTCCGTGAGGTAGCGATAGGTTCGATTGGTGGAGAACTCGACGTTGGCGATCCGGCTTCAAATCAGACACGATTCGAACCCTGCAACCGTTACACCACTGCTCCGTTGGTTATCAACCAAGCACAACTTGATTGACCTCGCCAAGAAGGCTAATCCTGCAAGCGAATCGAAGAACACAAGCAAGAAGGTAAAGCACGCAATCTGAAATTGCAGATATGAATATCACGAATATATTAGAGGGGTTCAAGAACTCGGTTCCAAAGGACTAATCGACACAGTGGAGGAGATCAAGAACGGGGGCCCTGGATCACTGTAAAAGGATTTGTCACCACAGTTACAATGAACGATTCAGTTTCTCGGTGGAAAACTAAACTCAAAACAAAACCCAAGACCTAACGACGGCGGCGGCGGCTAAATATAGGGTTTAGGTCGTCGCCCCTGCTGGACGCGCCCCCTAATGGGCTCCAAGACGATACACGGCCCAACGGACCAAAATACGGTGACGCAGCACCCTGGCAGATTCTGGACGCTGACTTGTTTCGACGATTCCCGTTGACTCCGGACGTATTTTGACGTGATTCCAAAGCCATTGGTTAGCTTATCAAATTATCTTTCCAAGCATATCTGGTTCGTCGAAAACGGAGTCCGTATGCATCCGGGGCGTTGATTTTACTCGGGACTGCTCCTGAATTCCGAGGGTGACGTGAAAACTGAGTTGGAGTCGGATTGCAACTTGGGGAAGACCATGGCGTCGGTGAGTCCAACTTGGCGATGTCCTCATCAATAACCATAGCCTAAGTAAGCTGACCAACAAACAACCAGCAGGTTACACACATTTAAGGGTTATTTAGCTTAATAATTAACTCATTAAAGTTAGACCTAACAAGCAATCAAGTTGCACACACAAGTCACACTTCAAACTCTGGACAGCAGGACAGTGGTTCACTAATTTAAACATAACTCGAGCTACAGACATCCAAATAAGGTAAACTAAGACTTTATGGAAAGCTAAAAAGATTACCTACAACTTTGCTATTCAACACAAGAGCTAATTCAGAGGTTATCTAACTCAAAAACAGATAACAATGCAGCTCTGTCCAGCTGTTGGACAGCAGGACAGACAGAGCTTCAGAGAAGCATAACTCAAGACGCAAATATCACATGAGCATGCAATTAGACATTCTAGAAAGCTTACAAGATTATCTAAATCTTTCTTATTGTTATCTCAAGGTGAATCAATCATTAACAAGGTCATACAATATGATTAGTGCAGCACTGTCCACACTTGGGTAGAACTAGCCACACATCACAACAGTAACTTAAGACAATCATAACTAAAGATCTATAATACCTGGGAACTTGCCCCTAGACTTTTTAGAAAGGTTATTAAGTTTTCTACAAATAATCTATAATCATCTTAAGATGATTCACAAGTTAATAAGGTCCAATTAACATAAAAAAGCATCTCTGTCCAGACTTGGACAGATTTAGCCATCTGCACTAAAACAGTCATAACTCAAGTTATATAACTCCAATGGACATGAGCTAAGATAATTTAGAAAGCTTATGAAAATCACTACAACTCATTTATAAGCACCTAAGCATGAATCACAAGTTAACTAGGTGAAACAATCCAAACATTCAGATCTGGACAGAATGTTGGCAAAACATGACAGCAATCTTGCAACAGCCATATCTCTTAAATTATTAAGCCTATGGCCATGCAATTTGGTGACAAGCTATATTAAGATGTTATCTACAACTTTTGTATAGACTACATCTACAGAAAACAACATTTACATTACAAATTAATCACCACAACAAGAACTACACATGCAGCCACATTTCAGTAAAACTGGACATACACACAGCAGTTAAGTAATTAAATCACAGCTAGAGCTACACAACTCTAAATGACACACAACAAGACATTCTGGAAAGCTTATGAAATCTCCTACAAATTATATTTAAACACCTCAGCATGATTTGTATGTTAACATGGTCAAACTAATACATTCCTCAAATCTGGTCCAGAGATTCCAGAGAGCACCTATTTCTGAACTGAACTTTGAACAGCCATAACTCATAATCCATTTGACCAAACATCATGAAACTTTAACACAAGCTAGATATGTATGTTATCTACGACTTTGTTATAGACAAGTTTCACAGAAAACATCATTTACAAGGGACAACTATTTAAGCCCCATAAACTGTCCAAAACATCCCGATATGAAACATAGAGAGAAGATAAATCTAAAACTCTATGCTTTGCATGACCACTGACCATAATAAAATTATCTAAGCTACAACAATACCCTAGAAAGTCAGAGGACCATCAATTCTATTTTTACATGCAAACATTTATCAAAAATCAATTTAATTCATTTAAGGAGCTGAAAGCAAGATAAATGCATAACTAATTCATACATGCACCAATAAATCTGAAATTTTTATCACAGCACACACATGACCAGAGGAGTCTACCATAAAAATTTCACAGCATTTCAAGCAACATAACAGCAGATATCATTTTCTCCCTATTTAAGCCTACTTAACAAAGATAAATTATCACAGCACAAAACTTCCACTAACACCCAACATATTATGCATCCACTGGACAGATCTACTCAAAAGGATTCCAAAAAGTGCTCATTTGTAATTTTTCGACAAACATACAATTTACCACGCAATTTACAAATTTCAGCCAGATTTGCTAATTAATCAAAAACGAAAATAAAAACTGATTTTGCAGTTAGCACCCCTGGATCTGCAGAAAACAATTAAGGAGCAATTAGTAAATCTAATGAGTCATGTAGCTTTGCAAAAAACACCTATAAAGAGTTTCAGCTTCGCTAGATGGTCCTCACCATGGATTTCACGGAAGAAATCGAGGGAACCGGGGATGGAGGTCGGTCTGCAGGGAGGGATGGCCGAGTTCTTGGGGCTAGGGTTTGGGGTCTTGGTCGGCCTTGCTGCTGGTTGGGACGCCCCCGGCACTGCTGCTCTGCTGTCCTCCCTGCACCTCAGTTTTCCCGGGCGACCGCTGCAGCAAGCGGCGCAGAGGAGCGCGCGGTCTGCAGAGACCGCGGCCTTCGGGCAGGCGCACAGGGAGAGGAGGAGAAGGGGAAGGAGAGCAGGGAGAAGGGAGAGGGGCGCCAGGCCGCCAGGGAGAGGAGGAGCGCCTGCTTCTGCGCTGGATGCTGGCCAAGGAGAGGAGGAGAAGCTGGGGTGGTTCCTGCCATGGACGACGAGAGGGAGAGACCGGAGAGGAGGAGTTCGGTCCTTTTTTTTTTGTTTTTGCGTGAAGAGGCGAAGGAGGAGACCCGCTCGGTCCTTTTATTGGCGCAGGCAGAGGAGGAGCTCGGCAATTTTTTTCCCAAATTTCTTTCTCAAAATGGCAAGTTTCCGGAAACTTTCGGTCAAACTCCAAATTTGGGAACACTGCTCAAACGAACTCCGATTTCGATGAAACTAATTTTGTTGTCGTCGTCTCGCCGAGTACTCCGACTTTTGTTAAAGGTACTTGGTCAAATTCCCAACGGTGTGCCCGGTAACGATCGTCGACGGCAGCTTCGCGGCGACCGAAATTCCAATTTCGCAGTACAGACTTAACTGATTTCTGGAACCTGAAAACTGCGCGGTAACTCATCTTGCGAGCTCGTTTTCACTATTTTTGGCACCGATCCAGGTCTCGGCCATAAAACGAAATTTGTTCCTCTCGAACTGTACTACAACTTTCGTTTAAGGCGCGCCGACATGCAAACACCCGAAATTACCGTTCAACGCCGATCAAAGCAGTCATCCGATAGGATCCGAATTAGGGTTTCTCGTCGGTCGACATATTTTCTGGCCATCTGCTCAACACGGAACTTTCATAACTTTTGACCGTAAGTTCATATATAGTTGATTGGGCATAGTCGCAGCACTTGGTTGGACCCGAATGATTTTCTTCCATTAATCAGCCAGTATGGGCAAAACTGCGACTCGTCATTTCATGTGACTTTTTGATTCCAAACTTCACGAAACTTTTTCACCAGTTACTATAGACAGGAACTGAGACGGGTCACATGAAAAATCCTTGTTTGGCATAATCTTGAATATTCATAAATTGGCGATCATTATTAACTGGCTCCATTAATTATTTCCCGAATAATTCAAATGGAGGTTCTGCGTCTGAGATCGGTCCTGGCACATCTGTCATCACTGACTATCCTTGAATTTAGTTTTTCATCGTCGCTTGATATACCAGATCCATGCTCAACTGACTGCTTAACGGACGGCGGACACCTGGGGTGTTACAGCTCTTCCCCCTTAAAAGAATCTCGTCCCGAGATTCCGGACGAAAGACGTTTCAAGGGAAGAGAAGGATAGCACCCATCCTTAATCACAGGCTATTAATAGCTCAATATACTGACTTCTCGACAGAACAGAAACTGTTAGGAACAGAACAACTTTCCGATCCTCCATGTCATTTTCTGGTTACTAGCTCTTGTCAGAAGAATCTACTTTACTAGCTTCTATCGAGCATTGAGGTACACTCACAATCTCACTGTCGGATTAAAAGGGAGCCAAAACTGCATTATTACTTTGGGAGGAATCCAAGATAATATTACTTCAAATGTTGTATCTTCATCTGATTGGGACCATAGCAAAAATACATCCTCGAGACAGTCAGGAACTGACTGACAGCAACCACTGTTTATACTATTTGTGAATGTCTGATCAATCAGGTAGCAATCAATGGAAAACCACATAAGATTCTATGTGTGCAATTCTCTTTCTCTAATGATAACACTGGATTATCTGAGTCTGATAAAAGAACGGTGAATGTGATAGCGACTCTACCAATTTCCACATTTCATTGATCCTTCTTTACTGAAATTATTTTTCTTAAGCTGCGACAGTCGCTCATGTTAAATTTGATGCAACCTCTTGGGTAAAAATACCAGGTTATTGAATCTCTGTACTACCAGCAAATTAACATAATTCTTCTTCCTGGTGTAGTTGCAACTTAGTGGAACTGGATTGTTGAACTACTTGGGTCATAGAGCGATTTTCTTAAATTCACTCAGCACTGCAGGAACACGATCTGAAATCTGCCGGCTGACACTCAACTGCAATCAATCTGCACTCCCAAAAGTTGATTTTTGGTAGAACACCTTGACTACTCAAAAATAAGGGAATGATTCTGAAAATCCTTTTCGGCTTCATTCCAAATAATCTGGAGTAAACCTTTTACAGTAGCGAAACGTATCACTAGGCAGTCCTTATTCTAGATATAATTCTGACTGGGTTACTAGACTAGCGTACTGTTTGTATTACCATTAAAAATTTCTCCAGGATAGAGTTAACTAACATATCAGAGACTTGGATGTACATGTGCCACAAACAAAATCAGTTGGTTACAGACTTCTGGCATAACATTGTTCTGTGAGACATAGCCTTCATAACTACCAAAGAGTCATTTCTGAACTGGAGATTGGCTTTTTAATGACCGAACTAATCAGTTGCCTCTCAACACTAAAAAGCTCCAAGGTTTCAACTTTTACTGCAAGCACTGTCTAATATCAATGCACATGGACACCACCAAAGTCAGTCGAAAATCAGACACTTCTGGGAGGATGGGGTTGACTACAAGATCATCATGCAATTATATGTATTAGTTTCAGACAGAAAGCTTCTGGACCTCAGGTATCTGGTTCAATAACACACCATTTCTGTTACTTATCCTTAGCTGATACTTGCCCACTTTTAAGAATTCTATGCCACTTTGTTCCACTGCGACCATATATGATACTCCTTCTTTTGTTGTTGATCCAACAGAGTCCTTTGTCTACCACCTCTTACAGTCTGTTACTGCTTTCATCTTTGACCGATTCTGGAAAAGGTCATCCTTCTTGCCATTTTCAGAAAGAAACACTGCTTTATCCGAGCTGACATAAGGATTTTTTGGAAGGAACATAGGAGATAATCAAGGAGGAAGCTTCATGAAAGATAACACATTGGTGTAGTTCTATAATAGATCTTGATTATAACCCACGGTACCAGCGCGTGCCGAGCAGCACAAACTTGTGTCGGACGCCACAAGAGGCTCTCGGTTTCGTCGCGGCACCATTAGTTCTTAACCAAGACGCTATTACCGAATCCACAACCAGTGAGGAATCCCACATGATGCAGATAAATCTTGCATGGATAGACATCACACGCAAGGCATAAGTTGGCAAAACAAGAATAATTACAAGGTTTGGAAACCAACAAGGAGGTGATTTCAAGAACGGAACATGGCACAAGACAACAAGAATTCGTCTGGTGCACATCAAGGTCATGACAAGACGAAAGATTTCATGAGCTTGATTTGGCCAAGGAGCAACAAAGGAGCAACCGAGGGGATACATGGTTTTGGGCTTGGTCTCAGCCACTGGGCAAGACAAGCTATGGTCAAAGGCTGAGGTTAACAGGAACTAAACTTGGCTGGTCAAACAAACAAAAGCTATTACAACAAAAGGGTACCAAACATCTATGGCTTTGGCAACACTTAAGGCCAAACTTGGGTCAACAGGTTGGGTTAGAGGCATGGCTACACAACAAGCATAGACATACCACGGTTCGAGAATCTAGGATTTGGAAGGTTAGCTAGGGCCAACTGGTCTAACAAAGGGCATGGACAGGCCTAGGTACAGGTTTTTGGCACAAGCATCCTAGGCCATCAATCTAGACACACAACGTAAGCCTTTAAGCAACAAGGGTTCAACTAAAGGCATCTTGAAAGGTCAGGAGGGCTTGGGCACGATTCTAACCGAAGGCTGACAAACCACTCAGGCACTCACCGAGGACAAAGGGTTTGACTAACTAATGCATTACTTAGATAACAGCACATCTACACACAGCCTTAACAAGCATTTGGAGCACACAACCAATCAGCTAAAGCAACCAACACTAACCAACAAGCTAAAACAAGACAAGCATCTGTCTCTGGCACACAAGCAAACATCGACATGCAAAACAGGGTGAACAAAGGTTGTCATTATTTTATTTCTTGTTTACTAGATTGGAGCACAACTCTATATCTATGAGCAAGCATACTAAGCAAACTAGAGCATACTTGTTTGTTAACTATAAGCAATTCAAAATTTTAAGATACAGCTCACTTATCTAGCACATGAAGCTATCCATCAAACAACAAGCTCATGCATAGTCTATATTCCAAAAAGGAGTAAACAGACACGAGGTAGCAACAACTAACAAGCAGCATGCAACAACTTGATTTTAGGGTACAATCAAGCGTAATCAACAGTTTAAACATTCTAATCATGTTAGAAAAGCTAATTGCAGCCACTTCAATTAGTTGCAAGCTTTTAGTTTTAACAAGCATATAAGCTAATATAAATCAAAGCTATATTAGAGAGCAATTACAAGGCATGGTGCACATGGAAACATAATTCTAGGCATAACCATGTATAAAAACAGTTTACATACATCCCGAATATTTTAGAGAGGTCCATGGGTTACCCAAATTAAATTTCTTACATGCACTTATTAATTTACCTACTTTAGCAAGGTGAGACATAGAGCTGTTTCGATCTATTCCCAGAGAATTCTAGGAAGATTATGGCAGCTCACTCATATAGTTAGTAGGCTATTACTAGCATTTCAACATATTGAGCAAGTAACAAACAACATACACAATTCTAGCAAGTAAAATGCTTAAAACAACTTAAACAGATTGAAACTATTTAATGTTGTCAAACAAGAAGTTTTACATTTTTCTTGCAGCAACATGATACTAGTATGGTATAAAATTAGTTTCACAAACTTTAATCCCTATAACACTAGTTCTCATGATTGCAAGAAAATGAGCATGAAACATGACTACATGATAATAGCATGAAAAAGCAACTAAACAATAGGTCTTAGTACCTTTCCTTGTTAAAGCATGTTAAAGCTAACAAAACTGGAATTACATGTTTAAGGAGCACTTAGCATACCCCAAACAAAATGCATACAAAACAGACTCAAGCAGCAAGTTTTATTGTTTCTTTAGGTGAGACCATTTCAAACAAAACTAATTCAATTGGCTTCATCCAAAAGAGAGTTTCTTAGCTCAAAACATTGAACCTACAAGCTCAGCACTGTTTTGCCACACAAGCAGGATAACATTGCACAAGCCATTTAGTTACTACAAGACATTTCAACATAGGGGAAAACCTTTAATCATTAGAAGCTTATTGTCTAACTACTCTTCTAACATACAAGAAGCAGAGCAAGACACCACACCATCATGATGAGCAAGACCACACACAATCATGATGAGCTAGCAGGGTTGTTAAACAACATCATACTGGTATTTATTTCTAGTCTAACCAAGCAATCACTTATTTAGCTAACATGAAAGCACTCATATAAAACCTTGCACACTACCAAACATCATGAGCAAGACATATTACATCTAATTCAGGGCAACATACCTCATCCAACAGAAAATTTATTTCTAACTTTTACATGCAATCTAGCACATCCTATTGAAGCACTAGTTCACAACAACTTTACCATTACAGGAACAAGGGTGGGGAAGCATTTTGATTTGTGCACAAACAACCATTATGTTTTATCATTACATTATGCACATTCTGACAACAAGTTGTTTATTATTAGAACAAAGGTGAGAGAAGCATGTTCATGAGCAATGCACAAGAAGATGTATGCTCGTCCTATACGTCCTCACAGATTGCCAGCCTGAGGCGACAATCACGTTCTAGGTCGGTGGCATAACACGCACTCTCGATATAACTAGTCGTCAACTATACATACGCATTCGAGGTTAGCGTACCTGTAGAAAATCTCATTTCAGCCCATTCCCATAACAGATATAAATACATTGCAAGAATTTTAAATCTAGATACTATCTTAGGTGCATACCCAGTATACACGTAAGTAGTATATGCACCCATCAGAAAAGTATTACTCCCACAATTAAATACCTTCACCCGCATTCGTGTGCTTACGAGTACAGGTTCCAGTACCAAACTACCTCTTCCCTAGACCAACGGTGTGTTTGGTCATGCTCTCACAACTCACACTTACCTGAGCGTAGGTGCGACGTTGCAGAAAATAAATTCAACTACCCCACATATATGAGTACATCATATGTGAGGGCTACCTCCAACATTAGACCACAGGGTAGCATAGTGCGGTCATCAACACATACCTTTTGAGTCGACGTGTCGTTGCAAGAAAGTAAAAACCCCCAAAGTTAGTATTACTTAACTAAGCCACCTGAAAGTCCTAGTTGGGCATAACTGGAGGTTGTCGCTATCAAATAGTTGACAAATTAGATTTTGACAAACTTGCCTACTAACTAAAGTTTTTAGATAAAATAGGCTTTCAAAACAAAACTTTGTTTTAAAACCATGCACATGACAGTATTATGCTTAACCTTGCTCCGATGCCAGCTGTAACAGAACCGACCAATTTATAAGAGCACAAGTGCGAAAACCTCCGCCGAAGCAGCTGAATTAGCACACTTGAGCCCATATAAACCCGGTAGTCCAGAAATCTCGAAGGATTCAAACATTTCCAACATCTCAACCAAGATCGCATGGTTAAGCAAATACAAATCATGTCCACGCAGCTTTGCAGCGGAAATAATATTACAATAGTGTTCACAAATAATAATACAAGTTGAGTTCTACTTAATTTTAGAAGAACAACATAGCTTTGAAATAATACCATAACATAAGTTGAAATACTTTGCTAGCTTGAGTGACATCCTCCAACAATAGCATAAGAGAAGAAGTATGGAACTGCCGAGCCCACCGGCACTGGCCATCACCTTTCGGCAGGCCTAACCTTCACCTGCAACAAGGTGGGATAAACCCTGAGTACTCGAATGTACTCAGCTAGACTTACCCGTCATAAACCAGAAATAAAGTGACACCAAGGAGTATGCAAGGCTATATCTGGGGTTGGCTATACTTACCTTTTTGCATAAAAGCACTTTCATTATTAAATACTCATCATTAGAGTATTAGCAGTCAATTTTATGTAATTAACCTGATTACTAGATTTGCACCTGATCTAGAGCAATCACTTGGCTAATTACTCAAGCAAGAGTGACTATTTCATCAATAGCCTTTCAGTTCCATAACCATTTTAGTTCCATAAGTTCTACGGGAGATGATCTAAAGTCAATTGCTCACTGTCCAGGAGCGATGGCGATTATAATCGATTCCTACCCAGCTGGGGATAAAATGTCTCACACTCGCCCGGCACATTCCGGCTACGGCAGTCGTAAGCTACCAGTCAGGAGATTCGAGAACACAACGCGCCGGACGGCCATGGGCCCTTCTACACCGGGGGTTATCTCAGTGCCAGGTCGCTCAATCTATAAATGCCCACGGTCATGCCAGGTCGATCAGGCCCTGCCTGCCCTCAGACCATGCCAGGTCGATCAGAATAGTTGCCCACGGTACAGCTGAGGCCCTGGGTGTTAGGCGTCAACATCTCCATCACCGGCTCGAATAACCTTACTCGGCTTCGCGGGAGGTACTCAGACCTACTCCGTTAAGTGATCGACGCGTTCAATTTGATTGAAGGGACATTCCCGAACGGGTCCTATGCGACACAGACGGGAGCCTACTAGCACACAGAACCCATGTCCTGCTTCTCTTACATCCCGCCTCCGTCTCAGATTAATTCTCACATGGTTATCTTCATGATAGAACAGGCTAAACATGATCAGTATCCACCTAATGCGGGAGACAGGGAATCACCCGACTTTTACCGATCTAAGCAGGGCTAAGCATATAACGAGCCTAGACCTAAACAAGTATATCAAGATATATTGCAGGTGGACAAGGATAAGTAAGTAATGCATCAACGGTATCAGTCAACTCCTATAACTTAATGCAACAATCATTATATTGACTCAATTGCATTTATAAAAGAATGGTAGGAAACTTAGAATGCTCCGGGGCTTGCCTAGGAAACAACACTTAAGCTAGTGTTAGATGGCACCACTTCAGGATCATCGCTGCTCCAGGAACTTGCGGGGTTCGCCACACCTTCTTCGGGATGGCCACCCAACACCATCTTCGGGTTGAGCCTCACCGTCACCTCTTTCACGATGCATCTATCGTACCTAGATGGGATGCATACTGCAAGCGTATGAATGCAGGGTAAACACTCACGATGCAACATAAGACAACTATGATAAGGTCTATCGACATACTACCTAAGTTAATTAACTTACGCTAGTGCAAGACACTAATAACCATAGCCTAAGTAAGCTGACCAACAAACAACCAGTAGGTTACACACATTTAAGGGTTATTTAGCTTACTAATTAACTCATTAAAGTTAGACCTAACAAGCAATCAAGTTGCACACACAAGTCACACTTCAAACTCTGGACAGCAGGATAGTGGTTCACTAATTTAAACATAACTCGAGCTACAGACATCCAAATAAGGTAAACTAAGACTTTATGGAAAGCTAACAAGATTACCTACAACTTTGCTATTCAACACAAGAGCTAATTCGGAGGTTATCTAACTCAAAAACAAATAACAATGCAGCTCTGTCCAGCTGTTGGACAGCAGGACAGACAGAGCTTCAGAGAAGCATAACTCAAGACACAAACATCACATGAGCATGCAATTAGACATTCTAGAAAGCTTATAAGATTATCTAAATCTTTCTTATTGTTATCTCAAGGTGAATCAATCATTAACAGGGTCAAACAATATGATTAGTGCAGCACTGTCCACACTTGGGTAGGATGCGGGAGACAGGAAATCACCCGACTTTTACCGGTCTAAGCAGGGCTAAGCATATATTCGAGCCTAGACCTAGCAGGGATATCAAGATAGTAATTGCAGGTGGACAAGGATAATTAATCAATGCAGCAATGGTATCACCCAACTCCTATAACCTAATGCAACAAGCATATATTGTTAACTTTATAAAAAGTAATTGCAAACAGTAGGAGTAAGATGCTCTGGGGCTTGCCTGGGAAAGAACACCTATGCTAGTGTTAGCCGGCACCAACTTTAGGAACATCATCGCTCCGGGAACTTGTGGGGTTCACCACACCTTCTTGGGATGGCCACCCAACACCATCTTCGGGTTGAGTCTCATCATCACGTCCGTCACTTGACGTTCTTCCATCTAGCGAACCTAAATATGCGATGCACAATGCATATATATGAATGCTCCCGAAGTAATATATTGATCACATAGCACAAGCAATCACTAACAAGCACTTAGCACAAAATTCATGCAAACAATTAAGATAACTGAGCACACACCAAAGCACACAACAACCAATAGGTTATGCATACTTTTAAATCGATCACTAAGTTCACCTAATCAACTTACGCCAAGCTAAGCAACCAAACACAACATTCAGATTTGGACAGCAGGACAGCAGTCCACTCTTTTAACTGTAACTCAAGTTACAGATCTCCAAACAAGGTGAGATAAGGCTTTCTGGAAAGCTAACGCAATTGTCTACAACTTTGTTATTCACCATAGGAGCAATTTCAAAGGTTATATAGCTCAAAAGCAGATAACAATGCAGCTCTGTCCAGCTGTTGGACAGCAGGATGGACAGAGCTTCAGAGAAGCATAACTCACAATATGAACATCACATGGGCATGCAATTAAACATTCTAGAAAGCTTACAATATTATCTAAATCTTTCATATTATTAGCTCAAGGTTAATCAATCATTAACAAGGTCAAACAACATGATTAGTGCAGCTCTATCCACACTTGGACTGAACTAGCCACACATCAACAACAGTAATTTATGACAACCATAACTAAATATCTATAATACCTAGGAACTTGCCCATAGACTCTTTAGAAAGGTTATTAAGTTGTCTACAAATCATCTATAATCATCTTAAGATGATTCACAAGCTAGCAAGGTCTAATTAACATAAATAGGCATCTCTGTCCAGACATGGACAGATTTAGCCATCTGCACTAAAACAGTCATAACTCAAGTTATATAACTCCAATGAACATGAGCTAAGATAATTTAGAAAGCTTATTAAATGCACTACAATACTCTATAATCACCTAAGTATGAATCACAAGTTAACTAGGTGAAACAAGCCCAACATTCAGATCTGGACAGAATGTAGGCAAACCTTGATAGCCAACTTGCAATAGCCATATCTCTTAAACTATTAAGCCTATGGACATGAAATTTGGTGACAAGCTAGATTACGATATTATCTACAACTTTGTATAGACCAAACCCACAGAAAATATCATTTAGATCACAAACTAACCACCACAACAGAAACTGGACTTGCAGCCATTTCAGCAAAACTGGACATACACACAACTAGAGCTACACAACTCTAAATGACACACAACAAGACATTTTGGAAATCTTATGAAATTTCCTACAAATTATCTTTAAACATCTCAGCATGGTTGCAAGTTAACATGGTCAAACTAATGCATTCCTCAAATCTGGTCCAGAGATTCCAGAGAGCACCTATATCTGAACTGATCTTCAAACAGCCATAACTCATAATCCATTTGACCAAAATTCATGAAACTTTAACACAAGCTAGATATGTATGTTACCTATGACTTTGCTATAGACAAGTTTCACAGCAAACAACATTTACAAGGGGCAACTATTTAAGCCCTATAATCTGTCTAGAACATCCCGAAATGAATTATAGAAAGATGATAATTGTAAAACTTCATGCTTTGCATAACAACTGACCATAATAATTATCTAAGCTATAACAACACCATAGGAAGGCAGTGGAACAACTTTTCTATTTTTACATGCAAACATTTGTCACAATTCATTTTAATCCATTTAATAAGCTGAAAGCAAGAAGAAACCATAACTAATTCATACATGCACCAAAAATCCTGAAATTTTTATGACAGCACACACATGACCAGAGGAGCCTACCATAAAAATTTCACATTATTTTAAGCAACATAACAGCAGATATCATTTTCTCCCTATTTAAGCCTATTTAACATAAATAAATCATCACTGCAGAAACTTTGCACTAACACACATCATTTTATATATCCACTGGAGAGAGATTTTCACAAGGATTCGAAAAAGTCTACATATGCAATTTTTCGACAAACACAATTTATTATGCAATTTACAAGTTTCCAACAGATTGCCAACTAATTAAAAACGTGAATAAAGAAACTGTTTTGCACTGGGGACCCCTGGATCTGCACAAATTATTAAAGGACTTGTTTAGTAAATCTAATGAGCCATGACATATTAACAAAAAAAGACCAACAAAGAGTTTCAGCGTTAAAATCTACCCTTCTTGTTTTTCACGGGAGAACGACGGAAAACCACGGGAAGGACCGAGCTCGTCGGGTTCTCCTGGGTGGAGCCGGCTAGGGTTTGGAAGGCTGGCTGGGCTGCTCGGCCGGGGCTGCTGCGAGCTGCCGCCCGGCGTTGCTGCGGCTTCTGCTGCGCTGGCTGCTGCCTGGCTCAAGACCGCGCGGCCTGAGGAAGGCGCGACTTGAGGCAGCGCTCTTCAGAGACTCAGGAACGGAGAGCTGGAAGGGAGCAGAAGAGAGGAAGGAGAAGAGGGGCATGAAGCTTGCTGCTGCTCGCTGATGGAGCGGACAGGGAGTGGTGGCCAGGGACAAGGAGGAGTTCAGCCATGGATGGAGAAGGGAGAGACCGGAGGGAGCTCGGCCCTTTCCCTTTTTTTTGCGCGATGAAGAAAAGACTGAAGGGAGAGAGGAGTCGGGCTCAGTTTTTGACGGAGGGGGCAGGGCCGCGCCCGAGGCCGCAGTCTGCTGGTCGGCCTCGACAATTTTCCAAAAGAATTTCTTTCCAAATTTGGCAAGTTTCCAGAAACTTTCGGTCAAATTCCAAAATTGCGAACACTGCTCAAATAGACTCCGATTTCGACAAAACTAATTTTGTTGTTGTCGTCTCGCCGAGTATTCCGACTTTCGTTTAAGGCACTTGGTCAAATTCTCAACGGTTTGCCTCTTGGTAACGATCGTCGACGGCAGCTTCGCGGCGACCGAAATTCCAATTTCGCGGTACAGACTTGACTGTTTTCTCAAACCTGAAAATTACGTTGTACTCCATCTTGCGAGCTCGTTTTCACTATTTTTGACACTGATCCAGGTCTCGGCCCTAAAACAAAATTTGTTCCTCTCAATCTGTACTACAACTTTCATTTAAGGCGCACTAACATGCGAACATCCAGAAATACTGTTCAACGCCGGTCAAAGTAGTCACCTGGTAGGATCCGATTTAGGGTTTCTCGTCGGTCGGGACATTTTCTGGATATCTACTCAACTCAGAACTTTCACAAATTTTGACCAAGAGTTCATATACAGTTGATTGGGCTTAACTGCAACACTTGGTTTAACCCAAATGATTTTCTTCCGTTAATCAGTCAGCACTGTCAAAGCTGCGACTCGTCATTTTATGTGACTTTTTGATTCCAAACTTCACGAAACTTTTTCACCAGTTACTATAGACAGGAACTGAGGTGGGTCACATGAAAAATCTAGGTTTAGCATTAATCCTCAATATTTATAAATTGACAATCATTATTAACCGGCTCCATTGATTATTTTCCCGAATAATTCAAACTGAGATTCTGCCTCTGAGATTGATCCTGACACTTCTGTCATCACTGACTAACCTTGAATTTAGTTCTTCATCGTTGCTTGATATACCAAGTCCATGCTCAACTGACGGCTTAACTGACGACGAACACCTAGGGTGTTACATTTATAGCTAGCCCCCGAAAATCAAGACGTCCGAGATGAAACGTATTCAGATTTCGATGAAATTGAATTGCAGGACTTGTTGGCTCATCTCGTCTTAGCTCAACGGGCAGTATTTGATAAGCCAATTAAGCACCGACACTTGAAGCCATTGTATATGAGAGGGTATGTCAATGGCAAACCATTGACCAAGATGTTCATTGATGGAGGAGCTGCTATAAATATCATGCCATATACCACCTTTAGAAAACTTGGGATGATGAGTGAAGATTTATTAAAGACTGACATGGTGTTGAGGGACATTGCTGGCAATTCTTCTGATACTCGAGGAGCGGTCCATGTTGAGCTGACGATCGGGTCTAAAACCTTGATCACTACCTTCTTCCTCATTGATGGCAAGGGGGCATACAGTTTGCTATTAGGGAGAGATTGGATACATGCAAACTGTTGTGTACCGTCGACTATGCACCAGTTCCTTATCCAGTGGATTGGAGATGACATTGAAATCGTCCATGCTGATGACTCGGTGAGTGTTGCTAATGCAGAGCCTATCTACTAGGAATATGATGGTGTTGAGTGTTTCTCTGGAAGAGCTTGGGAAGCAGGTCCTGTGAATGTTTTTAGCGAGGATCAATAGTCGATTCAGACGATCGGCTCTCAGAGCAATTTTTAGATAATCCAACTGATCAATTTCTAGAAGGGGTGAAACTAAGTTTTGTATGGGCTGACGAGGAATAAAGTGTTGATAATGAAGCCGAAGTAGGATCAATGCGTGCGAGTTTGAGTATCGAGCGTGCTCTGAAGTTAATGAACTTTTGGAAGGGCTCTACCTATTTCTCCATTGCCGAAAGCTCTAAGATGATCAGGGGTTCACGTAAGGAGACGTACAACAGAAGGTTTTGAAACATATGAAGGCACTTCCACAACTTGGTGATTATTTCGAGTTGTACGTGGTGGCCGATAAGCCTTACAATAGGATCGTCCCTTATTTTTAATTTCAAAGGGAAAGATGAGTCGCAGCTAGCTTTAGCCGAAAATGTTAGACCCAGAAACGGGTGTTCGGCTGTGACAACTTTTGATTCGTATGTGTTGCTTGTCAGTTGAAGCTTCGACACTGCTTGTTAAAAGCTGAATGCATGGAAATTATATGTGAAACAGATTCAAGGATATCTATATATAGCCATTGTAAGGGCATCGCCTTTAGCAGAAAAATGTTCCAAGAATTTAAGTTATAGCCGATATTATTTATATCGCCTTTAGCACAAGAATATTCATAACCTTGGTGGCCCTAGCGTTTTCAGGTTAGCAGGTTTATTGGGGGAAGAGAATGGTGAAGTGCAGTAAGTGAGATGTCAGGCGACATGACACATCAAAGTAAGATCCAGTCAGCTAAGGTGATGTCATATGTTCGGGAGACGTTTTTCCCTGAAAAAATATTACAGTCAAAGGAAAGAAATCAATAAGACCGGAGCATGCAACTGGAATTATTCAGAGAAGAACGAGTTTATCTGCTGCAAACTTCATTTACAAGACTTATCCTAGTACAAACTACCCTCGAAATAAACTAATCAGAATGGATCGTGGGTCAACAATATTGGCAATGGCGGCAGCATGGTCATCATAGATTTCAAGATTTTCAAATTCATCCGGAACGCCAACGAAACCAACTGGTAGGGAGGAGTAGTCTTCTTTGGTCCAAGAACTCATTGCCGCTAGCCCGAAAGAGACCCCGACGTGCACACCTTGGATGACAGCCTGATCAATGCGGCCATCCACAGCATCAAGGCGGGCTTCAGCTCAGTCTCCACGAGCATTCACCTTCAGGGCAACTCTATTTGTTGCTACCTTCAGACGGTCATTTTCTGCGGAAAGGGCTAGCAAGAAGAAGGGATGTGTCAGGCATAATAGGTTCGAACAGAAGAAGAGGGCCATGACTCTGCTAACGTGTAATGATGCTGCAGAGCTGTTTTTGTTGGTCTGCCCATTCGGCTTCCTCAATATCATGCTTCTTAGATGCATCTTTCAGTTCCTTCTGAGCTTTATCCCTTTCCTCGCGGTACCGAAGAGCGTCCGAGTGGATCTATTGGAGTAAATCATCAAACTCAGAATCTGGTGGCCCGGGAAAAAAGATTGGAAAAAAGCTTTTAGAGCTACTATTTCTAGAGAAGAAACCCAAGCTTGGCTAGAAGGAGATTCCACCCTGAGATTGGAGTAAACAGCAGATCAGGGGTAAATGGACAAGGATAGTTACTGCAAGGGGGCAAGAAATCAATCTTTTACCCATCGTGCCGGTGAGTCAATGATCGACTTCTTCCTGTTTCATCTCTGATAGGATGCCTGCGTTGGTTGCTATTGTCTGCCATTGATGAAAACACAGGCGAAAGATTCTCTCTGGTTTGAGCTAAGAGATGAGAACTGGGAAGTCCACAAGTCGAACTATTCGGCTGGGGATATGTTGACACCGAGTTTTCGCACTATGACAAGTGGGCCAGCACGACGCAGGTTTGGGAGAAATCGCCGCTTAAGGATTCGGCAGGCAGCAAATGTGGTCGGCTAACTCGATGCATTCGGCAAGGCTGTGAGGGCGACTAGTCAATGGCGAGCGGGTTCGGCAATGAGGCGCTGCGGTCGGCTACCTTGGGTTAAGTCGGTTTGCGACAAATATGGCATATCGGAGGATTCGGCAACAGAAGATCTTGTCGTTGTTAGCACGTGCCGATTACTAAAGGAGGCTTAGAATAAAAGGCATCGCGTTTTAGATAAGTTTCCTGTTTTATCGTTGTAATCGTGTCCTCCTAGGACTCGTAGAACACCAGGGTATAAATATAAACCTGAGACTATTGTAATATCTGTTCACAACCAATACAACCAACCCGGCCCCGCGCCGTCTTCGAGTCCAAGTCGTGTCGTCGTGTTCTTCGAGAGGGGCCATCGATCCGTCGACCTCCGTAAGTCCCGGCAACCTTGTTATCATGTCTAGTATCGTGCGGCGGATTTAGACGTGGTGCAAGTAGTCTCGTACGTTAAGCTTAGTATCGTGCGGCGGATTTAAGCTTATGACGGGAGGTCTTTGTTTATGTCTTGTATCGTGCGGCGGATTGAGACATGAGTAAAGATAGTTATCGGCTCTGTTAGATTTGGCAATCTGATAGATTCATTAAGTTACCCTGTGTTATGTGTTTTGTTACGTTTATCTCATCATAACACTTTTGCCCAGTCTAGATACCGTCCGGTTCGGCTCCATCTTTATAGATCTGCTCTGTTCTTTCACGTTTATCATCGAAAGGTCTGTCACGCAGTAGATCTATTGGTCGCAATAGCCGAATTGGATCGTGTCTGGATTGCCACGTGGTGAGGGTTCATGCGTGTTAAGTGTGTTTGACCTATGATAAGGCTAGGTGTCGTGCGGCAGGCGCAGGCCTTAGATTAGCTTAGTCACGCTTAGCTTGTATGTTCAATCTCCATGGACCCCAACTCGGTTGTACAATCGAGATTGGTTAAGTTTTAATTTTATATATAATACATCACGCAAGTACGATTCTCATGCAAACGTGTTCGGCAACCTGTATTCACATAGCTCCGCTCATATTGCCGAATAACCTTTAAACCTGTTGGCAGATAGCTTTCGTAGCTATGTGTCGTCGTAAGTGGCTTCAGGGCCGTACATCTTGGAACTGTCTGGTCATACCCGGCACGTTCCAGCTTTGTATTTAACGGTTCATCTCCCTTGTTAGTTGCAGGTCAAACTGACTGGCACGCACCGGACTTCTGAGCACCCGGGCCACATTTTGAAGCCAGCTTCTCCGGCTTGCTGTGTGCCTGGCGCAGAGCGTCGTTTTTTGCGTCAACACACTTTTTGGCACGCCCGGTGGGACACTTTTTTCCTGCAGCAATGGTCGAAGTCACTGAAGCCGAGGCCAGCAACAAGGCGGGGTTCGTGCAGGTGCAGCTCACCGAACTACCTGACGAGTACAGAGAGCAGGTGGAGGATGCTTGTGCCGAATTCCAGGCTAAGTGCCTAGAGGCCTTTTCCAAGAACAAGAGCGGCAAGGTTCGCCGTCTGCACGATCTGCCGAAACCCGTCCAGCTCAACCCGAATGATCCCGGGGAGGCGGAGGCAGTGTTGAAGATGTCTCACATAATCAACGAAACTGTCTCTGGTGCCATCGGTCGCATGCATGGGGCGTTTCTCAACACTTTCCGCACCATTATGATCGCCCAATTCGGCCCCAAGGCCGATGAACTCATGGAGGCCGAGTTTGGCCCTATAGCGGGACCGCATCTTTTCAATCTGCCGAATCACCTCAAGGGGGCAGGAACTGCTGGTGAGGAGACCCCGCCTAAGGCTCAATCGAGCGGGATGACCATCCAAGAGAAGCACACGCCAGAAGGCCAGTTGCCGACCATGGGTCAGCTCGCGTTCGGCGCTAAGGGTCAGCCGCCAGAGTCAACGCGCAAGATCTCCCCGCAAGCATATAGGCTCATAAAGGACTACTACGGAAACGGGTACCATGAGATGCTCGAACCTCACAACATAGAGGGTGCCCCACATCCAGGATACGGGAAGCCGACGGCCGAGAAGACCGCCGACCCTAATGTCGATGTCATGCTAGAGAGGATGGCAGATATGATGCAGCGCACTTTCGGCCTGAAGCCTAAGGGCACTTATGCTTACAGATCTCCGTTCCCCGAATGGTTCCACCGTGTGGCTCTACCTCCCAGAGTCAAAGTGCCGACAGACCTGTCCAAGTTCTCCAGCTTAGACGACACTAGCACGGTGGAGCACATCAGTCGCTATCTGCTCCAGCTTGGAGAGGCCAATACCGAGGATGCCTTCAGGGTTCGGTATTTCCCGTCATCGCTCACTGGGCCGGCGTTCGCTTGGTTCACATCTTTGCCACCGGGCTCTATTCTCTCTTGGGCAGATTTGGAACAGAAGTTCCATACGCACTTCTACACGGGCACCAAGGAGAAGAAGCTGGTAGACATCATGTATGTGCGCCAGAGGCCGAATGAGACGCCGCAGGACTACCTACGCAGGTTTAGGGAAGTCAAGAGCCAGTGCTTCGGCATGTACCTGCCGGATGACCAGCTTCCGCCATTGGCCGTGGCGGGCATGCTCCCAAGCATCAGAGATAAGCTCTTCGGCCAAGAGTTCGAGGACCTGGGTCATCTCTCTCGCCGGCTCAACGAAATGACTATCCAAGCGCAGGGCTTCCGGAGGGAAGGGCGTTTCCAGAGGGACAATGTCGCGGCCCAGATGTATCAAGCTTTCCTGGACGAAGCCGATGACTATTCCGACGCCGAAGATGAGGTGGCCGCCGCAGAGTTCAACTGGGACAAAGAACCGACCCAGGCCAACAAGCAGTGGCTGCGCCAGCAGAAAGGGGCATATGACTTCGACGTCACCAAGGCCGACAAACTCTTCGAGTTTCTGATTGCCGAAGGGAGAGTCAGGCTACCCCCGGATCACCCGATGCTACGTCCTGGAGGCGTCAAAGACAAGAAATACTGCGGCTTCCACAACACTAATACTCATTCTATTAATGATTGCCGCGTGTTCAGGACCAGGATCCAGAAGGCCATCCAGGATGGGCACATCAAGTTCAATGGCAAGATGAAGATCGATGCCAACCCCTTCGCCCAGAACTCCGTGTTTGTCTCAGTGAACATGGTAGCCCCGGAAGATCCCAGAGGCAAGGGCAAGGTCAAAGTCCTCACCTCCGACAAGGCACGCGAGTCTGGCGCAGTGGATCCCGATCGGCAAATCACTGGCGATGAGCTCCGACGGCACACTCGAGCCGCGAATAGCCGATACGAGCACGGAGAGTCGTCTCCAAGCGCAGGCCTACCCACAGGGATCTCCTTAACAAATGGCGCCGGCAAAAGGAGAAAGAGCAGGTACGTCTCCAACGCAAAGAGCAAGAATTCACAGAGGAATACCGGCATGAAGACGATCACGCGGGAGAGCACCGGTATCATCTGGAGGAGAGGGCTTACCACAGAGAACAGGCCCATCGCTGGGAGCAAGGACGCCGCCAAGAGCGGGAGCAAGCTCACTGGGACTGTCCGTTCTTCCGCCACTGCTGGAACGAAGGCTTGAAACTGCCTGCCGTCAACAACTGCCCCGAATGCAGCGATCAGTACAAGGGGTATAGGCAGGATCGGGTCAACCGCCGTCCCGTCCATGAAAGGTTGGGAGCACGCATCCCAATGGACGATCGGCGCCTAAAAATGAGAAGCCCGGGTCGGCAAGCCAAAAAGATATGCCGACCAGGAGTGGGTGCATCACCAGGACGACAGCAAAGAGGTACAGCCCCGCCCATATAGGTGGCAAAGGGGGCAGTGGTGCCCACCAGGGCTCAGGAAAAGCCAGAAAAGGAGAGTGCAACGCCTCCGGAATAGGGAGTTGGAGGAAGCAGCTGCCAACGGGAAGAAGCAAGAGTGGCGCCCGAAGGAAAAACCAGATGACGCCGACAAGGGCGCTGACGTGGCCATGACTTTCTTCCTTCCCCTGGAATTCATGGCTCCAATCGGCCAGGGGGCACGGGACGAAGCGCATTCAGACTCCGATGAGGCCGAGCCCAATGAGCTCGCGGCACAGCTCGTGTTGTCTCAGAAGGCAGCATTTGACAAGCCAGCTAAGCATCGGCATTTGAAGCCGTTGTATGTCAAAGGATACGTCAATGGAAAGCCGCTGACCAAGATGTTTGTCGATGGCGGTGCAGCGATCAACATCATGCCTTACGCCACCTTCAGAAAGCTGGGCATGAATGACGAAGATCTGCTCAAAACGGACATGATACTCCGTGACTTTGCCGGTAATCCCTCTGACACTCGAGGTGCCGTGCACGTGGAACTGATGATAGGATCCAAGACGCTCATCACGACTTTCTTTGTCATTGACGGCAAGGGGGCATACAGCCTGCTTTTGGGCAGGGATTGGATCCATGCCAACTGCTGCATACCTTCGACCATCGACCAAATACTCATTCAGTGGGTTGGAGATGACATCGAGATTGTCCAAGCTGATGACTCGGTGAGTGTTGCTACCATTGAGCCCACTTACTGGGAATTCGACGGAGTAGATTGCTTCTCCGATCGTGTGTGGGGGAAGGTCCTGTCAACATTTACGGCAGAGATCAACAGCCGATCCAAGCAGTCGGCTCTCAAAGTTTCTTTTAGATGGACAACCCAACTGACAGCAGCGAGGGCAAACTGGGGCGTGGCTTCGCATCGGCCGACCAACTGGAAGAAGTGGATGTTGGCGACACAAGTAAAAGAAGGCCGATGTTCATAAGTTCTAATTTAGACCCTGCCTTCAGAGTACAGTTAATAGATATCCTAAAAGAGTTCAAAGATTGTTTCGCTTGGGACTACACAGAGATGCCCGGGTTGGATCGATCTATTGTTGAGCATAAGTTGCCGATCAAGCCTGGATACCGTCCATACAAACAACCTCCGCGCAGGATCTACAAGGAGGAGTTATTGGCCGACGTGAAAAAAGAAGTGGAAAGATTACTGGAGGCTAACTTCATTCGGCCGTGTCGATATGCGAGTGGAGGGTCTAATATTGTCCCGGTGTACAAGAAAAATGGGAAGATGAGGGTCTGCATTGACTTCAGGAACCTCAACAAAGCCACTCCTATGGACGGTTATCCAATGCCGGTGGCCGATTTGCTGGTGGATGCTTCGGCCGGTTTTGAAATCATAAGCTTTATGGACGGCAACGCAGGTTACAATCAGATCTTCATGGCTGCAGAAGATGTGGCGAAGACCGCCTTCAGGTGCCCCGGCCATATAGGTTTGTTTGAATGGATGGTTATGACTTTTGGTTTGAAAAATGCCGGTGCCACTTACCAGCGAGCCATGAATTACATATTCCATGAGCTGATCGGCAAGATCGTAGAGATCTACATTGATGATGTGGTGGTCAAATCCAGAAGCAAGGAAGGACACCTAGCCGATTTAAGGAAGACCTTGGAGTGCACGAGGCGAAACATGGTTTAAAGATGAATCCAACCAAGTGTGCATTTGGGGTGTCGGCGGTGAGTTTCTGGGATTCCTGGTCCACAAAAAGGGGATCGAGGTCGGCAAAAAGAGCATGGAAGCAATTGATAAGGTAGTGCCGCCGACCAATCTCAAGGAACTGCAATCACTGCTCGGCAAGATTAACTTTGTCAGGAGGTTCATATCCAACTTGTCCGAGCGCGTGTTACCATTCTCTCCACTATTGAAGCTCAAGAAAGATCAGGAGTTCGTGTGGGGTGACTGGTGCAACAAAAGGCTTTCGATGAGATCAAGGGGTACATGAAGGCACCACCAGTATTGGTTCCTCCACAACTCGGCAAGCCTTTCAAGTTGTACGTGGCGGCCGACAACCTAACGATAGGGTCGGCCCTCATGCAAGAATTCGAAGAAAAAGAGAGAGTCATAGCCTATATTAGCCGAAAGCTACTAGACCCCGAAACAAGGTATTCGGCTATGGAGAAGTTGTGCTTGTGCGTTTTTTACTCCTGCACCAAGTTTCGGCACTATCTATTGAATGCCGAATGCGTGGTAGTATCAAAGTTTGATGTAATCAAGCACATGTTATAATGCCGATTTTAAGTGGAAGGATCGGTAAATGGGTTTTGGCCCTTTCTGAATTTGATTTGCGTTTTGAATCGGCAAAGGCTGTTAAAGGCCAGGTTATGGCTGATTTTGTCACTCACCACCGTGATCCTAATGCTAACATGGTAACCATTATCCCTTGGGCATTGTTTTTTGATGGATCCTCGTGCAGCAAAGGTGGTGGAGTCGGGATTGTGTTGATTTCTCCCAGGGGGGCACCCTTCAAGTACTCTATACCGATTGAGTACCCGGTGACTAATAATCAAGCAGAGTACGAAGCACTGCTCCGAGGGCTGCGGTTGCTTGTGGACATTAAGGCAGACGCCGTGGAGATCTTCGGTGACTCGGAATTAGTGATCAAAAGTTGACCGGCAAATACGAGTGCAAGAACGACACGCTGCAGGAATATCTTGAAGGTTGTCAAGAGCTCCTCAGACAGTTTCGATCGGCAACCTTGCAACATATTCCTAGGGGGCAAAACGAAGAAGCAAACCAGTTGGCCCAGGCAGCATCCGGGTATAGGGAGAATCAAAATATTTTTGCACTTGAGGAAGAGCAAACAGCCCCAGAAGGTGATCGAGCAGTCCCAAGTGATAATCAGGCAATTGAAGACTGGAGAGACAACATTGCCGATTACCTCAGGGACCCATCCAGGAAAGTCTCCCGAAAACTCAGGTACAAGGCTCTTAAGTTCACGCTCTTGGACGATCAATTGTACTACAAATCCATAGATGGGGTTTTGCTCAAATGCCTAAACCAAGACGGGGCTAGGAAACTGATGTATGAGGTGCACGAAGGCGTATGTGGTGCACACCAGTCGGCTCACCGTATGAGATGGTTGATCAGGAGGACTGGATATTTTGGCCGACTATGCTCGAAGATTGCTTTGAGTATTACAAAGGTTGTCAGGATTGTCAGCGATTCGGCAATGTGCAAAGGGCTCCAGCATCGGCCATGAATCCGATTGTTAAGCCTTGGCCTTTCAGAGGATGGGGCATTGATTTGATCGGCCAGATTCACCCTCCATCTAGCAAAGGACATAGGTTTGTCCTATTGGCCACGGATTATTTCACAAAATGGGTTGAAGCCATCCCGTTGAAGAAGGTGACGTCAGAGAACATGGTGTCTTTCGTCAGGGAACATATCATTTACCGATTTGGCATTCCTCAGTCCATCACCACCGATCAGGGAACTCAGTTCACTTCCTCGGAGTTTTGTGACTTTGCCGAAGAAATGGGGATTAAACTCTACAATTCTTCTCCTTACTATGCACAGGCCAATGGACAGGCAGAGGCTTCTAACAAAATCATGATTAAAATCATTCAAAAGAAGATCGAAGAGAAGCCTAAAAGGTGGCACTTGGTACTCAGCGAAGCTTTGTGGGCGTACCGTATGGCTTGTCATGGGTCAACTCAGACATCGCCATACGAGTTGGTCTACGGGCATCATGCAGTGCTACCGTGGGAGTTGCAGTCGGGGTCAAGACGAGTTACATTGCAGAACGATCTGGCTAAAGAAAGTTATAAAGATTTGATGATGGATGAGCTAGAGGATTTGCATTTGATTCGTCTCAAGGCCTTGGAAAATATTGAGAAAATAAGATGCGCATTGCCAAGTACTACAACTCGAAAGTGAAAGAAAAAGGATTCGAAGAAGGAGACTTGGTTTGGAAAATTATCTTGCCGATCGGTACCAAAGACAAGGTATTCGGCAAATGGTCCCCTAACTGGGAAGGGCCTTTTCGGATTCTGAGACGTGCTCCGGTAATGCGTATGTTCTAAAAAACCTCCAAGGAGAAGAGTTTGCTAGGGCGATTAATGGACGTTATCTAAAGAGATTTCATCCTAGCGTGGAGGTCGGTGCATAACGGAATCAAGGACTAGCGGGCACCGACGGCCGATACAAGGTTGTATCGCCCTTAGCACAAAAAATGGCCGATAGAGTCTATCGCCCTTAGAGCAAAAAGCAGCCGGCATGGCATGTGTCGCCTCTAGCACAAAAAACGCAGAAATACAGGGCCAAGTGCACGCGATGCTGTGCAATCGGCTAGACAAATCAAACACTCAACAGCGCAGGACAGGAGAACAGGTGGCGCGTATAAACATAACAAAATAAAACACTGTTCATAGTGAGGTGCAGATCAGTTATCGAACATCCTGTTGATAACCGTCTGCGGATTGGTGACTGCGGCGAGGGCGCGAGCATGATCCTCGTAGGAGTCCAGAAGATCATCGATCTGCTCGACGTCCTCCGGACCCGCTCCGCCGGGGAAGCCAACCGGCGTCACGGAAAAATCCTCCTCTGCGCGGACCGTTAGCGCCGACAGCCCCAGCGCCACGCCATGGCGCACACCCTGCAGGGCGACCTGCTCGACGCGGCCATGTACATTGGCCAGGCGCGCCTCGGCGGTGTCACCCTGGGCGTTCACCTGGTCTGCGACGGCGTTCGCCGCCATCTTCAGGCGCTCCAGCTCTTCAGATAGCGCTATGAACGACAAATGGATCGGTTAAAAGATCAACAAAAACGACCAAAAACCGATCTGGGATTGGGTGTTCATACCCGTGATTGCGTCGCAGAACTGCCGGCGCTGGTCCTCCCACTCCAGCTGATCTATCCCGTACTGCTTCGAGACGGCGGCCAGCTCTTCCCGAGACTCGTCCCGCAGCGCCATGAAGTTCAAGGCGTCGTTGTGGTCGTAAAGGCCGCCGTCGGAATCCCGGTCCGGGTTCGCTTCCCAAGGATGGGAATGGTAGGAGAGACTGTCGGGAGAGCTTGGCGAATCCGACGGTGGAGCCTCTGGCCTCCCTGACGCTGAAGAAGGCTGGGATGCCCGCCGGCGGAGGGGAAATAACGGGGCCCTGTCAGCGAACAGCAACTGAGCGTGAACGAAGGATTCAAGAAACCGCCACAAAGGACGTAAGCGAGGAGTCCTACCCGCGCCGACGGAGGCGCCGAGCACGGCTCCCTTCGGCCTCCTCGGTCGCCGGCGCTTGCCGCGGTCATCATTGCTCGCCATTGTACTCAGAAAGTTAGGGTTTCCTGGGGCGGAACAACAAGGAAGCCGAGGCGGCGAGAGTACTAAAGAAGTGGATGCAAGAATGGGAGAAGGCAAGCCTCCAGGGACGATTTATGACGAATATCAATCGACGGATTGGGGTTTTTTCTGTTTCCCAAGATGGGCTCCTACAGTAATGGGCTGCGTAGGCCGTCTGAGTGCGCTCACATACGTGTTCGCGGAGAATAGAGCGCCTGTCTTCGGCAAAACTGCCGATTTGGGTGTACGAGACGAACATTGGCCAGGTTGCCGAACAGGTTCACACGGTTAAATACGGTGTCATCAGAGCGGTAGCCGATTGGATGCAAAATGCAGATATGTTACAAATGGACAAGCACATGGAATAGAGTACGCCCTGATTCCGAAAGATCAGTCACAGGTTGATTTCAAGAAAAAAGATAAAAGGACTTCTTATCCACATAACAGGAGTCGATTACAAATGAAGGATCAGTTCGTCCATGTCATTCATTTCTAATCGGAAGATCAGAATCAAAAGAGTCGGCCAAGTCTGTTCCGGCTTCTTTCGTATCCTCAACAGAGCGTGCTATCCTAGATTCTAGTCCTCGCTCGCAAACGTCAAAGTGGCGATAATCGGCGCCAGAATGAATCCGGACGGCATTGAAGGCAAGTGCTGCACCGTAGCCCATGCCGGCCCTAGAAATGTCAGGAAGGACCGCTTGATCTCATTCACCTGCCTTAGAGCCACCGTGCCTGGCACATTGGCCGAAGCAGCAAGGTGGCAATAGCGGCTTCGAGGGAGTGGAGCCTATTCTCCAGAGCTGAAGGAAAAGGGGTCAAGCTGGAGGTAGAGATAAGAAAAGGACAGCTGAGGGATGCTTACCGATGGCTTGTTCCCGAAAGACATCGCGCTCCAGAGAGATTTGAACAATCTCCCGATTCTTCTTCCCAGATCAGATTGGAGATCTGTAACCTTCTGAGCTAGGTCCTCATTGAGGTCGTCGCCAGTCCTCCTAAAGGGGAAACAAATGAGGCATAGTCATCCGAAGCGAAAAGATCAAAGCAAAAGCAACCTTCTCTTAGAAGTGCTGGTGTCACCGAGCTCGAGGCTGTAATGGCTTGCTTGGGAAGACATTTTGCGGTTCAGGGCAAGAGAAGAGAGGTTTTTTTTCCCCTAGATGAAGAAGCTAAACAGAGGGATTCGGGAAGTTCAGGCCGAAATAGAATAGAGAGGAATTCTTAAGGAATCTCGGGTGCATCGGAAGGCGAGTCGCAGCTGTGGTGATTAATGGCAAAGGAAGTCGGATGCTTCCAGAGACTCTACAGTGTGCGAAAAAGGAGAAAATGAATTTTAGAATAAACATTTATCCCAAAATTAGGGGGCATGTGTGACACCGAGTTTTCGCCACTATGACAAGTGGGCCAGCACGAAGCAGGTGTTGGGAGAAATCGCCGCTTAAGGATTCGGCAGGCAGCAAATGTGGTCGGCTAACTCGATGCATTCGGCAAGGCTGTGAGGCGACTAGTCAATGGCGAGCGGGTTCGGCAATGAGGCGCTGCGGTCGGCTACCTTGGGTTAAGTCGGTTTGCGACAAATATGGCATATCGGAGGATTCGGCAACAGAAGATCTTGTCGTTGTTAGCACGTGCCGATTACTAAAGGAGGCTTAGAATAAAAGGCATCGCGTTTAGATAAGTTTCCTGTTTTATCGTTGTAATCGTGTCCTCCTAGGACTCGTAGAACACCAGGGTATAAATATAAACCCTGAGACTATTGTAATATCTGTTCACAACCAATACAACCAACCCCGGCCCCGCGCCGTCTTCGAGTCCAAGTCGTGTCGTCGTGTTCTTCGAGAGGGGCCATCGATCCGTCGACCTCCGTAAGTCCCGGCAACCTTGTTATCATGTCTAGTATCGTGCGGCGGATTTAGACGTGGTGCAAGTAGTCTCGTACGTTAAGCTTAGTATCGTGCGGCGGATTTAAGCTTATGACGGGAGGTCTTTGTTTATGTCTTGTATCGTGCGGCGGATTGAGACATGAGTAAAGATAGTTATCGGCTCTGTTAGATTTGGCAATCTGATAGATTCATTAAGTTACCCTGTGTTATGTGTTTTGTTACGTTTATCTCATCATAACACTTTTGCCCAGTCTAGATACCGTCCGGTTCGGCTCCATCTTTATAGATCTGCTCTGTTCTTTCACGTTTATCATCGAAAGGTCTGTCACGCAGTAGATCTATTGGTCGCAATAGCCGAATTGGATCGTGTCTGGATTGCCACGTGGTGAGGGTTCATGCGTGTTAAGTGTGTTTGACCTATGATAAGGCTAGGTGTCGTGCGGCAGGCGCAGGCCTTAGATTAGCTTAGTCACGCTTAGCTTGTATGTTCAATCTCCATGGACCCCAACTCGGTTGTACAATCGAGATTGGTTAAGTTTTAATTTATATAATACATCACGCAAGTACGATTCTCATGCAAACGTGTTCGGCAACCTGTTATTCACATAGCTCCGCTCATATTGCCGAATAACCTTTAAACCTGTTGGCAGATAGCTTTCGTAGCTATGTGTCGTCGTAAGTGGCTTCAGGGCCGTACATCTTGGAACTGTCTGGTCATACCCGGCACGTTCCAGCTTTGTATTTAACGGTTCATCTCCCTTGTTAGTTGCAGGTCAAACTGACTGGCACGCACCGGACTTCTGAGCACCCGGGCCACATTTTGAAGCCAGCTTCTCCGGCTTGCTGTGTGCCTGGCGCAGAGCGTCGTTTTTTGCGTCAACAGGATAAAAGTGGCAACTTGTACAGAGTCATATTTATAGAGCTATGGCTTGCGCATTAGAAGACCAAGCATCGGTAGGGTTTTTCACAACTTATGGGCCGTTACTGGGCCAGGCTGGATCTTTTGACGATTAAAGGAAATCATGACTCCAGAGTCGGGAAGCCGATGGGTTCGGCTAAGGTTTGTTCAATTTCGACCGGTCGTTTGGGGGCTTGTATTACTGATTGACCCTGGGAACAGAGGCGGAAAAGATCTTTGAGAAATACTATCCTGAGCGAAGATTTTTGATACAGTTATCAGTGATGGCCGATATGCATCGCTGTTGATGCAGAAACAGGGCACGCATTGATCTCGAAGGATCAATCATAGGTTGGTTTCAAAAGGACGAACAGGAGAAAACTTCTTATTTACAAAAGAAGGAGCAAGACTACAATGAGTTAGTTCGTCCACTCCATTCTATGCCTAATCAGGAAAAAGCGATCGAAGGCATCAACCAGATCTGTTCCGGCTTGCTTCATATCTTCTATGCAATGTTCTACTCTATCCTCCAGTTCTTACTCACAGACGTCAAATCTGCGGTAGTCGGCACCAGAATGAATCTTCACGGCGGAGAAGGCGAGTGCCGCACCGAACCCCATGCCGGCTCTAGAGATGATTGGGAGAACGCGGTGAACTTCGTTTACCCGCTTCAGGGGTGTTGTGCCCGTTACATCAGCCGTGACAGCAAGCTTAGTGACGGCAGCTTCAAGAGCATGAAGTTTGGCCGCTAGGGCTGAAAGGAGAAGGGAATCAATAAAAAAATGGGGGAATAAGGAAAAAATGATGAGAAAATACTTGTCGGCGGCCCATTTCCGAGCAATGTCACGCTCTTGGGAGATTCGGGTAATTTCCCGATCCTTCCCTTCTAGGTCAAGTTGAAGATCTATGACCTTCTGAGTCAAATCCTCAGGGGATTCATCGCTGGTCCTCCTAGAATAAGAGCAACAATGTAAGGACAACTGCTTCATCTTCAAATGGAAACAATGAAGAACAACCTCTTCCTGGAGGTACTGGAAGCCCCAAGCTCAAGACTGTGGCGGCTTGCCTTAGAAGACATCTTCTATTTGGACTGAAAGATGATGGGGGAGAAGAGGCTTTTTCTGGTTTTAAGATTGAAGCAGGGGAGTTCAGAATGCACAAGCCGAAATAGAGTGAAAGGAGGGCTTTAAAAGATCCCAAGTGCATCGGGAGATGAATCGGCAGGTACGGTAATTATGGCGTGTGAAGGCGGATGCTTCCAGAGGTTCCACGTCAGTGCGAAAAGAAAAAGGAATTTTGGAATAAACATTTATCCCAAAATTAGGGGGCATGTGATAACACCAGATTTTCGCACGCGTAAAGATATGACGGATGGGCCCGGCCAGCCGAGGGAAAAGGATTCGGCAAGCAATCCGGCGGCTGTTTGGCCCTCAGGATTTCGGAGATTATCTGTGCGGTCGGCTATTTCACAAAACAGCGGCTCCATTTGGGAAACACATGTTGTGAATAAAGCCGGCTTGCGCGAGAAGCTATGTGACGATGGAAGACACCGAGAGGATTAGGAATGGAATTTGTATTTTTCCATATTTTTATTGTGTAAATCGTAATCGTCTAGGATTCATATTTCGTCCAGGGTATAAATATAAGCCCTCAACCATTCTAAAACTATTCACAACCATATCAATACAAACCGGCCCCGTGCCACCTTCGAGTCCTTAGTCGTGTCGTTGGGTTCTTCGAGAGGATCATCGATCCGTCGACCTCCATAAGTACCAGCAACCTTGCTATCATGTCTAGTATCATGCGATTGATTTAGATATGATGCAAGTAGTATCATATGTTAAGCTTAGTATCGTGCGGCGGATTTAAGCTTATGACGGGAAGTTTTTGCTTATGCCTTGTATCGTGCGGCGGATTAAGTCATGAGTAAGAATAGTTATCGGCTCTATTAGATTTGGCAGATCTAATAGATTCATTAATTTATCATGTGTTATATGTCTTATTTATTTAATTCTTGTAACACTCTTTTGCCCAATCTAGATTGATCTTTGTTCGGCCTTATTGCACGAGCTTGCTTGTGCTTTGCTAATCATAAGATCATAATGGCTGAATTAACTTTCAATCTAGATTGTTACATGTTGTGGGTTCATGCATGTCGACCATGGTTAGGCTTTGATAGAACTGGGTATCATGTGACAGATGCAGGTTTTAGATTAGTTTAATCATGCTTGTTTGTATGTTCCTTCTTCATGGCCCCCAGTTCGGCTAGTTGGCCAATTCTGGTTAAGCTTACACGAGTAATGAGTATATATAGATCTGTTCGGATATATGCATGCTTTTTGCTTGTTATAATTAGATCGTATCATGCGGTGGATTAATCTAATTATAAGGAGTGGTGTAGACTTATAGCAAGTGGTATCATGCGGTGGATTAGCTTTGCTTGAGTTTATGCCCGATGGGTTTATCAAGACTAGACGTGTGGCAGACTAGTTGGATTAGCCTATGCGTGTGTTATCTGAATAGATTTATATTTACAAGTTACCTTTTTATCCTTTTGTTACATATGTGTTCGGCATTCAACATGTTTACATGCTTTCTTTTTATACTTATCGAATGACTGTTTTGATAGACAACTTCTATAGCTGTGTGCCGTCGTGATTAGCTTTCAAAGCCGTAATATGGAACTGTCTGGTCTCACCCAGCATGTTCCAAAGGTATTCTCACACTTTTTATCCCTTGTTAGTTTTCAGGTCAAACCGACTGGCTCGTCTCCAAATTCAGCACACTCCGGGAACCCGATTGAAGCTAGCCTCGTTCGGCTTGTTGTGTGCCTGGCGCGAGGCGTCACGTTTTGCGCCAACAGGGAGCATTGTGTCGGGCCAGCTGGGAGTGCTATGGCTGCACTCATGGCTACCTATGGATGCTTATCCCGTAGCTATGATTAGTTGGACCAAATTCTTAGCGAGGAGATGGCTGTACAGCACCGGAGGCAGCAGGAGCATACCGCCGAGATAGACCGCCTCACCGCAGAGTTGGCACGCATGACAGTAGAGAGGGATCAGGTGCTTTAGAGAGAGCAGGAGACTGCCCATCAGCTCACCATTCAGCAGGAGTCTGCTACCTTCTTAGCCTTGATCATGAGGGAGACCGAGGAGTCACTTCGAGGTGTTTGCCTTGAGGGCATGCGCGCTTCAGAGGAGAACAGGCTGTTGAGGTTGCAAGTGGGAAACCTAGAGCTGCAACTTCACCACCTGTAGGATTACAATGATCGCTTGAATGAGGAGATCCACGCAGGGAGAATGAGAGGAACCCCATCTTTCCTCAGGAGGATCCAGACCCATGTAGTTCTTCTAGTGGTTCTTCGGACTTGTCTAGTGATGATGATGATGATGGCGACGTCCCTAGAGAGTAGATCAGATCGTATGCTTAGAGCTTAGTGATCTTTTGTGTATGTTGGTGAGCCCAATCTTTTGCTTTTGTTATGAGCTGGATGTAAGCATGAGTGGTAAACTTATGTGCTTGTGGTGCGAGACCTTTGGAAAGTCCCATATGTATGGGCAAAACTATGGATGTTTGTGTTGGCTTATGCATGATATGTATTGAGCGATCTTATTATTGCGGATACATGGGTGTATGCCGAGTCTCGAGTGATGAGTGATTGTCAACGCGTTTGATCGCATGTTCTTTGGCTTGTGTTGTGTAGGTGTCGAGCACGGAGACAGTGATCGAGGGCAAGGTGAAGGTCAAGTAGAGAAGTGCCATGCCGACGGACCGGGAGCGGTGACGGGCGGACGTGAGGCTTGGACTGAGGGACCAGTGGCCTGAGGATCAGCTGTGATGGCTGACAGCCTGGGACAGTGACGAGCGGAGACTTGCGGGACACGGTGTTGCCTAGGTCGAGGACCTAGGGACACGTGTTGGTGGACGGGGTGCACGGGCGGTGCATCCCCTCTACAGCTCCGGTTTGGTGGTTGAGCCACAGAAAAACCACCGGGTGGACGGTTTTCCGAGTTTGGGCCACAAAACTCGGGTGGACGGTTTCCAGGTTTGGGCCACAAAACCTGGGTGCTGCGGGTTTGCCGAGTTTGGGCCACAAAACTCGGGCTGAGGACGGTTTCTAGGTTTGGGCCTCAAAACCTGGGCGCTGGCAGGTTTCTGAGCTTGCGCCACAAAACTCAGGCGATGGGCGGCTGGTTTCCCAGTTTGGGCCACAAAACCAGGGGATGGACTTGAAGGCCTAGTTTCCCGGTTTCGGCCACAAAACCGGGGAGCGGAGTCCGTGAAAAGGACAAGCGGAGCGGTGGCGGCATGTGGCGGCAATCGGTGAGGTTGCGACGAGGCAACGCTACCAGTTGTGCGGGCGTGGCCGTCGGATCAGCATCTACCTCGAGTTGGTCCAGGATAGCCTTAGGGTTTGGCTGGGTCACTCTGTAAATAAATAGGGGTAGAGTGGGAATTAGAATTAGGATAAGTAGGGGGAGACACCCACCTCCCAAATTATCTCAGTCATTTGCTCTTTTGCTTCTAGGGTTTCCTGCTCTCCCATTCCCTGCTGTAGCGAACTGAGATCCACAGAGTAAACAATCATACCTCTGTGCCCGTGAGATTTTGAGGAAGTGAGACCGTAATCTCACTATTGTAGCGTGTGGTAGCCACACGGTTGCAATTTCGTGATTGTGATTCACGTTTTGTTCGTGTTCTTCGCGGGTTGTTTTTCCGCATGATTGTCCTGTTGATCGATCTCTTTGGTTGGTGCGTCTTTTCCAAATCCGTTTGAACCAAGATGTTCTAGATCGTGAGGCACTTCTTTCCACTGAAGGAATTCACCTCTAACCTCACGAGCTAGTAGATTGGTCGATTTTCGTTTTGGGTCAAGTTTTTCTCCCTTCCCCCGAATTTCTTTGATTCATCGATTTGGAGATAGGTTCGAGCCATGATCTCTTAGAGATAGCTCACTATCCTCCACGTGACTCATCTCTCCAAGTTTGAACCCTAGAGGTTTCGTTTGGGAGAGATCGAGTTGAATCGGTGAACGAACGGAGCCATTTTGGGATGACCGGACGCTGGCATCGGGCTGATCGGACGCTGACCCAGTGTGTCCAGTGGTTGAATGTCACGCGCAAAATTTCTGTAGCCGACCGGACGCTCCCCTTGTTCTGTGATCAGACGCGACTCGAGTACTGTTCATCGAGTTTGGCGTTAGTGACCGAACGCTTGGCTTCTGACCGGACGCTTAGACTTAGTGAGTCCGGTCAGGAACAGAGAGGTTCCAAATGGATTTTGACTGACCAGACGCGTCCCGTGCCTGTTGATCGGACACTCCAGTGAGTCTGGTCAGTGCTGTTTCACGCTGTTTCGTCCGCAGTTTGACAGTTCGACGCTGGATTTGGTTTTGGGTTTTTGCGTTGGATTTCTGACTTCGTGCTCTACAGAAATTGAGGTTCCCGCTTTGCAAAATACCCAAACCCATCCTGTCACTAGTTGACTTGCGGGACTTGGGTGAGGAAGTTTTTGTGGTGTCCCGCTGTGTTCCTAGGGAGCATCCACCCATTCTCTGGTCGCTTTCTGGTAGCACTTTCGGTCCTTCAATTATGTGATCATGCGATGTGGATTGAAATTTATTATGCCTCTATGATTGTTTGGTGAATTCGTTTTCCGAATAATTTTAGTGGGTATGATTTATTGTTCTCTACAATAATTGCAACTTTGCCTAATGATCACTTGCCATCGTATATGCAGATGACGACAACCCGTATTGGAGCTGGCGGTAGTGCTGGAAATGAGGATCCCAGGGACAACCGCAATCCACCACCTCCTCCACCACCCATGGCCGAGCAACTTTTCGCCCAATTCCTAGGAAGCCAGCGCAACATTGATGCCTTGCTACGAGAGAATTTGGTGCACGGCCACCAACGCCCTGAGCCGAATCAATATAGTTCTTTCAAGGATTTCTTGGATACTAAACCACCCATCTTCAAGGAAGCTACTGAACCTTTAGAGGCAGAAGAATGGCGGCATACCATGGAACAGAAGTTTCGCTTGCTCAGGCTCACAGAGGAGCTCAAAGCAGAGTATGCCGCGCATCAGCTGCAGGGGCCAGCCGGGATTTGGTGGGGCCATCACCGTACCACCTATCCTGCTAATGTTCTTGTCACCTGGAGAATGTTTACTGAAGCTGTTCGAGGGCATTACATTCTGCCAGGCCCGACTCAGATGAAAGTGGCAGAATTCATGAGCTTGGCCCAAGGGACTCGGTCTGTCACTGAGTACCATCACTTGTTCAATTCGTTGTCTCGTTATGCTCCAGACTTCGTGGATATAGATGCCAAAAATTGCTAGTTTCAAGAGAGGCTTGAACACTAAAATGGGAAAATCAGTGGGTACATCTTCTCGTACCGTTTTCAATGACTTCATTAGTGATTGCTTGATTCAAGAGAATCACAACAACAAGCATGCTGCAAGTAAGGCCCGGAAGAGGACTTTCGATTCAGGACCACCTCAACCTAGGGGACCACCAGCTCAACGTACCCAGTATCGACCACCAGCACCGGGGGCACGTTTCAGGCCACCGCAAAAGAAGAATCAGCCGCAAGCTCAGCGCAATCAAATGCCATACAAGATAGCTGCTGCCCAAGCTCGTGGAGGTCTGGGCAGTTCCATAGGAGGGAAACCTTTGGTTCGGGGACCCTGTTTCAATTGCAACCAAGAGGGACACTTCCCAAGATATTGTCCTCACCCAAAGAAGCAACAGGCTAATTACCCCGCACATCTGCACAACATGACTGCTGAAGAAGCTCGTGCCGGTGAACCCGTGACTGCCGGTATGTGTCTTGTTAACCATCATCCTAGTGGTACAGCGGAACCTCCAGAGAAACGCCAAAGCCAACTGTCAAAGACCCAGAGCAAAACTGCACAAATAGCAGGCTTGCGGACTGTCCGGGGTAAGGGTCCCGGACTGTCCGCCACTGAAGGTGTGGACTGTCCGCCGGCAAAAAGACAGAAACAGAACTGTTCTGACCAAGTTCTGGACGACTCCCGGACTGTCCGCGGTTTGCACGCTAGACAGTCTGCGGTACACGTGAACAGTGATCCTGGAGCGTCCGATGCTGACCCTGTGTCGCATCCGATGTGACCCCGGACTATCCGCGGGTCACTGGCGGACTGTCTGCCGGTCACGAGACCAAAAACAGTACGCGCTGCGCTGAACTGACCCTACCAAGCCTCGATCCCCGGACTGTCCGCCACAGGAACGGCGGACTGTCCGCGGATGAGCAGAATGCACGAAAAGCGTTCGGGACTAACTCCAAATCGATCGAAACTTCACCAAACCAAAAGGGTCTTCGATCAAACTCCTCCAAGGTGTTCCTCTATGTGATGGGGTGCTAATCCTAAGAAATCATCGCACCAAACCAAACCGATCAGAGAAATCCATGGTTCACCGGAAAGGGGGAAGAAAAGAGGAGCGAACACTAAATCGACCAGATCTATGGATTCGTGAGGTTACAGGAGAATTCCTTTGGAGGAAAGAAGGATCTCACGACCAAGAACGAGTTGATTCAAGTGAAATCGAAAACCATCCCGTGGAGAGGAAGAACGAGGCAATTCTCCGGAAGATAAAAAATCAAAACGCGAAGAACACCAACACAAAACGCGAATCGATCAATTCCAGCCAAGTGGCGACCACACGAGACAATCGTGAGATTACGGTCTCACTTCCTAAACTTCCCAAAAACACAGAGACATGATTGAGTTCACTCTGCGGATCGCTAGCAGTGAGGTATGATTAGAACCTAAGCGGGGGCTAGAGAGAGAGAGAGCTCAGGAACAAATGACTGCTAGGATAGAGAGAGAGGAGGGGTGCCTCTCTTATTTATAGCCTAAACAATAATCCCCTTCTACTCCTAGATATAAGAGCGAAATGGCCAACCCAAGGGGTATCCCGGTCCAAACCTAGAAACCGTCCACGCCGAGTTTTGAGGCCCAAACTCAGAAACCGGCCACCCCGAGTTTTGAGGCCTAACTCGGAAACCGTCGAGGGTAGCTTTTCGAGGCTCAGCTACCGAACATGTGCCGTAGGCGGGATGTGGTTCGCACACCCCGATTTCCAGCACCGATGCCAGAGCATGTCCAGCCTCCACGACGGGCGACAGTGCATTCGCCATCCTTCTCGGCCTCCCGCCAAGTGTCATGACGCCACAGACACTTCCTCCACTCGGCCGATGCACCGCACATCCCCATGTGCTCTTGCTTGTCAACACCACGTGCCAGCTACCACAGCTGGTCCTCAGGTCTCCCGGTCCGTCGGTCCAAGCTCCACGTCTGCCCTTCACCACTCCCGGTCCGTCGGCACGGCACGTCCCCGCTTGACTTTCACCTCACCTTCGACCACTGCCCGAGCTCCGCACCTGCACATCAACACAGCCAAGAGACATGTTGCTTGTTGATCGATCACTCATCACTCAGGAAGGGAACCACAAGAGCACATATCAACCTTGTGTTCTCAATCTCCCCCTTGATGAGTGCATCGTCAACTCATAGTAACCGTAACCAAAATAAAAGAAAGCAGAATTAGGTAGAAGGAGAAAAACTCACTTGAGATGTCCAAAAGCCAAAGAAAAGGCCAAAGAAGAACAACTCAAGATAAGCAAAGCTTGGTCCCCAAAGACATGGGCAACGGTTCGACACAACCAAGCAAGAAATCGGAGCAACAACTCATCAAGGAGCAAAACTCGATCGAAATCAGAGCACAAGACTTGGTTCCCAAAGACATGGGCAACAGCTCGACGCAACCAAGTCAGAAGCAAGCTAGTCCTCAAGAAGAGGCAGAAGGGGCTCAACACCACTAGCTGAAAGCTCGAATACCAACTGAAGACTGCATAAGAAGCAGCTACTGCTAGTCCCTCAAGATAGAGGCTCAGAGGCCCAACACAACCAGCAGTAAGCCCGATACTAATCAAGAACCATCAAAACATGGTGAAAACTGCTAGTCCCTCAAGACAGAGGCACAGAGGCTCAACGCAACTAGCTAAAAAGATCAATATCAACCAAAACCAACTCGGAGCAGGCAGAACCACTCCCCCTCACTCAAAGAACTCCCCCTCAACAAGAGGAGCACAAATTGCAAATTGTCACCACAACAAGACATTTTCTCCAATTCTTCCCCTTGGGGGCAATTTGCAATCAAAAGAGAAGTAAAAGAGCTCAAGTAGGTCAAACGGAGCTAGGTCATGCCTATCGGAGTCAAGTACGAGCACATGAGTCAAAAATGCATGTTAGCAGCTTCAGGTATATACTCAAAGGAGTGAAAAAATGCTCTAATGAGTGCTGATCCGACTACTAGGCAACATGTAAAAGTGCTAGCAAAGGCTCAAAATGATCACCGAATACAAGATATGAATGCATAAGCCAAGTGAGCAGTTTTAAGCCATTCTGAAAAGAGTTTCACCATCAAATCAGCACTAAGCATGTAGAGGCAGGAAGTCAAACAAGTGCTAAACATGTATACAAGGTGAACTACCCCTAGCAAAGTTCAACCATCATGCTATAGAATGAAACATAGACTTGTGTTTTCAGATTTTATCGGAGAATTTACAGCGGTTATTAACACAAGTTTAAGATCAACATGTGATTGCGAGAGGTTGAAAGCTTGTCATTGCCTAACTTTCAACCGTGCTAAGCCTATGCATATGCAATCAGAAGCTTAAAGCATCGGTTTTCGGTCTTACACTACATGGCTCAAGTTTAACTCAAAGTGCAATGAGAAGCAGTCTCGATAGCGTGATGTGCTGACAAAGCAATCCCATCTCGATCTTTTCAATTCACTACAACTTGGTTCATTTTAAGCAGAATATGAACAAGCCAAGCAAGTGAATGACTCAGAACTAGAGACATAGCAACCTAGCATATATTAAATAGCTCAAGTGACCTCAACACATCCTACACATGCTAGTTGCCAATCTCAATGGTGAACATGTAACAGGTTTTAAGTTCATTAAACATGTTTATCATTCTGAAAAAATATAGCTTAGCTCAAACATGTATCAGTGATCAAAAAGAGCCTAAGCTACAAGCATCATCATATATCATCGAAGCATACACTAATCAGAGCTTGAATTCATTCTCAAGAATATAGGCATGAAGCTTGAAAAATGCAAGATGCATACATGATGAAGTCAGAAACGGAGCCAAAGTAAAACCAAAAAGACTCAAGACCCAAAAACAAAAGGATCAGAAAGTTAGTCTATGGTACATAAGCAAAATGCTTCCCCCATCTAAAAGGGGAAACGCACACCAAGCTCACCCCTCAACCTAGCAAAAGTTGAGAAGTCCAAAGGCTTGGTGAAAATATCCGCAACCTGGTTATGGGTGTCTGCATGCCTAAGATCAATGTTGCCTATCTCTTAGTGATCACGAAGAAAGTGAAAGCAAACATCGATGTGTTTGGTCTTGGAATGAAGAATAGGGTTCTTTGCTACACACTACTACAAAAAAGAACTTGCGCGGCGTTGCCTAAATGGGCTCCGTGGCGGGCACACTTTTTGCCCGCCACGGTTATTCGGTGGCCGGCCGCTGATGCGCCCGCTGCGGTTAATCATTAACCGAAGCGGGCAACATAAGATGCCCGCTGCGGTTAATATTCTTTAACTGCAGCGGGCTTCCTTATATGCCCGCTGCGGTTAATGATTAACCGAAGCGGGCGGCGTAACTTGTCCGCTGCAGTTAAATAAGATTAACCACAGCGGGCTACTTACGTTGCCCGCTTCGGTTATTCGTCGCTATTTAAGCCACCGCCACCGCCAGCAGAACCCGATCATCTTCTTCCTCTACAACAAAAACGGGAGAAGAAGTTTTTGCCGAATTTTTGTCCCAATAACTTGTTTTTGAGGTTTATTTGTTTCATTTGGAGGAGAAGTACTCCACAAGAGGTACCTAGATGATCTCCACCCTTTCCCCTCTCTCTTTTTCTCTCTTTTTAGCCTCCCTTTTAGATCTAGTTGTATATAGGAGAGAGAAAATTGGTATTTGTTTCTCTAAGTTCATCATGGATGCATTAATTTTATTTGCCGTCATTATTACTTCTGTCTCTACATTTAACATAAATATAATAAATTTTTATGTTTTTCTAATTCATCGTCTTTGTTTTGTGATTCATGATGTGTGTTATTAATAAAGGATCGCAGGTACGATGGACCGGTCGGAATGGATGTATAAGATCAAAAGAGTACTTGATGTGCGGTATATCGTTGAAGTGAGAAAGTTTATTTCCGCTGCGAAAGCTGACCGTGAGAGATCGAACCAGACGACAATCATATGTCCATGTCATCGTTGCAAGAATCTGATCGCCTTCAAAGAAGAAGGCACAGTGCAATCTCATTTGATTCGTTTTGGTTTCATGGATGATTACACGGTGTGGACTCATCACGGCGAGAGATTCGATCCGAGTGTCGGGGTGGGGCTGGTGTAAGCTCAGCGTCGACGGCAACGGTGAACCAAAATCCTGGAGCACACGTCACATCAGCAAGAGTAGCGCCTGCCTTCAGTGACAGTAGTGCTCGTGACCACATCGCTGTGGACGCAGATGTACTCCAGGATATGACAGATGATGGTGGTGGAGATGTTGAGGATGCTACGGTGCAGGACCCTGCGGATGTGCAGCTGTTTCAGGATTTAGTCAACCACATCGACGAAGACGACGTCGTGTATGGCTCCCCGAAGTGGCTGAAAAATTTCAGAGAGATGAAGCAGGCGCCACTTGATCATTTATATAAGGACGGCGAGGAATGTCCGAAGGATTGCACGGTGCTCCGTTTCAAGCTCCACATGTTGATGATGAAGGCTCGGCATGGGTGGTCAGACACTAGCTTTGATGAGCTGTTAGTTACCTTGCTAAAACATTCCCGACGAGTAACAAGATCCCAGCAAATACGTATCGGGCGAAAAAGCTTATCCGGCCAGTGGCGATGAAGCTTAGAAAGTTCGATGCCTGCCCTAACCACTTCATCCTCTATCGGGGCATAAAGTATGAGAATTTGACGAGCTGTCCGCACTGTGGCGCCAGTCGCTACAAGAGAAATGCTGGCTGTCGCGTGGATGCAGACGACGATGAGGCCTTGCGAGGTGGTCAGAGGAAGAAGAAGAAGGGTGTCAACAAGAGCAATGTTGCAGCCAATCGCATCTCGGCTCATCAGCAGTACGAGGAAGAGAGGTTACACGTTGAGAAAAGTCCGGCACTGTCGGTGTGGTACATGCCAGTGATCGACCGCCTCCGTGCGATATTTGGGAACCCAGAGGACGCGAAGCTCATGTCCTGGCATGCATCAGCTGACCGCTTGAAGGACGATGGCATGCTGCGGCACCCCTCCGATGGCCAGCAGTGGAAAGATTTCGACAAGGCCTACCCGCAATTTGGCAAGATCCCAGGAACGTTCGGTTCGCGCTCAGCACCGATGGATGAATCTGTTCGGACGAGCTGAGCACTCCACAGCACCTGACGCCGGTCGTACTGACCATCTACAACCTACCTCCCCATCTGTGTCAGAGGCGCAGGTATCTTCTGTTGACCATGCTTATCTCGGGACCGAAGCAGCCCGACAATGATATCGATTTTTCTGGAGTCGGTAATGGAGGAAATGAAGGAGCTATTTGATGTTGGGGTCGAGATGGTGGATGCGTCCCTCAAGGAGAAGTTCACCCTAAAAGCCATCATCTTTGTCACCATCACCGACTACCCCGGCCTCTTCTCACTGTCGGGGCAGATCAAAGGGAAGACCGGCTGCGTAATGTGCATCGACGAGACATGCTACACTTACCTCAAGGGATCAAACAAGATGGTGTACATGAGGCACAGGCGGTTCCTTCCGAAAAGGCACAGATATAGAAGAAGTGTCATGAATCAATTGTTCGATGATCAGGGCGAGCCACAGGGGTGAACACGACGCAGACTAGTTGGGGGCGAAAGTGTTGAGATGGTGAAGGTTGGTGAGGATATTGATCAGATGAGTTTGGGAAGAAGAAGAAGCCACCAGAGGAGGGGACAAAACAAACGATGAAGCGAAAGCGAGACACGACGGAGGAAGCATCACAGGTCCCCTCTGTTCCTTTCAAGAAGAGGTCGATTTTCTTCGAGTACCTGTCATATTGGAAGACACTGAAAAACACCCCATGCCATCGACTGCATGCATCTCGAGAAGAAGGTCTTTGATAGCACGATCAGTGTCCTGCTGGACATCCCGTGAAAGACGAAGGATGGTCTGAAGTCACGGACGGATCTTCTCAACCAGGGCATCAGACAGGACCTTCACCCTGGGTCACCTCATAATGGTAAAGTCGATCTTCCAGGTGCAGCCTACAACCTAAGGCATGCGAGAAGACTGCTATGCTCAACCTTCTCAGGGGTATCAAGGTGCCTACCGGTTTCTCTTCCAACATTAAAAGCCTCGTCTCCTTGAAAGACCTCACATGACTGGCTACAACGCACATGACTGCCACATCATGACGGTGTTCCTTCCAATTGTGATAAGGGTTATCGGTCCAGAGTACGTGAAGATGGTGGTCACTCGGATATCATACTTCTTTAACCGCATCACGCAGAAGGTCATCGGTAAGGCTGACCTCCTGCCCTTAAGGACTTCATCGCGGAGACCCTTTGCCAGCTTGAGATGTGCTTTCCCCATCATATTTTGATATTATGGTACACCTAATGATGCACATGGTGGATCAGATCGAGCAACTAGGCCCCGTGTACCTACACGAGATGTGGACGTACGAGCGGTTCATGTCCACCCTCAACAGATATGTTCATAACCGTGCTCACCCGGAGGGCTCTATGATCGAGGCATACACAACCGAAGAGGCAGTGAACTGGTGTATGAGGTACATAAAAGATGGAAGGGCTATTGGGATGCCTGTCCATCAGCACGAGGGCAGAACCGCGGGCATGGGGTGCACGGGCCGAAAAGTTCGCACGGATATACCATACAAGGAGATTGAACAAGCTCATTACAACATCCTTCATCAGTTGGTGAGCATGGAGAAATATGTCGAGAGGCACATAGAAGAGATCCGCGCCGCTAATGACGGACAACGCACGGAGGCATGGGTGCAGAATGAGCACAGGAACAGTTTCATAGATTGGCTCAAGGAGCAACACGTACCCTTAGAAAGATGCCCTGATGATGAAGATACGGAGACTGTGCAGAAGCTTCTGCAAGGCCCGTCAAGCCAAATCACGACGTGGCAAGGGTACGATGTGAAGGGGTAAGGTTCCACACGAAAGAGAAGGACAAGAAGAGCGCGACACAGAACTGCGGTGTTCGATATGAGGTGCGACGAGGCCACAAACACGAGACGCAATACTATGGCCAGATCAAAGAAGAAATGGGAACTTGACTATGGCAAGGACGTATGCGTAACAGTCTTCCGGTGCCACTGGGTAAACCCCAAAGCGGTTGCGGTCGACAGTTTCGGGCTAACCACCGTGAACCTCAAAGTATCGGTTACAAAGATGACCAATGGGTACTTGCAACCAATGTCGCGCAAGTGGCCTACTATATCTATCCGGAGGACCCAAAGAGGCATGTGGTCGTGTCAGGAAAGCAACGGATTGTTGGAGCTGATGGGGTCCAAAGCCAGAACAATACAACAACTATGCAGAGCTCCAACTTTTTACCGATTTTGCAAAGAAGATCAAGGCCGTCGAGGACCGTTGCAACAAGAGCAGTATGAAGCCCTGGGCCCGTCCCGATGGTGAGAAGCGGTCCGTGAAAGCCCCCGCACCAAAATGAGACAAGTTTTGTAATGAAGTAGTGGAAAGTTATGTAATAGTATTTGAGACAAGTTATTGACTTATTAATAAGTTAATATTATTAATAAATATTATCTTTGTCATATTAATAAGTTAATGACTTATTAATAAGTTAATATTATGAATATTATCTTTGTCATATCTGCAGCGGGCATCTTAAGTCCCGCTGCGGTTATTCGTTTTAACCGCAGCGGGCAACATAAGGAGCCCGCTGCGGTAACCGCAGCGGGCTCCTTATGTTGCCCGCTGCGGTTATTACCTGCCTATATAAGTCCCGCTACACTAAAGTGCATTTCTGTCCTTTGCGCATCATCAGTTCACCCGAAGGGCTGTCGAATTTCACCCCCGCCGCCGCCACGCCATGCCGCCGCGCCGTCCTCCTCCACCGCCCTCGCCGACGTCGACCTCACCAGTGGAGCCCGTGCCCTCGCTGACCTCACCGAGGAAGCAGCGCCGCGCCCGACCGTAAACCTAGCGCCCTTCCACCTCCTGGTGGTGCACTAGCGCCGCCGGAGTCGGAGCCACACCTTGAGCTCGCCACGACCACGTCGACCTCATCCTCCCCTCCTCGCCGACGTCGACCTCACCAGTGGAGCCCGTGCCCTCTCCAGTGGAGCCGGTGGAGCCGCCGGTGCCCCAATCCGCTGCTAGAGCGTCGCTGCCCCTGTCTACCGGCGTGGACCTCGATCTCGACCTCATCTCCTGGGAACCCTAAATCATCCTGGTAACCTCATCTGTGCCTTACAATGGATTGCTAGTCTCTGTGCCTTACTCTTGATATTGCTAGTCACTGATATTGGTAGTCATTGATATTGCTAGTCACTGATATTGGTAGTCATTGATATTGCTAGTCACTGATATTGTGAGGATATGTGAGGATATGTCTAATTTCCAGATGAGCAATGATCTTGATGTCATTGTGAGGATATGTCATTTGAGACCGTTTGATCGATTTGCTCATCTGAGAGGTGGATTAATTCAAGAGTACCTATTAGCATTGTGGATCAAACATACCCTGTCCGTGTTTGTTCAACTGCATCAGAGAGCTTATTTGTGTTGTGGAGTCTACAAGCATTTTCAGTTTTGGGTTGCCGGATTGTGTCTTTTACGATTATAAAGTAATGTGACATCTCATTAGAGAGCAGCCATCCGATCGATCCGTTGCTATCACGCAGAGAACGTGCAGCTGCTGTCCCATAATTAGCAAAGCACACGCACAGACCATTGGTGGGGGTGTTCTCCCACAGGATCCGTTTATGCCCCCAGGATACATGATGCCAGGAGTGGCTAGGTATATCTTTAGCACCAGTTGGTTTGTATGCAAAAAACATGAACAATGCCATATGTACTGGTTATCTTCTTTGTACCTCTAAAGTCGAGAGGAATGTGTGAGTGTAAACTTGTGGTTGTTCATTGTTGAGCTTCAGGCACTATGACGCTTGGCAACTTATCTAGCCAGTGGTTTTGACAAGACACCATTGAGAGAGGTGTGTTTTAAAATCCCGCTGTCAAGGACAGTGCCATGTTTAAGAATTTTTTGTCCTTATTTGAATTTATTTTGAATTTTTCTTTAAAGGATTCATCTTGTCTGCTGTGCCTTGTGTGATTTCAAGTGGGGTAAGAAAGCTATGGGGGTTGATTTTGGAGTTAGGCCAAGTTGTTAATGAGAATTTATTTGGCTCCTATTCATCTTCTCTGGTCATGGGTTGATTTGGAGTTAGGCAAGTTGTCTTCCTATATCAGTGACTAGCATTTTGATGTTATCAGTGACTAGCAATATCAGTGACTCTTAGCAGCAGATACTATATACTAACTTATCAATTCACCTCGTGATTTCAGATGTAACTTATCTTATGTCTCGTGATACTTTAACTACGAGTTTATTTCCCTGCCGATGATGCAATTTGATGTTTTTTACGCTATATCCATTTGCCACTACCTATGATGCCCAGTGATGCTAGTGTATACTACTCTCTCCTACTACTCCTACTACTCTCTCCCTCTACTACTCTCCCTGTACCACTCCTCTCTGTACTACTCTCAACTCCTACTACTACTCTCTACTACTTACTACTGTCTACTACTACTGGTTACTACTCTCTCCCTCTACTACTCTCTCCCTGTACACTCCTCTCGGTACTACTCTCTGTACTACTTACTACCTACTACTACTCTCAACTCCTCTCTGTACTACTCTCAACCCTACTACTACCTCTCTCTATACTACTCTCTCTGTCCCTGTACTACTCTCTCTTAGCTCCCTGTACTACTCTATACTACTCTCCCTACTCCTCTCCCTGTACTATGGCATTTGCATTGATGATTTTTTTCGAACTTGTAAGCTGAGGTAGTGGCAAATGCGATGATGTGACCCCTTTCGATTTTATGCTGAGGCAGCGGCGATGATGATCAATTGCCCCCCTACTTTCTATGCTGAGTCAGCTGCTAGACTAGGATGGCTTGTATTTTACAAGTAACCTTTTAGCAGTGACGTGTTGACCTAGGGGCAAATCTGAGCCAAAAACTTATACGTGTCATTTTTATTCAAAAGCTTTGAACTGATCATATTATATACGCGTCTGTGTATATGTAGAACTGAAATGGCGGAAGACAAACAAACGAATGGAGGGACCCTACCCCTAGCTCCTCGTCAACCAGCTTGATGAGTGAGGTGTCTGTGACTCCATCGCCGAAGAAGCAACGTACGAAGGAGGGCAACGATCCCACGTACGAACCAGGCGCGGACGAAGCAGAGACTTTCGAGGTTTACGCAACACGCTGGCTTTCTAACATGTACAAAGACGCGATTGAATCACTAAAGGCTCGTGACTCCTGTCAACAGCTGCCGATTGTGCCTCGTCAGCTCGAGTTTGGGGACGAAGACGACCTGGAGGAGAAGAAGCCCCTGCTCCCTCTACGGCAACCTCTTCGTCCAAATCTAAGGGCCAGAAGAGGGTGAGGGGACAACACGGGAGGCACAAGTTGGACAAAGACAACGAGGTGCATGTCATCGATGCGGTGCCAGAGAGGCAAACCCAATAGCTCCGGATACAGTCATTGGCAAGTTCAGCAATCAAGTGGCGTGTATAGACAAGGAGAAGGTGGAGATCACTTGGCCCAACTGGCACGATGTACCGAAAGACATTAAAAACAATGTCTGGGGTGAGGTGACAAGGAGATTCAGATATCCGCCCTCAGTTGACATGGAGAAGTGCCAAGAGTGGGCTTTGCACGTGGCGTCGACTGCGCTTCGCAACTTCAGGTCCATGCTTTCCAGAAAATTACCTGAAGAAGGGGAAGTCGCCACTGCTAAAGTACAATATGGTCAAGGGCACGTGTGGGATGCTTTCTGCAAAATGAGAAAGACGCAAGAAGCAGAGGAAAAGAGGCTAAGTTCAGTGAGCTCGCAAAGAGGAACAAGAATCCTCACCACTGGGCATGACTGGCTTGCCGGTCAGAGGACCAAGTGGCAGCAAGAAGAACAAGCAAGACAGGCTGCCGGGTTCCAGATCCGTATGAGGGCATCGACCCAAGGGCAAAGGACTACATGAGGGCCCGCATTCCAAAGAGGCTGAAGCCGGGGGACCAAGTTTAACGAGCCCCACCTCGAGGACCTCGAGAAGACTTTGATGGAGAAAGCAAAGCATAAGGACAACATCATGGTCCGCCGGGGCCACGACTTGCTCACCGAGGTCCTAGGAACCCCTGAGCACCGCGGCCGCGTTCTGGTGTCAGGTCGAAGTCGAAGATGAGCTGGAAGTCAGTTGAGTCGTGGCAATCCGACGCGGCCACATACAAGTCCAGGCAAAGGTATAAAGATGAGCTATATAACAAGGGCTTCAATGAAGCGTGGCTGAAATGATCAAAAGCTCAATAAAGGAAGCCTTCACGAGCAACGACCCGGAGATGGTCGCGATGAGGTCCAAGATGTTTGATCACCATGGCCTGCCCAACCTCAAGCAAACAAAAAGAAAGCCTTACTGCCGATGAACGAGGATCGCCCAAGGGTCTCGAACGAGGACTTCAAGGAAAACCAGCACGTCCAACTCCTCATCCCGTTCGGAAGGTCCAAGAAGATGTGGTGGCCGAGGGAGGGATGCATTCTTGCACCCCACGATATTCACGACTTCAACAAAGACAACACCCTGAAGACTATGTGGTCGTGGGCCGTTATGGCACGTTCCCACCAGGAACATTTGAATTGGACCATCCCAACCTACAAACGGCCAGGCACCTAGGGCAGGCACTTGGATTGAAGTCCTATGGAACCGCGAGGACATCGAGATCATTGTTCGGACGCCAACTCCAACGCCGACACCAGCATCACAACCATCAGCCGCCGGATCTTGTCCTCCGGAAGATCTAGATCACGACAGCGATGATGACGAAGAAAAGGGCGGGGACAAGGGAAAGGGAAAGGACAAAGGAGAAGGCGGGTACCGAATGCCGGGACAAGGAAAAGGTAGAAGGTGATGGCGGGAAAAGGAAGGAAAAGGCACTGACATGGGAACTGTGTCTCCCCCGCCTCCAAATAGTCCGCCGATCGGCCCGGTCCATGAGGCAAGAAGCTCAGAGGCCGGTAAGGGCGACAACACGACAACGACAAGCCAGCCAAGCACGAACGAGCAACAGGGAGGCACGACGGGGGAGGCAACAGGGACGAAGACACCTCCCCCGTCAACCATAAGCCAATGTCCTCCCCCGCCCACCAAGAATCCAAGAACGTCCACCGACAAGCTCTCATACACCCTCACGTTCGAAAGGTATGGTAACATTGAGCATAATACCGTCCATAGTATATATGCTACTAACATCCCTATCCATCGTTTGCCAGGCCTGAAACTACCCGTCAACTATTTGATGAGGCCGAAGACTGCCCTGGCCACTATGTGTGCGGGAAGTTCATGATTCCCAAGGCCCAGCTCATCGACGAGGGAAAGTGGGATACAAGGAGGTTCCATCTATGGTACATGGAGGCTGCAAAAGCCGGGATGTCAAGTTTTAACGTCAACATTCCACGGAGTACTTCACTTGCCCGCTGGTAACGAAATGCAACTACCCGTCGACTTTAGCGACATGTACAACCTGATGCGGGAAGAAGACCTGGACATCGTTCAAATCACCCTATTCACACTGTAAGCGATGAATGCAACTTCCACAGATCACTACATTCGTATTTTCCATAGTTCTATACTTATTATGTCATGATGACTTGTCCGTGCAGCATGACGGTCACTGTAAGCAATAAAAAGACACGTCCTGTACTCTACCTCTCTCCTGCACATATTGCCGAAAGAGTCATCAAGGGTTTCGAGATCACTGATCTGGAGTTGACAGTTCGACAGCGAGAGAAGAAAATATGAAGAAAATATGAAAGCCGAGAAGACTAAGTTGAAAAATTACATACTAGAATGCATGAAGAAGATCAAGCCGGATGGGCCAGAGTGTATAATGGCTGCCTATCATTTTGGGTAAGTCAAATACATGTGCGACACCTAAGTCGCTAGCATATCATGCCTTCTAGTCATCATAAACACTATTTTGTTGCAATGGTGCAGCCAGGGCCTCGTGGGTGGCCACTGGGTCGCTTTTATCATATACCCTCAAGATGGCAGGGCCTGTGTGTTGACTCCTTGAGCGTACCAAACAAACAAGGGTACAAGGCATTCGAAGATTGTCTGAAAAAGTAAGTCATCCAGCTTTTTCATCAGTTACGGTTACAATACGTTTTTAAATTGTGGCTAAAACTATTATATTTTGTACAGCGCTTATAAGGAATACCAAAGGTGCCCGGATTCTGGGACCGAAGAACTCAAAAGTTCAAGGACAGCATAGGTACCACCTTAAAATCCGACGAGATTTCCCGGTAAGTATTTCAAAGGTTCATTTCATGTTTCATACATATATATATATGAGTTCTAAAGCTTGTGTATCAATCGTGCAGTGCGCCAAAAGCCACTAGGATCAAAGACATGTGGATTGTACACATGCGAGTTTCTAAGGGAAAGCAAGGAGTACACCAATAGCTAGAAGAAGCTCAAGGAAGGTGTCAAGTATTGGGGAGAGCAGCAGAGCCGCAGGATGTGCTTTAAACAAGTTAAGGCGGACATATGCAAGTTTGTAATGGAGAAATGCATTCTCGAAGGAGAAACGTTCTTTGACAACGAATCCGACCTGGCGTTGCTACCCCAATACGAGAAGCTCCGCAAATGGAACACAATGCTTCGTCCGACAGATTATGCTCATCAAGTTGAAATATGAATTGTAATTTGAATTGAAATCAACTAAGTCAATGTGTATATGATGACAACAAACAACTAAGTCACTTTGTATGTTATGTCCAGATGGTTTATATGTGCATATATATATTTATCTGTTAGAAATCTGGAATTCTGGAATTATTTGAAAACTGCAATCCTGCTGTTTCTGCTGGCTGCATTATTTATTTTTTTAATCCAAAATTAATAACCGTGGCGGGCAACATAAGCTGCCCGCTACGGTTAAAAGCAACTACTGAAGCGGGCAACGTAAATTGACCGCTGCGGTTAATAATTTACCGCAGCGGGCGGTTAAGGTTGGCCGCTGCGGTAAATGCTATTAACCGCAGCGGGCACCTTATGTTGCCCGCTGCGGTTAAGGCTTTACCGCAGCGGGCAACAGCGCCCGCTGCGGTAATGGCCACGATTAACCGTGGCCTTAGCACCGCAGCGGACGCCGTTGCCCGCTGCGGTAAAGCCAAAACGCCCGCTGCGGTTAAGCTTTGTGCAGTAGTGACACTAATGGCAGAAGTGCTATCGCAAAGCAAAGGGACCCGACTAAAATCTAGACCAAAATCACACAAGGTAGCAACCATCCATAAAAGCTGCGAAGCACAAGAGGCAGCGGCAACATACTCGGCTTCTGTAGTAGACTGGGCTACATTCGACTATTTGCGAGAAGACCACGAAACCAAAGAAGAGCCAAGAAACTGACAAGTCCCAGAAGTAGACTTGCGCTCAAGCCGACAGCCGGTAAAATCCGCATCGGATACACACAAAGCGAGAGGTTTGAAGAGGAGGAATACCAAAGTCCGAACTCAGGAGTGTATCGGAGGTACCTCATGATGCGCTTGACCACTTGCTTGTGGGAAGTCCGAGGGGATGCCTGAAAACGAGCGCACAGACACACAACGAACTGTATATCAGGCCTCGTCGCTGTCAGGTACAGGAGCGAGCCGATCATGGTCTGTACTCCTTCTGGTCAACCGGCTCTCCATCCTGGTCCGCGTCCATCGCCGCAGTCGTCGGCATGGGCGTTTGTAAGGGCTTGGCCTCGCCCATGTCGAACTTCTTCAGGATGTCCTTCGTGTATTTGCCTTGATGCACGAACATCCCATCTCGGGTTTGCTTGATTTGCAACCCGATGAATAAGGTCAACTCACCCATCATACTCATCTCAAAATCCTTGCTCATAGTATCTGCAAACTTAGCAACAAGCGCATGAGAGAGCCACCAAAGATGATATCATCCACGTAAATCTGGACTAACAGGGTATCATTGCCTTGCTTGAGGAGAAACAAAGTTCTATCGACCCATCCCATTTTAAAACCCTTAGAGAGTAAAAAGGTTTTCAAACGATCATACCACGCTCTCGGGGCTTGATTCAAACCATACAAAGCTTTTGAAAGTTTATAAACATGGTTTTGGAAACTTGGGATCCTCGAAACCAGGGGGGTTGCCTAACATAAACCTCTTCCTCTAATGCCCATTCAAGAAAGCACTCTTGACATCCATCTGGTAAAGCTTAAAACCCTTTGAAGCAGCAAAGGCTAGATGGATTCTGATGGCTTCTAAACGGGCTACAGCGGCAAGGTTTCCTCATAGTCTATCCCCTCTTTTTGGCAAAACCCTGGGCTACTAGCCTAGCCTTGTTCCTCACTACCATCCCATCCTCACCCTCTTTGTTTTTGAAAACCCATTTGGTACTATAGGGTGGCATTCTGGTGGAGGTGGAACTAGGGTCCAAACTTGGTTTCGCTCAAGTTTTCTAGCTCCTCATGCATGGCATTTACCTAGTTAGAATCATAAAGTGCGTGTCCAACATCTTTGGGCTCAAAAGAAGCAACAATGCAGAATGAGCAAAGTGTGGAGATTTCATACGCTCGCGACCGCGTGACTCGCTGGTCGATGCTGCCGATCATTGCGCGGAGGGTGAGACTGTGCTGCTGAACGCTTTGGGGCGCTTGCCTCGCCGAAGTCGCCTCCCCCCGCTAGATGCTGTCGCTCTCTAGGTGCAGCGGGTGCTTGCTGGAGAGGGCTCAAGAGGACCCCAGGAAGAAGAAGTCATGGATCGGGTCCTCGAGCTGAAGTAGTCGTCGCAGGGTCGACGGGGGGCAGCCAGTGAGTTGCTGGATCACCCAATCGGCATTCTCCTGCTCCTCCTCACAAAAATGGTCTCTCCCAGCTCCTGTTCTCCTGCAACATCAAAAGTAGAAGAAACACAAGGCATAGTCTCGTCAAATGTGACCTCGTAGGTCTCCACTATCCGGTTAGTTTCGAGGTTAAGAACTCAATAAGCACGCGAATGCGAAGCATAACCAAGAAACACGCCATCAGCAGAACGAGATTCAAATTTGTCCAAATGCCTTGCTTCAGGATAAGCACTTACACCCAAACACCCGAAAATGAGACACCTTGGGTACCCATCCAAAATGCAATCATAAGAAGTTTTCTTAATGAAGCCCGAAGAAAGATGCGATTTGAAACATGGCAAGCAGTGTTGATCGCCTCGGCCCAAAAATGCCTAGGAGTCCTATGCTCATCGAGCATCGTCCTGGCCATCTCAACAGGGGTCCGGTTTTTGCGCTCAACAACACCGTTTGCTGGGGACATAAGGAGAAGAAAACTGATGCTCGATCCCATTAGAAGAACAGAAAGAGGCAAACTGAGAGTTATCAAACTCTACCATTATCACTACGAATAGCTCTAATGGTATCAGGGAAACTCAGTTTTCAACTTCAAAATCAAGTCACGAGCCAAAGAAAAAGCTTCATCCTTACCCTCCATGAAAAATACCCAGAGTACCTCGAAAAAATCGTCAACGATCACTAGAACGTACCACTTCCCACCCGCTGAGTGAACCCGAGCTGGACCAACTGTGTCCATATGTAAAAGCTCACCGGGTCACTTTGTCATCACCTGATTAACAGGTGGGTGAAGAAGCAGCAACCATCTTCCGTGACAACAAGGATGGCAAACAAGGTCCTTCTGAAACTTAAGCTTGGGCAATCCTTGGATTAGGCCAATGAGCTAAGTCTTGCAAGCAAGTCAAACTCAAGTTGACCGAGCCTCTATGCCACTTCCACAAATCAGAAGAAGGACCAGCATCAAACATCTAGCAGAGCAAAAGAATGAGAAAAGAAAATCGGCTCTGAAACACGGCCAAGGGACAATCCAACAAATAAGATTCCCCGAGGGTCTAAAACACGACTCAGACCCTTCTTAAAGCGCACATCAGAATCATCCTCAAGAAGTTGCAAAACAGAAAGCAAATTGAAATGCAAGTTAGAAACAAGGCAACATCCTTAAGAACAAAGTTCTCATTGAGCTGGATAGCTCCCTGAGAAACAACCTTACCTCTATTATCCCGAAAGTGATGTACTCCTTGTGCATCACGGGGCTCAGGGGAGAACCATTCCTTCTTTCCGGTCATGTGGCGCGAACACCCGGAATCCATGAGCCACATGTTCTACAACCGAAGTTCCTGCATCAATAGAAAGGCAGGAGAGTGAGCATCTGGCCAAAACACTGGGGTTAGTATACTGAGAAGGATACCAGTGCTGTGTCATAGGCCTAGAAAAAGTGTTAGTAGCAACACCAATCTGTCCTCGTCCATGGGTGGATAGCGATCACCACCAACATGAAAGGTGGTCCGCTATGGAACGGAAAACCTCCAAACTGACCTACTTGTCCATCTGAGCAAAGCGATCACAACCATACTGAAGATGTGGTCCGCTATGGGACTGAGCAGCAAAGCCTCTTACACTCGGCTCCCGATCGTATTGAGAACAACCGGAACCGCGACGGGCATGACCACCACCCGTGGTCTAGCTGCCTATGGCCTAGCAAACTGAGGGGGGTGCACCTCCAGGTCTAGCGCCCTGCCTCTGAAATCCCGACCTTGCACAACCATAGAGAGGGTGGTGCCTGCCTGGTTGTTCAGCTCCAACTCTTCCTAGCGTCTATCTTCCTCGAACGCAAAACTCAGCTAAGTGACCTCACGGTGACAGTACTCGCCACTCGAACCTCACCACTTCTGGTTGTTGGTTCCTACGGTTTGCGAGGGTTGTTCACTGGCTGGCTTCTTGCCCTTCGGAATGGATCACTAGAGACATCAGGAAGGGTGTCAAGTGTGTTCCTAAGATGGTTAGGTTTGGGAACCCACACTTGCTTGCGAGGTGGAGCCTTGGAGTTTCATCAAGGATGCCATCCTTGGTGATAGGCTTGGGAGGCTCAGGTGGGGTGATCTTGATAAGCTTAGGGATAGCGGATGGCTTCTCACTTGGGCTCACTCCACTAAACTCACCGATCTTCCCAAAGTACTAGCGCCTAACCACACTGAAGCAAAGCCTACTCCAAAGCAATCAGTTCCACTCTTGAACTAACTGATCATCATGCCCAACTGCGGCCACTGCATGACACCCAACTCAGGATGGACCGAAGGTATGTGTTTTCCTCCTCGGTTTGCATCCTGGCATGCCGACAGTTGGCAATCTCAAGCTCATCCCCATGCATCGCTCACATGGAGCAGACAAGGTGCTAACTGAGCTGGCCTTCAAGGCTTCAGCAGCTTGGCATTAACTCCTGCCAACTCAGTTGCAAGCTAGGACAAAGCTTGCACGCACCAAGCAGAAGAAGACCTAGCTTCACTTCCTCTAGCTCCTTCTTCAGGGAGGGACACTCTTTGCAATCACCCCACCAAGTCTAGCCTACTCTTTAGCTCATCATTACACCTCAATCAAAGAGGCATAATTGGTTTGCAGGGTGGCAAAGTTTGTCATATGCATCGTGACATCCTCACTCCTCCTCATCGCTCACCTTCACCTCAGACTTAGCAAACTCAAGCTCCTTAAGCGCGCCTCTTCATCTTGCCTTAAACTCACAGCGCTCTTGGTAAACCTGAGTAAGCCTCTTCTCCAAAGACACCGACCAACTCCACAAACCTATCCCGCTCTTAGTGAGACGATCGACTTCAGAAGAGTTTGATACCTCAGAGGCATGTCGTCGTCATCGTCGTTGTGGGCGTCATCGGCGTCCCTATCTGGTGCTTGCAATCCTCTTCATCCAAGGCCATGGTGCATAAGCCCTTGGAGGATTTGCCAAAGAAGCAGAGTCCATTGAAGCGATCCTCCATCTTGTGTTTGGACTCGTCGTTGTTGGAGTCGCCGTCGGAGGTCTTCTCGCCATCGCCGACAGTGGCGAAGAAGGCTCGCTTGCCGGCGTCGAAAGCCTCTCCATGTCCTCCTGGCGGAAGATGCCATTCTTCTTCTTCTTCTCGACCTGTTCTCCATCTTGCCCTTGCGCCTGGAGTTGTGGTTCTTGTCAGGAAGTTCTTTTGTTCTTGGGGCAGTTCACCATGAAGTGGTCTAGATCACCACACTTGTAGCAGCCCTCGCGTCCGCCACCATGCCGGCGATTCAGGCGGTTGTTGTGAAACCACGAGAACTGGGTGATGGCGAGAGCGAGCTCATCGTCTCCAAGTGCCTCCAACTGCTCCTCCGTGACTGTATGCAAAGAAGACAAAGCAACAAGAGAGATGAAGCGTTAGTGGAGAAAGTCGATCCACCTGTGCCTGAGACCAAAGTCATGTGTGTGAAGATGGGTTCTTCAGCTTGGCCTGAGTCAGGTGATCGATCTCGTGGACTTGAGCTTGCTGAACAGCTCGTCCACGTGAGGGTGTCATAAGCAGTAGACTCAATGATGGTTGACACCTTCACCTCCCATACCCTCCGATCCAGGGCGTATAGCAACTTGAGAGCCCTCTCGTGATCGTCATAGGGTAGGTTAGCCCATTGGTACGCATCTTGTTCACGATCGTCTGTAAACGAGCGAACATAGCATCAATCGTCTCTCCCTCCAACTGAACAAAGTTCTCGTACTCATGCTTGTACGTCTCGAAGAGTCTGGTCTTGACCTGAGCGGTCCCCTCGTGATAGCTCTGAAGCTTCACCCAGATCTCTCATGCCGTCTCAAGCTCAGAGACACGCTCAAACTCAGGAAGGGAGATGCTGGCCAAAAGAGCGTTACGTGCCTTTGAGTTGGCCTCGTTCTGGTCAATCTGGACCTGACCCACACGAGCCGAAAGGACCACGTACTCAGCGTTCTCGCATATTCCCAAACAGAAGAACTGATGCTATTGAGATAAGCACGCATCCGAATCTTCCAATAGGATAGTTCGTTCCATCGAACCACGGAGCCTTGCCATTCCTCGTTCCATGTTGCCCTTAGGATCCGAAACCGATTAAGGTAGAAGAATCCTTAACCAGCTCTGATACCAATTGAAGGACCGGATTAGCGACTAGGGGGGGTGAATGGGAGCCTCAAATTCAACTCGTGAATAGAGTGGCCATTGTCCCAGAAAGTCTCCAAAAGCAAAGACTCTAGACGACCGCAAGAGTTCATGACCTACAAGTATGTGGATACCCTGGAGGATGTCCTAGTGGTACAGCGCGAACTTCCCGGAGAAACCCCAAAGCCAACTGTCAAAGACCCAGAGCAAAACTGCACAAACAGCAGGCTTGCGACTGTTCGGGGTAAGGGTCCCAGACTGTCCGCCAACGCCGGACTATCCGCCACTGAAGGTGCGAACTGTCCGTCGGCAAAAAGACAGAAATAGAACTGTTCTGACCAAGTTCTGGATGACTCCCAGACTGTCCGCGGTTTGCACGCCGGACAGTCCGCGGTACACGTGAACAGTGACCGTGGAGCGTTCGATGCTTACCCTGTGCCGCGTCCGATGTGACCCCGGACTGTCTGCAGGTCACTGGCGGACTGTCCACCGTTCACGAGACCGAAACAGTACGCGCTGCGCTGAACTGACCCTGCCAAGCCTTGATCCTCGGACTGTCCGCCACAGGAACGGCGACTGTCCGCGGATGAGCAGAACGCAGGAAAAGCGTTCGGACTAACTCCAAATCGATCGAAACTTCACCAAACCAAAGGGACTTCGATCAAACTCCTCTAGGTGTTCCTCTATGTGAGGGGTGCTAATCCTAAGAAATCATCGCACCAAACCAAACCGATCAAGAGAAATCTGAGGTTCATCGGAAAGGGGGAAGAAAGAGGAGCGAACACTAATTGACCCGATCTATGGATTCGTGAGGTTACAGGAGAATTCCTTTGGAGGAAAGAAGGATCTCACGACCAAGAACGAGTTGATTCAAGTGAAATCAAAAATCATCTCGCGGAGAGGAAGACGAGGCAATTCTCCGGAAGATGAAAAACCGAAACGCGAAGAACACCAACACAAAACGCGAATCGATCAATTCCAATCAATTCCAGCCATGTGGCGACCACACGAGACAATCGTGAGATTATGGTCTCACTTCCTAAACCTCCCAAAAACATAGAGACATGATTGAGTTCACTCTCTGCGGATCGCTAGCAGCGAGGTATGATTAGAACCTAAGCAGGGCTAGAGAGAGAGAGCTCAGGAACAATTACTACTGCTAGGATAGAAAGAGGAGGGGTGCCTCTCTTATTTATAGCCTAAACAATAATCCCCTTATACTCCTAGATACAAGAGCAAACGGCCAACCCTAGGGGTATCCCATTCCGTCCAACTCTGCTTCTCTGATCCGACGGCCACGCGCCCATCTCATCCTTAGCTTCGCCTCAACCCAAGCCTCAAGATTCCGCCACATGCCGCCCCATCGACGGCCGCGCCTTCCTCATAATAGCTGCGCCGCCGCGCTAGCCTCTTCACGCCGCCATGCATCGACCGTCCTTTTTTGCGGACCTCACCTCGGTTTTGAGGCCGAAACCGGGAAACCTGGGCCTTCCCCCGGTTTTGAGGCTGAAACCGGGAATCCTGTCCCCCTGCTGAGTTTTGTGGCCCAAACTCAGAAACCCGCGCGCCTATGTTTTGAGGCCCAAACCTAGAAACCGTCCACGCCAAGTTTTGAGGCCCAAACTCAGAAACCGGCCACCCCCCAGTTTTGAGGCCCAAACTCGGAAACCGTCGAGGGTAGCTTTTCGAGGCTTAGCTACCCGAACCTGTGCCGTAGGCGGATGTGGTTCGCACACCCCGAGTTCCAGCACCGATGCCAGAGCATGTCGAGCCTCCACGCCGGGCACAGTGCAATCGCCATCCTTCTCTCTCCGGCCTCCCGCCAAGTGTCATGATGCCATCACCTTCCTCCCGACTCGACCGATGCACCGCACATCCCATGTGCTCTTGCTTGTCAACGCCACGTGCCAGCTACCATAGCTGGTCCTCAGGTCTCCCAGTCTGTCGGCCCAAGCTCCACGTCTGCCCTTCACCACTCCCGGTCCGTCGGCACGGCACGTCGTCCCCGCTTTGACCTTCACCTCACCTTCGACCACTGCCCGAGCTCCGCACCTACAACATCACACAGCCAGAGACATGTTGCTCCCATTGATCAATCACTCATCACTCAGGAAGGGACCCACAAGGGGGCACATATCAACCTTGTGTTCTCACTTCTTATGAGAATCCTTCTGGCCTGACTATGGCTTTGGTTTCAAGCTCTTCTGCTAACCCCTCTGGAGGATTTGCACTTTCTTCTCTCTTTTCTATCACAGAGGAGCAGCTTGAGTCTTTGGGGAATGACGAGTTGGCTTTGCTTGCCAACCGGTTCTCGCGATTCCACAACAACCGCATGAACCGTCGCCGCGGAGGAGGACGCTCAGGATGCTTTGAGTGCGGCCACCCCGACCACTTCATCGCCAACTGTCCAAGAAGAACAAGCAATCTTGAAAGGCAATCATGGGCGCAAGTACGACTCCGGCAAGCGCAAGGAGAAGTATGTCCCCACGAAGCACAAGTGGAGGGCGTTTTCGGCAAAGAGTACATCAGAAAAGTACTTGGAGGGGAGGCCAGCTGAGCAGCGTGCTTCTTCGCCACGCTCAGCGACGTCGACGGCTCGGATGACGACTCCGCTGTCTCAAGCAATGACGAGTCCGAGAAGAGGAAGAGGATCGAGGACAAGCTGAATGGCCTCTGCTTCTTCGCAACAATGAGAGCTTCTGCACCATGGCCCTTTGTGATGAGGTCGACAGCAAGCTGGAGGAGATCCCTTAGGATGACAACGATGACTCCTCGCAGGTATCACAAACCCCTGAGGAACTCTCTGCAGAAGTTGTAACTTACTGCCGCTTTGCTCAGTCAGGATAAGTTGCTTAGGCATGCAACTAGGAGCGCAAGGAGTTTAGGCAGAAGTGGGAGGATACGGTGAAGGAGCTTCAGTTTGCTAGATCCACTATAGTCGTGTCTGAGGAGGCTGAGTGCGAGTCGTGTACCAAGCACATGAATGACCTTCTCACTTTGAGAGGTAAGTATGCTGCGTTGGTTGGAGAGGTGGATGAGCTCCGGGCTAGGCCCATGTTGTTGGGTGCATGCAAGACCTGTCCAGGCTTGCAAACCGAGTTGGCAAAGAAGAATGCCAAGATTGAGTCTCTTGAGAAGGCCAGCTCAGGTAGCACTTGTGTGGCTAGGTGTGCTTTGTGTGAGGGTTTGGAGATGGAGATTGCCATGGTGAAGCATGGCAAGATGCAAACCGAGGAGGAAAACACATACCTTCGGACCATCTTGTCATGGGTGTCATGTAATGAGCCGCAGCTTGGTATGATGATCACGCAGTTTAAGCGTGCTGCTCGAGTCCTGGTGTAGGCTTTGCTCCTGGTGTTGATCTTTCTGCTTTTGGGAAGATTGGAGAGTCGAGTGGTCTGAACCCATGTGAGAAGCCCAACTCCACCACTACTCCCAAACTTACCAAGCTTCCACCAAAGAGCCTCTCAAGCCTAACACCAGGATGGAGCCTTTGATGAACCTCCACGAGCTCACCCAAGAAGCAGCAGTGGGCTCCCAAACCAAACCACACCACCTCAAGAACAAGATGGACACAATGCCACCTATCCAGGAAGAGCTTATGCCACAGAAGGGCGCAAAGTGATCCAAACCCACAACTGTGAGTACCAACAACCCCCTATGAGAGCGGTGAGGTACCACTGTGAGCACTGTGGGAGAGATGGACACTTAAGTGAGTTCTGCTTTAGGCGCAAGAGAGAGGAGCACCATGCCAGGGAGATGAACAATCCAGACATGTACCATCCTTTCCATGATGTACATGTGCCGAATGTTCAGAGGAGAGCTCCGAGGAGAGCTGCTAGGCCTAGAGGAGCAGTGCCTCAAGGTCCTAGGCGTTAGGGAGGTGTTGCCCGACGGGGTCCTGACTTTGCAGGATATGGACCCCGTGGTGGAGGCTTTGTTGAGCGTTACCCACCACCGCATTTTGAGTATCGCGATGGATGCTCTTTCCTTAGCGGACCATGTTTTCCTGTGCGTGGTGATCGCTTTCCCCGTAGGCGTGCTAGTTATACTGACTGTTCTTTTGAGCAGCTAGCCCAACACTGGTACTCTTCCTACTTCACTAACCCCAGTGTTGGACCGTATGCTCACCCTATGTCTTTCTATTGATGTAGGTGAAACAATGGAGAGGGAATTTGGTTGGTGGATTCTGGTTGCTCGTGACACATGACCGGAAACGCCAAGTGGTTCTCCAGTCTTAGCCCTGTTGCCGGAAAGGAGTTTATCACCTTCGGCGACAATAGTAAAGGTAAAGTGTTGTCTCGTGGGTCGGTGCGAGTTAATGAGCACTTTGTGTTGCGTGATGTTGCTCTTGTTTCTAACTGGCATTTTAACCTTCTTTCTGTTTTGCAGCTCTTTGATGATGACTATGAGATTCGTTTTAAACCGAATCTCAGTCGTATTTTAGATCCTCAGGGCAATCTTGTATGTTGATTTTCGCCCTTTGGGAAAGTCTTTCGTGCGAATTTCTCGGAGTCATTTGGATTTTCTCGTTGTCTTGTGGCTGGTCCTTCCTCCTCCGATCTTTGGAAGTGGCATAGGAGACTCGGTCACCTGAACTTTGACTTGCTTGCAGGCTTAGCTCTCTTGGCCTAATCCGAGGATTGCCCAAGTTGTCCATGGAGAAGGACCTTGTTTTGCCATTCTTGTAGACATGGGAAGATGGTTGCCGCTCCCCACCATCCAGTGACTCAGGTCATGACTTCGCACCTTCGAGAGCTTTTACACATGGATCTGTTGGTCCGGCTCGGGTGAGCTCGGTTGGGGGTAAGTGGTATGTTTTGGTTGTTGTTGATGATTTTTCGAGATATTCGTGGGTCTTCTTTTTGACTGAGAAGACTGAGACTTTCTCTTTCGCTCACAATCTGATTTTGCGTCTTTAGAACGAGTTCCGTATGAACTCAATGCGAGCTATTCGTAGTGATAATGGTTTCCGAATTCAAGAATTCGGATTTTGAGAATTTTTTGACTCTTTGGGTTTGGAGCATCAGTTTTCTTCCCCCTACACACCGCCACAAAAATGGTGTTATAGAGAGCAAGAATCGGACCCTTGTAGAGATGGCCAGGACATTGCTCGATGAGCATAGGACTCCTAGGCGATATTGGGCCGAAGCTATTAACACTGCATGCTATATTTCCAATCGCATTTTTCTCCGAGCTTTCTTGAAAAAGACTTCTTATGAGTTGCGTTTTGGAAGACAGCCCAAAGTGAGTTACTTTAGAGTCTTTGGTTGCCACTGTTTTATATTGAAGAAAGGCAACCTGGACAAATTTGAGTCTCGTTCTTCTGATGGTGTATTTTTGGGTTATGGCACTCACACTCGAGCTTATCGTGTACTTAACCTTGATACTAACCGAGTCAGGAGACATTCAATGTCACCTTCGACGAGACCATGGTTTGTCCTTCTTCTGGTTTGAGCGTGCAGGTGATCATGAGGTCGGTGAACCTCTTTTTGATGATGAGGAAGAGGGTGCTGAAGGTATGGATGATCCAGCCCCCTCCACCCACTGTGCCGCAAGGAGCGGCTTCTACTATGACTCACGGCCCCCGATCCTTCTTCTTCGACTTGGGGCCATGGGATCCGCCACCCCCCGAGCGGTACCTTTTGTACCTGGGGAGGCACTAGCTGCTGTTGAGGGGGAGATCACTTCTGCTCGGGAGGCGCCACGACATATCCAGCACCAACACCCACCTCAACAGATGATCGGCAACATCGACGAACGTGTCACTCGGTCCAGGTCACAACAAATCTCTCACTTTGCTCATTCTACATTTGTTGCTAATTTTGAACCCCTGAGATGTTGGACACGCTTTGACGGATCTGGATTGGGTCAATGCCATGCATGAGGAGTTAAAATTTTGAGCGAAATCGGGTTTGGGTTTTGGTTCCACCTCCTCCAGACTGTAATCCTATTGGGACAAAATGGGTTTTCAAAAACAAACAAGGAGAGGGTGGCCACATTGTGAGGAACAAAGCTAGACTTGTGGCCAAGGGTTATAGTCAGAAGGAGGGGATAGACTATGAGGAGACTTTTGCTCCTATAGCTCGTTTGGATGCTCTTAGGATACTCTTGGCTTTTGCTGCATCCAAAGGTTTCAAACTTTTTTAAATGGATGTCAAGAGTGCCTTCTTAAACGGCTACATAGAAGAAGAGGTGTATGTTGAACAACCCCCCGGTTTTGAAAATCCCAAGTTTCCAAACCATATTTTCAAACTCCACAAAGCTCTATATGGTTTGAAACAAGCCCCTAGAGCCTAGTATGATAGGTTGAAAACCTTTTTGCTTGCTAAGGGTTTTAAAATGGGATGCGTGGATAAAACACTCTTTTCCTCAAGCAAGGCAAGACACTCTCTTGGTCCAGATTTACGTGGATGATATCATTTTTGGTGGTTCTTCTCATGCTTTGGTTGCCAAGTTTGCAGATTTAATGAGCAGGGAGTTCGAGATGAGTATGATGGGCGCAGCTGACTTTCTTTCTCTTCGGATTGCAAATTAAGCAATCCCGAGAAGGAACGTTTGTGCACCAGGGCAAGTACACCAAGGACTTGCTGAGGTTCGATATGGGTGAGGCCAAGCCTCTTCCAACACCCATGTCGACCACGACGGCCCTGGATGCGGACAAGGATGGGGAAGCTATAACACCCTAAAAATAAAATCTTGCAAATTAGTAATTAATTCTGAGTTTTTACATATTTTCTGTGCATGAAACATAGGTCAAATAATAAGGATTTGGGGAATATAAAATAAACCTAAATCTAGAAACATGTTTGTTGCATACATGCTGGTGCATAGTGTTTTGTTTGAGTGTAGGGACAGATTTGTTCAGCTTGATTTCAAATCCAATTTGAAATTGAGCAAGTTTTGTGAAAACAGAAAATAGAAAAGGATTTCTTTTTTCTCCTCTCTGTTTCCCTCCTTTCAGCCCAACCATCAGAACTGGCCCGCTCCCTTTTCCCCCATCCTCTCATCTCCCCGCCGAATCGGCCTGGGCCCTCGCCTTCCTACAGGCCGCTGGCCTCTCCCTCCCCTCTACAGCATGCGCGCCGGCCCGCTTGGCGGCCGCGCTCCGCGGCCTGCCAACGCGCTCGCCGGCCGCCAGCCGCTGCCGCACGCTCACGGCGACACCGCCGCTCTCCCCTGCACCGCGGCCACGGGTCGCGAGAAGAGAGCGCTTCGCACCTCAACGCTCACGCTCGCACAGCCCTCACTCTTCCTCGGCGTCCCCGCCCTTCAGGGCCGGGTTTTTCTCCCTCCTCTCTCCCGCCGCTGACCTCCCGCGAGCCGTGATTCCCTCCCTCCCATTCACCCGCTTCTTCACTGCCCTCTTCACGCCGGCCTTGATGGTAATCAAGGCGGTCATCAAGCCGGTTGCAAACGGCCGCCACCCCCTCCGCTCCCCTGGCGCCCTATAAAACCCAGACCGAGTCCCTCACTCTCTCCCTTTCGCTCTCTGCCTCACATACCGCACACGACCACCTCCAATTCGTCATCCCAGAGCTCTTCTTGAAGCCGTGCGTGTGGTCTTGGAGCTCCGTCGCCCTCCGCCGTGTCCGTAGGTGTCCTCAATTTGAGTTTTTACTCCGGTTTTAACATCTCCTCTAACACCGGCACGTCTTGTTTAACTCGAGCCGCTGGAAATCGTCGACCGCCATCCCGAAGAGCCGTTCCAGTCGCCGCGACCAACGTTTTGGAGTTCGCGGTATAGCCTTGAACCTTCCCATGCCTTTCTTTTTGGTAGATAGTGCCCTGGGTGGCCTCACTTTTGGATTCCGAGCACGCGGCTATGGCGCCGCCGCCGGGCCGTCCCTCGGACGTGATCCCCCGCCTCCGTTCTGGTCACTGTTGAGTTCGCAAGAACGCGTAGAGTCGCCCGGTGTAGTTGGTTTGGCAAAATCCGGTCGGAAACGCCGTACCGGCGAACTCCGGCGAGCTCGGGCAGCCGTCGGCCATGGCGCCGCCGCGCTGGCACTGTGCTGGCGGCGGGGATTTTTTTTTCCCTTTCACCAGGGCCGTCGATCGCAAGATGCACGACCGAGATTAGATACCCCTTCGGGGCTGTGTAACCGGTCCACCGTGGACCCGTGGACGCGGAGCACCGCGGCCCAGTCAGCTGGACCACCGCTGGCGTGGCACACCGCGCCAACCAGCACACGACACGTGGCCGCGCGCGTCAGCAACGACGCGCGGTCAGCGCCGACAGCTCTGAGCACTTTTGCACTTAAGCCTTCTGTTTTAGCGAAATCAACCCGCCGCATATCATATCATTCAGTTTCATTTCTTTTCAGTCCTGTTTTTACTCGTTTATGCCCCTGTCTTTTTCAAATATAGGACCCGCAGTCCAGAGCCCGTCGGATTTTCGAATTAGATTTATTTAAATCCAATTTCGGCTTCAGTTTATTTACAGTAATGCCATTGCACCTTGTTTTACTCATATCTTTCACGTTTTAGCTCCGATTGAGTGATTCTTTCGCTCATTGTGTTCGTAGTAAAGCGTAGATTAGTTTATAAACTTTTCACTCTCTCGTTTTTACTGTTTGGTGTACTGTTCTAATTAAAACCTCTTTGTTTTGCATGTAATGGCTTGGTATGATGTATGATTGGTGATTTCACACATCGCGTTTAGAGGGCGAGCAGTGCGAGGTTGCTGAGGAACAAGTTGAGGACCAGCAGGATCAAGGAAATAGCTTTGAGGAAGGCAAGTGTAACAAAGGCTCCCTTGTACTAAGAACTAAGATTAACTTGTTCATATGCATGTGTCCAAATTGAATAACCATAGGAGTAATCCCTAGCTATCTTGTACCACAAATCCTTGTCACCTATGGTTGGGAATGCAATATTGGATAGTTGCCACCCGCGCATAACCCAAACAAATGTTGAATCTTGACTAATGATTATATGTAATATTGTAAAATGAATCTTTTTAGAAACATGGTTTAGGAAGCTCAAGCGCCGGTTTGTGCTTGGGTTTTCATGTGAAGCAGCAACCCAGGAGGACACGTGCAACCCCAAGTGTCATATGGCTCTGACTTTAATCATATAACTTGTACGTCTCTAGCCTGTTAGTGGTTACCGAAAGGCGCAAGAGGGGAGTGCCTCGTGGTGTATAGTTGTTCCTCTTCTGGTGTGTGCTATGCGGCTTTCATGTGTGCCTCACGAAGGGGGACACCTATAACACACTTGCCACTGAAACCTTAGCGGCTACGAACTTGTTAGGGTGTCTTGTGAAAGGTTACGAAGTGAAACCCTGTCGCGCTTCCTTGGTAGAGGCGATGTGGGCCTTGCAAACCCCGACATATGGGAATCACATTTTGGGGGTAAAGTTGTACAATATCTGCAGATATCTAAAACCTGTTATAACAGCCGTGCTCACGGACACGAGCGGCCTTGATCCTTCACACTTGTGGCACTGGTTATGGATGGATGGTTTAATTTGATATTATTATTTCAACTTGGGATGGTTTACACTAAAGTAGTGTTACAGGTATACTAAAACTTGACCAACTAAAATTTCTAAACCTCAGTCAAACCCGGTCAAGCCTTTTGAGCCTCATAGATCCCTTTGTTATTCTTGCTAAGCATGGTGCGCTTACACTTGTTGTAATTTTATAAAAATCCCGGATGGGTACCAGATGATGGATTTGAGGAGTTTCCAGAAGATTTCAGGACTACTAGTTGATCACCCCCCCACTTGGAGTCCCCGTGGTGGCTCGTTCGCTTTACGTTTCTGCTATGTTATGCCTTTGAGCAAAGACTTCTAATAAATGTGATGACTATGCGATGTAATAGTACTTTACTTTGATACTTAATACAATTTGAGATTATACGTGTGTTTGGACATCCTGGGCGCATGTATATGAGTACTTGGTTTTAATCTCCAAAACTGGGTGCGAAAAATTGGTATCAATGCATAACTGACTGTAGGACGATCAACCAGTAGAAATGGGCGTACCTTAGTTGTCAAATCCTTTATTTTAATACATGTTTATTTGTTATAAAAATTATGCTTATATTCTGTCCTATTCTGTTACAATTATTTTTGTCTAATCCTCAACTATTTCAAACTCTTTAGATGGCCCGCACCAATGCACACCCCGCAAGAGCGTCATCAGGCTTCCGAAGAGGACCAGGTTCTACGCAGGGAAGCGTGTTCCGGAGCATCTGATGGAAATGCTTAGGAACCAGGAGGAGGAAACCGAAGAGTTGTTCCACTAGTTGAGGAGAATCTGGATGATGTCATGGAAGAAGAACCAGAAGAGGTGGAACCAGTTGAAAGTGAAGAAATGGAACCAGTCAACGAGGAAGAACCCATGGAGGAGGACACCAAAGAAGATCAGGTTGCTGCAGGTGATCCTGATGATGGAGATGGCTCAGATGACTCTGATGGAGATGATGGTGATGGAGGCGACAGTGACGATGGTGATGGTCCTAATGGAGGGGGCGGTGGAGATGACTTCTACTTCTCGCTGCTCTCCGTGCTGATGGTGGACCGTGCACCTCTACTATGATCTTCATGGAGATGCCTACTACCATCCTCGACTGTTGGATCTTGTGCCGTTACCACCACCCAGGTGCACCGTGCAGTCAGGTCTGAGCATTGCCCCATCCTAACTATGTTGGGTCTGGATAGATAGCATAGAGGATGATCCGCGAGGGAAGACCGGTGTGTGCCTTCACAAGGCAGTCACGGCCAAGCTCAACAGGGAGGCTGCAGCCATGTGCAGATGCAGCTCGACAAGCTCGTGTTGGTCAACCGCGACCGACGCTTCCATCATCTGAGGTGGGAGCAGGAGCGACGATATCTTCCCCGCTGGCGGAGTGGTCAGTCCGTCTGCAACATTGCTGCACCCATAGGAAGGAGAACGCCAGGCTTCGCCCCGTTCTGGAGTACTTGGCCCATACCAACACTGACTTGGACCAAGCTCTGGATGAGATGCATGCTTCTAAGGAGGTCATATCTGCACCTTTGCCCGGGAATGCCATCATGAAAGCGTCTACTTGAGGTCCACCAATGGCCGATCCAGAGCACTAGCAGAGTCTCCTCCCAGATACAGAGGCACCCCAGGAACCCCGACACCACCACCACCATACTCTACGATCGATTTCTAGGAAGTCCTACCTTACTAGAATAAAAAGCGCTAGAGCGAGAGTGTTTACTTTTCAGTTGTAATGGTTGAACATTGTCTTTGGTTGCTTCACTTTTTATAATTGTGATAATGCATGATTTGGATCTTGGATGATTGAGATGAATTGTGGGGCATGTCCACAATCATCTAAATTAAGTTAATAAAAATCCTTGTTAGATGAGTTTCTCTACCTTGCTGTCCAAAACCCTGTTATCCTGAAGCAGTCTGTCTTAATTTGTTCATATCACATCTATGAATATTCAAAATTCGTGAAAATTTTATGGTAAAGAGTAGACTTCAGTATCTTTCATCTCCAACTGGAAGCACTGTAAAATCTGTTATGGTTTGTGAGATATACGTGTTACAAGTTGGTGAAACATGCTGCCAGGAAACGAAAACAGTACAGTTTCTGGTCTGTTTTTGACTAATTTAATGCCAGAATCTGGGAATTTGTTCTGAATGAAAGTTGTAGAGACTTTCTTAAGTTTTCCAGAAAGGTCTGGTTCGCAGTCACGGGTTAACCGAAAGCAAGTTATGGTCATTTTACTGCACTGCTATCTGCAGCACCAATCAGCAGAGTTATCAATTGACTGTTAACTTTTATATGTCATATACCCCTTGTGTGTCTTATGTTATATTGATACAAAATATGTGATCCTCCCAAACTTTTATATGTCCTAAATGTGAGAAGCTCATAAACCTTAAACATGTGACAGATGGTGAACAAAAGGAGGAACGCTGGCAATGAGACTTTGTGGCGCGCACACCACCGCCACCGCCAGTGAGCATTGAACAACTGTTAGCCATGCAAACTCAACTCATCAGCAGATGGCTCAAAATATTCAGAATCTTCAGAACATGCTAATGGTAATGGTAATGTGAACCCACCTCCTCAAGTCCGTGACAAGAGGGTGAGTTTCTGGAAGGTCATCCACCAGTCTTCAAGCACTCAACTACTGATCCACTACAAGCTGATGATTGGCTTCGTGCAATTGAAAGCAACTGGAGATTGCTCAATGTGATGACAGGGAGAAAGTGTTGTATGCATCTGGTCAACTGCAAGGGGCAGCCCTATAGATTGGTGGGATGCTTCCGCTTTGGTCGTAATGAGGCCAACCCTATTCTTGTGCAAGAAGGTTCGTACTTGCTTTCCGTTCCCACCATGTACCAGCTGGGCTGATGAAGATCAAGAAGAAGGAATTCTTAGCTCTCAAGCAAGGGGGTATGTCTTATAGCCGAATACCGCGACAAGTTTGTACTTTTGTCAAGGTATGCACCTACTGAAGTGGAGGATGATAAAAGCGTCAGGAGCTCTTCATGGAAGGATTGAATGATGATGACAACAATCAGTTGTTGTCTCATACCTTTGCCAACTTTCAGTCTCTGGTGGACAAGCCTTAGTGTTATAAAAACAATCGTAGGAGAGATGGAAGAAAAGAAGAGAAGTTTCAGGGATAGTCGTCCGGAAGCAACACTCGCTTCGTACCAACAATCAAACAATCTTATCCTGAGCAGCGTCAACAGGGTCAGGTTGGTTATGGAAATAGAAACCAGCAAGCACAGCGGGCACCTCAGTAGCAGCAGCAGCAAGCACAGTACAGAGCACAAGCTCAGCGCCAGCAACAGGTCACCAATGCTCCGGCAAGGGCAAATGTTCAGAATGCTCCACCAAAGAATGGTGCACAGAGGGCACCCACCAATGATAATAAATGCTACAGTTGTGGAGAACCGGGACTTACTCCAACAGATGTCCCAAAAAGGTGCAGCAGAACAATGTCCGAGGCAGGGTGAACCATGTGACTGCTGAAGCAGCTCAGGAGGCGCCAGATGTCATGATCGGTAAGTTCCCAGTCAACTCCAGTTTTGCTACAGTTCTATTTGATTTAGGCGCTTCGCATTCTTTTATGCTCATTCATTTGTCAAGAAGAATAAGATTCCCATGATAGCTATGAAAACCCCCTTGATAGTTAGCTCACCAGGAGCTGAAATACAAACCTCTCTATCATGTCCTTTAGTGAAGATAATTCTAAGGGGGGTAGAATTCATAGCTAATCCTATAGTTTTGAAAACATCTGGAATTGATGTCATTTTGGGCATGGATTGGTTGAAACAGGTGAAAGCAGTTATACAGTGTGATAACAGAACAGTTCAGTTGAATACACCTGATGGGGAACAAAATTGAAGTAGCAGTCTCAATGACAGTTGATCATAATAGTTGTACAGTAAGTCAGTTGAAGGGTGCATCTATAGAGGATATACGGGTTGTAATGGAATATCCTGATGTCTTCCCAGATGATTTACCAGGTATGCCACCTGAACGAGATATAGAGTTTATAATTGAACTTTTACCTGGTACTCTGCTGCACCTATAGCTAAGAGGCCGTATAGGATGGGAGTGAATGAGTTAGGAGCTTAAACAACCAATAAGAGAGTTGTAGGATAAGGGATATGTCCGACCTAGTTCCTCACCTTGGGGAGCACCAGTGTTGTTTGTAGAAAAGAAAGATGGTACATAGAGGATGTGTATAGATTATAGATCCTGAATGAAGTAACAATAAAGAATAAGTATCCACTACCCAGAATCGATGACCTGTTGACCAGTTAAAAGGAGCATGTTGTTTTTCTAAGATTAATCTCCGATCTGGCTATCACCAGTTAAGGATAAGGCAGTCTCATATCCCAAAAACTGCTTTTGTAACTAGATATGGGTTATATGAATTCACAGTTATGTCCTTTGGTTTGACAATGCACCGTCCTACTTCATGTATCTGATGAATAAGGTATTCATGGAATACTTGGATAAATTTGTAGTAGTATTCATAGATGATATGCTGATCTTTTCACGAGATACAAGAGAACATGGGGAACATTTGAGGTTAGTTCTACAAAAGCTTAGGGAGCATCAACTATTTGCTAAGTTCAGTAAGTGTGAGTTTTGGTTAAAGGAGGTATCTTTCCTTGGTCATGTTATCTCTGATGGAGGCATAGCAGTGGATCCCAAAAGGTCTTTGACGTATTAAGTTGGAACCACCTCAGGATGTAAGTGAGATTCGGAGTTTTCTTGGAATGGCAGGGTATTATAGGAGGTTTATTGAGAGTTTTTTCTAAACTAGCCAAACCAATGACTTCCTTGCTACAAAAGAATGCCAAGTTTGTGTGGTCTGAGGAATGTCAAGCCAATTTCAAAGAGTTGAAAAGAAGGTTGACCTCAGCTCCAGTGCTTACTCTACCTGATCTGTCCAAAAGTTTCTCCATATACTGTGATGCCTCTGTCCAAAAGTTACTCCATATACTGTGATGCCTCTCGGCTAGGTCTGGGCTGTGTACTTATGCAAGACGGTAAAGTGGTTGCTTATGCATCTAGGCAACTACGGAAGCATGAGGTGAATTATCCAACACATGATTTGGAGTTAGCAGCTGTAGTTCACGCACTTAAAATCTGGAGACATTACCTGATTGGTCATAAGTGTGACATATATACGGATCACAAGAGTCTGAAGTATATATTCACGCAGTCAGATCTGAATTTGAGGCAGCGCAGGTGGTTAGAACTTATTAAAGATTATGATCTGGAGCTACATTATCATCCGGGTAAAGCTAATGTGGTAGCAGATGCACTAAGCAGAAAAAGTTATGTGAATATGGCCTATGCTACACAACTATCATGAGAGTTATGTGAAGAGTTTGCGTATCTGAATCTGGAATAGTGGCTAATGCCATGGAATTAGAAATAGAACCTACCTTAGAACGGGAGATCCGTAAGGGACAACTGGAAGACAAGAAAATAAAAGATATTGTTGAGCGTATTGTGGTCGGTAAAGCACCGGGTTCAGAATGGATGAACAGGGAACAGTGTGGTTTGGTCAGAGAATCTGTGTGCCAGAAATAAAATCTATTCGGGAATCTATCTTGAGGGAAGCTCATGACTCGGCATACTCCATACATCCAGGAAGCACAAAGATGTATCTCGACCTTAGAGAAAGGTATTGGTGGTATGGTCTCAAAAGAGATGTAGCGGAGTATGTGGCTATATGTGATACGTGCCAAAGAGTGAAAGCAGAAACCAAAGACCAGTGGGTTACTTCAACCTTTGAAGATACCTGAATGGAAATGGGGATGAAGTTGGAATGGATTTTATAGTAGGTTTACCTCGAACGCAGAAGGGATATGACTCAATTTGGGTTATAGTAGATCGTTTGTCAAAAGTGGCACATTTTATTCCAGTGAAGACTACCTATTCAGGGCAAACTAGCAGAGTTGTACATGGAAAGATAGTATGTCTGCATGGGGTACCAAAGAGAATCGTTTCTGACAAAGGAACACAGTTCACATCTCATTTCTGGCAGAAGTTACATGAATCTATGGACACAAAACTGAGTTTCAGTTCAGCTTACCACCCACAGATAGATGGACAGACAGAAAGAACAAATCAGATATTGGAAGATATGTTGAGAGCATGTGCTCTACAATATGGTACAAGCTAGGATAGAAGTTTACCGTTTGCTGAATTCTCTATAATAACAATTATCAGAAAAGTCTCAATATGGCACGTTTGAGGTTTTGTATGGCAGAAATGCAGAACACCACTATTCTGGAATCAAACAGGAGAAAGTCAAAGTGTTTTGGACCAGAAGTTATAAAGGAAGCAGAGAAACAAGTACAAACAGTCAAGCAGAATCTCAAGGTGGCACAATCACGACAGAAAAGTTATGCTGACACGAGAGGAATTTAAGATAGGCGATTATGTGTATTAAAAGTCTCACCGATGAGAGGAGTTAAGAGGTTCCATACCAAGGGGAAATTGTCACCTAGATATGTGGGACCATTTAGGGTCATTAATAGAAGGGGGAGAAGTCGCTTATCAACTGGAGTTACCTGAGAAGTTGTCAGGTGTGCATGATGTGTTCCATGTCTCACAGCTTAAAAGTGTTTAAGGGTGCCAGAAGAACAGATACCTTGGATGAGCTCGATGTTCGAGAGGATCTTTCTTACAAGGAACACCCCATAAGGATTCTAGAAACAGCAGAAAGAGTTACTCGGAGTAAGGTCATAAGAATGTGTAAAGTCCAGTGGAAACCGACACTCTGAGGATGAGGCATCATGGGAAGAAAGGAAGATCTGAGATCTCAATATCCTTATCTCTTTGAGTTTCATCTGAATCTCGAGGACGAGATTCATCCTAAGGGGGGTAGGTTTGTAAACACCCTAAAATAAAATCTTGCAAATTAGTAATTAATTCTGAGTTTTTACATATTTTCTGTGCATGAAACATAGGTCAAATAATAAGGATTGGGGAATATAAAATAAACCTAAAATCTAGAAACATGTTTGTTGCATACATGCTGGTGCATAGTATTTTGTTTGAGTGTAGGGACAGATTGTTCAGCTTGATTTCAAATCCAATTTGAAATTGAGCAAGTTTTGTGAAAACAGAAAATAGAAAAGGTTCTTTTTCTCCCTCTCTGTTTCCCTCCTTCAGCCCAACCATCAGAACCGGCCCGCTCCCTTTTCCCTTCACCTCTCCCGCCGAATCGGCCTTGAGCCCCTCGCCTTCCTGCAGGCCCCTCGCCCGCGCCAGCCGCAGCCCGCACGCGCGCGCCCGCTGCTCTCCCTGCACCACGGCCCGCGCGTCAGACGCTGACGCCGCACCTCGCGCTCGCACAGCCCTCACTGCCTCGCGGGACCCACCGGTCAGCCGGGTTCGTCTCCCTCCTCGCTGCCTCGCCCGAGCCACGATTCCCTCCACCATTCACCCGCTTCTTCACTGCCCTCTTCACGCCGGCCTTGATGGTAATCAAGGGGGTCTTCAAGCCGGTTGCAATGGCGCCACCCCCTCCGCTCTCCTGGCGCCCTATAAAACCCTGACCCGAGTCCCTCACTCTCTCCCTTCGCTCTCTGCCTCACACCGCACACGGCCACCTCCAATTCATCATCCCAGAGCTCTTCTGAAGCCGTGCGTGTGGTCTTGGAGCTCCGTCGCCCTCCGCCGCGTCCATAGGTGTCCTCAATTTGAGTTTTTACTCTGGTTTTGACCATCTCCTCTAACACCGGCGCGTCTTGTTTAACTCCAGCTGCTGGAAATCGTCGACCGCCGTCCGGAGCCATTCCAGTCGCCGCGACCAACGTTTTGGAGTTCGCGGTATAGCCTTGAACCTTCATGCCTTTCTTTTTGTAGATAGTGCCCTGGGTGCCTCACTTTTGGATTCCGAGCACGCGGCTATGGCGCCGCCGCGGGGCCGTCCCTCGAACGTGATCCCCCGCCTCTGTTCTTGTCAGTTGAGTTCGCAAGAACGCGTAGAGTCGCCCGGTGTAGTTGGTTTGGCAAAATCCGGTCGGAAACGCCGTACCGACGAACTCCGGCGAGCTCGGGCAGCCGTCGGCCATGGCGCCGCCGCCGCTGGCACTGTGCTGGCGGCGCGGGATTTTTTCCCTTTCACCAGGGCCGTCGATCGCAAGATGCACGGCGAGATTAGATACCCCTTCGGGGCTGTGTAACCGGTCCACCGTGGACCCGTGGACGCGGAGCACCGCGGCCTAGTCAGCTGGACCACCGCTGGCGTGGCACACTCGCCAACCAGCACACGACACGTGGCCGCCGCGTCAGCAACGACCGGTCAGCGCGCGCCGACAGCTCTGAGCACTTTTGCACTTAAGCCCTTCTGTTTTAGCGAAATCAACCCGCAGTCCATATCAGTTCAGTTTCATTTCTTTTCAGTCCTATTTTTACTCGTTTAGGCCCCTGTCTTTTCAAATATAGGACCGCAGTCCAGAGCCCGTCGGATTTTCGAATTAGATTTATTTAAATCCAATTTGGGTTCAGTTTATTTACAGTAATGTCATTGCACCTTGTTTTACTCATATCTTTCACGTTTTAGCTCCGATTTGAGTGATTCTTTCGCTCATGTGTTCGTAGTAAAGCGTAGATTAGTTTTATAAACTTTTCACTCTCTGTTTTACTGTTTGGTGTACTGTTCTAATTAAAACCTCTTTGTTTGCATGTAATGGCTTGGTATGATGTATGATTGGTGATTTCACATCGCGTTTAGAGGGCGAGCAGTGCGAGGTTGCTGAGGAACAAGTTGAGGACCAGCAGGATCAAGGAAATAGCTTTGAGGAAGGCAAGTGTAACAAAGGCTCCTTGTACCTAAGAACTAAGATTAACTTGTTCATATGCATGTGTCCAAATTGAATAACCATAGGAGTAATCCCTAGCTATCTTGTACCACAAATCCTTGTCACCTATGGTGGGAATGCAATATTGGATAGTTGCCACCGCGCATAACCAAAACAAATGTTTAATCTTCACTAATGATTATATGTAATATTGTAAAATGAATCTTTTTAGAAACATGGTTTAGGAAGCTCAAGCGCCGGTTTGTGCTTGGGTTTTCATGTGAAGCGGCAACCCAGGAGGACACGTGCAACCCCAAGTGTCATATGGCTCTGACTTTAATCATATAACTTGTACGTCTCTAGCCTGTTAGTGGTTACCGAAAGGCGCAAGAGGGGAGTGCCTCATGGTGTATAGTTGTTCCTCTGTCCTGGTGTGTGCTATGCGGCGTTCATGTGTGCCTCACGAAGGGGGACACCTATAACACACTTGCCACTGAAACCTTAGCAGCTACTAACTTGTTAGGGTGTCTTGTGAAAGGTTACGAAGTGAAACCCTATCGCACTTCCTTGGTAGAGGCGATGTGGGCCTTGCAAACCCCGACATATGGGAATCACTTTGGGGGTAAAGTTGTACAATATCTGCAGATATCTAAAACCTGTTATAACAGCCGTGCTCACGGACACGAGCGGCCTGGATCCTTCACACTTGTGGCACTGGTTATGGATGGATGGGTTTAATTTGATTAATTATTATTTCAACTTGGGATGGTTTATCACTAAAGTAGTGTTACAGGTATATTAAAACTTGACCAACTAAAATTGCTAACCGCAGTCAAACCCGGTCAAGCCTTTGAGCCTCATAGATCCCTTTGTTATTCTTGCTAAGCATGGTGCACTTACACTTGTTGTAATTTTATAAAAATCCCGGATGGGTACCAGATGATGGATTTGAGGAGTTTTCAGAAGATGTTCCGGACTACTAGTTGATCACCCCCCCAGTTGGAGTCCCCGGGTGGCTCATTCACTTTACGTTTCCGCTATGTTATGCCTTTGAGCAAAGACTTGTAATAAATGTGATGACTATGCGATGTAATAAGTACTTTACTTTGATACTTAATACAATTTGAGATTATACGTGTGTTTGGACATCCTGGGCGCACGTATATGAGTACTTGGTTTTAATCTCCAAAACCGGGTGTGACAGAAGACGCTGTGGACCAGAAGGAGTACCAAAGCATGATCGGGTCGCTGCTCTACCTGATGGCAACATGCCCGGACATCCAGTTCATGGTGTTATGTGCGCGCGCTTTCAGGCGTCACCGCGCACTTCTCACCATCAGGTGGTCAAGCGCATTTTCAGGTACCTTCATTTCACACCTGAGTTTGGGATTTGGTATTCAGCTTCCTCCACCCTCTCCCTTTGCGGTTATCCGATGCCGATTTTGCTTTTGCCGTGTTGAGCGCAAGTCCACTTCTGGGACTTGCCATTTATTGGTTCTTCTCTTGTATCTTGGTCTTCTCGCAAGGTCTAGTGTCGCTCAGTCTACCACAGAGGCTGTGAATATGTTGCTGCGGCTAGTGCTGTTCTCAGTTGCTTTGGATGATGGCCACTTTGCGTGATTTTGGACTGAGCTTTACTCACGTGCCTTTGCTTTGTGACAGCACGAGTGCTATTAGTGTTGCTAAGAACCCCGTGCTTCACTCGAAGACCAAACACATTGATGTGCGCTTTCATTTTCTGCGAGACCATCATGAGGAGGGTGATATCGACCTTCGCCATGTCGATACTCACCATCAGTTGGCAGATATTTTCACCAAGCCTTTGGACGAATCAACCTTTAATCGGTTGAGGGGTGAGCTTGGTGTGTGTTTCCCCTTTTAGATGGGCGAAACATTTTGGTTCTTGTATCATAGACTGACTATTTTTCATTTGTCTTGTTTCTTTTAGTTTAGTCTTTTGCATTTCAGCATACGCTTTTACATTCTGAGTTTCATGTATATACTCTTTAGAATGTGACTATGCTCTGTGTAGTATGCTCCGATGCTTTATGTTGATGCTTGTGGCTTATGCTCTTTCTGATCACTGATACATGTTCTGAGCTGAGCTATTTTTAAAATGGTGAATTTGCTTAATGAACATAAAACTTGAAAATGTTCACCATTGAGATATGCAACTAGCAGTGTAGGATGTGTGTTGAGTTCACTCGTGCTTTTCATATATGCTAGGTTGCTATGTCTCTAGTTCTGAGTCTGTCACTTGCTTGGTTTGTTCATTATTCTGTCAATAAAACTTGTTGAACCAAGTGTTAAGTGAAAAATGAAAAGATCACGATGGGATGCTTATCAAACACATGGTCTCGAGAGTTCTCATTGCACTTTTGAGTTAAACTTGAGCGTGTAGTGTATTGACCGAAATAGACGCTTTATGCTTCTGATTGCTTCGGCATAGGCTTCGCTCGGTTGAAAAGTTAGGGTACGACAACCTTTCAACCTCTCGCAATCACATGCTAAGTTTTGAACTTGTGTCATTTCACCGCTGCAACTCCGATTTAAAACTGAAATCACAATTATATGCTTCATTCTCCTGCATGATGATTGAACTTTGCTAGGGGTAGTTCACCTTGTATACATGCTTAGCACTTGTTCGGATTCCTATCTATACATGTGTAGTGCATTTTTTATGGTGAATACCTTTCTGGCTAAAAACTGCTCACTTTGCTCTCTTGTTCATATTTCGTATTCAGTGATCAGTTTGAGCCTTTGCTAGCATATTATGAATGTTGTTGAGTCATTGGAATTATACTGCGCAGAGCTTCTTTGTATTCTCTTGACTATATTCCTGAAGCTGTTAACTTGCATTTTGACAGTTGTTGAGTCATGGGAAGAATCCTACTTTTTGGCACTTTTGTTGGTGCATTTTCTAAGGGGGAGAGATTTTATACGATGGTGCATTCTTTGCTTGATGGTGCATTTTCAACTAAGGGGGAGAAATTTGACAAATCATGAGTGCGCTCCTGTGTTCATCTAAGGGGGATAAAATTTTTCAAATCTTGAGCTTTCCGCGTTGAACCAAGGGGGAGTTTTCCTGGTTATGTGCACTACTTGAGGGGGAGTTTGCTTCTTGATGACCATAAGGTTTTGGTGTCGAGCTTTCTTGCTAGTTGTGTTGAGCCTCTGTGCCTCTATCTTGAGGGACTAGCATTTTGCTTCGATTTCTCAATTGGTATTGGCTAGCGGTGTTGAGCCTGTTCTACCTCTTCTTGAGGGCTAGCTTTGCTTTCCTTGGTTGCGTCGATCCGTTGCCCATGTCTTTGGGGACCAAGTTGTTTTGCTCTTTCCACTTGATCTTCTTTGGCTTTGCTATGCTTTTGGGTCATTTTCGTTGGGTTCTCTCTACTCCTTCTTCCTTCTTCCTCTATTCCATTATGATTTGTGTGTGTAGTTGACAATGCACTCATCAAGGGGGAGATTGCGGATACACGGGTGTATGCCGAGTCTCGAGTGATGAGTGATTGTCAACGGGTTTGATCGCATGTTCTTTGGCTTGTGTTGTGCAGGTGTCGAGCATGGAGACAGTGATCGAGAGAAAGCTGAAGGTCAAGTAGAGACGTGCCGTGCTGACGGACCTGGAGCAGTGAAGCGCAGACGTGAAGCTTGGACTGAGGGACCGGTGGCCTAAGGATCAGCTGTGGTGGCTGACAGCCTGGGACAGCGACGAGCGGAGACTTGCGGGACACGGTGTTGCCTAGGTCAAGGACTTGGGGACACGTGTTGGTGGACGGGGTGCACGGGCGGTGCATCCCCTCTACAGCTCTGGTTTGGTGGTTGAGCCACAGAAAAACCACCGGGTGGACGGTTTCTGAGTTTGGGCCACAAAACTCGGGTGGACGGTTTCCAGGTTTGGGCCACAAAACCTGGGTGCTGCGGGTTTGCCGAGTTTGGGCCACAAAACTCGTGCTGAGGACGGTTTCCAGGTTTGGGCCTCAAAACCTGGGCGCTGGCAGGTTTCAGAGTTTGCGCCACAAAACTGAGGCGATGGGCGACTGGTTTCCTGGTTTGGGCCACAAAACCGGGGGATGGACTTGAAGGCCTGGTTTCCCGGTTTTGGCCACAAAACCGGGGGCAGAGTCTGTGAAAAGGACAAGCGGAGCGGTGGCGGCACGTGGCGGCAATCGGTGAGGTTGCAACGAGGCAACGCTACCAGTTGTGTGGGCGTGGCCGTCGGATCAGCATCTACCACGAGTTGGTCCAGGATAGCCTTAGGGTTTGGCTGGGTCGCTCTGTAAATAACTAGGGGTAGAGTGGGAATTAGAATTAGGATAAGTAGGGGGAGACACCCACCTCCCAAATTATCTCAGTCATTTGCTCTTTTGTTTCTAGGGTTTCCTGCTCTCCCCATTCCCTGCTGTAGCGAATTGAGATCCATAGAGAAGACAATCATACCTCTGTGCCCGTGAGATTTTGAGGAAGTGAGACTGTAATCTCACTATTGTAGCGTCTGGTAGCCACACGGTTGCAATTTCGTGATTGTGATTCGCGTTTTGTTCGTGTTCTTCGTGGGTTGTTTTTCCCCACGATTTTCCCGTTGATCGATCTCTTTGGTTGGTGCGTCTTTTCAAATCCGTTTGAACCAAGATGTTCTAGATCGTGAGGCACTTCTTTCCACCGAAGAAATTCACCTCTCACCTCACGAGCTAGTAGATCGGTCGATTTTCGTTTCGGGTCAAGTTTTTCTCCCTTCCCCTGAATTTCTTCTTCGATTCATCGATTTGGAGATAGCTTCGAGCCATGATCTCTTAGAGATAGCTCACTATCCTCCTTGTGACTCATCTCTCCAAGTTTGAACCCTAGAGGTTTCATTTTGGGAGAGATTGAGTTGAATCGGTGAACGAACGGAGCCATTTCAGGACGACCGGACGCTGGCATCGGGCGGACCGGACGCTGACCCAGTGCGTCTGGTGGTTGAATGTCACGCGCAAAATTTCTATAGCCGACCGGACGCTCCCCTTGTTCTGTGATCGGACATGACTCGTGTACTGTTCATCGAGTTTGGCGTTAATGACCGGACGCTTGGCTTCTGACCGGACGCTCAGACTCAGTGAGTCCGGTCAGGAATAGAGAGGTTCCAAAATGGATTTTGACCGACCGGACGCTCCAGTGAGTCTGGTCAGTGCTGTTCCACGCTGTTTCGTCCCGTAGTTTGACAGTTCGATGTCGGATTTGGTTTTGGGTTTTTGCGTTGGATTTCCAACTTCATGCTCTACAGAAATTGAGCTTCTCGCTTTGCAAAATAGCCTGAATCCCCCGAGCAATGGGGGAGGTTGAGGTTACCCAAACCCCATCATGTCAATAGTTGACTTGCGCGAACTTGGGTGAGGAAGTTTTTGTGGTGTCCTGCTGTGTTCCTAGGGAGCATCCACCCATTCTCTTGGGTCGTGGACATCACGCGCATCGGTTTTGCTTTTAGGGTTGATTCTCGGGACAGTGGCAACAAGTTTCCAAAAGGAAATTTTTGAAGCTCCCATTCACCCCCCTCTGGTCGCTTTCTAGTTGCACTTTTGGTCCTTCAATTATGTGATGATGTGATGTGGATTGAAATTTATTATGCCTCTGTGATTGTTTGGTGAATTCATTTTCCGAATAATTTTAGTGGGTATGATTTATTGTTCTCTACAATAATTGCAACTTTGCCTAATGATCACTTGCCATCATATATGCAGATGACGACAACCCATATTGGAGCTGGTGGTAGTGGTGGAAATGAGGATCCCAGGGACAACCGCAATCCACCACCTCCTCCACCACCCATGGCCGAGCAACTTTTCGCCCAATTCCTGAGAAGCCAACACAACATTGAAGCCTTGCTGCGAGAGAATTTGGCGCACGGCCACCAACGCCTTGAGCCGAATCAATATAGTTCTTTCAATGATTTCTTGGATACTAAACCACCCATCTTCAAGGAAGCTACTGAACCTTTAGAGGCAGAAGAATGGCTGCATACCATGGAACAAAAGTTTCGCTTGCTCAGGCTCACAAGGGAGCTCAAAGCAGAGTATACCGCGCATCAGCTGCAGGGGCCAGCCGGGATTTGGTGGGGCCATCACCGCACCACCTATCCTGCTAATGTTCTTGTCACCTGGAGAATGTTTACTGAAGCTGTTCGAGGGCATTACATTCCGCCAGGCCTGACTCAGATGAAAGTGGCAGAATTCATGAGCTTGGCGCAAGGGACTCGGTCTGTCACTGAGTACCATCACTTGTTCAATTCATTGTCTCGTTATGCTCCAGACTTCGTGGACATAGATGCCAAAAAAGCGCTAGTTTCAAGATAGGCTTGAACACTAAAATGGGAAAATCAGTGGGTACATCTTCTCGTACCGTTTTCAATGACTTCATCAGTGATTGCTTGATTCAAGAGAATCACAACAACAAGCATGCTGTAGGTAAGGCCCGAAAGAGGACTTTCGATTCAGGACCACCTCAACCTAGCTAGGGGACGACCAGCTCAACGTACCCAGTATCAACCACCAGCACCGGGGGCACGTTTTAGGCTGCCACAAAAGAAGAATCAGCCGCAAGCTCAGCGCAATCAAAAGCCATACAAGATAGCTGCTGCCCAAGCTCGTGGAGGTCAGGGCAGTTCCACAGGAGGGAAACCTTTGGTTCGGGAACCCTATTTCAATTTCAACCAAGAGGGACACTTCGCAAGATATTGTCCTCACCCAAAGAAGCAACAGGCTAATTACCCCGCACGTCTGCACAACATGACTGCTGATGAAGCTCGTGCCGGTGAACCCGTGACTGCCGGTATGTGTCTTGTTAACCATCATCCTGCAGTTGTTTTGTTTGATACTGGTTCATCGCATTCGTTCATGAGCAAAGCATTTGCACAAAAGCATAATCAAGAGGTGTCTGAAATGGATTATGGGTTTCACGTAAGCTCCGTGGGGAGTAGCGTGTTATCTAGGCAGATGGTTTGTAATGCGACCATCGACATTGGAGGTCACAAATTTGGAGCCAACTTAGTGGTTCTGCCAGGACTAAGTATGGATGTAATCCTAGGTATGAGTTGGATGAGTCTGTGGAATGCGATGTTAGACACTGCAAATAGGATTCTTACCTTATCTGATGGGAGGACAAATACAAAGTTACGTATCTCTCTTCCTCGAGGTGCTGACTTCGTCGATTTATCTTGCACCTTGTATATAGAAGACCTGTCAAAGATTCCAGTTGTACGAGATTTCCTAGATGTCTTTCCAGATGAGTTACCAGGATTACCGCCCCAGCGGGCAGTTGAATTTGCCATTGAATTGTTACGTGGAACTGCTCCAATCTCTAGAAGACCTTACCATATGCTGCCCAATGAGTTAGCTGAACTCAAGATTCAGATTAAGGAACTCTTGGATAAAGGATTCATTCAACCTAGTGTATCAGAATGGGGATGTCCAGTGCTGTTTGTCAAGAAGACGGATAAATCGTTACGGATATGTGTGGATTATCGGCCGCTCAATGCTGCGACTATCAAGAACAAGTATCCATTGCCGCGGATAGATATTTTGTTTGACCAGTTATCCAGAGCCAAGGTGTTTTCCAAGATCACTTTGAGGTCAGGTTACCACCAGATCAGGATTCGGCCACAAGATATCCCAAAGACTGCTTTTTTAACCAGATATGGGCTGTATGAGTATCTGGTTATGTCTTTTGGATTGACAAATGCTCCAGCATACTTCATGAGTTTGATGAACTCAGTATTCATGCAGGAATTGGATAAGTTTGTAGTGGTGTTCATTGACGACATTCTGGTATACTCTGAGAACTCAGATGATCATGTAGAACATTTAAGGATTGTTTTGACAAGGCTCTGAGAACATAAGCTTTATGCTATGTTTAGCAATGTGAGTTTTGGTTGAAGAAGGTGCATTTTCTTGGTCATATCTTATCAGAAGAAGGAATTTCTATGGACCCCAGTAAGGTGCATGAAGTGATGGATTGGAAAGCTCCTACTTCGGTTGGTGAAATTCGGAGTTTTCTTGGCTTAGCAGGATATTATCACCGATTTATTCCTGACTTTTCTAAGATTGCAAAACCAATGACAAGCTTGCTACAAAAGGACCAGAAGTTTGAATGGACAGAGGAGTGTGAAATAGCTTTTCGTACTCTGCGGGAACTGTTGACCACTGCTCCTGTCTTAGCTCAACCGGATATCGAGAAGCCTTTTGATGTCTTTTGTGATGCATCAAAAATCGGGTTAGGTTGTGTTCTTATGCATGAAGGCAGAGTGATTGCTTATGCTTCACGCCAATTAAGGAAGCATGAAATAAACTATCCTGCACATGATTTGGAGTTAGCTGCTGTGGTACACGCTCTGAAGATCTGGAGACATTATCTGCTTGGAAATGTCTGTAGTATGTACACCGATCATAAGAGTCTCAAGTACATCTTCACCCAACCTGAACTGAATATGAGGCAGAGAAGATGGCTTGAACTAATCAAGGATTACAATCTGCAGATACATTATCATCTAGGAAGGCAAATTGTGTTGTCGATGCTTTGAGTCGGAAATCACACTACAACAATCTAGGGTTGCGACCAGAAGACGAGTTTAGTCTCGTACACCCTGTAATTCTGCACAATATCAGGCTGCAAGGCACCCTAGTTGATCAGATTCTTGAAGGGCAGAAAACAGATAAGGGGATTTATCATATCAAGGAAAGGTTGAAAACCACAACTGAACCAGTAAAATATTTTCGGATTGATGATAAGGGAGTGTTATGGTTTGACAATCGCTTAGTAGTACCCAAGAACAGAGAGCTCAAAAATCGAATCGTGGATGAAGCTCATCTATCCAAGTTGTCTATTCATCCTGGAAGCACTAAGATGTATCAAGATTTGCGTCCAAGATTTTGGTGGACCAAAATGAAGAAGGTGATTGCCGCTTATGTAGCCAGATGCGACACGTGTTGTCGAGTGAAAGCTATTCACCTGAAGCCAGCCGGAACACTTCAACCATTACCAATACCCAAGTGGAAGTGGAAGAATTGAGTATGGATTTCATCACTGGTTTGCCAACCACCCAGAAAGGAAATGACTCAATTTGGGTAATAGTTGATCGTCTCACCAAGACCGCTCATTTCATAGCAGTTAAAACTTGTTATCGAGCACCGGACTATGCAGAGATTTATATCAATCAAATTGCCCGACTACATGGTATACCCAAGGCTATAGTTTTGGATCGTGGATCGCAGTTTACTGCACCATTCTAGGAGAAACTACAAAAGGAATTAGGCACCAAGCTAATCCGTAGCTCTGCCTATCATCCTCAGACATCAGGACAAACTGAAAGGGTGAATCAGGTGTTAGAGGACATGTTGAGAGCCTATGTGATTTCAGGGAAAGGATCTTGGGATCTGCCTATCATCCTCAGACATCAGGACAAACTGAAAGGGTGAATCAGGTGTTAGGGGACATGTTGAGAGCCTATGTGATTTCAGCGAAAGGATCTTGGGAGAAATGGTTACCTTTAGCAGAATTTGCTTACAACAATAGTTATCAAGAAGCATACAGATGGCACTTTTGAAGCTCTTTATGTAGAAGGTGCAGGACACCAGTGAATTGGGTTGAACCAGGAGAACGTCATTACTATGGAATTGATTTTGTTAATGAAGCTGAAGAAGAAGTTAGAGTAATCCAACAACATATGGCAGCTGCGCAGTCTCGACAAAAGAGCTATGCAGACAAGAGGAGGAAAGAACGGCTTGAATTCAACGAAGGCGATTATGTGTATCTGAAAGTGTCACCCATGAAAGGTGTCAGACGCTTGGCGTGAAAAGGAAGCTAGCACCAAGGTTGGTGGGACCATACAGGATTGTGGAAAGGAGGGGAGAAGTAACTTATCAGCTATAGCTACCTGAACATTTGAAGGCTATATTCCCTATTTCCATGTGTCACAATTAAAGAAATGTCTTCGAGTACCAGAAGAAGAGGTACAACCGGCCAATATCAAGTTACAATCCGATCTCACCTACTCAGTGAAGCCTTGTTGGGTACTTGATGAAAAAGAAAGAATAACTCACGAGGGAGAATAGAGAAGCAATATAAAGTGTCTTGAGTGAACAAGATGACCGAGATACCACTTGGGAAACAGAAGACTATCTAAAAGAGGTGGATCCACAGTTTTATAAAGACTGGTTAGTAACTTAATTCTCGGGACGAGATTCCTTTAAGGAGGGGAGGGCTGTAACACCCCTGGTGTTAAGCAACCCTAAATGCATAATGACATCTCATAAGCATAAAGCATCATCATCACATGTTGCATTCTTTTTGTAAAGGTGTCATTTCATGTGTTGACTTGTAATGTTTTGCTTGGGGTGATGCTTGTTTGACTTGTTTTTGGAGTGCTTGAGTTCCCTAAGTAGTGAACTTTGTTGAGGAGTCAAAATGAAGATAGGTTTGTGTTGGTCATTTTGGCTAACCAAGTCTCTAACCCTAGTTGCCTTAATAGAGCCCTAGGAGTCCTTTTGTTTGACTAACTAAGACCTCCTTGATAGAAGCTTTGCATGGCTATGGGCCCTTAACCAAAAGTGTGTAGAATGTAGAGTAGAACAAAAGTTGTTAAGGACCAACTCATGAAATGGGTTTAACAAGGTGTTTTAGGACGCACAAGGCAGAAATGGGGGAGATTAGACTTAGAAAAATTTCCTAAGTCCTTAACTGCCGAAACAGTTTCACTGAGTGATCTTTGGAGCTTTTTTGAGAGCAATCTAGGCCGAACCAAAGCTTGATCTTGTAACCAAGTTGTAGTCGGCATGTAGCTCTAATCAATGGAGCAAGTGGTTTAGCGTTTCATCGAGTGGATTAGGAGATAATCACGCGCAAAGATCGGCTGTCAGTCGGCCTGATGGCCACTGAACCGACCGTTCGGCCGAGCGCGCGGCGCGCGGCGTCGTGGCCGATCGCGTCAGGCATCGCCCGCGCGTGGCGCATGACGGAGCGGCCGCCGAGAGCCCCCGCGCAAGTGTGGCGAGCACAAGGCCACTTGCACGTGCCCGCCTCTGTCCGAAGCCGCCCACTCCATCCGCTCTGTCCCCTCTCGCTCTCGCCGTTGCCCGAGCAGGTAAGCGCCACCGCGAGTCCGCCAGCGTCTTCCCGCCGCTCCGTCGTGGTTCCACCCCAACCATCCCGCCAAAACAAGTCGCCGTGACCCGCTCCATCTCCCGCCCTAGCTAGCTTGAGCCGAAAGCCTCTGGGTAAGCCACGGAGCACGCGTTCGCCGTGTCCGCCATGGCCGGCGAGCTCGGTCCGCCGTAGCCAACCCCCTTCCCGAGCTCGTCCGTTTGTCCTAGCTAGCGTTAGCGAGTCGCCTTGACCCGTGGAAGACGTTGGTGGTGTTGGTTTGGCCGATTAGGGTTTGGTAGTGGCCGTACGTCGCCGTCCGCCGCCGGCTCTGCTCGCCATGGACGACGAGCCGCAGTCTCTTGGCCATTTCTCATGGCAACCCTAGCTTCTTTGCTTCGATTAGGGTTCGCTAGGGTTTGAGGAGTGTGAGATGGCCGTCGGTTTGCTTTGGGAAGGCCGGAGGATGGCCGGCGTGGCGAGCTCCCGCCGCCATGGCCGCCTTTCTCACCGGTGATGAGCTGATCCATGCATGCGCTAGGCTTTTAGTGGTAGCGTCGGGTGGGGGAGGTCGAGGGGAGTCCGCCGGTGGTGTCCGTTTCGCTGGAGGAGCCGCCGACGGCAAGCAGCGCCATGGTCAACGTCGGCCTCTGCTTCGGGTGTATGACCGGTGGGGTCAGTTTGACCCGCGGTCCCGCAAGTCAGATGCTCGGGTCCCGGTTGTCAGTGTCTCGGGTGCAAGTAGTTTGGGTGCGCGTAGCAGTTTAGGGTAAAAGGGTTTTTAGGGTTTTGTTTAATTATGTTTCAGAAATGCTTGATTAGCTTGTTTAATTCATATCTTGCATTTGTAAATGCTAAAAAGGTGAAACAAGTTTTGTTAAGTTTGTTGTGATGAGTTCTATGCATGAAAAAGTAATATATCCAGTTTGTGATAGATTTATGTGTAGTTTTATTTAATTCATGTTTAGGCTGAAATCTTGTTAAATGCTTAGTAAACTGTGTATTGCTCAGAAAATATGATTCTTGTTTTGTTAGGTTTGTATTGATGAATAGTTTCTGAGAAAATGTAAAATAGTGTTGTTCTGTGGAATATTTTGGCAGTAACAATTAAAGTGATTAAATGCTGTTTCTTGTTTAATTTGTAGTAATTAAAATATGAGGAATATGAACCTGAGAATTTATGTACACTGCTCTTGTGCTAAGAAGTTTAGTGGAAAAATGGGAAATCTGTTGTTTGACACTTTTTGATAGGGTGTGTAGTTCAAAGCACCTTTTCATAGTAATATTTGTCTTTTTCATGGAGGATAGAGTTTAAGTCCAAATGGGTTAAAATTTGGACAGAGGACTAGACTGTAGTTGTTAACTTTCAGTAATTTTTGTCGATTTTTCTGAAGCTGTCTAGGATGGGTTGCTTTATAGGCTTGATTAATGGATCTATTTCAGCAAGTAATAAAGGAGGATAAATTATTAAGTGAGTGCTGCTGTGATAATTGTAATCCTAACCAGTTAGTTAGGAAGGTTAATTGGTTGGTTGGATGTTAAGGTCTTTGTAATCACTCGGGGTTGATGTTGACTACCTTGTTTGAAGAGAACGCAGTGGATGACATGTGCTTATCTCCTGAGTTATCTTAGTAGATGACATGTGTTATCTCCTGAATTTCTTGTTCTATGTTGCATCACCAATGCATTCCATGTGCATTCATTTTATTTATACGTGTTATGCATCATACAGGATCGGTAGCGGAGGTCAAGAAACCCGCCACCAGAGGAGCCAAGTCGGAGGAGACCATGGACGAGAAGACCCAAAAAGGAGACGTCGAGGACCTGCCTGAGTGCCATGACCATCGACACTGCGACTTTGAACGAGACAAGCCCGGAGCATCCCACTCCTACGGTTTGCAATTACCATTTACAAAGTTAACCTGATATGTTTGTTGCATTAAGTTATAGGAGTTGAATGATACCGTTGCTGCATTAATTACTTATCCTTGTCCACCTGCAATTATTGTCTTAATATCCCTGTTAAGTCTAGGCTCGTTTCTGCTTATTGTGCTTAGACCGGTAAAAGTCAGGTGATTTCCTGTCTCCCACAGTAGGTGGATATGATCATGACTAGCCTTGTGCTATCATGGAGATAACCATGAGATAATTTAATCTGAGACCGGGCGGGATGTAGGAGCAGCAAGACATGGGTTCTGTGTGCTAGTAGTCTCCCGTTTGTGTCGATTAGGACCGACGAAGGCACACCTCAGTCATTTTGAACGCGTCAATCACTTAACGGAGCAGGTGCGGGTACCTCCATGAAGCCGAGTAAGGTTTTCGAGCCGGTGATGGAGATGTTGACGCCTAACACCTAGGGCTTATATGTACCGTGGGCAACTATTCTGAGCAACCTAGCATGGTCCGTGGATAGACGGGGCCTGATTGACCTGGCATGACCGTGGGCAGTTATAGCTTGAGCGACCTGGCATTGAGATAACCCCCGATGTAGAACGGCCCATGACCGTCCCGCGTGTTGTGTTCTTGAACCTCCTGAATTGGTCGCCGATGGCTGTCTGGCAAGGTGTGATCGGGCGAGTGTACGACATTTTTATTCCCAGCTGGTAGAAATCGATTATAATTGCCATCGCTCCTGGATAGTGAGTAACTTGACTGGGCATGTGTTACCGTAGTAACTTATGGAACTAAAGATGGTTATGATGTGAATCTGAAAGGCTATTGATGAAATAGTCACTCTTGCTTGATTAATTATTCAAGTGCTTGCTCTAGATCAGGTGCAAATCTAGCAATCAGGTTGATTACATAAAAGTGACTGCTACTCAAATGATGATTATTTAATAATAAAAAGGCTTTTATGCAAAAGGTAAGTATGGCCAACTCCAGATACAGCCTTGCATACTCCTTGGTGTCACCTTATTTCTGATTTTGATGGGTAAGTCTAGCTGAGTACCTTCTCGTACTCAGGGTTTATCCCTTGTTGTTGCAAATGGGCAATGCTTCTACAGCTATGCGAGAACTGTCTGTACCCCATCGCGGGTGATGATTAGACCATGGGCATGGTCATCTCTTATCCTCTCCTGATGCTTTTGTGGACTGATCAGGCAATGGCACCATATTGTGAACTGAGAACTTATGTTTAAAACTATGTTGCTTCGCTTTCAAATTCCGAACTATGGTTTGTAATACCGTCGAACTCCGATGTTATTTGAACTATGTGCGAATTGAATGTACCTGTGGACATGTACGCTAATCTATTACGATCTTGGCTAAAGTTGAATGATTTGAAATCCTTCGAGATTTCCGGACTACCGGGTTTGTACGAGCTTAAGTACCTGCCAATCTCTATGAAACGGGGGTTCGCTGCTTAATCTGGTATAAATTGGTCGGTTCTGTCACATGCGCAATGCGTTGGCACGCCGTCCGCGCACCCCTCGCTATAAAAACCTCACTGTCACCGCGCTCTAATCCTTTCTCTTTCTCTGTTCACGCCGGCAAGGACAGTGAGCTCCGCCGGCAAATTCATCGTCGTCGAGCTTCCTCCGCCGTGCCGGCTTGACCACCGTTCCGCTGAAACCTTGAGCACCTCCTGACCCACTAAATCAAGCTCTAGACGCCTGCATTGCCTGAACCGAGCTCATCTTCCCCAAACTCCGGCAGACCGCCGCCGTGGTCGGGTTCGCTGTCGTGCGGTGGGTACGGAGCCTCTTGGATCAATTCAACTGCACTGTTCGCTTCGCCTTGACTCACTCCCTCACATCGGCTCGCCATCTGGTCTCTATCACGCAGGGGAGGCCAGAACATCGTCGCGGAGCTTCAGGCGCCGCCACCATCGCCGACCTCTACTTCCCCGAGCTCCTCCGACCGAATTGACGCGCGCACCAGCCCTAGGTGAGGTCCCTGGTGCCGATGCTCGCTCCCGTTTCATCTCTACCGCGTCGCCTTGGCCGAACACCGGCGCGCCGCCGGGCACGGTGCGGCCGAGCCGCCATTGCCACGGCCACGACATCTCCGGTCACTTCTAGCCCCTACCGAACCCATGCACATGTTCGCCTTGCGTCGAGGAGCACCATGGTGGTGTTGGTTGGGCCTCGGGCCTCACCGCCGGCGAGTTTGGCCGGCGGCCAACGCCGCCGTTCGCGCAGTCAGCGCCCGCGCGTGCGCTGGTCAAGGCCTGGGCCGGCCTGATGACCCGGCGCGCCTGTCAGCGCGACTTAGGGTTTAGGGTTTTCTATTTTCGCGGTTATGAACAGTACTGAGATTTATTATTTTTGCTATATTTTGTTACTGCACCTAAAATCATGAAAATTTTGTGTGAGCTCTCTGACATATGAAGCAAATTATAAAAATATGAAATGGAAGGTTTGGATAAGTTTTGTTGGAAAATTAAAATAGTTAAATAAATAGTTTAAGCACTTTAAATAATTTTTGTATGTATTCCTTAAGTCCAAAAATTGTGAAATTAATTTTGTAGTACCTTGCAGCACATAGCACACCTCTGCAAAAATTTGGAGCCCTTTTGGTAAAAATAAATTTTTAGCCATAATAATCAATCCATTAATTAAATAATAATTAGATAATTGTTAGTATGGTTCTACAATTTCTATTGTTCTGTCAAATGCCCAGGGTTTAATGTGACATTGTTATGTTGTTTGGGGCTGTGTAACACCCCTGGTGTTACTAATGTAATTAACCTGACATGTCATCATCTTAAGCATTAATCATTTCCTGTGATGCATTTGATCTGCCTAATTGCTATGCCTTGATTCCCTTTTCAAAAACCCTAAAAGCCCAATTCTCTCTATAAGGGCAAAATGGTAATTTCACCTCTGTGCCTAGTTATATTAATTCTTGTTCAAATTTAGTGCCCTGATGTTTGCTGCATTGATCAAAGTTCAAAAATCAGATTTGATTTGATTTTCCCTTTTTCAAAACCCTAAAATCCCAAATCCTGGATTTATTCCCTTTTGATAACTTTTTCAAAAGTCAAAATTTTGAGTTGGTTCAAAAGCAAAGTTGTGAATCTGATCGAGAGGAACAACTTTGGTATTTACAAATTTCAAGTTTCAGTTTGAAATCCAAAGTAATTTTGATTTGAATCAAATTTGAAAGTGTCCCCTTTTCTGTTTTTGAATATAGTTCAAAAACTATTTGGAATTTGAAAATGTTCATATTGACAAAGTTGTAGATCTCATTTTTCTGAGCAACTTTGGTATTTTGAGTTTTTGTCGCACAGTTCAAAATTTGGGAGAAATCTGCAAAATACAGAAACCAGCAAAAGTCAAACCCTACCCCCTAGCACTGTTTCTTCTTCCAGCTAGGGCCAAGGGGGGCCCGGCCATGGCGCCGGCACTGCGCCTGCAACGCATACGGCTGCTCCCCACGCGCCACCAACCTGCCGCCGCTGTCGCCCTGTTCCCTCCGCGCCCGCACGCGAGCGCTGACTCCATCTCGCGGCCCCTACTGCTCCTGCTCGCCGCCGCCGCGTGGTCGTTGCGGCGCTGCTTGCGCCCGAGCCCCGGCTGCACGCCTGACCCTCCGCCTGCGCGCAATCGAGAGCGCACGCGCTTGCCGTGCTTATCCACCCCACCCCGTGCTCTCTACCGGCCTCAGGCCGCGCCTATAAAAGCCCCGCCGGAGCCCGAGCTTCTCATCCTCTCCGCCACCGTGGCCAGGCCAGTCCAGTGCCTCCGCCGCTCCACCACCTAGCTCAGAAGCTCCGCCTTGAGCTCGTGAAGCTTTCCCACCCTTCAATTTCATCTCTACCGCCCTCAATCGCCCGGCGTAAGCTCGCCGTTCCCATCTCCGGCAGAAACCCGGCGAGCTCGGGTTCGTGAAATTCGCCGTCTCCGGCCATGATCATCCCTCACCGACCCCCGTGTCGTGTTCCTTGGTTCCGTGCGACTCTGACCAGGCCCTGCGGTCTCGTGGTGTGCGCAGGGTCGCCGGAGCGCCGCTCGCCGCCGAAGGAGCTCCACCGAACCACCGCCCCTCGAGCACGTGTCGAGCCTCCTTCCTCGAGCCTCACCCTCGAGCACGTGCCGAGCCACACCCTCGAGCCCTGCCTCCGATCCGTGGTAAGCACCCGAAGCTCCGGCCTCTGCTTCCACTCCGTTTCGCCCGAGCCCAAGCCTCGAGCACACGTTTCCGTTTCGCCCGAGCCGAGCCTCGAGCGGACAGACCCTCACCACTTCGCTCGAGCCAGGCCTCGAGCGAACTCGTGCACCCTCCGCTTCGTCGAGCCAGGCCTCGGACGGAGTACTCACTTTCCGACTCGCCCGAGCCCGTTTCGCCCGAGCCCTTCATAGAAGGAGCACAGTGCTCTTTTCTTTTTCTGAGAGTTGCGAATAGTGTTCTGTTTTCCCTTTTTGTGTGAATTAATCTGTTGTTCCTTAAATACTGAGAAAATTATGGTATGCTCCTTGCACTGGTAGTAATTTTATAAAAATATGAAACTTGAATTTTCTGCAAGAATTTGAAAATGTAAAATTCCCCTTTTAATTGAAAAATGAAGGTTTTGGTATTTTTGGAGAGTGATCTATAACTCCAAAAATCTTGAGATAAATTTTGGGACTTGTTATAACATGCTGAACCTCTGGTAAAATTTTGAAGTCTTTTGAGCAAGTTGATTTTTGAGCATTTATTTTAATTAAGGAATAGTGCCTTTTGTTAGTTAAATGTTTAGATTTATTTGAGCATCTTAATGACCTCAAAAATTATGAAATTTGTTTTGCCATCTGTTTATGCCTTAATGAACTTATGTGATTAATTTGGTAATTTTGGAGCAACTTCATAAATGACCTTTTTAAATAATTAAGAAATATAGAAAGGATGGTTTAGGGTTGGTAATAAGTGTTCGATGATGTGATCTTTGGATTGATTGATGTTCATAGACCCCTACCCTTTGGTCTATGATGTTTGTGATGCTATGTTTAGATGATGCTTAGGATAATTATAATAAGGTCTAGTTTAATCAATATTGCTTAAGGAAGAAATGGTTACCTTTTATGCTCAACCTAGATTTCGATTATGCCTTGCCTTAGAGTAATCTAGAATCAGTGGTATTGTCTTGCACCTTTAGTCCATGTCATCTTTCTCATGAGCATTCATCATTGCATCCGTATAGTTGACGAAGAAGGTACCAGAGTCGAGGCCGCTGTTGACGAACCAACTCCCGAGGCGACCCCGAGCTCCAACACCTATACCTACCCCGAGTCTGCTCTCTTTGCCATCCAAGGCAAGCCCCGGTGCATTTAACCCTTTCCTTGAATTTATAAATGTTTCCTTAAATGTCTTTGAGTTAAATTATTGCATTAGGTTGATAGGAGTTGAGTGAAATCCTATCTGATGCATTATCTACCTTGACCAATGAAACACCCGATACCTGCTTTTCGAAAACTATTTGCAAAATGCTTAGCAATGCTTTATGATAGATTTACAATAAAAATGCCAATTTCAAAAGTGTGATCACTTTAAGAATATTTATGGGAATTTCTGGTTTACTCCCACTATTGGCTGAGTATCTGATCCGTTACTTAGTCAATGGGAAGGAGAGGTTGTCCGCGAGTACGGTGCCGTCATGTTGTAGTCCGGGACTCAACAGTTGACACCGGCCGGGACAGGTTGAAAAACTGACAGGACCTGTACTCTTGGGTTAGAGTCCCGAGGTGCTTGTCGCTGGCTGGAAAATTTAGGGACCACCTGTATGGGGGCCTGCTGACTAAGACTTGCAACTATTCACATACTACGAAAAGCTTCGGCTCCGAGGAATCCTTGATTGGACCGACAACGCCGCACTGGGAGTGGAGAGATGGCGGAAGTAGCATGTACCCACGTGGGTTAAAGTCCCGGATTGGAGGGTTAAAGTCCCGAATTGGAGTGGTGTACTGTACTTCGGGGGGGCGTAGGACCGGGCCCAATCTTGGAGGAATCGTGGTAGACGAGTTGGCATATGCAAGCTTGGGTGCTACATATGCAGTGTGGATAGGGACCCTCAGCTGAGTATTATTTATCCGGATTAACGCTGCTCCTCGGTTATGGAGACTTAGTCACTGACTGTCAACAGGGAGTGGTTCTCACTAGGTCTGTTTTGGAAAGTAAAATGAATCAAGGATTATGATGGAACAAGGAATACCGAATCTTTCAAAAATAAAATAAGGTTTACCAAAAATGCTTTTCTGCAAAATACTTGAACTTGCTTAAAACCTTACCTTGACTACCCTAAGCCTGCATTCCTGAGTCTTCTCCCTTTTCTTTAGTCGGGTAAGTCTTGTTGAGTACCCCGTACTCAGGGTTTGTTACCCATGTTGCAGGTATGCCTGAGACCCCGATGTGTCTCGCACCCTGTTGCGTGACCTTCGTCCAGGAGGAGGCCGATGAGGCCGATGAGTAAATGTGCACCCTCGGGCTGGGGTTACATGTATCTTTATGTCATTGCTTCCGCTACGTTGTCTATTTTGAATTTCCCGAACAATGGTTTGTAATAATCGTACTCCTTACCTCATTTAAAACCTCGGTGTAAAACTAATGTTATTTAAGTCTTCCGCTCTTTATTCCGATGTTATTTATAAAAGTATGAAATGCTATAACCGAATTGTGAGATGATCCTGCGGACATCGGGCACTGATGTAGCCCGGTGGCGAACAGGTCTTAATCACATGGAACATGGGTTCGGCTGTCAGAAGTTGACAGGGACACGTGGGCCATGGGATTAGGGTCGTTCCGTCACAGGCTGTTCACAAGGGTATGGACTAAGTAAAAATCTGTGGGAGTTACCATGTTGGTGATTGACTAACCAAGCATAGTGTCTAATTAATGATGTATACATATAATAAATAATTAATTACTGTTTTGAAGAAATCCGGAATTAAAATGTTACATGTATCATGTATAATCTTGATAGAACTCTACTGTGTAACCATGATATGGGTTGAGTACTTGATCATGATTGATTATGACCTTGATAAGAAACTTGCTCTTGTTATATTCCTATGAATCACTGGGTCAGTCTGTTGGAAATATGATAACACCATGATCATGTGGTTTCTGTCAAAATGTTGTATACCAAGTTGTAGCACTTTGTATATATAGCTGCTCCAAAATTTCGTAATTGTTGGATGTATATGCTGGGAGTTATGTTCTGTTCAATCTGGGTATGAGATGTTGTCCAGAATCTGGACAGTTTGTGAAAACTGAACTGTTTGGGGTATTCAACTTGTGAATGAGTTTTGGTGTATTATAATAAAGTTGTAGAGGGTTTCATGTACTTTCCAGAATGGTTTAGATCACAATTTTTGATGACTCTGAACTCCAGTTATGGTCTGTGGAGCAGAGGTGCTTAAATCTGTCCAGAATCTGGACAGATTTAACCAAATGAATTGTTTGGTCCACATGACCCTGGAATCAGCTTTTGCGTATTATAGAAAAGTTGTAGAGAATTTGTTAAGCTTCCAGATTGTCTTATATCACCTGATTTGATGATCGTTATCTCTAGTTATGATTAAAATAAGTTGGTACATAAAATCTGTTTGGAATATCACTTATGCAAATCTTGTTCCAATTATGATGTCAGTTTCAGAATTCAGTATAAGATTGTTGTATGATTGCTGTACTCTTCTACTGGTAGTTGTCCAGCATCATGAGCATTCATTCATATATGCATCACATGCATCTTATATATATACTCGTTCGTTACATTGCGTTTAGAAACCAAAGTTAGCAAGGATCAGTCGGAGATTGCAGCAAGGAAGCACCGGTCTTTTACGAGGTTGGATTCGACATCCGTGGGGACGAACCAGAAGAGGAACCCCAAGGCAAGCCCCGGTGCATTTACCCCTACCTTGCAATTTTCAATAATATACTTGTTGATAAAATTGGTGCATTAAGTTTAGGAGTTGAATGTTACCTATTTGATGCATTGACTACCTTGATTACTCCTTATATTATCCTTGTCACTGGGTCATTTACAAAATGCTTAGACTGCTTAGCCTTGCTGTTGATACTGGTTATCTATCAAAATTAAAGGATAAATAAATATGAAAAGTGCATGAATTCAATCACTAACAAAGGTTTAGGGTTTAGTTGACAATATTCCATGAGTTTTGGTGAATTGTGATTCTGCAGGGATTAAACCAGGAAACCAGCGCTGATGCTTCCCCTAGAAGGAAACCGACGGGAGATTACGCAATCGCCAAGTCAGGAATATTCTAGAAGGTTCTAGAGGACACCACGAGGCGGGGCACCGCGAGAGGCCGCCAGGTGGGACCGGTCGGTCCCACCATGAGACCGACCGGTCTCCCCCCGGGCCCGCTAGCTTCGTCTTCTGCAAGCTTCCTCACCGACCTCTAGGACTCATCTCGGCCGTACCTAAAGTCGGTTTGATCTAACGGCTGCGGTTGATCCCTCAGGGCTATATAAACAGGCCCCCAGACCCCAGGGCAGATCAAGTCCCTCTTCAGAAAAGACTATGCCTCATTCAGAAACCCTAGAAGAGACTTCAAGAGCCAACTATCAAGTAGAAGACAAGTTATCCCTCTAATTTAGATGTAGAACCTAGTCTTATACTAGAACTAGAAGAGAGAGAGAGGAAGAGATCAAGAAGGAGTTCTGGCCTGTCGGATCAACTTCTTCATCTTGTACCTGCGGATTCAAGTTTATCTTCAACTGCTTCAGCGATTGTTTCGGTAATCAATGTCTATATTTAAGTTTGAGCCATTGTTCTTATATTCTTAAGTTTATGACTCTCTTTTGAGTACTTTAATTCTAGTCATTCTAGAGTTAGAGTAGTTGGATAGTGTAAGCGTGGGTCCTTAGACCTGATAGCTCATAAAGCCTCATAACGCCAGTAGTAGTGGTTTGTTGGGAAAGGACCCTCGGCAGAGGCGCCGCTCGAGCGGTGTCCAAAGAAACAACCCTCGCGCAATCTATGTGTCCTTGCGAGTCCCTCTCCCCTTCGGGATCGTTACCATGACCTCCGGACGCGGGTCCGACCCTCGTCGTTTTGTTGCACTCCATGCAGGTTAAGTCGTGACAGCGGCACGACAGGCAACCCTCGCTGGCTCCTGAAGCCACCTCTTGAAGCGAAGGTTCAAGCAAGCGACGAAGGTGCGTTGGCCCGAAGGCAAGTGAAGTCGAAGGTCCGGCAAGCGGCAAAGGAGCGCGGGCCGAGGGCGAGCACGGCCGAAGGTCAAACCTTCGCTCTTCTCTCCCAAGGTGAACAGACCAGGTGGCGGCACGTTGGAGAGGGGCTGACTTAGGGTTTCGTGCCTCATTTCTATGTATTGCTTTTCGCTGCCCTCCTCCTGCATGGAGGCGAGGAATCTTTCCTGTACCCTGTGTAATTTGACCCATGTCCCTGGTATTCCCTATAATTACCAAGGGGTGAACAGTGTAACACGACGATTTTTTTTGGAAACGGAGCACAACAACATTGTCCTCTTGTCCTTAACCTTCGCTACCGCTTCTGACACTTGGTCACCTTCGCCACTCCCCTGCACAAGTGCGGAGGTTGGGCAAGTGTGTTCCAACAGTTTGGTGCCGTCCATGGGGAACGGCGAAGTTCGATATGGCAGGGAACAGAAGAGCGCCCCCAGTGAGGGACCAACGTGTCGCCAGAGAGACAGCAGCGGTGGTTCCACCTGCTGAGGAGATTGTGCAACCCTCGGGAGCAGAGACTGTCACCCCAGAACCTGAAGACCTAGGCCCCCAGGCCCGGGTGGCGACGCAGCCGCACCCTCACACTTCTGGAGAAGGAGAGGGAGGAGATGAGGAGTTGTTGGGCCTCGAGGCCCTCGAAAGGCTTGAAGCCGAGCTTCGAGAGAAGAAAGGTGCCTGGATCAGCTTGAGAGGCATAACCAATTGCGCTCAATCAGACAAAGAGCAGACGAGGCCAGGGAACAGCTTCGCCGAATGGAGGAATCCCTCGCTGCGGCTGAAGCCGAGGCCGAAGGCTGGAATGATGAGGAAATGCCCCCGCTGCAAGAAGGAATGAGGAGCAGGATCAAGACAACATTCGTTGCCATCCACCACCCCACCACCACCAGTTCACCCGCAACCACATCCTTTTAGGCCACCAAACTTCCGCCACCTTTACCCGGATGAGAGAGAGCTAAACCTTCGCAACCAACGAAGGCCTCAACAACACCAAATGCCCTATGACCCAAAGTCTCCACTCTCCCAAATCTCCAAACCTAACCCTGGCCACCATGCTACAATCCACAAAACCTACCTCGCTACGATGGGCTTTCTGACCCTCGCCAATTCATCATGAGCTACGAAGCAGCAGTTGCCGCGGTAGGCGGAGATGAATCAACAATGGCAAAGTCTTTTGTCATCATCCTGCGAGACATCGCACAAACCTGGTACAGCAAACCTCCGCCCCAGAACTGTAGATTCCTGGGCCAATCTCAGAGACAGGCTTTGCACAAACTTCAAAGGCATTACGCCAGCCCCATCAAACCCCATTGAGTTGTTTAACTGCACATAAGAGCGCGAACCACTTCAAGATTACTAGCGGAGGTTCATCCAAATCAGAGCAAGAACCCCGGGGATATCTGACGAGGCTGTCATCCTCGCTGCAGTCAGCGGCCTGCGTCCAGGACCGTGCTCTTCGAAATTTGCTCGGAAGCCGGCAAATACAATCGAAGAATTGCACGAGACAATGGAAAGATACTGTAGAGCAGACATGGACTTCAGAGCGAAGTCCGATGCTCGGAGGTCACAGCAGAAGCCGCAGCCAAGGCCTCAACCGAGAGAAAGCAACCCTCGCCAAGAGCAAAGCAACGTTGGTGCAATCAACAAAGCAACAAATTACGAGGATCAAAGACGGGACGCTCAACCTCCGAGCAACCAAGCCCCTCAGGGTTTGCCACCCCCGCCGAATCAGCGGAACCAGCAACGAGATCCCGCCAAAATGTATTGTCACTTCTGTGGTCTCGGAAAGGGACACACAACAAAGCAATGCGAATGCTTCGCCAAGGGAAAAGAATACCAAGAATCCAGGAAAGCTGCTTCGTCAGACAACCGAACCATCAACCACACCAGGAAACCAAGCTTCCACCCTTCAAATACCCAATTCCATTACACCCCCGTAAACTATGGCCTACCCTCGCAACAACCCATTTACCCCCACCACCCACACTTCAGCCAAGCCTCCTACCAGGCAACAACAATCCCACAATGCCAAAACACTCCATACACAGTCACATACCCAACAACCCCCCAAAACCAAATTCCAACAACCCACCAAGCCAGCAACGCTCTGCCACCACCACCGCCAATCCCCGCGTTACCAGCACCCCAGCCTATCAAAGCCGAAGCCCAGAGCCAAACGACCATCAACAATCCAACATCAACCTTCGGCGTGATTCTAGCTATCACCGGAGGTTCAAATGAAGACCATGGTAACAAACGACAGAGGAAGGAACATGCCAGACGAGTTCACCACGTGGCCGTCGAAGGACCCCATAGATTCGGTCGTTGGTCTCACATCCCCATAACCTTCGATTCCAGCGACATGAAGCTGAGAGACTACCCTCACACCTCACAGATGCTATGGTGATCGAAACCAACCTCGCTGGGTGGACTGTCACCAAAATCTTGGTTGATACAGGAAGCTCCGCTGACATCCTATTCGCCTCAACCTTCGACAGCATGAAGCTCGATAGAAACCTCCTGCAACCCGCTTGTGGCGGAACCGCCCTGATTATAAGAGCTCAAGTATTATCTTAGCCAAATCCGTCTGACTTTGACTCATACTTGAACCCATATAACCCCGGTAGTCCGGAAATCTCGAAGGATTTCTAACACCATACATCATACAGGATCGCATCGTTCAAGGATTACATTCGTAAAGATACATCACAGCGGAAATGAAACCGAATTTAACATCAGAGTACGAATTTAAAACAGAGTTATTACAAACCGAATTTTAAATAGTGCGGAAGCTGAAATAGTTTGAAACACGACCACTACACCTTTGTAATCCGAATAAAACCTTGTTTGATAAATCCACTCAACACGACTCACTCCTCCCTTTTAAGATAATGTGCCACTAGTAGTCTTGGTCCAGCAAAAGAAAAGGGGAAAGCTTCTGGACGACCCTGCCCTGGGCCTACTCCTCATCACCTTCCACCGGGTAGAGGCAGTGCTTACAATAGCCAAAGTAGACCTGGCCATCTGCAACAAACGGGATAAACCCTGAGTACGGGAATGTACTCAGCTAGACTTACCCGTCTAACCGAAAATAAAAGGACTCCAAGGGTATGCAAGGCTTTTTGAGGTAGAGCTGGGATCTTTAGTTGCGAAAAGCTCAAATTCAGATAAGGGGTAATTGATGATTATGATGAGCTGTTACTTTTAGACCTATTCCTTAGTTCTAGGTTATTACCTGTACTAGAGCACTCACTTGAATCTAACAATCAATAATATAACCATATCCAGTTGACGTATCCATATTTTAGTTGAACCTTAATCATCACATGGAGTTGTATCGTGGTGAAGCTCGCATAGTTTCCCACTAACCGGGGGAGACGGCGACTCGAATCGAATTCCAACCAGCTGGTGAAAGACCTTTAATACCAGCCCACACTTTCCCCGTCGGGTCCATGCATTGGGCAACCGCTCGACGCTTGTTCGTGGTGGTAATCGTCGCGGTTCAAGCACGGACCGCCCAATCAGAGTCTGGCGATGGCCTCACGCGGCAGATCGCAACTTCCGTACTAGAGGGCACGACACGGGTTGAAACCGGCCCGAACAGCTTCTAACCTTCTAACCGGCTTGGGGTCGATGATTACAGCACCGACATATCCCTAAGTAAAAGGGCGCGTTCAAAAATGAACGAGGGCCAACATCGATACAAACCTACACGATCCAACGGATGGACTGCCCCAAGTTTCCGAACTTGTGCCCTGCCACCCTGTTGACCGTATTTCATTACTACTCAGGTTCTTTTCCACGATAGCAAATATAGCCAACCGTGATCCGGTAAATACCCATCCGGGTATTACGGAAACATCCTTAACTACCACTTTTATTAAGCAGGCTAAGCAATTCTACATTGTAACTAGATAACAGGATAACAAGGTAGATATTAATCAATACCAAGGAATGGTAATGCAGCAAGTAGGATTCAATCAACTCCTAACCTAATGCATCACAATATAAAAGGACTCAAGTAATTTAATTATAAAAACTGGGAGACTTAGAATGCTCCGGGGCTTGCCTTGGGTGAAGACTGCTGCCTCGTGAGAGGGGCACTCAGGTAAGTTAGGGTCGTGGATGGGGTCGACTTCCTCTGGCTGCTGCAGCTCCTGGATCTCCGGCTCGGCGTTTAGCTCCTGCTCTTGGTGCGGCTCCGGCGGGGTCGATCCTATTGTATGCGATGATTAATAAATGATTCAAAAGAAACTTAGGTTTGAACTGCAAGTGCACTTTTCTGGACTCAGAAAAATCCACAAAAATTCCAGAAGGCAAACAACAGTTGCTGGACTCCACTGAACAAATTCCAGCCAAAAATAAAATACCGAACTGCAGATACAAAAATGACAAGCAACAGCCTAAAAAGGTACTTTGAACTACAACCCTACTGTAAAAGGGTGCACAACTCTATTTCATATTTTTCCCAGATTCTACTTCACATTTCATGCTTATCAAGAAAGTTCCACGAACAGAAACATTGTATTATTTCTTACAATTTCCAAAGGAAAACACAGAAAAGCACATTTGTAAAGCAACTACAACTTTTTCCATAAAACAGATCAGGTTTATATTTTTCTTAGACTCTTCATGGCATACAGAGACTGCACAAAATTTCCCATATTTTATTTCAACCTATAAACACCTTAACACTTTTTCTAAGAAATCAGCTAAACAAGACTTTAAACCATAACAGAAAGTTTTTCCACATAAACAGTGCATCATATATTTTTCACAGGTGTAAAACATGATAACAAACTTACACCAAATTTTCCAGGAATTATCTCAACCAGAAAACACTGATTTCCATTTATCACAAAAAGCATATAAACTGGAATAAAAGAAAACAGTAAAATAAACTACTACCAAAATACATTCATACTTTTCCATGATAGATCTACTCATAAACAAACCAACAAAACTGAAGTACTCCATTTGGACTTATAAATCATGCTGTACAAAAATAACAAGTATCTCTGGAAAAACTAAAAGAAAAACATTTGAATTTCTCCCGGCTGGCTACGTGCACCCGGTCCATGGACCAGCGAGTGGCTGACGCGCGGGCCCGTGGGTCAACGGGAACCCACCCTGGCTCGAGCGCACGGCGGTAGGGGATCGGCCGAGGCCTGGCTCGAACGAGACCGCGGCCGAGGGTTCGCTCGAGGCCGAGTTCGGGCGAGACGGACAACTAGTCTGTCCGAGGCCTGGCTCGAGGGCTCGGGCGAGATGGGAAAGAATACACGCCCGTCCGAGGCCTGGCTCGAAGGCTCGGGCGACACGGAAACACACACGCCCGTCCGAGCCTGGCTCGAGGGCTCGGGCGAGACGGAAAGGCTGTCGCCCGTCCGAGGCCTGGCTCGGGGCTCGGGCGAGACGGAAAGCAGGGGAGAATGGTTGACCGACGGAAGCTCGTCGACGGTGAGGTCGCCGGCGGTGAGGCTAGGCTCTATAGACTCGTCTCGACGAGGCGCATCCAGCGGTGGTGTTGGTTTGGCCAGAGGGTGACCGTAGCTCGCCGGCGACGAGCCATGGCGGACGGTGGCGGCGGTGAGGCTCGGCTTAGCCGTGTCCGCGGTCGCCGGAGAAATTGAGGGAGGCAAAAGCTCGAGTGAACCCTAAGGAGCAAAGCTACGGGTTTGTTTGGCTCGGGTGGCTCCAGAGGAGCCTGGCCACGAGCGAGGTCTGCGGCGGCGCCCATGGCGCTCGGCCGGGGAGAAGAGTGCGATAGGGAGCGGTAGCGTTGAAGCTCGTCGGTGTTCTTACCTTGCCTTGACTCGGTGAAGGTCGAGGATGAAGAAGAGGGGCAGTGGTGCTCGGGTCGGGGAGGAACAGCATCGCGGACTCAACGGTGGTGATGGCGTCCGCGGCGGCGCTCTCCGATCTCCGGCGTCGGTGGGGCTCGAGAGGTGGTGCAAGCGGGAGCACCGGGTGTCCGAGGTGTAGACGGAGTGGTGTGCGAGACGAATCGGGTGGGGGTGCTCCGGTGAGGCCGGAACACGGCGGGGCTTTTGCGGCGATGGTCGCGGCGAGCGGGGAGGTGTTCGGCGTGTTCGTGGGAGAGTGAGGGAGAGAGCGAGAGTGAGAGCGGGCGAGTGAAAAGGCAGTGTGGAGAGGGGAGTGTGGTGCGCTCGGGGTTTTGGTCGGCTTGACCGGCCGGTGGTCGTGGCGGGGCCGGCGACGGGACGTCGCGGCAGCAGCGGCGCGGTCGGCGAGGCGAGCGCGGAGCGGGCGAGGCGGAGTGTGGCGTGATCGGGTGAGCAAAGATCTCGCGGGGAGTGGGCGAGGAGGATTCGCGGCAGAGGCGTGCCGCCACGCGGCGGATGCGGCCGGCGTACGGCGCGGCGTCAGCGGCGTCAGCGCGCGGCGCGCGCGGCGAGGCCGGCGCAGCAGGCGAGGCGGAGCGGGAGAGGGCAAGCAAGATAGCTTGCGTGCTAGGGCGGAGGAGATCAGGCGACGATAGGCGGACGCGGATCCTCGCAGGGAAAAACGGCCACGTGGCCGCGTCGCCGGCGTACGGCGCGGCCGCGGGTCGGCGAGCGGCGTGCAGCGCGCGCGGCGAGCGCGGGCGAGGCTGGGCCGAAAAGGGTTGGCGCCGGGAAAAAAACGTTTTCCTTTTTCTTTTTCCAATTCTTTCAAACTTTGACCACTCAAAACAGTTTCAAAAACTCCAAACTGGGTTTTGACCAAAATACAAAAGTTGCTCAAACATTTTTCTCTACAACCTTCATATAAGACACTTTTTCTGAAAACCATTTCTTGTAACCTCTGCATAAATAAAGCCAAGTAAATAAACAAAAGGCAAAAGCACTCATATGCACATGAAATGATGCAATGCATTGCTTATGCTCCTTTAGTAGCTAATAATGAAGTTCCTAATGCAGGTGCTTGACACTAGGGTGTCACAGCCCTTCCCCCCTTAAAGAAATCTCGTCCCGAGATTTGAGTTACGTACCATTTCTTAACAAAAGCGGGATAGTTTACGCGTAAGTACTCCTCTGTTTCCCAAGTCGCATCGTTGGGTCCGTGATTGCTCCAGAGAATCTTGTAAGTCTTCACTGTTCGGTTACGGGTCTCTCGGGTCTTGGTATCCAAAATCTCCTTGGGCTGCTCGTAGTACTCCAGATCCGATCTGATGGTGACGTCTGGAATCCGAACTTCTTCTTGTTCTGGAACTCGAAGACACTTCTTCAACTGTGATACATGGAACACTGGGAAAACTGCGCTCATCTCTGGGGGTAACTGTACTTCGTATGCCACTTCTCCTTTCTTCGCTATGATCTGGTAAGGTCCCACATATCGAGGTGCTAGCTTCTTCTTAATTCCAAAACGTTGGACCTTTCTCATGGGTGAGACCTTAAGGTATACATAGTCTCCTACTTGAAATTCCAAGGGTCTTCTTCGTGTGTCGGCATAACTCTTTTGTCTGGATTGTGCTACCTTAATGTGCTGCTGTACTGTTTGCACAATCTCTTCCGCATCCTTTACGTAATCTGACCCATAGAATCCTCGATCTCCAGACTCAACCCAATTTACTGGGGTTCTGCATCTTCGTCCATATAACACTTCAAATGGTGCCATTTTTATACTCTCTTGATAGCTGTTGTTATACGAAAACTCAGCAAGGGGTAACCATTTCTCCCATGATTCTCCTGAAGATAAAACACAAGCTCTCAGGATGTCTTCCAAAATCTGATTTACTCTTTCAGTTTGTCCTGCGGTCTGGGGGTGATAGGCAGAACTCCTTACCAACTTAGTTCCTAGTTCCTTGTGCAACTGTTCCCAAAAACGTGCAATGAACTGGGGTCCTCTATCAGAAACTATCCGCTTCGGAATTCCATGCAACCTCAGGATATTCTGATATACAGGTCTGCATACTGATGGGGGCGGTGAGTAGTCTTGACTGGTATGAAGTGAGCCACTTTAGATAACCGATCCACGATAACCCAAATCGAATCATTCCCTTTCTGAGTAGTGGGAAGTCCGGTGATAAAGTCCATACTGATCTCTTCCCACTTCCACTCTGGGATAGACAACGGCTGTAACAGTCCGGCGGGTTTCAGATGTATTGCCTTTATCCTGCAACAAGTATCACATCTGGCGACATAGGCTGCGACTTCTTTCTTCATCTTTGACCACCAAAATCTGGTTTTCAAATCCTGATACATCTTACTGCTTCCTGGGTGGATAGACAACTTTGAATTGTGAGCCTCGTTCAGAATCCTCTCTTTCAGTTCTGAATCCTTAGGAACAACTATCCTTCGTTTATACCATAGAATTCCCTGTTCATCTGTTCTAAAGTTCAACGAACTACTGGTTTCCAACCTCTTCTTTATCTGACAGATTTCTTCATCGGTCTTCTGTCTCTCGATGATGTCACTTTCCAAGGTGCACTGAAGAGTGATATTGTTTAGCATGACGGGGTGCATAAGATTAAATCCATCTTCGAACAGTGGTTGTAGAGAGTTGCAATGAGTCTTGCGACTCAAGGCATCAGCTACAACATTCGCTTTTCCAGGGTGGTAATGCACTTCTAGGTTATAATCCTTAATCAATTCTAGCCATCTTCTTTTGCCTCATGTTCAACTCTGGCTGGGTGAAGATATATTTCAGACTTTTATGATCTGTGTACACATGACATAGGTTTCCCATAAGATAATGTCTCCATATCTTAAGTGCATGCACGACGGCTGCTAGTTCCAGATCATGAGTGGGATAATTTTTTTCGTGCGGTCTCAACTGGCGAGAAGCATAGGCGATAACTCTTCCATTCTGCATGAGCACACATCCCAGTCCGATCTGGGATGCGTCACAAAACACATCAAAAGGTTCCTCTAAGTTTGGCTGAGCCAAAACAGGTGCGGATGTCAACACGTTCGCAGAGTGCGGAAAGCTGCTTCACACTCTGGAGTCCATTCGAACTTCTTGTTTTTCTGCGTTAAACGAGTCATAGGCTTGGCTATTCTTGAAAAATTCGGAATAAACCGACGGTAGTATCCGGCCAAACCCAAAAAGCTGCGTACTTCATGTACGGTGGTAGGTACTTGCCAATCCATAACTTCCTGTACCTTAGAAGGGTCTACAGAGATCCCTTCCTCTGAAAGGACGTGACCAAGGAAAGGTACCTTTCTTCAACAAAACTCACACTTGCTGAACTTAGCATACAACTTGTGCTCTCTAAGCCGGGTTAGAACGACTCGTAGATGCTCAGCATGATCCTTCTCATTTTCAGAATATACCAAGATGTCATCGATGACACTACAACAAACTTATCCAACTCTGGCATGAAAACTGAATTCATCAGGTACATGAAATGTGCCGGTGCATTGGTCAATCCAAAGGACATAACTAAATATTCATAGAGTCCGTATCTGGTAGAGAAAGCTGTTTTTGGCACGTCTTCTCTCTGATCTTAATCTGATGGTATCCTGACCTCAGGTCGATCTTGGAGAACACTTTTGCTTTTGACAACTGATCAAACAAGACATCGATTCGAGGTAAGGGGTACTTATTCTTTATGGTTACTGCATTAAGCGGCCTATAATCCACACACATCCTTAGAGTTTTATCTTTCTTTTTCACAAAGATAGCAGGACATCCCCAAGGTGACGAACTAGGACGTATCAAACCCTTATCCAAAAGTTCCTGTATTTGAACCTTAAGCTCTGCTAACTCCTTAGCGTGCATTCTATACGGTCTCCGAGATATGGGTGCTGTTCCAGGGATTAACTCTATAGCAAACTCCACATCTCTGTCTGGCGGTAGTCCAGGCAACTCGTCAGGGAAAACATCCGGAAACTCCTACTACCGGAATCTCAGCTATCTGCTTTGCCGTGATATTAAACAACACTCCAGATCTCATGGGGGTTTCGAGGTAACTTGAACCGAAAGAAAATCCATTCCTGGGACTAACCATGGACACTACTCTTTCTGCGGTGTCTAGATTAACCTTCCAGAGTTTCATCCAACTCATACCCAAGATTACATCCAAACCTAGACCAGGAATGACTATGGGGTCCACTACGGCCTGTTTATCCCCAAAGGTCATTTCCACTCCTTTAGCCATTTTACGCGCGGAGAACAGCTCCGGCGGAACTTATCTGATATCCCCGGTCTAACTCTATCAACTCAAGATTACTTCTCAAACAAAGTTCTCACTTATGAAAGAATGCGATGCTCCAGAATCAAACAGCAAATTGCGGGGTGTTGATTAACAAGAAACGTACCAGCGGTGACAGGCTCTCCTTCTGGCACTTCTTCCACGTGGTGTGATGCACATGACCGGTACGAGGTGGGGGCTGAGTGTACTGTTTCTTTGGGCGGGGGCACTGACGTGACAGGTGTCCAGTCTGACCACAGTTATAGCATGGACCAATCACGTACGGGTCTTGGGACCTCCTGCACTTCCTGCTTTGTTCTTATTCTGCATCATGGGAGCGGTGTAAGGCTTCTGATAACTAGGACGGGGACGGTTGGTGGTGATCTTCCTTTGCGGGGGTCGGTATCTTGCTCCTGTGACAGGCGGGCGGTACGGGGCGCGTGCTCCGAAAGGGGTCCTCTGCTGGGATGAACCTCCTTCATTTGCACGACGGCGCGTCTCTGTCGCTAGCCGGCTGTCATTGGCCTCTTGATTTAGGCAGTCACTGACGAAGTCACTGAAGGTGGTGCGGTGACTGTTGCCCATCTTGGAAAGCATGGCGGCACTCATGCCACGTTTGAAGCTTGCGATCTTCTTGGCCTCAGTATCAACAAAGTCTGGGGCGTAGCGAGCTAGGTTGTTGAAACTGTGGAGGTACTCAGACATAGACCTAGTCCCCTGGGATAACCTCATAAACTCTGCGACCTTCATTTCCATCAGTCCACTAGGGATGTAGTGGTTGCGCATAGTGGTGGAGAACTGATCCCAAGTGACACGTGCATTTACTGGCAAGGATGCACGGTACTGGGCCCACCACAAACCTGCGGGTCCTTCCAACATGTGGGCGGCGTACTCTGCCTTGAGCTCTTCCGTCAGACGAAGCAGACGAAACTTCTGGGTGATGGAGTTGAGCCACTCATCAGCTTCGAGCGGTTCGGTGGCTTCCTTGAACACAAGAGGGCGAGTGTCCAAGAAATCACGGTAGGAGCTGTACTGGTTAGGCTCCGGGCCTTGGCATTGATGATGTTGCTGCGCAGTGTTGTTGGCGATATTGCGGAGGGTGGCCTCCATGTGCCTCTGCATTTCCTCCATATTCCTTTGGCTACCCAAGAACTGGCCAAAGAACGCTTCTGGCGTCATCGGCGGCGGTGGGGGAGGTGGCAGATTCTCCTCCTGTCCTGTTCCCTGTCCACGCTGGCTGCGAGTGTGTGCCGGCATCTGCATATCCCATTAATAAGCAATCATTAGGTGATGTTACATCGATCATGAATAAATACTGCGCTGTACATAATTCGAAAATTTAGCACACGACCAAGTATAATTACTCATTTCCATACAACATCACAAAACAATCGCTCGAAATTAGACATGCAAACGACGGATTTCATAAAAGATGCCGGATCGAAGTCCGGACTTTGTCCAAAAGCTTACATGCCATCAAACATTTAAACATAAATCATCACATGTCTCGGGTGTTACATCACTTAGCGAGCAAGCTCAAGCTATACAAAAGAAAACGATCTCTAACAGCTAACGCTCAGGGTCTCCAGCGGCGATGCAGCATCCTCTGCGTCAGCGTCGAACATAGGCTCATCAGCATGAGCCTCCTCCGGTGGGGCGTCGGGACCAAAGACCTCTCCGTCCTGGGGATCCTGGGCCTCTGCTGCGGGAGCTGCTGGGGCGGCGGCCTCCTGCGCGGCGTGGTGCATCTGATGGACGGCCTCGTGGAGCTGGTCGATGTAGGCCTGCTGTCCGTGGATCTGCTGAATCAGGAGGTGGGCCCCTCTCTAAGCTGGTCGAGCGCGGTGCGGGCCTCATCTCTCTGAAGAGCGGTAGTCAGGTACATCTGCTCTGCAACTGTCCTGGCAGTGGACTGTGCTGCTGCTGTGGTGCGGGCGTCGTCACGCTCCAGAGTGAGCTGCTGAATCCTCTCCTGCAGACGAGCACCTCAGCGTCGAAGTCCTCCTGTAGCTTCCTCTTGCTCTGGTAGGTGGCGGTGAGGGTGAAGGACACGCTCTCAAGAGTGCGCTCCAAACTCTCACATACACCTAGCAAAGCTCCAGTGGCGCTCATCGCAGGTGTCTCACAGTAGAACCTCTCCTCTGGGCTCCCTGTCAGGACTGACTCCGAAGTCTGCTTCCAGCGCAATGGGAAAAGTGATCCGCGGGGAAACACTCCTGCCATAGCGCTAGCTAGGTCGGCGGGGAAACGGGCGATGATATCCTTCAGCACTAGGTATGCTGCTCTGTTGGCTCCATCCTTGGCACAAGTGCCTCTGGTGATCTCTGTCCACCCTGTCCAGTGAGGCTTGGCGGGCAAAGCCTTGACTTTGATTTCCACCATGACCAGGAATCCTGCCCGTAGATCTCCTTCTGCCATGAGTACCTGGGCTCCTGTCCTTCCTCATAACCTATGGCCTGCAGAATCCTCCAAAGGATAGTCGGCAAGCCGAAGTAGGACAAGAACGTCCTCCGGGTCAGCTTGGTGGCCAAACGATGACGCGGAACTCCTCTGCCTCCGGTGGCCTTGCGAGCGGTCAGCTTAGTCCGGGGCCATCTGTAGAAACAAAGGGTTTCGAACTCTCGTGAGACGGATATTAAGTTGGCAAATTTTATAAAAAGAGACAACTTTAATTTAAGGGGAGGTAATGTAAATGCATGAATTTAAACATGATGCATGATCGTACTTACGTTCTCACTCACTAATATGACTCGTAAGTCCTAACGTTCTAGTCGGTGGCAAGAACGATCTCTCATGCGTTATCTACACGTTCTACTCGTTCGCATAGTTAGTGTACCTGCAGAAGATTCATTTCAGCCCAAAGAAATTCCCAATGATAAAACAATTGAGTATTGGCCAATATGCGCAAAATACATAGAAGCCAACACTAAACACCATGCACCAACATAGAAAATACCCTTGAAAACATTGATACCCTCGTATGTGTCTGCTGCGTGGAGCTCGCACATACTTAGTATAAGAACTCTCACCTAGACCGACGGTTGGACGGTCATGCTCTCATATCTCACAAAATCATTTTATGCATGTTTTCGCGATCGACGCATTCTCTTTTTCCCGAGAATGGACCAGCAAATAAAGATCCAGCATGAAGCAAAACCCTGAACCCTGTTAGCAGTTAGACCACCTGATTCCTAGTATAGGGCTTAAGGACGAGACTGGGCACACTTAGTAATTGAAAATAGTTTTGAAAGTAGTTTTGAAATACCCATTTTAGTTTGAAAATAGCTCTTTACTAGGGTAATCCCTTGAACCATGCTCTGATACCAAGCTGTGGCGGAACCGCCCTGATTATAAGAGCTCAAGTATTATCTTAGCCAAATCCGTCTGACTTTGACTCATACTTGAACCCATATAACCCCGGTAGTCCGGAAATCTCGAAGGATTTCTAACACCATACATCATACAGGATCGCATCGTTCAAGGATTACATTCGTAAAGATACATCACAGCGGGAATGAAACCGAATTTAACATCAGAGTACGAATTTAAAACAGAGTTATTACAAACGAATTTTAAATAGTGCGGAAGCTGAATAGTTTGAAACACGACCACTACACCTTTGTAATCCGAATAAAACCTTGTTTGATAAATCCACTCAACACGACTCACTCCTCCCTTTTAAGATAATGTGCCACTAGTAGTCTTGTCCAGCAAAAGAAAAGGGGAAAGCTTCTGGACGACCCTGCCCTGGGCCTACTCCTCATCACCTTCCACCGGGTAGAGGCAGTGCTTACAATAGCCAAAGTAGACCTGGCCATCTGCAACAAACGGGATAAACCCTGAGTACGGGATGTACTCAGCTAGACTTACCCGTCTAACCGAAAATAAAGGACTCCAAGGGTATGCAAGGCTTTTTGAGGTAGAGCTGGGATCTTTAGTTGCGAAAAGCTCAAATTCAGATAAGGGGTAATTGATGATTATGATGAGCTGTTACTTTTAGACCTATTCCTTAGTTCTAGGTTATTACCTGTACTAGAGCACTCACTTGAATCTAACAATCAATAATATAACCATATCCAGTTGACGTATCCATATTTTAGTTGAACCTTAATCATCACATGGAGTTGTATCGTGGTGAAGCTCGCCATAGTTTCCCACTAACCGGGGGAGACGGCGACTCGAATCGAATTCCAAACAGCTGGTGAAAGACCTTTAATACCAGCCCACACTTTCCCCGTCGGGTCCATGCATTGGGCAACCGCTCGACGCTTGTTCGTGGTGGTAATCGTCGCGGTTCAAGCACGGACCGCCCAATCAGAGTCTGGCGATGGCCTCACGCGGCAGATCGCAACTTCCGTACTAGAGGGCACGACACGGGTTGAAACCGGCCCGAACAGCTTCTAACCGGCTTTGGGGTCGATGATTACAGCACCGACATATCCCTAAGTAAAAGGGCGCGTTCAAAAATGAACGAGGGCCAACATCGATACAAACCTACACGATCCAACGGATGGACTGCCCCAAGTTTCCGAACTTGTGCCCTGCCACCCTGTTGACCGTATTTCATTACTACTCAGGTTCTTTCCACGATAGCAAATATAGCCAACCGTGATCCGGTAAATACCCATCCGGGTATTACGGAAACATCCTTAACTACCACTTTTTTAAGCAGGCTAAGCAATTCTACATTGTAACTAGATAACAGGATAACAAGGTAGATATTAATCAATAACCAAGGAATGGTAATGCAGCAAGTAGGATTCAATCAACTCCTAACCTAATGCATCACAATATAAAAGGACTCAAGTAATTTAATTATAAAAACTGGGAGACTTAGAATGCTCCGGGGCTTGCCTTGGGTGAAGACTGCTGCCCGTCGAGAGGGGCACTCAGGTAAGTTAGGGTCGTGGACGGGGTCGACTTCCTCTGGCTGCTGCAGCTCCTGGATCTCCGGCTCGGCGTTTAGCTCCTGCTCTTGGTGCGGCTCCGGCGGGTCGATCCTATTGTATGCGATGATTAATAAATGATTCAAAAAACTTAGGTTTGAACTGCAAGTGCACTTTTCTAGACTCAGAAAATCCACAAAAATTCCAGAAGGCAAACAACAGTTGCTGGACTCCACTGAACAAATTCCAGCCAAAAATAAAATACCGAACTGCAGATACAAAATGACAAGCAACAGCCTAAAAAGGTACTTTGAACTACAACCTACTGTAAAAGGGTGCACAACTCTATTTCATATTTTTCCCAGATTCTACTTCACATTTCATGCTTATCAAGAAAGTTCCACGAACAGAAACATTGTATTATTTCTTACATGAATTTCCAAAGAAAACACAGAAAAGCACATTTGTAAAGCAACTACAACTTTTTCCATAAACAGATCAGGTTTATATTTTTCTTAGACTCTTCATGGCATACAGAGACTGCACAAAATTTTCCCATATTTTATTTCAACTATAAAACACCTTAACACTTTTCTAAGAAATCAGCTAAACAAGACTTTAAACCATAACAGAAAGTTTTTCCACATAACAGTGCATCATATATTTTTCACAGGTGTAAAACATGATAACAAACTTACACCAAATTTTCCAGGAATTATCTCAACCAGAAACGCTGATTTCCATTTATCACAAACAAAAGCATATAAACTGGAATAAAGAAAACAGTAAAATAAACTACTACCAAAAATACATTCATACTTTTCCATGATAGATCTACTCATAAACAAACCAACAAAACTGAAAGTACTCCATTTGGACTTATAAATCATGCTATACAAAAATAACAAGTATCTCTGGAAAAACTAAAAGAAACACATTTGAATTTCTCCCGGCTGGCTACGTGCACCCGGTCCATGGACCAGCGAGTGGCTGACGCGCGGGCCCGTGGGTCAACGGGAACCCACCTGGCTCGAGCGCACGGCGGTAGGGGATCGGCCGAGGCCTGGCTCGAACGAGACCGCGGCCGAGGGTTCGCTCGAGGCCGAGTTCGGGCGAGACGGACAACTAGTCCGTCCGAGGCCTGGCTCGAGGGCTCGGGCGAGACGGGAAAGAATAACCGCCCGTCCGAGGCCTGGCTCGAGGGCTCGGGCGAGACGGAAACACACGCCCGTCCGAGGTCTGGCTCGAGGGCTCGGGCGAGACGGAAAGGCTGTCGCCCGTCCGAGGCCTGGCTCGGGGCTCGGGCGAGACGGAAAGCAGGGGAGAATGGTTGACCGACGGAAGCTCGTCGACGGTGAGGTCGCCGGCGGTGAGGCTAGGCTCTATAGACTCGTCTCGACGAGGCGCATCCAGCGGTGGTGTGGTTTGGCCAGAGGGGTGACCGTAGCTCGCCGGCGACGAGCCATGGCGGACGGTGGCGGCGGTGAGGCTCGGCTTGGCCGTGTCCGGCGGTCGCCGGAGAAATTGAGGGAGGCAAAAGCTCGAGTGAACCCTAAGGAGCAAAGCTACGGGTTGGGTTTGGCTCGGGTGGCTCCAGAGGAGCCTGGCCACGAGCGAGGTCTGCGGCGGCGCCCATGGCGCTCGGCCGGGGAGAAGAGTGCGATAGGGAGCGGTAGCGTTGAAGCTCGTCGGTGTTCTTACCTTGCCTTGACTCGGTGAAGGTCGAGGATGAAGAAGAGGGCAGTGGTGCTCGGGTCGGGGAGGAACAGCGTCGCGGACTCAACGGTGGTGATGGCGTCCGCGGCGGCGCTCTCCGTTCTCCGGCGTCGGTGGGGCTCGAGAGGTGGTGCAAGCGGGAGCACCGGGTGTCCGAGGTGTAGACGGAGTGGTGTGCGAGACGAATCGGGTGGGGGTGCTCCGGTGAGGCCGGAACACGCGGGGCTTTTGCGGCGATGGTCGCGGCGAGCGGGGAGGTGTTCGGCGTGTTCGTGGGAGAGTGAGGGAGAGAGCGAGAGTGAGAGCGGGCGAGTGAAAAGGCAGTGTGGAGAGGGGAGTGTGGTGCGCTCGGGGTTTTGGTCGGCTTGACCGGCCGGTGGTCGTGGCGGGGCCGGCGACGGACGTCGCGCAGCAGCGGCGCGGTCGGCGAGGCGAGCGCGGAGCGGGCGAGGCGGAGTGTGCGTGATCGGGTGAGCAAAGATCTCGCGGGGAGTGGGCGAGAGGATTCGCGGCAGAGGCGTGCCGCCACGCGGCGGATGCGGCCGGCGTACGGCGCGGGCGTCAGCGGCGTCTCGCGCGCTGCCGCGCGGCGAGGCCGGCGCAGCAGGCGAGGCGGAGCGGGAGAGGGCAAGCAAGATAGCTTGCGTGCTAGGGCGGAGGAGATCAGGCGACGATAGGCGGACGCGGATCCTCGGCAGGGAAAACGGCCACGTGGCCGCGTCGCCGGCGTACGGCGCGGCCGCGGGTCGGCGAGCGGCGTGCAGCGCGCGCGGGCGAGCGCGGGCGAGGCTGGGCCGAAAAGGTTGGCGCCGGGAAAAAAAACGTTTTCCTTTTTCTTTTTCCAAATTCTTTCAAACTTTGACCACTCAAAAACAGTTTCAAAAACTCCAAACTGGGTTTTGACCAAAATACAAAAGTTGCTCAAAACATTTTTCTCTACAAACCTTCATATAAGACACTTTTTCTGAAAACCATTTCTTGTAACCTCTGCATAAATAAAGCCAAGTAAATAAACAAAAGGCAAAAGCACTCATATGCACATGAAATGATGCAATGCATTGCTTATGCTCCTTTAGTAGCTAATAATGAAGTTCCTAATGCAGTGCTTGACACTAGGGTGTCACACCGCTGACAACCCTCTATACGGCTTCGGCGGTCAAACAAGTGAGAGCGATTGGCAAATATAGCCTGTGACTTTCGGCGACCAAACGAACTACAGAACTGAGCACATAACATTTGATGTCGTCAATATGTTCTATCCATACAATGCCATTTTTGGCCGAGGGTCACAAACGCATTCAATGCTGTCATCCATCCCGCTTACCTATGCATGAAGCTTCCCGCTCCGAAGGGTGTGGTTGTAGTATTTGGGAACCAAGACATTGCAAGGGCAGCTGAAGGAAACGTAGCCCCAGGGCAACGTAATGTACACAATTTGTCAAAACCTCAAACCCCCGGTATCAGCGACGAGGGTGAAGTCTGCAATGACAGAGTGAAGGCAGCGCCTAAGGAGGAAACCAAACAAGTCCAACTCTTCGAGGGTAACGCCAAAAGAAAGGTGCTCATCTCAGCCAATCTAGACCCCCAATCAGAAGGCAACCTCGTCACCTTCCTCATAGAAAATTCCGACACCTTCGCTTGGTCCGCAAAAGACCTAAAAGGAGTCAACAGATCAATGATTGAGCATAGCCTGAACATCAAAACAGGCTATCGCCCAATCAACAAAAGCTTCGCAAGATGTCAGAAAAAGAAAGGAGGCAGCGAAGGCTGAGGTAAAAAGGCTTTTGGACGTAGGCGTCATTCGCTCGGTCAAATACCCAACTTGGCTCTCAAATTGGTCCTAGTCCAAAAGAAGAACAAAAAATGGCGAATTGTGGGATTTCACTTGCTTGAACAAAGCCTATCCGAAGGATGATTTCCTCTCCCAAACATAAGCACCCTGGTCGACAGAGCGGCAGGGTTGCCAAACACAATCCCTCCTTGATTGGCTTTTTTCAGGCTTAATCACCTCAGAGTTGGAGATGAATAAGAAGATGAGGAAAAAACAAAGTTTTTATTCACATCCCATTGGTCACCTTTTGCTTCCGAAGAACTGGCAGAAGGCTTGAAAAATGCAGGCTCAACCTTCCGCTCGCATGACCTCTGAAGTCTTCAAGGATGAGGCATAGTTGTCCTCTGCCTATGTTGATGACATGTTGTCCAGAGTGAACTAAAAGAAAACGGCACATATCAGACTTATTCGAGGGTGTTCAAGCAACCTCCGGTCCAGCCGGATTGAAACTAAACGCAGAAAAAATGCGTTTTCAGGGTAAGCCGGAAGGTAAATTGCTAGGTTGCAATCGTCCTCAGCCAAGGAATCGAAGCTAACAACCCTGAGAAGATTGAACGCCATCATGAACATGGGAACCTCCGGCGACCCAAAAAATGCAGCTCAGCCTCATGACTGGGTCGTTTCGGCAGCACTTAGCAGATTCATCTCAAGATTCACAGAGCGAGGGTTACCCTTCTTTGAAACACTCAGAAGCAATGCTCCATTTAATTGGGGTCCCCAGCAACAAAAGGCCTTCGAGGATTTGAAAAAGTATCTGACCAGTTGACTGCCCTAACCAGCCCAAGCAAGGGAGATCTATTGTTACTCTACGTCGCAGCCCTCGCCTCACGCAGCAAGCGCAGTTCTCATCAAGGAGCTCCGCGAAAACAACAAGACCAGACAAGCCCCAATCTACTATGTTTCAGAAACCCTCGAAGGCCCAAAGAGAAATTATTCGGAGCTTGAGAAAATAGCATACGCCGTCGTTATGGCATCAAGAAAGCTCAAGCACTATTTCCAGGCGCACGAGATCCATGTACCTTCGTCGTACCCCCTCGAGAACATTTTCAAAAACAATGAAGCAGTTGGAAGAATAGCAAAATGGGCAGTCGAGCTTAACAGTTACGTTGTGACCTTCGTCGGCAGAACAACAGTCAAATCACAGGTACTGGCTGATTTCATAGCAGAATGGACACCCGACCCTCGCCCCGGTGAGCTGCGACATGACCAGTTTTGGGATCGTTTACGTCGACGGAGCCTGGGGTGCAACTAGAGCCGGTGCCTCGGCCATTCTAATCTCGCCTTCCGGATCGAAGCTGAGATACGCACGAAGGCTCGACTTCAAATGCACAAACAACTCCGCTAAATATGAAGCTGTGATTCTGGCACTTTCAAGACTACGGTCATTATCAGTCCGAAGGGCACTTATCAACACAGACTCTCAAGTCATTGCGGGGCACATTGAGAAGAACTACAAAGCAAAAGATCTAGAGCTTCAAAAGTATTTTCAATATGTCCGAAGGTTAGAATCTTTCTTCCTCGGCATAACTGTAAAAGCAATATCAAGGACTAAAAACAGCGAGGCAGATTGCCAAGCCAAAGCAGCCGCACAGCAGCTACAGCTTCCACCAGATGTGTTCTACGAGGTTACCACTTGGTTAGCCTTCAAAGCTTCTGAAATCAGCATCAAGCTGATCAGCGCAATTCAGTGCGAGGATTGGAGAGCACCTATCATGGCCTACATCAAGGGGCTCCATGAATCAAGCAACAGAGAAGAAGAAAACAGACTAAAGCAAAGAGTGCGAGGATACAAGATCGTTGACAACACCTTGTACAAAGCTTCGGTAACCTCGCCATGGCTCAAATGTGTGTCACAGTCCGAAGGCAATGACATTCTCAAGCTAATCCACGAGGGCATCTGTGGTTCTCACAACAGCCCGAGGGCTCTAGTCGGCAAAGCATTCCGGCAAGGCTTCTACTGGCCAACAGCATTAAGAGATGCGGAAACCATCGTCAAGCATTGCGAGGGTTGTCAACTGTTGGCAAAAAACCAAAAACGCTCCAGGGGCACCTACAACTCTCATATGCCCAACCTGGCCTCTGCAAAGGTGGGCGATGGACCTCGTAGGCCACTACCGACGGCTCCAGGGAACCTTCGCTATGCCGTGGTAGCTGTGGAATACTTCACAAAGTGGATTGAAACAAGGCCATTGTCCTCCATCACTTCCCTCGCAGTAAAAAGTTTTTCTGTCAACAAATAGTCTGTCGCTTTGGAGTTCCTCAACATCTAACCGTCGACAATGGCACTCAGTTTGACAGCGAGGTCTTCAAAGAATTCTGTGCGCAAATTGGGACAATGTTATGCTTTGCCTCCGTCCGGCACCCGCAATCCAACGGCCTGGTTGAAAGAGCCAATGCGACAATATTCCAAGCTATATCCAAAAAGTTGCAGGGTAGACCCAAGGGTAAATGGGCCGATGAACTACCTTCAGTCACCTGGTCTCACAACACCTCAGAATGCAGAGCAACAAAGTTCACCCCTTTCAAACTTTTGTTCGGCGAAGAAGCGGTGCTTCCAGAAGAGCTAAAATATGGGTCACTCAGGACGACCCTCGCATCCGACGAGCAAGCCCAACCGCTTGATAAAGACCTACTCAAAAAAGCAAGATGCAACGCAGTGCACAACCTTCGTAAGTACCAAGAAGAAACCAAAAAATGGAGAGATAAAAAGATCAGAATCAAAGATTTGCAGAAGGGTGACCTCGTCCTCATCAGAAAACAAAACGCCAGCTTGGCGGGAAAATTTCAGCCCAAGTGGACAGGTCCATACTTGATTGTGGAAAGCAATCGTCCTGGCTCTTTCCACCTCTCTGACAGCGAGGGTAACATCCTGCCTCACACTTGGAACATCGACGACCTTCGCAAATACTACCCATAGCGGAGCTTTAGCAAGCCCTCGCAAAATGTAATTTATTATCGCTTCATGTTTCCTTCCATCTCCATGTATGTAACAAAAACAAAAGGAGCTGCACTCTTTTTCCTTACGAAGGGGCGTAAGGTTTTTTAACGAGGCAGTATCCAAAGCAATAATACAGGCTAGAACCCCCAAACAAGTAAAATCTCCAACTCTCTACTCACAAACATCGAAAAAAGCGGCTCTCTTTCAAGAGCGCTACATTCAATGGAAACCCGCTAAGATTGCTTCGAAAATCAACCCTTTTCTTTTCAAAGCAAACTTCACCTCCACCCAAGATGAGGGGAGGCGCGAAGTCCAAAAAAGTCGAGCACCGTGGCAACAATGATAGGGGCTCGCTAAAAAGAAAACTTCACCTCCACCTAAGATAAGGGGAGGCGCGAAGTCCAAAAAAGTCGAGCACCCTGGCAACAATGACAGGGGCTTGCAAAAAAGCAAACTTCACCTCCACCTAAGATAAGGGGAGGCGCGAAGTCCAAAAAAATCGAGCACCCTGGCAACAATGACAGGGGCTCGCTAAAAAGCAAACTTTAACCTCCACCTAAGATAAGGGGAGGCGCGAAGTCCAAAAAAGTCGAGCACCCTGGCAACAATGACAGGGGCTCACAAAAAAGCAAACTTCACCTCCACCTAAGATAAGGGGAGGCACGAAGTCCAAAAAAATCGAGCACCTAGCAACAATGACAGGGGCTCGCAAAAAAAGCAACTTCACCTCCACCCAAGACAAGGGGAGGCGCAAAGTCCAAAAAGTCGAGCACCCTCGCAAACATGCTAGGGGCTCGCAAAAAATCAAACTTCACCTCCACCCAAGATAAGGGGAGGCGCGAAGTCCAAAAAGTCGAGCACCCTCGCAAAACATGCTAGGGGCTCGCAAAAAAGCAAACTTCACCTCCACCTAAGATAAGGGGAGGCGCGAAGTCCAAAAAAGTCGAGCACCCTGGCAACAATGCTAGGGGCTCGCAAAAAAGCAAACTTCACCTCCAGCCAAGACAAGGGGAGGCGCGAAGTCCAAAAAGTCGAGCACCCTCGCAAAACATGCTAGGGGCTCGCAAAAAAGCAAACTTCACCTCCACCTAAAATAAGGGGAGGCGCGAAGTCCAAAAAAGTCGAGCACCTTGGCAACAATGACAGGGGCTCGCAAAAAAGCAAAACTTCACCTCCACCTAAGATAAGGGGAGACGCGAAGTCCAAAAAAGTCGAGCACCCTCGCAAAACATGCTAGGGGCTCGCAAAAAAGCAAACTTCACCTCCACCCAAGACAAGGGGAGGCGCGAAGTCCAAAAAGTCGAGCACCCTCGCAAAACATGCTAGGGGCTTGCAAAAAAGCAAACTTCTACGCGAGCCTCGCTAAAATAAAAAGGGGGCGTCGCTGTTTTTTCAAAACAAGCTCACGAGAGCAATGCGCGAGCCTCGCTAAAAGAAAAAGGGGGCGTCGCTGTTTTTTCAAAACAAGCTCACGAGAGCAATGCGCGAGCCTCGCTAAAAGAAAAAGGGGGCGTCGCCGTTTTTTCAAAACAAGCACACGAGAGCAATGCGCGAGCCTCGCTAAAGGAAAAAGGGGGCGTCGCTGTTTTTTCAAAGCAAGCTCACGAGAGCAATGCGCGAGCCTCGCTAAAAGAAAAAGGGGGCATCGCTGTTTTTTCAAAACAAGCTCACGAGAGCAATGCGCGAGCCTCGCTAAAAGAAAAAGAGGGCATCGCTGTTTTTTCAAAACAAGCTCACGAGAGCAATGCGCGAGCCTCGCTAAAAGAAAAAGGGGGCGTCGCTGTTTTTTCAAAACAAGCTCACGAGAGCAATGCGCGAGCCTCGCTAAAAGAAAAAGGGGGCGTCGCTGTTTTTTCAAAACAAGCTCACGAGAGCAATGCGCGAGCCTCGCTAAAAGAAAAAGGGGGCGCCGCTGACTTTTCAAAACAAGCTCACGAGAGCAATGCGCGAGCCTCGCCAAAAGAAAAAGGGGGCGCCGCTGTTTTTTCAAAGCAAGCTCACGAGAGCAATACGCGAGCCTCGCTAAAAGAAAAAGGGGGCGTCGCTGTTTTTTCAAAACAAGCTCATGAGAGCAATGCGCGAGCCTCGCTAAAAGAAAAAGGGGGCGTCGCTGTTTTTTCAAAACAAGCTCACCAGAGCAATGCGCGAGCCTCGCTAAAAGAAAAAGGGGGCATCGCTGTCTTTTCAAAATAAGCTCACGAGAGCAATGCGCGAGCCTCGCCAAAAGAAAAAGGGGGCGCCGCTGTTTTTCAAAACAAGCTCACGAGAGCAATGCGCGAGCCTCGCAAAAAGAAAAAGGGTGGCGTCGCTGTTTTTTCAAAACAGGCTGACGAGAGCATTGCGCGAGCCTCGCCAAAAGTAAAAGGGGGCGTCGCTGTTAAACAACACAAGAACGATAAATAGCGCAATAAACATGGCACACAATCATACAACATTCCCATCTTTTTACAAAATAACATCACAACGATAAACATATCAGAAAAAAAAAATTTACAAGGAACCATCGCTCCCTTCAATCAGCATCAGATCACCAGAGCCCCCGCTAACCTCCTCGAACTCCGGCTCCGCCACAACAATGGGTCCCCACAACAAAGGAGCTGCCGGAACAATCGGGAGCTCCCCAGACAAAACCCTCGCCCTATACATATATGTACGGCGTACATCACTAACCTCCGAAGGTTCCTCCTTTGGAACCATTAGCGATCCGTCGGAACCTACGGCAAGTTCGCTTCGTCCAAATAAGTAGTCCAATGCACTGCTCTCGTCAATATCATCGTCAAAAACAGCTTGCGAAGACGAAGAAGAACCAAACAAATAACAGGTGGCCTGCCGATCCGTAAAGTCCGATTCGCGCCAAAAACGACTCGATCTGCTATTCTTCAAATCGTACCTTCGCACTTTTGACCACCAAAAACGTTCGAAGGTCAGCGAGGGGTGCTTTAGCTTCGCACGAGCCCACGATTCACCAGTTATAAAAGCATCCTGGTAATTAAGCGTCAGTGGTGTCACATCAAACACCTCTAGCGTGGTTCCATCAGGAACCTGCATTTACACCAAATACGATAGAGTCACAGTGTCATCAACTGTTTACAAACCACACTCTTTTTACAAAATAACCTTTTCATACATACAATCCTAAAATCTCACACCTGCTCGGCGTCCCCGTGCTCGCCCGTCTCAACCTCACCCGCGGCAGCACCCTCACCTTCAGCGCGCGCCTCATCCATGGCCGCCCCTTGCTCGACAGCCTCGCTAGTGATCGGGGGATCCGCGACCAAAGTTCCAACCTCAACTGGAGGAGCCTCTGCACAACTAGGAGCACGAGTAGCCTCGGAGCTAGCACCAGCATCAATGGCCGCAAGCGGCGAAGGCATCGCCTCCATCCGAGCCTGAAAGCACAAATAAGAGAAAAGAAAACCTAAGTTAAACACCAACTCCATAGTCATTGGAACAAAGCCAAAAACCAGTCTCTCCGATAACACGAACCTGACGAGTAGCCTCGGCAGCTTCCTCGAAAGCAAGGGCACGACCACCGCCAGGAATCCAAAACTGGCGAAGCAAGCGCATCGCACAATTCCGAACCTCGGCGTCCGCGACCTTCATCTGGCGCACCACGTCCACGGTTGGAAAGTTATGGTTGGGTTTCTTAATTTTGCGAAGGTGTTCGCAATCTGCCTGGCGAAGCGTACCAGCCATCGCCAGTGCTCCAGCATATCCACCGAAGTCTGCAGCATTCCCAACCAACGAACTAAACACATCCAGTTCATTATTCAGCCAGCCTTCGAAGGCCTCTGCGTTAGCTGCAGGCAGTGGCTCCCCGGCTGAACCTCCGGCTTCGGTCAAGCATGTATCTATCTTATTTTTAATCCTGCCCACGCTTTCTCGCCAAGCCTTGGCTTGGGTAGCCAGCTCCGTGGACAGCTCTTCTACACGCGTGTTCGTCGCTAGCAAGTCCTTGTCCTTTCACCGGATAGCAGACAGGAGCTCCGCGTTGCGACTCGCAACCTCTTGTGCTTCCTCTCGCGATTTCTCAAACTTCTCCAAAGCAGCTTTGAGTTCAATCTCTTTGATCTCCAAACTCTGGCGAAGCTTCATATTGTCTTCCTCAACCTTCGACAACCGGTCGTTCAAATAATGTAAATTGGAGCTCGCCCTCCGACGAGCCGAACAATTAAGGAGCATTAACTCCGCTATCTTAACATCCATATCATCATGGAGATCATCAAGAGGCTGGTTAGCCAGCCGAAGTTCCGCTTCCGGAATACAAATCCGGTTGAAGACCCGACCAAGAAAGCGCCTTTCCTCCGGAGCACTCTGCAGGTGGCACCCGCGGAGGTTCGGACTCATGAAAAGCTCCGTTGCTGGATCGGTAACTCCAACCTTCGCAGCAAAATAAGGAAGCGAGAAACGGCTAGCCTCGCCAAACGGCCTTTTGCCCGGATTCCTTTCTGTCTCGAGGTCACCAGCCACCTCGACACCATCGACCCAGATGTGTGACCCCGCAAACTCAGGCACCGTCCCTTGTTCAGGACTCTCAGCCTCTAGGTCAATCATCAACTCATCAATACGGCGAGTCGTCTCAAATTCAGCGCTCAAGGAGGCAGTAGCTCTCCCTCGATCATCCCCTTCCGAAGCACTTTCATCATCAAAGCTGCCCTCGCTGCTGGAGGTGTCACTGGCTTTGTCAGATGTGCCCTCCTCAGTCCCTGCCTCCTTTTCAGCCTCCTCCTTTGTCTCCCCATCACTGGATCCACCTTCGTCGTCCGAAATATGGATCAAAGCCCCGATACCTCCAACGCGAGGCACCCGTCCCCCAACTGTACTGACACCTCGACCGCTTGGAACTACGGCTGAGGAGGAGGAAGTACCTGCAGCACCCGAACCAGCAGCGACCTTCGTCGCAAGCACCTTCGCTCGGCCGCCAGCGCCGCCACGGCCACGACCACGACCTCTCTTCGGCCGCGAGGCAATTTCTTTATCAATAGCATCCCGTTTCCTCTTTTTTGGTGCATCCCCGCTCGACGGGGCTGGCCAGTCAGCATAACGAATGCCAAGAATGTCGAACATCCTATTCACTCGACCTTCGCTACCCACAGAACTTTGGATAGCCATCACCTCCAATGTGGATAATTTCCCAACAAGCTCTTCTGCCCACTGCTGAACCCGCTTGTAAACAGCTTCGTTCCCATCCTCGCGCCTCAGAAACTTCACAAGAACTTTTTCCCAAACCTTGTTCAAATCAACTATCGGTTTCTTCAAACCCTTAGCCTCATACTTGGGGTCCTCCCCGACTCCAAACCATTTTTGCCTTCGGCTAAGGGGCCACACCTTCGCACAACAATATTCTTCGACCAAGTCGCGGGCGCACTGAGATCGCGCCACAACCTCAAGCAATCAACCGCAGCATGTGCTTCGGCGCTCATCTTGGCCTCGGCGCCCACATCTCCGAGAAGCGGAAGCTCGCCGCAAAGCTCGACGTCGCCACTAAGCTTGTAGTAAAACCAAAATTCTTGCCATCCGCTGCTCCACTTATTCTTCTGGGCCTGCATCGGCAACTCCGACCCAGCGCGATGGCAGAATGTGTACACAGCAAATTGTCCAAGACGAGTGTTACCTTCGCCACAATCTATCTTGCGGGGCTGCATGTGCACACAGTGAGTGCGAATAAAACCCTCGACGTGTGGAGCAATGCCCTGAGAACGGCATGCCCACACGTACACTGACATCTTCATAAAACACGAAGGCGTCAACTGATGAAACTTCAGGTTGAACCTTTGAAGAACCGAGGTCACAAAGGAAATCACTGGAAAGCGAAGGCCAGCCGAAAAAAATTCTTCAAAGACCACAATCTCATCCGCCTCCGGCTTCGGAACGGTCTCCCCACTGCTGGCCCTCGCCTTTCCCTCCTCAATCCACCCTCGCTTGACATATGCCGCCAGATCAGAGCCACAAACATGGCTCAACCCAAACTCGAAGGTCACCCCCTCATCCGCAGCTAAAGGAGAAACAACTCGAGCAGTCTGCTTAGACCTCGCCATTTCTCCCAAACAAAGACCTTCAAAGACCACGAACTCACAACCCTCGAATCCAAACAGAGAGAAACCTTCACAGCAGGAAACGAACAGCAGCAGGGTGGGCAATGGCAAATGAAAACGCGAGTCAAAACCCACACCAACCCCTCCTATATATAGGCCAACTGGCGGGCACACACACCCGACAAAATCGGCACGACAATCGAAAAAAGCGGTGCAAAAAATGAAACGGGCTTCAATAGTACAAACAACACTACAACGGCCCAGCCCAAAGCAGTCGCGGGCGTCGCTGCCGAGGGCCCCGTTTATTTTTCCCGTTGAAAGGCGCTGCTTGGGCCTAAACACGGTCTTTTAGATCCAAGACAACGAGGGGCTACTGTTGGGGAAAGGACCCTCGACAGAGGCGCCGCTCGAGCTGGTGTCCAAAGAAACAACCCTCGCGCAATCTATGTGTCCTTGCGAGGTCCCTCTCCCCTTCGGGATCATTACCCTGACCTCCGGACGCGGGTCCGACCCTCGTCGCTTTGTTGCACTCCATGCAGGTTTAAGTCGTGACAGCGGCACGACAGGCAACCCTCGCTGGCTCCCGAAGCCACCTCGCTTGAAGCGAAGGTTCAAGCAAGCGACGAAGGTGCGTTGGCCCGAAGGCAAGTGAAGTCGAAGGTCCGGCAAGCGGCAAAGGAGCGCGGGCCCGAGGGCGAGCATGGCCGAAGGTCAAACCTTCGCTCTTCTCTCCCGAAGGTGAACAGAACCAGGTGGCGGCGCGTTGGAGAGGGGCTGACTAGGGTTTCTGCCTCAGCTGTATGTTTATGCTTTTGCCCTTCCTCCCTGCGTGGAGGCGAGGAATCTTTCCTGTACCCTTTTGTAATTTGACCCATGTCCCTTGGTATTCCCTATAAATACCAAGGGTTGAACAGTGTAACGCGACGATTTTTTTTGGAAACCGAGCACGGCAACATTGTCCTCTTGTCCTTAACCTTTGCTACCGCTTCCGACACTTGGTCACCTTCGCCACTCCCCTGCACAAGTGCGGAGGTTGGGCAAGTGTGTTCCAACATGGTTGTTCGCAAGGGTGACTCTTATAGCCTTGTTGATTCTTCTATAGTTCACTTACCCGTGTGTAGGCTCGGTAGGATTATATATTTGTATAAAAGACTCATACTCTATTTGTGACCTTTTATGGCAACCTCCCCACTAAGAATAATATAAACATATCACTCTTAAATTAGAATTAGATAGCCTTAGTGATCCCCTCTACACTTCTAGATTCTCTGTCCTTGTTAGCTACTCAGGGGTTAGACTTTAAGACTTAACACTAACCGTTCCTTTGGGTTCGATATTAAAACTGGGTTACTCCGGTGACGTGCTACATCGGTAGATCTTATCTGTGCGCTTGCGGATAAAGTAGAGTGTGCGTTAATTTATACAAACAAGCATTTCTGGCGCCGTTGCTAGGGATAGAGTTTATATCTACTCTTGGTAGCGACATTAGTAAGTGTCAACAAGCATTTCTGGCGTCGTTGCCGGGGAAACGGTAGATCAACTTAAGTCTTAGTTTAACCTTCTAATCATACTTTATCTTTTCCTTTTTTTGTCCCAGTCTTTTCATTATTTTTGTTTTAATTCTTATGAATGTCGTTTTTGAATTCCACTCTTATCTATCACTACCCCATGAGCGAGCTATAACCAGTAGAATCCTTACACCCCATCATAACATCTGGTTATTAGCTACGCCTACATTTCTGTTGCACTGTGCTTGTAATGAGCATAGAAATATAATTATGAAAATATTCCTTCGGGTATTTTGTCACTAACCTTCCCAGGTTTGGAGTAGAAAAGAACGAAGGAACAACAAACATAAGGTATGTCCAACCAATCATCATGTAACATTAAACTTTCTATGAACATCTCTTGCCATGTTGCTATGTTGGTTGTCCCTACCTTTAAGATATGCTCATCATGCTCTTTCATCACCATCTGGGTAAATCTCTATAATGCATTCATGTTACCTTTATTTGCTATAGTATATGTTTAGGTTTGAAGTACTTTCATACATCTCTTAAATGAAGCATGGTGCCTAGTTTAGGAGTGGGTGATCTTGCTTTCAGAGGCCTTTTACTTTAAGCATGCTTAGGTTAGAATGCCCTCTTAAATCAAATTAGACATGGTGTCTGTTGGTAGTTCTTAACTTCACTAAAGATAGAGCTAGACACTATCCCCGGTAACGACCCAAAAATGCTTGTTGGCACTTGCTAACGTTGTTACTAGGAGTAGACTATGGAGTCTATTCCCGGCAACGGTGTCAGAAGTGCTTGAAGCAAGTCCAGTCACTATTCCTAAAGGAGTGAAGCTAAAGCAGCTATCTACTAATGCCAAGCAGGGTTGTCAATCCCGACACTAGTAGGAGCTAGCTAGAGTGAATGCAATCTACCAGGAGGAGATTCTGCAAGCGCACAGAACTATCGTAGTAGCACATCACCTGGGAGTACCAGGTGTCGATTTATTTGATCCCAAGGGAAGGCTAGGGTGGTGTAAGAGTTGAGTCAAGGAGGGGATGAGAGTTGAAGAAAAGGAAAAAGGGAAAAGGAGAGAAGGGAAGATGAGAGGCTAGAAAGAATATGTGGGTGGATAGGTAAGGATGAAGTGGATGGCTAAGGTAAGGTGGATGGTAGGTAGATAGAGGGGATTATGATAACTAAAGGATAACTAAGATAACTTTGATAACTAACTAGTCCTAATAACTAGTTCTAGGTAACCACTAAGTAAGATAACTACAAAGCAAGATAGCTACGAAGCAGGGCAGACAAAAGACAATAAGCAACCAAGTTAAGGATAGTTTTAATCCTATCTTGTCAAGTATCGAGGCGTACTAGCCTTTACCACTTACTTAGGTTGAACGCTAGCACAACGAGCCTTACTATTAAACTGTGCCAACTACGTGCTGGAATTCAAGGCGCACAGGGTTGTCACCACCTGCTTGCTACCACAGCTATCCGGGGGTCCAGCCGTATCTGAAGGTAAGTCTATAACTAAGCACCACGCTTAACTATATTCTAACTATCTCTATCCTAGCTCTGAATAGAGACACCCTTGCGGACGTCAGAGCAAATACTTGACTTAATAAGATAAACACTAAACTAACTAAGCAACCTATTGGCAAAGATCAAACACTAAGCTCACTAGAGATTAACTACTATGGCTAAGTGAATTGAACTGTAGGATAGCTAGGCACTCAAGCAATCAATCAAGTATACCACTCAATACTGATAAGTAGAATAAAGTAATACTTGAAATGATAAAATAGAATAAAGTAAAGTGCTTGAGTAACAAGAGCAAAAACCTGAACTGAGGATGAAGGAAGACTCTTCCCAGCTCCAGCACGGATTACTCGCACGCCTCTACTCTTGAGCTAAGCCTTGAGCAGCGCTACCGCGAGGGCGCAGATTGTGGATACATGGGTGTATGCCGGGTCTCGGTGTGATGACTGATTGTCAACGGGTTTGATCGAAGGTTCTTTGGCTTGTGTTGTGCAGGTGTCAAGCACAGAGATAGTGATCGAGGGCAAGGTGAAGGTCAAGTTGAGACGTGCCGTGCCGACGGACCGGGTGCGGTGAAGGATGGGCGTGCCGTGCGGCGGACGTGCCATGCTGATGGACCGAGCGGTGAAGGGCGGACATGAGGCTTGGACTGAGGGACCGGAGTGCCTGAGGATCAGCTGTGGTGGCTGGCAGCCTGGGACAGCAACGAGCGAAGACTTGGGGGGCACGGTGTTGCTCGGGTCGAGGACCTGGGGACACGTGTCGGTGGACGGGGTGCACGGGCGGTGCATCCCCTCTACAGCTTCGGTTTGGTGGTTGAGCCAGGGAAAAACCACCGGTGGACGGTTTCCAGGTTTGGGCCTCAAAACCTAGGTGCTGAGGGTTTCCGAGTTTGGCCACAAAACTCGGGCTGAGGATGGTTTCCGAGTTTGGGCCACAAAACTCGAGCGCTGCGGGTTTCTGAGTTTGGGCCACAAAACTCAGGCGTTGGACGTGGAGGCTCGTTTCCCGGTTTGGGCCTCAAAACCGGGGGATGGCTGGAAAAGGCTGGTTTCCCGGTTTGGGCCACAAAACCGGGGGTGCAGAGCGAGGGCGGCACGTGGCGGCAATCTGGAGGTTGCGTCGAGGCAACGCTTCGGGCTGTGCGGGCGTGGCCGTCGGATACACCTACCACCCGAGTTGGTCCAGAATAACCTTAGGGTTTAATTGGTTTGCTCTGTAATTAGAATAGAGAGGGGTAGAGTAGGAATTGTACTTAGGCTAGAATTAGGATAAGTAGTCGGGGAGACACCCTCCTCCCCCCATCTCAGTCATTTGCTCTTTCGCACTTAGGGTTTCCTGCTCTCCCATTCCCTGCTGTAGCTAGCTGAGATCCGCAGAGAGACTCACCTCTGTGTACTGTTGATTTTGAGGAAGGGAGGCCGTAACCTCTCTGTCGTAGCGTGTGTTTGCGCTTTGGCTGCAAGATTGATGTGTCGATTCATGTTTTGATTCGTGTTCTTCGTGTTCTTCGCGTTCTTCGTTTCACCGCAATTTTCTTGTCACTCGATCTCCCTCTCCGGTGCGTCTTTTCAAAATCCGTTTGAACCAATTTGTTCGTATCATTGAGGAGGTCATTTCGACCAAAGAAATCCATCTAACTCCTCATGATCGAATAGATCGGGACGATTTCGTTTTCGTGGCGCTTTTTCCGTTCATCCACCTTCCATTTTGATTTCTAGGTGATTTGGTTGTTTTGAGCGGATGATTTCTTGGGGATAGTCTCCTAACTACCCCGTGATCATCTTCTCCAAGTTTGGGAACTTGGGATTGTGATTTGGTTCAGTTTTGGAGAGATTTGAGAGAGGGGCGATCAAAATCGCCCTCTCTGCAAGGTCGCGGACAGTCCGTGGTTCACACCGGCGGACAGTTCGGGCGTCGGGGTCGGCCTGACCAGTGGCCTGACTCCGCGCTGTTGGAGTTGTGATTTTTGTACAGCGGACAGTCCGCAGGTGTTTGTCGCGGACAGTCCAGGACTGCTCAGGGGCACTTCAGCAGCAGTGCATTTTGGCACTTTTGACCGGCGGACAGTCCGGGACCTGCTCGCGGACAGTCCGCAGCTGAGCCGGACAGTCCGGGCCCGTACTGGCGGACAGTCCGGGACATTGTTGAAGCTTGCTTTTCAGTGCAATCTTCGCCCCGGCTTTTCCGCTTGGTTTTCGGTCCTCTCGTTTGTTCCTAGAGTTAACCAAGAAACATTTCTAGGTATCTTTGCAACTTGTTTGCATAGGTATTTGGAGATTTCTCGACGTAGCCTCCAATCTATGTTCGGGAGTCGGTTTTCTCAAGGGAAACTTGAGTCGAAGCTTTTGGTCTTTGTTTCGCTTGCGTTTGGTGGTGCTCCGCTGTGATCCTAGGGATCATCCACCCTCTTCCAAGGGTCGTGAGCATCACGCTTTGGGTCCGTGCTTCTCGGGGTTGAATTTGGGACACTTGGCCAAAGTTTCGAGAGAAATTTGATTGGCTCCCATTCACCCCCCTCTGGTCGCCTTGCTTGTGCATTCTCGGTCCTTCAATTGGTATCGGAGCGGGTTAAGGATCTTCCACCTTAGTCGGTTCCAGATCCACCGAAGGCGACATGGATCGCGGCGTGGGCAAACCGCCGTTTTTCGATGGGACGAACTATGCGTATTGGAAGATACACATGTCGGCCTATCTCCAGAGTATAGGTGCTTCCATTTGGGATATTTGCAACTCTCCCGATTATGTGGTCTTGGCTGCTCATGTCACTCAGCAACAGATCGATGAGCACGATGCCAATAGCCGAGCCCGTAATGCTCTTTTCTCTTGTTTGAGTATGGGTGAGTTTGATTGCGTTTCTCATCTCTCTACGACTCGGGAGATTTGGGCCACCCTCATGCGTTTCCATGAGGGAACTTCTCAAGTCAAAACCCGACTCTACGAGTCGTTCAAGAGAGAGTATGAGAACTTTCGACATCAGCCTGGCGAGAGCATAGAAAGTTTATTCGCTCGCTTTCAGGTGATTGTCAACAGGATGAGGGCTAACAAGGAGTAGTTGCCTTTCGACGATCATGAGAGAGCTTTGAAGCTTTTGCATACTCTTGATCAGTCGGTGTGGGATTCCAAGGTACAGGCGATCATTGAATCGCCTAACTATGAGACCCTCATGTGCGATGAGCTCTTTAGTAAGCTCAAGTCCAGTGAGATTTACGCCATGGCGAGGGCCTCTTATGAGAATCCTTCTGGCCCGACTATGGCTTTGGTTTCTGGCTCTTCCGCTAACCCCTCTGCTGGCTTTGCGCTTTCATCTCTCTTTTCTGTCACAGAGGACCAGCTGGAGTCTTTGGGAGACGAGGAGTTGGCTTTGCTTGCCAACCGGTTCACGCGGTTCCACAACAACCGCATGAACCGTCGCCGCGGAGGAGGACGCTCAGGATGCTATGAGTGCGGCGATCCTGACCACTTCATCGCCAACTGCCCCAAGAAGAACAAGCATTCGGGGAAGGGTGATCATGGGCACAAGTATGACTCCAAGCGCAAGGAGAAGCACGTCCCCCCAAGGCGCAAGAAGAGGGGCGGCTTCGACAAGGAGTACATCAAGAAGGAGTACTTGGAGAAGGCCCAGGCTGAGCAGCGCGCGTTCTTCTCCAAGCTCAGCGACGTCGACGGCTCGGATGACGACTCCGCTTGCTCAAGCGACAACGAGTCTGAGAAGATGAAGAAGATCGAGGACAAGCTCAACGGACTTTGCTTCTTCACCGACGACGGGGGCCTCTACACCATGGCGCTTGGTGACGAGGTCGGAGGCAAGCTGGAGCACACCCCTCGGAACGACGATGACGATGACGACTCCTCCCAGGTATCAATGACCAACGATGAACTCTTAGCTGAGAATGAGAAGCTTACCGCCGCCTTACTTAGTCAAGACAAGCTGCTTAGGCATGCTGCTAGAGAGCGCAAGGAGTTCAGGCAGAAGAGGGAGGACACGGTGAGGGAGTTGGAGTTTGCCAAGTCCACTGTGGTCGTGTCGGAGGAGGTTGAGTGTGAGTCGTGCACCAAGCACATGACTGACCTTCTCACTTTGAGAGGTAAGTATGCTACTTTGGTTGGAGAGGTGGATGAGCTCCATGCTAGGCCGGAGCTGTTGGGTGCGTGCAAGACTTGTCCTGTCTTGCAATCCGAGTTGGCAGTGAAGAATGCCAAGATTGAGTCTTTAGAGAAGGCCAGCTCGGATAGCACTTGTGTCACGAGGTGTGCTTTGTGTGAGGGCTTGGAGATGGAGATTGCCAATGTGAAACATGGCAAGATGCAAACCGAGGAGGAAAATACATACCTTCGGACCATCTTGTCATTGGTCTCTTGTAGGGAGCTGCAGCTCGGGATGATGATCTCCCAATTCAAGCGAGCTGCTGGAGGTCCAGGTGTAGGTTTTGCTCAGGGTGTTGATCTTTCCGCTTTTGGGAAGATTGGAGAGTCGAGTCGTCTGAACCCGAGTGAGAAGCCCAACTCCACCACTACTCCCAAACTTACCAAGCTTCCACCCAAAGAGCCACCTAAGCCTACCACCAAGGATGGGGTGTTTGAGGAACCCCCGAGAGCTCCTCCCAAGAACCAAGTGTGGGCACCCAAACCAAACCACCTCAAGAACAAGCTTGACACAATGCCACCCATCCAGGAGGAGTGCTTGCCACAGAAAGGCAAAGTGAACCATACCCACAACCCATCGTACCAACAACCCCCTTTGCATGCGGTGAGGTACCAGTGTGACTTCTGTGGGAGGGATGGTCACTTGAGTCAGTTCTGCTTTCGGCACAAGAGAGAGGCGCGCCGTGCTCGGGAGATGGACAACCCGGACATGTACCACCCTTTCCATGGTGTGCATGTGCCGAACGTCCAGAGGAGAGCTGCTAGGCCCAGAGGTCCAGAACCTCAAGTTCCCAGGCCTAGGCAGAGGAGAGCTCCGAGGAGAGAGGCTAGGCCTAGAGGTCCTGAACCTCAAGTGCCTAGGCATAGGCCTCGTAGAGAGCGTGCCCGGCGGGAGCCTGCAGTTGTAGGCTATGGACCCCGTGGCGGTGGCTTTGTAGTTGAGCGCTTTCCCCCACCGCGTTTTGAGTATCGCGGTGAGCGCTCCTTCCCCAGTGGACCATGTTTTCCTGTGCGTGGTGATCGCTACCCTCGTAGAATGGCTAGGAATGGTTTTTACACTGACCGTTCTTTTGAGCAGCCGGCCCAACACTGGTATTCTTCTTACTCCACTAACCCCAGTGTTGGACCGTATGCTCACCCTATGTCTTTTTATTGATGTAGGTAAGACGGTTGGAGGACATTTGGTTGGTGGATTCCGGTTGTTCGAGGCATATGACCGGAAATGCCAAGTGGTTCTCTAGCCTTAGCCCTGTTGCCGGAAAGGAGTACATTACCTTCGGCGATAATAGTAAAGGTAAGGTGTTGTCTCGTGGGTCGGTGCGGGTTAATGAGTACTTTGTGTTGCGCGATGTTGCTCTTGTTTCTAACCTGCATTTTAACTTGCTTTCTGTTTCGCAACTTTTTGATGATGACTATGAGATTCATTTTAAACCGAATCTCAGACGCATTTTAGATCCACAAGGCAATTTGGTTTGTTTGATTTTGCCCTTTGGGAAAGTCTTTCGAGCAAATTTTTCGGAGTCGTTTGGTGTTTCCCGCTGTCTTTTAGCTAGTCCTTCTTCCTCCGATCTTTGGAAGTGGCATAGGAGGCTCGGTCACTTAAGCTTCGACTTGCTTGCAAGACTTAGCTCACTTGGCCTAATCCGAGGATTGCCCAAGCTTTCGATGGAGAAGGATCTAGTTTGCCATTCTTGTAGACATGAAAGATGGTTGCCGCTCCCCACCATCCAGTGACTAAGGTCATGACCTCGCACCCCGAAGAGCTCTTACACATGGACCTTGTTGGTCCGGCTCGGGTGAGCTCGGTTGGTGGCAAGTGGTATGTTTTGGTTATTGTTGATGACTTTTCGAGGTATTCGTGGGTCTTCTTTTTGACTGAGAAGACTGAGACTTTCTCGTTTGCTCGCAATCTGATTTTGCGTCTTCAGAACGAGTTCCCTTTGAACTCGATGCGAGCTATTAGAAGTGATAATGGTTCCGAATTCAAAAATTCAGATTTTGAGAAGTTTTGTGACCGCCTTGGTTTGGAGCATCAGTTTTCTTCCCCATACACACCGCCCCAAAATGGTGTTGTAGAGAGGAAGAATCAGACCCTTGTTGAGATGGCCAGGACGATGCTCGATGAGCATAGGACTCCTAGGCGCTATTGGGCCGAAGCTATGAACACTGCATGCTACATTTCAAATCGCATTTTTCTGAGAGCTTTCTTGAAGAAGACCTCTTATGAGTTGCGTTTTGGTAGACAACCCAAGGTGAGTTATTTTAGAGTCTTCGGTTGCCATTGTCTTATATTGAAGAAAGGCAACCTGGACAAGTTTGAGTCTCGATCTTCTGACGGAGTATTTTTGGGTTATGGCACTCACACTAGAGCTTATCGTGTACTTAACCTTGATACTAACCGAGTCATGGAGACATCAGATGTCACCTTCGACGAGACTCTTGTTTGTCCTTCTTCTCGTTTTGAGCGTGCAGGTGATCATGAGGTCGGTGAGCCTCTTTTTGATGACGAGGATGAGGGTGCTGAAGGTATGGATGATCCAGCACCCCCTCCACCTGCCGTGCCGCAAAGAGCGGCCTCGATGATGACTCACGGCCCCGACACTTCGTCTTCCTGGGGGCCGTGGGATCCGCCACCCCGCGCGGTACCTTTTGTACCCGGGGAGGCACCAGCTGCTGTTGAGGGGGAGGCCACTTCTTCTCGGGAGGCGCCACGACACATCCAGCGCCAGCGCCCCCCTCAGCAGATGATCGGCGACATTGACGAGCGAGTCACTCGGTCAAGGTCACAGCACATCTCGCACTTTGCTCATTCTGCTTTTGTTGCTAATTTTGAGCCCCGAGATGTTGGACACGCTTTGACGGATCCGGATTGGGTCAATGCCATGCATGAGGAGTTAGAAAACTTTGAGCGAAATCGGGTTTGGGTTCTAGTTCCACCTCCACCAGACTATAAGCCTATTGGGACAAAATGGGTTTTCAAAAACAAGCAAGGAGAGGATGGCCACGTTGTGAGAAACAAGGCCAGGCTTGTAGCGAAAGGCTATAGTCAGAAGGAGGGGATAGACTATGAGGAGACTTTTGCTCCTGTAGCTCGGTTGGAGGCTATTAGGATACTCTTGGCTTTTGCTGCATCCAAAGGTTTTAAACTCTTTCAAATGGATGTCAAGAGTGCCTTCTTAAACGGCTATATAGAAGAGGAAGTTTATGTTGAGCAACCCCCCGGTTTTGAAAATCCCAAGTTTCCAAACCATGTTTTTAAACTCCACAAAGCTTTATATGGTTTGAAACAAGCCCCTAGAGCCTGGTATGATAGATTGAAAACTTTTCTACTAGCTAAGGGTTTTAAAATGGGATGTGTAGATAAAACGCTCTTTCTCCTCAGGCAAGGCAAAGACACACTCTTGGTCCAGATTTACGTGGATGATATCATTTTCGGTGGTTCTTCTCACGCTTTGGTTGCCAAGTTTGCAGATATTATGAGCAGGGAGTTCGAGATGAGCATGATGGGCGAGCTGACATTCTTTCTCGGGTTGCAAATTAAGCAATCCCGAGAAGGGACGTTTGTGCACCAGGGCAAGTACACCAAGGACTTGCTAAAGCGGTTCGATATGGGTGAGGCCAAGCCTCTTCCAACACCCATGTCAACGACGACTGCCCCGGATGCGGACAAGGATGGAGAAGCAGTGGACCAAAAGGAGTACCGAAGCATGATCGGGTCACTGCTCTACCTGACGGCGACACGCCCGGACATGCAGTTCGCGGTGTGTCTGTGTGTGCGCTGTGGCGGAACCGTCCTGATTATAAGAGTTCAAGTACTGTCTTAGTCAAATCCGTCTGACTTTGACTCATACTTGATCCCATATAACCCCGGTAGTCTGGAAATCTCGAACGATTTCTATCACCGTACATCATACAGGATCGCATCGTTCAAGGATTACATTCTTAAAGATACATCACAGCGAAAATGAAACCGAATTTAACATCAGAGTGCGAACTTAAAACGGAGTTATTACAATACTGAATTTAAAAATGCAGAAGCTGAAATAAGTTTGAAACACGACCACCACACATGTGGTCCAAATAAAACATAGTTTGATAAATCTGACTCAACACGACTCACTCCTCTTTTTTAAGATAATGTGCCACCAACAGTCTTAGACCAGCAAAAGAAAAAGGGGAGCTTCTGGACGACCCTGCCCTGGGCCTACTCCTCATCACCCTCCACTGGGTAGAGGCAGTGCTTACAATAGCCGAAGTAGACCTGGTCATCTGCAACAACGAGATAAACCCTGAGTACGGGAATGTACTCAGCTAGACTTACCCGTCCAACTGAAAATAAAGACTCCAAGGGTATGCAAGGCCTTTGAGGTGGAGTTGGGATCTTTAGTTGCGAAAAGCTCAATTTAGATAAGAGGTAATTAATGATAATGATGAGCTGTCACTTTTAGACCTATTCCTTAATTCGAGGTTTTCACCTGTACTAGAGTACTCACTTGAATCTAGCAATCAATAATACAACCATATCCAGTTGACTTATCCATATTTTAGTTGAACCTTTTAAACATCACATGGAGTTGTATCGTGGTGAAGCTCGCCATAGTTTCCCACTAACCGGGGGAGACGGCGACTCGAATCGAATTCCAAACCAGCTGGTGAAAGACCTTTAATACCAGCCCACACTTTTCCCGTCGGGTCCATGCATTGGGCAACCGCTCGATGCTTGTTCGTGGTGGTAATCGTCGCGGCTCACAGCACGGACCGCCCAATTGGAACCTGGCGATGGCCTGACGCGGCAGATCGCAATTTCCATACTAGAGGGCATGACACGGGTTGAGACCGGCCCGAACAGCTTCTAACCGGCTTTGGGGTCGATGATTACAGCACCGACATATCCCTAAGTAAAAGAGCGCGTTCAAAAATGAACGAGGGCCAACATCGATACAAACCTACACGATCCAACGGATGGACTGCCCCAAGTTTCCAAACTGGTGCCCTGCCATCCAGTCGACCGTATTTCGCTACAACTCAGGTTCTTTTCCACGATAGCAAATATAGCCAACCGTGATCCGGTAAATACCCACCAGGGGTATTACGGGAACATCCTTAACCATTACTTTTATTAAGCAGACTAAGCCATTCTACATTATAAAAGTAACAGGATAACAAGGCAGGAGTAAACAATAATCAAGGGAGAATAATGCATCAAATAGGATTCAATCAACTCTTATATCTAATGCATCACAATATAAAAGGACTCAAGTAATTTAATTATAAAAGATAGGAGGCTTAATATGCTCCGGGGCTTGCCTTGGGTGAAGACCGAGGCCTCGTGAGAGGGGCACTCGGGCAAGTTAGTGTCGCTGGCGGGGTCGACTTCCTCGGCTCGCTGGAGCTCCGGGATCTGCTGCTCGGCGTTTACTTCGGTCTCCTGATCGGGCTCCAGGAGTGTCGATCCTATTGCATGCGACGAATAATAAATAATTAAATACGGAGTGCGAGATGTGAAGGTATGAAGAGCAACAATTCTTGCAAACCAATAAAACCAACTTGTTGAACCACTTTTGACATTGAGGTAAATACTTATTTAATTCATAAAACAAAATCCATTTATTCCCCTATTTCTTATTTTAATAATTCAAAAGAAACTTAGGTTTGAACTGCAAGTGTACTTTTCTGGACTCAGAAAAATCCATGAAAATTCCAGAAGGCAAACAACACCTGCTGGAATTCACTGAACAAATTTCAGCCAAAAGTAAAATACAGAATTGCAGATAGAAAAATAACAAATAAACTGCTCAGTAGGTGCTTTGAACTAGCTCCTTATCCAAAAAGTGTCAAACAACAGATTTCATAATTTTCCTGGCTTCTTCTACTCAAAAGCATGCTACTGCAGAAATCTTCCTGACATGCTTAAACATACAAGCCTACACAAAATAAACAAATCTATTGCAATTTAAACCACTTGAACTACAACCCTACTGGAAAAGGGTGCGAAAGTCAATTTCATATTTTTCTCAGATTCTACCCCACATTTTATACTTATCAAGAAAGTTCCATGAACAGAAACATTATATTACTCCTTATATGAGTTTCCAAAGGAAAACACAGAAAAGCACATTGGTAAAGCAACTTCAGATTTCTTCACATAATAGATCATGCTTACATTTTAATTAGCTTGAACATTATAAATAGAGACTGCACAAATTTTCCCATATTTTATTTCGACATATAAAATACCTTAACATTTATTCTAAGAAATCAGCCAAAAAGAACTTTTAATCATAACAGAGACTTTTTCTACATAAACAGTACTTCATATATTTTTCACAGGTACAAAACACATTAACAAACTTACACAAAATTTTCCAAGAATTAACTCATCCAGAAAACATATATAACCATTTATCTTAACAAAAGCATATAAACTGGAATAAATAAAAACAGTAATTTAAACTTCCACCAAAAATACTTTCATATTTTTCCATGATATATCTACTCATAAACAAGCTAACAAAACTGAAAGTACTCCATTTGGACTTTTGAAACGAGCTACACAAAAATAACAAGCATCTCTGGAAAATAAAAGTAAAAAGAAAAATATTTGAATTCATCCCGGCCACTGTGTGAACCCGGTCCATAGACCAGTGAGGGGCTGACGTGCGGGGTCCGCGGGTCAACGGGACCCATCTGTCGGTGAGAGCCGAACAGGGGATGGCTTTGACCGTCGATTCCTCGCCGACGGTGAGGTCGCCGGCGGGGAGACTAGGCTTGATGGACTCGCCTCGACGAGGCGCATCGAGTGGTGTAGGTGGTTTGGCCAGCGCACCGCCGGAGCATGCCGGCGGCGAGCGGCGGCGCATGGTGACGGCGGCAACACGCGGCTACGCCGTTTCCGGCGGTCGCCGATTAAATTGACGTGTGCGCTGTGCTTCGTGAACCCTAGGGAAGCTACCAAGGGGGTTGGTTTGGCTTGGATGGCTCCAGGGGAGCCCGGCCACGTGAGGGGACCGCGGCGGCGGCCATGGCGCTCGGCCGGGGAGAAACGGGAGGTAGAAGACGGTAGCGTTGAGACATGGTGGTGTTCTCACCTTGCCTTGGCTCGGTGAAGCTCGAGGAGGAAGAAGAGGCTCGGCAGAGGCTTGGTTGATGAAAGAACGGCGGTGAGCTCCCTCTGGCGGTGGCGGCGGCCGAAAGGGGGAACTTCGGGTTCCGGCGGTGTCGCGGCTCGGTCGGGGATGGTGACGAGCGCACGGCGTGTGCACGACGTAGGCGGAGCGGCATGTGGAAGGAATCGGTCGACGATGGAGGGTGGTGGTCGGAACGGAGAGGGGTGGTTGCGGCGGTGGTCGCGGTGAGCGGGGAGCGCTCGGTTCGTGTTCGTGCACGGGCGAGAGTGCGAGTGAGAGTGAGAGAGCGAGTGCGAGTGAGAGTGAGAGAGAGGGCGAAGGGGGCTCTAGGTTTTTGCTCGGCTTGGCTGGGGCCTCGGCCGGCGGGCGAGCGTGGTCGTGGCGGGGCCGACGACGGGACGTCGTGGCAGCGACGCGGTCGGTGAGGTGCGCGGCAGGCGAGGCGGAGCGGGAGTGGCTGCGCGCGATTGCTTGTGTGCTCGCATGGAGAGGGATCAGCCGCGGAGTGGCCGGCGGGGATCCTCGGCAGGATACGGCGGCCACGTGGCGAGCGGAGCCGGCGTACGGCGCGGCCGCGGTCGGTGCGACCGGGCGCGGCGCGGCGCGGGCGAGCGGCGCGCGCGGGCGCATGGGCGAGCGGGCTGGCGCGGGCGCTAGCTGGGCCAAGAAGGCCGGTTGGGCCGAAAGTGAGGGCGCGGAATGAAATCGTTTTCCTTTTTCTTTTTCCCAAAAATCTTCCAAAGCTTGACCACTCAAAAACAGTTTCAAAAACTCCAACTAGGTTTTGACCCAAATATAAAAGTTGCTCAAAATAATTTTCTCTACAACTTTCATATAGGACACTTTTTCTAAAAACCATTTTTAAATCCTCCACATAAATAAAGCCAATTTTGAAATATAAACCATTTTGTTTGACTTATTTTTATTTAACAAACTATTTTGAACTAGGTCAAAACTCCAACATGAAAAGCACTCTACCCAATATTCTCCATTTTATAAAACTATTTGTCACAACAGAAATCCATTTAAATCATCAAGTCAAATAGGAATCAAAAATCCAAATAAATAAACAAAAGCAAGGAACACTCTTATGCACATGAAATGATGCAATGCATTGCTTATGATTCTTTAGTAGCTAATAAGGTTCCTAATGCAGTGCTTGACACTAGGGTGTCACAGCCCTTCCCCCCTTAAAGAAATCTCGTCCCGAGATTTGGGTTACGTACCATTTCTTAACAAAAGCGGGATAGTTTACATGTAAGTACTCCTCTGTTTCCCAAGTCGCATCATTGGGTCCGTGATTGCTCCAGAGGATCTTGTAAGTCTTCACCGTTCGGTTACGCGTCTCCCGGGTCTTGGTATCCAAAACCTCCTTGGGCTGCTCGTAGTACTCCAGATCCGATCTAATCATGACGTCTGGAATCCAAACTTCTTCTTGTTCTGGAACTCGAAGACACTTCTTCAACTGTGATACGTGGAATACTGGGAAAACTGCACTCATCTCTGGGGGTAACTGTACTTCGTATGCCACTTCTCCTTTCTTTGCTATGATCTGGTAAGGTCCCACATATCGAGGTGCTAGCTTTTTCTTAATTCCAAAACGTTGGACTTTTCTCATGGGTGAGACCTTAAGGTATACATAGTCTCCTACTTGAAATTCCAGGGGTCTTCTCCGTGTGTCGGCATAACTCTTTTGTCTGGATTGTGCTACCTTAACATGTTGTTGTACTGTTTGCACAATCTCTTCCGCATCCTTTATGTAATATGACCCATAAAATCCTCGATCTCCTGATTCAACCCAATTTACTAGGGTTCTGCATCTTCGTCCGTATAATACTTCAAAAGGTGCCATCTTTATACTCTCTTGGTAGCTGTTGTTATACGAAAACTCGGCAAGGGGTAACCACTTTTCCCATGACTCTCTTGAAGATAGAACACAAGCTCGGAGGATATCTTCCAGAATCTGATTCACTCTCTCCGTCTGTCCTGCAGTTTGGGGGTGATAAGCGGAACTTCTTACCAACTTAGTTCCTAGCTCCTTGTGCAACTGTTCCCAAAAACGTGCTATGAACTAGGGTCCTCTATCAGAAACAATCCTTTTTGGAACTCCATGCAACCTCAAGATATTCTGAATATACAGGTCTGCATACTGATGAGGGCGGTGCGTAGTCTTAACTGGTATGAAGTGAGCCACTTGAGATAACCGATCTACGATAACCCAGATAGAATCATTTCCTTTTTGAGTAGTGGGAAGATCGGTGATGAAATCCATACTGATTTCTTCCCATTTCCACTCTAGGATTGACAACGGTTGTAACAGTCCGGCAGGTCTCAGGTGTATAGCTTTTATCCGGTAGCAAGTATCACACTTTGCGACATAAGCTGCAACTTCTTTCTTCATCCTTGACCACCAATACCTGGTTCTCAAATCCTGGTACATCTTACTGCTTCCTGGATGGATAGATAGCTTTGAATTGTGAGCTTCATTCAGAATTCTTTCTTTCAGCTTGGTGTCTTTAGGAACAACCAACCTCTGATTATACCATAGAATTCCCTGTTCATCCGTTCTGAAGTTCAAAGAACTACTGGTTTCCAACCTCTTCTTAATCTGACAGATCTCTTCATTGGTCTTTTGTCCTTCGATGATGTCACTTTCTAAGGTGCACTGAAGAGTGATATTGTTCAGCATAATAGGGTGCATAAGGTTAAATCCATCTTCCAACAGTGGTTGTAGGGAGTTGCAATGAGTCTTGCGACTCAAGGCATCGGCTACAACGTTTGCTTTTCCAGGGTGGTAATGCACTTCCAGGTTGTAATCCTTAATCAGCTCTAACCATCTTCTCTGCCTCATGTTCAACTCTGGCTGGATGAAGATATATTTCAGACTTTTATGATCCGTGTACACATGACATAGATTTCCCATAAGATAATGTCTCCAGATCTTGAGTGCATGCACGACGGCTGCTAATTCCAAATCATGAGTGGGATAATTTTCTTCGTGCGGTCTCAACTGGCGAGAAGCATAGGCGATAACTCTTCCATTCTGCATGAGCACACATCCAAGTCCGATCTTGGATGCATCACAAAACACATCAAAAGGTTCCTCTAAGTTTGGCTGAGCCAAAACAGGTGCGGATGTCAACAATGTTCGCAGAGTGCGAAAAGCTGCTTCACACTCTGTGGTCCAATCGAACTTTTTGTCTTTCTGCGTTAAACGGGTCATAGGCTTGGCTATTCTTGAAAAAATCCAGAATAAACCGACGGTAGTATCCGGCTAAACCAAAAAAGCTACGTACTTCATGTACGGTAGTGGGTGCTTGCCAATCCATAACTTCTTGTACCTTAGAAGGGTCCACAGAGATTCCTTCCTCTGAAAGGACGTGACCAAGGAAAGGTACCTTCTTCAACCAAAACTCACACTTGCTGAACTTAGCATATAACTTGTGCTCTCTAAGCCGGGTCAGAACAACTCGTAGATGCTCAGCATGGTCCTTCTCATTCTCCGAGTATACCAAGATGTCATTGATGAACACTACAACAAACTTATCCAACTCTGGCATGAAGACCGAATTCATCAGGTACATGAAATGTGCCGGTGCATTGGTTAACCCAAAGGACATAACTAAATACTCATAGAGTCCGTATCTGGTAGAAAAAGCTGTTTTTGGCACATCTTCTCTTCTGATCTTAATCTGATGGTATCCTGACCTCAGGTCGATCTTGGAGAATACTTTCGCCTTTGACAACTGATCAAACAAGACATCAATTCGGGGTAAGGGATATTTGTTCTTTATAGTTACTGCATTCAACGGCCTGTAATCCACACACATCCTCAGAGTTTTATCCTTCTTCTTCACAAAGATAGCGGGACATCCCCAAGGTGACGAACTAGGGCGTATCAAACCCTTATCCAAAAGCTCTTGCAACCGAACCTTAAGCTCTGCTAACTCTTTAGCGTGCATTCTATACGGTCTGTGAGATATGGGTGCCGTTCCAGGGATTAACTCTATAGCAAACTCCACATCCGTATCTGGCGGTAGTCCAGGCAACTCATCAGGAAAAACATCCGGAAACTCACATACTATCGGAATCTCGGCTATCTGCTTTGTCGTGATATTGAACAACACTCCGATCTCGTGGGGGTTTCGGGGTAGCTTGAACCGAAAGGTAGACCCACTGCGAGGGCTGACCATAGAAACTACTCGCTCTGTGACATCAAGGTTGACTTTCCAGAGTTTCATCCAACCCATACCTAAGATCACATCCAAACCTAGACCAGGAATGACGATGGGGTCCACTATGGCCTTCTTATCCCCAAAGGTCATTTCCACTCCTTTAACCATTTTACGCGCGGAGAGAACAGCTCCGGCGGAACTTATCTGATATCCCCGGTCTAACTCTACCAACTCAAGATTACTCCTTAAAACAAAGTTCTCACTTATGAAAGAATGCGATGCTCCAGAATCAAACAGCACAACTGCGGGGCATTGGTTAACAAGAAACGTACCAGCGGTGACAGGCTCTCCCTCTGGCACTTCTTCCACAGTGGTGTGATGCACATGACCAATACGAGGTGGAGGCTGAGTGTACTACTTCTTTGGGCGAGGGCACTGACGTGACAGGTGTCCAGTCTGACCACAGTTATAGCATGGACCAATCACATATGGGGTCTTGGGTCCTCCTGCACTTCCTGCTTTGTTCTTGTTCTGCATCATGGGAGCGGTGTAGGGCTTCTGATAACTAGGATGGGGACGGTTGGTGGTGATCTTCCTCTGCGGGGGACGGAATCTTGCTCCTGTAACAGGCGGGCGATATGGGGTACGTGCTCCAAAAGGGGTCCTCTGCTGGGTCGAACCTCCTTCGTTCGCATGACGGCGTGTCTCTATCGCTAGCCGGCTGTCATTGGCCTCTTGATTGAGACAGTCACTAACGAAGTCACTGAAGGTAGTGCGGTGACTGTTGCCCATCTTGGAAAGCATGGCGGCACTCATGCCACGCTTAAAGCTTGCAATCTTCTTGGCCTCAGTGTTAACAAAGTCTGGGGCGTAGCGAGCTAAGTTGTTAAAGCTGTGCAGGTATTCTGAGACGGACCTGGTTCCCTGGGACAACCTCATGAACTCTGCAACCTTCATTTCCATTAGACCACTAGGAATGTAGTGGTTGCGCATAGCGGTGGAGAACTGATCCCAAGTGACACGTGCATTTGCTGGCAAGGATGCACGGTACTGGGCCCACCACAAACCTGCGGGTCCTTCCAACATGTGCGCGGCGTATTCTGCCTTGAGCTCTTCCGTCAAACGAAGCAGACAGAACTTCTGGGTGATGGAGTTGAGCCACTCATCAGCCTCAAGTGGTTCGGTGGCTTCCCTGAACACAAGAGGGCGAGTGTCCAAGAAGTCACGATAGGAGCTGTACTGGTTGGGCTCCGGGCCTTGGCGCTGTTGATGCTGTTGCGCAGTGTTGTTGGCGATATTACGGAGGGTGGCCTCCATGTGCCTCTACATCTCCTCCATGTTCCGTTGGCTACCCAAGAACTGGCCAAAGAACGCTTCCGGCATCATCGGCGGCGGTGGGGGAGGTGGCAGATTCTCCTCCTGTCCTGCCCCCTGTCCACGCTGGCTGCGAGTGTGTGCCGGCATCTGCATATCCCATTAATAAGCAATCATTAGGTGATGTTACATCGATCATGAATAAATACTACGCTGTACATAATTCAAAAATTTAGCACACGACCAAGTATAATTACTCATTTCCATACAACATCACAAAACAATCGCTCGAAATTAGACATGCAAACGACGGATTTCCATAAAAGATGCCAGATCGAAGTCCGGACTTTAAACATAAAACCAGCACATGTTTAGGGTGTTACATCACTTAGCGAGCAAGCTCAAGATATACAAAAGAAAACGATCTCTAACAGCTAACGCTCAGGGGTCTCCAGCGGCGGATGCAGCGTCCTCTGCGTCGACGTCGATCATCGGCTCGTCAGCGTTATCCTCCTCTGCTGGGGCGTCGGGACCAAGGACCTCTCCGTCCTGGGGATCCGGGACCTCAACTGCTGGGGCGGCGGCCTCCTGCACGGCGTGGTGCATCTGGTGGACTGCCTCATGGAGCTGGTCGATGTAGGCCTGCTGTCCATGGATCTGCTATATCAAGAGGTGAGCTCCCTCTCTAAGCTGGTCGAGCGCGGTGCGGGCCTCATCCCTCTGAAGAGCGGTAGTCAGGTACATCTGCTCTACAACGGTCCTGACAGTGGACTATGCTGCTGCTGTGGTGCGGGCGTCATCACGCTCAAGAGTGATCTGCTGAATCCTCTCCTGAAGGCGAGCTACCTCGGCGTCGAACTCCTCCTGTAACTTCCTCTTGCTCTGGTAGGTGGCGTTGAGGGTGAAGGAGACGCTCTCAAGAGTGTGCTCCAAACTCTCACATACACCCAGCAAAGCTCCAGTGGCGCTCATCGCAGGCGTCTCACAGTAGAACCTTTCTTCTGCACTTCCCATCAGAACTGACTCCACGGTCTGCTTCCAGCGTAATGGAAAAAGTGATCCACGAGGGAACACTCCTGTCATAACGCTAGCTAGGTCGGCGGGGAAGCGGGCGATGATATCCTTCAGCACAAGATACGCTGCCCTGTTGGCTCCATCCTTGGCACAGGTGCCTCTGGTGATCTCTGTCCACCCTGTCCAGTGAGGCTTGGCAGGCAAGGCTTTGACCTTGATCTCCACCATCACCAAGGAATCCTGTCCGTAGATCTCCTTCTGCCATGAGTACCTGGGCTCCTATCCCTCCTCATAGCCCACGGCCTGCAAAATCCTCCAAAGGATAGTCGGCAACCCGAAGTAGGACAAGAACGTCTTCCGGGTCAGCTTGGTGGCCAAGCGGTGACGCGGAACTCCTCTACCTCCAGTGGCCTTGCGAGCGGTCCGCTTAGTCCGGGCCATCTGTAGAAACAAAAAGGGTTTCGAACTCTCGTGAGACAGATATTAAGTTGGCAAATTTTATAGAAAAGAGACAACTTTTAATTAAGGGGAGGAAATGTAAATGCATGAATATAAACATGATGAATGATCGTACTTACGTTCTCACTCACTAATATGACCCGCAAGTCCTAACGTTCTAGTCGGTGGCAAGAACGATCTCTCATGCGTTATCTACACGTTCTACTCATTCGCGTAATTAGTGTACCTGCAGAAGATTCATTTCAGCCCAAAGAAATTCCCAATGGTAAAACAATTGAGTATTGGCCAATATGCGCAAAATACATAGAAGCCAACACTAAACACCATGCACCAACATAGAAAACACCCTTGAAAACATTGATACCCTCGTATGTGTCCGCGTAGAGCTCGCACATACTTGGTATAAGAACTCTGACCTAGACCGACGGTTGGACGGTCATGCTCTCATATCTCACAAAATCATTTTATGCCTGTTTTCGTGATCGACGCATTCTCTTTTTCCCGAGAATGGACCAGCAAATAAAGATCCAGCATGCAGCAAAACCCTAAACCCTGTTAGCAGTTAAGCCACCTGAATCCTAGTATAGGGCCTAAGGATGTGACTGGGCACACTTAGTAATTGAAATAGTTTTGAAAATAGTTTTGAAATACCCATTTTAGTTCAAAAATAGCTCTTTACGGAGGTAATCACTTGAACCATGCTCCGATACCAGCTGTGGCGGAACCGTCCTGATTATAAGAGTTCAAGTACTGTCTTAGTCAAATCCGTCTGACTTCGACTCATACTTGATCCCATATAACCCCGGTAGTCCGGAAATCTCGAAGGATTTCTATCACCGTACATCATACAGGATCGCATCGTTCAAGGATTACATTCGTAAAGATACATCACAGCAAAAATGAAACCGAATTTAACATCAGAGTGCGAACTTAAAACGGAGTTATTACAATACTGAATTTAAAAATGCGGAAGCTGAAATAAGTTTGAAACACGACCACCACACATGTGGTCCAAATAAAACATAGTTTGATAAATCCGACTCAACACGACTCACTCCTCTTTTTTAAGATAATGTGCCACCAACAGTCTCAGACCAGCAAAAGAAAAAGGGGAGCTTCTGGACGACCCTGCCCTGGGCCTACTCCTCATCACCCTCCACTGGGTAGAGGCAGTGCTTACAATAGCCGAAGTAGACCTGGCCATCTGCAACAACGGGATAAACCCTGAGTACAGGAATGTACTCAGCTAGACTTACCCGTCCAACTGAAAATAAAGACTCCAAGGGTATGCAAGGCCTTTGAGGTGGAGTTCGGATCTTTAGTTGCCAAAAGCTCAATTTAGATAAGAGGTAATTAATGATAATGATGAGGTGTCACTTTTAGACCTATTCCTTACTTCTAGGTTTTCACCTGTACTAGAGCACTCACTTGAATCTAGCAATCAATAATACAACCATATCCAGTTGACTTATCCACATTTTAGTTGAACCTTTTAAACATCACATGGAGTTGTATCGTGGTGAAGCTCGCCATAGTTTCCCACTAACTGGGGGAGACGGCGACTCGAATCGAATTCCAAACCAGCTGGTGAAAGTCCTTTAATACCAGCCCACACTTTCCCCGTCGGGTCCATGCGTTGGGCAACCGCTCGATGCTTGTTCGTGGTGGTAATCGTCGCGGCTCACAGCACGGACCGCCCAATTGGAACCTGGCGATGGCCTCACGCGGAAGATCGCAATTTCCATACTAGAGGGCACGACACGGGTTGAGACCGGCCCGAACAGCTTCTAACCGGCTTTGAGGTCGATGATTATAGCACCGACATATCCCTAAGTAAAAGGGCGCGTTCAAAAATGAACGAGGGCCAACATCGATACAAACCTACACGATCCAACGGATGGACTGCCCCAAGTTTCCAAACTGGTGCCCTGCCATCCAGTCGACCGTATTTCGCTACAACTCAGGTTCTTTTCCACGATAGCAAATATAGCCAACCGTGATCCGGTAAATACCCACCAGGGGTATTACGGGAACATCCTTAACCATTACTTTTATTAAGCAGACTAAGCCATTCTATATTATAAAAGTAACAGGATAACAAGGCAGGAGTAAACAATAATCAAGGGAGGATAATGCATCAAATAGGATTCAATCAACTCCTATACCTAATGCATCACAATATAAAAGGACTCAAGTAATTTAATTATAAAAGATAGGAGGCTTAATATGCTCCGGGTCTTGCCTTGGGTGAAGACCGAGGCCTCGTGAGAGGGGAACTCGGGCAAGTTAGCATCGCTGGCGGGGTCAACTTCCTCGGCTCGCTGGAGCTCCGGGATCTGCTGCTCGGCGTTTACTTCGGTCTCCTGATCGGGCTGCGGGAGTGTCGATCCTATTGCATGCGACAAATAATAAATAATTAAATACGGAGTGCGAGATGTGAAGGTATGAAGAGCAACAATTCTTGCAAACCAACAAAACCAACTTGTTGAACCACTTTTGACATTGAGGTAAATACTTATTTAATTCATAAAACAAAATCCATTTATTCCCCTATTTCTTTTTTTAATAATTCAAAAGAAACTTAGGTTTGAACTGCAAGTGCACTTTTCTGGACTCAGAAAAATCCACGAAAATTCCAGAAGGCAAACAACACCTGCTGGACTTCACTGAACAAATTTCAGCCAAAAGTAAAATACAGAACTGCAGATTCAAAAATAACAAATAAACTGCTCAGAAGGTGCTTTGAACTAGCTCCTTATCCAAAAAGTGTCAAACAGCAGATTTCATATTTTTCCTTGGTTCTTCTACTCAAATGCATTCTAGTGCAGAAATCTTGCTGACAGAGCTTAAACATACAAGCCTACACAAAATAAACAAATCTATTGCAATTTAAACCACTTGAACTACAACCCTACTAGAAAATGGTGCTAAACTCAATTTCATATTTTCCCAGATTCTACCCCACATTTTATACTTATCAAGAAAGTTCCATGAACAGAAACATTATATTACTCCTTATATGAATTTCCAAATGAAAACACAGAAAAGCACATTGGTAAAGCAACTTCAGATTTCTTCACATAACAGATAATGCTTACATTTTTATTAGCTTGAACATTATAAACAGAGACTGCACAAATTTTCCCATATTTTATTTCGACATATAAAACACCTTAACATTTATTCTAAGAAATCAGCCAAAACGAACTTTTAATCATAATAGAGGCTTTTTCTACATAAATAGTACTTCATATATTTTTCACAGGTACAAAACATGTTAACAAACTTACACAAAATTTTCCAAGAATTAACTTATCCAGAAAACATATATAACCATTTATCTTAACAAAAGCATATAAACTGGAATAAATAAAAACAGTAATTTAAACTTCCACCAAAAATACTTTCATATTTTTCCGTGATAGATCTACTCTTAAACAAGCTAGCAAAACTGAAAGTACTCCATTTGGACTTTTGAAACGAGCTACACAAAAATAACAAGCATCTCTGGAAAATAAAAGTAAAAAGAAAAACATTTGAATTCATCCCGGCCACTGTGTGAACCCGGTCCATAGACCAGTGAGGGGCTGACGTGCAGGGTCCGCGGTTCAACGGGACCCACCTGTCGGTGAGAGCCGAACAGGGGATGGCTTTGACCGTCGATTCCTCGCCGACGGTGAGGTCGCCGGCGGGGAGGCTAGGCTCGATGGACTCGCCTCGACGAGGCGCATCGAGTGGTGTAGGTGGTTTGGCCAGCGCACGGCCGGAGCATGCCGGCGGCGAGCGGCGGTGCATGGTGACGGCGGCAACACGCGGCTACGCCGTTTCTGGCGGTCACCGATTAAATTGACGTGTGCGCTGTGCTTCGTGAACCCTAGGGAAGCTACCAAGGGGGTTGGTTTGGCTTGGATGGCTCCAGGGGAGCTTGGCCATGTGAGAGGACCGCGGCGGCGGCCATGGCGCTCAGCCGGGGAGAAACGGGAGGTAGAAGACGGTAGCGTTGAGACTGGATGGTGTTCTCACCTTGCCTTGGCTCGGTGAAGCTCGAGGAGGAAGAAGAGGCTCGGCGGAGGCTTGGTTGATGAAAGAACGGCGGTGAGCTCCCTCTGGCGGTGGCGGTGGCGGCGGCCAAAAGGGGCAACTTCGGGTTCCGACGGTGTCATGGCTTGGTCGGGGATGGTGACGAGCGCACGGCGTGTGCACGACGTAGGCGGAGCGGCGTGCGGAAGGAATCGGTCGGCGATGGAGGGTGGTGGTCAGAACGGAGAGGGGTGGTTGCAGCGGTGGTCGCGGCGAGCGGGGAGCGCTCGGTTCGTGTTCGTGCACGGGCGAGAGTGCGAGTGAGAGTGAGAGAGCGAGTGCGAGTGAGAGTGAGAGGGAGGGCGAAGGGGGCTCTGGGTTTTTGCTCGGCTTGGCTGGGGCCTCGGCCGGCGGGCGAGCGTGGTCGTGGCGGGGCTGACGATGGGACGTCGCGGCAGCGGCGCGGTCGGCGAGGTGCGCGGCAGGCGAGGCAGAGCGGGAGTGGCTGCGCGCGATTGCTTGCGTGCTCACGCGGAGAGAGATCGGCTGCGGAGTGGCCGGCGGGGATCCTCGGCAGGATACGGCGGCCACGTGGCGAGCGGAGCCGGCGTACGGCGCGGCCGCGGTCGGGGCGACCGGGCGCGGCGCGGCGCGGGCGAGCGGGCTGGCGCGGGCGCTAGCTGGGCCGAGAAGGCCGGTTGGGCCGAAAGTGAGGGCGCGGAAAGAAATCGTTTTCCTTTTTGTTTTTCCCAAAAATCTTCCAAAGCTTGACCACTCAAAAACAGTTTCAAAAACTCCAAACTAGGTTTTGACCCAAATATAAAAGTTGCTCAAAATAATTTTCTCTACAACTTTCATATAGGACACTTTTTCTAAAAACCATTTTTAAATACTCCACATAAATAAAGCCAATTTTGAAATATAAACCATTTTGTTTGACTTATTTTTATTTAACAAACTATTTTGAACTAGGTCAAAACTCCAACATGAAAAGCACTCTACCCAATATTCTCCATTTTATAAAACTATTTGTCACAATAGAAATCCATTTAAATCATCAAGTCAAATAGGAATCAAAAATCCAAATAAATAAACAAAAGCAAGGAACACTCTTATGCACATGAAATGATGCAATGCATTGCTTATGCTTCTTTAGTAGCTAATAAGGTTCCTAATGCAGTGCTTGACACTAGGGTGTCACATGCGCTTTCAGGCGTCGCTGCGCACTTCTCACTGTCAGGCGGTGAAGCGCATTTTCAGGTACCTTCGTTTCACGCCTAAGTTCGGGATTTGGTATTCTGCTTCCTCCACCCTCTCCCTTTGCGGTTATTCCGATGCCGATTTTGCTGGTTGTCGCATTGAGCGCAAGTCCACTTCTGGGACTTACTAGTTTATTGGATCTTCTCTTGTATCGTGGTCTTCTCGCAAGCAGTCTAGTGTCGCTCAGTCTACCACAGAGGCTGAATATGTTGCTGCGGCTAGCTGCTGTTCCCAGTTGCTTTGGATGACGGTCACTTTGCATGATTTTGGTCTGAGCTTTTCTCGCGTGCCTTTGCTTTGTGAAAGCATGAGTGCTATTAGCGTTGCTAAGAACCCCGTGCTTCACTCGAAGACCAAACACATTGATGTGCGCTTTCACTTTTTGCGAGACCACCAGGAGAAGGGTGATATCGACCTTCGCCATGTCGATACTCATCATCAACTGGCTGATATTTTCACCAAGCCTTTAGACGAATCAACCTTTAATAGGTTGAGGGGTGAGCTTGGTGTGTGTTTCCCTTTTTAGATGGGGAAACATTTTGGATCTTGTATACTAAACTGACTTTTTTGTTTGTCTTTCTTTTCTTTTGCTTTTCAGCATACGCATTTACATTCTGAGCTTCATGTTTATAATCACTAGAATATAACTATGCTCTATGTAGTATGCTCTGATGCTTATGTTGATGCTTGTAGCTTATGCTCTTTCTGATCACTAGTACATGTTGTGAGCTGAGCTATTTTGGAATGGTGAATTTGCTTAATGTACATAAAATCTGAAAATGCTCACCATTGAGATATGCAACTAGCATGTGTAGGATGTGTTGAGTCCATTTGTGCTTTTCATATATGCTAGGTTGCTATGTCTATAGTTCTGAGTCATTCACTTGCTTAGTCTATTCATATCATGTTTAAAATTTGAACCAAGTTTTAGTGAATTGAAAAGATCGAGATGGGATTGCTTGTCATCACCTCACGGTATCGAGACTGTTTCTCATTGCACTTTGAGTTAAACTTGAGCCGTGTAGTGTATGACCGAAACCGCAGCTTTAAGCTTCTGATTGCTTCGGCATAGGCTTCGCTCGGTTGAAAAGTTAGGCAAAGACAAGCTTTCAACCTCTCGCAATCACATGCTGAATTTGAACTTGTGTAATTTCACCGCTGCAACTCCGATATTAAAACTGAAATCACAAGTGTATGTTTCATTCCTATGCATGATGATTGAACTTTGCTAGGGGTAGTTCACCTTGTATACATGTTTAGCACTTGTTTGGATTCCTGTCTATACATGTGTAGTGCTATTTTGATGGTGACTATCTTTTTGGCTAAAAACTGCTCACTTACTCATATGGTTCATATTTCGTATTTGTGATCAGTTTGAGCCTTTGCTAGCTGTGCTTATATTGAGTCTTTGGAGCTATACTGTTTAGAGCATCTTTGCACTCTTTTGACTATATGCCTGAAGCTCCTAACTTGCATTTCTGACCTCATATGCATGTTGGAAGGAGGAGTTCTTTGCTCTTTTGCCCCCTGATACCGTGTCTTGATAAGTGCATTTTCAACTAAGGGGGAGAGTTTTTGCAAATCATATACTCCTGGATGTTCAACTAAGGGGGAGTTTTCGTTAAGGGGGAGAAATTCAAATCTTTGTACTCTTCTCATGTTGGACCCAAGGGGGAGTTTTCCTAGTTGCTTGCACTTTTCGAGGGGGAGTTTGCTAGTTGTGTTGAGCCTTTGCCTCTGTCTTGAGGGACTAGCAAACACTTTTCAGGGCATTTCGACTTCCATTGGTTCTCTTTTGGTTTGGAGACATTCCAATTGGTTCGGAGCGTGTTTGGCCGAAAGGCGTTGGTATCGAGCTTTCTTTGCTAGTTGTGTTGAGCCTCTGTGCCTCTATCTTGAGGGACTAGCATTTTGCTTCGATTTTCATTCGGCTTCAATTGGTATTTTGCTAGCGGTGTTGAGCCTGTTCTACCTCTTCTTGAGGGCTAGCTTTGCTTTTGCTTGGTTGCGTCGAGCCATTGCCCATGTCTTTGCGGACCAAGTTGTTTTGCTTCTTCCACTTGACCTTCTTCGGCTTTGCTACGCTTTTGGGTCATTTGGTCGAGTTCTCTCTTCTCTTTCTTCCTTCTACTTCGTTCATTATTGTTTGTGTGTGTAGTTGACAATGCACCCATCAAGGGGGAGATTGCGGATACATGGGTGTATGCTGGGTCTCGGTGTGATGAGTGATTGTCAACGGGTTTGATCGCAGGTTCTTTGGCTTGTGTTGTGCAGGTGTCGAGCACGGAGAGAGTGATCGAGGGCAAGGTGAAGGTCAAGTTGAGACGTGCCATGCCGACGGACCGGGTGCGGTGAAGGATGGGCGTACCGTGCGGCAGACGTGCCATGCTGATGGACCGAGCGATGAAGGGCGGACGTGAGGCTTGGACTGAGGGACCGGAGTGCCTGAGGATCAGCTGTGGTGGCTGGCAGCCTGGGACAGCGACGAGCGAAGACTTGCGGGGCACGGTGTTGCTCGGGTCGAGGACCTGGGGACACGTGTTGGTGGACGGGGTGCACAGGCGGTGCATCCCCTCTACAGCTTCGGTTTGGTGGTTGAGCCAGGGAAAAACCACCGGTGGACGGTTTCCAGGTTTGGGCCTCAAAACCTGGGTGCTGAGGGTTTCCGAGTTTGGCCACAAAACTCAGGCTGAGGACGGTTTCCGAGTTTGGGCCTCAAAACTCTGGCGCTGTGGGTTTCTGAGTTTGGGCCACAAAACTCAGGCATTGGACGTGGAGGCTGGTTTCCCAGTTTGGGCCTCAAAACCGGGGGATGGCTGGAAAAGGCTGGTTTCCCGGTTTGGGCCACAAAACCGGGGGTGCAGAGCTAGGGCGGCACGTGGTGGCAATCTGGAGGTTGCGTCGAGGCAACGCTTCAGGCTGTGCGGGCGTGGCCGTCGGATACGCCTACCACCCGAGTTGGTCCAGAATAACCTTAGGGTTTAGCTGGTTCGCTCTGTAATTAGAATAGAGAGGGGTAGAGTAGGAATTGTACTTAGGCTAGAATTAAGATAAGTAGTCGGGGAGACACCCTCCTCCCCCCATCTCAGTCATTTGCTCTTTCGCACTTAGGGTTTCCTGCTCTCCCATTCCCTGCTGTAGCTAGCTGAGATCCGCAGAGAGACTCACCTCAGTGTACTGTTGATTTTGAGGAAGGGAGGCCGTAACCTCTCTGTCGTAGCGTGTGTTTGCGCTTCGGCTGCAAGATCGATGTGTCGATTCGCATTTTGATTCGTGTTCTTCGTGTTCTTTGCGTTCTTCGTTTCATCGTGATTTTCCCATCACTTGATCTCCCTCTCCGGTGCGTCTTTTCAAAATCTATTTGAACCAATTTGTTCGTATCATTGAGGAGGTCATTTCAACCAAAGGAATTCATCTAACTCCTCATGATCAAATAGATCGGGACGATTTCGTTTTCGTGGCGCTTTTTCCGTTCATCCACCTTCCCTTTTGATTTCCCGGTGATTTGGTTGTTTTGAGCGGATGATTTCTTGGGGATAGTCTCCTAACTACCCCATGATCATCTTCTCCAAGTTTGGGAACTTGGGATTGTGGTTTGGTTTGGTTTTGGAGAGATTTGAGAGAGGGGCGATCAAAATCGCCCTCTCTGCAAGGTCGCGGACAGTCCGCGGTTCACAGGCGGACAGTCCGGGCGTCAGGGTCGGCGTGACCAGTGGCCTGACTCCGCGCTATTGGAGTTGTGATTTTTGTACGGCGGACAGTCCGCAGGTGTTTGTCGCGGACAGTCCGGGACTGCTCAGAGGCACTTCAGCAGCAGTGCATTTCGGCACTTTTGACCGGCGGACAGTCCGGGACCTGCTCGCGGATAGTCCGTAGCTAAACTGGACAGTCTGGGCCCGTACTGGCGGACAGTCCTGGACATTGCTGAAGCTTACTTTTCAGTGCATTCTTCGCCCCGGCTTTTCCGCTTGGTTTTCGGTCCTCTCGTTTGTTCCTAGAGTTAACCAAGAAACATTTCTAGGTATCTTTGCAACTTGTTTGCATAGGTATTTGGAGATTTCTCGACGTAGCCTCCAATCTACGTTCGGGATTCGGTTTTCTCAAGGGAAACTTGAGTCGAAGCTTTTGGTCTTTGTTTCGCTTGCGTTTGGTGGTGCTCCACTGTGATCCTAGGGATCATCCACCCTCTTCCAAGGGTCGTGAGCATCACGCTTTGGGTCCGTGCTTCTCGGGGTTGAATTTGGGACACTTGGCCAAAGTTTTGAGAGAAATTTGATTGGCTCCCATTCACCCCCCTCTGGTTGCCTTGCTTGTGCATTCTCGGTCCTTCACAGATGCCTTGCTCAACTAGCTACCTACTTGCCTAAGCTCTCTAAGCTTCTAACCTACTCTCACTTCTCTTGCTTGGAGTTGCTTTGCTTGGAATGGTACAAATGGAGAGGTGCCTCTAGGGGGGTATTTATAGCTTGAGAAGTGAGGGGGTATTTATAGTGGGCAGCCACCCGACCTAGGGTTAGGTCAGGCGGCGGGCGCCACATGTCACTGGCGGCCGCCAGTGCACATGCCGTTGGATGAACCGCCTTTGATCCAACGGCATCCAGGAGGTTGTCCGAGGCGGCTTGGAGTTCGGGTGCATGTCCTAGCAACCACCCATCAGCCTTGATCCGCGTCACTTCATCCTGAGCCGTCCGATGCCACTGACCTAGTGACCAAGGGCCAAGATTTGGCCCTGGGGAGGTCACACGGATCGGTGACGTGGTAGGGGGTGAAGGTTGGGCCAACCCAAGTGGCGGGCACCACCTAGGGTTGGCGGGCGCCACCCCTCTTAGGCCCATTTGGGCCCTGTTGAGTGGGCTCATCTCCTGGTGGGTCAAAATGTCCAAATTTGGCTCAAATCCTGCATTCAAATAAAATTCTATGGACATGTGGAATTCGGTTAGTTTGAAACCTATTTGACTACATTTCATGCCTTTTTGGTGTTCTTTAGGGTCAAATGTTGATGGTAAAACAGGTGTTTAAGGACCGTCAATAAACTCCCCCAAGCTAACCTGTTGCTCGTCCTTTAGCAACAATGCGGTTTAAGCATTGAGCATGAAATATATAGCAAAATTAAGATGCATGCAAGTGCACATTGTATAGTAAGAAATAACTTAGCATATATCATGAATCATAGCAATGTGGGGCTTATAGCTTTTCACTTCAACCATGCAAGAGTGGAATAAAGCAGTAGATAGGAAACTTTTATCTTGCTTAGGTTTGACTAGGATTCTATCTGGAGGTTTTTCAAAGTTTTCAAAAGATAACAACTTGCTTAAGTCCTCCTAGATCACTCAATCACTCAATGGTGTTTAAATCCTCACTTAGGCCAAAATATAGCCTCTCCTATTTCTAAAGAATGATATGTGGAGTTATAGGTAGGCTAAGAACCATGAGCAAATTGCCTGATGTTTATTGCTAAGCTAGACACTCAGATCATAAGGAGCAGCAAATCATAAAAATTGATCAAGATGTGCATGTGTGGTTATGTGGAAGTGTATGGAGAGACATTTCATAATCCTTCCTAGTTGATTTTCTGGGGTCTAGAGCTAATGATAATTTTCTCTCTCTCTCTCTCTCTTTTTTTGGATACATAGTGAGTAGACAAAAGATGTGTCCTCACATTTTCTTAGGACATAGTCCTCTTTTGAGCTACCTTGCTCACTTTTTCTTTTTTTTCAGGACACAGTCCTTTCTTGAGCTACTTTGCTTATTTTTCTCTCTCTCTTTTAGCTCTAGATTTCCCCAGGTTATCTATAGGAAAGGATTTTTGAAATGAAAAAAGGGGAAGAGGGAGAAATGCTTATTCCTAGTGTAGGAGTAAACATAAGGCTAGCAATGGAATGTTTGGTAGGGTATTGCATATCTCCGGTGTAGAGAATAAGCAATTTATTTGGTGGTTGCAAACTTCCGGAGTGGATAGTAAGCAATATGGTGGGTGTACGTGTATCTTGATTCAAAAGTTATGATAAGCTTCTCTACTAAGATCTATGAGGCCTAACAAAGCTCAACACAAACAAAGCTCTATGTGGTCTTGACTAATGACTAGCAAATATTTGGCTGGTGGTGGGATGGGATAAAATCTAGGAGGAACTTTTAGCAAGGTTTTCATAATTTTTTAAAAGAAATCCTCCAGATTAGGTCCTAATTTCACTTTAGCAAGTTTAAAGAATTACTCCATTTCTTACTAACTTTACTCACTAAGCATGATTTCAGTTTAAGCATGTGCAACCCACAAAAATTACAACTTAGATAATACCAGTTATTCAAACCATAGCAATAGCATTTGCATGACATATTTCAAATCTTATTCAGGTTTCAACTTCTTTAAGCAGATTTTATCAATATTATTCATGGAATGGATACTTAGGCAAGCATATGACATTCAAAAGATATAGAATTTAAGAACTGAATGTAAAGGGTAGGCTTGAGACATACCTTATTGGAGCGGGGGTCTCCCCCAAGCTGGCTTCTTGCTCGGTGAAGGGCCTTCTTCTTCTCAGTCGGAGCTCTTGTTCTCATTTTATTAAAAGGGAAACTATCTAATGTTGTGAAAAGGGAAACTATCCTATGATATTATTCTAACTAAGTTAACATATACCTATGCATATAACTAATGATAACTGATTTTTTTTAGTTGCATGCATGGCATATGTTATTTATTTGAAAAGGGAAATAAAAATTAAAAGCAAAACCATACCTTAGGTCCATGGAGTTTCATCCTTATCGGGTGGATCTTCTTCCTTGGGCACTTCTTCTCTTAGTACTCCATCTGGTTCTTCTTCTTTTGGCACCTCTCCTTTGTTATGTGAATCGCACAACTTAGGAGGAGGTGGTTGTTTCTTTCTGTTCCACCTTGTTCCTGGGTGCCTCTTCTTGGTATGAACGGGCTTTGCTACCTGCATGTTAGCGGCATATGTGGGACCTCGGGAGAAGGAGAATATTTCCTTCCTCCCTCCTAATGTCATATGAATTTTACCACTTCCCACATATATGCAAGCATTAACAGTATTCAAGAAAGGTCTACCCAAAATTAAAGGCACATCTTTCCTATTTCCCATATCTAATATTATGAAATCAGCAGGAACATAGGAGCCTCTAATATGAACAGGTAAATCATTAACTATTCCTTCTACATAGCAAGTGGATTGATCAGCTAGCACAACATAGGCAGATGTGGATGACATGGGTAGAAACGATGAGTTTTCATAAAAATCTCTAGATAGAATGTTCACACTCGATCCTAAATCACACATGGCATTTTTAAAGACTTCACCAAAGATTGAGCATCTAATTATGGGACTACCAGGATCACCCTTTTTAATAGTCATGGTTTGATCTTCATAATAGTTAAAATATTTAATTTCAACCATATTAGCAGTTTCCATGTCAGGTTTAGCAGGAATTTTGCCAGATTCAAAAGATGGTATGATAGCAGCAAGTTGAGCTAATTGGGTTTCTAGCATCTTATTAAAGCTAAGTTGATTTTTCAGAGCAGATGAGAAATCTTCTAATTTAGCATTTATCTTCTCAAGAATTTTGTCATTCGCCATTAATTTTTCTTTCAAGAAATCAGTAGTTTTACCTTGTGAGTAAACTAAATTTTTCAAGAATGAAAAACTATCTGAATTATGAAAATTAGAGCGAGGGAATGAATTATTACCTTGAGAATTGGAGTGCTGATTCCATCCATGATTTGGTTGACGGAAACTGTTGTTGTTGTTGATGAAGTTCAAATCTTCATGTAGCTCGGGGCAGTAGTTCCCAGAATGTCTGGTTTCTCCACAGACTTCACAAGTCATGAGAGATTGGACACTCTCTTGTTGGTTCATCTTCTCACAACTGTCCAGCTTCTTTGCCAGCAGGTCCATCTTGGCCACGATCATGTCGGCCTCCTTAAGGGAATGCATACCTCGCTTACGGGGCTGCAGCCTCTCGTCATTCCATCCTTGGTTTGACACCATCTTCTCTATAAGAGCCTTAGCATCTGCAACATTCAAAGCAAAGAATGCACCGCCGGCGGCGGCATCCAAATGGCTTCTAGAGAGTGGGGTTAGGCCATGGTAGAAGTTCTGGATCAAGAGCCATTCCTCCATACCATGGTGCGGACAAGCAGCGATATACCCTTGCAACCTCTCCCAAGCCTAGGGAATAGATTCCTCAGCTTGTTGCGTAAAGCTGGAGATTTTGTTGCGCAGAGCATTCATCTTGCCCAAAGGAAAGAATTTGGCGAGAAAAGCATTGGAACATTTGTCCCATGTGTCTACAACATTGCGATCGGTATAGAACCATTGCTTCGCTTTTCCTAGCAAGGAGAAAGGAAAGAGACGAAGACAGATGGCTTCTTGTGTTATCCCCTTAACGGTGAAGGTGCCACAAATCTCCAAGAATTGTTGGAGGTGAGCATTGGCATCCTCATGGGCCTTGCCATAGAACGGGCTAGCTTGGACCATCGTGATCAGAGCCGGTTTCAACTCAAAATTGAGGTTGGCATTGATCACGTCTGGTCCCGTCGCTATATTAGCGGCAGAAGGAGCAGAGAATTTGAAGGACCGAGAATGCAAAAGCAAGGCGACCAGAGGGGGGGTGAATGGGAGCCAATCAAATTTCTTTCGAAACTTTGGCCAACTCTCAAAATCAACCCCAAGAAGCACGGACCCAAATCGTGATGCTCACGACCCTTGGAAGAGGGTGGATGATCCCTAGGATCACAGCGGAGCACCACCGAGCACTAGCGAACCAAAAGACCAAAAGCTCCGACTCAAGTTCGCCCCCAAAAACCAAGCCCCGAACGTAGATATACGGCTACGTCGAGAAATCCCTAAATACCAAAGCTAACAAGTAGCAAAGATACCTTGAGAGGTTCCTTGGTCAACTACAGGGCCAAACGAGAAGTCCGGAAACAAAGCGAAGAAGCCGGGAGAGAAAGCGCACTAAACCGGAGGCTACAGGCGATTCCCGGACTGTCCGCCGGTACGGTCGGGGACTGTCTGCCCAGTGGTGGACTGTCCGGGCTCAAGTCGCGGACTATCCGCCGGCCAAAAGAGCTAAACCGCGGTGCTGCTGAAGTCTCCTGGACAATTCCCGGACTGTCCGCGAAAACCAACGGCGGACTGTCCACCGGTCAAGTTTGGACTTGTCCGAACAGGCACCGCAGCCACTGGTCTGGCTCGTGCCCGATGCGCGGACTATCTGCGGTACTAGGCGCGGACTGTCCGCGGGTAGCCAGAGAGGGCGATTTTGGTCGCCCTCAACTCAAATCTCCCCAAATTCGATCCAAACCAAAATCCCAAGTTCCCAAACTTGGAGAAGATGATCACGGGGTAGTTAGGAGACTATCCCCAATAAATCATCCGCTCAAATCGACTAGAACTCCGCGAAATCATAAGGGAAGGTGGGTGAACCGGAAAAGCGCCACGAAAATGAAATCGGCCCGATCTATTTGATCATGAGGTGTTAGATGAATTCCTTTGGTCAAAATGACCTCCTCAATGATACGAACAAAATGATTCAAACGGATTTCTCAAATACGCACCGGAGAGGGAGATCGAGTGACGGGAAAATCGCGGAGAAACGAAGAACGCGAACAACACGAACTAAAACGCGAATCAACACATCGATCTGCAGCCGAAGCGCAAACACACGCTACGACAGTGAGGTTACGGCCTCACTTCCTCAAAATCAACAGTACACAGTGGTGAGTCTCTCTGTGGATCTCAGCTAGCTACAGCAGGGGATGGGAGAGCAGGAAACCCTAAGACTGAAAGAGCAAATGACTGAGATGGGGGGAGGAGGGTGTCTCCCCGACTACTTATCCTAATTATAGCCTAAGTCTATTTCCTACTCTACCCCTCTCTATTCTAATTACAGAGCGAACAGCTAAACCCTACGGTTATTCTGGACCAACTCGGTGGTAGGTGTATCCGACGGCCACGCCCGCACAACAGGCAGTGTTGCCTCGACGCAACCTCCTGATTGCCGCCACGTGCCGCCCTCGCACTGCACGCCCAGGTTTTGTGGCTCAACCTGGAAACCGAGCACCCGAGTTTTGAGGCCCAAACTCGGAAACCGTCCACCCGGTGGTTTTTCTGTGGCTCAACCACCAAACCGGAGCTGTCGAGGGGATGCACCGCCCGTGCACCCCATCCACCGACACGTGTCCCCAGGTCCTCGACCCAGGCAACACCGTGCCCCGCAAGTCTCCGCTCATTGCTGTCCCAGGCTGCCAGCCACCACAGCTGATCCTCAGGCACTCCGGTCCCTCAGTCCAAGCCTCACGTCCGCCCTTCACCACTCCCGGTCCATCGGCACGGCACGTCTCTACTTGACCTTCACCTCGCCTTCGATCACTGTCTCCGGGCTCGACACCAGCACAACATAAGCCAAAGAACCTGCGATCAAACCCGTTGACAATCACTCATCACTTAGAGACTCGACATACACCCATGTATCCGCAATCTCCCCCTTGATGTGTGCATTGCCAACTACACACACAAATCATAATGAAACAGAAGAAGGAAGAAGGAGAAGAGAGAACTCGACTAGGTGACCCAAAAGCGTATCAAAGCCAAAGAAGGTCATGTGGAAGAAGCGAAACAACTTGGTCCCCAAAGACATGGGCAACGGCTCAAAGCAACCAAGCAAAGCAAAGCTAGCCCTCAAGAAGAGGTAGAACAGGCTCAACACCGCTAGCAAAATACCAACTGGAAACTCCAGAAAAAGAGCTTGACACCAATTGGAGCAAAATGAGAAATCGAAGCGAATGCTAGTCCCTCAAGATAGAGGCACAGAGGCTCAACACAACTAGCAAGAAAACCACTCCGAACCAATAGAAATCAAAGTCGAGATCAAAAGCCCTGAAGAGCAAAGTGTTTGCTAGTTCCTCAAGATAGAGGCCAAGGCTCAACACAACTAGCAAACTCCCCCACGAAAAGTACAAACAACTAGGAAACTCCCCCAAACTCCCCCTTAGTTGAACACCCAGGAAGCAAAAGATTTGCAAGAAAATTTCTCCCCCTTGGTCAACCGATCGGAGAGCACATGATTTGTCATTTTTTCTCCCCCTTAGTTGAAAATGCACTGATCAAGAAACAACTCCCCCTTCCAACATGCACATGAGTCAAAATGCAAGTTAGCAGCTTCAGGCATATAATCAAAAGAGTGCAAAAAAGCTCTAAATAATATAACTCCAATGACACAACTAAGCATAGAAAGCAAAGGCTCAAACTGATCACCGAATATGAAATATGAACATATGAGAAAAGTGAGCAGTTTTTGAGTCAAAAAGGTATTCACCATCAAAATAGCACTAGCCATGTATAGACAGGAATCCAAACAAGTGCTAAACATGTATACAAGGTGAACTACCCCTAGCAAAGTTCAATCTTCATGCATAGGAATGAAACATACACTTGTGATTTCAGTTTTAAATCGGAGTTGCAGCGGTGAAATTTCACAAGTTTAAATAAAAGCATGTGATTGCGAGAGGTAGAAAGCTTGTCATTGCCTAACTTTTCAACCGAGCGAAGCCTATGCCGAAGCAATCAGAAGCTTAAAGCTATGGTTTCGGTCATACACTACACAGCTAAGAACACAAGGTTGATATGTGCCTTTGTGGTTCCCTTCCTGAGTGATGAGTGATCGATCAACTGGCAACATGTCTCTTGGCTGTGTTGATGTGCAGGTGCGGAGCTCGGAGACAGTGGTCGAAGGTGAGGTGAAGGTCAAGCGGGACGTGTCGTGTCGACGGACCGGGAGAGGTGAAGGGCGAACATGGAGCTTGGACTGACGGACCGGGAGACCTGAGGACCAGCTGTGGTAGCTGGCACGTGGCGTCGACAAGCAAGAAGACATGGGGATGTGCGGTGCATCGGCCGAGTCGGGAGGAAGGTGATGGCGTCGTGACACTTGGCGGGAGGCCGAGAAGGATGGCGAATGCACTGTGCCCGGCGTGGAGGCTGGACATGCTCTGGCATCGGTGCTGGAACTCGGGGTGTGCGAACCACATCCCGTCTACGGCGTGGGTTCGGTAGCTGAGCCTCAAAAAGCTACCATCGACGGTTTCCGAGTTTGGGCCACAAAACTCGGGGTGGCTGGTTTCCGAGTTTGGGCCTCAAAACTCGTCGAGGATGGTTTCCAGGTTTGGGCCTCAAAACCTAGGCGCGCGGGTTTCTGAGTTTGGGCCACAAAACTCAGCAGGAGGACAGGTTTCCCGGTTTCAGCCTCAAAACCAGGGGAAGGCCCAGGTTTCCCGGTTTCGGCCTCAAAACCGGGCGGAGGTCCGCAAAAAGGACGGTCGACACGTGGCGGCGTGGAGAGGCTGGCGCGGCGGCGCAGCTATCCACGAGGGAGGCGCGGTGGTCGGCAGGGCGGCACGTGGCGGCATCCTGAGGCTTGCGTCGAGGCGAAGCTAAGGGTGAGGAAGGCGCGTGGCCGTCGGATCGACATCAAGCAGAGTTGGATCGGGATACCCCTAGGGTTGGCCATTTTGCTCACCTACCAAGGGTTAGAAGGGGATTATTGTTTAGGCTATAAATAAGAGAGGCACCCCTCCTCTCCTCTCATCCTGGCAGTCATTTACTCTAAGCACTCTCTCTCTCTTTAGCCCTCTGCTTAGGTTCTAATCATACCTGGCTGTAGAGGATCCACAGAGAAGACTAAATCATGCCTCTGTGTTTTGGGAAGTTTAGGAAGTGAGACCGTAATCTCACGTTTGTAGCGTGTGTTCGCCACACGGTTGCAATTCCGGCTTGTGATTCGCGTTTCGTTCTTGTTCTTCGTGGATTGCTTTTTCTCCTAGTTTTCCCGTTGCTTGATCTCTTTGCTTGGTACGTCTTTTGCAAATCCACTTGAACCAAGTTGTTCTAGATCGTGAGACAATTCTTTCCACCGAAGGAATTCATCTCAAACCTCACGGTCTAGGAGATCGAGTGATTTTTGTTTCGGATCACGTTCTTGCTCCCTTGCCCCGTAATGTCTTGATTCACCGATTTGGAGTTAGATTCGAGCCATGATCTCTTAGGAGTAGCTCACTAACATCCTTGTGACTCCTCAGATCGAATCCTAGGCCTAGTGCTTTTGATTTGGAGGAGATCGGATTGAATTAGTGTACGAACCGTGGTTTTTCGGGGTGACCGGACGCTGTGTGCAAGGTGACCGGACGCTGACCCTGTGCGTCCGGTCGTTGAACACACAGCATGTCTTTACTGTGATCGACCGGACGCTGGTTATTGAAAGTGACCGGACGCGCTGTTTCTACTGTTCCTCGTGTTCGTTTTCTATTGACCGGACACACTGCCCCCGACCGGACGCTTCGTACCTTTGAGTCCGGTCAGGAACAGTAAGGTTCCAAAGAGGATTTATTGCGACCGGACGCGTCCGTTGCCTGGTGACCGGACGCACCAGTGAGTCCGGTCAGTGCTGATTCTCACAGTTTTGTCCGCGGTTCATTCGTGTGTTGTCAGTTTTGGTTTTCGGCTTTTGCGTGGGGTTCCTAGAGTCGTGTAGTGTCTCACTGTGCTTCGTGGAAGCATCCACCCTACATCTAGGGTCGTGGACATTATTCAAGCTCTAGACTTGCCTCTGGGGTGATTTCTGGGACAGTGGCTAAAAGTTTCTGAGAAGAAATTTTTAAGCTCCCATTCACCCCCCCCCTCTGGTCGCTTTTCAGTCCTTCAATTGGTATCAGAGCTGGTTAAGGATCTCTTCTACCTTAATCGGTTTCGGATCCTAAGGGCGACATGGATCGAGGGAATGGCAAGGCTCCCTACATCGATGGGACGAACTATCCCTATTGGAAGATTCGGATGCGTGCTTATCTTTGCAGCATCAGTTCCTCCGTCTGGGAAATATGCGAAGATGCCGATTACATGGTTCCTGAGTTCGAGCGTGTCTCTGAGCTTGAGACGGCACGAGAAATCTGGGTGAAGCTTCAAAGCTATCACGAGGGGACCGCTCAGGTCAAGACCAGACTCTTCGAGACGTACAAGCGCGAATACGAGAACTTTGTTCAGTTGGAGGGAGAGATGATTGACGCTATGTTCGCTCGTTTCCAAATGATTGTGAACAAGATGCGTGCCAATCGGGCCAACCTACCCTATGACGATCATGAGAGGGCACTCAAGCTGCTATACGCCCTGGATCGGAGGGTATGGGAGGTGAAGGTGTCGACTATCATTGAGTCTGCTTCCTATGACACCCTCACCGTGGACGAGCTTTTCAGCAAGCTCAAGTCCACCGAGATCGATCACTTGACTCAGGCCAAGCTGAAGAACCCATCTTCACATTCCATGGCTTTGGTCTCAGGCAAGGGTGGATCGACTCTTTCCGCTGACGCTTCACCACCTCTCTTTGCTTTGTCTTCTTTGCTTTCAGTGACTGAGGAGCAGGTGGAGGCGTTGGACGATGATGAGCTCGCCCTCATCATCACCCGGTTCTCGCGGTTTCACAACAACCGCCTGAATCGCCGGCGTGGTGGCGCACGTGAGGGCTGCTACGGATGTGGAGATCCGGATCACTTCGTCGCGAATTGCCCCAAGCGCGACAAGTCCTTCCCCGGCAAGAACCGCAACCCCAGGCGCAAGGGCAAGCCTGAGAACAAGGCCGGGAAGAACAAGAAGAAGGGCGGCTACCGTCGTGAGGACATGGAGAAGGCTTTCGACGCCGGCAAGCGTGCTTTCCTCGCCACCTTCAGCGATGGCGAGAAGACCTCCGATGGCGACTCTAGCGACGATGGATCTGAGCACAGAACTGAGGAACGCTTCAATGGACTCTGCTTCTTTGGCAAATCCTCCGAGGGCCTCTGCACCATGGCCTTGGATGATGAAGACTCCAAGCGCTAGGACGGGGATGATGGCACCGACGACGACGACGACGCTTCTGAGGTATCATCCTCTTCTCTTATCGATCGTCTTACCGGTGAGCGTGATTCCCTCGTCGAGATAGTCCTAGGTCAGGACAAGAACCTCAAGCGAGCTATCCGTGAGCGCAATGAGTTTAAGGCTAAAATGAATGATGCGCTTAAGGAGCTTGAGTTTGCTAGGTCCGAGGTGAAGGTGACCGATGAGGAGGAGTGTGAGGAGTGCACGATGCATATGACAAACTTTGCCACCCTGCAAACCAAGTATGCCTCTTTGATTGAGGTGTATGATGAGCTGAAGAGTAGGCTAGACTAGGTGGGTGATTGCAAGGAGTGTCCCTCCCTGAAGAAGGAGCTGGAGGAGGTGAAGGCGAGGCCTTCTTTGTTGGGTGCTTGCAGGCTTTGTCCTGGCTTGCAAACTAAGTTGGCAGAAGTTAGTGCCAAACTTGCTGAAGCCATGAAGGCCAGCTCAGTTAGCACCCCGGCCGCTCCATGTGAGCGATGCGTGGGAATGGAGCTTGAAATTGCCAACTGCCGGCATGCCAGGATGCAAACTGAGGAAGAAAACACATACCTTCGGTCCATTCTGAGTTGGGTGTCATCCAGTGAGCCGCAGTTAGGCATGATGATCAGTCAGTTCAAGAGGGGAACTGATGGGTCGGGAGTAGGCTTTGAGTCGGGTGGGAAGAGAGCTAGCACCTTTGGCAAGATTGGTGAGTTTAGTGGAGTGAACCCTTGTGAGAAGCCATCCACTATCCCTAAGCTCATCAAGATCACCCCACCTGAACCTTCCAAGCCTATCACCAAGGATGGGATCCTTGATGAACCTCCCAAGGCTCCACCTCGCAAGCAAGTGTGGGTTCCCAAACCTAACCATCTTAGGAACACACTTGACACCCTTCCTGACGTCTCTAGTGATCCCCTTCCGAAGGGCAAGCAGCCAGCTAGAGTGAACAACCCTCGCAACCATAGAAACCAACAACCCAAGAGAGTGGTGAGGTTTGAGTGCGAGTACTGTCACCGTGAGGGTCACCTAGCTGAGTTTTGCTTTCAGAGGAAGAGAGACGCTAGGAAGGAGTTGGAGCTGAACAACCAGGCCAGGCACCACCCTCTCCATGGTGTGCAGGGTCGGGGAGTTCAGAGGCAGGGCGCTAGGCCTGGAGGTGCACCCCCTCAGGTAGCTAGGCCCAAGGCAGCTAGACCACAGGGTGGTGGTCGTGCCCATCACGGTTTTGGTCGTCCTCAATACGATCGGGAGCCGAGTGTAAGAGGCTTTGCTGCTCAGTCCCACAGCGGACCACCTTTTCAGTATGGTGGTGATCGCTTTGCTCAGTTGGGACAGGTAGGTCAGTTTGGAGGTTTTCCGTTCCATAGCGGACCACCCTTTCAGGTTGGTGGTGATCGCTATCCACCCATGGGACGAGGACAGCTTGGTGTTGCTTCTAACACTTTTTCTGGGCCTATGACACAGCACTGGTATCCTTCTCAGTATACTAACCCCAGTGTTGTGCCATATGCTCATTTCCTGCCCTTCTATTGATGCAGGAACTTCGGTTGGAGAACATGTGGCTTATGGATTCCGGGTGTTCGCGCCACATGACCGGAAAGAAGGAATGGTTCTCCAGCCTTAGCCCCGTGATGCACAAGGAGTACGTCACTTTTGGGGATAATAGTAGAGGTAAGGTTGTTTCTCATGGAGCTATCCGGCTCAATGAGAGCTTTGTTCTTAAGTATGTTGCTTTGGTCTCTAACTTGCACTATAATTTGCTTTCTGTTTCGCAACTTCTTGAGGATGATTTTGAAGTGCGCTTTAAAAAGGGTTTGAGCCGTGTCTTAGACCCTCGGGGAAATCTTGTGTGTTGGATTGTTCCCTTTGGCCGTGTTTTCAGAGCCGATTTTTCTCGTTCTTTCGGCTCTGCTAGATGTTTGATGGCTGGTCCTTCTTCTGATTTGTGGAAGTGGCATAGGAGGCTCGGCCACTTGAGTTTTGACTTGCTTGCAAGACTTAGCTCACTTGGCTTAATCCAAGGATTGCCTAAGCTTAAGTTTCAGAAGGACCTTGTTTGCCATCCCTGTCATCACGGGAAGATGGTTGCTGCTTCTCACCCACCTGTTAATCAGGTGATGACAAAGCGACCCGACGAGCTTTTACATATGGACACAGTTGGTCCAGCTCGGGTTTGCTCAGCGGGTGAGAAGTGGTATGTTCTAGTGATCGTTGACGATTTTTTGAGGTACTCTTGGGTATTTTTCATGGAGGGTAAGGATGAAGCTTTTCCTTTTGCTCGTGATTTGATGTTGAAGTTGAAAACTGAGTTTCCCCCTGATACCATTAGAGCTATTCGTAGTGATAATGGTACTGAGTTTGATAACTCCCAGTTTTCCTCTTTCTGTTCTTCTAATGGAATCAAGCATCAGTTTTCTTCTCCTTATGTCCCCCAGCAAAATGGTGTTGTTGAACGCAAGAACCGGACCCTTGTTGAGATGGCTAGGACGATGCTCGATGAGCATCGGACTCCTAGGCGGTTTTGGGCCGAGGCGATCAACACCGCTTGCCATGTTTCAAATCGCATCTTTCTTCGGGCTTTCATGAAGAAAACTTCTTATGAGTTGCGTTTTGGACGAGTACCCAAAGTGTCTCATTTTCGGGTGTTTGGTTGTAAGTGCTTTATCCTGAAGCAAGGCAATTTGGATAAGTTTGAGTCTCGCTCTGCTGATGGTGTGTTTCTTGGTTATGCTTCGCATTCACGCGCTTATCGAGTTCTTAACCTTGAGACTAACCGGATAGTGGAGACCTGCGAGGTCACATTCGATGAGACTATGCCTTGTGTTTCTTCTGCTTTTGATGTTGCAGGAGAACAGGAGCTGGGAGATACTATCATTGTGGAGGAGGAGCAGGAGAATGCCAATTGGGGTGATCCCGAGCCAACTCCACTGGCTGCCCCCATCGACCCTGCGACTACTACTTCAGCTCGAGGACCCGATCCCACGACTTCTTCTTCTTGGGGTCCTCTGGAGCCACCTCTCCAGCAAGCACCAGCTGCACCTGGGAGAGCGATAGCATCTGGCAAGGGGGAGGCTACTTCGGCGAGGCAAGCGCCGCGAAGCGTTCAGCATGCTCATCCCCCACAGCAGATGATCGGCGGTATCGACCAGCGAGTCACGCGGTCGCGAGCGTATGAAATCTCTCACTTTGCTCATTCTGCATTCGTTGCTTCTTTCGAGCCCAAAGATGTTGGACACGCACTTTTTGATGCTAATTGGGTCAATGCCATGCATGAGGAGTTAGAAAACTTTGAGCGAAACCGAGTTTGGACCCTAGTTCCACCACCACCAGAATGCCACCCTATAGGTACCAAATGGGTTTTCAAGAACAAAGAGGGTGAGGATGGGATGGTAGTGAGAAACAAGGCTAGGCTAGTAGCTCAGGGTTTTTGCCAAAAAGAGGGGATAGATTATGAGGAAACCTTTGCCCCTGTAGCCCATTTAGAAGCCATTAGAATCCTTCTAGCCTTTGCTGCTTCGAAGGGTTTTAAGCTGTATCAGATGGATGTTAAGAGTGCCTTTCTGAATGGGTATATAGAGGAAGAGGTTTATGTTAGGCAACCCCCAGGTTTCGAGGATCCCAAGTTCCCAAACCATGTTTATAAACTTTCAAAAGCTTTGTATGGTTTGAAACAAGCCCCGAGAGTGTGGTACGATCGTTTGAAAACCTTTTTACTCTCCAAGGGTTTTAAAATGGGACGGGTCGATAGAACTTTGTTTCTCCTCAAGCAAGGCAACGATATCCTGTTAGTCCAGATTTACGTGGATGACATCATCTTTGGTGGCTCTTCTCATGCGCTTGTTGCAAAGTTTTCAGATACTATGAGCAGGGAGTCCGAGATGAGTATGATGGGCGAGTTGAATTTCTTCCTCGGGTTGCAAATTAAGCAAATCCGGGATGGGACGTTTGTACATCAAGGCAAATACACAAAAGACATCCTGAAGAAATTCGACATGGGCGAGGCCAAGCCTCTCACAACGCCCATGCCGACGACTGCGGTGATGGACGCGGACCAAGACGGAGAGCCGGTTGACCAGAAGGAGTACAGGAGCATGATTGGCTCACTTCTGTACCTGACGGCAACGAGGCCAGATATACAGTTCGCTGTGTGTCTGTGCGCCCGTTTTCAGGCATCCCCTCGGACTTCCCACAAGCAGGCGGTTAAGCGCATCATGAGGTATCTTCGATACACTCCTGAGTTCGGACTTTGGTATTCTTCCTCTTCGAACCTCTCGCTCTGTGGTTATTCCGATGCGGATTTTGCCGGCTGTCGGCTTGAGCGCAAGTCTACTTCTGGGACTTATCAGTTTCTTGGTTCTTCCTTGGTATCGTGGTCTTCTCGCAAGTAGTCGAACGTAGCCCAGTCTACTACAGAAGCCGAATATGTTGCCGCTGCCTCTTGTGCTTCGCAGCTTTTATGGATGGTTGCTACATTACGTGATTTTGGTCTAGATTTCAGTCGGGTCCATTTGCTTTGCGATAGCACTTCTGCCATTAGTGTAGCAAAGAACCCTGTTCTCCACTCCAAGACCAAACACATCGATGTTCGCTTTCACTTTCTTCGTGATCACTATGAGAAAGGCGACATTGATCTTAGGCATGTAGACACCCATAACCAGGTTGCGGATATTTTCACCAAGCCTTTGGATCTCTCAACTTTTGCTAGGTTGAGAGGTGAACTTGGTGTGTGTTTCCCCTTTTAGATGGGGAAATCACTTTGTTTATGTACTATAGACTAACTTTCTGATCCTTTTTATTTTTGGGTCTTGAGTCTTTTTAGTTTAGTTTTGGCTCCGATTCTGACTTCATCTTATATTCATCTTGCATTATTAAGCTTCATGTCTATATTCTTAAGAATGAATTTATGCTCTGATTTGTGTATGCTTTGATGATATATGATGATACTTGTAGCTTAGGCTCTTTTTGATCACTGATACATGTTGTGAGCTAAGCTATTTTTTGGAATGATGAACATGCTTAATGAAATTAAAATTTGATACATGTTCACCTTCGAGATTGGCAACTAGCATGTGTAGAATGTGTTGAAGTCTCTTGAGCTATCTCATATATTCTAGGTTGCTATGTCTCTAGTTCTGAGTCATTCACTTGCTTGGATTGTCCATACTCTACTTAAAATGAACCAAGTTGTAGTGAATTGAAAAGATCGAGATGGGATTGCTTTGTCAGCACATCACGGTATCGAGACTGTTCTTCATTGCACATTGAGGTAAACTTGAGCCGTGTAGTGTAAGACCGAAACCGATGCTTTAAGCTTCTGATTGCATATGCATAGGCTTAGCACGGTTGAAAAGTTAGGCAATGACAAGCTTTCAACCTCTCGCAATCACATGCTGATTTAAAACTTGTGTTAATAACCGCTGCAAATTCTCCGATAAAATCTGAAAACACAAGTCTATGTTTCTTTCTATAGCATGATGACTGAACTTTGCTAGGGGTAGTTCACCTTGTATACATGTTTTAGCACTTGTTTGACTTCCTGTCTATACATGTTTAGTGCTACCTTAATGGTGAACCTCCTTTCAGAATAGCTTAAAACTGCTCACTTGGCATATGCATTCCTTTCTTGTATTTGGTGATCAGTTTGAGCCTTTGCTAGCATTTATGTATGTTGCTATTTAGTCGGATCAACACTCATTAGAGCATTTATTCACTCTTTCGAGTATATACCTGAAGCTGCTAACATGCATTTTTGTCTCGTATGCATGTTTCTAACTCCGATAGGCATGATCTAGCTCCGCTTGACTTACTTGAGTTCTTTTCCCTGGTTCTTTTGATTGCAAATTGCCCCCAAGGGGGAGAAATTCTTGTGGTGTCAATTTGCAATTTATGCTTCGCTTGTTGAGGGGGAGTCTTTGAGTAAGGGGGAGTTCTGCCTTCTTTGATGGATGTGTTTTTCATCTGATATCGATCTTTTCAGCTAGTTGCGTCGAGCCCTTGTGCCTCTGTCTTGAGGGACTAGCTATCTTCTTCCTTCTGTGAAGATTCTTGATTGGTATCGTGACTACTGCTGGTTGTGTTGAGCCTCTGTGACTCTATCTTGAGGGACTAGCAGTAGTTGCTTTCTCTTGCAGTCTTCAGTTGTTATTCGAGCTTTAAGCTAGTGGTGTTGAGCCCTATCTGCCTCTTCTTGAGGACTAGCTTGTCTTTGACTTGGTTGCGTCGAGCCGTTGCCCATGTCTTTGGGAACCAAGTCTTGTGCTCTGTTTTTTATCGAGTTTTGCTCCTTGATGAGTTGTTCCGATCTCTTGCTTGGTTGTGTCGAACCTTTGCCCATGTCTTTGGGGACCAAGCTTTGCTTATCTTGAGTTGTTCTTCTTCGGCCTTTTCATTGGCTTTTGGACATCTCGGATGAGTTTCTCTCCTTCTATTTATTTCTGCTTTCTTTTATTTTTATTATGGTTACTATGAGTTGACGATGCACTCATCAAGGGGGAGATTGAGAACACAAGGTTGATATGTGCCTTTGTGGTTCCCTTCCTGAGTGATGAGTGATCGATCAACTGGCAACATGTCTCTTGGCTGTGTTGATGTGCAGGTGCGGAGCTCGGAGACAGTGGTCGAAGGTGAGGTGAAGGTCAAGCGGGACGTGTCGTGCCGACGGACCGGGAGCGGTGAAGGGCGAACGTGGAGTTTGGACTGACGGACCGGGAGACCTGAGGACCAGCTGTGGTAGCTGGCATGTGGCGTCGACAAGCAAGAAGACATGGGGATGTGCGGTGCATCGGCCGAGTCGGGAGGAAGGTGATGGCGTCGTGACACTTGGCGGGAGGCCAAGAAGGATGGCGAATGCACTGTGCCCGGCGTGGAGGCTGGACATGCTCTGGCATCGGTGCTGGAACTCGGGGTGTGCGAACCACATCCCGTCTACGGCGCGGGTTCGGTAGCTGAGCCTCAAAAAGCTACCATCGACGGTTTCCGAGTTTGGGCCACAAAACTCGGGGTGGCTGGTTTCCGAGTTTGGGCCTCAAAACTCGGTGAGGACGGTTTCCAGGTTTGGGCCTCAAAACCTGGGCGCGCGGGTTTCTGAGTTTGGGCCACAAAACTCAGCAGGAGGACAGGTTTCCCGGTTTCAGCCTCAAAACCGGGGGAAGGCCCAGGTTTCCCGGTTTCGGCCTCAAAACCGGGGGGAGGTCCGCAAAAAGGACGGTCGACACGTGGCGGCGTGGAGAGGCTGGCGCGGCGGCGCAGCTATCCACGAGGGAGGCGCGGTGGTCGGTAGGGCGGCACGTGGCGGCATCCTGATGCTTGCGTCGAGGCGAAGCTAAGGGTGAGGAAGGCGCGTGGCCGTCGGATCGACATCAAGCAGAGTTGGATCGGGATACCCCTAGGGTTGGCCGTTTCGCTCACCTACCTAGGGTTAGAAGGGGATTATTGTTTAGGCTATAAATAAGAGAGGTACCCCTCCTCTCCTCTCATCCTGGCAGTCATTTACTCTAAGCACTCTCTCTCTCTTTAGCCCTCTGCTTAGGATCTAATCATACCTGGCTGTAGAGGATCCACAGAGAAGACTAAATCATGCCTCTGTGTTTTGGGAAGTTTAGGAAGTGAGACCGTAATCTCACGTTTGTAGCGTGTGTTCGCCACACGGTTGCAATTCCGGCTTGTGATTCGCGTTTCGTTCATGTTCTTCGCGGATTGCTTTTTCTCCTAGTTTTCCCGTTGCTTGATCTCTTTGCTTGGTACGTCTTTTGCAAATCCACTTGAACCAAGTTGTTCTAGATCGTGAGACAATTCTTTCCACCGAAGGAATTCATCTCAAACCTCACGGTCTAGGAGATCGAGTGATTTTTGTTTCGGATCACGTTCTTGCTCCCTTGCCCCGTAATGTCTTGATTCACCGATTTGGAGTTAGGTTCGAGCCATGATCTCTTAGGAGTAGCTCACTAACATCCTTGTGACTCCTCAGATCGAATCCTAGGCCTAGTGCTTTTGATTTGGAGGAGATCGGATTGAATTAGTGGACGAACCGTGGTTTTTTGGGGTGACCGGACGCTGTGTGCAAGGTGACCGGACGCTGACCCTGTGCGTCCGGTTGTTGAACACACAGCGTGTCTTTACTATGATCGACCGGACGCTGGTTATTGAAAGTGACCGGACGCGGTGTTTCTACTGTTCCTCGTGTTCGTTTTCTATTGACCGGACACACTGCCCCCGACCGGACGCTTCGTACCTTTGAGTCCGGTCAGGAACAGTAAGGTTCCAAAGAGGATTTATTGCGACCGGACGCGTCCGGTGCCTGGTGACCGGACGCACCAGTGAGTCCGGTCAGTGCTGATTCTCACAGTTTCGTCCACGGTTCGTTCGTGTGTTGTCGGTTTTGGTTTCCGGCTTTTGCGTGGGGTTCCTAGAGTCGTGTAGTGTCTCGCTGTGCTTCGTGGAAGCATCCACCCTACATCTAGGGTCATGGACATTATTCGAGCTCTAGACTTGCCTCTGGGGTGATTTCTGGGACAGTGGCTAAAAGTTTCTGAGAAGAAATTTTTAAGCTCCCATTCACCCCCTCTCTGGTCGCTTTTCGGTCCTTCAACAGCTCAAGTTTTACTCAAAGTGCAATGAGAAACAGTCTCGATACTGTGATGTGTTGACAAGCAATCCCATCTCGATCTTTTCAATTCACTAAAGCTTGGTTCAAATTTCAAACATGATACGAACAGACCAAGCAAGTGAATGACTCAGAACTAGAGACATAGCAACCTAGCATATATGAAAAGCACGAATGGACTCAACACATCCTACACATGCTAGTTGAATATCTCAATGGTGAACATTTTCAGTTTTTATGTACATTAGGCAAATTCACCATTCCAAAATAGCTCAGCTCACAACATGTACTAGTGATCAGAAAGAGCATAAGCTACAAGCATCAATATATACATCGGAGCATACTAAGCAGAGCATAGTTACATTCTAGTGATTATAAATATGAAGCTCAGAATGTAAATGCGTATGCTAAAATGCAAAAGAAAAGAAAGCCAAACAAAAAGAGTCAGTCTAATATACAAGATCCAAAATGTTTCCCCATCTAAAAGGGGAAACACACACCAAGCTCACCCCTCAACCGATTAAAGGTTGATTCGTCTAAAGGCTTGGTGAATATATCAGCCAGTTGATGATGAGTATCGACATGGCGAAGGTCGATATCACCCTTCTCCTGGTGGTCTCGCAAAAAGTGAAAGCACACATCAATGTGTTTGGTCTTCGAGTGAAGCACGGGGTTCTTAGCAACGCTAATAGCACTCGTGCTGTCACAAAGCAAAGGCATGCGAGAAAAGCTCAGACCGAAATCACGCAAAGTGGCCATCATCCAAAGCAACTGGGAACAGCAGCTAGCCACAGCAACATATTCAGCCTCTGTGGTAGACTGAGCGACACTAGACTGCTTGCGAGAAGACCATGACACAAGAGAAGATCCAATAAACTGGCAAGTCCCAGAAGTGGACTTGCGATCAATACGGCAACCAGCAAAATCGGCATCCGAATAACCGCAAAGCGAGAGGGTGGAGGAAGCAGAATACCAAATCCCGAACTCAGGTGTGAAACGAAGGTACCTGAAAATCCGCTTCACCGCCTGACTGTGAGAAGTGCGCGGCGACGCCTGAAAGCGCGCGCACAGACACACCATGAACTGAATGTCCGGACGTGTCGCCGTCAGGTAGAGCAGCGACCTGATCATGCATCGGTACTCCTTCTGGTCCACTGCTTCTCCATCCTTGTCCGCGTCCAGGGCAGTCGTCATCGACATGGGTGTCGGAAGAGGCTTGGCCTCACCCATATTGAACCGCTTCAGCAAGTCCTTGGTGTACTTGCCCTGGTGCACAAACGTCTCCTCTCGGGATTGCTTAATTTGCAACCCGAGAAAGAATGTCAGCTCGCCCATCATGCTCATCTCGAACTCCCTGCTCATAGTATATGCAAACTTGGCAACCAAAGCGTGAGAAGAACCACCGAAAATGATATCATCCACGTAAATCTAGACCAAGAGTGTGTCTTTGCCTTGCCTGAGGAGAAAGAGTGTTTTATCTACACATCCCATTTTAAAACCCTTAGCTATCAAAAAGGTCTTCAACCTATCATACCAGGCTCTAGGGGCTTGTTTCAAACCATATAAAGCTTTAGAGAGTTTAAAAATATGGTTTGGAAACTTGGGATTTTCAAAACCGGGGGGTTGCTCAACATATACTTCCTCTTTTATGTAGCCATTTAAGAAGGCACTCTTGACATCCATTTGAAAGAGTTTAAAACCTTTGGATGCAGCAAAAGCCAAGAGTATCCTAATCGCCTCCAAACGAGCTACAGGAGCAAAAGTCTCCTCATAGTCTATCCCCTCCTTCTGACTATAGCCTTTCGCTACAAGCCTGGCCTTGTTTCTAACAACGTGACCATCCTCTCCTTGCTTGTTTTTGAAAACCCATTTTGTCCCAATAGGCTTACAGTCTGGTGGAGGTGGAACTAGAACCCAAACCTGATTTCGCTCAAAGTTCTCTAACTCCTCATGCATGGCATTGACCCAATCCAGATCCGTCAAAGCGTGTCCAACATCTCGGGGCTCAAAATTAGCAACAAAAGCAGAATGTGCAAAGTGAGAGATGTGCTGTGACCTGGACCGAGTGACCCGCTCGTCAATGCCGCCGATCATCTGCTGAGGGGGGTGTTGGCGCTGGATGTGTCGTGGCGCCTCCCGAGAAGAAGTAGCCTCCCCCTTAACAGCAGTTGGTGCCTCCCCGGGTACAAAAGGTACCGCTCAGGGTGCCGGATCCTACGGCCCCCAGGAAGAAGAAGTGTCGGGGCCGTGAGTCATCGTAGAAGCCGCTCCTTGCGGCACAGCAGGTGGAGGGGGTGCTGGATAATCCATACCTTTAGCACCCTCTTCCTCGTCATCAAAAAGAGGCTCACCGACCTCATGATCACCTGCACGCTCAAAACGAGAAGAAGGACAAACAAGAGTCTCATCGAAGGTGACATCTGATGTCTCCACTACTCGGTTAGTATCAAGGTTAAGTACACGATAAGCTCTAGTGTGAGTGCCATAACCCAAAAATACCCCATCAGAAGAGCGAGACTCAAATTTGTCCAGGTTGCCTTTCTTCAATATAAAACAGTGGCAACCAAAGACTCTAAAGTAACTCACCTTGGTCTGTCTACCAAAATGTAACTCATAAGAGGTCTTCTTCAAGAAAGCTCTTAGAAAAATATGATTTGAAATGTAGGATGCAATGTTGCGGATACATGGGTGTATGCCGAGTCTCTGAGTGATGAGTGATTGTCAACGGAGATGATGCGCATGTTCTTTGGCTTGTGTTGTGCAGGTGTCGAGCACGGAGACAGTGATCGATGGCGGGTGAAGGTCAAGTTGCGACGTGCCGTGCCGACGGACCGGGCGCGATGAAGGATGGGCGTGCCGTGCGGCGGACGTGCCATGCCGATGTATCGGACGGTGAAGGGCGGACGTGGACTTGGACTGATGGACTGGAGGCCGGAGGATCAGCTGTGGTGGCTGGCAGCCTGCGACAGCGACAAGCGGAGAAGTGCGATCATGTCGGTGGAAGGGGTGCACAGGCGGTGCATCCCCTCTACGACGCCGGTTTGTTGGTAGAGCCCGGGAAAAACCAACGGTGGACGGTTTCTAGGTTTGGGCCTCAAAACCTGGGTGCTGGGTTTCCAGGTTGAGCCACAAAACCTGGGCGCGACGGTTTCCAGGTTGAGCCTCAAAACCTGGGCGTGGGCTGGTTTCCGAGTTTGGGCCTCAAAACTCGGGCGCTGCGGGTTTCCGAGTTTGGGCCACAAAACTCGGGCTGGAGGCTGGTTTCCCGGTTTGGGCCTCAAAACCGGGGGCTGATGGAAAAGGCTGGTTTCCCGGTTTGGGCCACAAAACCGGGGGTGCAGAGTGGTGGCGGCACGTGGCGGCGATCTGAAGGTTGCGTGGAGGCGACGCGGAAGACCGTGCGGGCGTGGCCGTCGGATCTACCTACCACCAGCGGGTGGACTAGAATAGCCTTAGGGTTAGGACTGGTCCGCTCTGTAAATACAGTAGTGAGGGGTAGAGTAGGAAACAGGCGTAGGCTAGGTTAGTATAAGTAGTCTAGGGGAGACACCCTCCTCCCCATCTCAATCTCAGCTATCTCAATTTCAGTTTGTGCTTTCATTTGCTAGGGTTTCCACTCTCCCATCCCCTGCTTTTAGCTAGTTGAGATCCGCAGAGAGACTCCACTCTGTGTACTGTTGATTCGAGGAAGTGAGGCCGAATCCTCACCTTGGATCCCATCTCTCGGTGTCAATTCGCGTTTTGATTTCATGTTCATCATGTTCTTCGCGGATTGCTTTGTGCCTTGAGTTTTCCCGTCGCTTGATCTTTGTGCTCGGTTCATCTTTTGCGATTCCGTTTGAACTGAGTTGTTCTAGATCGTGAGGCACTTCTTTCCACCGAAGGAATCATCCTCTAACCTCACGGTCTAGGAGATCGATCGATTTTTCGTTTCGGGTCACTTTTCCTCCCTTTCCCGAAATTCTTCGATTCACCGATTTGGAGTTAGGTTCGAGCCATGATCTCTTAGAGATAGCTCACTATACTCCTTGTGACTCCACTCACCAAGTTTGATCCCTAGAGGATTCGTTTTGGGTGAGTTTGAGTCGAATCGGTGGAAGAACAGAGGGCTGTCGGGGTGACCGGACGCTAGGTCACGGAGTGACCGGACGCTCAGCGTGTGAGTCCGGTCGTTGAACGTTTTCGGTTTTTGTTTTGATCAGACGCACTCTGACCGGACGCTCTGTACAAACGACCGGACGCTCCCTTCAGTGAGTCCGGTCAGAAACAGAGAGGTTCCAAACCGGTTTTTCAGCGACCGGACGCGTCCGGTGTCAAGCGACCGGACTCGCCGGAGTTACTGTTCCTGTGTTTTGTCTCTTGTGACCGGACGCTCCGTAAACGACCGGACGCTTGAGCATCGTGCGTCCGGTCCAACTCAGAGAGCTCCCAGATCGGCTTTCTCTCGACCGGACGCGTCCGGTCCCTGCTGACCGGACGCTGGCTAGAGTCCGGTCGATCCAGTTTCGCGCCGTTTCGTCCGCGGTTCGTTCGTTCTTGATCGGATTTGATTTCCGTCTTTTGCGTTGGCTTTCTAGGGTTGTCTAGTGTCCCGCTGTGCTTCGTGGAAGCATCCACCCTACATCTAGGGTCGTGGACATTAGCAAGCTCTAGGGTTCGCTTTTGGGGTTGAGTTTGGGACAGTGGCATCTAGTTTCCGAAAGGAAATTTTGAAGCTCCCATTCACCCCCCCCTCTGGTCGCTTTCGGGTAGCTTCTCGGTCCTTCAATTGGTATCGGAGCAGGTTAAGGATCTTCCACCTTAGCCGGTTCCAGATCCACCGAAGGCGACATGGATCGCGGCGTGGGCAAACCGCCGTTTTTCGATGGGACGAACTTTGCGTATTGGAAGATACGCATGTCAGCCTATCTGCAGAGTTTGAGTTCTTCCATCTGGGATATTTGCAACTCTGCCGATTACGTGGTCTTGGCTTCCCGTGTGACTCAGATCCAGATCGAGGAGCACGAGGCCAATAGCCGAGCCCGTAATGCGCTCTTTTCGTGTTTGAGCGCTGGGGAGTTCGATCGTGTCTCTCATCTTGCTACGGCTCGGGAGATTTGGGCTACCCTCATTCGCTTTCATGAGGGCACCTCTCAAGTCAAAACCCGACTCTACGAGTCGTACAAGAGGGAGTATGAGAACTTCCGACATCAGCCTGGCGAGAGCATAGAGAGTTTATTCGCTCGCTTTCAGGTGATTGTCAACAGGATGAGAGCTAACCGAGAGCAGTTGCCTTTTGATGATCATGAGCGTGCTTTGAAGCTTTTGCACACTCTTGATCGTTCGGTGTGGGACTTCAAAGTTCAGGCGATCATCGAATCCCCGAACTATGAGACTCTCACCTGCGACGAGCTCTTCAGTAAGCTCAAGTCCAGTGAGATTGATGCTATGGCGAGGGCTTCTTTTGAAAATCCTTCTCGCCCCTCCATGGCTTTGGTTTCCGGCTCTTCCTCTAACCCCTCAGCTGGTTTTGCGCTTTCTTCTCTCTTTTCTGTGACAGAGGACCAGCTGGAGACGTTGGGAGACGACGAGTTGGCTTTGCTTGCCAACCGGTTCTCGCGGTTCCACAACAACCGCATGAACCGCCGTCGTGGAGGAGGACGCACGGGATGCTACGAGTGCGGCGACCCCGACCACTTCATCGCCGACTGCCCCAAGAAGAAGAACAAGCACTCGGGCAAGGGCGAACATGGGCGCAAGCGCGACTCCAAGTACAAGGAGAAGCACGTCCCCCCAAGGCACAAGAAACGGGGCGGCTTCGACAAAGGGTACATCAAGAAGAAGTACTTGGAGAAGCAGCAAGCTGAGCAGCGCGCGTTCTTCGCCACGCTCAGTGACGTCGACGGCTCGGATGACGACTCCGCCAGCTCGAGCGATGACGAGTCCGAGAAGAAGAAGAGGATCGAGGACAAGCTGAACGGCCTCTGCTTCTTCGCCGACGACGACGGCTTCTGCACCATGGCGCTCGGAGATGAGGTCGACGGCGAGCCGGAGCGTACCCCTCGGAACGACGACGACGACGACACCTCCCAGGTATCTCTCACCTACGACGAGCTTTCCTCCGAGGTTGAGAAGTTGACTGCTGCCCTCCTTAGCCAAGATAAGTTGCTTAGGCGTGCCGCTAGAGAGCGCAAGGAGTTTAGGCAGAAGTGGGAGGACACGGTGAAGGAGCTTGAGTTCGCTCGGTCCACCGTGGTAGTGTCGGAGGAGGCGGAGTGCGAGTCGTGCACCGCGCACATGACTGACCTTCTCACTCTGAGAGGTAAGTATGCTGCGTTGGTAGATGAGGTGGATGAGCTCCGTGCTAGGCCGCAGCTGTTGGGTGCGTGCAAGACTTGTCCTGTCTTGCAATCCGAGTTGGCAGAGAAGAATGCCAAGCTTGAGTCCTTAGAGAAGGCCAGCTCGGATAGCACTTGTGTCACGAGGTGTGCTTTGTGTGAGGGCCTGGAGATGGAGATTGCAAATGTGAAGCATGGCAAGATGCAAACCGAGGAAGAAAACACATACCTTCGGTCCATCTTGTCATGGGTCTCCAGTAGTGAGCCGCAGCTCGGGATGATGATCTCCCAATTCAAGCGAGCTGTTGGTGCCCCTGGTGTAGGTTTTGCTCAGAGTGTTGATCTCTCAGCCTTTGGGAAGATTGGAGAGTCTAGTGGTCTGAACCCATGTGAGAAGCCATATTCCACCACTACTCCCAAACTTGCCAAGCTTCCACTCAAAGAGCCAGCCAAGCCTATCACCAAAGATGGTGTGGTTGAGGAACCCCCGAGAGCTCCTCCCAAGAACCCAGTTTGGGCACCCAAGCCAAACCACCTCAGAAACAAGCTTGACGCTATGCCACCCTTTCGTGAGGAGTTGCCACAGAAGGGCAAAGGCAAAGTGAGCCACACCCACAGCCCTGGTCACCAACAACCCCCTTTGCGTGCGGTGAGGTACCAGTGTGATTTTTGTGGGAGAGATGGTCACTTGATCGAGTTCTGCTTTAGGCGCAAGAGAGAGGCGCGCAGGGCTCGGGAGATGGAGAACCCGGACATGTACCATCCAGCTCATGGTGGACATGTGCCGAAGGCTCAGGAGAGAGCTGCTAGGTCCGGACGTCAAGGTCCCCGGCCTAGGCAGGAGATGAGAGCCCCGAGGAGGGAGACTAGGCCTAGAGGTCCAGCACCTCAGTTTGTTAGGCCTAGGCAGGAGAGAGCTCCGAGGAGAGACGCTAGAGCAGTTGAGCCCCAGGCTCCTAGGCGTAGACCTCGTAGAGAGCGTGCCCGACGGGGTCCTGCTTTTGCAGGTAACGGACCCCGTGGCGGAGGCTTAGTTGAGCGCTTTCCCCCACCGCGTTTTGAGTACCGCGGTGAGCGCTTCTTCCCTAGCGGACCACGTTTTCCTCAGCGTGGTGATCGCTTCCCTCGTAGACGTGCTAGGAATGGTTTTTACACTAACCCTTCTTTTGAGCAGCCGGCCCAACACTGGTTTTCCCCTTACTTCACTAACCCCAGTGTTGGACCGTATGCTCACCCTATGTCTTTTTATTGATGTAGGTGAGACGGTTGGAGGACATTTGGTTGGTGGATTCTGGTTGCTCGAGGCACATGACCGGAAACGCCAAGTGGTTCTCCAGCCTTAGCCCGGTCGCCGGAAAGGAGTACATAACCTTCGGCGACAATAGTAAAGGTAAGGTATTATCCCGTGGGACGGTGCGGGTTAATGAGCACTTTGTGTTGCGCGATGTTGCTCTTGTTTCTAACCTGCATTTTAACTTGCTTTCTGTTTCGCAACTTTTTGATGATGACTACGAGATTCGTTTTAAACCGAACCTTAGTCGCATCTTAGATCCTCAGGGCGATCTTGTATGTCTGATTTCGCCCTTTGGGAAAGTCTTTTGTGTGAATTTCTCGGAGTCGTTTGGTTCTTCTCGCTGTCTTTTGGCTAGTCCTTCTTCCTCTGATCTTTGGAAGTGGCATAGGAGGCTCGGTCATTTAAGCTTCGACTTGCTTGCAAGACTTAGCTCACTTGGCCTAATCCGAGGATTGCCCAAGCTTTCGATGGAGAAGGATCTAGTTTGCCATTCTTGCAGACATGGGAAGATGGTTGCCGCTCCCCACCATCCAGTGACTAAGGTCATGACCTCGCACCCCGGAGAGCTTTTACACATGGACCTTGTTGGTCCGGCTCGGGTGAGCTCGGTTGGTGGCAAGTGGTATGTTTTGGTTGTTGTTGACGACTTTTCGAGATATTCGTGGGTCTACTTTTTAGCTGAGAAGACCGAGACTTTCTCATTTGCTCGCAATCTGATTTTGCGTCTTCAGAACGAGTTCCCTTTGAACTCGATGCGAGCTATTCGAAGTGATAATGGTTCCGAGTTTAAAAATTCGGATTTTGAGAAGTTTTGTAACCGCCTTGGCTTGGAGCATCAGTTTTCTTCCCCCTACACACCGCCCCAAAATGGTGTTGTAGAGAGGAAGAATCGGACCCTTGTTGAGATGGCCAGGACGATGCTTGATGAGCATAGGACTCCTAGGCGCTATTGGGCCGAAGCTATGAACACTGCATGCTATATTTCCAATCGCATTTTTCTGAGAGCTTTCTTGAAAAAGACTTCTTATGAGTTGCGTTTTGGCAAACTGCCCAAGGTGAGTTATTTTCGAGTTTTTGGTTGCCATTGTTTTATATTGAAGAAAGGCAACCTGGAGAAGTTTGAGTCTCGTTCTTCTGACGGTGTGTTTTTGGGTTATGGCACTCACACTCGAGCCTATCGTGTACTTAACCTTGACACTAACCGAGTCATGGAGACATCAGATGTCACCTTCGACGAGACTCTTGTTTCTCCTTCTTCTCGTTTTGAGCGTGCAGGTGATCATGAGGTTGGAGAGCCTCTTTTTGATGATGAGGAAGAGGGTGCTGAAGGTATAGATGATCCAGCACCCCCTCCACCTGCCGTGCCGCAAAGAGCGGCCTCGACGACGACTCACGGCCCCGACACCTCTTCTTCCTGGGGGCCGTGGGATCCTCCACCTCGCGCGGTACCTTTTGTACCCGGGGTGGAACCAGCTGCTGTTGAGGGGGAGGTCACTTCTTCCCGGGAGGCGCCACGACACATCCAGCGCCAGCACCCTCCTCAGCAGATGATCGGCGACATCGACGAGCGAGTTACTCGCTCCAGGTCACAGCACATCTCGCACTTTGCTCATTCTGCTTTTGTTGCATCTTTTGAGCCCCGAGATGTTGGACATGCATTGACGGATCCGGATTGGGTCAATGCCATGCATGAGGAGCTAGAGAACTTTGAGCGAAATCGGGTTTGGGTTCTAGTGCCACCACCTCCTGACTGTAAACCTATTGGGACGAAATGGGTATTTAAAAACAAGCAAGGAGAGGAGGGCCACATTGTGAGAAACAAGGCCCGGCTTGTAGCGAAGGGTTATAGTCAGAAAGAGGGGATAGATTATGAGGAGACCTTCGCTCCTGTAGCTCGTTTGGAGGCTATTAGGATACTCTTGGCTTATGCTGCATCCATGGGTTTCAAACTTTTTCAAATGGATGTCAAGAGTGCCTTCTTAAACGGCTACATTGAGGAGGAGGTCTATGTCCAGCAACCCCCCGGTTTTGAAAACCCCAAGTTTCCAAACCATGTCTTTAAACTCCACAAAGCTTTATATGGTTTGAAACAAGCCCCTAGAGCCTGGTATGATAGGTTGAAAACCTTTTTGCTTGCTAAGGGTTTTAAAATGGGATGTGTAGATAAAACGCTCTTTCTCCTCAAGCAAGGCAAAGATACTCTCTTGGTCCAAATTTACGTGGATGATATCATTTTCGGTGGTTCTTCTCACGCTTTGGTTGCCAAGTTTGCAGATACTATGAGCAGGGAGTTCGAGATGAGCATGATGGGCGAGCTGACTTTCTTTCTCGGGTTGCAAATTAAGCAATCCCGAGAGGGGACGTTTGTGCACCAGGGCAAGTACACGAGGGACTTACTGAAGCGGTTCGACATGGGTGAGGCCAAGCCTCTTCCGACGCCCATGTCGACGACGACTGTCCTGGATGCCGACACGGATGGAGAAGCAGTGGACCAGAAGGAGTACCGCAGCATGATTGGATCGCTGCTCTACCTGACGGCGACATGGCCGGACATTCAGTTCGCCGTGTGCTTGTGCGCGCGCTTTCAGGCTTCGCCACGCACTTCTCACCGTCAGGCGGTGAAGCGCATCTTCAGGTACCTTCGTTTCACGCCCGAGCTCGGGATTTGGTATTCTGCTTCCTCCACTCTCTCGCTTTGTGGCTTTTCTGATGCTGATTTTGCTGGTTGTCGCATTGAGCGCAAGTCCACTTCTGGGACTTGCCAGTTTATTGGATCTTCTCTGGTGTCATGGTCTTCTCGCAAGCAGTCTAGTGTCGCTCAGTCTACCACGGAGGCTGAATATGTTGCTGCGGCTAGCTGCTGTTCCCAGTTACTCTGGATGATGGCCACTTTGCGTGATTTTGGTTTGAGCTTTACTCGAGTGCCTTTGCTTTGTGACAGCACGAGTGCTATTAGCGTTGCTAAGAACCCCGTGCTTCACTCGAAAACCAAACACATTGATGTGCGCTTTCATTTCTTGCGAGACCACCAGGAGAAGGGTGATATCGACCTTCGCCATGTCGATACTCATCACCAATTGGCTGATATTTTCACCAAGCCTTTAGACGAATCAACCTTTAATAGGTTGAGGGGTGAGCTTGGTGTGTGTTTCCCCTTTTAGATGGGGGAAGCATTTTGAGATGTACAGACTGACTCTTTTACTTTGAGGCTCTTTTCTTTTGAGTTTCTTGAGTCTTTTCAATTGGTATCTTCTTTCTTTCAGCTTTGTGTCGGGCATACGCATTTACATTCTGAGCTTCATGTCTATATTCACTAGAATGTAATTATGCTCTTGTTAGTATTGCTCCGATACTTATGATGATGCTTGTAGCTTATGCTCTTTCTGATCACTGTTACATGTTATGAGCGAGCTATTTTTGGAATGGTGAATTATGCCTAATGTATATAAATCTGAAAATGTTCACCATTGAGATATGCAACTAGCATGTGTAGGGTGTGTTGAGTCCATTCCTGCTTTTCATATATGCTAGGTTGCTATGTCTCTAGTTCTGAGTCATTCACTTGCTTGGGTGTTCATAACTTGCTTAAAATCTGAACCAAGTATTGTTGAATTGAAAAGATCGAGATGGGATTGCTTGTCAACACCTCATGGTATTGAGACTGTTTCTCATTGCACTTTGAGTTAAACTTGAGCCATGTAGTGTATGACCGAAACCGTTGCTTTAAGCTTCTGATTGCTTCGGCATAGGCTTCGCACGGTTGAAAAGTTAGGCGATGACAAGCTTTCAACCTCTCGCAATCACATGCTAAAAATGAAATTGTGAATTCTTTTACCGCTGCAACTCCGATATGAATTTGAAATCACAAGTATATGCTTCATTCCTATGCATGATGATTGAACTTTGCTAGGGGTAGTTCACCTTGTATATATGCTTAGCACTTGTTTGGATTCCTTCTATACATGTCTAGTGCTATTTTGATGGTGACTATCTTTTTGGCTTAAAACTGCTCACCTGCTCATATGCTTCATATTTCGTATAAGTGATCAGTTTGAGCCTTTGCTATTTGAGTGCTTAATTGAAATGTTGGAGCTATACTGATTAGAGCATCTTTGCACTCTTTTGACTATATACTTGAAGCTCCTAACTTGCATTTTGACCTCATATGCATTTTGGAAGGAGATCTTGTGTTCAGGGGGAGTTTATGTGAAGGAAGTTGCTTCTCCGATACCTTTTGGCCTTGATAAGTGCATTTTCAACTAGGGGGAGAAATTTATGCAAATCATATGCTCCTGTGTTGATCAACTCAGGGGAGAATCATTTGTCCTAGTTGCTTGCATTTGTCGAGGGGGAGTTTGCTAGTTGTGTTGAGCCGTTGCCTCTGTCTTGAGGGACTAGCAAACGTTCCTAGCTTTTCATAAGCTTTCATAAGCTTTTTCATTTGGCTTTCAATTGGTATCGTCTGGTGTGCTTTCCCATTTTGTTTGGGTTGATTTCCAATTAGTTCGGAGTGATTTTCTTGCTAGTTGTGTTGAGCCTCTGTGCCTCTATCTTGAGGGACTAGCATTTTGCTTCTGTTGTCCTCCGATCTTCAATTGGTATCTGCTAGCGGTGTTGAGCCTGTTCTACCTCTTCTTGAGGGCTAGCTTTGCTTTGCTTGGTTGCGTCGAGCCGTTGCCCATGTCTTTGGGGACCAAGTTTTGCTTCATCCACTTGACCTTCTTTGGCTTTTGTTCGGCTTTTGGGTCATTTGGTTGGGTTTTCTCTTCTCACTCCTTCCTACCTCCTTCTGCTTATTCATGATTTGTTGTGGAGTTGACAATGCACTCATCAAGGGGGAGATTGCGGATACATGGGTGTATGCCGAGTCTCTGAGTGATGAGTGATTGTCAACGGAGATGATGCGCATGTTCTTTGGCTTGTGTTGTGCAGGTGTCGAGCACGGAGACAGTGATCGATGGCGGGTGAAGGTCAAGTTGCGACGTGCCGTGCCGACGGACCGGGCGCGATGAAGGATGGGCGTGCCGTGCGGCGGACGTGCCATGCCGATGTATCGGACGGTGAAGGGCGGACGTGGACTTGGACTGATGGACTGGAGGCCGGAGGATCAGCTGTGGTGGCTGGCAGCCTGCGACAGCGACAAGCGGAGAAGTGCGATCATGTCGGTGGAAGGGGTGCACAGGCGGTGCATCCCCTCTACGACGCCGGTTTGTTGGTAGAGCCCGGGAAAAACCAACGGTGGACGGTTTCCAGGTTTGGGCCTCAAAACCTGGGTGCTGGGTTTCCAGGTTGAGCCACAAAACCTGGGCGCGACGGTTTCCAGGTTGAGCCTCAAAACCTGGGCGTGGGCTGGTTTCCGAGTTTGGGCCTCAAAACTCGGGCGCTGCGGGTTTCCGAGTTTGGGCCACAAAACTCGGGCTGGAGGCTGGTTTCCCGGTTTGGGCCTCAAAACCGGGGGCTGATGGAAAAGGCTGGTTTCCCGGTTTGGGCCACAAAACCGGGGGTGCAGAGTGGTGGCGGCACGTGGCGGCGATCTGAAGGTTGCGTGGAGGCGACGCGGAAGACCGTGCGGGCGTGGCCGTCGGATCTACCTACCACCAGCGGGTGGACTAGAATAGCCTTAGGGTTAGGACTGGTCCGCTCTGTAAATACAGTAGTGAGGGGTAGAGTAGGAAACAGGCGTAGGCTAGGTTAGTATAAGTAGTCTAGGGGAGACACCCTCCTCCCCATCTCAATCTCAGCTATCTCAATTTCAGTTTGTGCTTTCATTTGCTAGGGTTTCCACTCTCCCATCCCCTGCTTTTAGCTAGTTGAGATCCGCAGAGAGACTCCACTCTGTGTACTGTTGATTCGAGGAAGTGAGGCCGAATCCTCACCTTGGATCCCATCTCTCGGTGTCAATTCGCGTTTTGATTTCATGTTCATCATGTTCTTCGCGGATTGCTTTGTGCCTTGAGTTTTCCCGTCGCTTGATCTTTGTGCTCGGTTCATCTTTTGCGATTCCGTTTGAACTGAGTTGTTCTAGATCATGAGGCACTTCTTTCCACCGAAGGAATCATCCTCTAACCTCACGGTCTAGGAGATCGATCGATTTTTCGTTTCGGGTCACTTTTCCTCCCTTTCCCAAAATTCTTCGATTCTCCGATTTGGAGTTAGGTTCGAGCCATGATCTCTTAGAGATAGCTCACTATACTCCTTGTGACTCCACTCACCAAGTTTGATCCCTAGAGGATTCGTTTTGGGTGAGTTTGAGTCGAATCGGTGGAAGAACAGAGGGCTGTCGGGGTGACCGGACGCTAGGTCACGGAGTGACCGGACGCTCAGCGTGTGAGTCCGGTTGTTGAACGTTTTCGGTTTTTGTTTTGATCGGACGCACTCTGACCGGACGCTCTGTACAAACGACCGGACGCTCCCTTCAGTGAGTCCGGTCAGAAACAGAGAGGTTCCAAACCGGTTTTTCAGCGACCGGACGCGTCCGGTGTCAAGCGACCGGACTCGCCGGAGTTACTGTTCCTGTGTTTTGTCTCTTGTGACCGGACGCTCCGTAAACGATCGGACGCTTGAGCATCGTGCGTCCGGTCCAACTCAGAGAGCTCCCAGATCGGCTTTCTCTCGACCGGACGCGTCCGGTCCCTGCTGACCGGACGCTGGCCAGAGTCCGGTCGATCCAGTTTCGCGCCGTTTCGTCCGCGGTTCGTTCGTTCTTGATCGGATTTGATTTCCGTCTTTTGCGTTGGCTTTCTAGGGTTGTCTAGTGTCCCGCTGTGCTTCGTGGAAGCATCCACCCTACATCTAGGGTCGTGGACATTAGCAAGCTCTAGGGTTCGCTTTTGGGGTTGAGTTTGGGACAGTGGCATCTAGTTTCCGAAAGGAAATTTTGAAGCTCCCATTCACCCCCCCCCCCTCTGGTCGCTTTCGGGTAGCTTCTCGGTCCTTCAAATGTTCATAGCTTCGGTCCAATATCGCCTAGGAGTCCTATGCTCATCGAGCATCGTCCCGGCCATCTCAACAAGGGTTCGATTCTTCCTCTCTACAACACCATTTTGGGGCGGTGTGTAGGGGGAAGAAAACTGATGCTCCAAACCAAGGCGGTCACAAAACTTCTCAAAATCCGAATTCTTGAATTCGGAACCATTATCACTTCTAATAGCTTGCATCGAGTTCAAAGGGAACTCGTTCTGAAGACGCAAAATCAGATTGTGAGCAAAGGAGAAAGTCTCAGTCTTCTCAGTCAAAAAGAAGACCCACGAATACCTCAAAAAGTCGTCAACAACAACCAAAACAAACCACTTCCCACCAACTGAGCTCACCCGAGTCGGACCAACAAGGTCCATGTGTAAAAGCTCTCCAGGGTGCGAAGTCATGACCTTAGTCACAGGATGATGGGGAGCGGCGACCATCTTCCCATGTCTACAAGAATGGCAAACTAGATCCTTCTCCATCGACAGCTTGGGCAATCCTCGGATTAGGCCAAGTGAGCTAAGTCTTGCAAGCAAGTCAAAACTCAAGTGACCGAGCCTCCTATGCCACTTCCAAAGATCAGAGGAGGAAGGACTAGCCAAAAGACAGCGGGAAACACCAAACGACTCCGAGAAATTCGCGCGAAAGACTTTCCCAAAGGGCAAAATCAAACAAACCAAATTGCCCTGAGGATCTAAAATGCGACTGAGATTCGGTTTAAAATGAATCTCATAGTCATCATCAAAAAGTTACGAAACAGAAAGCAAGTTAAAATGCAGGTTAGAAACTAGAGCAACATCGCGCAACACAAAGTGCTCATTAACCCGCACCGACCCGCGAGACAACACCTTACCTTTACTATTGTCGCCGAAGGTGATAAACTCCTTTCCGGCAACAGGGCTAAGGCTGGAGAACCACATGGTGTTTCCGATCATGTGCCTCGAGCAACCGGAATCCACCAACCAAATGTCCTCCAACCGCTTTACCTACATCAATAAAAAGATATAGGGTGAGCATACGGTCCAACACTGGGGTTAGTGAAATAGGAAGAATACCAGTGTTGGGCCGGCTGCTCAAAAGAACAGTCAGTGTAAAAACCATTCCTAGCCTGTCTATCGGGGTAGCGATCACCACATACAGGAAAACATGGTCCGCTAAGGAAAGAGCGTCCATCGCGATGATCAAAATGCGGTGGAGGGAAACGCTCAATAAAGCCTCCGCCACGGGTCCGCATCCTGCAAAGTCAGGACCCCGTCGGGCACCTCCTCCCTGACGCCTAGGACCTTGAGGTGCTGCACCTCTAGGCCTAGCAGCACTCCTCGGAGCTCTCCCCTAGATGTTCGGCACATGCACATCATGGAAAGGATGGTACATGTCCGGATTGTCCATCTCCCTAGCACGGCTGTGGCAGAACCTCCCATTAATGTGGCCCACCTGCACACGTCATCATCTCCCCGAGCTCTAATGACTGTGCACATGTACCACATCATTGGAAAGATCTGTCGGGTGTCCCCGAGAGAACCCTGAATTATCCACGAACCACAGGATCATCATCATGAAGGTTGGAATAATCACAACATTACAACATTTGTTACAAAATAACATTGGAGTGTGGAAGCAAGAGTTATAAACTTTACAAAACCATGAACAAGTTACTTTTCACATAAACATAACTGGTATTACGGAAGTAGAATAGTATTATGGAACCACACTTAAACGGAGTACCTAAGTTGGAGAAGAAGAACAACCAGATCACGTCAAGCCCACTGACATGATCATGATCAACAGCACTTATTAGAAACCTGCAACAGGGGTTAACAAACCCTGATTACGGTCGATACTCAGCAAGACTTACCTGTCAACAGAAAAGACTTCAGGGTCATGCTGGTTTGGGTAGGCTCAATAGTATTTTTCATTTGCATAAGAGCTTAATAAAGTAATCCTAGATCCAAATTTTACTTAATCATTTAAGTACTTGGTAAGAACTGAAAGTGAACCTTAGGGAAAGATCATTGTCATTCTTTCTTAAACCGGTTCCATTTTTCTTCTACGGTGCGGGTCAGTGGATTGAGGCTCCATATCCGAGGAAACACGGCCATTCGAATCGATTAAACCCAGCTGGGGATTCAGTACCACACGACATATGTAGAACTTAATCTTGCATATGTCAACCCTATCTATAGATCCTCCCATACAAGAACGGGTCCAGCGTCACCCGAGAGTACAGTACACCTTGAACCCGACTATCTCATAGCCCCGAGGGTACACGCTACTCCCGCCATCTCTCCACTCCCAGTACGTGGTTATCCGTTCTCAAGTATCGGAATAGCTATAGACGAGGCTTACCACCGCATGTGGGCTGTACTCAAAGGTCTCAATCACAGCAGGCCAACAATGATAAGGTCCTAATCCGACACATCCGGGTCACCACACATCGATCCAAGGGTCGATGCATGTACCCATCTGGTCTTAACCATCATTCTTTCTCATTATCATTCCAAAACGATAAGTATTGAAAACATTTATCAAAAGCTTTATAAAGCAAGGCTAAGCATTTCTATCATTTTGCATAAAGCAGGTATCAAGGAATGATATATCGATAATAAGGTTGATCATGCATCAACAGGTTTAAAGCATTTATTTGATAAATATCTAATGCATCAGGTTATCGAAAGTAAGTGTAATTGTAAATCCAAGGAAATGGTTAAATGAACCGGGGCTTGCCTTCATTGCAGGGAAGATAAGATCTAAGAAGAATCCACACAAGTTAGTTCCCTTGCTGATTTGAAGTTAAGTCTTCTCGACGAAGCTTGTCCAACAAGGATCTCTTTCCGAGGCTTGTTCGACAAGGGTGATCATCAAAGCTTGATCAACACAACTCAAACACTCTCGAATACTACACGTAGATAAATGATGTATGCTTAGTATGATGCTATGGGATGCATGCTAAGGTGCAGGACAATTCAATTGCATAACAGAAGTTAAACAAACTTAAGGAAAGTCGAGTACAACTTTCCTTCGCGGTAAAGTTGCAAACCAACAAAACCAACTTGCAACCCACCAACTAGAGTTTCTAATTAACACGTAATTATCATCAAACAACATTAGGTGGGTTAACTAAAATGACTATGGTTTACCAAAACAGCAATCAAGCCATGGGGCAACGGGGTTGGGATGTCCCATGGTCTTCACTTATGAATCATGCTCCTATTATTTTATGCATGTAATATCAAATGCATAACTTGATCTATAAATAAACCTTACATGGCAAACCAACATCATTATTTTAGCCTACAAAAATTATGCAAGTTTTATGCATTATTTAATCAATAAACAAAGCATAAAAGGAGAATAAAATTTATTTTCTTCAAATGTCCTCAAAATTTTTATGAAGGTTTCTTACATGATACAAACAGTACTAAAAATAGTTTCATGATTTTTGGACATTTAAATAAGCCTACAAAAATCATCAAAGCATATTTATTAATAAAAAGACCTATTTAAATCATTTTCAAAAATTAATCAAAACTCAAGTTTCATATTTTTCATAAATACTAGACAGCTTGAGAAAGATACACACAAATTTTCATAAATTTTGGAGCTTCCTACAAAAAGATATCAAAAAGAAAAAATCTAACACTATTCATCCATTTCAGAAAAAAGGGAAAACCCTTCTAACCCTTACTGGGCTCGGCCCAAAACTGGCCCACGGCCGCTGACAGCCGGGTCCCAGGCGTCAGCTTCAGTTCTTCTCCTCCCCGCCCAGGGCGGCGCCCGGCCGGCCTTGACCGACCCTCGGCTCGTTGACCGACCGCCGACCTCCTCGCCGGCGAGGTCTCCGACGACGGCGAGGGCTCCAAACCCTACCCCTTGACCTGGCGCCTTGATCCCACTCCTCGCTTGGCCCAGCGCCTACACGACGTGGAGCTGGCATCGACCATGGCAGCTCGGCCATGGCGGACACGACGGCGACGCCGCGTTCCGGCCCTAAGGGCTCGGTAGAGACCTAACCGAGGGTGGCTTCCTACTCGAGGACGTGCAATGACCACGCTGCGCACTCAAACTTGCTCGGAGACTACTCCAAGCAACACGGTTCATGGTGACGGCCATGGCGATGCTAGCACCGGGGGCGAGCCACGCGGACCGACCACGGTGGCCCGGTAGAGACTAAACTAGGGAGCGCAACATAACGAGGAGCTCATGACGACTACGATGCTCACCTTGCCTCGACTCGAGGAGCACTGGACCAAGGTTGGCGACGGCGGCGGCGATGGCGGAGCTTGCACCGGCGGCAACCGTCGTGGACTGCTCAAGCCAGAGCGTTAGCGATTTCCAAAGCGAGCCGAACATGAGCCACAACATAACGCGAAGCTAAAACACTACTCCGATTGACTGAAGGTACCCCGGTTTACCGTAACTGCGATCGAAACACACACGGCGGCTTCCGGCCGGCAGCGAGGAAGGAGACCGTGGCGGCGGCGATTGCGAGCGTTAGAGCTCGGGCGAGCTAGCTCAGAAGAAGCAGAGGATCTAGGCGGAGCAAGCTGGGAGGTGGAGATGGCAGAGACGCAGCGACGGCGACGCAAGAGCTCGGCGGAGGTGCTCTGCTCTGCTTCGCGGTGGCGCCGAGCAGAAATGAAAGGAAGGGAGAGGAGAGCATTGGCGCGGGCTAAGAAGGATGAAGACGGCTTCCAGAGTAGCGTGCCACCTCCTGCTTCACGATTGCCACGGAAGAGGACACGCGGCGCGCGCACACGGCCGGTCAAACGGACACGGCGCAACGGCGGCGGCGTCCAGAGCACTCTGCTTTGATATTTCCCCCCTTCCGATTACTGTAGCAAGGCAAACCTCCCCCTTTCTGATTACTCCAGATATTTGTACTACACAACAAAAACTCCCAAAACAAAAGTTGTTCCAAATTTTGTGCTTTACAAACTTGCTTAAAGAACCAAAGTCAAATTCGGTTTAGATTTTAAAATAGAGTTCAAATTCAAATTTGGACCAAACTAAATTTCAAAATTACTTTTGAATTTTCTGAACAACTTTAAATTTCACCAATATAAAAGTTGTTCCTTATAAAATTATCTACAACTTTGTTTTTGGTCATATATCCAAATTGTGCTTAATTTTGAAACTACACAAAAGGGGATAAAACTAGGGTTTGGAAATTGATTTTCAATTTGAAACTAAATCAAACTTGTTTTCCATATTACTTCAGATTTTCTTTAAAAATAGGAAAATCCACCTTAATAAAAGTTGTTGCTTTTAATCCTCTCTACAACTTTTACTAAAGGACCAAAGTCTAATTCTTTTTAGTTTTTGAAATCTAGTTTAGAGGTCAAATTTATGGTTTGAAAGATTCCAAATTTATACAAACTTTTGTACAAAAACTTTGAAAACTTTAAATACCAAAGTTGTGCCTCTCAACAAGAGATACAACTTTGCTTTTGAAATCACTTTGAAATTTGACATACTTTTTGACTTATAGAAAAGGGAATAAAAAGAACATTTAAGACTAGGATTTTACTCACACTTATAATTTCATGAATCATCTAACCATATCACTTTATGAAAGCATCACACAAGATTATGCAACACTCATATTCAAGCATGTGAAGCATCACAATTATACTTAAAATATGAAATGCTTTATGCCTTGATGCCAGATGATTATGCATACTAAACAACTTAATTAGAATTTTAAATAATACTTAACACCAGGGGTGTTACAGCTCCTTCCCCCTTAAAGAAATCTCGTCTCGAGATTTAAGGAGCACTTAAAAGACTGGGGTTGAGTAATGGAAAAGGAAAAGTGTCACACTTGTTTACTCACAAGGAGTTCACAAGGTAACTGTGGTTGGGTTTAGGATTACAAACGAGACCGGGACACGGTTGCAAATAACAAGGTAGAAGACATTTGAGTGGAGCAAGAAAGATTATCAAGAATCCAGAGAGAGCGTACATTAGTTGTGGGCTATAATGGATCATAACTGTAGACCTCGATACCTGCACGCACCCAGTGGAAACTAGTGTGATCCGGACACACGAGATTCCCTAGGTTCCGGCGCGGCACCGTGGTCACCAATCATGGCACCACAATAGAGCACAACTTCTATATCTCTTATCTCAATAAGAAGGAAATTATAACCAAAAGCAAGGGTTGGTTATAATTACACGGAAAGTGGCTTTGAACTCCCTTTCGGGCGTCCAGAAATGAAAGCACTTTAACGGTGGACTAGAAAGAATCATGACTATAGGCCTGGACATTAGCGAGCACCTGGCAGTAACGCCCTATGGTGGCCATCCATAGGTGACTCCAGGTGCCCACGCTTTTATCCGGTCCACAGATCAGGGTCCTTTCAAAGAACACAATTTTAGTAACTTTCAACCACCATTCATCGTTTACACGAGATCAAGCAAATGGTATGTGCCAATTCAAGGCATGACACACCCATCTCAGAAGAACCAAAGATTTACTCTGATTCTGACTTTATGTGGTAGAGTGTATGAAAGATATCCCAAAGTTCCTAAGGATCAAAACTTATGGAACAAAAGTAGCAAGAGTAACAGAATCTAGGGATGATCAGCTATCGGGAAACCATAGCTGCTCCTAGAATTTAGAGAAGCACATTTTATCATTATGCATGATATGATATATGCTTGTCCTATACGACCTCTCACTGATAGGAGATCTCTGTCTCCACCTATTAGTTAGGTATAGGGCTATACTTTATATACTAACTTCACTGACTTGGTGCAGTTGCTGAATAGCTTTTCCGTTGCGGTTGGACAGGGAAGTTGATTCTCCATTAACTTTCTATAGACGAGTTGAAACCATCTCAATGTCCTCAGCTGGAGTTGCCAGTAGAGTCTTCACAAAGTCTTTCAGCAAGAAAGAAATTGGAGGGAAGATCATTTTTAACTTGTTACTTCCAAAAACTTTTAGATTAAGAAATTGTTTTGAAGTTTTTCAAAAGTAATGTTGCAACCAGTCTTCCCTTGATGACAATCCTGCTCCGATACCATTCTGTGGCAGAACCTCCCATTAATGTGGCCCACCTGCACACGTCATCGTCTCCCCGAGCTCTAATGACTGTGCACATGTACCACATCACTGGAAAGATCTGTCGGGTGTCCCCGAGAGAACCCCGAATTATCAACGAACCACAGGATCATCATCATGAAGGTTGGAATAATCACAACATTACCACATTTGTTACAAAATAACATCGGAGTGCGGAAGCAAGAGTTATAAACTTTACAAAACCATGAACAAGTTACTTTTTACATAAACATAACTGGTGTTACGGAAATAGAATAGTATTATGGAACCACACTTAAACGGAGTACCTAAGTTGGAGAAGAAGAACAACCAGATCACGTCAAGCCCACTGACATGATCATGATCAATAGCACTTATTAGAAACCTGCAACAGGGGTTAACAAACCCTGAGTACGGTCGATACTCAGCAAGACTTACCCGTCAACAGAAAAGACTTCAGGGTCATGCTGGTTTGGGTAGGCTCAATAGTATTTTTCATTTGCATAAGAGCTTACTAAAGTAATCCTAGATCCAAATTTTACTTAATCATTTAAGTACTTGGTAAGAACTGAAAGTGAACCTTAGTGAAAGATCATTGTCATTCTTTCTTAAACCAGTTCCATTTTTCTTCTACGGTGCGGGTCAGTGGATTGAGGCTCCATATCCGCGGAAACACGGCGATTCGAATCGATTAAACCCAGCTGGGGATTCAGTACCACACGACATATGTAGAACTTAATCTTGCATATGTCAACCCTATCTCTAGATCCTCCCATACAAGAACGGGTCCAGCGTCACCCGAGAGTACAGTACACCTTGAACCCGACTATCTCATAGCCCCGAGGGTACACGCTACTCCCGCCATCTCCCCACTCCCAGTACGCGGTTATCCGTTCTCAAGTATCGGAATAGCTATACACGAGGCTTACCACCGCATGTGGGCTGTACTCAAAGGTCTCAATCACAGCAGGCCAACAACGATAAGGTCCTAATCCGACACATCCGGGTCACCACACATCGATCCAAGGGTCGATGCAAGTACCCATCTGGTCTTAACCAACATTCTTTCTCATTATCATTCCAAAACGATAAGTATTGAAAACATTTATCAAAAGCTTTATAAAGCAAGGCTAAGCATTTCTATCATTTTGCATAAAGCAGGTATCAAGGAATGATATATCGATAACAAGGTTGATCATGCATCAACAGGTTTAAAGCATTTATTTGATAAATATCTAATGCATCAGGTTATCGAAAGTAAGTGTAATTGTAAATCCAAGGAAATGGTTAAATGAACCGGGGCTTGCCTTCGTTGCAGGGAAGATAAGATCTAAGAAGAATCCACACAAGTTAGTTCCCTTGCTGATTTGAAGTTAAGTCTTCTCGACGAAGCTTGTCCAACAAGGATCTCCTTCCGAGGCTTGTTCGATTAGGGTGATCATCAAAGCTTGATCAACACCACTCAAACACTCTCAAATACTACACATAGATAAATGATGTATGCTTAGTATGATGCTATGGGATGCATGCTAAGGTGCAGGACAATTCAATTGCATAACAGAAGTTAAACAAACTTAAGGAAAGTCGAGTACAACTTTGCTTCGCGGTAAAGTTGTAAACCAACAAAACCAACTTGCAACCCACCAACTAGAGTTTCTAATTAACACGTAATTATCATCAAACAACATTAGGTGGGTTAACTAAAATGACTATGGTTTACCAAAACAGCAATCAAGCCATGGGGCAACGGGGTGGGGATGTCCCATGGTCTTCACTTATGAATCATGCTCCTATTATTTTATGCATGTAATATCAAATGCACAACTTGATCTATAAATAAACCTTACATGGCAAACCAACATCATTATTTTAGCCTACAAAAATTATGCAAGTTTTATGCATTATTTAATTAATAAACAAAGCATAAAAGGAGAATAAAATTTATTTTCTTCAAATGTCCTCAAAATTTTTATGAAGGTTTCTTACATGATACAAACAGTACTAAAAATAGTTTCATGATTTTTGGACATTTAAATAAGCCTACAAAAATCATCAAAGCATATTTATTAATAAAAAGACCTATTTAAATCATTTTAAAAATTGATCAAAACTCAATTTTCATATTTTTCATAAATACTAGACAGCTTGAGAAAGCTACACACAAATTTTCATAAATTTTAGAGATTCCTACAAAAAGATATCAAAAAGACAAAATCTAACACTATTCATCCATTTCAGAAAAAAGGAAAAACCCTTCTAACCCTTACTGGGCTCGGCCCAAAACCGGCCCACGGCCGCTGACAGCCGGGTCCCAGGCGTCAGCCTCAGTTCTTCTCCTCCCCGCCCAGGGCGGCGCCCGGCCGGCCTTGACCGACCGCTTGGCTCTTTGACCGACCGCCGACCTCCTCGCCGGCGAGGTCTCCGACGACGGCGAGGGCTCCAAACCCTCCCCCTTGACCTGGCGCCTTGATCCCACACCTCGCTAGGCCCAGCGCCTACACGACGTGGAGCTGGCAGTGACCATGGTGGCTCGGCCATGGCGGACACGACGGCGACGTCGCGTTCTGGCCCTAAGGGCTCGGTAGAGACCTAACCGAGGGTGGCTTCCTACTCGAGGACATGCAACGACCACGCTGCGCACTCAAACTTGCTCGGAGACTACTCCAGGCAACACGGTTCATGGTGACGGCCATGGCGATGCTAGCGCCGGCGGCGAGCCACGCGGAGCGACCATGGTAGCCCGGTAGAGACTAAACTAGGGAGCACAACATAATGAGGAGCTCATGACGACTACGATGCTCACCTTGCCTCGACTCGAGGAGCACTGGACCAAGGTTGGCGACGGCGGCGGCGATGGCGGAGCTTGAACCGGCGGCAACCGTCGTGGACTGCTCAAGCCAGAGCGTTAGCAATTTCCAAAGCGAGCCGAACATGAGCCACAACATAACGCGAAGTTAAAACACTACTCCGATTGACTGAAGGTACCCCGGTTTACCGTAACTGCGATCGAAACACACACGGCGGCTTCCGGCCGGCAGTGAGGAAGGAGACCGTGGCGGCGGCGATTGCGAGCGTTAGAGCTCGGGCGAGCTAGCTCAGAAGAAGCAGAGGATCTAGGCAGAGCTAGCTGGGAGGTGGAGATGGCAGAGACGCAGCGACGGCGACGCAAGAGCTCGGCGGAGGTGCTCTGCTCTGCTTCGCGGTGGCGCCGAGCAGAAACGAAAGGAAGGGAGAGGAGAGCATCAGCGCAGGCTAAGAAGGATGAAGACGGCTTCCAGAGTAGCGTGCCACCTCCTGCTTCGCGATTGCCACAGAAGAGGACGCGCGGCGCGCGCACACGGCCGGTCAAACGGACACGGCGCGACGGCGGCGGCGTCCAGAGCACTCTGCTCTGATATTTCCCCCCTTCTGGTTACTGTAGCAAGGCAAACCTCCCCCTTTCTAATTACTCCAGATATTTGTACTACACAACAAAAACTCCCAAAACAAAAGTTGTTCCAAATTTTGTGCTTTACAAACTTGCTTAAAGAACCAAAGTCAAATTCGGTTTAGATTTTAAAATAGAGTTCAAATTCAAATTTGGACCAAACTAAATTTCAAAATTACTTTTGAATTTTCTGAACAACTTCAAATTTCACCAATATAAAAGTTGTTCCTTATAAAATTATCTACAACTTTGTTTTTGGTCATATATCCAAATTGTGCTTAATTTTGAAACTACACAAAAGGGGATAAAACTAGGGTTTGGAAATTGATTTTCAATTTGAAACTAAATCAAACTTGTTTTCCAAATTACTTCAGATTTTCTTTAAAAATAGGAAAATCCACCTTAATAAAAGTTGTTGCTTTTAATCCTCTCTACAACTTTGACTAAAGGACCAAAGTCTAATTCTTTTTAGTTTTTGAAATCTAGTTTAGAGGTCAAATTTATTGTTTGAAAGATTCCAAATTTATACAAACTTTTGTACAAAAACTTTGAAAACTTTAAATACCAAAGTTGTGCCTCTCAACAAGAGATACAACTTTGCTTTTGAAATCACTTTGAAATTTGACATACTTTTTGACTTATAGAAAAGGGAATAAAAAGAACATTTAAAACTTGGATTTTACTCACACTTATCATTTCATGAATCATCTAACCATATCACTTTATGAAAACATCACACAAGATTATGCAACACTCATATTCAAGCATGTGAAGCATCACAATTATACTTAAAATATGAAATGCTTTATGCCTTGATGCCAGATGATTATGCATACTAAACAACTTAATTAGAATTTTAAATAATGCTTAACACCAGGGGTGTTACAACGGCGCATCTCTCTCTTGCGCCTAAAGCAGAACACACTCAAGTGACCATCTCTCCCACAAAAATCACAATGGTACCTCACCGCACGCAAAGGAGGTTGTTGGTACTCACGGTTGTGGATATGGTTCACTTTGCCCTTCTGTGGCAAGCACTCCTCCTGGATAGGTGGCATAGTATCCAGCTTGTTCTTGAGGTAGTTGGGTTTGGGATGCCACACTTGGTTTTTGGGTGGAGCTCTCGGAGGTTCCTCAACCACTCCGTCCTTGGTGAAAGGCTTGACAGGCTCTTTGGGTGGAAGCTTGGTATGTTTGGGAGTAGTGGTGGAGTTAGGCTTCTCACATGGGTTTAGACCACTCGACTCTCCAATCTTCCCAAAAGCTGAAACATCAACACTCGGAGCAAAACCTACACCTGGACCTCCAGCACCTCGCTTGAATTGGGAGATCATCATCCCGAGCTGCGGCTCCCCACAAGACACCCATGACAAGATGGTCTGAAGGTATGTGTTTTCCTCCTCGGTTTGCATCTTGCCATGCTGCACATTTGCAATCTCCATCTCCAAACCCTCACACAAAGCACACCTCGTGACACAAGTGCTATCCGAGCGAGCCTTCTCTAAAGATTCAATCTTGGCATTCTCCCCTGCCAACTCAGATTGCAAGACAGGACAAGTCTTGCACGCACCCAACAGCTGGGGCCTAGCCCGGAGCTCATCCACCTCTCCTACCAAAGCAGCATACTTACCTCTCAAAGTGAGAAGGTCAGTCATGTGCTTGGTGCACGACTCGCACTCAACCTCCTCTGACACGACCATGGTGGATTTAGCAAACTCCAACTCCTTCACCGTGTCCTCCCACTTCTGCCTAAACTCCTTGCGCTCTCTAGCAGCACGCCTAAGCAGCTTGTCTTGACTAAGCAAGGCGGCAGTAAGCTTCTCATTCTCAGCAAAGAGTTCATCATGAGTCATCGATACCTGGGAGGTGTCGTCATCGTCGTCCTGAGGGGTGTGCTCCAGCTTGCCCTCGATCTCATCACCAAGCGCCATGGTGCAGAGGCCTCCATCGTCGGCGAAGAAGCAATGACCGTTCAGCTTGTCCTCGATCTTCTTCATCTTCTCGGACTCGTCGTCGCTTGAGCAAGCGGAGGCATCATCCGAGCCGTCGACGTCGCTGAGCGTGGCGAAGAAAGCACGCTGCTCAGCCTGGGCCTTCTCCAAGTACTTCTTCTTGATGTACTCCTTGTCGAAGCCGCCCCTCCGCTTGTGCCTCGGAGGAACGTGCTTGTCCTTGCGCTTGGAGTCGTACTTGTGCCCATGATCACCCTTCCCCGAATGCTTGTTCTTCTTGGGGCAGTTGGAGATGAAGTGGTCGGGATCGCCGCACTCGAAACATCCTGAGCGTCCTCCTCCACGGCGACGGTTTATGCGGTTGTTGTGAAACCGCGTGAACCGGTTGGCAAGCAAAGCCAACTCCTCGTCTCCCAAAGACTCCAGCTGATCCTCTGTGACAGAAAAGAGAGATGAAAGCGCAAAGCCACTAGAGGGGTTAGCAGAAGGGCCAGAAACTAAATCCATAGTCGGGCCAGAAGGATTCTCATAAGAAGCCCTTGCCATGGCGTCAATCTCACTGGACTTGAGCTTACTAAAGAGCTCGTCGCATGTGAGGGTCTCATAGTTAGGCGATTCGATGATCGCCTGAACCTTGGAATCCCACACCGACCGATCGAGAGTATGCAAAAGCTTCAACGCTCTCTCATGATCGTCAAAAGGCAACTGCTCCTTGTTAGCCCTCATCCTGTTGACAATCTCCTGAAAGCGAGCGAATAAACTTTCTACGCTCTCGCCAGGCTGATGTCGAAAGTTCTCATACTCTCGCTTGAACGACTCGTAGAGCCGGGTTTTGACTTGAGAGGTTCCCTCATGAAAACGCATGAGGGTGGCCCAAATCTCCCGAGCCGTAGCGAGGTGAGAAATGCGATCAAACTCACTCATGCTCAAACATGAGAAAAGAGCATTACGGGCCCGGCTATTGGCATCGTGTTCATCGATCTGATGCTGAGTGACACGAGCAGCCAAGACCACGTAATCGGCAGAGTTGCAAATATCCCAAATGGAAGCACCAATACTCTGCAGATAGGCCGACATGCGTATCTTCCAATACGCATATTTCGTCCCATCAAAAAATGGCGGTTTGCCCACGCCGCGATCCATGTCGCCTTTGGTGGATCTGGAACCGGCTAAGGTGGAAGATCCTTAACCTGGCTTTGATACCAATTGAAGGACCGAGAATGCAAAAGCAAGGCGACCAGAGGGGGGGTGAATGGGAGCCAATCAAATTTCTTTCGAAACTTTGGCCAACTGTCCCAAAATCAACCCCAAGAAGCACGGACCCAAATCGTGATTCTCACGACCCTTGGAAGAGGGTGGATGATCCCTAGGATCATAGCGGAGCACCACCGAGCACTAGCGAACCAAAAGACCAAAAGCTCCGACTCAAGTTCGCCCCCAAAAACCAAGCCCCGAACGTAGATAGACGGCTACATCGAGAAATCCCTAAATACCAATGCTAACAAGTAGCAAAGATACCTTGAGAGGTTCCTTGGTCAACTACAGGGCCAAACGAGAAGTCCGGAAACAAAGCGAAGAAGCCGGGAGAGCAAGCGCACTAAACCGGAGGCTATAGGCGATTCCCGGACTGTCCGCCGGTACGGTCATGGACTGTCTGCCCAGTGGTGGACTGTCCGGGCTCAGGTCGCGGACTGTCCGCCGGCCAAAAGAGCTAAACCGCAGTGCTGCTGAAGTCTCCTGGACAGTTCCCGGACTGTCCGCGAAAACCAACGGCGGACTGTCCGCCGGTCAAGTTTGGACTTGTCCGAACAGGCACCGCAGCCACTGGTCTGGCTCGTGCCCGATGCGCGGACTGTCCGCGGTACCAGGTGCGGACTGTCCGCGGGTACCCAGAGAGGGCAATTTTGGTCGCCCTCAACTCAAATCTCCCCAAATTCGATCCAAACCAAAATCCCAAGTTCCCAAACTTGGAGAAGATGATCATGGGGTAGTTAGGAGACTATCCCCAAGAAATCATCCGCTCAAATCGACTAGAACTCCGGGAAATCATAAGGGAAGGTGGATGAACCAGAAAAGTGCCACAAAAACGAAATCGGCCCGATCTATTCGATCATGAGGTGTTAGATGAATTCCTTTGGTCAGAATGACCTCCTCAATGATACGAACAAAATGATTCAAACGGATTTCACAAAGACGCACCGGAGAGGGAGATCGAGTGACTGGAAAATCGCGGAGAAACAAAGAACGCGAAGAACACGAACAAAAACGCGAATCAACACATCGATCTGCAGCCGAAGCGCAAACACACGCTACGACAGTGAGGTTACGGCCTCACTTCCTCAAAATCAACAGTACACAGAGGTGAGTCTCTCTGCGGATCTCAGCTAGCTACAGCAGGGGATGGGAGAGCAGGAAACCCTAAGACTGAAAGAGCAAATGACTGAGATGGGGGGAGGAGGGTGTCTCCCCGACTACTTATCCTAATTCTAGCCTAAGTCTATTTCCTACTCTACCCCTCTCTATTCTAATTACAGAGTGAACCAGCTAAACCCTAGGGTTATTCTGGACCAACTCGGTGGTAGGTGTATCCGACGGCCACGCCCGCACAACAGGCAGCGTTGCCTCGACGCAACCTCCCGATTGCCGCCATGTGCCGCCCTCGCTCTGCACCCCTGGTTTTGTGGCCCAAACTGGGAAACCAGCCTTTTCCAGGTATCCCCCAGTTTTGAGGCCCGAACCGGGAAACAAGCCCCCAAGTCCATCACCTGAGTTTTGTGGCCCAAACTCAGAAACCCGCAACGCCCAGGTTTTGAGGCCCAAACCTGGAAACCATCCTCAGCCCGAGTTTTGTGGCCCAAACTCGGAAACCCGCCGCACGCCCAGGTTTTGTGGCTCAACCTGGAAACCGAGCACCCGAGTTTTGAGGCCCAAACTCGGAAACCGTCCACCCGGTGGTTTTTCTGTGGCTCAACCACCAAACCGGAGCTGTCGAGGGGATGCACCGCGTCCACCGACACGTGTCCCCAGGTCCTCAACCCAGGCAACACCGTGCCCCGCAAGTCTTCGCTCGTCGCTATCCTAGGCTTCCAGCCACCACAGCTGATCCTCAGGCACTCCAGTCCCTCAGTCCAAGCCTCACGTCTGCCCTTCACCGCTCCCGGTCCATCGGCACGGCATGTCTCTACTTGACCTTCACCTCGCCTTCGATCACTGTCTCCGGGCTCGACACCTGCACAACACAAGCCAAAGAACCTACGATCAAACCCATTGACAATCACTCATCAATCAGAGACTCGGCATACACCCATGTATCCGCAGAATTCACGAATGGCCTTGTTGGCCATCACGAAAATAGAACGAGATAAGAAAGAAAGAAGTTGAAGAAGATGATGGAAAAAGATAAGAAGAATTAAGGAAAGAAAGAATGGGGTAGGATGGGATACGCTAAGCGGAAGCTTAAGAGAAAATAAATTCGACACGGACTCAACCGATACACCGAATGCCTTCCCCGGCAACGGCGCCAGAAATGCTTGTTGGTAGTTCTTAACTTCACTAAAGATAGAGCTAGGCACTATCCCCGGTAACGGCCCAGAAATGCTTGTTGGCACTTGCTAACGTTGTTACTAGGAGTAGACTATGGAGTCTATTCCCGGCAACGGTGTCAGAAGTGCTTGAAGCAAGTCCAGTCACTATACCTAAAGGAGTGAAGCTAAAGCAGCTATCTACTAATGCCAAGCGGGGTTGTCAATCCCGACACTAGTAGGAGCTAGCTAGAGTGAATGCAATCTACCAGGAGGAGATTCTGCAAGTGCACAGAACTATCGTAGTAGCACTTTGCCTGGGAGTACCAGGTGTCGATTTATTTAATCCCAAGGGAAGGCTAGGGTGGTGTAAGAGTTGAGTCAAGGAGGGGATGAGAGTCGAAGAAAAGGAAAAAGGGAAAAGGAGAGAAGGGAAGATGAAAGGCTAGAAAGAATATGTGGGTGGATAGGTAAGGATGAAGTGGATGGCTAAGGTAAGGTGGATGCTAGGTAGATATAGGGGATTATGATAACTAAAGGATAACTTTGATAACTAACTAGTCCTAATAACTAGTTCTAGGTAACCACTAAGTTAGATAACTACAAAGCAAGAAAGCTACAAAGCAGAGCAGGCAAAAGACAATAAGCAACTAAGTTAAGGATAGTTTTAATCCTATCTTATCAAGTATCGAGGCGTACTAGCCTTTACCACTTACTTAGGTTGAACGCTAGCACAACGAGCCTTACTGTTAAACTGGGCCAACTACGTGGTGGAATTCAAGGCGCACAGGGCTGTCACCACCTGCTTGCTACCACAGCTATCCGGGGGTCCAGCCATATCTGAAGGTAAGTCTATAACTAAGCACCACGCTTAACTATATTCTAACTATCTCTATCCTAGTTCTGAATAGAGACACCCTTGCGTACATCGGAGCAAATACTTGACTTAATAAGATAAACACTAAACTAACTAAGCAACCTATTGGCAAAGATCAAACACTATGCTCACTAGAGATTAACTACTATGGCTAAGTGAATTGAACTATAGGATAGCTAGGCACTCAAGCAATCAATCAAGTATACCACTCAATACTGATAAGTAGAATAAAGTAATACTTGAAATGATAAAATAGAATAAAGTAAAGTGCTTGAGTAACAAGAGCAAAAACCTGAACTGAAGATGAAGGAAGACTCTTCCCAGCTCCAGGACCGATTACTCGCACGCCTCTACTCTTGAGCTAAGCCTTGATGAAGGACCGAGAATGCACAAGCAAGGCGACCAGAGGGGGGGGGGGGTGAATGGGAGCCAATCAAATTTCTTTCGAAACTTTGGCTAAGTGTCCCAAATTCAACCCCGAAAAGCACGGACCTAAGACGTGATGCTCACGACCCTTGGAAGAGGGTGGATGATCCCTAGGATCACAGCGGAGCACCACCAAACACAAGCGAGGCAAACGCCAAAAGCTTCGGCTCAAGTCTCCTTTGAGAAAACCGACTCCCGAACGTAGATTGGAGGCTACATCGAGAAATCTCCAAATACCTATGCAAACAAGTTGCAAAGATACCTAGAAATGTTTCTTGGTTAACTCTAGGAACAAATGAGAAGTCCGAAAATCAAGCGGAAAAGCCGGGGCGAAGATTGCACTGAAAAGCAAGCTTCAGCAGGGTCCCGGACTGTCCGGACCCCCTGTCCCAGACTATCCGCGGCAAGGGCGGACTGTCCGCCAATTCTTCCCGGACTGTCCGCCGACAAGAACACAAAAACAGCAAGTCTACTGAAGTGTTCCTAGGTGGTCCCGGATTGTCCGCGCTTTAGTACGGCGGACTGTCCGCCGGTGACCCGAGCCAGGAACAGCAGGGACTGGCCGGGGCTTGTCCGAACCAGCCCCGATGCGCGGACTGTCCGCGCCCTGAGTGGCGGACTGTCCGCGGTCACTCAGGGAGGGCGATTTTGGTCGCCCTTCACCAAACTCTCTCCAAATCCGATCCAAAACAAAATCCCAAGTTCCCAAACTTGGAGAAGATGATCACGGGGTAGTTAGGAGACTATCCCCAAGAAATCATCCGCTCAAATCAACTCAATCAACGGGAAATCAAAAGGGAAGGTGGATGAACAGAAAAAGCGCCACGAAAATGAAATCATCTCGATCTATTCGATCATGAGGAGTTAGATGAATTCCTTTGGTCGAAATGACCTCCTCAATGATACAAACAAATTGGTTCAAATGGATTTCGAAAAGACGCACCGGAGAGGGAGATCGAGTGACGGGAAAATCGCGGAGAAACGAAGAACACAAAGAACTCGAATCAAAACGTGAATCGACACAACGAACTTGCTGCCGGAGTGCAAACACACGCTACGACAGAGAGGTTATGGCCTCCCTTCCTCAAAATCAACAGTACACAGAGGTGAGTCTCTCTGCGGATCACAGCTAGCTACAACAGGGGTTGGGAAAGCAGGAAACCCTAGGAAGCAAGAGCAAATGACTAACTGCAATATGGGGAGGAGGGTGTCTCCCCGACTACTTATCCTAATTCTAGCCTAAGTCTATTTCCTACTCTACCCCTCTCTAATCTACTTACAGAGCGAACCAGCTAAACCCTAGGGTTATTCTGGACCAACTCAGTGATAGGTGTATCCGACGGCCACGCCCGCACAACTCGTCCTCGTTGCCTCGACGCAACCTTCCGATTGCCGCCACGTGCCGCCCTCGCTCTGCACCCCCAGTTTTGTGGCCCAAACCGGGAAACCAGCCTTTTCAAGCCATCCCCCGGTTTTGAGGCCCAGACCGGGAAACCAGCCTCCAAGTCCAACGCCTGAGTTTTGTGGCCCAAACTCAGAAACCCGCAGCGCCCGAGTTTTGAGGCCCAAACTCGGAAACCGTCCTCAGCCCGAGTTTTGTGGCCAAACTCGGAAACCCTCAGCACCCAGGTTTTGAGGCCCAAACCTGGAAACCGTCCACCTGTGGTTTTTCCCTGGCTCAACCACCAAACCGGAGCCGTAGAGGGGATGCACCGCCCGTGCACCCCGTCCACCGACACGTGTCCCCAGGTCCTCGACCCGAGCAACACCGTGCCCCGCAAGTCTTCGCTCATCGCTGTCCCAGGCTCCCAGCCACCACAGCTGATCCTCAGGCACTCCGGTCCCTCAGCCCAAGCCTCGCGTCCGGCCTTCACCGCTCGGTTCGTTGGCATGGCACGTCCGCCGCATGGCACGCCCATCCTTCACCGCACCCAGTCCGTCAGCACGGCATGTCTCAACTTGACCTTCACCTTGCCCTCGATCACTGTCTCCGTTCTCGACACCTGCACAACACAAGCCAAAGAACCTGCGATCAAACCCGTTGACAATCACTCATCACACCAAGACCCGGCATACACCCATGTATCCGCACTTGAGCAGCGCTACCGCGAGGGCGAAGATGCCTTGCTCAACTAGCTACCTACTTGCCTAAGCTCTCTGAGCTTCTAACCTACTCTCACTTCTCTTGCTTGGAGTTGCTTTGCTTGGAATGGTACAAATGGAGAGGTGCCTCCAGGGGGGTATTTATAGCTTGAGAAGTGAGGGGGGGGTATTTATAGTGGGCAGCCACCCGACCTAGGGTTAGGTCAGGTGGCCGGCGCCACAAGTCACTGGCTGCCGCCAGTGCACATGCCGTTGGATGAACCGCCTTTGATCCAACGGCATCCAGGAGGTTGTCCGAGGCGGTTTGGAGTTTGGGTGCATGTCCTAGCAACCGCCCATCAGCCTTGATCCGCGTCACTTCATCCTGAGCCGTCCGATGCCACTGACCTAGTGACCAAGGGCCAAGACTTGGCCCTGGGGAGGTCACACGGATCGGTGACGTGGCAGGGGGTGAAGGTTGGGCCAACCCAAGTGGCGGGCGCCACTTTGAGCTGGCGGGCGCCACCTAGGGTTGGCGGGCGCCACCCCTCTTAGGTCCATTTTGGCCCTGTTGAGTGGGCTCATCTCCTGGTGGGTCAAAATGTCCAAATTTGGCTCAAATCCTGCATTCAAATAAAATTCTATGGACATGTGGAATTCAGTTAGTTTGAAACCTATTTGACTACATTTCATGCCTTTTTGGTGGACTTTAGGGTCAAATGTTGACGGTAAAACAGGTGTTTAAGGACCGTCAATAGTGTCTAGGTTGGTTTTTGAGCCAACAGTATGCTATAGTGGATGTTGGATATTTTGTTGGACTAACCCCTGTAGGAAACTTTCAATATCAATTTGGGAAAGTCCGGAGATGAACTCACACTGGAGATGAAGAGACACATGAACTTCAACAACTTTGCACAATGAAGACTCAGCTCATTCATCATGGATGAAAGAACTGTGAGTATCAAAGTTTATTTATTTTGTCTTCTACTGCAAGTTATCTTTTGCCTTGAATCATGTTAAAGTGCAGCCAACACATAATAGTCTATGCTAAAGTAATCCTAAAAATATCTTTTTATTAGCATAGATGCAAAATACATAAGTTATGGATAACAACCCATGTTTCAAATTCTTGCAATCCTTCGGGTATATATCCACTAATATTATGCAAGAGAGAAATTTTGTTCATCCATGGTTTGGTCTAAACATTGAAGATCCAAACTCAAACCATAGACACACAAACCTACTCTCAGATCACAAATGGTGCTAGCCTAGCTTTGAGTCTTGCTTGGGCGCTGATGACAAACAGGATGCAACTTACCTCATATGAAACAACCTATGCCTGCAACCATCATTGTCGAAGACATCAAGACAAGAAGTGGAGAGTTATCCTCTTTTCAAATCAAGAGCTAGCTTGGGAGACAAGATGGTACCACTACAACAATAGCAAGATCTACAAGTCAAACACATGAACATGTTGTTGGGAGTCCATCTACATCACAAGCCAGCCTGGGAGAGACAATTCTGTTGTCTAGATGTGTTTCACAATCAAAGGGAGGAAGGAGAGAACAAGATTCAAGACATACTGATCTTCTACCCACCACTTTGATCAATACAAACCACTAGATGATATCGTAGTCGAGAAGAAGAATATGATCCACCACTCATTCTTGGAAGATCGTTCTTGAACACCATTAATGTTATCATCTTTTTCGGACCTGGAGAAGTCAACTTTTGGATCTTTCGCTGCATCTTCAACATCTACATCACTTATGAACAACCGAAGAAAACCAAGAGAAGACGTCGAAGGGAGAACCAATTGCCAAGAATTGAGGAGGGCATTATGAAGGATGAAGCCACTGTACCACAAGAGTTAGAAGATGAAGAGATTACCTGAGTTAGCAAATCAAGAAGAACAGTCAATAAGATCTCCATCATCTAGACACTGTTGAGAGAACAAGTCTCAGTTAAAGACAAAGACTATCATAGAGGCACTCGAGTAGCAGCTCTAAATTCAAGTTTCTTGTCAACCCAATAATTAAGGGGAAAAGAAGAAAGGTTGACAAGAGAAGAGAGAGGATCCTAGTTAGCATACTCGAGGAACAATACACCTTCACTGATAAGTCAACACAAGAGAAAGAAGGTCAATACCTCTAAAGATGATTCCACTGTGATCTTCCTCCTCTCAATCACACTGTGAGACAAACAAGAGAAGACAAGCTAGCTAGACAAGAGAAGCTTCCACAAGGTGGTTCGACACATCACTCTTCAATAACAAAGTAATATTTCAAGGCAAGTAACCATCACTTTAAAAGCTTCTTCTTGATTCTAGTATGAACATAAATAAAGAACTAAACATGTTTAAGTTGCACCTCACTTGATCCAACCTAATAAACTCAACATGTTCAGTCCTTTGATCTTTGTTCCTAGCTTTACTCTCTGGAATCTCACTGTCTTAACTAAATGAGCTAAAATATTGTGCGTCTAACCTTTGGAAGATGATATATCTCGATTATAAAAAGATCGACACTTTATGCATAGATTATCCTTCCTTGGGTTAAGTAATTTGATCTATTAAATATTTTAAGATGCTACTTTCATGCTCATCCTCTGATCCTATCACTCATATTAAGATTGAATAGAACACATAAACAAAAAGTTTGTCTTGTGCAATGTGCCTAAGGTTAGAGGAGAATAAACAAAACTTTTAGTTCTGTTGGTGTTTTTCCACCAATAGAGCCCATGCACTTGATCTCTACCTTATCTTTATGAGCAGGACACACTCTTGAGGAAACATGGAGAAGTTTGTCACTCCCAAATTCTACAGAGTGAAGGTCCTAGATCTGCAAGAACATGCACACTGAGCAAGATGCTGCCAGCTTCCATAATTAATGCTTCACTTCAAACTGTTGGACGAACGAACATGAGTGACACCATATCAAGAGGCATAAACAAGAAGGAATGATGGAAGACGTCGTAGTTAGAATTAGAGGTCATGAAGTCCCCACAGACTTCTTGATCCTCAACATGGGAGAAGACGATGATGTCCACCTCATCCTAGGAAGATCATTCCTCTCTACACTACAAGTACAATCATCTACAAGAGGAAACCCATTTTCACTTTCCTGGAGAAAAGGTACGATACTACTTCATCAACTACATACCCAATGAAGCACCCAAGAAGAATAGAAGTAAAAGACGCCACTCTCAATGCCAAAGAAGACAACTATCAAGAATAGAGAGGCCAATCATGACGAAGAAGCTATCGACACTATCCTAGAAAAGAAAGAATAAGAGAAACCTTAAGACAGTGAACCACAGGAAGTGAAGACTCAGACAAAGAAAGTATGAAAGAAAAAGTCTGCACCATAGAGATACAATCAATAACAACTTTCCAGACGTCTGACATACCTTGGGAGGTGTGAACCAAGGGAAGGTCCGGTTCGTCGGACCTAAATATCCGAACCTTCGCGAAAAGGTAAAAACCAGTAGTTATCCTCATATTTAATTGTTAGTCATTTATGGCATCATCATATTTAATTCACAATATATTTTAATTTTTGCATTGCATTAGAAAAGAAAATAAAAATGTTGCAGTTGTTACACTATATCATAAACCATGAAGCCCCATGTGAATAATTCTATAGTGTGTAAAAACTCGCAAGGATATTCACCATGGTGGCATAAAAATAAAAAAATGCATGCATCCTGTTGCATTTTCTCTTGCATCATAAAAAATATAAAAACATAAAAATATTGAGAAAGAGATCTTACTGAAATTCTAGACAACTAAGGCTTGAGTGGCCAACCGCTAATGCTTAATCTGTTCCACAAGTTTTGTTGTCTGTTTGAGTTTCATAGGATTTGAAAGGTCAGGAAAAGCTGACGAGCAAGTGAATGTCCATCCACTGTTGGAGCACTGTTTCGACAAACATCAACATCAATCAAAGCTCTAATAGAGGGAGGACATATCCACTGCTAGTTTGCTACATTGCAAGATCGAACGACTACGTCAATATTTGGCTTGGGGGAAGGCACTCCCATGTATCCACGTAAGTATCTTTATCCTCTTAAGTTTTTCATTCCATAAACAAATTCAAAATAAAAAAAATATATATGAGCACATGAAGGCTCACCCTTAAAAAGCAAAGAACAAAAATATGTGGGCACATGAAGGCTCACCATTAATTAAAAAAAGAGACAAAAATATATGGGCAGATGAAGACTCAACGCTATTAAGGAAACCAGCTTGAGGGAGACGCACCCCGTTATCTTCGCGATTCAGGTATGTCTTTATTATTATTAATACTACTACTATTATTATTAGCTTTTATATTATATCTTAAAGTGTGTTAGATTAAATAAATAAAATAGTGTGTCTAGTTCATTTTAAAGAGTTGATGACTAAAAAGAACCCTCCCTGTCTAATCTTTTGCATGGAAATGATAAATAGTTGCTCTATCTAATTTCTTTCAAGTACCTAGTCTTCAAAGCATGAGTTCTCCTCATTAATAATGATGCCTTAAAATAAAATTAAATATATGGTTGGAAAATACTTAATCTAAGGTCTAGGTAATTGGGATATGACATGTGATGATCTGAGCTGCTATTATCTTGTTCTAAACAACACTAAAGTTCTGGAGATTTCTAAATATAAACATGACTAATAACTGCATTGAGTTAAATTGAGCTTTGTGACCCTGTGGGAAGTTATCATACCATTGAATTGAAATCACTTACACATTTCATCCATCTTCCGCATAAATGCTCATAATTATCTGTTGCTATACTCTCTGAAGTTTGTTAGAAACATGTGGCTATGAAAAAAGGAGAAAAGAGAAAAGAGATCTGAGGAAATAAAAAGGGACAAGTGTCCGAAACCTCAAAAAGATAGATCCCGAGGAAATAAAAAGGGACAAGTGTCCGGAACCTCGAAGAAAAAGAAAAAAATGTGTCAGAAAAAAAAAATGGGCACGTGCCCGATAGTAGAATTAGCCTAATAGCCATATGTCTCTGATGAACAGAAGAGAGTGAATATATTCAAGAGAGCATCCGACTCCATTTTTCCATACACATGCACTTCTTGATTCAATGGTTGGTTGACTTTCTCTTTGGATCCATTGTTTAATTTGACAACATATGTATTAATGCTTCTGAAAATTAATTAAAACTCCAGGATTAAGGTGAAGTGAAAGAACTAGAGACATAGTGCTTGATTTGATAGTTCAATCTCTCAATTATTCAAGATCTAAGGTAAGACTAATAAGCCCCATGAAGAATAACATGATATGTTTTGGAGAATTTTTGTTTAACAGCAGGTATACTTGTGGGAAGTGAAGATATTGTAGCAACTCCTCATCCATTTTGGTTTTGCTAAGGGACTAGCAAAGGGTAAGCTTAGGGGAATTGTTGACGCTGGTTATCTATCAAAATTAAAGGATAAATAAATATGAAAAGTGCATGAATTCAATCACCAACAAAGGTTTAGGGTTTTAATTGACAATATTCCACGAGTTTTGGTGAATTGTGATTCTGCAGGGACTAAACCAGGATACCAGCGCTGATTGCTTCCCCTAGAAGGAAACCGACGGGAGATAACGCAATCACCAAGTCAGGAATATTCCAGAAGGTTCTAGAGGACACCAGAGGACACCACGAGGCCGGGCACCGCGAGAGGCCGCTAGGTGGGACCGGTCGGTCCCACCATGAGACCGACCGGTCTCCCCCCGGGCCCGCTGGCTTCCGTCTTCTGCAAACTTCCTCCACCGATCTCTAGGACTCATCTCGGCCGTACCTAAAGTCGGTTTGATCTAATGGTTGCGGTTGATCCCTCAGGGCTATATAAACTGGCCCCCAGACCCCAGGGCAGATCAAGTCCCTCTTCAGAAAGGACTGCCTCATTCAGAAACCCTAGAAGAGACTTCAAGAGCCAGCTATCAAGTAGAAGACTAGTTATCCCTCTAGTTTAGATGTAGAACCTAGTCTTATACTAGAACTAGAAGAGAGAGAGAGGGGAAGAGATCAAGAAGGAGCTCTGGCCTGTCGGATCAACTTCTTCATCTTGTACCTGCGGATTCAAGTTTATCTTCAACTTGCTTCAGCGATTGTTTCGGTAATCAACGTCTATATTTAAGTTTGAGCCATTGTTCTTATTATTATTAAGGTTTATAACTCTCTTTTGAGTACTTTAATTCTAGTCATTCTAGAGTTAAAGTAGTTGGATAGTGTAAGCGTGGTGCTTAGACCTGATAGCTCATAAATGCCTCCTATAACGCCGGTAGTAGTGGTTGTTCGCAAGGGTGACTCTTATAGCCTTGTTGATTCTTCTATAGTCCACTTACCCGTGTGTAGGCTCGGTAGGATTATACATTTGCATAAAAGACTCATACTCTGTTTGTGACCTTTTATGGCAACTTCCCCACTAAGAATAATATAAACATATCACTCTTAAATTAGAATTAGATAGCCTTAGTGATCCTGTCTACACTTCTAGATTCTCCGTCCTTGTTAGCTACTCAGGGGTTAGACTTTAAGACTTAACACTAACCATTCCTTTGGGTTCGATATTAAAACTGGGTTACTCCGGTGAAGTGCTACATCGGTAGATCTTATCTGTGCGCTTGCGGATAAAGTAGAGTGTGCGTTAATTTATACCAACAAGCATTTCTGGCGCTGTTGCCGGGGATAGAGTTTATCTCTACTCTTGGTAGCGACGTTAGTAAGTGTCAACACTTGCTCAATAGAGTAGGTTTTTGAAAAGAGAGATGCTATTGTTGGGAACCCTTCCCTCGGTATGGGATGATATAATTAAAATGAGACCGGGCGGGTAACTTGCACAGGAGATGGAGTCCTGGTGTAGTGTTTCCGTCTGTGTCGCCTAGAGCCCGTCCGCTGTTGGCCCGTTTGATCGAGAAGTATTTGTTAGTACTGGTCACATGCTTCGGTAAGCCCTACTGTGGCTATGCCCTTACTGGAACGGCGCACCCGTGCACTGGGAGTGGAGAGATGGCGGGAATAGCGTGTACCCACCCTGCTCGGTCCCCTGTTGGACGTTACTCAACAAGGCCGTTGTAGGGCGGTGGTGTACTGTACTTCCGGGTGGCGCGACTCTGGTCCGGTTTGAGCGGATCCACGGGACGGTTGATATATGCAAGTTCAGTCTTGCATATGCCGTGTGATAAGGAAGCCCCAGCTGGGTAGATCAAGTGGTTTGAATCATCGTTTGCTCCACGAGAAAAGGAGACTCATCCTCACACCCTCAGCGTAGTTTAATGATGAAACAATGGAGGATTAATGGGTTATTTATGAGATGTATATTTATCTACTTAGTTAATATTAGAAACAAGGAATGAGACAACTACTTAGTAGTAGGAGCTTTTATGCAAAAGGAAAAACTTTTGATTTTTGCTAAAGCCTTACCTTGACTTACACTCAGCCTGCATTCCCGAGTCTTCTCCCCATTTTATTAGTCGGGTAAGTCTTGGTGAGTACTCCTGTACTCAGGGTTCTATGACCCCATGTTGCAGGTGAGACCACTGAACAGATGTGCTTCGGACCGTGCTGCATGACCATCTTTCCGGTTGAGGATGATAAGTAATGTACCCTTGGTCAGGGTTTTAATGTTTTGGTTATATTATCAGACTTTCAGCTAGCACTCTAGTACTATAGCAACTTGAACTCTTTATCATCTATGTTGTAATAATGAACACCGGTTTGTAATATTATGTTTATGTAAGACTTCCGCTCAAATCTCTGATTTGGTATTTTGTATGGAATGTAATGTGCTGTAATGATTGTACTCGGATGATTCCTGTGACCTATGGATGCGTCGACCGTATCCAACAGATTAATCCAGTCTTGTGGCACACCTACATAGCGGTCAGAGGTCGTTGGACAGATGACAGGTGTAGGTGGGCCACATTATTGGAAGAGTCTGTTACAGGCTTGGTATCGGAGCAGGATCCCCGTGGCAATCATTATAGTAATTTGAAAAACCTTCAAAACTTATTTTCTAAGAAAAATCTAAAAAGTTCTTTCTAAATCTTATCTTTCGCTCATCTTAACTTACTTCTTGCTGCGGATACATGGGTGTATTCCGAGTCTCGAGTGATGAGTGATTGTCAACGGGTTTGATCGCATGTTCTTTGGCTTGTGTTGTGCAGGTGTCGAGCACGGAGACAGTGATCGAGGGCAAGGTGAAGGTCAAGTAGAGACGTGTCGTGCCGACGGACCGGGAGCGGTGAAGGGCGGACGTGAGGCTTGGACTAAGGGACCGGTGGCCTGAGGATCAGCTGTGGTGGCTGGCAGCCTGGGACAGCGACGAGCGAAGACTTACGGGGCATGGTGTCGCTCGGGTGGAAGACCTCGGGACACGTGTCGGCGGACGGGGTGCACGGGCGGTGCATCCCCTCTACAGCGCCGGTTTGGTGGTTGAGCCAAAGAAAAACCACCAGATGGAAGGTTTCCAGGTTTGGGCCACAAAACTTGGGTGCTGTGGGTTTGCCGAGTTTGGGCCACAAAACTCGGGCTAAGGACGGTTTCTAGGTTTGGGCCTCAAAACCTGGGCGCTGCGGGTTTCTGAATTTGGGCCACAAAACTCAGGCGACGAACGTCGGGTTTCCCAGTTTCAGCCTCAAAACCGGGGGATGGACTTTGTGGCTGGTTTCCCGGTTTGGGCCTCAAAACTGGAGGTGGACGTGAAGGCCTGGTTTCCCGGTTTTGGCCACAAAACCGGGGGCAGAGTCCGGGAAAAGGACGAGCAGAGCAGAGGCGGCACGTGGCGGCAATCGGTGAGGTTGCGTCGAGGCAACGCTACCAGTTGTGCGGGCGTGGCCGTTGGATCACAGCAATCTTCGAGTTGGTCCAGAATAACCCTAGGGTTTAGCTGGTTCGCTCTGTAATTAGTGAGGGGTAGAGTAGGAATTAGAATGAGGATAAGTAGAGGGAGACACCCTCCTCCCATTCCATCTTAGTCATTTGCTCTTTGCACTTAGGGTTTCCTGCTCTCCCAATCCCCTGCTGTAGGTACTGAGATCCGCAGAGAACCATACCTCTGTGTACTGGAGATTTTGAGGAAGTGCGGATACGTGGGTGTATGCCGAGTCTCGAGTGATGAGTGATTGTCAACAGGTTTGATCGCATGTTCTTTGGCTTGTGTTGTGCAGGTATCGAGCACGGAGACAGTGATCGAGGGCAAGGTGAAGGTCAAGTAGAGACGTGCCATGCCGATGGACCGGGAGCGGTGAAGGGCGGACGTGAGGCTTGGACTGAGGGACCGGTGGCCTGAGGATCAGCTGTGGTGGCTGACAGCCTGGGATAGCGATGAGCAAAGACTTGCGGGGTATGGTGTTGCTCGGGTCGAGGACCTGGGGACACGTGTCGGTGGACGGGGTGCACGGGCGGTACATCCCCTCTACAGCTCCGGTTTGGTGGTTGAGCCACAGAAAAACCACCGGGTGGACGGTTTCCAGGTTTGGGCCTCAAAACCTGGGTGCTGCGGGTTTGTCGAGTTTAGGCCACAAAACTCGGGCTGAGGATGGTTTCCAGGGTTGGGCCTCAAAAAGACCTGGGCGCTGCGGTTTGTCCTGAGCTTTTGGGCCACAAAACTCAGGGTGGCGACGAACGTGCAGGTTTCCCGGGTTCGGCCACAAAATCGGTGGGACTGGACTTCGGTGGCTCGTTTCTCGGTTTGGGCTCAAAACCGGGGGTGGACGTGTAGGCCTGGTTTCCCGGTTTCGGCCAGAAAACCGGGGCGTGCAGAGCGAGGGCGGCACGTGGCGGCATTCGGGAGGTTGCCGTCGAGGCAACGCTACGAGTCGTGCGGGCGTGGCCGTCGGATCACAAATATCTTCGAGTTGGCCAGAATAACCCTAGGGTTTAGCTGGCTTCGCTCTGTAATTAGTGAGGGGTAGAGTAGGAATTAGAATTAGGATAAGTAGAGGGAGACACCTCCTCCCAATCTATATCTCAGTCATTTGCTCTTTTGCTTCTAGAGTTTCCAGCTCTCCCTATTCCCTACTGTAGCGAACTGAGATCCACAGAGAAGAGAACAATACCTCTATGCCCATGAGATTTTGAGGAAGTGAGACCGTAATCTCACTATTGTAGCATGTGGTAGCCACACGGTTGCAATTTTGTGGTTGTGATTCGCGTTTTGTTCGTGTTCTTCGTGGAATCCTTTTCTCCATGTTTTTCCCATTGATCGATCTCCCAACTCGTTGCATCTTTTGCAAATCCATTTGAACAAGGTTGTTCTAGATCATGAGGCACTACTTTCCACCAAAGGAATTCACCTCTCACCTCACGAGCTAGTAGATCGGTTGATTTTAGTTTCGGGTCAAGTTTTTCTCCTTTCCCCGAATTTCTTCGATTCATCGATTTGTAGATAGGTTTGAGCAATGATCTCTTAGAGATAGCTCACTATCCTCCTTGTGACTCCTCTCACCAAGTTTGATCCCTAGAGGTTTTGTTTTGGGTGAGATCGAGCTGAATCAGTGGAGGAACGGGGCTGTCACGGGGTGACCGGACGCATGCATTGCGGTGACCAGATGCTGACATAGTGAGTCCGGTCACTGAATGTCACGTGCAGTTTTTCCGAAGTTGACCGGACGCTCCCTCTGCTGTGTGACCGGACTCAATACTTGCACTGTTAACCATTTTGTCACTCTCTGACCGGACGCTCTGCTTGTCACCGGATGCATCATTCATCGTGAGTCCGGTCGTTTACAGAAAGCTCCCAAAAATGTTTCGGCGTGACCGGACGCGTCCGGTGGGTATTGACCGGACGCAGGGTGAGTCCGGTCAAGTGGTTTCTACGCAGATTCGTCCGCAGTTTGTTCGTCCGACTTTCGATTTGAGATCTGCTTGTTGCGTTGGATTCCTCTCTAGTGCGTCTTTTTGAAATCCACTTGAATCATCTTGTTCTTTATAGTGAGGAGGTCATTTCGACTGAAGGAATTCATCTAACTCCTCACGAACAAGTAGATCGGGTCGATTAAGTTTTCATGGCGCTTTTTCGGTTCATACACCTTCCCTTTCGATTTCCCGGTGATTGAGTCAATTTGAGCGGATGATTTCTTGGGGATAGTCTCCTAACTACCTCGTGATCATTCTCTCCAAGTTTGGGAACTCGGGAATGTGCTTTGATTCGGATTTAGGAAGAGTTGTGTGAGGGGCGACCGAAATCGCCCTCACTGGGAGGTCGCGGACAGTCTGCCGTTTCTCCCGCGGACAGTCCGCGCATCGGGGACTTGGCCAGATCAGTGGCCATGGGTTCCTACTGTTTGTGTCCAGGTTGACCTGCGGACAGTCCGCCGTTGCAACCCGCGGATAGTCCGGGACTGTCCAGAGGTGTTTCAGCAACACTGTTGTTTTGCTCTTTTGGCCGGCGGACAGTTCGCCACCTGAGCCCGGACAGTCCGCCGTTGGGCAGACAGTTTGCGACCGTACTGGCAGACAGTCCGTGATCCTGCTGTAGCCTCCTGTTTAGTGCGTTTGCTCTCTCAGCTTTTTGGCTTGGTTTTCGGACTTCTCGTTTGGCCCTATAGTTAACCAAGAAACCTCTCTAGGTATCCTTGCTACTTGTTAGCATCGGTATTTGGGGATTTCTCGATGTAGCCCTCAGTCTACGTTCAGGACTCGGTTTTCAAGGGTTGAACTTGTGCCGGTGCTTTTGGTGTTTGGTTTGCTATCGCTTTGTGGTGCCTCGCTGTGATCCTAGGGATCATCCACCCTCTTCCAAGGGTCGTGGGCATCACGTTTGCGGTCGTAGCTTTCGGAGGTTGATTTTGGGACATTTGGCCAAAGTTTCGAGAGAAATTTTTGTGGCTCCCATTCACCCCGCGTCTGGCCGCCTTGCTATTGCATTCTTGGTCCTTCAATTGGTATCAGAGCGGGTTAAGGATCTTCCACCTTCGTCGGTTCCAGATCCACAGAAGGCGACATGGATTGTGGCGTGGGCAAACCGCCATTTTTCGATGGGACGAACTATGCGTATTTGAAGATACGCATGTCGGCCTATCTCTAGAGCATGAGCTCTTCTGTTTGGGAGATTTGCAACAAGGAGGATTACGTTGTCTTGGCTGCTCGTGTCTCTCAGCTCCAGATCGATGAGCACGAAGCCAATAGCCGAGCACGTAACGCTCTTTTCTCCTGTTTGAGCATGTCCGAGTTCTCACCTCTCCACGGCTCGTGAGATTTGGGCGACCCTCATGCGCTTCCATGACGGAACCACTCAAGTCAAATCCCATCTCTACGAGTCGCACAAGCGGGAGTATGGGAACTTTCGACATATGCCTGGCGAGAGCATAGAGAGTTTATTCGCTCGCTTTCAGGTTATTGTCAACAAGATGAGAGCGAACAAGGAGCTATTGCCTTTCGACGATCATGAGAGAGCTTTGAAGCTTTTGCATACTCACGATCAGTTGGTGCCGGACCCTCACATGCGACAAGCTCTTCAGTAAGCTCAAGTCTAGTGAGATTGACGCCATGTCGAGGGCTTCTTATGAGAATCCTTCTGGCCCGACTATGGCTTTGGTTCTTGGCTCTTCTGCTAACCCCTCTAGAGGATTTGCACTTTCTTCTCTTCTTTCTGTCACAGAGGAGCAGCTGGAGTCTTTGGGGGATGACAAGTTGGCTTTGCTCGCCAACCGGTTCTCGCGGTTTCACAACAACCACATGAACCGTCGCCGCGGAGGAGGATGCTCGGGATGTTTTGAGTGCGGCGACCCCGACCACTTCATCGCCAATTGTCCTAAGAAGAACAAGCAATCTGGAAAGGGCGATCATGGGCGCAAGTATGACTCCGGCAAGCACAAGGAGAGGTACGTCCCAGTGAAGTCAAAGCGGAAGGGCGGCTTCAACAAGGAGTACATCAAGAAGAAGTACATGGAGAAGGCCCAGGCTGAGCAGCTTGCTTTCTTTGCTATGCTCAGCGATGTGGATGACTCGGATGATGACTCCGCTTGCTCAAGCGACGACGAGTCTGAGAAGATGAAGAAGATCGAGGACAAGCTAAACGGCCTCTGCTTCTTCGCCGACAATGAGGGCTTTTGCACCATGGCCCTCGGCAAGGAGGTCGATAGCCAGCTGGAGGACACCCCTCGGAATGACGACGATGACGACGACACCTCCCAGGTATCTCAGACCCCCGATGAGCTTTCTGCTGAGGTCGAGAAACTTACTGCTGCACTTCTTAGTCAAGATAAGCTGCTTAGGCGTGCTGCTAGAGAGCGCAAGGAGTTTTGGCAGAAGTGGGAGGACACGATGAAGGAGCTTGAGTTTGCTAGGTCCACCGTGGTCGTTTCTGAGGAGGGTGAGTGCGAGATGTGCACCAAGCACATGACTGACCTTCTCACTTTGAGAGGTAAGTATGCTGCTTTGGTAGGAGAGGTGGATGAGCTCCGGGCTAGACCCGTGTTGTTGGGTGCGTGCAAGTCTTGTCCTGGCTTGCAAACCGAGTTGGTAGAGAAGAATGCCAAGATTGAGTCTCTTGAGAAGGCCAGCTCGGGTAGCACTTGTGTGACTAGGTGTGCTTTATGTGAGGGTTTGGAGATGGAGATTGCTAATGTGAAGCATGGCAAGATGCAAACCGAGGAGGAAAACACATACCTTCGGACCATCTTGTCATGGGTGTCTTGTAATGAGCCGCAGCTTGGGATGATGATCGCTCAGTTTAAGCGAGCTGCTGGAGGTCCGGGTGTTGGTTTTGCTCCGGGTGTTGATGTTTCTGCTTTTGGGAAGATTGGAGAGTCGAGTGGTCTTAAACCGAGTGAGAAGCCCAACTCCACCACTACTCCCAAACTTACCAAGATTCCATCCAAAGAGCCTCTCAAGCCTAACACCAAGGACGGAGTGTTTGAGGAACCTCCGAGAGCTCCACCCAAGAACCAAGTGTGGCATCCCAAACCCAACCACCTCAAGAACAAGCTGGATACAATGCCACCTATCCAGGAGGAGCTTATGCCACAGAAGGGCAAAGTGATCCAAACCCACTACCGTGAGTACCAACAACCCCCTATGAGAGCGGTGAGGTACCATTGTGAGCATTGTAGGTGTTGACGCAAAACGTGACGTCTCACGTCAGGCACACAGCAAGCCGAACGAGGCTGGCTTCAATCGGGTGCCCAAAGTGTTCTGGTTCCGGAAACGTGCCAGTCGGTTTGACCTGAAAACCAACAAGGGATAAAAAGTGTGAGAATACCTTGGAACATGCCGGGTGAGACCAGACAGTTCCATATGTACGGCTTTGAAAGCCAATCACGACGGCACACAGCTATGAAAGCTGTTTGTCGAAACAGGTTTATAAATGTCATTCGGCAAGTATAAAATAAAGCTCATAAGCATGTTGAATGCCGAACGCATATGTAACAATAAGATAAAAAGGGCAACTCACAAATATAAATCTATTCAGATAACATATGCATAGGCCAATCCAGCTAGTCTGCCGCACGTCCAGCCTTCATAAACCCGTCAGGTATAAACTCAAGCAAAGCTAATCCACCGCATGATACCACTTGCTATAAATCTACACCACTCCTTATAATTAGATTCATCCACCGCATGATACAATCTAATTATAAGAAGCTAAAAGCACATGTATATCTGGATAGATCTATATGTACTCATTACTCATGTAAGCTTAACCAGAATCGGCAAAACAGCCGAACTGGGGTCCATGAAGAAGAAGCATACAAGCAAAGCATGATTAAACTAATCTAAAACCTGCGCCTGCCACACAGCACCCAGCTCTATCAAGCCTAAACATGATCGGCATGCATGAACCCGCAACATGTAACAATCTAGATTGAAAGTAAATTCGGCCATCATGATCTTATCATTAGCAAAGCACAAACAAACTCGTGCAACAAGGCCGAACGGAAATCAATCTAGATTGGGCAAAAAGTGTTGTACGAATTAAATAAATAAAACATACGACACATGATAACTTGATGAATTTAGATCTGCCAAATCTAACAGAGCCGATAACTATTTTTACTCATGACTCAATCCGCCGCACGATACAAGGCATAAGCAAAAACTTCCCGTCATAAGCTTAAATCCGCCGCACGATACTAAGCTTAACGTAGGAGACTACTTGCATCATATCTAAATGCGCCGCACGATACTAGACATGATAGCAAGGTTGCCGGTACTTACGGAGGTCGACGGATCGATGATTCCTCTCGAAGAACTCGACGACACGACTAAGGACTCGAATAGGTGGCGCAGGGGCCGGTTTGTATTGATGTGGTTGTGAACAATTTTACAATGGTCGAGGGCTTATATTTATACCCTGGATGAGACACGAATCCTAAACGATCACGACTTTACAAAGAGATACGGAAAGATATAAACTCTATATTATTTGGTGCCTTCCATCATCACGTGTCTTCCCGTGCAAGCTAGCTTTACTCGCCATATGCATCTCCCGATTGGAACCATGGCCTTGTGAAATAGCCGACCGCATAGGTAAACGTCGAAATTCCGAGAGTCAAGAAGCTGCGGATTGCTTGCCGAATCCTTCTCTCTCTGCAAGCCGGGCCCATCTGCCATATCCTTATTTGTGCAAAAATCTGGTGTTAACACATGCCCCCTAATTTTGGGATAAATGTTTTATTCCAAAATTCCTTTTCCTTTTCGCACCGTCGTGGAACCTCTGGAAGCGTCCGCCTTCACATACCATAATTATCGCACCTACCGATTCATCTCCCAATGCACTTGGGACCCTTTAAAAGTTCCCCTTTCACTTCATTTCGGCTTGCGCCTTCCGAACTCCTCTGCTTCAGTCTCACAACCAAAAAAACCTCTTCTCTCTTGCCACTCTGACTTAGCTAGAAAATGTCTCCCCAGCCAAGCCTAGAGCTCGGTGCTTCCAGCACTCCAAGAGAAGGTTGCTTCTCCTTCTTCTCCCTTTGTTCCTAATGAAGTAGCCAGCCTAATTTTGTTACTTCTTTTCAGGAGGACTAGTGACGACCTCACCGAGGATTTGTCCCAGAAAGTGATAGACCTCCAACTCGACCTAGAAGGAAGGGGTCGGGAGATCACCCGAATCTCCCAAGAGCTTGACGTCGCTCGAAAAAGGGCCGCTGGCAAGTATCCTTCAGTATTTTTTCTCCTTCCCTCTTCTTCGTCTTATCCCCCTTTTTCTTAGATATGTCGGCCAAACTCCACGCTCTTGAAGCTGCCATCACAAAGCTCTCCATCACAGCTGATGTGACGGGCACAACACCCCTGAAGCGGGTGAAGGAGGTCAACCGGACCCTTCACGTTATTTCCAGAGCTGGCATGGGATTTGGCGCGACACTTGCTTTCTCCGCCGTGAAGGCTCATTCTGGCGCTGATTATAGCAGATTTGATGTTTGTGAGTTAGAGAGAGACAAGGTAGAACATTCTGTAGAAGATATGAAGGAAGCCGGAACAGATCTGGCCGATGCCTTCGATCGCTTTTTCCCGATTAAGCATAGAATGGAGTGGACGAACTGACTTATTGTAATTTTGCTCCCTTTGTGAATAAGAAACTCTCATGTTCGCCCTTTCAGAATCAACCTATGATTGATCCATTGAGATCAATATGTACTATGTTCTTTTCACATATTAATCACTGACTCTCATTCCTTGCTTCAGCGGCGATGCAAGCCACATCGGCTATTACTAATAAACGTACCAGAAAACCCTATTTTGTAGACAACTATCTCAACTGGCCATCTCAGGTTTGAAGTTCCAACTCTTTTCCTCAAGCTTCCAATGATATTAGAATAGCACCCTTCAAAGAATTTCTTCGCTTTTAGCTTCAGCGCCAATTAGTGTCATGAGGCTTCAAACAACCAATTAAAACCAAAAAACTTTAGCCGAATCCCATCGGCTCCCCCGACTTTTGAAGCCACGACTTCTTCTAATTACCAAAAGACCTGGCCTGGCCCAATAATGGCCCACAAACTACGCAAGCCCTACTTCCAACGCTCAGTCTTCCAATGTGCAAGCTACGGCTCTATAAAGATGACTGCACATAAGCTGTGACTCCAGTCGAACAGCTCGTCTTACCAAAAATCCCCATCTTTCAACTTCCAGTCTAAGAACAATGGCAGGAGGCAGCAACCATGGCAAAAACCTGGTCGAAGGCGAAGCAGGAGGAAGTCGAGTATGAACTCACCGGTGTCATAGGTAAGAAACCAATCCTGCCCCCTTGCGATAGCTTGTTTCTTGATTCGCTGTTCATCTTCTTTTTAGGTTGGAATCTTCCTCCAGCCACGCTTGGGCCCCTTCTCTAGAAATGGTAGATCTCAAAGTTCTCTTCAACCTTCTTTCCATCTACCAGATTCCAAAATTAATGATTCATTTCAGCAGATCCATTCAGATGCCCCCCGGTACCGTGAGGAAAGGGATAAAGCCCAGAAGGAACTAGAGGACGTATGCAAGAAGCATAAGAGGAGGCCGAGTGGGCAGAGCAACGGAAGCAACTTTGCAACATTATTACAGGTTTAGCAGAACCTTGGCTCTTCCTCTTTTCTTGATTCGAACCTGCTTTTCACACATCCCTACTTCAGCCTTGTCTGCAGAGAATGACCGCTTGAAGGCAGCAGCAGACAGAGTCGCCCTCAATGTGAATGCCCGTGAGGATTCTGCTGAAGCCCGTCTTGACGCTGTGAATGGCCGCATAGATCAGGCCGTCATCCAAGGTGTACGCACCGGGGTCGCTTTCGGGCTAGCAGCAATGAGTTCCTGGACCAAAGAAGACTACTCCTCCTTGCCAGTTGGATTTGCATGCGATACAGATGATGTTGAAGATCTTGAAATCTATGATGGCCACGCTGATGCTATCGCTGCAGTTACCAACCCACAATCTATTGTAAACACATTATTTTTGGAGTAGTTTCATATGAAGACAAATCTGTAAATGAAGCTCGCTATCCATAGAACTTGTCCTTCCTTGAATAATGTCAATTCACATGATCTTGGTTCTTCAATGATTCTTTCAGTTGCGACATTTTTCTCAAAAAATCATTTGCCGAATGTGTGACATCACCTTAGCCGATTAAATCTCACCTCTGATATGTCATGTCACTCAGCATTGCACTTACTGCACTTTACCTTTCTCTTTCCCCGATAAACCTGCCATCTTGAAAAATGCTAGGGTCACCAAGGTCATGAACATTTGTACTAAAGGCGATAAAAATATCGGCTATAACAAAAACTTTTTGGACTATTTTTTCCGCTAAAGGCGATGCTTTCACATCGGCTGTATAAAACCTTCTCAAGTTACATGGCTTTATGCGTTCGGCTTTAACAAATAGTGTCAAAGCCTCAGCTGACAAACAGCTCACATGAATCAAAAATTTTGTTACAGCAGAATCCCCTTTCTTGGGTTTAACATTTTTCGGCTAAAGCAAACTGCCAATGATCTTTTCCTATAAGGCTTAAAAAATAAGGGTTGATCCTATTATAAGGCTTATCGGCCATCACGTACAACTCAAAATAATCACCAAGTTGCAGAAGTGCCTCCATATATCTTGAATCTCATCAAAAGCTTTCATTGTACGTCTCCTTGAAACTTTACTGATTCTCTGGTAATGGAGGAATAGCTAGAATCTTTCAAAAGATCATTAACTCCAAACATGTTCTTGAGACCCAAACTTGAACATATTGATCCAATTTCGGCTTCATTGTCAATACTTCATTCCTTGTTAGCCGATATGAAATTTTGGCCTTAGCATTTCTCCATCACCATTAGCTGGACTTTAAAAATTACTTTGAGAGCCGATTATCTGAATTGGCTGTTGGTCCTCGCCGAAGACATTAATAGGACCTGCTTCCCAAGCTCTTCCAGAGAAACACTCAACACCATCATACTCCCAGTAAATAGACTCTGCATTAGCAACACTTACTGAGTCATTGGCATGGACGATTTCAACTTCATCCCTAATCCACTGGATAAGGAACCGATGCATAGTTGATGGCACACAACAATTAGCATGTATCCAATCTCTCCCCAACAGCAAACTATATGCCCCCTTGCCATCAATGACGAAGAAGGTGGTGATCAAGGTTTTAGACACAATCATCAACTTGACATGGACTGCTCCTCGCATGTCAGAAGAATTGCCAGCAAAATCCCTCAAGACCATATCAGTTTTCAACAGATCTTCACTTGTCAACCCGAGCTTCCTGAAGGTGGTATACGGCATGATATTGATAGCAGCTCCTCCATCGATGAACATCTTAGTTAATGGCTTTCCATTCACGTACCCTCTCATATACAATGGCTTCAAGTGTCGGTGGTTAATTGGCTTGTCAAATACTGCCTTTTCAGCCAAAACGAAATGAGCCAATAACTCCTAAAATTCACTATCATCAAAATCCGAATACGTTTCTTCTTGGACATCTTGATTTTTGGGAGCTGCAAACTCTAATGGGAGAAAGAAAGCCATGCACGTATCAGCCGGACAATCACCTCCATCCGGCTTTTCTTTTGGACGCCAAACTCATTTCGTCCTGACGCCTGCTTGTTCTAAGTCTCTGTTCCTCAGGCATTGCACTCTCCTTTCCTGGCTTCTCCTTAATCCCGGTGGACACCATTGTCCCTTTTGCCAGATATACTCACGGTATTCTTTCTGTTCAGCGCAAGCCCGACTTCGATCGGTAAATCTCTCCTGCCGATTCTCAGAATTATTTATTTTTAAGCGCCGATTGTCCTCAGGGATCCTTGCCCCAACCTTTCATGGACAGAATGGCGGTTGACTCGAGATTGCCTGTAGTCAGAGTACTGATTACTGCATTCAGGGCAGTTGTTTTTGACAGGCAGCTTCAAGCCTTCGTTCCAACAATACTGAAAGAACGAGCATTCCCATTGAGATTGTTCCTGTTTCTCCATATCTTCTCATTCTTTTCGGTACATCTCTTCCTCGTACCTTCTCTGCTTTTCCAGGAACTTTTGCTCTTCATAAAACCTCTGCTTCTGATATCGTTCCTGTTCCCGACGCCACTTATTCAACAAGATACGCGTTGTAACTCTGGGTCTGGAGGCTTCACCCGTCTCAGTTCGGCTATTCTGAAACTGAACCCTTTGCTGAAATTCTTTACTTGTAATCTGCCGATCGGGGTCAACAGCACCAGCTTCCTTCGCTTTAGTAGAAGTTAAAACTTTCATTTTGTTCTTAGCCCCAAATTTGGCTGCATTGATCATATTAACAGAGAAGGACACGGTATTCTGTCCAAAAGGACTACCATCTATTTTCATCTTTCCATCAAACCTCAGGTGTCCGTCCTGGATAGCCTTTTGAATCCACACTCTGAACACTCGGCAATCATTTATGGAGTGGGATCTGGTGTTGTGGAAGCCACAATACTTCTTGTCTTTAAGCCCCTCAGGGAGCAGCATAGGATGACCTTCCGGCAACTTGATGCGTCCTTCCTTCAGCAGATATTCAAATAACTTATCTGATTTGGAAACATCAAAATCATAAGTACCTTTTTGCTGCCTTAGGCATCGCTGGCTGACTTGAGTTGGATCTTTGTCCTAGATTATCTCGGCTGCAGCTACTTCGTCCTCATCATCATAATCATCCGCATCTTACAAGAAAGCCTGATACATCTCGGCATTAACGTCGCCCTTCTGGAACTGATTGCTCCTCTTGAATCCTTGAGCTTGATTGCTCATCATGGCCAACCTTTGTGATAACTGCCCGAGATCTTCAAAGTCCATGCCGAACAGCTTTTCTTTTATGCTCGGCAGCATGCCAGCTATGGCTATTCCCGGTAACTGATCATCTGGCAAATTCAGAGAATAGCAAAGATTTTTGGTCTCCCTGATCCGGCGCAGATACTCTTGTGGCGTCTCACTAGGTTTCATCCTTAAGCTCATGAGGTCGACCAACTTCTTCTCACTGGTCCCCGTAAAGAAGTATGAGTGGAATTTCTGCTCAAGCTCTGCCCATGTATTAATGGAATTTGCTGGCAGAGAGGTGAACCAAGAGAAGGCTGGTCCTGTCAATGACAACGGGAAGTATCGAATCCTCCAAGCTTCATCTGCCGATGCTTCACCAAGCTGCATCAGGTAACGGCTCATATGCTATCTAGTACTGGTATCGTCTTGGCCCGAAAACTTGGTGAGGTCAGTGGGAGGCTTGACTCTCAGAGGAAGAGCTACCTGATTGTACCACTCTGGGTAAGGAGATTGGTACGTGTATGTCTGATTCTTTGGCTTTAGGCCGAACTGATTCTGCATCATATCGGCCATCTTATGCATGATGAGGTTAACATTCGAATTAGTAGCTGCTTGTGCTTGCCCCCAGTATGTAATCCGACTGAGCTCCTATAGCCTAGATTCGGAAAAGCATTAATAGAGTTATAGTACATAAACTCCCGATATCCATCTCCAAACATATCTTTCTGTATCCTGTTTGCCACAGGAGACACTCTAGAAGCAGATGGTGGGACGTTTCCTGTTGTGCCGAACATGAGCTGGCCATAGGTTTGGGGAAGTTGTTGCGTTTCCTGAGAAACCATCCCACGTGTGCCCGAGCCAACTCCACTGCCTTCAGCAACCTTCTGACGTTGAGGTACTTGGAACAACAATGGCCCTCGCACCGGACCAACAGCTTCTTCAAAGTGTTTATCCGCAGTTGGGCCGAAGGTGTCGATCATGATAGCACGAAAAGTATTCAAGAAAGCTGACTGATGATTAGTTATGGCTCCTGATACAGTCATGTGCATTATCTCAGTTATCTTCCGTAGAGCAACCTCTTCACTAAAGTCGGGCAGTTCAGACTGATGATGAGGAACGACCTTCGGGAAGGTCTGTTTCTGGTAGACCTTACCGCTTTTATTCTTGGAGAAAGACTCCAAGCATTTGCGCTGGAATTCATCACAAGCTCGCTGCACCAGATCTTTTGATTCTTGCGGCAAGTCATCTATGGTCACCTCGAAGACTAGATCTTCGGTAATCTCAGGTATCTTGAACTAAAGACGTCCCACTGGGCATGCCAAAAAGTGTGTTGACGCAAAACGTGACGTCTCACGTCAGGCACACAGCAAGCCGAATGAGGCTGGCTTCAATCGGGTGTCTGGAGTGTTCTGGTTCCAGAAACGTGCCAGTCGGTTTGACCTGGAAACCAACAAGGGATAAAAAGTGCGAGAATACCTTGGAACTTGCCGGGTGAGACCAGACAGTTCCATATGTACGGCTTTGAAAGCCAATCACGACGGCACACAGCTATGAAAGGTGTTTGTCGAAACAGGTTTATAAATGTCATTTGGCAAGTATAAAATAAAGCTCATAAGCATGTTGAATGTCGAACGCATATGTAACAATAAGATAAAAAGGGCAACTCGCAAATATAAATCTATTCAGATAACATATGCATAGGCCAATCCAGCTAGTCTGTCGCACGTCCAGCCTTCATAAACCCGTCAGGTATAATCTCAAGCAAAGCTAATCCACCGCATGATACCACTTGCTATAAATCTACACCACTCCTTATAATTAGATTAATCCACCGCATGATACAATCTAATTATAAGAAGCTAAAAGCACACGTATATCTGGATAGATCTATATGTACACATTACTCATGTAAGCTTAACCAGAATCGGCAAAACAGCCGAACTGGGGTCCATGAAGAAGAAACATGCAAGCAAAGCATGATTAAACTAATCTAAAACCTGCGCCTGCCACACGGCACCCAGCTCTATCAAAGCCTAAACATGATCGGCATGCATGAACCCGCAACATGTAACAATCTAGATTGAAAGTCAATTCGGCCATGATGATCTTATGATTAGCAAAGCGCAAACAAACTCGTGCAACAAGGCCGAATGGAAATCAATCTAGATTGGGCAAAAAGTGTTGTACGAATTAAATAAATAAAACATACGACACATGATAACTTGATGAATCTATTAGATCTGCCAAATCTAACAGAGCCGATAACTATTTTTACTCATAACTCAATCCGCCGCATGATACAAGGCATAAGCAAAAACTTCCCGTCATAAGCTTAAATCCGCCGCACGATACTAAGCTTAACGTACAAGACTACTTGCATCATATCTAAATCCACCGCACGATACTAGACATTATAGCAAGGTTGCCGGTACTTACGGAGGTCGACGGATCGATGATTCCTCTCGAAGAACTCGACGACACGACTAAGGACTCGAATAGGTGGCGCAGGGGCCGGTTTGTATTGATGTGGTTGTGAACAATTTTACAATGGTCGAGGGCTTATATTTATACCATGGATGAGACACGAACCTAAACGATCACGACTTTACAAAGAGATACGGAAAGATATAAACTCTATATTTTTTGGTGCCTTCCATCACCATGTGTCTTCCCGTGCAAGCTAGCTTTACTCGCCATATGCATCTCCCGATTGGAACCATGGCCTTGTGAAATAGCCGACCGCATAGGTAAACGTCAAAATTCCGAGAGTCAAGAAGCTACGGATTGCTTGCCGAATCCTTCTCTCTCTGGAAGCCGAGCCCATCTGCCATATCCTTATTTGTGCGAAAATCTGGTGTTAACAGTGGGACAGATGGACACTTGAGTGAGTTCTGCTTTCGGCGCAATAGAGAGGAGCGCCGTGCCAGGGAGATGAAAAATCCGGACATGTACCATCCTTTCCATGATGTACATGTGCCGAATGTTTAGAGGAGAGCTCCGAGGAGAGCTGCTAGGCCTAGAGGTGCAGTGCCTCAAGGTCCTAGGCGTCAGGGAGGAGTTGCCCGACGGGGTCCTGACTTTGCAGGATACGGACCCCGTGGCGGAGTGTTTGTTGAGCGTTTCCCTCCACCGCGTTTTGACTATCGCGATGGATGCTCTTTCCTTAGCGGACCACGTTTTCCAGTGTGTGCTGATCGCTATCCCTGTAGACCTGCTAGGAATGGTTTTTATACTGACCGTTCTTTTGAGCAGCCAGCCCAACACTGGTACTCTTCCTACTGAAGGACCGAGAATGCAACCAGAAAGCGACCAGAGGGGGGTGAATGGGAGCTTCAAAATTCCTTTCGGAAACTTGTCGCCACTGTCCCATAAATCAACCCCAAGAGCAAACCCTAGAGCTCATAAGTGTCTTCCACCCTAGATGTAGGGTGGATGCTTCCAAGAAGCACAGCGAGACACTATACGATTCTAGAAACCCAACGCAAAAGCTGGAAACCAAAACCGACAATGGACGAACGAACGGCGAACAAAACAGTGCACAACCAGGTGCATCGGACGCTGGCAAACAGTGCACTACTAGAACCTTACTGGACACCCATCGGACGCTGTGAATAGTGCAACCCAAGCGTTCGATGCTTGACCCCCGGCGTGTCCGATGGCAACAGACGCTCCGATGGTCAGTGTCCGATGCTCCTTAAAACTGTCTGTCAGGTGACACGTGGCATCGGACGCGTGCGCTAGTATGATCCAGCGTCCGATGGTCCCGACACCAGCATCCGATGCTCCCAGACCAGAAGTATTCTTCCGCGAAAATCACTCAATCTCCTCCGAATCAAAAGCACTAGGGCATAGACTTGGTACGAGGAGTTCCAAGGATGTTAGTGAGCTATCTTAGAGGAATAATGGCTCGAGCCTAACTCCAAATCGGTGAATTGGAAGATTTAGGGACTAAGGGAGCAAAGACCGATCCGGGACAAAAATCAACCGATCTACTAGCTCGTGAGGTTAGAGATGATTTCCTCCAGTGGAAAGAAGTGCCTCACGATCTAGAACAACTCAGTTCAAACGGATTTGCAAAAGATGCACCGATCAAAGAGATCGATCGATGGGAAAAACATGGAGAAAAGCAATCCGCGAAGAATATGAACAAAACGCGAATCACAACCACGAATTTACAACCGTGTGGCAACCACACGCTACAATAGTGACATTACGGTCTCACTTCAAACTCTCTTGTGGATCTCAGGTTCGCTACAGCAGGGGATGGGAGAGCAAGAAACCCTAAAAGCAAAAGAACAAATGACTGAGATAGAATGGGAGGAGGGTGTCTCCCTCTACTTATCCTAATTGTAATTCCTACTCTACCCCTCACTAATTATAGAGCAAGCCAGCTAAACCCTAGGGTTATTCTGGATCATCTCAAAGATATTTGTGATCCGACGGCCACGCCCGCACAACTCGTAGCGTTGCCTCGTCGCAACCTCCCGATTGGCGCCACGTGCCACCCTCGCTCTGCACCCCCAGTTTTGTGGCCGAAACCGGGAAACTAGGCCTTCATGTCCACCCCCAGTTTTGAGGCCCAAACCAGGAAACCAGCCACCAAGTCCATCCCCCGGTTTTGAGGCTGAAACCGGGAAACCCGACGTCTGTCGCCTGAGTTTTGTGGCCCAAACTCAGAAACCCGCAGCGCCCAGGTTTTGATGCCCAAACCTGGAAACCGTCCTCAGCCCGAGTTTTGTGGCCCAAACTCGGCAAACCCACAGCACCCAGGTTTTGAGGCCCATGCGGATACATGGGTGTATGCCGAGTCTCTGTGTGATGAGTGATTGTCAACGGAGATGATGCGCATGTTCTTTGGCTTGTGTTGTGCAGGTGTCGAGCACGGAGACAGTGATCGATGGCGGGTGAAGGTCAAGTTGCGACGTGCCGTGCCGACGGACCCGGGCGCGATGAAGGATGGGCGTGCCGTGCGGCGGACGTGCCATGCCGATGTATCGGACGGTGAAGGGCGGACGTGACTTGGACTGATGGACTGGAGGCCGGAGGATCAGCTGTGGTGGCTGGCAGCCTGTGACAGCGACAAGCGGAGAAGTGCGATCATGTCGGTGGAAGGGGTGCACAGGCGGTGCATCCCCTACGACGTCGGTTTGTTGGTAGAGCCAGGGAAAAACCAACGGGTGGACGGTTTTCAGGTTTGGGCCTCAAAAACTGGGTGCTGGGTTTCCAGGTTGAGCCACAAAACCTGGGCGCGACGGTTTCCAGGTTTGGGCCTCAAAACCTGGGTGCTGGGTTTCCAGGTTGAGCCTCAAAACCTGGGCGTGGGCCGGTTTCTGAGTTTGGGCCTCAAAATTCGGGCGCGGACGGTTTCCGAGTTTGGCCAAAAACTCGGGCTGGAGGCTGGTTTCCCGGTTTGGGCCTCAAAACCGGGGGCGATGGGAAAGGCTGGTTTCCCGGTTTGGGCCACAAAACCGGGGGTGCAGAGTGGTGGCGGCACGTGGCGGCGATCTGAAGGTTGCGTGGAGGCGACGCGGAAGACCGTGCGGGCGTGGCCGTCGGATCTACCTACCACCAGCGGGTGGACTAGAATAGCCTTAGGGTTAGGCTGGTCCGCTCTGTAAATACAGTAGTGAGGGGTAGAGTAGGAAATAGACTTAGGCTAGGTTAGTATAAGTAGTCCAGGGGAAGACACCTCCTCCCTATCTCAATATCTCAATCTCAGTTTGTGCTTTCATTTGCTAGGGTTTCCACTCTCCCATCCCCTGCTTTAGCTAGTTGAGATCCGCAGAGAGACTCCCACTCTGTGTACTGTTGATTTGAGGAAGTGAGGCCGTATCCTCACCTTGGAGCACAGATCGATGACTTGATTCGTGTCTTTGATTCGGTTTCGTGGCTGTGATTTCCGTTTTGCTTGTGTTCTTCACGGAATCCTTTTGCTCCACGATTTTCCCGTCGCTTGATCTCTTTGCTCGGTTCATCTTTGCAATTCCGTTTGAACCAAGTTGTTCTAGATCGTGAGGCCTTCTTTCCACCGAAGGAATCATCCTCAACCTCACGGTCTAGGAGATCGATTGATTTTTAGTTTCGGGTCCTTTTTCTCCTTTCCCCCGAAATTCTTCGATTCACCGATTTGGAGTTATGTTCGAGCCATGATCTCTTAGGGATAGCTCACTAACCTCCTTGTGACTCATCTCACCAAGTTTGATCCCTAGAGGAATTGGTTTGGGTGAGATCGAGGCGAATCGGTGCTCGAACGGGGCTGCTGCGGGGTGACCGGACGCTGTCATCGAGGTGACCGGACGCGTCCGGTGTTTGAACACCGCGCAGGGTTTTCTGTGTGTGACCGGACTCACTCGACCAGACGCTCGATCCTGGCAGTGACCGGACGCCCAGGGGCACTGTTCCTGTGTCTGTCTGCTTCTGACCGGACGCTTGAGCCCTTGTGCGTCCGTCCAACACAGAGAGCTCCCAGATCGGCTTTCCTCTCGACCGGACGCGTCCGGTGGACATCGACCGGACGCACCAGTGAGTCCGGTCAGTGCTGTTTCCGCTGATTCGGTCGCGGTTCGTTCGTTCTTGATCGGATTTGATTTCCGTCTTTTGCGTTGGCTTTCTAGGGTTGTCTAGTGTCCCGCTGTGCTTCGTGGAAGCATCCACCTATATCTAGGGTCCGTGGACATTAGCAAGCTCTAGGGTTCGCTTTTGGGGTTGAGTTTGGACAGTGGCATCTATTTTCCGAAGGAAATTTTGAAGCTCCCATTTCACCCCCCTCTGGTCGCTTTCGGGTAGCTTCTCGGTCCTTCAATTGGTATCGGAGCGGGTTAAGGATCTTCCACCTTAGCCGGTTCCAGATCCACCGAAGGCGACATGGATCGCGGCGTGGGCAAAACCGCCGTTTTTCGATGGGACGAACTATCGTATGGAAGAATAGGTATGTCGGCCTATTTGCAGAGTTTGGGCGCTTTCTAATCTGGGATATTTGCCAACTCCCCTGATTACGTGGTCTTGGCCGGCTCGTGTGACTCAACAGGAGATCAATGAGCACGATGCCAATAGCCGAGCCCGTAATGCTCTTTTCTCTTGTTTGAGCATGGGTGAGTTTGATCGTGTTTCTCACCTCTCGCTACGGCTCGGGAGATCTGGGACACTCTCATGCGTTTCATGAGGGCACCTCTCAAGTCAAAACCCGACTCTACGAGTCGTTCAAGCGAGAGTATGAGAACTTTCGACATCAGCCTGGCGAGAGCATAGAAAGTTTATTCGCTCGCTTTCAGGTGATTGTCAACAGGATGAGAGCTAACAGAGAGCAGTTGCCTTTTGATGATCATGAGCGTGCGTTGAAGCTTTTGCACACTCTTGATCGTTCGGTGTGGGACTCCAAAGTTCAGGCGATCATCGAATCCCCGAACTATGAGACCCTCACCTGCGACGAGCTTTTCAGTAAGCTCAAGTCCAGTGAGATTGATGCTATGGCAAGGGCTTCTTTTGAAAATCCTTCTCTCGCCCGTCCATGGCTTTGGTTTCCGGCTCTTCCTCTAACCCCTCAGCTGGCTTTGCGCTTTCTTCTCTCTTTTCTGTGACAGAGGACCAGCTAGAGTCTTTGGGAGATGACGAGTTGGCTTTGCTCGCCAACCGGTTCTCGCGGTTCCACAACAACCGCATGAACCGTCGTCGAGGAGGAGGACGCACGGGATGCTACGAGTGCGGCGACCCCGACCACTTCATCGCCGACTGCCCCAAGAAGAAGAACAAGCACTCGGGCAAGGGCGAACATGGGCGCAAGCGCGACTCCAAGTACAAGGAGAAGCACGTCCCCCCAAGGCACAAGAAACGGGGCGGCTTCGATAAAGAGTACATCAAGAAGAAGTACTTGGAGAAGCAGCAAGCTGAGCAGCGCGCGTTCTTCGCCACGCTCAGCGACGTCGACGGCTCGGATGACGACTCCGCCAGCTCGAGCGATGACGAGTCCGAGAAGAAGAAGAGGATCGAGGACAAGCTGAATGGCCTCTGCTTCTTCGCCGACGACGACGGCTTCTGCACCATGGCGCTCGGAGATGAGGTCGACGGCGAGCCGGAGCGTACCCCTCGGAACGACGACGACGACGACACCTCCCAGGTATCTCTCACCTACGACGAGCTTTCCTCCGAGGTTGAGAAGTTGACTGCTGCCCTCCTTAGCCAAGATAAGTTGCTTAGGCGTGCCGCTAGAGAGCGCAAGGAGTTTAGGCAGAAGTGGCAGGACACGGTGAAGGAGCTTGAGTTCGCTCGGTCCACCGTGGTAGTGTCGGAGGAGGCGGAGTGCGAGTCGTGCACCGCGCACATGACTGACCTTCTCACTCTGAGAGGTAAGTATGCTGCGTTGGTAGATGAGGTGGATGAGCTCCGTGCTAGGCCGCAGCTGTTGGGTGCGTGCAAGACTTGTCCTGTCTTGCAATCTGAGTTGGCAGAGAAAAATGCCAAGCTTGAGTCTTTAGAGAGGCCAGCTCAGATAGCACTTGTGTCTCGAGGTGTGCTTTGTGTGAGGGCCTGGAGATGGAGATTGCCAATGTGAAGCATGGCAAGATGCAAACCGAGGAAGAAAACACATACCTTCGGTCCATCTTGTCATGGGTCTCCAGTAGTGAGCCGCAGCTCGGGATGATGATCTCCCAATTCAAGCGAGCTGTTGGTGCCCCGGGTGTAGGTTTTGCTCAGAGTGTTGATCTCTCAGCTTTTTTGGAAAGATTGGAGAGTCTAGTGGTCTGAACCCATGTGAGAAGCCCAATTCCACCACTACTCCCAAACTTGCCAAGATTCCACTCAAAGAGCCAGTCAAGCCTATCACCAAAGATGGTGTGGTTGAGGAACCCCCGAGAGCTCCTCCCAAGAACCCAGTTTGGGCACCCAAGCCAAACCACCTCAGAAACAAGCTTGATGCTATGCCACCCATTCGTGAGGAGTTGCCACAGAAGGGCAAAGGCAAAGTGAGCCACACCCACAGCCCTGGTCACCAACAACCCCCTGTGCGTGCGGTGAGGTACCAGTGTGATTTTTGTGGGAGAGATGGTCACTTGAGCGAGTTCTGCTTTCGGCGCAAGAGAGAGGCGCGCCGTGCTCGGGAGATGGAGAACCCGGACATGTACCATCCAGCCAGCATGGTGGACATGTACCGAAGGCCCAGGGGAGAGCTGCTAGGTCCGGACGTCAGGGTCCCAGGCCTAGGCAGGAGATGAGAGCCCCGAGGAGGGAGACTAGGCCTAGAGGTCCAGCACCTCAGTTTGTTAGGCCTAGGCAGGAGAGAGCTCCGAGGAGAGACGCTAGAGCAGTTGAGCCCCAGGCTCCTAGGCGTAGACTCGTAGAGAGCGTGCCCGACGGGGTCCTGTTTTTGCAGGTAACGGACCCCGTGGCGGAGGCTTAGTTGAGCGCTTTCCCCCACCGCGTTTTGAGTACCGCGGTGAGCGCTTCTTCCCTAGCGGACCACGTTTTCCTCAGCGTGGTGATCGCTTCCCTCGTAGACGTGCTAGGAATGGTTTTTACACTAACCCTTCTTTTGAGCAGCCGGCCCAACACTGGTTTTCCCCTTACTTTCACTAACCCCAGTGTTGGACCGTATGCTCACCCTATGTCTTTTTATTGATGTAGGTGAGACGGTTGGAGGACATTGGGTTGGTGGATTCTGGTTGCTCGAGGCACATGACCGGAAACGCCAAGTGGTTCTCCAGCCTTAGCCCGGTCGCCGGAAAGGAGTACATAACCTTCGGCGACAATAGTAAAGGTAAGGTATTATCCCGTGGGACGGTGCGGGTTAATGAGCACTTTGTGTTGCGCGATGTTGCTCTTGTTTCTAACCTGCATTTTAACCTTCTTTCTGTTTCGCAACTTTTTGATGATGACTACGAGATTCGTTTTAAACCGAACCTTAGTCGCATCTTAGATCCTCAGGGCGATCTTGTATGTCTGATTTCGCCCTTTGGGAAAGTCTTTCGCGCGAATTTTTCGGAGTCGTTTGGTTCTTCTCGCTGTCTTTTGGCTAGTCCTTCTTCCTCCGATCTTTGGAAGTGGCATAGGAGGCTCGGTCATTTAAGCTTCGACTTGCTTGCAAGACTTAGCTCACTTGGCCTAATCCGAGGATTGCCCAAGCTTTCGATGGAGAAGGATCTAGTTTGCCATTCTTGCAGACATGGGAAGATGGTTGCCGCTCCCCACCATCCAGTGACTAAGGTCATGACCTCGCACCCTGAGAGCTTTTACATATGGACCTTGTTGGTCCGGCTCGGGTGAGCTCGGTTGGTGGCAAGTGGTATGTTTTGGTTGTTGTTGACGACTTTTCGAGATATTCGTGGGTCTTCTTTTTAGCTGAGAAGACCGAAACTTTCTCATTTGCTCGCAATCTGATTTTGCGTCTTCAGAACGAGTTCCCTTTGAACTCGATGCGAGCTATTCGGAGTGATAATGGTTCCGAGTTTAAAAATTCAGATTTTGAGAAGTTTTGTAACCGCCTTGGCTTGGAGCATCAGTTTTCTTCCCCCTACACACCGCCCCCAAAATGGTGTTGTAGAGAGGAAGAATCGGACCCTTGTTGAGATGGCCAGGACGATGCTTGATGAGCATAGGACTCCTAGGCGCTATTGGGCCGAAGCTATGAACACTGCATGCTATATTTCCAATCGCATTTTTCTGAGAGCTTTCTTGAAAAGACTTCTTATGAGTTGCGTTTTGGCAAACTGCCCAAGGTGAGTTATTTCGAGTTTTTGGTTGCCATTGTTTTATATTGAAGAAAGGCAACCTGGACAAGTTTGAGTCTCGTTCTTCTGACGGTGTGTTTTTGGGTTATGGTACTCACACTCGAGCTTATCGTGTACTTAACCTTGACACTAACCGAGTCATAGAGACATCAGATGTCACCTTCGACGAGACTCTTGTTTGTCCCTCTTCTCGTTTTGAGCGTGCAGGTGATCATGAGGTGGGAGAGCCTCTTTTTGATGATGAGGAAGAGGCGCTGAAGGTATAGATGATCCAGCACCCCCTCCACCTGCCGTGCCGCAAAGAGCGGCCTCGACGACGACTCACGGCCCCGACACTTCTTCTTCCTGGGGGCCGTGGGATCCTCCACCTCGCGCGGTACCTTTTGTACCCGGGGTGGAACCAGCTGCTGTTGAGGGGGAGGTCACTTCTTCCCGGGAGGCGCCACGACACATCCAGCGCCAGCACCCTCCTCAGCAGATGATCGGCGACATCGACGAGCGAGTTACTCGCTCCAGGTCACAGCACATCTCGCACTTTGCTCATTCTGCTTTTGTTGCGTCTTTTGAGCCCCGAGATGTTGGACACGCATTGACGGATCCGGACTGGGTCAATGCCATGCATGAGGAGCTAGAGAATTTGAGCGAAATCGGGTTTGGGTTCTAGTGCCACCACCTCCTGACTGTAAACCTATTGGCACAAAATGGGTATTTAAAAACAAGCAAGGAGAGGAGGGCCACATTGTGAGAAACAAGGCCCGGCTTGTAGCGAAGGGTTATAGTCAGAAGAGGGGATAGATTATGAGGAGACTTTCGCTCCTGTAGCTCGTTTGGAGGCTATTAGGATACTCTTGGCTTATGCTGCATCCATGGGTTTCAAACTTTTTCAAATGGATGTCAAGAGTGCCTTCTTAAACGGCTACATTGAGGAGGAGGTCTATGTCCAGCAACCCCCCGGTTTTGAAAATCCCAAGTTTCCAAACCATGTCTTTAAACTTCATAAAGCTTTGTATGGTTTGAAACAAGCCCCTAGAGCCTGGTATGATAGATTGAAAAACTTTTCTGCTAGCTAAGGGTTTTAAAATGGGATGTGTAGATAAGACGCTCTTTCTCCTCCGGCAGGGCAAAGACCACTCTTGGTCCAAATTTACGTGGATGATATCATTTTCGGTGGTTCTTCTCACGCTTTGGTTGCCAAGTTTGCAGATACTATGAGCAGGGAGTTCGAGATGAGCATGATGGGCGAGCTGACTTTCTTTCTCGGGTTGCAAATTAAGCAATCCCGAGAGGGGACGTTTGTGCACCAGGGCAAGTACACGAGGGACTTGCTGAAGCGGTTCGACATGGGTGAGGCTAAGCCTCTTCCGACGCCCATGTCGACAACGACTGCCCTGGATGCCGACACAGATGGAGAAGCAGTGGACCAGAAGGAGTACCGTAGCATGATTGGATCGTTGCTCTACCTGACGGCGACACGGCCGGACATTCAGTTCGCCGTGTGCTTGTGCGCGCGCTTTCAGGCTTCGCCACGCACTTCTCACCGTCAGGCGGTGAAGCGCATCTTCAGGTACCTTCGTTTCACGCCCGAGCTCGGGATTTGGTATTCTGCTTCTTCCACCCTCTCGCTTTGTGGCTTTTCTGATGCTGATTTTGCTGGTTGTCGCATTGAGCGCAAGTCCACTTCTGGGACTTGCCAGTTTATTGGATCTTCTCTGGTGTCATGGTCTTCTCGCAAGCAGTCTAGTGTCGCTCAGTCTACCACGGAGGCTGAATATGTTGCTGCGGCTAGCTGCTGTTCCCAGTTACTTTGGATGATGGCCACTTTGCGTGATTTTGGTTGAGCTTTACTCGAGTGCCTTTGCTTTGTGACAGCACGAGTGCCATTAGCGTTGCTAAGAACCCCGTGCTTCACTCGAAAACCAAACACATTGATGTGCGCTTTCATTTCTTGCGAGACCACCAGGAGAAGGGTGATATCGATCTTCGCCATGTCGATACTCATCACCAATTGGCTGATATTTTCACCAAGCCTTTAGACGAATCAACCTTTAATAGGTTGAGGGGTGAGCTTGGTGTGTGTTTCCCCTTTTAGATGGGGGAAGCATTTTGAGATGTACAGACTGACTCTTTTATTTTGAGGCTCTTTTCTTTTGAGTTTCTTGAGTCTTTCCAATTGGTATCTTCTTTCTTTCAGTTTTGTGTCGGGCATACGCATTTACATTCCGAGCTTCATGTCTATATTTACTAGAATGTAATTATGCTCTTGTTAGTATTGCTCCGATACTTATGATGATGCTTGTAGCTTATGCTCTTTCTGATCACCATTACATGTTATGAGCGAGCTATTTTTGTATGGTGAATTATGCCTAATGTATATAAATCTGAAAATGTTCACCATTGAGATATGCAACTAGCATGTGTAGGGTGTGTTGAGTCCATTCCTGCTTTTCATATATGCTAGGTTGCTATGTCTCTAGTTCTGAGTCATTCACTTGCTTGGTTGTTCATAACTTGCTTAAAATCTGAACCAAGTATTGTTGAATTGAAAAGATCGAGATGGGATTGCTTGTCAACACCTCATGGTATTGAGACTGTTTCTCATTGCACTTTGAGTTAAACTTGAGCCATGTAGTGTATGACCGAAACCGTTGCTTTAAGCTTCTGATTGCTTGCGGCATAGGCTTCGCACGGTTGAAAAGTTAGGCGATGACAAGCTTTCAACCTCTCGCAATCACATGCTAAAAATGAACTTGTGAATTCTTTTACCGCTGCAACTCCGATATGAATTTGAAATCACAAGTATATGCTTCATTCCTATGCATGATGATTGAACTTTGCTAGGGGTAGTTCACCTTGTATATATGCTTAGCACTTGTTTGGATTCCTTCTATACATGTCTAGTGCTATTTTGATGGTGACTATCTTTTGGCTTAAAACTGCTCACATGCTCATATGCTTCATATTTCGTATAAGTGATCAGTTTGAGCCTTTGCTATTTGAGTGCTTAATTGAGATGTTGGAGCTATACTGATTAGAGCATCTTTGCACTCTTTTGACTATATACTTGAAGCTCCTAACTTGCATTTTGACTTCATATGCATTTTGGAAGGAGATCTTGTGTTCAGGGGAGTTTGTGTGAAGGGAGTTGCTTCTCCGATACCTTTTGGCCTTGATAAGTGCATTTTCAACTAGGGGGAGAAATTTATGCAAATCATATGCACCTGTGTTGATCAACTCAGGGGAGAATCATTTGTCCTAGTTGCTTGCATTTGTCGAGGGGGAGTTTGCTAGTTGTGTTGAGCCGTTGCCTCTGTCTTGAGGGACTAGCAAACGTTCCTAGCTTTTCATGAGCTCTTATAAGCTTTTTCATTTGGCTTTCAATTGGTATCGTCTGGTGTGCTTTCCCATTTTGTTCGGGTTGATTTCCAATTGGTTCGGAGTGATTTTCTTGCTAGTTGTGTTGAGCCTCTGTGCCTCTATCTTGAGGGACTAGCATTTTGCTTCTGTTGTCCTCCGATCTTCAATTGGTATCTGCTAGCGGTGTTGAGCCTGTTCTACCTCTTCTTGAGGGCTAGCTTTGCTTTGCTTGGTTGCGTCGAGCCATTGCCCATGTCTTTGGGACCAAGTTTTCGCTTCATCCACTTGACCTTCTTTGGCTTTTGTTCGGCTTTTGGGTCATTTGGTTGGGTTTTCTCTTCTCACTCCTTCCTACCTCCTTCTTCTTATTCATGATTTGTTGTGGAGTTGACAATGCACTCATCAAGGGGGAGATTGCGGATACATGGGTGTATGCCGAGTCTCTGTGTGATGAGTGATTGTCAACGGAGATGATGCGCATGTTCTTTGGCTTGTGTTGTGCAGGTGTCGAGCACGGAGACAGTGATCGATGGCGGGTGAAGGTCAAGTTGCGACGTGCCGTGCCGACGGACCGGGCGCGATGAAGGATGGGCGTGCCGTGCGCGGACGTGCCATGCCGATGTATCGGACGGTGAAGGGCGGACGTGGACTTGGACTGATGGACTGGAGGCCGGAGGATCAGCTGTGGTGGCTGGCAGCCTGTGACAGCGACAAGCGGAGAAGTGCGATCATGTCGGTGGAAGGGGTGCACAGGCGGTGCATCCCCTCTACGACGCCGGTTTGTTGGTAGAGCCGGGAAAAACCAACGGTGGACGGTTTCCAGGTTTGGGCCTCAAAACCTGGGTGCTGGGTTTCCAGGTTGAGCCACAAAACCTGGGCGCGACGGTTTCCAGGTTTGGGCCTCAAAACCTGGGTGCTGGGTTTCCAGGTTGCCTCAAAACCTGGGCGTGGGCCGGTTTCCGAGTTTGGGCCTCAAAATTCGGGCGCGGACGGTTTCCGAGTTTGGCCACAAAACTCGGGCTGGAGGCTGGTTTCCCGGTTTGGGCCTCAAAACCGGGGCTGATGGAAAAGGCTGGTTTCCCGGTTTGGGCCACAAAACCGGGGGTGCAGAGTGGTGGCGGCACGTGGCGGCGATCTGAAGGTTGCGTGGAGGCGACGCGGAAGACCGTGCGGGCGTGGCCGTCGGATCTACCTACCACCAGCGGGTGGACTAGAATAGCCTTAGGGTTAGGCTGGTCCGCTCTGTAAATACAGTAGTGAGGGGTAGAGTAGGAAATAGACTTAGGCTAGGTTAGTATAAGTAGCCCAGGGGAGACACCCTCCTCCCTATCTCAATATCTCAATCTCAGTTTGTGCTTCATTTGCTAGGGTTTCCACTCTCCCATCCCCTGCTTTAGCTAGTTGAGATCCGCAGAGAGACTCCACTCTGTGTACTGTTGATTTGAGGAAGTGAGGCCGTATCCTCACCTTGGAGCACAGATCGATGACTTGATTCGTGTCTTTGATTCGGTTTCGTGGCTGTGATTTCCGTTTTGCTTGTGTTCTTCACGGAATCCTTTTGCTCCACGATTTTCCCGTCGCTTGATCTCTTTGCTCGGTTCATCTTTTGCAATTCCGTTTGAACCAAGTTGTTCTAGATCGTGAGGCACTTCTTTCCACCGAAGGAATCATCCTCAACCTCACGGTCTAGGAGATCGATTGATTTTTAGTTTCGGGTCCTTTTCTCCTTTCCCCCGAAATTCTTCGATTCACCGATTTGGAGTTAGGTTCGAGCCATGATCTCTTAGGGATAGCTCACTAACCTCCTTGTGACTCATCTCACCAAGTTTGATCCCTAGAGGAATTGGTTTGGGTGAGATCGAGGCGAATCGGTGCTCGAACGGGGCTGCTGCAGGGTGACCGGACGCTGTCATCGAGGTGACCGGACGCGTCCGGTGTTTGAACACCGCGCGGGTTTTTCTGTGTGCTGACCGGACTCACTCGACCGCGCGTCGATCCTGGCAGTGACCGGACGCACCAGGGGCACTGTTCCGTGTCTGTCTGCTTCTGACCGACGCTAGGGTTGTGACCGGACGCTTGAGCTTGTGCGTCCGGTCCAACACAGAGAGCTCCCAGATCGGCTTTCTCTCGACCGGACACGTCCGGTGGACATCGACCGGACGCACCAGTGAGTCCGGTCAGTGCTGTTTTCCGCTGATTCGTTCGCGGTTCGTTCGTTCTTGATCGCATTTGATTTCCGTCTTTTGCGTTGGCTTTCTAGGGTTGTCTAGTGTCCCGCTGTGCTTCGTGGAAGCATCCACCCTATATCTAGGTCGTGGACATTAGCAAGCTCTAGGGTTCGCTTTGGGGTTGAGTTTGGGACAGTGGCATCTATTTTCCGAAAGGAAATTTGAAGCTCCCATTCACCCCCCCTCTGGTCGCTTTCGGGTAGCTTCTCGGTCCTTCAGCCCAAACCTGGAAACCGTCGACCCGGTGGTTTTTCTGTGGCTCAACCACCAAACCGGCCTGTAGAGGGGATGCACTGCCCGTGCACCCCTCCACCGACATGTGTCCCCAGGTCCTCGACCCAAGCAACACCATGCCCCCAAGTCTTCGCTATCGCTGTCCCAGGCTGCCAGCCACCACAGCTGATCCTCAGGCCACCGGTCCCTCAGTCCAAGCATCACGTCCACCCTTCACCGCTCCCGGTCCGTCGGACACGGCACGTCTCTACTTGACCTTCACCTGCCCCTCGATTACTGTCTCCGTGCTCGACACTTGCACAACACACCAAAGAACATGCGATCAAACCCTGTTGACAATCACTCATCACTCGAGACTTGGCATACACCCATGTATCCGCAATCTCCCCTTGATGAGTGCATTGTCACTACTCACACAAATCATAATGGAATAGAAGAAGGAAGAAAGAGAAGAGGGAACTCGACCAAATGACCCAAAAGCATAGGAAAGCCAAAGAAGGTCAAGTGGAAAGAGCGAGACAACTTGGTCCCCAAAGACATGGGCAACGGCTCGACGCAACCAAGCAAAGCAAAGCTAGCCCTCAAGAAGAGGTAAGCAGGCTCACAACCGCTAGCAAATACCAACTGAGAAATCGAAGTAAGTGCTAGTCCCTCAAGACAAAGGCATAGAGGCTCCACACAACTAGCAGAGAAAGCTCGATACCAAACTTACGGATAACAGAAGCATCAACTCCCCTCGAATAGTGCACACAACCAGGAAAACTCCCCCTTGGATCAACACGGAAAGCACAGGATTTGAAAAATTTATGATTTGCAATATCTCCCCCTTAGTTGAACATCCCCCTTAGTTGAACATAGGAGGGTCCCCATGATTTGTCAAATTTCTCCCCCTTAGTTGAAAATGCACTAATCAAGTAAAAGAATGCACCATGGAGTAAAATTTCACCCCCTTGACCAAATATCCCCCCCTTAGAAATGCACTATCAAATGTGCCAAATAAGCAAAATTTCTCCCCTTCGAAAATGCATATGAGTCAAATGCAAGTTAGCAGCTTTAGGAATATAGTTAAGAGAATGCAAGGATGCTCTACACAGTATAACTCCAAGGACTCATCTAAGCACTCATGCTAGCAAAGGCTCAAACTGATCACCAAATACAAAATGTGAACATGAGAGCAAATGAGCATTTTAGCCAACGGTATTCACCATCAAAATAGCACTGAACATGTATAGACAGGAATTCGAACAAGTGCTAAGCATGTATACAGGTGAACTACCCCTAGCAAAGTTCAATCATCATGCTATAGAATGAAACATACACTTGTGATTTCAATTTTAAAACAGAGTAGCAGCGGTGAAATTACACAAGTTCAGAATTTAGCATGTGATTGCGAGAGGTTGAACGCTTGTCACTGCCTAACTTTTCAACAAGCGAAGCCTAATGCATATGCAATCAGAAGCTTAAGCATCGGTTTCGGTCATACACTACACGGCTCAAGTTTAACTCAAGGTGCAATGAGAAACAGTCTCGATACCGTGAGGTGTTGACAAGCAATCCCATCTCGATCTTTTCATTTCACTTAACACATGGTTCAAATTTAATTGACAGAATATGAACAAACCAAGCAAGTGAGTGACTCAGAACTAGAGACATAGCAACCTAGCATATATGGAAAGCACGAGTGAAACTCAACACATCCTACACATGCTAGTTGCATATCTCAATGGTGAACATTTTCAAGTTTTATGTTCATTAAGCAATTTCACCATACAAAAATAGCTCAGCTCATAACATGTATCAGTGATCAGAAAGAGCATAAGCTACAAGCATCATCATAAAGCATCAGAGCAATACTACATAGAGCAAGTACATTCTACATTCTAAAGATTATATACATGAAGCTCAGAATGTAAAAGCGTATGCTAAAATGCAAAAGAAGGTAAGATAAACAAAAAGAGTCAGGTCTATTATACAAGAACCAAAATGTTTCCCCCATCTAAAAGAAGAAACACATAACAAGCTCACCCCTGAACCGATTAAAGGTTGATTCGTCCAAAGGCTTGGTGAAAATATCAGCCAACTAATGATGAGTATCGACATGGCAAAGGTCGATATCACCCTTCTCATGGTGGTCTCGTAGAAAATGAAAGCGCACATCAATGTGTTTGGTCTTCGAGTGAAGCACGGGGTTCTTAGCGACGCTAATAGCACTCATGCTATCACAAAGCAAAGGCACGCGAGAAAAGCTCAGACCAATATCATGCAAAGTGGCCATCATCCAAAGCAACTGAGAATAGCAGCTAGCCGTAGCAACATATTCAGCCTCTGTGGTAGACTGAGCGACACTAGAATGCTTGCGAGAAGACCACAATACAAGGGAAGAACCAATAAACTGGCAAGTCCTAGAAGTGGACTTGCGCTCGACTCGGCAACCAGCAAAATCAGCGTCGGAATAACTGCAAAGGGAGAGGGTGGATGAAGCTGAATACCAAATCCCTAACTCAGGTGTGAAATGAAGGTACCTGAAAATGCGCTTGACCGCCTGACGGTGAGAAGTGTGCGGCGACGCCTGAAAGCGTGCGCATAGACACACCGCGAACTAGATGTCCGGGCATGTAGCCGTCAGGTAGAGTAGCGACCCGATCATGCTTCGGTACACCTTCTGGTCCACAGCTTCTCCATCCTTGTCCGCATCCAGGGCCGTCGTGGTCGACATGGGTGTTGGAAGAGGCTTGGCCTCACCCATATCGAACCTCTTCAGCAAGTCCTTGGTGTACTTGCCCTGGTGCACAAATGTTCCCTCTCAGGATTGCTTAATTTGCAATCCGAGAAAGAAAGTCAGCTCACCCATCATGCTCATCTCGAACTCCCTGCTCATTAAATCTGCAAACTTGGCAACCAAAGCGTGAGAAGAACCACTGAAAATGATATCATCCACGTAAATCTGGACCAAGAGAGTGTCTTTGCCTTGCTTGAGGAGAAAGAGCGTTTTATCCACACATCCCATTTTAAAACCCTTAGCATGCAAAAAGGTTTTCAACCTATGATACTAGGCTCTAGGGGCTTGTTTCAAACCATATAAAGCTTTGTTGAGTTTGAAAACATGGTTTGGAAACTTGGGATTTTCAAAACTGGGGGGTTGCTGAACATACACCTCTTCTATGTAGTCGTTTAAGAAGGCACTCTTGACATCCATTTGAAAAAGTTTGAAACCTTTGGATGCAGCAAAAGCCAAGAGTATCCTAATAGCCTCCAAACGAGCTACAGGAGCAAAAGTCTCCTCATAGTCTATCCCCACCTTCTGACTATAACCGTTGGCCACAAGTCTAGCTTTGTTTCTCACAATGTGGCCATCCTCTCCTTGTTCTTTCTTGTTTATTCCCATTTTGTCCCAATAGGATTACAGCCTGGAGGAGGTGGAACCTAAACCCAAACCAAACCTGATTTCTCTCAAATTTTCTAACTCCTCATGCATGGCATTGACCCAATCCGGATTCGTCAAAGCGTGTCCAACATCTCGGGGTTCAAAATCAGCAACAAATGCAGAATGAGCAAAGTGAGAGATTTGTTGTGACCTGGACCGAGTGACACGTTCGTCAATGCTACCGATCATCTGCTGAGGGGGGTGTTGGCGCTGGATGTGTTGTGGCGCCTCTCGAGCAGAAGTAATCTCTCCCTCAACAGCAGCTGGTGCCTCCCCGGGTACAAAAGGTACCGCTCAGGGTGGCGAATCCCATGGCCCCCATTAGAAAGAAGTGTCGGGGCCATGAGTCGTAGTAGATGCCGCTCTTTGCGGCACAGCAGGTGGAGGTGATGCTGGGTCACCCATGGCTTCAGCATCTCTCCTCATCATCATCGAAAAGAGGCTCACCAACTCATGATCACCTGCATGCTCAAAATGAAGAAGGACAAACCATGGTCTCGTCGAAGGTGACATCGGATGTCTCCATGACTTAGTTAGTATCAAGGTTAAGTACACGATAAGCTCGAGTGTGAGTGCCATAACCCAAAAATACACCGTCAGAAGAATGAGACTCAAATTTGTCCAAGTTGACTTTCTTCAATATAAAACAGTGGCAACCGAAGACTCTAAAGTAACTCACCTTGGGCTGTCTACCAAAACGCAACTCATAAGAAGTCTTTTTCAAGAAAGCTCTCAGAAAAATGTGATTGGAAATATAGCATGCAGTGTTCATAGCCTCGGCCCAATATCGCCTAGGAGTCCTATGCTCATCGAGCATCGTCCTAGCCATCTCAACAAGGGTCCGATTCTTCCTCTCCACAACACCATTTTGTGGCGGTGTGTAGGGGGAAGAAAACTGATGCTCCAAACCCAAAGAGTTACAAAACTTCTCAAAATCCGAATTCTTGAATTCGGAACCATTATCACTACGAATAGCTCGCATCGAGTTCATAGGGAACTCGTTCTCAAGACGCAAAATCAGATTGCGAGCAAAAGAGAAAGTCTCAGTCTTCTCAGTCAAAAAGAAGACCCACGAATACCTCGAAAAGTCATCAACAACAACGAGCACGTACCACATACCCCCAACCGAGCTCACCCGAGCCGGACCAACAAGATCCATGTGTAAAAGCTCACCAAGGCGTTGTGTCATGATCTGAGTCACTGGATGGTGGGGAGCGGCAACCATCTTCCCATGTCTGCAAGAATGGCAAACAAGGTCCTTCTCCATCGACAACTTGGGCAATCCTCGGATTAGGCCAAGTGAGCTAAGCCTTGCAAGCAAGTCGAAGCTCAGGTGACCTAGTCTCCTATGCCACTTCCAAAGGTCAGAGGAGGAAGGACCAGCCACAAGACAGCGAGAAAAACCAAACTACTCCTAGAAATTCGCGCAAAAGACTTTCCGAAAGGGCAAAATTAAACATACAAGATTGCCCTGAGGATCTAAAATACGACTGAGATTCAGTTTAAAACGAATCTCATAGTCATCATCAAAAAGTTGCAAAACAGAAAGAAGGTTAAAATGCAAGTTAGAAACAAGAGCAACATCACGCAACACAAAGTGCTCATTAACTCGCACCGACCCATGAGACAACACTTTACCTTTACTATTGTCGCCGAAGGTGATAAATTCCTTTCTAGCAACAGGACTAAGACTGGAGAACCACTTGGCATTTCCGGTCATGTGCCTCGAGCAACCGGAATCCACCAACCAAATGTCCTCCAATTGTTTTACCTACATCAATAAAAAGACATATGGTGAGCATACGGTCCAACACTAGGGTTAGTGAAGTAGGAAGAGTACCAGTGTTGGGCCGGCTGCTCAAAAGAACGGTCAGTATAAAAATCATTCCTAGCAGGTCTACGGGGATAGCGATCACTACGCACAGGAAAACGTGGTCCGCTAAGGAAAGAGCGTCCATCGCGATAGTCAAAACACGGTGGAGGGAAATGCTCAACAAAGCCTCTGCCACGGGGTCCGTATCCTGCAAAGTCAGGACCCCGTCGGGCCACTCCTCCCTGACGCCTAGGACCTTGAGGTGCTGCACCTCTAGGCCTAGCAGCTCTCCTCTGAACATTCGGCACATGTACATCATGGAAAGGATGGTACATGTCCGCATTGTTCATCTCCCTGGCATGGCGCTCCTCTCTCTTGCGCCGAAAGCAGAACTCACTCAAGTGTCCATCTCTCCCACAGTACTCACAATGGTACCTCACCGCTCTCATAGGGGGTTGTTGGTACTCACAGTTGTGGGTTTGGATCACTTTGCCCTTCTGTGGCATAAGCTCCTCCTGGATAGGTGGCATAGTATCCAGCTTGTTTTTCAGGTGGTTGGGTTTAGGATGCCACACTTGGTTCTTGGGTGGAGCTTTTGGAGGTTCCTCAAACACCCTGTCCTTAGTGTTAGGCTTGAGAGGCTCTTTGGGTGGAATCTTGGTAAGTTTGGGAGTAGTGGTGGAGTTTGGCTTCTCACATGGGTTCAGACCACTCGACTCTCCAATCTTCCCAAAAGCAGAAACATCAACACCCAGAGCAAAACCAACACCAGGTCCTCCAGCAGCACGCTTAAACTACGCGATCATCATCCTAATCTGCGGCTCATTACAAGACACCCATGACAAGATGGTCCAAAGGTGTGTGTTTTCCTCCTCGGTTTGCATCTTGCCATGCTTCACATTGACAATCTCCATCTCCAAACCCTCGCACAAAGCACACCTAGCCACACAAATGCTACCCGAGCTGGCCTTCTCAAGAGACTCAATCTTGGCATTCTTCTCTGCCAACTCGGTTTGCAAGCCTGGACAAATCTTGCACGCACCCAACAACACGGGTCTAGCCCGGAGCTCATCCACCTCTCCAACCAAAGCAGCATACCTACCACTCAAAGTGAGAAGGTCAGTCATGTGCTTGGTGCACGATTCACACTCAGCCTCCTTAGACATGACTACGGTGGATCTAGCAAACTCAAGCTCCTTCACCGTATCCTCCCACTTCTGCCTGAACTCCTTGCGCTCTCTAGCTGCGCGCCTAAGCAACTTATCCTGACTAAGTAAAGTGGCAGTAAGCTTGTCTACTTCGGCATAGAGTTCCTTGGGAGTTTGCGATACCTGCGAGGAGTCGTCGTCGTCATCATGAGGGACGTCCTCCACCTTGCCGTCGACCTCATCACCAAGAGCCATGGTGCATAAGCCCTTGTCATCGGCGAAGAAGCAAAGTCCATTCAGCTCGTCCTCGATCCTCTTCTTCTTCCCGGACTCGTCATCGCTTGAGCCAGCGGAGTTGTCATCCGAGCCATCGACGTCGCTGAGCGTGGCGAAGAAAGCACGCTGCTCAGCCTGGGCCTTCTCCAAGTACTTCTTCTTGATGTACTCCTTGTCAAAGCCGCCCCTCCGCTTGTGCCTCGCGGGGGCGTGCTTCTCCTTGCACTTGCTGGAGTCGTACTTGTGCCCATGATCGCCCTTCCCAGAGTGCTTGTTCTTCATGGGACAGTTGGCGATGAAGTGCTCGGGGTCGCCGCACTCAAAACATCCTGAGCATCCTCCTCCGTGGCGATGGTTCATACGGTTGTTGTGGAACCACGAGAACCGGTTGGCAAGAAAAGCCAACTCGTCGTCCCCCAAAGACTCCAGCTGCTCCTCTGTGACAGAAAGAAGTGAAGAGAGTGCAAATCCACCAGAGGGGTTAGCAGAAGAGCCAGAAACCAAAGCCATAGTCAGACCAGAAGGATTTTCATAAGAAGCCCTCGACATGGCATCAATCTCACTAGACTTGAGCTTACTGAAGAGCTCGTCGCATGTGAGGGTCTCATAGTTAGACGATTCGATGATCGCTTGGACCTTTGAGTCCCACACCGACCGATCGAGAGTATGCAAAAGCTTCAAGGCTCTCTCATGATCGTCGAGAGGCAACTGCTCCTTGTTCGCTCTCATCTTGTTGACAATAACCTGAAAGCGAGCGAATAAACTCTCTATGCTCTCACCAGGCATGTGTCGAAAGTTCTCATACTCCCGCTTGTGTGACTCATAGAGACGGGATTTGACTTGAGTGGTTCCCTCATGGAAGCGCATGAGGGTCGCCCAAATCTCATGAGTCATGGGGAGGTGAGAAACGCGATCAAACTCGGTCATGCTCAAACACGAGAAAAGAGCGCTACGCGCTCGGCTATTGGCATCATGCTCATCTATCTGAAGCTGAGTGACACGAGCAGCCAAGACAATGTAATCCTCCTTGTTGCAAATCTCCCAGACAGAAGAGCCCATGCTCTGGAGATAGGCCGACATGCGTATCTTCCAATACGCATAGTTCATCCCATCAAAGAACGGCGGTTTGCCCACGCCGCGATCCATGTCGCCTTTTGTGGATCTGGAACTGGCTAAGGTGGAAGATCCTTAACCTGCTTTGATACCAATTGAAGGACCGAGAATGCAACCAGAAAGCGACCAGAGGGGGGTCAATGGGAGCTTCAAAATTCCTTTCAGAAACTTGTCGCCATTGTCCCGTAAATCAACCCCAAGAGCAAACCCTAGAGCTCATAAGTGTCTTCGACCCTAGATGTAGGTTGGATGCTTCCAAGAAGCACAGCGAGACACTATATGATTCTAGAAACCCAACGCAAAAGCCGGAAACCAAAACCGACAACGGACGAACGAATAGCGAACGAAACAGTGCACAACCAGGTGCATCGGACGCTGGCCAGTGTCCGATGGCACATCACCGGACGCGTCGGATGCAAACAGTGCACTACTGGAACCTTACTGGACACCCATCGAACGCTGTGAACAGTGCAACCCTTCCGATGCTTGACCCCCGGCGCGTCCGATGGCAACGGACGCTCCGATGGTCAGTGTCTGATGCTCCTTAAAACTGTCTGTCAGGTGACACGTGGCATCGGACGCGTGCGCTAGTATGATCCAGCGTCCGATGGTCCCGACACCAGCGTCCGATGCTCCTAGACCAAAGCTGTTCTTCCGTGAATATCACTCGATCTCCTCCGAATCAAAAGCACTAGGGCTTAGACTTGGTATGAGGAGTTCCAAGGATGTTAGTGAGCTATCCCATAGGAATCATGGCTCAAACCTAACTCCAAATCGGTGAATCGGAAGATTTAGGGACTAAGGGAGCAAAGACCGATCCGGGACAAAAATCAACCGATCTACTAGCTCGTGAGGTTAGAGATGATTTCCTCCGGTGGAAAGAAGTGCCTCACGATCTAGAACAACTCAGTTCAAACGGATTTGCAAAAGATGCACCGAGCAAAGAGATCGATCGACGGGAAAAACGTGGAGAAAAGCAATCCGCGAAGAATACGAACAAAACGCGAATCACAACCACGAATTTCCAACCGTGTGGCAACCACACGCTACAATAGTGAGATTATGGTCTCACTTCCTCAAAATCTCACGGGCACAGAGGTATTGTTCTCTTCTCTGTGGACCTCAGGTTCGCTATAGCAGGGGATGGGAGGGCAGGAAACCCTAGAAGCAAAAGAGCAAATGACTGAGATAGAATGGGAGGAGGGTGTCTCCCTCTACTTATCCTAATTGTAATTCCTACTCTACCCCTCACTAATTATAGAGCGAGCCAGCTAAACCCTAGGGTTATTCTGGACCAACTCGAAGATATTTGTGATCCGACGGCCATGCCCGCACAACTCGTAGCATTGCCTCGACGCAACCTCCCGATTGCCGCCATGTGCCGCCCTCGCTCTGCACCCCCAGTTTTGTGGCGAAAATCAGGAAACCAGGCCTTCATGTCCACCCCCAGTTTTGAGGCCCAAACCGAGAAACCAGCCACCAAGTCCATCCCCCGGTTTTGAGGCTGAAACCGGGAAACCCGACGTCCGTCGCCTGAGTTTTGTGGCCCAAACTCAGAAACCCGCAGCGCCCAGGTTTTGAGGCCCAAACCTGGAAACCGTCCTCAGCCCGAGTTTTGTGGCCCAAACTCGGCAAACCCGCAGCACCCAGGTTTTGAGGCCCAAACCTGGAAACCATCCACCCGGTGGTTTTTCTGTGGCTCAACCAGCAAACCAGCGCTGTAGATGGGATGCACCGCCCGTGCACCCCATCCACCGACATGTGTCCCTAGGTCCTCAACCCGAGCAACACCATGCCATGCAAGTCTTCGCTTGTCGCTATCCCAGGCTACCAGCCACCACAGCTGATCCTCAGGCCACAGGTCCCTCAGTCCAAGCCTCACGTCCGCCCTTCACCGCTCCCGGTCCATCGGCACGGCACGTCTCTACTTGACCTTCACCCTGCCCTCGATCACTATCTCCGTGCTCGACACCTGCACAACACAAGCCAAAGAACATGCGATCAAACCCGTTGACAATCACTCATCACTCAAGACTCGGCATACACCCATGTATCCGCACCTACTTCACTAACCCCAGTGTTGGACCGTATGCTCACCCTATGTCTTTTTATTGATGTAGGTAAAATGATTGGAGGACATTTGGTTGGTGGATTCCGATTGCTCGAGGCACATGACCGGAAACGCCAAGTGGTTCTCCAGTCTTAGTCCTGTTACCGGAAAGGAGTTTATCACCTTCGGCGGCAATAGTAAAGGTAAATGGTTGTCTCGTGGGTCGGTGCGAGTTATGAGCACTTTGTGTTGCGTGATGTTGCTCTTTTCTAACTTGCATTTTAACCTTCTCTCTGTTTCGCAACTTTTCGATGATGACTATGAGATTCGTTTCAAACCGAATCTCAGTCGCATTTTAGATCCTCAGGGCAATCTTGTATTTTTGATTTTGCCATTTCGGAAAGTCTTTTGCGCAAATTCCTCGGAGTCGTTTGGATTTTCTCGCTGTCTTGTGGCTGGTCCTTCCTCCTCTGATCTTGGAAGTGGCATAGGAGACTAGGTCACTTGAGCTTCGACTTGCTTGCAAGGCTTAGCTCACTTGGCCTAATCCGAGGATTGCCCAAGTTGTCGATGGAGAAGGACCTTGTTTGCCATTCTTGCAGACATGGGAAGATGGTTGCCGCTCCCCACCATCCAGTGACTCAGGTCATGACACAGCGCCCTGGAGAGATTTTACACTTGGATCTTGTTGGTCCGGCTCGGGTGAGCTCGGTTGGGGGTAAGTGGTACGTGCTCGTTGTTGTTGATGACTTTTTGAGGTATTTGTGGGTCTTCTTTTTGACTGAGAAGACTGAGACTTTCTCTTTTGCTCGCAATCTGATTTTGCGTCTCAGAACGAGTCCCTATGAACTCAATGCGAGCTATTCGTAGTGATAATGGTTCCGAATTCAAGAATTCGAATTTTGAGAAGTTTTGTAACTCTTTGGGTTTGGAGCATCAGTTCTCTTCCCCCCTACACACCGCCCCAAAATGGTGTTGTAGAGAGGAAGAATCAACCCTTGTAGAGATGGCCCGGACGATGCTTGATGAGCATAGGACTCCTAGGCGATATTGGGCCGAAGCTATGAACACTACATGCTATATTTCCAATCGCATTTTTACGAGAGCCTTCTTGAAAAAGACTTCTTATGAGTTGCGTTTGGTAGACAGCCCAAGGTGAGTTTACTTTAGAGTCTTCGGTTGTCACTGTTTTATATTGAAGAAAGGCAACCTGGACAAATTTAAGTCTCATTCTTCTGACGGTTATTTTTGGGTTATAGCACTCACACTCGATCTTATCGTGTACTTAACCTTTGTTGACACTGGTTAACTATCATAATTAAGAGATAAATAAATATGAAAAGGGCAAGAATATAATCACCAACAAAGATTTAGGGTTTCAACTGACAATATTCCATGAGTTTTGGTGAGTTATGATTCTGCAGGGACTAAACCAGGAAACCAGCGCTGATTGCTTCCCCTAGAAGGAAACTGACGTGAGATAATGCAACCGGCACGTCAGGGATATTCCAGAAGGTTCTAGGGGACACCAAAGGACACCACGAGGCAGGGCGCCGCGAGAGGCCGCCAGGTGGGACCGGTCGGTCCCACCATGACACCGACCGGTCTCCCCCTGGGAACGCTGCCTTCCGTCTTCTGCAAGCTACCTCCACCGACCTCCAGGATGCATCTCGACCGTACCGTCCTCAGTCGGTTTGATCCAAGGGCCACGGTTCACCGCCCATGGCTATCTAAACAGTCCCCAGACCCCCTCTTCATTATTCATCTCCACATCAGAAATTAGGGTTCCAATGAGAAGTAGAGGTCCCTCTAGATGAATCTCTTCTAGTTCATCTAGAACTAGATCTAATTCATCTAGTTGTAATCAGGAGCCAGCTATCAAGTAGAAGACTAATACCGCCTTAATTAGGATTAGAACCTAGTCTTATTCAAGAACTAGAAGAGAGAGAGAGGAAGAGATCAAGAGGAAGCTCCGGCCTGTCGGATCAACTTCTTCATCTTGTACCTGTGGATTCAAGTTCTTCATCGACTTGCTTCAACAGATTGTTTCGGTATCAACGTCTATTTTAAGTTTGAGTTATTGTTCTTGTTATTCTTATGGTTATGACTCTCTTTGAGTACTTTAATTCTAGACGCGCTAGAGTTAGAGTGGTTGGATAGTGTAAGCGTGGTGCTTAGACTTGAAAGCTCATCATAAATGCCTCCTAAATGCCGGTAAAAGTGGTAGTTCGCAAGGGTGACTCTTATAGCCTTGTTGATTCTTCTATAGTCCACTACCCGTGTGTAGGCTCGGTAGGATTATACATTTGCATAAAAGAATCATACTCTGTTTGTGACCTTTTATGGCAACTTCCCCATTAAGAATAATAAACTATCACTCTTAAGTAGGATTAGATAACCTTCGTGATCCCCTCTATGCTTCTAGATTCTCCGTCCTTGTTAGCTACTCAGGGGTCATACACTTGAGACTCATCGCTATCCGTTCCTTTGGGTTCGATATTAAACGTGGTTACTCCGGTGAGTGCTACATCGGTAGATGTTATCTCTGCGCTTGCGGATAAAGTAGAGTGTGAGTTAATTTATAACAACACCCTTGATACTAACTGTTGACGCAAAATGTGACGTCTTGCGTCACGCACACAGCAAGCCGAACGAGGCTGGCTTCAATTGGGTGCCCGGAGCGTTCTGGTTCCGGAAACGTGCCAGTCGGTTTGACCTGAAAACCAACAAGGGATAAAAAGTGTGAGAATACCTTGGAACATGCCGGGTGAGACCAGACAGTTCCATATGTACGGCTTCAAAAGCCAATCACAACGGCACACCACTATGAAAGCTGTTTGTCGAAACAGGTTTATAAATGTCATTCGGCACGTATAAAAATAAAGCTCGTAAACATGTTGAAAGCCGAACGCATATGTAACGATAAGATAAAAAGGGCAACTCGTAAATGTAAATCTATTCAGATAACACATGCATAGGCCAATCCAGCTAGGCTGCCGTACGTCCAGCCTTCATAAACCCGTCAGTTATATTTTAAGCAAAGCTAATCCACCGCATGATACCACTTGCTATAAATCTACAGCACTCCTTATAATTAGATTAATCCACCGCATGATACGATCTAATTATAAGAAGCTAAAAGCACACGTATATCTGGACAGATCTATATGTACTCGTTACTCATGTAAGCTTAAACAGAATCGGCAAAATAGCCAAACTGGGGTCCATGAAGAAGAAACATACAAGCAAAACATGGTTAAACTAATCTAAAACCTGCACCTGCCGCACGGCACCCAGCTCTATCAAAGCCTAAACATGATCAGCATGCTGAACCCGCAACATGTAACATCTAGATTGAAAGTTCAATTCGGCCATCATGATCTTATGATTAGTAACGCACAAACAAACTCATGCAACAAGGCCGAGCAAAAATCAATCTAGATTGGGCAAAAAGTGTTGTACGAATTAAAAAAATAAAACATACGACACATGATAACTTGATGAATCTATTAGACCTGCCAAATCTAACAGAGCCGATAACTATTTTTACTCATGACTCAATCCGCCGCCCGATATAAGCCATAAGCAAAAACTTCCCGTCATAAGCTTAAATCCGCCGCATGATACTAAGCTTAACGTACGAGACTACTTGCATCATATCTAAATCAGCCGCACGATACTAGACATGATAGCAAGGTTGCCGGTACTTACGGAGGTCGACGGATCGATGATTCCTCTCGAAGAACTCGACGACACGACTAAGGACTCGAATAGGTGGCACAGGGGCCAGTTTGTATTGATGTGGTTGTGAACAGTTTTACAATGATCGAGGGTTTATATTTATACCCTGGACGAAACATGAGTCCTAGACGATCACGACTTTACAAAGAGATACGGAAAGTTATAAACTCTATATTATTTGGTGCCTTCCATCACCACATGTCTTCCCGTGCAAGCTAGCCTTACTCGCCATATGCATCTCCCGAATGGAACCATGGCTTCGTGAAATAGCCGACCGCATAGATAAACGTCAAAATTCTGAGAGTCAACCAGTCGTTGATCGCTTGCCGAATCCCTCTCCCTCTGCAGGCTGGGCCCATCTACCATATCCTTATTTGTGCGAAAATCTGGTGTTAACACATGCCCCCTAATTTTGGGATAAATGTTTTATTCCAAAATTCCCTTTCTTTTTGCATTGTCGTGGAACCTCTGGAAGCATCCGCCTTCACACGCCATAATCATTGCACCTGCCGATTCGTCTCCCGATGATTTGGGATCCTTTAAAACCCCTTTTCACTCTATCCTGGCTCGTGCGTTCGGAATTCCCCTGCTTCGAACTCAAAGCCAGAAAACCCTCTTTTCCTCTATCATCTTCCAATCCAACTAGAAGATGTCTTCCGAGGGAAGCCATCATAGCCTCGAGCTTGGGGCTTCTAGCACTTTCAAGAAGAGGTTGTTCTTCATCGCTTTAATCCGAAAATGAAGCAGTTGCCCTTATACCATGGTTTTTGTCCAGGAGGACAGACGACGATCTCCCCGAGGTCCTGGCTCAGAAGGTTGCGGATCTTCAATTTGATCTAGAAAGGAAGAATCGGGAGATCAGCCGAATCTTGCGAGAGCGTGATGCCGCTCAGAAACAATCCGTCGGTAAGCATCCTTTCGCTGTTCTTTCCTCATTCTTTTTCCCTGCTTTACTGATCTTTCCCCTCCTCAGCTTTGGAGGCCAAGCTTCACTCCCTCGAAGTCGCCATTGCTGACTTGGCCTTCATGGCCAATGTACCGGGCACGACAGCCCTATGGCAGGTGGATGAGATCAACCGAGCTCTCCCTGACATCTCCAGGGCCGCCATGGGCTACGGTGCAGCGCTCGCCTTCAACACCGTTCGGATCCACTCCGGTGCCAACTACCGCAACTTCGACGCTTGTGAGCGAGGGCTAGATTTCGAGGTGGCACGCTCTATCGACGATATGAAAGAGGCTGGCATGGATCTGGCCGATTCTTTTGACTACGATTTCCCACTTAGGAATAGGATAGAATGGACGAACTGACCTTCCATTGTAACCTATTTCTCTTTCTGCAAATAAGAAGTTCGTCTGTTTGTTCTCCTGAAATCAATCTGTGATTGATCCTTCAAGATCAATGTGTATTCTATTCCATGTACTAGCCATTGGTTCTCTTCTTATCTAAGCGGCGATGCATATTACATCGGCTATCGTAGACAACTATGCTTAATCGTCTGCACTTCATAAACAACTGCTGCAACTGATTATTTTAGGGCCGGAACCTTCTTTATCCTCTCAGTTTTCGGTTTATGATGGCGTCAGGATAACACTCTTTCAGCTTTCCCGTCCTCAATGTCAATTGGTAACTGAATCTTCCAAACAATTAACTGAAACTGAATACTTCACATAATAATCATCCCCTAGCCGAACTTCAATCAGTCCCTCAGACTTCAGAATCCCGAACCATTTAAATCAGTAAAAACTTGATTTGGCCCAACAAAGGCCCACAAGCTGCACAAACCCTACCTCGACGCACTGCCTTCCAATGTGTAAATCATAGCTCTATAAATATGGCCTCAGCCAAGCTACTATCTTCAACTTCAAGCCTGACTTGCAAAATCTCACTTCCATGCTCTTGGCTTTAACCAAAGAGAGAAACTCCTTCTGCTCAAAAACACCACCAATGTCCAACGACAGTGATCCCAGTAAACGCTCCTTCAGAGGCGAAACAAGGGATAGCAGAGCATCAACTCACCGATGTTATGGGTAAAAATTATTCCTCTGCCCCCTTGCAGTGGCTCTTCTTATTCGCCTTATCCTTGACTTACTGTTTTCCTCCCTTTCAGTGTAAGGCTTACGTCCAACCATGCTCAGGCTTTCTTCTCAGAAGGCTCGTCCAGGAGATATGACACCGAGGAAGTTGAACAGTCATACCAGCGGAAACAGATCTACAATGTTATCATAGGTTAATGAAATCCTTACTAGACCTTTTCCTCTGATTAAGCTTGCATTTGTTTGACACATCTTCTTCTTCTGCCAGCTATTCCTGTGAAGATTGAGCTTCTGAAGGCAAACAGAACCATCGGCAAGATGAATGTTCATAAGAGCACGGCTGAGGCTGGCCTTGTTGCTGTCGACGGTCACATAGATCAGGCCATCATCGAAAGCGTATGTCTTGATGCTCCAGACGGCCGCACAGATCAGGCCATCATCCAAGGTGTGCATGCCGTAGATGGCTGTATAGATTAGGCAGTCATCTAAGGTGTGCACGCCGCTGATGGCTGCAAAGATCAGGCCTTCATCCAAGGTGTGCATGCCGGGGTTTTTTTCCTCAAGTTGGTAGAGATGAGTTCTTGATTCAAAGAAGATTACCCCCTTTTCTATTAGTCGACCCTGCAGATGTATTTCCGGATGACTTTGAAGTTTCTATAGCTCCTGATGGTTACGCCATCGTCCTTTGCTGAAACAACTGATTCTTAATTTGATCAAACCATTTCAAGAGTAGTTTGTACTTTAGGACAGATCTTGTAACTGAATAAAGCTCGTTCTTCCTCTGAGTAATATTTATCTGCATTTCTCAATTCCTTAGTGATTCTTTTTTTATTGCAAAAAATTCCTTCAGAAGAACGTTTGCCGAATGTATGACGTCACTCTAGCCGACTAGATCTCACCTTCGATATGTCATGTCACTCGGCATTGCACTTACTGCACTTCACCTTTCTCCTTCCCCGATAAACCTGCCATCTTGAAAAATGCTAGGGTCACCAAGGTCATGAAAATTTGTACTAAAGGCGATAAAAATATAGGCTATAACTTAAATCTTTGGAATATTTTTTCTGCTCAAGGCGATGCTTTTACATCGGCTGTATAAAACCTTCTCAAGTTACATAGCTCCATGCGTTCGGCTTTAACAAACAGTGCCGAAGCCTCAGCTGACAAGCAGCACACATGAACCAAAAATTTTGTTACAGCCGAATCCCCTTTCCTGGGTTTAACATTTTTTCGGCTAAAGCAAACTGCTAATTATTTCTTCCTATAAGGCTTAAAAATAAGGGCCGATCCTATTATAAGGTTTATCGGCCGTCACGTACAACTCGAAATAATCACCAAGTTGTAGAAGTGCCTTCATATATCTTCAAAAAACTTTCATTGTATGTCACCTTGTACGAATCTTTCTTGATTTTTTCTTTGACTCTGGTAATGGAGAAATAAACAGAATCTTTCAAAAGCTCATTAACTTCAAACATGTTCTTGAGACCCAAACTTGAACATATTGATCCAACTTCGGCTTCATCGTTAATACTTCATTCCTTGTTAGCCGATACGAAATTTTGGCCTCAGTGTTTCTCCATCACCATTAGCTGGATTTTAAAAATTACTTTGAGAGCCGATTATCTGAATCGGCTGTTGGTCCTCGTCGAAGACATTAATAGGACTTGCTTCCCAAGCTCTTCCAGAGAAACACTGAACACCATCATACTCCCAGTAAATAGACTCTGCATTAGCAACACTCACTAAGTCATCGGCATGGATGATTTCAACTTCATCCTCAATCCACTGGATAAGGAACCGATGCATAGTTGATGGCACACAACAATTAGCATGTATCCAATCTCTCCCCAGCAGCAAACTGTATGCCCCCTTGCCATCAATGACGAAGAAGGTGGTGATCAAGGTTTTAGACCCAATCATCAACTCGACATGGACTGCTCCTCGTGTGTCAGAAGAATTGCCAGCAAAATCCCTCAAGACCATATCGGTTTTCAAAAGATCTTCACTTGTCAACCCGAGTTTCCTGAAGGTGGTATACGGCATGATATTGATAGCAGCTCCTCCATCGATGAACATCTTGGTTAATGGCTTGCCATTGACATACCCTCTCATATACAATGGCTTCAAGTGTCGGTGGTTAATTGGCTTGTCAAATACTGCCTTTTCAGCCAAAACGAGATGAGCCAATAACTCCTGAAATTCACTCTCATCAAAATCCGAATACGTTTCTTCTTGGACATCTTGATTTTCAGGAGCTGCAAACTCTGATGGGAGAAAGAACGCCATGCATGTATCAGCCGAACAATCACCTCCATCCGGCTTTTCTTTTGGACGCCAAACTCGTTTCGTCCTGACGCCTGCTTGTTCTAACTCTCTGTTCCTCAGGCGTTGCACTCTCCTTTTCTGGCTTCTCCTTAATCCCGGTGGACACCATTGTCCCTTTTGCTAGATATACTCACGGTATTCTTTCTGTTCAGCGCGAGCCCAACTTCGATCGGCAAATCTATCCTGCCGATTCTCAGAATTATTTATTTTTAAGCGCCGATTGTCCTCAGGGACTCTCGCCCCAAGTCTTTCATGGACAGAACGGTGGTTGACTCGAGATTGCCTATACTCGGAGTACTGATTACTGCATTCAGGGCAGTTGTTCTTGATAGGCAGCTTCAAGCCTTCGTTCCAGCAATACTAAAAGAACGAGCATTCCTAATGAGATTGTTCCTGCTCCTTCATATCTTCTCGTTCTTCTCGGTACATCTCTTCCTCGTACCTTCTCTGCTTTTCCAAGAACTTTTGTTCTTCATAAAACCTCTGCTTTTGATATCGTTCCTGTTCCTGATGCCACTTATTCAACAAGATACGCGTCGTAACTCTGGGTCTGGAGGTCTCACCCGTCTTAGTTCGGCTATTCTAAAACCGAACCTTTTGCTGAAATTCTTCACTTGTAATCTGCCGATCGGGGTCAACAGCACCAGCTTCCTTCGCTTTAGCAGAAGTTAAAACCTTCATCTTGTTCTCACCCACAAATTCGGCTGCATTGATCATATTAACAGAGAAGGACACGGTATTCTGTCCAAAAGGACTTCCATCTATTTTCATCTTTCCATCAAACCTCAGGTGTCCGTCCTGGATAGCCTTTTGAATCCGCACTCTGAACAATCGGCAATCATTTATGGAGTGGGATCTGGTGTTGTGGAAGCCGCAATACTTCTTGTCTTTAACCCCCTCAGGGAGCAGCATAGGATGACCCTCCGGCAACTTGATGCGTCCTTCTTTCAACAAATACTCGAATAATTTATCTGACTTGGAAACATCAAAATCATAGGTACCTTTTTGTTGGCTTAGCCATCGCTGGCTGACTTGAGTTGGATCTTTGGCCCAGATTATCTCGGCTGCAGCCACTTCATCTTCATCAGCATAATCATCTGCATCTTCCAAGAAAGCCTGATACATCTCGGCAGCTACGTCGCCCTTCTAGAACTGATTGCTCCTTTTGAATCCCTGAGCTTGATTGCTCATCATGGCCAACCTTTGTGATAACTGCCCGAGATCTTCAAAGTCCATTCCGAACAGCTTTTCTTTGATGCTCGGCAGCATGCCAGCTATGGCTATCCCCGGTAACTGATCATCTGACAAGTTCAGGGAGTAGCAAAGATTTTTGGTCTCTCTAAACCGGCACAAATACTCTTGCGGTGTCTCACCAGGTTTCATCCTTAAGCTCATAAGATCGACCAACTTCTTCTCACTAGTTCCCGTAAAGAAGTATGAATGGAATTTCTGCTCAAGTTCTGCCTATGTATTAATGGAATTCGCTGGCAGAGAGGCAAACCAAGAGAAGGCTGGTCCTGTCAATGACAACGGGAAGTATCGAATCCTCCAAGCTTCATCTGCCGATGCTTGGCCAAGCTGCATTAGGTAACGGCTGATATGTTCCCTGGTACTGGTATCATCTTGGCCTGAAAACTTGGTGAGGTCAGTGGGAGGCTTGACTCTCAGAGGAAGAGCAACTCGATTGTACCACTCTGGATAAGGAGACTGGTACGTGTATGTTTGATTCTTTGGCTTTAGGCCGAACTGATTCTGCATCATATCAGCCATTTTATGCATGATGAGGTCAACATTGGAATCAGGAGCTGTTTGTGCTTGCCCCCAGCATGTAATCCTGCTGAACTCTTGTAGCCTGGATTTGGAAAAGCATTAATTGAGTTATAATCCATAAATTCCCGATACCCATTTCCAAAAATATCTTTCTGTATCCTGTTTGCCATAGGAGACACTCTAGAAGCAGATGGTGGGACGTTTCCTGTTGTGCCGAACTCGAGCTGGCCATAGGTCTGAGGTGGTTGTTGCGTTTGCTGAGGAATCATCCCTCCTGTACTTGGGCCAGCTCCACTACTCTCTGCAACCTTTCGCCGTTGAGGTATTTGGAACAACAATCGTCCCCGCACCGAACCAGCAGCTTCTTCAAAGTACTTATCCGCAATTGGTCTGAAAGTATCGATCATGATAGCTCAAAAGGTGTTCAAGAAAGCCGACTGATGACTGGTTATGGCTCCTGACACAGTTCTATGCATTATCTCAGTTATCTTCTGGAGTGCTACTTCTTCACTAAAGTCGGGCAACTGAGACTGGTGATGAGGAACAACTTTCGGAAACGTCTGCTTCTGATAGACCTTGCCGCTTTTATTCTTGGAAAAAGTCTCCAGGTATCTGCGCTGGAACTCGTCACAAGCTTGTTGTACTTGATCTCTTGATTCTAGCGGCAAATCATCCATGGTCACCTCGAAGCCTTGTTCTTCGGTAATCTCAGGCATCTCGAACTGAAGTGGTCCCACCAGGCGTGCCAACAAGTGTGTTGACGCAAAACATGACGTCTCGCGTCAGGCACACAGCAAGCCGAACGAGGCTAGCTTCAATTGGGTGCCCGGAGCGTTCTGGTTCCGGAAACGTGCCAGTCGGTTTGACCTGAAAACCAACAAGGGATAAAAAGTGTGAGAATACCTTGGAACATGCCGGGTGAGACCAGACAGTTCCATATGTACGGCTTCGAAAGCCAATCACGACGGCACACATCTATGAAAGCTGTTTGTCGAAATAGGTTTATAAATGTCATTCGGCAAGTATAAAAATAAAGCTCGTAAACATGTTGAAAGCCGAACGCATATGTAACGATAAGATAAAAAGGGCAACTCGTAAATGTAAATCTATTCAGATAACACATGCATAGGCCAATCCAACTAGTTTGCCGCACGTCCAGCCTTCATAAACCCATCAGGTATAAATTTAAGCAAAGCTAATCCACCGCATGATACCACTTGCTATAAATCTACACCACTCCTTATAATTAGATTAATCCACCGCATGATACGATCTAATTATAAGAAGCTAAAAGCACACGTATATCTGGATAGATATATATGTACTCGTTACTCATATAAGCTTAACCAGAATCGGCAAAATAGCCGAACTGGGGTCCATGAAAAAGAAACATACAAGCAAAGCATGGTTAAACTAATCTAAAACCGGCACCTGCCGCACGGCACCCAGCTCTATCAAAACCTAAACATGATCAGCATGCATGAACCCGCAACATGTAACAATCTAGATTGAAAGTCAATTCGGCCATCATGATCTTATGATTAGCAAAGCACAAACTCGTGCAACAAGGCCGAATGAAAATCAATCTAGATTGGGCAAAAAGTGTTGTATGAATTAAATAAATAAAACATACGACACATGATAACTTGATGAATTTATTAGACCTGCCAAATCTAACAGAGCCGATAACTATTTTTACTCATGACTCAATCCGCCGCACGATACAAGGCATAAGCAAAAACTTCCCGTCATAGGCTTAAATCCGCCGCACGATACTAAGCTTAACGTACGAGACTACTTGCATCATATCTAAATCCGCCGCACGATACTAGACATGATAGCAAGGTTGCCGGTACTTACGGAGGTCGACGGATCGATGATTCCTCTCGAAGAACGTGACGACACGACTAAGGACTCGAATAGGTGGCACAGGGGCCGATTTGTATTGATGTGGTTGTGAACAGTTTTACAATGGTCGAGGGTTTATATTTATACCCTAGACGAAACATGAGTCCTAGACGATCGCGACTTTACAAAGAGATACGGAAAGATATAAACTCTATATTATTTGGTGCTTTCCATCACCACGTGTCTTCCCGTGCAAGCTAGCCTTACTCGCCATATGCATCTCCCAAATGGAACCATGGCTTCGCGAAATAGCCGACCGCACAGATAAAAGTCAAAATTCTGAGAGTCAACCAGTCGTTGGTCGCTTGCCGAATCCATCTCCCTCTGCAGGCTGGGCCCATCTGCCATATCCTTATTTGTGCGAAAATCTGGTGTTAACACTAACCGAGTCATGGAGACATCTGATGTCACCTTCGACGAGACCATGGTTTGTCCTTCTTCTTGTTTTGAGCTTGCAGGTGATCAAGAGGATGGTGAGCCTCTTTTCGACGATGAGGATGAGGATGCTGAAGGCATGGGTGACCCAGCATCGCCTCCACCTGCTGTGCCGCAAAGAGCGGCTTCTACTATGACTCACGGCCCCGACACTTCTTCCTCATGGGGGCCGTGGGATTCGCCACCCCGAGCGGTACGTTTTGTACCCAGGGAGGTGAAGGACCGAGAACGCAGTAGCAAGGCGACCAGAGGGGGGGTGAATGGGAGCCAACAAAATTTCTCTCAAAACTTTGGCCAATTGTCCCAAAATCAACCCCCAGAAGCTACAACCGAAACCGTGATGCCCACGACCCTTGGAAGAGGGTGGATGATCCCTAGGATCACAGCATGGCACCACAAAGCGATAGCAAACCAAACGCCAAAAGCACCGGCACAAGTTCAACCCTTGAAAACTGAGTCCCGAACGTAGATTGGAGGCTACGTCGATAAATCCCCAAATACCGATGCTAAAAAGTAGCAAAGATACTTAGAGATGTTTCTTGGTTAACTATAGGGCCAAACGAGAAGTCTGAAAACCAAGCGGAAAAGCCGGGAGACCAAATGCACTGAAAAGCACTAGTCTGTGAGTTCTTGGACTGTCCGCGGGTAAGGTCCCGGACTGTCCGTCTCAACCGCGGACTGTCCGCGAGGGGATGGCAGACTATCCGCCGACAAAACTCACCAAACAGCAAAGCTGCTGATGTCCCCTATGTAACAGAACCTACTAATTTATAAGAGCACAAGTGCGAAAACCTCCGCCGAAGCAGCTGAATTAGCACACTTGAGCCCATATAAACCCGGTAGTCCGGAAATCTCGAAGGATTTCAAACATTTCCAACATCTCAACCAAGATCGCATGGTCAAGCAAATACAAATTGAAGGACCGAGAATGCAAAAGCAAGGCGACCAGAGGGGGGGTGAATGGGAGCCAATCAAATTTCTCTCGAAACTTTGGCCAAGTGTCCCAAATTCAACCCCAAAAAGCACGGACTCAAATCGTGATGCTCACGACCCTTGGAAGAGGGTGGATGATCCCTAGGATCACAGCGGAGCACCACTAAGCACAAGCGAAGCAAAGACCAAAAGCTCCGGCTCAAGTTCCCCCTTGAAAAACCGAGTCCCGAACGTACATCGGAGGCTACGTCGAGAAATATCCAAATACCAATGCTAACAAGTAGCAAAGATACCTAGAAATGTTTCTTGGTTAACTCTAGGGCCAAACGAGAAGTCCGAAAACCAAGCCAAAAAGCCGGGGCGAAGATTGCACTGAAAAACAACCTTCAGCAGGGTCTCGGACTATCCGGACCCCCTGTCCCGGACTGTCCGCGGCTGGGGCAGACTGCCCGCCAAACAGTCCCGGACTGTCCGCCGGCCAAACACCAAAAACAACAAGTTTGCTGAACACTTGTTGGACGACTCCCGGACAGTCCGCGAGTTACAACGGCGGACTGTCCGCCGGTCAAATCGGACCTGTCCGAACTGGCATCGCAGCCACTGAACTGGCTGGACCTCGACGCCCGGACTGTCCGCCGGTCAAAACCGCGGACTGTCCGCGACTTCCAGAAAGGGCGATTTTGGTCGCCCAAAAACCAAATCACCCAAAATCTAAACCAAATCACAATCCCACGTTCCCAAATTTGGAGAAGATGATCACAGAGTAGTTAGGAGACTATCCCCAAGAAATCATCCGCTCAAATCGATCCAATCAATGGGAAATTGAAGGGGAAGGTGGATGAACGGAAAAAGCGCCATGAAAACAAAATCGTCCCGATCTGTTCGATCATGAGGAGTTAGATGAATTCCTTTGGTTGAAATGACCTCCTCAATGATACGAACAAAATGATTCAAATGGATTTCGCAAAGACGCACCGAAGAGGGAGATCGAGTGATGGGAAAATCGCGGAGAAACGAAGAATGCGAAGAACACGAACCAAAACTTGAATCGACACAACAATCTGCAGCTGAAGCGCAAACACACGCTACGATAGTGAGGTTACGGCCTCACTTCCTCAAAATCAACAGTACACAGAGGCAAGTCTCTCTACGGATCTCAGCTAGCTACAGCAGGGGATTGGGAGAGCAGGAAACCCTAGAAAGCTAGAGCAAATGACTGAGATGGGGGGAGGAGGGTGTCTCCCCGACTACTTATCCTAATTCTAGCCTAAGTCTATTTCCTACTCTACCCCTCTCTATTCTAATTACAAAGCGAACCAGCTAAACCCTAGGGTTATTCTTGACCAACTCAGGTGGTAGGTGTATCCGGCGGCCACGCCCGCACAACTCGTAGCGTCGCCTCGACGCGACCTCCCAATTGCCGCCACGTGCCGCCCTCGCTCTGCACCCCCAGTTTTGTGGCCCAAACCGGGACACCAGCCTTTTCCAGCTATCCCCTGGTTTTGAGGCCCAAACCGGGAAACCAGCCTCCAAGTCCATCGCCTGAGTTTTGTCGCCCAAACTCTGAAACCCATAGCGCCCAGGTTTTGAGGCCCAAACCTAGAAACCGTCCTCAGCCCGAGTTTTGTGGCCCAAACTCGGAAAACCCGCCGCACGCCCAGGTTTTGTGGCCCAAACCTGGAAACCGTCCACCCGATGGTTTTTCTATGGCTCAACCACCAAACCAGCGCTGTAGAGGGGATGCACCGCCTGTGCACCCCGTCCACCGACACGTGTCCCCAGGTCCTCGACCCAAGCAACACCGTGCCCCACAAGTCTCCGCTCGTCGCTATCCCAGGCTGTTAGCCACCACAGCTGATCCTCAGGCCCTCCGGTCCTTCAGTCCAAGCCTCACGTTCGCCCTTCACCGCTCCCGGTCCGTCGGCACGGAACATCTCTACTTGACCTTCACCTCGCCTTCGATCACTGTCTCTAGGCTCGACACCTGCACAACACAAGCCAAAGAACCTGCGATCAAACCCGTTGACAATCACTCATCACACCGAGACCCGGCATACACCCATGTATCCGCAATCTCCCCCTTGATGAGTGCATCGTCAACTACTCACACAAATCATAATGGAAAGAAGAAGGAAGGAAGAAGGAGAAGAGAGAACTTGACCAAATGACCCAAAAGCATAGCAAAGCCGAAGAAGGTCAAGTGGAAGAAGCAAAACAACTTGGTCCCCAAAGACATGGGCAACGGCTCGACGCAACCAAGCAAAGCAAAGCTAGCCCTCAAGAAGAGGTAGAACAGTCTCAACATCGCTAGCAAAAACCAATTGGAAACTCCAGAAAAGAGCTCGACACCAATTGAAGCAGAATGCGAAATCAAAGCAAATGCTAGTCCCTCAAGATAGAGGCACAGAGGCTCAACACAACTACCAAGGAAAGCTCGATACCAATGCCTTTTGGCCAAATACGCTCCAAACCAATAAAAACCGAAATGTCCTAAAAATGTTTGCTAGTCCCTCAAGACAGAGGCAAAGGCTCAACACAACTAGCAAACTCCCCCTCGAAAAGTGCACGCAACCAGGAATACTCCCCCTTAGGTCCAACATGGGAAGGGCACAAAGATTTGAAAATTTTCTCCCTCTTAACGAAAACTCCCCCTTAGTTGAACACCCAGGAGCATATGATTTGCAAATTTCTCCCCCTGAGAACACAAGGTTGATATGTGCCCTTGTGGTTCCCTTCCTGAGTGATGAGTGATCGATCAACCGGCAACATGTCTCTTGGCTGTGTTGATGTGCAGGTGCGAAGCTCGGGCAGTGGTCGAAGGTGAGGTGAAGGTCAAGTGGGGACGTATCGTGCCGACGGACCGGAGCGGTGAAGGGCGAACGTGGAGCTTGGACCGACGGACCAGGAGACATGAGGACCAGCTGTGGTAGCTGGCACATGGCGTTGACAAGCAAGAGCACATGGGGATGTGCGGTGCATCAGCCGAGTCGGGAGGAAGTTGATGGCATCGTGACACTTGGCGGGAGGCCGAGAAGGATGGCGAATGCACTGTGCCCGGCGTGGAGGCTGGACATGCTCCAGCATCGGTGCTGGAACTCGGGGTGTGCGAACCACATCCCGTCTATGGCACGGGTTCGGTAGCTGAGCCTCGAAAAGCTACCCTCGACGGTTTCCAAGTTTGGGCCTCAAAACTCGGGGTGGCCAGTTTCCGAGTTTGGGCCTCAAAACTCGGTGTGGACGGTTTCCAGGTTTGGGCCTCAAAACCTGGGCGCGCGGGTTTCTGAGTTTGGGCCACAAAACTCAGCCGGAGGACAGGTTTCCCGATTTCAGCCTCAAAACCGGGGGTGAGGTCCGCAAAAAGGATGGGGCGGCACGTGGCGGCATCCTGAGGCTTGCGTCGAGGCGAACCTAAGGATGAGGTGGGCGCGTGGCCGTTGGATCATCAAGAAGCAGAGTTGGACGGGGATACTATCTAGGAGTAGAAGGGGATTATTGTTTAAGCTATAAATAAGAGAGGCACCCCTCCTCTCTCTCTATCCTAGCAGTCATTTGTTCCTGAGCACTCTCTCTCTAGCCCTCGCTTAGGTTCTAATCATACCTCGCTGCTAGCGATCCGCAGAGTGAACTCAATCATGTCTCTGTGTTTTTGGGAAGTTTAGGAAGTGAGACCGTAATCTCACGATTGTCTCGTGTGGTAGCCACACGGCTGAAATTCCCGTTTGATTCACGTTTGTGTTGGTGTTCTTCGCGTTTCAGTTTTTCATCTCCCGGAGATTTGCTTCGTTCTTCCTCTCCGCGAGATGGTTTTTGTTTCCACTTGAATCAATTCGCTCTAGGTCATGAGCTCCTTCTTTCCACCGAAGGATTTCTCCTATAACCTCATGAATCCATAGATCGGGTCGATTTTGTGTTCGTTCCTCTTTTCTTCCCCCTTTTTGGTGTTCCTTTGATTTCTCTCAATTGACTTGATTTGGTGCGATGATTTCTTAGGATTAGCACCACATCACGTAGAGGAACATCTGGGAGAAGTTTGATCGAAGCCCCTTTTGATTTGGTGGAGTTCCGGTCGATTTGCCTTTTCATCCCGAGCAGAATTGTGCTTTCTGTTCATTCGCGGACAGTCGGCGCCTCCAGCGGCGGACAGTCCAAGGATCGGGATTTGGCAGGGTCAGTTCTGCGCAGCGCGTTACTGTTCTTGGTCTTGTGACCGGCGGACAGTCCGCCAGTGACCCGCGGACAGTCCGGGGTCACATCGGACGCAGCACAGTGCTGGCATCGGACGCTAGGGTTTCACTGTTTGCGGATACATGGGTGTATGCCGAGTCTCTGTGTGATGAGTGATTGTCAACGGAGATGATGCGCATGTTCTTTGGCTTGTGTTGTGCAGGTGTCGAGCACAGAGACAGTGATCGATGGCGGGTGAAGGTCAAGTTGCGACGTGCCGTGCCGACGGACCGGGCGCGATGAAGGATGGGCGTGCCGTGCGGCGGACGTGCCATGCCGATGTATCGGACGGTGAAGGGCGGACGTGGACTTGGACTGATGGACTGGAGGCCGGAGGATCAGCTGTGGTGGCTGGCAGCCTGCGACAGCGACAAGCGGAGAAGTGCGATCATGTCGGTGGAAGGGGTGCACAGGCGGTGCATCCCCTCTACGACGCCGGTTTGTTGGTAGAGCCCGGGAAAAACCAACGGTGGACGGTTTCCAGGTTTGGGCCTCAAAACCTGGGTGCTGGGTTTCCAGGTTGAGCCACAAAACCTGGGCGCGACGGTTTCCAGGTTGAGCCTCAAAACCTGGGCGTGGGCCGGTTTCCGAGTTTGGGCCTCAAAACTCGGGCGCTGAGGGTTTCCGAGTTTGGGCCACAAAACTCGGGCTGGAAAAGGCTGGTTTCCCGGTTTGGGCCTCAAAACCGGGGGCTGATGGAAAAGGCTGGTTTCCCGGTTTGGGCCACAAAACCGGGGGAGCAGAGTGGTGGCGGCACGTGGCGGCGATCTGAAGGTTGCGTGGAGGCAACGCGGAAGACCGTGCGGGCGTGGCCGTCGGATCTACCTACCACCAGCGGGTGGACTAGAATAGCCTTAGGGTTAGGCTGGTCCGCTCTGTAATTAGAGTAGAGAGGGGTAGAGTAGGAAATAGACTTAGGCTAGGTTAGTATAAGTAGTCTAGGGGAGACACCCTCCTCCCTATCTCAATCTCAGTTAGCGCAGTCTTTTGCTTCCTAGCACCTAGGGTTTCCACTCTCCCATCCCCTGCTTTAGCTAGTTGAGATCCGCAGAGAGACTCCACTCTGTGTACTGTTGATTCGAGGAAGTGAGGCCGTATCCTCACCTTGGATCCCATCTCTTGGTGTCAATTCGCGTTTTGATTTCATGTTCATCATGTTCTTCGCGGATTGCTTTGTGCCTTGAGTTTTCCCGTCGCTTGATCTTTGTGCTCGGTTCATCTTTTACGATTCCGTTTGAACTGAGTTGCTCTAGATCGTGAGGCACTTCTTTCCACCGAAAGAAATCATCTCTAACCTCACGGCCTAGGAGATCGATCAAGTTTTAGTTTCGGGTCTCTTTTTCTTCTTTCCCCCGAATTCCTTCGATTCACCGATTTGGAGTTAGGTTCGAGCCATGATCTCTTAGAGATAGCTCACTAACCTCCTTGTGACTCCTCAGATCGAATCCCAAGCCTAGAGCACTTGACTCGGAGGAGATCGGGTTGAATCGCCGGAGTTTCAGTGCAGTCGCGGGGTGACCGGACGCTCTGTCGGGCTGACCGGACGCACGCTTTCAGAGTCCGGTCGTTGAGCACGGCGCCAAGCTTTTCTGCGTACTGACCGGACGCTCTGTTTGCATTTCGACCGGACGCTACGCTTGCACTGTTCCTGGCTTTGTCGGTTTCGACCGGACGCACTGTACACGACCGGACGCTCCGTACTCGTGAGTCCGGTCGCGAACAGTAAGGTTCCAGAGCCGATTTTGGACGACCGGACGCGTCCGGTCCCTGCTGACCGGACACTGGCCAGAGTCCGGTCGATCCAGTTTCGCGCGTTTTCGTTCGCGGCTCGTTCGTTCTTGATCGGATTTAAGTTCCGTCTTTTGCGTTGGCTTTCTAGGGTTGTCTAGTGTCCCGCTGTGCTTCTAGGAGGCATCCACCCTACATCTAGGGTCGTGGACATTAGCAAGCTCTAGGGTTCGCTCTTGGGGTTGATTTTGGGACAGTGGCATCTAGTTTCCGTAAGGAAATTTTGAAGCTCCCATTCACCCCCCCTCTGGTCGCTTTCGGGTAGCTTCTCGGTCCTTCAATTGGTATCGGAGCGGGTTAAGGATCTTCCACCTTAGCCGGTTCCAGATCCACCGAAGGCGACATGGATCGCGGCGTGGGCAAACCGCCGTTTTTCGATGGGACGAACTTTGCGTATTGGAAGATACGCATGTCAGCCTATCTGCAGAGTTTGAGTTCTTCCATCTGGGATATTTGCAACTCTGCCGATTACGTGGTCTTGGCTGCCCGTGTGACTCAGATCCAGATCGATGAGCACGAGGCCAATAGCCGAGCCCGTAATGCGCTCTTTTCGTGTTTGAGCGCTGGGGAGTTCGATCGTGTCTCACATCTTGCTACGGCTCGGGAGATTTGGGCTACCCTCATTCGCTTTCATGAGGGCACCTCTCAAGTCAAAACCCGACTCTACGAGTCGTACAAGAGGGAGTATGAGAACTTCCGACATCAGCCTGGCGAGAGCATAGAGAGTTTATTCGCTCGCTTTCAGGTGATTGTCAACAGGATGCGGGCTAACCGAGAGCAGTTGCCTTTTGATGATCATGAGCGTGCTTTGAAGCTTTTGCACACTCTTGATCGTTCCGTGTGGGACTCCAAAGTTCAGGCGATCATCGAATCCCCGAACTATGAGACTCTCACCTGCGACGAGCTCTTCAGTAAGCTCAAGTCCAGTGAGATTGATGCTATGGCGAGGGCTTCTTTTGAAAATCCTTCTCGCCCGTCCATGGCTTTGGTTTCCGGCTCTTCCTCTAACCCCTCAGCTGGCTTTGCGCTTTCTTCTCTCTTTTCTGTGACAGAGGACCAGCTGGAGTCTTTAGGAGATGACGAGTTGGCTTTGCTCGCCAACCGGTTCTCGCGGTTCCACAACAACCGCATGAACCGTCGTCGAGGAGGAGGACGCACGGGATGCTACGAGTGCGGCGACCCCGACCACTTCATCGCCGACTGCCCCAAGAAGAAGAACAAGCACCTGGGGAAGGGCGATCACGGCCACAGGCGCGACTCCAAGTACAAGGAGAAGCACGTTCCCCCAAGGCACAAGAAGCGGGGCGGCTTCGACAAAGAGTACATCAAGAAGAAGTACTTGGAGAAGCAGCAGGCTGAGCAGCGTGCGTTCTTCGCCACGCTCAGCGACGTCGACGGCTCGGATGACGACTCCGCTCGATCGAGTGATGACGAGTCCGAGAAGAAGAAGCTGGAGGACACGTTCAACGGCTTATGCTTCTTCGCCGACGACGAAGGCCTGTGTACCATGGCGCTCGGAGATGAGGTCGGAGGCAAGCTGGAGCACACACCTCGGAACGACGACGACGACGACACCTCCCAGGTATCTCTCACCTACGACGAGCTTTCCTCCGAGGTTGAGAAGTTGACTGCTGCCCTCCTTAGTCAAGATAAGTTGCTTAGGCGTGCCGCTAGAGAGCGCAAGGAGTTTAGGCAGAAGTGGGAGGACACGGTGAAGGAGCTTGAGTTCGCTCGGTCCACCGTGGTTGTGTCGGAGGAGTTGGAGTGCGAGAGTTGCGCCGCGCACATGACGGATCTTCTCACTCTGAGGAGTAAGCATGCTGCGCTGGTAGATGAGGTGGATGAGCTCCGAGCTAGACCGCAGCTGTTGGGTGCGTGCAAGACTTGTCCTGTCTTGCAATCCGAGTTGGCAGAGAAGAATGCCAAGCTTGAGTCTTTAGAGAAGACCGGCTCGGATAGCACTTGTGTCAAGAGGTGTGCTTTGTGTGAGGGCCTGGAGCAGGAGATGGCCAATGTGAGGCATGACAAGGTGCGTACCGAGGAGGAAAACACATACCTTCGGACCGTCTTGTCATGGGTGTCTTGTGGTGAGCCTCAGCTCGGGATGATGATCTCCCAATTCAAGCGAGCTGCTGGGGCTCCTGGTGTAGGTCTTGGCCAGAGTGTTGATCTTTCAGCCTTTGGGAAGATTGGAGAGTCTAGTGGTCTTGATCCGAGTGAGAAGCCCAACTCCACCACTACTCCCAAACTAACCAAGCTTCCACCCAAAGAGCCTGCCAAGCCTGTCACCAAGGATGGAGTTGTAGTTGAACCTCCCAAGGCTCCACCCAAGAATCCACAATGGCAACCCAAGCCCAATCACCTAAAGAACAAGCTTGACACAATGCCACCCATCCGAGAGGAGTTGCCACAGAAGGGCAAGGGCAAGGTGAACCATACCCACAGCCCTGGTCACCAACAACCCCCTGTGCGTGCGGTGAGGTACCAGTGTGATTTTTGTGGGAGAGATGGTCACTTGAGCGAGTTCTGCTTTAGGCGCAAGAGAGAGGCGCGCAGGGCTCGGGAGATGGAGAACCCGGACATGTACCATCCAGCTCATGGTGGACATGTACCAAAGGCCCAGGGGAGAGCTGCTAGGTCCGGACGTCAGGGTCCCAGGCCTAGGCAGGAGATGAGAGCCCCGAGGAGGGAGACTAGGCCTAGAGGTCCAGCACCTCAGTTTGTTAGGCCTAGGCAGGAGAGAGCTCCGAGGAGAGACGCTAGAGCAGTTGAGCCCCAGGCTCCTAGGCGTAGACCTCGTAGAGAGCGTGCCCGACGGGGTCCTGCTTTTGCAGGTAACGGACCCCGTGGCGGAGGCTTTGTTGAGCGCTTTCCCCCACCGCAGTTTGAGTACCGCGGTGAGCGCTTCTTCCCCAGCGGACCACGCTTTCCTCAGCGAGGTGATCGCTTCCCTCGTAGACGTGCTAGGAATGGTTTTTACACTAACCCTTCTTTTGAGCAGCCGGCCCAACACTGGTATTCTCCTTACTTCACTAACCCCAGTGTTGGACCGTATGCTCACCCTATGTCTTTTTATTGATGTAGGTGAGACGGTTGGAGGACATTTGGTTGGTGGATTCCGGTTGCTCGAGGCACATGACCGGAAACGCCAAGTGGTTCTCCAGCCTTAGCCCGGTCGCCGGAAAGGAGTACATAACCTTCGGCGACAATAGTAAAGGTAAGGTGTTGTCTCGCGGAACGGTGCGGGTTAATGAGCACTTTGTGTTGCGCGATGTTGCTCTAGTTTCTAACTTGCATTTTAACCTTCTTTCTGTTTCGCAACTTTTTGATGACGACTATGAGATTCGTTTCAAACCGAACCTTAGTCGCATCTTAGATCCTCAGGGCGATCTTGTATGTCTGATTTCGCCCTTTGGGAAAGTCTTTCGCGCGAATTTCTCGGAATCGTTTGGTTCTTCTCGCTGTCTTTTGGCTAGTCCTTCTTCTTCCGATCTTTGGAAGTGGCATAGGAGGCTCGGTCACTTAAGCTTCGACTTGCTTGCAAGACTTAGCTCACTTGGCCTAATCCGAGGATTGCCCAAGCTTTCGATGGAGAAGGATCTAGTTTGTCATTCTTGCAGACATGGGAAGATGGTTGCCGCTCCCCACCATCCAGTGACTAAGGTCATGACTTCGCACCCCGGAGAGCTTTTACATATGGACCTTGTTGGTCCGGCTCGGGTGAGCTCGGTTGGTGGCAAGTGGTATGTTTTGGTTGTTGTTGACGACTTTTCGAGGTATTCGTGGGTCTTCTTTTTAGCTGAGAAGACCGAGACTTTCTCCTTCGCTCGCAATCTGATTTTGCGTCTTCAGAACGAGTTCCCTTTGAACTCGATGCGAGCGATTAGAAGTGATAATGGTTCCGAGTTTAAAAATTCGGATTTTGAGAAGTTTTGTAACCGCCTTGGTTTGGAGCATCAGTTTTCTTCCCCCTACACACCGCCCCAAAATGGTGTTGTAGAGAGGAAGAATCGGACCCTTATTGAGATGGCCAGGACGATGCTTGATGAGCATAGGACTCCTAGGCGCTATTGGGCCGAAGCTATGAACACTGCATGCTATATTTCCAATCGCATTTTTCTGAGAGCCTTCTTGAAAAAGACTTCTTATGAGTTGCGTTTTGGTCGCCAGCCCAAGGTGAGTTATTTTAGAGTCTTTGGTTGCCACTGTTTTATTTTGAAAAAAGGCAACCTGGACAAGTTTGAGTCTCGTTCTTCTGACGGTGTGTTTTTGGGTTATGGCACTCACACTCGAGCTTATCGTGTACTTAACCTTGACACTAACCGAGTCATGGAGACATCAGATGTCACCTTCGACGAGACTCTTGTTTCTCCTTCTTCTCGTTTTGAGCGTGCAGGTGATCATGAGGTTGGAGAGCCTCTTTTTGATGATGAGGAAGAGGGTGCTGAAGGTATAGATGATCCAGCACCCCCTCCACCTGCCGTGCCGCAAAGAGCGGCCTCGACGACGACTCACGGCCCCGACACTTCTTCTTCCTGGGGGCCGTGGGATCCTCCACCTCGCGCTGTACCTTTTGTACCCGGGGTGGAACCAGCTGCTGTTGAGGGGGAGGTCACTTCTTCCCGGGAGGCGCCACGACATATCCAGCGCCAGCACCCCCCTGAACAGATGATCGGCGACATCGACGAGCGAGTTACTCGCTCCAGGTCACAGCACATCTCCCACTTCGCTCATTCTGCTTTTGTTGCTAATTTTGAGCCCCGAGATGTTGGACACGCATTGACGGATCCGGATTGGGTCAATGCCATGCATGAGGAGCTAGAGAACTTTGAGCGAAATCGGGTTTGGGTTCTAGTGCCACCACCTCCTGACTGTAAACCTATTGGGACAAAATGGGTATTTAAAAACAAGCAAGGAGAGGAGGGCCATGTTGTGAGAAACAAGGCCCGGCTTGTAGCGAAGGGTTATAGTCAGAAAGAGGGGATAGATTATGAGGAGACTTTCGCTCCTGTAGCTCGTTTGGAGGCTATTAGGATACTCTTGGCTTATGCTGCATCCAGGGGTTTCAAACTTTTTCAAATGGATGTCAAGAGTGCCTTCTTAAACGGCCACATTGAGGAGGAGGTCTATGTCCAGCAACCCCCCGGTTTTGAAAATCCCAAGTTTCCAAACCATGTCTTTAAACTCCACAAAGCTTTGTATGGTTTGAAACAAGCCCCTAGAGCCTGGTATGAGAGATTAAAAACCTTTTTGCTAGCTAAGGGTTTTAAAATGGGATGTGTAGATAAGACGCTCTTTCTCCTCCGGCAAGGCAAAGATACTCTCTTGGTCCAAATTTACGTGGATGATATCATTTTCGGTGGTTCTTCTCACGCTTTGGTTGCCAAGTTTGCAGATACTATGAGCAGGGAGTTCGAGATGAGCATGATGGGCGAGCTGACTTTCTTTCTCGGGTTGCAAATTAAGCAATCCCGAGAGGGGACGTTTGTGCACCAGGGCAAGTACACGAGGGACTTGCTGAAGCGGTTCGACATGGGCGAGGCCAAGCCTCTTCCGACGCCCATGTCGACGACGACTGCCCTGGATGCCGACACGGATGGAGAAGCAGTGGACCAGAAGGAGTACCGCAGCATGATTGGATCGCTGCTCTACCTGACGGCGACACGGCCGGACATTCAGTTCGCCGTGTGCTTGTGCGCGCGCTTTCAGGCTTCGCCACGCACTTCTCACCGTCAGGCGGTGAAGCGCATCTTCAGGTACCTTCGTTTCACGCCTGAGTTCGGGATTTGGTATTCTGCTTCTTCTACCCTCTCGCTTTGCGGTTATTCCGATGCCGACTTTGCTGGTTGTCGCATTGAGCGCAAGTCCACCTCTGGGACTTGCCAGTTTATTGGATCTTCTCTGGTGTCGTGGTCTTCTCGCAAGCAGTCTAGTGTCGCTCAGTCTACCATGGAGGCTGAATATGTTGCTGCGGCTAGCTGCTGTTCCCAGTTACTCTGGATGATGGCCACTTTGCGTGATTTTGGTTTGAGCTTTACTCGAGTTCCTTTGCTTTGTGACAGCACGAGTGCCATTAGCGTTGCTAAGAACCCCGTGCTTCACTCGAAAACCAAACACATTGATGTGCGCTTTCATTTCTTGCGAGACCACCAGGAGAAGGGTGATATCGACCTTCGCCATGTCGATACTCATCACCAATTGGCTGATATTTTCACCAAGCCTTTAGACGAATCAACCTTCAATAGGTTGAGGGGTGAGCTTGGTGTGTGTTTCCCCTTTTAGATGGGGGAAGCATTTTGAGATGTACAGACTGACTCTTTTATTTTGAGGCTCTTTTCTTTTGAGTTTCTTGAGTCTTTCCAATTGGTATCTTCTTTCTTTCAGTTTTGTGTCGGGCATACGCATTTACATTCTGAGCTTCATGTCTATATTCACTAGAATGTAATTATGCTCTTGTTAGTATTGCTCCGATACTTATGATGATGCTTGTAGCTTATGCTCTTTCTGATCACTGTTACATGTTATGAGCGAGCTATTTTTGGAATGGTGAATTATGCCTAATGTATATAAATCTGAAAATGTTCACCATTGAGATATGCAACTAGCATGTGTAGGGTGTGTTGAGTCCATTCCTGCTTTTCATATATGCTAGGTTGCTATGTCTCTAGTTCTGAGTCATTCACTTGCTTGGTTGTTCATAACTTGCTTAAAATCTGAACCAAGTATTGTTGAATTGAAAAGATCGAGATGGGATTGCTTGTCAACACCTCATGGTATTGAGACTGTTTCTCATTGCACTTTGAGTTAAACTTGAGCCATGTAGTGTATGACCGAAACCGTTGCTTTAAGCTTCTGATTGCTTCGGCATAGGCTTCGCACGGTTGAAAAGTTAGGCGATGACAAGCTTTCAACCTCTCGCAATCACATGCTAAAATTGAACTTGTGAATTCTTTTACCGCTGCAACTCCGATATGAATTTGAAATCACAAGTTTATGCTTCATTCCTATGCATGATGATTGAACTTTGCTAGGGGTAGTTCACCTTGTATATATGCTTAGCACTTGTTTGGATTCCTTCTATACATGTCTAGTGCTATTTTGATGGTGACTATCCTTTTGGCTTAAAACTGCTCACATGCTCATATGCTTCATATTTCGTATAAGTGATCAGTTTGAGCCTTTGCTATTTGAGTGCTTAATTGAGATGTTGGAGCTATACTGATTAGAGCATCTTTGCACTCTTTTGACTATATACTTGAAGCTCCTAACTTGCATTTTGACTCCATATGCATTGTGGAAGGAGATCTTGTGTTCAGGGGGAGTTTATGTGAAGAGAGTTGCTTCTCCGATACCTTTTGGCCTTGATAAGTGCATTTTCAACTAGGGGGAGAAATTTACGCAAATCATATGCCCTGAAAATCTTTTGTCCTAGTTGCTTGCATTTGTCGAGGGGGAGTTTGCTAGTTGTGTTGAGCCGTTGCCTCTGTCTTGAGGGACTAGCAAACGTTCCTAGCTTTTCATGAGCTTTCATAAGCTTTTTCTTTTGGCTTTCAATTGGTATCGTCTGGTGTGCTTTCCCATTTGGTTTGGGTTGATTTCCAATTGGTTCGGAGTGATTTTCTTGCTAGTTGTGTTGAGCCTCTGTGCCTCTATCTTGAGGGACTAGCTTTTTGCTTCTGTTGTCCTCTGATCTTCAATTGGTATCTGCTAGTGGTGTTGAGCCTGTTCTACCTCTTCTTGAGGGCTAGCTTTGCTTTGCTTGGTTGCGTCGAGCCGTTGCCCATGTCTTTGGGGACCAAGTTTTCGCTTCATCCACTTGACCTTCTTTGGCTTTTGTTAGGCTTTTGGGTCATTTGGTTGGGTTTTCTCTTCTCACTCCTTCCTACCTCCTTCTTCTTATTCATGATTTGTTGTGGAGTTGACAATGCACTCATCAAGGGGGAGATTGCGGATACATGGGTGTATGCCGAGTCTCTGTGTGATGAGTGATTGTCAACGGAGATGATGCGCATGTTCTTTGGCTTGTGTTGTGCAGGTGTCGAGCACAGAGACAGTGATCGATGGCGGGTGAAGGTCAAGTTGCGACGTGCCGTGCCGACGGACCGGGCGCGATGAAGGATGGGCGTGCCGTGCGGCGGACGTGCCATGCCGATGTATCGGACGGTGAAGGGCGGACGTGGACTTGGACTGATGGACTGGAGGCCGGAGGATCAGCTGTGGTGGCTGGCAGCCTGCGACAGCGACAAGCGGAGAAGTGCGATCATGTCGGTGGAAGGGGTGCACAGGCGGTGCATCCCCTCTACGACGCCGGTTTGTTGGTAGAGCCCGGGAAAAACCAACGGTGGACGGTTTCCAGGTTTGGGCCTCAAAACCTGGGTGCTGGGTTTCCAGGTTGAGCCACAAAACCTGGGCGCGACGGTTTCCAGGTTGAGCCTCAAAACCTGGGCGTGGGCCGGTTTCCGAGTTTGGGCCTCAAAACTCGGGCGCTGAGGGTTTCCGAGTTTGGGCCACAAAACTCGGGCTGGAAAAGGCTGGTTTCCCGGTTTGGGCCTCAAAACCGGGGGCTGATGGAAAAGGCTGGTTTCCCGGTTTGGGCCACAAAACCGGGGGAGCAGAGTGGTGGCGGCACGTGGCGGCGATCTGAAGGTTGCGTGGAGGCAACGCGGAAGACCGTGCGGGCGTGGCCGTCGGATCTACCTACCACCAGCGGGTGGACTAGAATAGCCTTAGGGTTAGGCTGGTCCGCTCTGTAATTAGAGTAGAGAGGGGTAGAGTAGGAAATAGACTTAGGCTAGGTTAGTATAAGTAGTCTAGGGGAGACACCCTCCTCCCTATCTCAATCTCAGTTAGCGCAGTCTTTTGCTTCCTAGCACCTAGGGTTTCCACTCTCCCATCCCCTGCTTTAGCTAGTTGAGATCCGCAGAGAGACTCCACTCTGTGTACTGTTGATTCGAGGAAGTGAGGCCATATCCTCACCTTGGATCCCATCTCTTGGTGTCAATTCGCGTTTTGATTTCATGTTCATCATGTTCTTCGCGGATTGCTTTGTGCCTTGAGTTTTCCCGTCGCTTGATCTTTGTGCTCGGTTCATCTTTTACGATTCCGTTTGAACTGAGTTGCTCTAGATCGTGAGGCACTTCTTTCCACCGAAAGAAATCATCTCTAACCTCACGGCCTAGGAGATCGATCAAGTTTTAGTTTCGGGTCTCTTTTTCTTCTTTCCCCCGAATTCCTTCGATTCACCGATTTGGAGTTAGGTTCGAGCCATGATCTCTTAGAGATAGCTCACTAACCTCCTTGTGACTCCTCAGATCGAATCCCAAGCCTAGAGCACTTGACTCGGAGGAGATCGGGTTGAATCGCCGGAGTTTCAGTGCAGTCGCGGGGTGACCGGACGCTCTGTCGGGCTGACCGGACGCACGCTTTCAGAGTCCGGTCGTTGAGCACGGCGCCAAGCTTTTCTGCGTACTGACCGGACGCTCTCGACCGGACGCTCTGTTTGCATTTCGACAGGACGCTACGCTTGCACTGTTCCTGGCTTTGTCGGTTTCGACCGGACGCACTGTACACGACCGGACGCTCCGTACTCGTGAGTCCGGTCGCGAACAGTAAGGTTCCAGAGCCGATTTTGGACGACCGGACGCGTCCGGTCCCTGCTGACCGGACACTGGCCAGAGTCCGGTCGATCCAGTTTCGCGCGTTTTCGTTCGCGGCTCGTTCGTTCTTGATCGGATTTAAGTTCCGTCTTTTGCGTTGGCTTTCTAGGGTTGTCTAGTGTCCCGCTGTGCTTCTAGGAGGCATCCACCCTACATCTAGGGTCGTGGACATTAGCAAGCTCTAGGGTTCGCTCTTGGGGTTGATTTTGGGACAGTGGCATCTAGTTTCCGTAAGGAAATTTTGAAGCTCCCATTCACCCCCCCTCTGGTCGCTTTCGGGTAGCTTCTCGGTCCTTCACTGTTCACGTGAACCGCGGACAGTCCGGCGTGCAAACCACGGACTATCCAGGAGTCATCCAGAACTTGGTCAGAATAGTTCTATTTCTGGTCTTTTGCCGGCGGACAGTCCGCACCTCCAGTGGCGGACAGTCTGGTGTTCAGCGGACAGTCCGGGATCTTGACCCCGGACAGTCCGCGAACCTGCTACTTGTGCAGTTTTGTTCCGTGGCTTTGGCACTTGGTTTTGGGGTTTCTCCGGGGGTTCCGCTGTACCACTAGGACATCTCCTAGGGTATCCACCTACTTGTAGGACGTGAACTCTCCGGTCATTTCGAGTCTTGCTTTTTGGGTGACTTTCTAGGACAAGGGCCTCTCCATTCACGAGTTGAATTTGAGGCTCCCATTCACCCCCCTCTGGTCGCTAATCCGGTCCTTCAATTGGTATCGGAGCCGGTTAAGGATCGCTTCTACCTTAATCGGTTTCGGATCCTAAGGGTGACATGGAACGAGGGAACGGCAAGGCTCCATGGTTCGATGGAACGAATTATGCCTATTGGAAGATTCGGATGCGTCCTTATCTCAACAGCATCAGTTCTTCTGTTTGGGAAATATGCGAGAATGCTGAGTACGTGGTTCTTCAGGCTCATGTGGGTCAGGTCCAGATTGACCAGCACGAGGCCAACTCAAAGGCCGATAATGCTCTTTTGGCCAACCTCTCCCTTCCTGAGTTCGAGCGTGTCTCTGAGCTTGAGACGGCATGAGAGATCTAGGTGAAGCTTCAGAGCTATCACGAGGGGACCGCTCAGGTCAAGACCAGACTCTTCGAGACGTACAAGCGAGAGTACGAGAACTTTGTTCAGTTGGAGAGAGAGACGATTGACCCTATGTTCGCTCGTTTCTAGACGATCGTGAACAAGATGCGTGCCAATCGGGCTAACCTACCCTATGACGATCATGAGAGGGCTCTCAAGTTGCTATATGCCCTGGATCGGAGGGTACGGGAGGTGAAGGTGTCGACCATCATTGAGTCCACTGCTTACGACACCCTCACCGTGGACGAGCTGTTCAGCAAGCTCAAGTCCACCGAGATCGATCACCTGACTCAGGCCAAGCTGAAGAACCCATCTTCACACACTATGGCTTTGGTCTCAGGCACAGGTGGATCGACTTTCTCCGCTGATGCTTCATCTCCTCTTGTTGCTTTGTCTTCTTTGCATACAGTCACGGAGGAGCAGTTGGAGGCACTTGGAGACGATGAGCTCGCCCTCGCTATCACCCGGTTCTCATGGTTTCACAACAACCGTCTGAATCGTCGGCGTGGTAGCGCACGCGAGGGCTGCTACAAGTGTGGTGATCTAGACCACTTCATAGCGAACTGCCCCAAGAACTTCCCCGGCAAGAACCGCAACTCCGGGCGCAAGGGCAAGCCGGAGAACAAGGACGGGAAGAAGAAGAAGAATGTCATCTACCGCAAGGAGGACATGGAGAAGGCCTTTGATGCCGGCAAGCGGGCCTTCTTTGCCACTGTTGACGATGGCGAGAAGACCTCCGATGGCGACTCCAGCGACAACGAGTCCCAACACATGATGGAGGATCGCTTCAACGGACTTTGCTTCTTTGGCAAATCCTCCAAGGGCTTTTGCACCATGGCCTTGGATGAAGAGGACTGCAAGCACCAAGCAGAGGACGCCGATGACGCCCACAGCGACGACGACGACGACAACGCCTCCGAGGTATCAAACTCTTCTAAAGTCGATAGTCTCACTGAGGAGCGAGATAGGTTTGTGGGTCTAGTCAGTGTTTTGGAGAAGAGGCTCACGGAAGTTTTCAAAGAGCGCAGTGAGTTTAATGCCAAAATGAAAGAGGCGCTTAAGGAGCTTGAGTTCGCTAGGTCCGAGGTGAAGGTGACCGATGAGGAGGAGTGTGAGGAATGCACGATGCATATGACAAACTTTGCCACCCTGCAAACCAAGTATGCCTCTTTGATTGAGGTGTATGATGAGCTGAAGAGTAGGCTAGACTTGGTGGGTGATTGCAAAGAATGTCCCTCCCTGAAGAAGGAGCTGGAGGAAGTGAAGGCTAGGTCTTCATTGCTGGGTGCGTGCAAGCTTTGCCCTAGCTTGCGAACTGAGTTGGTAGGAGTTAATGCCTAGCTAGCTGAAGCCTTGAAGGCTAGCTCAGTTAGCACCTTGTCCGCTCCATGTGAGCGATGCGTGGGGATGGAGCTTGAGATTGCCAACTGTCGGCATGACAGGATGCAAACCGAGGAGGAAAACACATACCTTCGGTCCATTTTGAGTTGGGTGTCATGCAGTGAACCGCAGTTGGGCATGATGATCAGTCAGTTCAAGAGGGGAACTGATTGCTCGGGAGTAGGCTTTACTTCAGGTGGGAATGGCGCTAGTACCTTTGGCAAGATCGGTGAGTTTAGTGGAGTGAGCCCTAGTGAGAAGCCATCCGCTACCCCTAAACTTATCAAGATCACCCTACCTGAGCCTCCCAAGCCTATCACCAAGGATGGAATCCTTGATGAACCTCCCAAGGCTCCACCTCGCAAGCAAGTGTGGGTTCCCAAACCTAACCATCTTAGGAACACACTTGACACCCTTCCTGACGTCCCTAGTGATCCCCTTCCGAAGGGCAAGCAGCCAGCCAAAGTGAACAACCCTCACCACCGTAGGAACCAACAACCCAAGAGAGTGGTGAGGTTCGAGTGCAAGTACTGTCACCGAGAGGGTCACCTAGCTGAGTTTTGCTTTCGGAGGAAGAGAGACGCTAGGAAGGACTTGGAGCTGAACAACCAGGCCAGGCACCACCCTCTCCATGGTGTGCAAGGTCGGGGAGTTCAGAGGCAGTGCGCTAGACCTGGAGGTGCACCCCCTCAGGTTGCTAGGCCCCAGGCAGCTAGACCACAGGGTGGTGGTCGTGGCGTCGTGGTTCCGGTCGTCCTCAATACGATCGGGAGCCGAGTGTAAGAGGCTTTGCTGCTCAGTCCCATAGCAGACCACCTTTTCAGTATGGTGGTGATCGCTTTGCTCAGATGGGACAAGTAGGTCAGTTTGGAGGTTTTCCGTTCCATAGCAGACCACCCTTTCAGGTTGGTGGTGATCGCTATTCACCCATGGGACGAGGACAGTTTGGTGTTGCTTCTAACACTTTTTCTGGGCCTATGACACAGCACTGGTATCCTTCTCAGTATACTAACCCCAGTGTTGTGCCATATGCTCACTTCCTGCCCTTCTATTGATGCAGGAACTTCGGCTGGAGAACATGTGGCTCATGGATTCCGAGTGTTCACGCCACATGACCGGAAAGAAGGAATGGTTCTCCAGCCTGACCCCCGTGATGCACAAGGAGTACATCACTTTTGGGGATAATAGTAGAGGTAAGGTTATTTCTTAGGGAGCTATCTAGCTCAATGAGAACTTTGTTCTTAAGGATGTTGCGCTGGTTTCTAACTTGCATTTCAATTTGCTTTCTGTTTCGCAACTTCTTGAGGATGATTGTGAAGTGCATTTTAAGAAGGGTCTAAGTCATGTTTTAGACCCTCGGGGAGATCTTATTTGTTGGATTGTCCCTTTTGGCCATGTTTTCAGAGCCGACTTTTCTCGTTCTTTCGGCTCTGCTAGATGTTTGATGGCTGGTCCTTCTTCTGATTTGTGGAAGTGGCATAGGAGGCTCGGCCACTTGAGTTTTGACTTGCTTGCAAGACTTAGCTCATTTGGCTTAATCCAAGGATTGCCCATGCTTAAGTTTCAGAAGGACCTTGTTTGCCATCCTTGTCATCATGGGAAGATGGTTGCTGCTTCTCACCCACCTGTTAATCAGGTGATGACAAAGCGACCTGGTGAGCTCTTACACATGGACACAGTTGGTCCAGCTCAGGTCTGCTCAGCGGGTGGGAAGTGGTACATTCTAGTGATCGTTGATGATTTTTCGAGGTACTCTTGGGTATTTTTCATGGAGGGTAAGGATGAAGCTTTTTCTTTTGCTCATGATTTGATTTTGAAGTTGAAAACTGAGTTTCCCCCTGATACCATTAGAGCTATTCGTAGCGATAATGGTACCGAGTTTGATAACTCTCAGTTTGCTTCTTTCTATTCTTCTAATGGAATCGAGCATCAGTTTTCTTCTCCTTATGTCCCTTAGCAAAACAGTGTTGTTGAGCGCAAGAACCGGACCCTTGTTGAGATGGCCAGGACGATGCTCGATGAGCATAGGACTACTAGGTGTTTTTGGGCTGAGGCGATCAACACCGCTTGCCATGTTTCAAATCGCATATTTCTTCGGGCTTTCATGAAGAAAACTTCTTATGAGTTGCGTTTTGGACGGGTACCCAAGGTGTCTCATTTTTGGGTGTTTGGGTGTAAGTGCTTTATCCTGAAGCAAGGCAATTTGGATAAATTTGAATCTCGCTCTGCTGATGGCGTGTTTCTTGGTTATGCTTCGCATTCGCGCGCTTATCGAGTTCTTAACCTTGAGACTAACCGGATAGTGGAGACCTGCGAGGTCACATTCGACGAGACTATGCCTTGTGTTTCTTCTGCTTTTGAAGTTGTAGGAGAACAGGAGCTGGGAGAGACCATTTTTGTGGAGGAGGAGCTGGAGAATGCCGATTGGGGTGATCCCGAGCCGACTCCACTGGCTACCCCCGTCGACCCTGCGACGACTACTTCAGCTCGAGGACCCGATCCCACGACCTCTTCTTCCTGGGGTCCTCTTGAGCCACCTCTCCAGCGAGCATCCGCTGCACCTGAGGGAGCGACAGCATCTGGCGAGGGGGAGGAGACTTCGGCGAGGCAAGCGCCCCGAAGCGTTCAGCAAGTTCACCCTCCTCGTCAGATGATCGGCGGCATTGACCAGCGAGTCACGCGGTCGCGAGCGTATGAAATCTCACACTGCATTCGTTGCTTCTTTTGAGCCCAAAGATGTTGGACTCGCACTTTCTAATTCTAACTGGGTAAATGCCATGCATGAGGAGCTAGAAAACTTTGTTTCTCCTCAAGCAAGGCAATGATACCCTGATAGTCCAGATTTACGTGGATGATATCATCTTTAGTGGCTCTTCTCATGCACTTGTTGCCAAGTTTGCAGATACTATGAGCAAGGAGTTTGAGATGAGTATGATGGGTGAGTTGACCTTCTTCCTCGGGTTGCAAATCAAGCAAACCCGAGACGGGACGTTCGTGCATCAAGGCAAATACACGAAGGACATCCTGAAGAAGTTCGACATGGGCGAGGCCAAGCCTCTCACAACACCCATGCCGACGACTGCAGCGATGGACGCGGACCAAGAAGGAGAGCCGGTTGACCAGAAGGAGTACAGGAGCATGATCGGCTCGCTCCTGTACCTGACGGCGACAAGGCCGGATATATAGTTCGCTGTGTGTCTGTGCGCTCATTTTCAGGCATCCCCTCGGACTTCCCACAAGCAAGCGGTCAAGCGCATCATGAGGTACCTCCGATACACTCCTGAGTTCGGACTTTGGTATTCCTCTTCTTCGAATCTTTTGCTTTGTGGTTATTCCGATGCGGATTTTGCCGGCTGTCGGCTTGAGCGTAAGTCTACTTCTGGGACTTGTCAGTTTCTTGGCTCTTCTTTGGTTTCGTGGTCATCTCGCAAACAGTCGAACGTAGCCCAGTCTACTATAGAAGCCGAGTATGTTGCCGCTGCTTCTTGTGCTTCGCAGCTTTTATGGATGGTTGCTACATTGCGTGATTTTGGTCTAGACTTCAGTCGGGTCCCTTTGCTTTGCAATAGCACTTCTGCCATTAGTGTAGCAAAGAACCCTGTTCTTCACTCCAAGACCAAACACATCGATGTTCGCTTTCACTTTCTTCGTGATCATTATGAGAAAGGCGACATTGATCTTAGGCATGTAGACACTCATAACCAGGTTGCAGATATTTTCACCAAGCCTTTGGACCTCTCAACTATTGCTAGGTTGAGAGGTGAGCTTGGTGTGTGTTTCCCCTTTTAGATGGTGGAAGCATTTTGTTTATGTTCCATAGACTAACTGTCTGATCCTTTTTGTTTTTGGGTCTGGAGTCTTTTTAGTTCTATTTTGGCTCTGATTCTGACTTCATCTTGTATGCATCTTGCATTTTCAAGCTTCATGTCTATATTCTTGAGAATGAATTTATGCTCTGATTAGTGTATGCTTCGATGATATATGATGATGCTTGTAGCTTAGGCTCTTTTTGATCACTGATACTTGTTGTGAGCTAAGCTATTTTTTAGAATGATGAACATGCTTAATAAACTTAAAATTCGATACATGTTCACCATTGAGATTGACAACTAGCATGTGTAGGATGTGTTGAGGTCACTTGAGCTATTTCATATATGCTAGGTTGCTATGTCTCTAGTTCTGAGTCATTCACTTGCTTGGATTGTTCATATTCTGCTTAAAATGAACCAAGTTATAGTGAATTGAAAAGATCGAGATGGGATTGCTTTGTCAGCACATCACGGTATCGAGACTGTTTCTCATTGCACTTTGGGTTAAACTTGAGCCGTGTAGTGTAAGACCGAAACCGATGCTTTAAGCTTCCAATTGCATATGTATAGGCTTAGCATGGTTGAAAAGTTAGGCAATAACAAGCTTTCAACCTCTCGCAATCACATGCTGAATTTAAACTTGTGTTAATAACCGCTGCAAATTCTCTGATAAAATCTGAAAACACAAGTCTATGTTTCATTCTATAGCATGATGGTTGAACTTTGCTAGGGGTAGTTCACCTTGTATACATGTTTAGCACTTGCATGACTTCGTGTCTATACATGTTTAGTGCTATTTTGATGGTGAAACTCCTTTCAGAATGGCTTAAAACTGCTCACTTGGCTTACGCATTCATATCTTGTATTCGGTGATCAGTTTGAGTCTTTGCTAGCACTTGTATATGTTGCTATGTAATCGGATCAGCACTCATTAGAGCATTTACTCACTCTTTCGAGTATATACCTGAAGCTGCTAACATGCATTTTTGACTCATGTGCATGTGCTTGACTCCGATAGGCATAACCTAGCTCCGTTTGACTTATTTGAGCTCTTTTCCTTCTCTTTTGATTGCAAATTGCCCCCAAGGGGGAGAATTGGGAGAAAATGTTTTTATGTGGTGACAATTTGCAATTTATGCTTCACTTGTTGAGGGGGAGTTCCTTGAGTGAGGGGGAGTGTTTCTGCCTATTCTGAGTTGGTTTTGGTTGATATCGATCTTTTTCAGCTATTTGTGTCGAGCCTCTGTGTCTCTGTCTTGAGGGACTAGCTGTTTTCATCATGTTTTGATTGTTCTTGATTGGTATCGTGCCTACTGCTGGTCGTGTTGAGCCTCTGTGCCTCTGTCTTGAGGGACTAGCAGTAGCTGATTCTTATGCGGTGTTCAGTCGGTATTCGAGTTTTCAGCTAGTGATGTTGAGCCCTTTCTGCCTCTTCTTGAGGACTAGCTTGTCTCTGACTTGGTTGCGTCGAGCCGTTGCCCATGTCTTTGGGAACCAAGTCTTGTGCTCTGATTTTGATCGGGTTTTGCTCTTTGATGAGTTGTTGCTCCGATTTCTATGCTTGGTTGTGTCGAACCATTGCCCATGTCTTTGGAGACGAAGCTTCGCTTATCTCGATTTGTTCGTCTCCAGCCTTTTCTCTGGCTTTTGGACATTTCGAGTGAGTTTTTCTCCTTCTACCTATTTCTGCTTCTTTTATCTTTGCTTACGGTTACTATGAGTTGACGATGCACTCATCAAGGGGGAGATTGAGAACACAAGGTTGATATGTGCCCTTGTGGTTCCCTTCCTGAGTGACGAGTGATCGATCAACTGACAACATGTCTCTTGGCTATGTTGATGTGCAGGTGCGAAGCTCAGGCAGTGGTCGAAGGTGAGGTGAAGGTCAAATGGGGACGTATCGTGACGACGGACTGGATCGGTGAAGGGCGAACGTGGAGCTTGGACCGACGGACCAGGAGACCTGAGGACCAGCTGTGGTAGCAGGCACATGGCGTTGACAAGCAAGAGCACATGGGGATGTGCGGTGCATCAGCCGAGTCGGGAGGAAGTTGATGGCGTCGTGACACTTGGCGGGGGGCCGAGAAGGATGGCAAATGCACTGTGCCCGGCGAGGAGGCTGGACATGCTCTGGCATCGGTGCTGGAACTCGGGGTGTGCGAACCACATCCCGTCTACAGCACGGGTTCAGTAGCTGAGCCTCGAAAAGCTACCCTCGACGGTTTCCAAGTTTGGGCCTCAAAACTCGGGGTGGCCAGTTTCCGAGTTTGGGCCTCAAAACTCGGTGTGGACGGTTTCCAGGTTTGGGCCTCAAAACCTTAGCGCGCGGGTTTCTAAGTTTGGGCCACAAAACTCAGCCGGAGGACAGGTTTCCCGGTTTCGGCCTCAAAACCGGGGGTGAGGTCCGCAAAAAGGACGGGGCGGCACGTGGCGGCATCCTGAGGCTTGCGTCGAGGCGAACCTAAGGATGAGGTGGGCGCGTGGCCGTTGGATCATCAAGAAGCAGAGTTGGACCGGGATACCCCTAGGGTTGGCCGTTTCGCTCTTGTATCTAGGAGTAGAAAGGGGATTATTGTTTAGGCTATAAATAAGAGAGGCACCCCTCCTCTCTCTCTATCCTAGCAGTCATTTGTTCCTGAGCACTCTCTCTCTAGCTCTCGCTTAGGTTCTAATCATACCTCGCTGCTAGCGATCTGCAGAGTGAACTCAATCATGTCTGTGTGTTTTTGGGAAGTTTAGGAAGTGAGACCATAATCTCACGATTGTCTCGTGTGGTAGCCACACGGCTAAAATTCCCGTTTGATTCACGTTTGTGTTGGTGTTCTTCGCGTTTCAGTTTTTCATCTTCCGGAGATTTGCTTCGTTCTTCCTCTCCGCGAGATGGTTTTTGTTTCCACTTGAATCAATTCGCTCTTGGTCATGAGCTCCTTCTTTCCACCGAAGGATTTCTCCTATAACCTCATGAATCCATAGATCGGGTCGATTTTGTGTTCATTCCTCTTTTCTTCCCCCTTTTCGGTGTTCCTTTGATTTCTCTCAATTGACTTGATTTGGTGCGATGATTTCTTAGGATTAGCACCACATCACGTAGAGGAACATCTGGGAGAAGTTTGATCGAAGCCCCTTTTGATTTGGTGCAGTTCCGGTCGATTTGCCTTTTCATCCCGAGCAGAATTGTGCTTTCTGTTCATCTGCGGACAGTCCGCGCCTCCAGCGGCGGACAGTCCGGGGATCGGGATTTGGTAGGGTCAGTTCTGCATAGCGCGTTACTGTTCTCGGTCTCGTGACAGGCGGACAGTCTGCTAGTGACCCGCGGACAGTCCGGGGTCACATCGGACGCTAGGGGTTCACTGTTCACGTGAACGGTGGACAGTCCGGTGTGCAAACCGCGGACTGTCCGGGAGTCGTCCAGAACTTGGTCAGAACAGTTCTATTTCTGGTCTTTTGTCGGCGGACAGTCCGCACCTCCAGTGGCGGACAGTCCGGCGTTCAGCGGACAGTCCGGGATCCTGACCCCGGACAGTCCGCGAACCTGCTGCTTGTGCAGTTTTGTTCCATGGCTTTGGCACTTGGTTTTGGGATTTCTCCGGGGGTTTCGCTGTACCACTAGGACATCTCCTAGGGTATCCACCTACTTGTAGGTCGTGAACTCTCCGGTCGTTTCGAGTCTTGCTTTTTGGGTAACTTTCTGGGACAAGGGCCTCTCCATTCACGAGTTGAATTTGAGGCTCCCATTCACCCCCCTCTGGTCGCTAATCCGGTCCTTCACCCCCTTAGTTGAAAATGCACTAATCAAGTAAAATTTCTCCCCCTTTACCAAACATCTCCCACTTTCAAAATGCACATGAGTCAAAATACAAGTTAGCAGCTTCAGGCATATAGTCAAAAGAGTGTAAGGATGCTCTAAACAGTATAGCTCCAAGGACTCAATATAAGCACAGCTAGGAGAGGCTCAAACTGATCACCGAATATGAAATATGAACATATGAGCAAAAATGAGCAGTTTTGAGTCAAAAGATAGTCACCATCAAAATAGCACTACACATGTATAGGCAGGAATCCGAACAAGTGCTAAACATGTATACAAGCTGAACTACCCCTAGCAAAGTTCAATCATCATGCTTAAGAATGAAACATATACTTGTGTTTTCAGTTTTATATCGGAGTTGCAGCGGTGAAATTACACAAGTTTAAATTCAACATGTGATTGCGAGAGGTTGAAAGCTTGTCTTTGCCTAACTTTTCAAACGAGCGAAGCCTATGCCGAAGCAATCAGAAGCTTAAAGCTATGGTTTCGATCATACACTACACGGCTCAAGTTTAACTCAAAGTGCAATGAGAAACAGTCTCGATACCGTGATGTGTTGACAAGCAATCCCATCTCGATCTTTTTAATTCACTAAAACTTGGTTCAAATTTTAAACAGGATATGAACAGACCAAGCAAGTGAATGACTCAAAACTAGAGACATAGCAACCTAGCATATATGAAAAACACGAGTGAACTCAACACATCCTACACATGCTAGTTGCATATCTCAATGGTGAACATTTTCAGATTTTATGTACATTAAGCAAATTCACCATTCCAAAATAGCTCAGCTCACAATATGTACTAGTGATCAGAAAGAGCATAAGCTACAAGCATCAACATAAGCATCAGAGCATACTACCTAGAGCATAGTTACATTCTAGTGATTATAAACATGAAGCTCAGAATGCAAATACGTATGCTGATATGCAAAAGAAAAACAAACGAAAAGAGTCAGTCTATTATACAAGATCCAAAATGTTTCCCGCATCTAAAAGGGGAAACACACACCAAGCTCACCCCTCAACCTATTAAAGGTTGATTCGTCTAAAGGCTTGGTGAAGATATCAGCCAGTTGATGATGAGTATCGACATGGCGAAGGTCGATATCACCCTTCTCCTGGTGGTCTCGCAAAAAATGAAAGCGCACATCAATGTGTTTGGTCTTCGAGTGAAGCACGGGGTTCTTAGCAACGCTAATAGCACTCGTGCTGTCACAAAGCAAAGGCACGCGAGAAAAGCTCAGACCAAAATCACGCAAAGTGGCCATCATCCAAAGCAACTGGGAACAGCAACTAGCCGCAGCAACATATTCAGCCTCTGTGGTAGACTGAGCGACACTAGACTGCTTGCGAGAGGACCACGATACAAGAGAAGAACCAATAAACTGACAAGTCCCAGAAGTGGACTTGCGCTCAATGCGACAACCAGCAAAATCGGCATCGGAATAACCACAAAGGGAGAGGGTGGAGGAAGCAGAATACCAAATCCCGAACTCAGGTGTGAAATGAAGGTACCTGAATATGCGCTTCACCGCTTGACGGTGAGAAGTGCGCGGCGATGCCTGAAAGCGCGCGCACAGACACACCGCGAACTGAATGTCCGGGCGTGTCGCCGTCAGGTAGAGCAGCGACCCGATCATGCTTCGGTACTCCATCTGGTCCACTGCTTCTCCATCCACATCCGCATCTAGGGCCGTCGTCGTCGACATGGGTGTTGGAAGAGGCTTGGCCTCACCCATATCGAACCGCTTCAGCAAGTCTTTGGTGTACTTGCCCTGGTGCACAAACGTCCCCTCTCGGGATTGCTTAATTTGCAACCCGAGAAAGAATGTCAGCTCGCCCATCATGCTCATCTTGAACTCCCTGCTGATAGTATCTGCAAACTTGGCAACCAAAGCGTGAGAAGAACCACCGAAAATGATATCATCCACGTAAATCTGGACCAAGAGTGTGTCTTTGCCTTGCCTGAGGAGAAAGAGCGTTTTATCTACACATCCCATTTTAAAACCCTTAGCAAGCAAAAAGGTTTTCAACCTATCATATCAGGCTCTAGGGGCTTGTTTCAAACCATATAAAGCTTTGTGAAGTTTAAAAACATGGTTTGGAAACTTGGGAATTTTCAAAACCGGGGGTTGCTCAACATAAACTTCCTCTTCTATGTAGCCGTTTAAGAAAGCACTCTTGACATCCATTTGAAAAAGTTTAAAACCTTTGGATGCAACAAAAGCCAAGAGTATCCTAATAGCCTCCAAACGAGCTACAGGAGCAAATGTCTCATCATAGTCTATCCCCTCCTTTTGACTATAACCCTTCGCTACAAGCCTGGCCTTGTTTCTAACAACGTGGCCATCCTCTCCTTGCTTGTTTTTGAAAACTCATTTTGTCCCAATAGGCTTACAGTCTGGTGGAGGTGGAACTAGAACCCAAACCCGATTTCGCTCAAAGTTTTCTAACTCCTCATGCATGGCATTGACCCAATCCGGATCTGTTAAAGCGTATCCAACATCTCGGGGCTCAAAATTAGCAACAAAAGCAGAATGAGCGAAGTGCGAGATGTGCTGTGACCTGGACCGAGTGACGCATTCGTCGATGTTGCCGATCATCTGCTGAGGCGGGTGCTGGCGCTGGATGTGTCGTGGTGCCTCCCGAGCTGAAGTAGCCTCCCTGTAACACCCCAGATTTTTAAATAAATAAAATAAAATAGAATTTAATAATAAAATGGCCAAAATCCTAGATGGAGGAAAATTCAAGCCAGATGTTTGTTGCATTCATGTCGTCGCATAATTTTTATTAGGTGAAAAAGAATTTATTAAACCCGAATTAGGGCGAACCGGATTTGTTCTATTTTAAAAAAAATAAAAATAAAAGAGTTATGAAAAGTTTACAAAATCAAAGTCAAGTTTTTATTTTCAAAACCTAGGAAAATATTTCCAAAACATTTTCAAAATTTATTTGGTTTCAAATGATTTGATTTAGATTTCAAAAGAATTTACAAACAGATTTGAAAAAGGAAAACAAAAGAAAAAGGAAGCAAAGGGCCCAACTCTCTCTCCCTCTTTCCCATTTCAGCCCAGTCCTTCCCACCGTTCAGTCCGGTCCGACGGCCCGCGTCCCTCCTGGCCCAAATCCTCTCCTCCCGCTTCTCCTTTTTCCTCGGCCCGCTCAGCCGGCCCAGTCCACTCCCACCTCCCCTCTCTTCCCTCCATGGGCTGCACGCAACCGCACCGGCCCAGCACCTCCCCCCAGCGGCCCGCGTCCCGCACCTCCCCTCACCCCGACGTCGGCCCGGCAGCTCGTGCGACCAGCCCCACCTCGCCGTCACTGCCTTGCGGGCCCCGTCTCCCATCGTGCCGACATGCGGGACCCACCAGTCAGGCGTCTCCCTCCTCCCAATCTGCGCCGCACGCTCGCCCAACATTCCCTTCCAATCTTCCGCGCGGACTCTCTCCCCTACCGCACCGAACCCTCCGCCCTTCCCGCACCGAGCACGCGGTCTTTCTATTGCGCGATACATGCCCTCCTCCGTTTTAGCAGCCGCAGAGGCTCTCCATCGCGCACACCGCCTCCACCGAACCCTCCTCGTGCCTCCTCTTCCTCTACAGCATGCGCGCGAGCCGCGGCCGCCGCCATTGCTGGTCCAGGACCGAGCTCCTTTCCCTCCACTACCGACACCACGGGCATCGTCCTCGCCTTCTTCGGTGTCACGGTCGCACGACGCATCCAGGGGACGCGTCCTTGGTATACTTCTGCGCCGGAGTCGCTGCTTCCGCGAACCCGCCGGCGCGCCGACGCCTCCGCCGCGGCTCCTTCCTCTCCGACCCGCACCGACGGCCCAAAACCTCGTCAGAAACCCCGTGGGTGAGACCCCATCCTCTTCGACCCCTTCCTAATGCCTCTGGTACACTTCACGTGGCGGTGCATCGGTCGGCGCTTACACCGGTGAGCTTGTGCCATGCTATGGCACCACCGTGCGCCACCCAAGCCCCAGCGCACTCCAACCGCCGAGAAACCCAAACAATCGACCGTGGTAACCTCCTCTCTCTCTTCCGCTTTTTCTCACGGCCTTCGGTAGCCTGAAACCTCACCCCGAGCCTCGCCAGCGAGCCTCGCGGCGTCGCCCATGGCGCGCCACTGCGCACAGCCACGGCCAGCAGCCGCCGCTGCCGCGCCCCCTCCCTGCATCGTCCAGATCTCAGTCAAAGGCTGAGATTAGTCCCCCTCATCCAACCGGTATGAGCTGGTTACATACCACGATGGACTGAGTCCACCGCACCTCCCCCTCTGCGCCCACAGCACAGCGGTGAACCACACCAACCTCCACGCGACACGTGGTGCCACGACAGCTAACCTGCCAACCAGCTGAGCCACTTTGCAGAAACCCCCTCCTCTTTAGCCGGAATTAACCCGCGTTACAAAGCCACTGTATGCTGAGTCTGTGTACACTTGCGATCTAGGCCTTGTGTTTCCCATCAAACGAGGCCAGATCCTTGGCACCACCGCACCCGTCCACCACCCTGCTGGTGCGCACAGCCAACCCCGTGCGGCCGCGTGGCGCCACAAGGCGCCGCGTCAGCATGAGCTGGCCGGCCTTGGCCATTTTTCACGAAAACCCCCCCTCTTCTTGTTGGAATCAACCCGCGCTCCACAGGGCACTATTCACTGTGTCTATGGAAACTTCCATACTAGGCCCTGCTCTTCCGAGAAAATGACGCCCAGTCCTGACGCCTTTTCCTTTTTCAGATTTATTTATTTTAAATGCAAAAACGAGTTTGAATTAATTACAGTTTTGCCACCCAACTTCAAATGCCCATAACCTGCTCATTTTAACTCCGATTTGACCCATTCAACTTGCGTTAGATTCATCTCGTCGAGCTCTATGCATTAGATTAGTTTATATCCCATTTTATTACTGTATCGTGTACTGTTTCTTATATGCATTGTTTGGGCCATGTGATGATGTTTGATCCCGTGAGTGCGAGCTACGTGGAACCTTCTGATCCAGCCTTCGTCTCCATCGATCTGACCCAGCCCGAAGGCAAGTGTCCTTGCACATATTGCTCCTGTATTTATTTTATTTTGAATTAGAGTAGTTAGATCCAGTAGTTGCATGCAGTCTTAAATTGAATCCCATTATATGGTTTACTAGCACTTGATTATATTATCCTTGTCGCCTGGTTTGGGATGTTTGGGTAGAAGTCATGTTTAGCCTTGCTATCTTGGGTTGGGATGGTTAATTATAATTAATTCTGATTAACGATCTATGGAACATGGACTGGTAATGAGTAGTATGGTGAGTAGGTAAATCCGGCAGGATGGACCGTGTGGTGGTTTTTATGCCGTGGGACTCGGCAGCTGCTTTTGGTTTTTGGTTCTGGGCTTGTGCTAGGTTATCCTGCCTGGATCCCTAGGACCCAGTTCTTGGAGCATGTAACCCGGCAAAACAGCGCAAACCATGAGGCCTATATGGCTCTGGGACTGGCTAATTAATTAGTTTCCTCCAAGTTGAGGGTTCACACGGGGTTTGTTTTAGTGGCTCACAAGGGGGCCCTGGGGGTTGTAGACCTTTGTACGGGTTGAAACCTTAGAGGTACGTGTGAAACAGACTTGGAGGCGACTTTGTAATGGCCTTGTAGTGTGACCCCGCTGTGCACCTTGGCAGTGTTTAGCGTGATGGGGAACGCATGACTCATGGGTAAAGATGTGCGAACTCTGTAGAGTAAATAAACTGATATATCAGCCGTGCTCACGTTCACGAGCGGGCTTGGTCTTCTTCGAGATTAGTTGGTGGGTTGGGTCTGGCTTGTTAGGGAAGCCTTATGTGGTCATTAGTACCATATGACATGGGTACAGAGGCTTCTTCTAGGCGGGTTACTGCTTGGTACGGGAGTGATTCCTAGGCTCGGGCGCAGACCTGGTGTTATTAAGGAAGGTAGCTTTCTATGTCATGACATATGGAACTAATACACATAAGGGGACTCTTCGAGTCGGCCTTGTGGGTGGCCTGATGGACTTCAGGTGTGGTTTGCCTGATGGACTTCAGGTGTGGTTGCTTGGTGTGACTCCAAGTGTGGTTGCTTGGTGGACTCCAAGTGTTGGTTGCTCGGTGTGACTCCGAGTGTGGTTTGCTCGGTGCGACTCCGAGTGTGGTTACTGTTACAGATGGAGACTGTGGTTATAACCTAGTAAATAGGTGCATAGGAAATAGGATTTAATAGGGTTGTGTCGCTTTAGGTGCTTGAGTCAAACTGAGTCAGCCTACCTTTGTTATAAGCCTCATAAGCATTTATTTTCTACACTTGCGGGGTACATTTCGATGTACTCACCCTTCCTCTTTGAACCCCCTGCTACCCCACCCAGACGTTGGAGTCTACGACGCGGAGCAGAAGTACCGAGAAGACGGTGGATTCGACCCCGATGACTTGCACTAGGATGGTGTAGCCCCCGGTCGACCTTCCTGTGGAGATGGCGTCTAGTTTCTGTGAGTCTACATTAGAGTTAGACTGAGAGTCTGTACTTTTCTTTTGGACCCGAGGGTCATTTTTGTAATAATGTTTGATATATTAATAAAAGCATTGTTTTGATATTTACTATGATGTCGATATATGTATGAAAATTGATCCTGGCATACATATAAATTGCACTCTGTCACACCCCAATTTTAAGAACAAAATTGGAGCACAATATATGTATGCCAGGATCAATTTTCATACATATATCGACATCATAGTAAATATCAAAACAATGCTTTTATTAATATATCGAACATTATTACAAAAATGACCCTCGGGTCCAAAAGAAAAGTACAGACCCTCAGTCCAACTCTAATGTAGAATTGCGGAAACTGGACGCCATCTCCACAGGAAGGTCGACCGAGGGCTGTGCCATCCTAGTGCAAGTCGTCGGGGTCGAATCCACCGTCTTCTCGGTACTTCTGCTCCGCGTCGTAGACTCCAACGTCTGAGTGGGGTAGCAGGGGGTTCAAAGAGGAAGGGTGAGTACATCGAAATGTACCCCGCAAGTGTAGGAAATAAATGCTTATGAGGCTTATAACAAAGGTAGGCTGACTCAGTTTGACTCAAGCACCTAAAGCGACACAACCCTATTAAATCCTATTTCCTATGCACCTATTTACTAGGTTATAACCACAGTCTCCATCTATAACAGTAACCACACTCGGAGTCGCACCGAGCAAACCACACTCGGAGTCACACCGAGCAACCAACACTTGGAGTCCACCAAGCAACCACACTTGGAGTCACACCATGCAACCACACCTGAAGTCCATCAGGCAAACCACACCTGAAGTCCATCAGGCCACCCACAAGGCCGACTCGAAGAGTCCACCTATGTGTATTAGTTCCATATGTCACGACGTAGAAAGCTACCTTCCGTAATAACACCAGGTCTGCGCCCGAGCCTGGGAATCACTCCCATACCAAGCAGTAACTTGCATAGAAGAAGCCTCTGTACCCATGTCATATGGTACTAATGACCACATAAGGCTTCCCTAACAAGCCAGACCCAACCCACCAACTAATCTCGAAGAAGTCCAAGCCCGCTCATGACCGTGAGCTCGGCTGATATATCAGTTTATTTACTCTGCAGAGTTCGCACATCTTTACCCATGAGTCATGCGTTCCCCATCACGCTAAACACTGCCAAGGTGCACAGCGGGGTCACACTACAAGGCCGTTACAAAGTCGCCTCTAAGTCCATTTCACACGTACCTCTAAGGTTTCACCCCGTACAAAGGTCTACGACCCCCAGGGCCCCCTCGTGAGCCACTAAAACAAACCCCGTGTGAACCCTCAACTTGGAGGAAACTAATTAATTAGCCAGTCCTAGAGCCATATAGGCCTGATGGTTTGCGCTGTTTTGCCGTGTTACATGCTCCAAGAACCGGGTCCTAGGGATCCAGGCAGGATAACCAAGCACAAGCCCAGAACCAAAAACCAAAAGCAGCTGCCGAGTCCCACGACACAAAAACCACCACACGGTCCATCCTGCCGGATTTACCTACTCACCATACTACTCGTTACCAGTCCATGTTCCATAGATCATTAATCAGAATTAATTATAATTAACCATCCCAACCCAAGATAGCAAGGCTAAGCATGACTTCTACCCAAACATCCCAAACCAGGCGACAAGGATAATATAATCAAGTGCTAGTAAACCATATCATGGGATTCAATTTAAGACTGCATGCAACTACTGGATCTAACTACTCTAACTCAAAATAAAATAAATACAGGAGCAATATGTGCAAGGACACTTGCCTTCGGGCTGGGTCAGATCGATGGAGACGAAGGCTGGATCAGAAGGTTCCACATAGCTCGCACTCACTGGATCAAACATCATCACATGGCCCAAACCAAGCATATAAGAAACAGTACACCATACAGTAATAAAACGGGATATAAACTAATCTAATGCGTAGAGCTCGACGAGATGAATCTAACGCAAGTTGAATGGGTCGAATCGGAGTTAAAATGAGCAGGTTATGGGCATTTGAAGTAGGGGGGCAAAACTGTAATTAATTCAAACTCGTTTTTGTATTTAAAATAAATAAATCTGAAAAAGGAAAAGGCGTCAGGACTGGGCGTCATTTTCTCGGAAGAGCAGGGCCTAGTATGGAAGTTTCCATAGACACAGTGAATAGTGCCCTGTGGAGCGCGGGTTGATTCCAACAAGAAGAGGGGGGGTTTTCCTGAAAAATGGCCATGGTCGGCCAGCTCATGCTGACGCGGTGCCTTGTGGCGCCACGCGGCCGCACAGGGTTGGCTGTGCGCGCCAGCAGGGTGGTGGACGGGTGCGGTGGTGCCAAGGATCTGGCCTCGTTTGATAGGAAACACAAGGGCTAGATCGCAAGTGTACACAGACTCAGCATACAGTGGCTTTCTAATGCGGGTTAATTCCGGCTAAAGAGGAGGGGGTTTCTGCAAAGTGGCTCGGCTGGTCGGCAGGTTAGCTGTCGTGGCGCCACGTGTCGCGTGGAGGTTGGTGTGGTTCACCGTTGTGCTGTGGGCACAGAGGGGGAGGTGCGGTGGACTCAGTCCATCGTGGTATGTAACCAGCTCATACCGGTTGGATAAGGGGGACTAATCTCAGCCTTTGACTGAGATCTGGACGATGCAGGGAGGGGGCGCGGCAGCGGCGGCTGCTGGCCATGGCTGTGCGCAGTGGCGCGCCATGGGCGACGCCGCGAGGCTCGCTGGCGAGGCTCGGGGTGGGGTTTCGGGCTACCGAAGGCCGTGAGAAAAAGCAGAAGAGAGAGAGGAGGTTACCACGGTCGATTGTTTGGGTTTCTCGGTGGTTGGAGTGCGCTGGGGCTTGGGTAGCACACGGTGGTGCCATAGCATGGCACAAGCTCGCCGGTGTAAGCACCGACCGATGCACCGCCATGTGAAGTGTACCAGAGGCATTAGGAAGGGGTCAAAGAGGATGGGGTCTCACCCACGGGGTTTCTGACGAGGTTTTGGGCCGTCGATGCGGGTCGGAGAGGAAGGAGCCGCGGCGGAGGCGTCGGCGCACCGGCGGGTTCGCGGAAGCAGCGACTCCGGCGCAGAAGTATACCAAGGACGTGTCCCCTGGATGCGTCGTGCGACCGCGACACCGAAGAGGGCGAGGACGATGCCCGTGGTGTCGGTAGTGGAGGGAAAGGAGCTCGGTCCTGGACCAGCAATGGCGGCGGCCGCGGCTCACGCGCATGCTGTAGAGGAAGAGGAGGCACGAGGAGAGTTCGGTGGAGGTGGTGTGCGCGATGGAGAGCCTCTGTGGCTGCTAAAACGGAGGAGGGCGTGGATCGCGCAACAGAAAGACCGCGTGCTCGGTGCGGGAAGGGCAGAGGGTTCGGTGCGGTAGGGGACAGAGTCCGCGCGGAAGATTGGAAGGGAATGTTGGGCGAGCGTGCGGCGCAGATTGGGAGGAGGGAGACGCCCGACTGGTGGGTCCCGCATGTCGGCGCGATGGGAGACGAGGCCCGCAAGGCAGTGACGGTGAGGTGGGGCTGGTCGCGCGAGCTACCGGGCCGACGTCGGGGTGAGGGGGAGGTGCGGGACGCGGGACGCCGGGGGGAGGTGTTGGGCCGGTGCAGTTGCGTGCGGCCCACGAAGGGAAGAGAGGGGAGGTGGGAGTGGACTGGGCCGGCTGAGCGGGCCGAGGAAAAAGGAGAAGCGGGAGGAGAGGATTTGGGCCAGGAGGGACGCGGGCCGTCGGACCGGACTGAACGGTGGGAAGGACTGGGCTGAAATGGGAAAGAGGGAGAGAGAGTTGGGCCCTTTGCTTCCTTTTTCTTTTGTTTTCCTTTTTCAAATCTGTTTGTAAATTCTTTTGAAATCTAAATCAAATCATTTGAAACCAAATAAATTTTGAAAATGTTTTGGAAATATTTTCCTAGGTTTTGAAAATAAAAACTTGACTTTGATTTTGTAAACTTTTCATAACTCTTTTATTTTTATTTTTATTCTAAATAGAACAAATCCGGTTCTCCCTAATTCGGGTTTAATAAATTCTTTTTCACCCAATAAAAATTATGCGATGGCATGAATGCAACAAACATCGGGCTAGAATTTTCCTCCATCTAGGATTTTGGCCATTTTATTATTAAGTTCTATTTTATTTTATTTATTTAAAAACCCGGGGTGTTACACTCCCCCTCAACAGCAGCCGGTGCCTCCCCGGGTACAAACGGTACCGCTCGGGGTGGCGGATCCCATGGCCCCCAGGAAGAGGAGGTGTCGGGGCCGTGAGTCGTCGTAGAAGCCGCTCTTGGAGGCACAGCAGGTGGAGGCGATGCTGGGTCACCCATGCCTTCAGCATCCTCGTCCTCATCATCGAAAAGAGGCTCACCAACCTCATGATCACCTGCACGCTCAAAATGAGAAGAAGGACAAACAAGGGTCTCGTCGAAGGTGACATCTGATGTCTCCATGACTCGGTTAGTATCAAGGTTAAGTACACGATAAGCGCGAGTGTGAGTGCCATAACCCAAAAATACACCGTCAGAGGAACGAGACTCAAATTTGTCCAGGTTGCCTTTCTTCAATATAAAACAATGGCAACCGAAGACTCTAAAATAACTCACCTTGGGCTGTCTACCAAAACGCAACTCATAAGAGGTCTTTTTCAAGAAAGCTCTCAGAAAAATGCGATTTGAAATGTAGCATGCAGTGTTCATAGCTTCGGCCCAATATCGCCTAGGAGTCCTATGCTCATCGAGCATCGTCCTGGCCATCTCAACAAGGGTCCGATTCTTCCTCTCTACAACACCATTTTGGGGCGGTGTGTAGGGGGAAGATAACTGATGCTCCAAACCAAGGCGGTGACAAAACTTCTCAAAATCCAAATTCTTGAATTCGGAACCATTATCACTTCTAATAGCTCGCATCGAGTTCAAAGGGAACTCATTCTGAAGACGCAAAATCAGATTGCGAGCAAATGAGAAAGTCTCAGTCATCTCAGTCAAAAAGAAGACCCATGAATACCTCGAAAAGTCATCGACAACAACCAAAACATACCACTTCCCCCAACTGAGCTCACCCGAGCTGGACCAACAAGGTCCATGTGTAAATGCTCTCCAGGGTGCGAGGTCATGACCTTAGTCATAGGATGGTGGGGAGCGGCAACCATCTTTCCATGTCTACAAGAATGGCAAACTAGATCCTTCTCCATCGATAGCTTGGGCAATCCTCGGATTAGGCCAAGTGAGCTAAGTCTTGCAAGCAAGTCGAAGCTTAAGTGACTGAGCCTCCTATGCCACTTCCAAAGATCAGAGGAGGAAGGACTAGCCAAAAGACAGCGGGAAACACCAAACGACTCTGAGAAATTCACGCGAAAGACTTTCCCAAAGGGCGAAATCAAACATACAAGATTGTCCTGAGGATCTAAAATGCGACTGAGATTCGGCTTAAAACGGATCTCATAGTCATCATCAAATAGTTGCAAAACAGAAAGCAAGTTAAAATGCAGGTTAGAAACAAGAGCAACATCGCGCAACATAAAGTGCTCATTAACCCGCACCGACCCGCGAGACAACACCTTACCTTTACTATTGTCACCGAAGGTGATAAACTCCTTTCCGGCAATAGGGCTAAGGCTGGAGAACCACTTGGCGTTTCCGGTCATGTGCCTCAAACAACCGGAATCCACCAACCAAATGTCCTCCAACCGTCTTACCTACATCAATAAAAGGACATAGGGTGAGCATACGGTCCAACACTGGGGTTAGTGAAGTAAGAAGAATACCAGTGTTGGGTCGGCTACTCAAAAGAACGGTCAGTGTAAAAACCATTCCTAGCATGTCTACGGGGGTAGCGATCACCACGTACAGGAAAACGTGGTCCGCTAAGGAAAGAGCGTCCATCGCGATAGTCAAAACGCGGTGGAGGGAAACGCTCAATAAAGCATCCGCCACGGGGTCCATAACCTGCAAAAGCAGGACCCCGTCGGGCACCTCCTCCCTGACGCCTAGGACCTTGAGGTGCTGCACCTCTAGGCCTAGCTGCTCTCCTCGGAGCTCTCCCTCTTTCCCATTTCAGCCCAGTCCTTCCCACCGTTCAGTCCGGTCCGACGGCCCGCGTCCCTCCTGGCCCAAATCCTCTCCTCCCGCTTCTCCTTTTTCCTCGGCCCGCTCAGCCGGCCCAGTCCACTCCCACCTCCCCTCTCTTCCCTCCATGGGCTGCACGCAACCGCACCGGCCCAGCACCTCCCCCCAGCGGCCCGCGTCCCGCACCTCCCCTCACCCCGACGTCGGCCCGGCAGCTCGCGCGACCAGCCCCACCTCGCCGTCACTGCCTTGCGGGCCCCGTCTCCCATCGTGCCGACATGCGGGACCCACCAGTCAGGCGTCTCCCTCCTCCCAATCTGCGCCGCACGCTCGCCCAACATTCCCTTCCAATCTTCCGCGCGGACTCTCTCCCCTACCGCACCGAACCCTCCACCCTTCCCGCACCGAGCACGCGGTCTTTCTATTGCGCGATACATGCCCTCCTCCGTTTTAGCAGCCGCAGAGGCTCTCCATCGCGCACACCGCCTCCACCGAACCCTCCTCGTGCCTCCTCTTCCTCTACAGCATGCGCGCGAGCCGCGGCCGCCGCCATTGCTGGTCCAGGACCGAGCTCCTTTCCCTCCACTACCGACACCACGGGCATCGTCCTCGCCTTCTTCGGTGTCACGGTCGCACGACGCATCCAGGGGACGCGTCCTTGGTATACTTCTGCGCCGGAGTCGCTGCTTCCGCGAACCCGCCGGCGCGCCGACGCCTCCGCCGCGGCTCCTTCCTCTCCGACCCGCACCGACGGCCCAAAACCTCGTCAGAAACCCCGTGGGTGAGACCCCATCCTCTTCGACCCCTTCCTAATGCCTCTGGTACACTTCACGTGGCGGTGCATCGGTCGGCGCTTACACCGGTGAGCTTGTGCCATGCTATGGCACCACCGTGCGCCACCCAAGCCCCAGCGCACTCCAACCGCCGAGAAACCCAAACAATCGACCGTGGTAACCTCCTCTCTCTCTTCCGCTTTTTCTCACGGCCTTCGGTAGCCTGAAACCTCACCCCGAGCCTCGCCAGCGAGCCTCGCGGCGTCGCCCATGGCGCGCCACTGCGCACAGCCACGGCCAGCAGCCGCCGCTGCCGCGCCCCCTCCCTGTGTCGTCCAGATCTCAGTCAAAGGCTGAGATTAGTCCCCCTCATCCAACCGGTATGAGCTGGTTACATACCACGATGGACTGAGTCCACCGCACCTCCCCCTCTGCGCCCACAGCACAGCGGTGAACCACACCAACCTCCACGCGACACGTGGTGCCACGACAGCTAACCTGCCAACCAGCTGAGCCACTTTGCAGAAACCCCCTCCTCTTTAGCCGGAATTAACCCGCGTTACAAAGCCACTGTATGCTGAGTCTGTGTACACTTGCGATCTAGGCCTTGTGTTTCCCATCAAACGAGGCCAGATCCTTGGCACCACCGCACCCGTCCACCACCCTGCTGGTGCGCACAGCCAACCCCGTGCGGCCGCGTGGCGCCACAAGGCGCCGCGTCAGCATGAGCTGGCCGGCCTTGGCCATTTTTCACGAAAACCCCCCCTCTTCTTGTTGGAATCAACCCGCGCTCCACAGGGCACTATTCACTGTGTCTATGGAAACTTCCATACTAGGCCCTGCTCTTCCGAGAAAATGACGCCCAGTCCTGACGCCTTTTCCTTTTTCAGATTTATTTATTTTAAATGCAAATACGAGTTTGAATTAATTACAGTTTTGCCACCCAACTTCAAATGCCCATAACCTGCTCATTTTAACTCCGATTTGACCCATTCAACTTGCGTTAGATTCATCTCGTCGAGCTCTATGCATTAGATTAGTTTATATCCCATTTTATTACTGTATCGTGTACTGTTTCTTATATGCATTGTTTGGGCCATGTGATGATGTTTGATCCCGTGAGTGCGAGCTACGTGGAACCTTCTGATCCAGCCTTCGTCTCCATCGATCTGACCCAGCCCGAAGGCAAGTGTCCTTGCACATATTGCTCCTGTATTTATTTTATTTTGAATTAGAGTAGTTAGATCTAGTAGTTGCATGCAGTCTTAAATTGAATCCCATGATATGGTTTACTAGCACTTTATTATATTATCCTTGTCGCCTGGTTTGGGATGTTTGGGTAGAAGTCATGCTTAGCCTTGCTATCTTGGGTTGGGATGGTTAATTATAATTAATTCTGATTAACGATCTATGGAACATGGACTGGTAATGAGTAGTATGGTGAGTAGGTAAATTCGGCAGGATGGACCGTGTGGTGGTTTTTATGCCGTGGGACTCGGCAGCTGCTTTTGGTTTTTGGTTCTGGGCTTGTGCTAGGTTATCCTGCCTGGATCCCTAGGACCCAGTTCTTGGAGCATGTAACCCGGCAAAACAGCGCAAACCATGAGGCCTATATGGCTCTGGGACTGGCTAATTAATTAGTTTCCTCCAAGTTGAGGGTTCACACGGGGTTTGTTTTAGTGGCTCACAAGGGGGCCCTGGGGGTTGTAGACCTTTGTACGGGTTGAAACCTTAGAGGTACGTGTGAAACAGACTTGGAGGCGACTTTGTAATGGCCTTGTAGTGTGACCCCGCTGTGCACCTTGGCAGTGTTTAGCGTGATGGGGAACGCATGACTCATGGGTAAAGATGTGCGAACTCTGTAGAGTAAATAAACTGATATATCAGCCGTGCTCACGTTCACGAGCGGGCTTGGTCTTCTTCGAGATTAGTTGGTGGGTTGGGTCTGGCTTGTTAGGGAAGCCTTATGTGGTCATTAGTACCATATGACATGGGTACAGAGGCTTCTTCTAGGCGGGTTACTGCTTGGTACGGGAGTGATTCCTAGGCTCGGGCGCAGACCTGGTGTTATTAAGGAAGGTAGCTTTCTATGTCATGACATATGGAACTAATACACATAAGGGGACTCTTCGAGTCGGCCTTGTGGGTGGCCTGATGGACTTCAGGTGTGGTTTGCCTGATGGACTTCAGGTGTGGTTGCTTGGTGTGACTCCAAGTGTGGTTGCTTGGTGGACTCCAAGTGTTGGTTGCTCGGTGTGACTCCGAGTGTGGTTTGCTCGGTGCGACTCCGAGTGTGGTTACTGTTACAGATGGAGACTGTGGTTATAACCTAGTAAATAGGTGCATAGGAAATAGGATTTAATAGGGTTGTGTCGCTTTAGGTGCTTGAGTCAAACTGAGTCAGCCTACCTTTGTTATAAGCCTCATAAGCATTTATTTTCTACACTTGCGGGGTACATTTCGATGTACTCACCCTTCCTCTTTGAACCCCCTGCTACCCCACCCAGACGTTGGAGTCTACGACGCGGAGCAGAAGTACCGAGAAGACGGTGGATTCGACCCCGATGACTTGCACTAGGATGGTGTAGCCCCCGGTCGACCTTCCTGTGGAGATGGCGTCTAGTTTCTGTGAGTCTACATTAGAGTTAGACTGAGAGTCTGTACTTTTCTTTTGGACCCGAGGGTCATTTTTGTAATAATGTTTGATATATTAATAAAAGCATTGTTTTGATATTTACTATGATGTCGATATATGTATGAAAATTGATCCTGGCATACATATAAATTGCACTCTGTCACACCCCAATTTTAAGAACAAAATTGGAGCACAATATATGTATGCCAGGATCAATTTTCATACATATATCGACATCATAGTAAATATCAAAACAATGCTTTTATTAATATATCGAACATTATTACAAAAATGACCCTCGGGTCCAAAAGAAAAGTACAGACCCTCAGTCCAACTCTAATGTAGAATTGCGGAAAATGGACGCCATCTCCACAGGAAGGTCGACCGAGGGTTGTGCCATCCTAGTGCAAGTCGTCGGGGTCGAATCCACCGTCTTCTCGGTACTTCTGCTCCGCGTCGTAGACTCCAACGTCTGAGTGGGGTAGCAGGGGGTTCAAAGAGGAAGGGTGAGTACATCGAAATGTACCCCGCAAGTGTAGGAAATAAATGCTTATGAGGCTTATAACAAAGGTAGGCTGACTCAGTTTGACTCAAGCACCTAAAGCGACACAACCCTATTAAATCCTATTTCCTATGCACCTATTTACTAGGTTATAACCACAGTCTCCATCTATAACAGTAACCACACTCGGAGTCGCACCGAGCAAACCACACTCGGAGTCACACCGAGCAACCAACACTTGGAGTCCACCAAGCAACCACACTTGGAGTCACACCATGCAACCACACCTGAAGTCCATCAGGCAAACCACACCTGAAGTCCATCAGGCCACCCACAAGGCCGACTCGAAGAGTCCACCTATGTGTATTAGTTCCATATGTCACGACGTAGAAAGCTACCTTCCGTAATAACACCAGGTCTGCGCCCGAGCCTGGGAATCACTCCCATACCAAGCAGTAACTTGCATAGAAGAAGCCTCTGTACCCATGTCATATGGTACTAATGACCACATAAGGCTTCCCTAACAAGCCAGACCCAACCCACCAACTAATCTCGAAGAAGTCCAAGCCCGCTCATGACCGTGAGCTCGGCTGATATATCAGTTTATTTACTCTGCAGAGTTCGCACATCTTTACCCATGAGTCATGCGTTCCCCATCACGCTAAACACTGCCAAGGTGCACAGCGGGGTCACACTACAAGGCCGTTACAAAGTCGCCTCTAAGTCCATTTCACACGTACCTCTAAGGTTTCACCCCGTACAAAGGTCTACGACCCCCAGGGCCCCCTCGTGAGCCACTAAAACAAACCCCGTGTGAACCCTCAACTTGGAGGAAACTAATTAATTAGCCAGTCCTAGAGCCATATAGGCCTGATGGTTTGCGCTGTTTTGCCGTGTTACATGCTCCAAGAACCGGGTCCTAGGGATCCAGGCAGGATAACCAAGCACAAGCCCAGAACCAAAAACCAAAAGCAGCTGCCGAGTCCCACGACACAAAAACCACCACACGGTCCATCCTGCCGGATTTACCTACTCACCATACTACTCGTTACCAGTCCATGTTCCATAGATCATTAATCAGAATTAATTATAATTAACCATCCCAACCCAAGATAGCAAGGCTAAGCATGACTTCTACCCAAACATCCCAAACCAGGCGACAAGGATAATATAATCAAGTGCTAGTAAACCATATCATGGGATTCAATTTAAGACTGCATGCAACTACTGGATCTAACTACTCTAACTCAAAATAAAATAAATACAGGAGCAATATGTGCAAGGACACTTGCCTTCGGGCTGGGTCAGATCGATGGAGACGAAGGCTGGATCAGAAGGTTCCACGTAGCTCGCACTCACTGGATCAAACATCATCACATGGCCCAAACCAAGCATATAAGAAACAGTACACCATACAGTAATAAAACGGGATATAAACTAATCTAATGCGTAGAGCTCGACGAGATGAATCTAACGCAAGTTGAATGGGTCGAATCGGAGTTAAAATGAGCAGGTTATGGGCATTTGAAGTAGGGGGGCAAAACTGTAATTAATTCAAACTCGTTTTTGTATTTAAAATAAATAAATCTGAAAAAGGAAAAGGCGTCAGGACTGGGCGTCATTTTCTCGGAAGAGCAGGGCCTAGTATGGAAGTTTCCATAGACACAGTGAATAGTGCCCTGTGGAGCGCGGGTTGATTCCAACAAGAAGAGGGGGGGTTTTCCTGAAAAATGGCCATGGTCGGCCAGCTCATGCTGACGCGGTGCCTTGTGGCGCCACGCGGCCGCACAGGGTTGGCTGTGCGCGCCAGCAGGGTGGTGGACGGGTGCGGTGGTGCCAAGGATCTGGCCTCGTTTGATAGGAAACACAAGGGCTAGATCGCAAGTGTACACAGACTCAGCATACAGTGGCTTTCTAACGCGGGTTAATTCCGGCTAAAGAGGAGGGGGTTTCTGCAAAGTGGCTCGGCTGGTCGGCAGGTTAGCTGTCGTGGCGCCACGTGTCGCGTGGAGGTTGGTGTGGTTCACCGTTGTGCTGTGGGCACAGAGGGGGAGGTGCGGTGGACTCAGTCCATCGTGGTATGTAACCAGCTCATACCGGTTGGATAAGGGGGACTAATCTCAGCCTTTGACTGAGATCTGGACGATGCAGGGAGGGGGCGCGGCAGCGGCGGCTGCTGGCCATGGCTGTGCGCAGTGGCGCGCCATGGGCGACGCCGCGAGGCTCGCTGGCGAGGCTCGGGGTGGGGTTTTGGGCTACCGAAGGCCGTGAGAAAAAGCAGAAGAGAGAGAGGAGGTTACCACGGTCGATTGTTTGGGTTTCTCGGTGGTTGGAGTGCGCTGGGGCTTGGGTAGCACACGGTGGTGCCATAGCATGGCACAAGCTCGCCGGTGTAAGCACCGACCGATGCACCGCCATGTGAAGTGTACCAGAGGCATTAGGAAGGGGTCAAAGAGGATGGGGTCTCACCCACGGGGTTTCTGACGAGGTTTTGGGCCGTCGATGCGGGTCGGAGAGGAAGGAGCCGCGGCGGAGGCGTCGGCGCACCGGCGGGTTCGCGGAAGCAGCGACTCCGGCGCAGAAGTATACCAAGGACGTGTCCCCTGGATGCGTCGTGCGACCGCGACACCGAAGAGGGCGAGGACGATGCCCGTGGTGTCGGTAGTGGAGGGAAAGGAGCTCGGTCCTGGACCAGCAATGGCGGCGGCCGCGGCTCACGCGCATGCTGTAGAGGAAGAGGAGGCACGAGGAGAGTTCGGTGGAGGTGGTGTGCGCGATGGAGAGCCTCTGCGGCTGCTAAAACGGAGGAGGGCGTGGATCGCGCAACAGAAAGACCGCGTGCTCGGTGCGGGAAGGGCAGAGGGTTCGGTGCGGTAGGGGAGAGAGTCCGCGCGGAAGATTGGAAGGGAATGTTGGGCGAGCGTGCGGCGCAGATTGGGAGGAGGGAGACGCCTGACTGGTGGGTCCCGCATGTCGGCGCGATGGGAGACGGGGCCCGCAAGGCAGTGACGGTGAGGTGGGGCTGGTCGCGCGAGCTACCGGGCCGACGTCGGGGTGAGGGGGAGGTGCGGGACGCGGGACGCCGGGGGGAGGTGTTGGGCCGGTGCGGTTGCGTGCGGCCCACGAAGGGAAGAGAGGGGAGGTGGGAGTGGACTGGGCCGGCTGAGCGGGCCGAGGAAAAAGGAGAAGCGGGAGGAGAGGATTTGGGCCAGGAGGGACGCGGGCCGTCGGACCGGACTGAACGGTGGGAAGGACTGGGCTGAAATGGGAAAGAGGGAGAGAGAGTTGGGCCCTTTGCTTCCTTTTTCTTTTGTTTTCCTTTTTCAAATCTGTTTGTAAATTCTTTTGAAATCTAAATCAAATCATTTGAAACCAAATAAATTTTGAAAATGTTTTGGAAATATTTTCCTAGGTTTTGAAAATAAAAACTTGACTTTGATTTTGTAAACTTTTCATAACTCTTTTATTTTTATTTTTATTCTAAATAGAACAAATCCGGTTCTCCCTAATTCGGGTTTAATAAATTCTTTTTCACCCAATAAAAATTATGCGATGGCATGAATGCAACAAACATCGGGCTAGAATTTTCCTCCATCTAGGATTTTGGCCATTTTATTATTAAGTTCTATTTTATTTTATTTATTTAAAAACCCGGGGTGTTACACTCCCCCTCAACAGCAGCCGGTGCCTCCCCGGGTACAAACGGTACCGCTCGGGGTGGCGGATCCCATGGCCCCCAGGAAGAGGAGGTGTCGGGGCCGTGAGTCGTCGTAGAAGCCGCTCTTGGAGGCACAGCAGGTGGAGGCGATGCTGGGTCACCCATGCCTTCAGCATCCTCGTCCTCATCATCGAAAAGAGGCTCACCAACCTCATGATCACCTGCACGCTCAAAATGAGAAGAAGGACAAACAAGGGTCTCGTCGAAGGTGACATCTGATGTCTCCATGACTCGGTTAGTATCAAGGTTAAGTACACGATAAGCGCGAGTGTGAGTGCCATAACCCAAAAATACACCGTCAGAGGAACGAGACTCAAATTTGTCCAGGTTGCCTTTCTTCAATATAAAACAATGGCAACCGAAGACTCTAAAATAACTCACCTTGGGCTGTCTACCAAAACGCAACTCATAAGAGGTCTTTTTCAAGAAAGCTCTCAGAAAAATGCGATTTGAAATGTAGCATGCAGTGTTCATAGCTTCGGCCCAATATCGCCTAGGAGTCCTATGCTCATCGAGCATCGTCCTGGCCATCTCAACAAGGGTCCGATTCTTCCTCTCTACAACACCATTTTGGGGCGGTGTGTAGGGGGAAGATAACTGATGCTCCAAACCAAGGCGGTGACAAAACTTCTCAAAATCCAAATTCTTGAATTCGGAACCATTATCACTTCTAATAGCTCGCATCGAGTTCAAAGGGAACTCATTCTGAAGACGCAAAATCAGATTGCGAGCAAATGAGAAAGTCTCAGTCATCTCAGTCAAAAAGAAGACCCACGAATACCTCGAAAAGTCATCGACAACAACCAAAACATACCACTTCCCCCAACTGAGCTCACCCGAGCTGGACCAACAAGGTCCATGTGTAAATGCTCTCCAGGGTGCGAGGTCATGACCTTAGTCATAGGATGGTGGGGAGCGGCAACCATCTTTCCATGTCTACAAGAATGGCAAACTAGATCCTTCTCCATCGATAGCTTGGGCAATCCTCGGATTAGGCCAAGTGAGCTAAGTCTTGCAAGCAAGTCGAAGCTTAAGTGACTGAGCCTCCTATGCCACTTCCAAAGATCAGAGGAGGAAGGACTAGCCAAAAGACAGCGGGAAACACCAAACGACTCTGAGAAATTCACGCGAAAGACTTTCCCAAAGGGCGAAATCAAACATACAAGATTGTCCTGAGGATCTAAAATGCGACTGAGATTCGGCTTAAAACGGATCTCATAGTCATCATCAAATAGTTGCAAAACAGAAAGCAAGTTAAAATGCAGGTTAGAAACAAGAGCAACATCGCGCAACATAAAGTGCTCATTAACCCGCACCGACCCGCGAGACAACACCTTACCTTTACTATTGTCACCGAAGGTGATAAACTCCTTTCCGGCAATAGGGCTAAGGCTGGAGAACCACTTGGCGTTTCCGGTCATGTGCCTCAAACAACCGGAATCCACCAACCAAATGTCCTCCAACCGTCTTACCTACATCAATAAAAGGACATAGGGTGAGCATACGGTCCAACACTGGGGTTAGTGAAGTAAGAAGAATACCAGTGTTGGGTCGGCTACTCAAAAGAACGGTCAGTGTAAAAACCATTCCTAGCATGTCTACGGGGGTAGCGATCACCACGTACAGGAAAACGTGGTCCGCTAAGGAAAGAGCGTCCATCGCGATAGTCAAAACGCGGTGGAGGGAAACGCTCAATAAAGCATCCGCCACGGTGTCCATAACCTGCAAAAGCAGGACCCCGTCGGGCACCTCCTCCCTGACGCCTAGGACCTTGAGGTGCTGCACCTCTAGGCCTAGCTGCTCTCCTCGGAGCTCTCCTCTGGACGTTCAGCACATGCACATCATGGAAAGGATGGTACATGTCCGGGTTATCCATCTCCCTGGCACGGCGCATCTCCCTCTTGCGCCTAAAGCAGAACTCATTCAAGTGACCATCTCTCCCACAATAGTCACAATGGTACCCCACCGCTCGCAAAGGGGGTTGTTGGTACTCACGGTTGTGGGTATGGTTCACTTTGCCCTTCTGTGGCAAGCACGCCTCCTGGATGGGTGTCATTGTGTCCAGCTTGTTCTTGAGGTGGTTGGGTTTGGGGTGCCACACTTGGTTCTTGGGTGAAGCTCGTGGAGGTTCCTCAAACACCCCATCCTTGGTGCTAGGCTTGGCAGGCTCTTTGGGTGGAAGCTTGGTCAGTTTGGGAGTAGTGGTGGAGTTGGGCTTCTCACTCGGGTTCAGACCACTCGACTCTCCAATCTTCCCAAAAGCAGAAAGATCAACACCCGGAGCAAAACCTACACCTGGACCTCCAGCAGCTCGCTTGAATTGGGAGATCATCATCCTGAGATGCGGCTCACTACAAGAGACCCATGACAAGATGGTCCGAAGGTATGTGTTTTCCTCCTCGGTTTGCATCTTGCCATGCTGCACATTTGCAATCTCCATCTCCAAACCTTCACACAAAGCACACCTCGTGACACAAGTGCTACCCGAGTTGGCCTTCTCTAAGGACTCAATCTTGGCATTCTTCTCTGCCAACTCAGATTGCAAGACAGGACAAGTCTTGCACGCACCCAACAGTTGAGGCCTAGCACGAAGCTCATCCACCTCTCCGACCAAAGCAACATACTTACCTCTCAAAGTGGGAAGGTCAGTCATGTGCTTAGCAAACTCCAACTCCTTCATCGTGTCCTCCCACTTCTGCCTGAACTCCTTGCGCTCCCTAGCAGCATGCCTAAGCAGCTTGTCTTGACTAAGCAAGGCGGCAGTAAGCTTCTCATTTTCAGCAAAGAGCTCATCATGGGTCATTGATACCTGGGAGGTGTCATCATCGTCGTCCCGAGGGGTGTGCTCCAGCTTGCCCTCGACCTCATCACCAAGCGCCATGGTGCAGAGACCCCCCGTCGTCAGCGAAGAAGCAAAGTCCGTTCAGCTTGTCCTCGATCTTCTTCATCTTCTCGGACTCGTCATCGCTTGAGCAAGCGGAGTCATCATCCGAGCCGTCGATGTCGCTGAGCGTGGCGAAGAACGCACGCTGCTCAGCTTGGGCCTTCTCCAAGTACTTCTTCTTGATGTACTCTTTGTCGAAGCTGCCCCTCTTTTTGAGCCTTGGGGGAACATGCTTCTGCTTGCGCTCGGAGTTGTACTTGTGCCCATGATCGCCCTTCCCCGAATGCTTGTTCTTCTTGGGGCAGTTGGCGATGAAGTGGTCGGGGTCGCCGCACTGGAAACAACCCGAGCGTCCTCCTCCACGGCGACGGTTCATGCGGTTGTTGTGAAACCGCGTGAACCGGTTGGCAAGCAAAGTCAACTCCTCATCTCCCAAAGACTCCAGTTGGTCCTCTGTGATAGAAAAGAGTGAAGAGAGTGCAAAGCCAGCAGAGGGGTTAGCAGAAGAGCCAGAAACCAAAGCCATAGTTGAGCCAGAAGGATTCTCATAAGAAGCCCTCGCCATGGCGTCAATCTCACTGGACTTGAGCTTACTGAAAAGCTCGTTGCACGTGAGGGTCTCATAGTTAGGCGATTCGATGATCGCCTGAACCTTGGAATCCCACACTGATCGATCGAGAGTATGCAAAAGCTTCAAAGCTCTCTCATGATCGTCGAAAGGCAACTGCTCCTTGTTAGCCCTCATCCCGTTGACAATCACCTAAAAGCGAGCGAATAAACTTTCTATGCTCTTGCCAGGCATGTGTCGAAAGTTCTCATACTCTCGCTTGAACGACTCGTAGAGATGGGTTTTGACTTGAGAGGTTCCCTCATGGAAACGCATGAGGGTGGCCCAAATCTCCCGAGCCATAGCGAGGTGAGAAACGCGATCAAACTCACTCATGCTCAAACATGAGAAAAGAGCATTACGGGCTCGGCTATTGGCATCATGCTCATCGATCTAATGCTGAGTAACACGAGCAGCCAAGACCACGTAATCGGCAGAGTTGCAAATATCCCAAATGGAAGCACCAATACTCTGCGGATAGGCCGACATGCGTATCTTCCAATACGCATAGTTCGTCCCATCGAAAAACGGCGGTTTGCCCACGCCGTGATCCAGGTCGCCTTCGGTGGATCTGGAACCGGCTAAGGTGGAAGATCCTTAACCCGCTCTGATACCAATTGAAGGACCGAGAATGCAAAAGCAAGGCGACCAGAGGGGGGGTGAATGGGAGCCAATCAAATTTCTCTCGAAACTTTGGCCAAGTGTCCCAAATTCAACCCCAAAAAGCACAGACCCAAATCGTGACGCTCACGATCCTTGGAAGAGGGTGGATGATCCCTAGGATCACAGCGGAGCACCACTAAGCATAAGCGAAGCAAAGACCAAAAGCTTTGGCTCAAGTTCCCCCTTGAAAAACCGAGTCTCGAACGTAGATCGGAGGCTACGTCGAGAAATCTCCAAATACCAATGCTAACAAGTAGCAAAGATACCTAGAAATGTTTCTTGGTTAACTCTAGGGCCAAACGAGAAGTCCGAAAACCATGCCAAAAAGACGGGGCGAAGATTGCACTGAAAAACAACTTTCAGCAGGGTCCCGGACTGTCCGGACCCCCTGTCCCGGACTGTCCACGGCCGGGGTGGACTGTCCGCCAAACAGTCCCGGACTGTCCGCCGGCCAAACACCAAAAACAACAAGTCTGCTAAACACTTGCTGGACGACTCCCGAACAGTCCGCGAGTTACAACGGCGGACTGTCCGCCGGTCAAATCGGAGCTGTCCGAACCGGCACCGCAGCCACTGAACTGGCTGGACCCCGACGCCCGGACTGTCCGCCGGTCAAAACCGCGGACTGTCCGCGACTTCCAGAAAGGGCGATTTTGGTCACCCAAATACCAAATCACCCAAAATCCAAACCAAATCACAATCCCACGTTCCCAAATTTGGAGAAGATGATCACGGAGTAGTTAGGAGACTATCCCAAAGAAATCATCCGCTCAAATCGATCCAATCAACGAGAAATCGAAGGGGAAGCTGGATGAATGGAAAAAGTGCCACGAAAACAAAATCGTCTTGATCTGTTCGATCATGAGGAGTTAGATGAATTCCTTTGGTCGAAATGACCTCCTTAATGATACGAACAAAATGATTCAAACGGATATCGCAAAGACGCACCGAAGAGGGAGATCGAGTGACGGGAAAATCGCGGAGAAACGAAGAACGCGAAGAACACGAACCAAAACACGAATCGACAAAACGATCTGCAGCCGAAGCGCAAACACATGCTACGACAGTGAGGTTACGGCCTCACTTCCTCAAAATCAACAGTACACAGAGGCAAGTCTCTCTGTGGATCTCAGCTAGCTACAGCAGGGGATTGGGAGAGCAGGAAACCCTAGAAAGCAAGAGCAAATGACTGAGATGGGGGAGGAGGGTATCTCCCCGACTACTTATCCTAATTCTAGCCTAAGTCTATTTCCTACTCTACCCCTCTCTATTCTAATTACAGAGCAAACCAGCTAAACCCTAGGGTTATTCTGGACCAACTCAGGTGGTAGGTGTATCCGACGGCCACGCCCGCACAACTCGTAGCGTCGCCTCGACGCGACCTCCCGATTGCCGCCACGTGCCGCCCTCGCTCTGCACCCCCGGTTTTGTGGCCCAAACCGGGAAACCAGCCTTTTCCAGCTATCCCCCGGTTTTGGGGCCCAAACCGGGAAACCAGCCTCCAAGTCCATTGCCTGAGTTTTGTGGCCCAAACTCAGAAACCCATAGCACCCAGGTTTTGAGGCCCAAACCTGGAAACCGTCCTCAGCCCGAGTTTTGTGGCCCAAACTCGGAAAACCTGCCGCACGCCCAGGTTTTGTGGCCCAAACCTGGAAACCGTCCACCTGGTGGTTTTTCTGTGGCTCAACCACCAAACCGGCGCTGTAGAGGGGATGCACCGCCCGTGCACCCCATCCACCGACACGTGTCCCCAGGTCCTCGACTCGAGCAACACCGTGCCCCGCAAGTCTCCGCTCGTCGCTGTCCCAGGCTGTCAGCCACCACAGCTGATCCTCGGGCCCTCCGGTCCCTCAGTCCAAGCCTCACGTCCGCCCTTCACCGCTCCCGGTCTGTCGGCACGGCACGTCTCTACTTGACCTTCACCTCGCCTTCGATCACTGTCTCCAGGCTCGACACCTGCACAACACAAGCCAAAGAACCTGCGATCAAACCCGTTGACAATCACTCATCACACCGAGACCCGGCATACACCCATGTATCCGCACAAATCATGTCCACGGAGCTTTGCCGCGGAAATAATATTACAATAGTGTTCACAAATAATAATACAAGTTGAATTCCACTTAATTTAGAAGAACAACATAGCTTTGAAAAGAATACCATAACATAAGTTGAAATACTTTGCTAGCTTGAGTGACATCCTCCAACAATAGCATGAGAGAAGAAGTATGGAACTGCCGAGCCTACCGGCACTGGCCATCGCCTTTCGGCAGGCCTAACCTTCACCTGCAACAAGGTGGGATAAACCCTGAGTACTCGAATGTACTCAGCTAGACTTACCCGTCATAAACCAGAAATAAAATGACACCAAGGAGTATGCAAGGCTATATCTGGGGTTGGCTTTACATACCTTTTTGCATAAAAGCATTTTCATTATTAGATAATCATCATTAGAGTATTAGCAGTCAATTTTATGTAATTAACCTGATTAACTAGATTTGCACCTTATCTAGAGCAATCACTTGGCTCATTAATCAAGCAAGAGTGACTATTTCATCAATAGCCTTTCAGATTTAATATCATAACCATCTTTAGTTCCATAAGTTCTATGGGAGATGATCTACAGTCAATTGCTCACTGTCCAGGAGCGATGACGATTATAATCGATTCCTACCGAGCTGGGGATAAAATGTCTCACACTCGCCTGGCACATTCTAGCCACGGCAGTCGTAAGCTACCAGTCAGGAGATTCGAGAACACAACGCGCGGGACGGCCATGGGCCCTTCTACACCGGGGGTTATCTTAGTGCCAGGTCGCTCAAGCTATAACTGCCCATGGTCGTGCCAGGTCGATTAGGCCCTTCCTGCCCTCGGACCATTCCAGGTTGATCAGAATAGTTGCCCATGGTACAGCTGAGGCCCTGGGTGTTAGGCGTCAACATCTCCATCACCGGCTCGAATAACCTTACTCGGCTTCACGGAAGGTACCCGCACCTGCTCCGTTAAGTGATCGACGCGTTCAATTTGACTGAAGGGACATTCCCGAATGGGTCCTATGCGACACAGACTGGAGACTACTAGCACACAGAACCCATGTCCTGCTGCTCTTACATCCCGCCTCTGTCTCAAATTAATTATCACATGGTTATCTCCATGATAGCACCAGGCTAATCATGATCAGTATCCAGCTACTGCGGGAGACAGTAAATCACCTGACTTTTACCGGTCTAAGCAGGGCTAAGCATATAAATCGAGCCTAGACCTAACAGGGATATCAAGATAATAATTGCAGGTGGACAAGGATAAGTAAGTAATGCATCAACGGTATCATTCAACTCCTATAACTTAATGCAACAATCATTATATTGACTCGATTGCATTTATAAAAGATTGGTAGGAGGCTTAGAATTCTCCGGGGCTTGCCTGGGAAACAACACTTATTCTAGTGTTAGATGGCATGAACTTCGGGAACATCACCGCTCCAGGTACTTGTGGGGCTCGCCAAACACCTTCTTCGGGATGGCCACCCAACACCATCGCCGGGCTTAGCTCCATCATCACGCACTTCACTTCACGCATTCATTATCTAGCATACCTAGCATGAGGTGCACAATGCATATGTATGAACATACAGGATGTAACACATGATGCAACATAAGGCACACACGACAATATAACAAGATCTATCGACCTAGTACCTAATTCAATTTAACTTAAGCTAGTGCAAGACACTAACAACCATAGCCCAAGTAATCCTACCAACAACAACCAGCAGGTTACACATTTAAGGGTTATTTGGCTTACTAATTAACCCATGAAAGTTAGACCTATCAAGCAATTAAGTTGCACACAAACAAGTCACACTTCAAACTCTGGACAGCAGGACAGCAGTCCACTCTTTTAACTGTAACTCAAGCTACATATCTCCAAACAAAGTGCACTAAGACTTTCTGGAAAGCTAACAAGATTAGCTACAACTTTGTTATTCAACACAAAAGCTAATTCAAAGGTTATATAGCTTAAAACCAGATAACAGTGCAGCTCTGTCCAGCTGTTGGACAGCAGGGCAGACAGAGATTCAGAGAAGTATAACTCCCAATACAAACATCACATGAGCATGCAATTAGACATTCTAGAAAGCATACAAGATTATATAAATCTTTCTTATTATTAGTTCAAGGTGAATCAATCATTAACAAGGTCAAACAACATGATTAGTGTAGCTCTGTCCGCACATGGACAGAACTAGCCACACACCAACAACAGTAACTTAGGACAACCATAACTTAAGATCTATAACACCTGGGAACTTGCCCATAGACTTTTTAGAAAGGTTATTAAGTTGTCTACAAATCATCTATAATAATCTCTAGATGATTCACAAGTTAACAGGGGCTAAATAACATAAATAGGCACCTTTGTCCAGACTTTGGACAGATTTGCCCACCTGCACTAAAACAGCTATAACTCAAGTTATAGAACTCCAACAAACATGATCTAAGACAATTTAGAAATCTTATGAAAAGTACTACAACTCTTCTATTAACATAAACACATGATTCACAAGATAAATTAGCCAAACAGTCTACTGTTTCAGATCTGCACAGAAAGCAATGAAAACCTGACAGCAAACTTCTAAAATCTATAACTCCTAAACCACTTGGCCTAAAATCATGAAATTTCATTACAAGCAAGATAAGGAAGTTATCTACAACTTTTGTATAGACCAAATCTACAGAAAACAATATTTACATTACAAAATAATTACCACAACAGGAACTACACATGCAGCCACATTTCAGCAAGTAATACTTTCACTTTACTATTTTCTTGGTGAACATGTAAGCACACAAATGAGCTATGGAACACTTCTAACACTTTAAACATGATCATACATCATTTATCTTAGATCAACATGCAGCAAAAACAAGCACATAGATATATATACATGTTGATCCATTGCAATATTTCTTTTAATTAGATAATCATTAATCATAGGCATTATCTTTAAGTGACATTGCAAACATATAATTTGGACTTCATTTTTCGACAGGTGATAGATAATGCCAAATCATGACCACTGCAAAAGTATTACAAGCTCAAGTATTATAATTTATTTATTAAAAATAGGGCAATTTTTATTTACTAATATGCATGTGAGAGCAACAAAATTCTATAAATCATATTTTCTACAAACACATGGCCACCATAAAATTATCCAAGCTATAATAATATTATAGGAAGGCAGTGAAACCTCCTTTTCCATTTTTACATGCAAACATTTGTCACAATTTATTTTAATCCATTTAATAAGCTGAAAGCAAGAAGAAATCATAACTAATTCATACTTGCACCAAAAATCCTGAAATTTCTATGACAGCATGCAAATGACAAGAGGCTCCTACAATAAACATTTCACAGCATTTCAAGCAACATAACAGCAGATATGATTTTCTCCCTATTTAAACCTATTTAACACAAATCAATTATCACAGCAGAAACTATCCACTAACACACATTATTTTATACATCCACTGGACAGTGCTCTTCGCAAGGATTCCAAAAAGTCCACACTTGCAATTTTTGGATAAGCACACAATTTATCACGTAATTTACAAATTTGCATCAGATTTGCTAATTAATTAAAAACGTGAATAAAAACTGTTTTTGCATCTGGAACCTCGGATCTGCACAAATCATTAAAGGACTTGTTAGTAAATCTAATGATTCATGACACATTACACAAAAACCCAACGAAAAGCTTGAGCTTCGCTAGATGGTCCTCACCATGGATTTCATGGAAGAAATCGACGGAGAACCACGGGAAGGCCGGTTCCGGGAGGGAGATGGCCGGGCTAGGGTAGGGTTTCTGGTGGGGCTGCTCTGCTGGCTGGCCGGTGCTGCTGCTGCTGCCAACTCCGGCCTGCTCGCTGCTGCTCGCGACCTGGCCAGGAGGCGCGCAGGAACCGCGCAGAAAGGGGCGGCCTCTGGCTGAGACGCTCGCTGGGGAAGAAAGGCAGGAGGGGAGCGCCAGGGAGAAGGGGGCGCGCTCTGCCTCTTGCCGCCGAGCGTGGAGGAGGAGAGGGAGCTGCAGGGAAGGGAGCGCTGCTGCTCTGTGCCGACCATGGAGGGAGAGAGCGCGAGGAGGGAGAGAGACCGGGGGAAGGGAAGGCTCGGTCTCGCTCTTTTTTTTTGCGCGAGTTGGGAACGGGAACGAGGCCGGAGGGCCGCCCCCTTTTATTCACGCAAGAGCTCGGCATTTTTGTTTAGAATTTCTTTCCTAGAATGGCAAGTTTCTGAAAACTTTCGCTCAAACTCCAAATTTAGAAACACTGCTCAAACGGACTCCGATTTCGACGAAACAAATTTTGTTGTCGCCGTCTCGACGAGTACTCCGACTTTTGTTAAAGGCACTTGGTCAAATTCCCAACGGTTCGCCCGGTAACGATTGTCGACGGCAGCTTCGCGGTGACCGAAATTCCAATTTCGCAGTACAGACTTAGCTGTTTTCTCGAACCTGAAAATTGCACGGTACTCCATCTTGCGAGCTCGTTTTCAGCATTTTCGGCACCGATCTAGGTCTCGGCCATAAAACAAAATTTGTTCCTCTCGAACTGTACTACAACTTTCATTTAAGGCGCACCGACATGCGAACATCCGAAAATACCGTTGAATGCCGCTCAAAGCAATCACCCGGTAGGATCCGAATTAGGGTTTCTCGTCGGTCGGGACATTTTCCGGTCATCTGCTCAACACGGAACTTTCATAACTTTTGACTGTGAGTTCATATATAGTTGATCGGGCATAATAGCAACATTTGGTTGAACCCGAATGATTTTCTTCCGTTAATCAGCCTGTACTGGCAAAGCTGTGACTCATCATTTCATGTGACTTTTTGATTCCAAACTTCACAAAACTTTTTCACCAGTTACTATAAACATGAATGGAGGTGGGTCACATGAAAAAATCATGTTTGGCATGAATCCTAAATATTCATAAATTGACAATCATTATTAACTGGCTCCATTAATTATTTCCCGAATACTTCAAACTGAGATTCTGCCTCTGAGATTGATCCCGACACTTTTGTCATCACTGACTAACCCTGATTTTAGTTCTTCATCGTCGCTTGATATGCCAGGTCTGTGCTTAACTGACTGCTCAACTGACGGCAAACACCTGGGGTGTTACAGCCCTTCCCCCCTTAAAAGAATCTTGTCCCGAGATTCCGGACGAAAGATTTTTCAAGGGAAGAGAAGCATAGCACCCATCTTTAATCATAGGCTATTGAGAGCTCAAGATACTGACTTCTCGACAGAACAGAACTGTTATGAACAGATGAACAACCTTCTAATCTTTCATGTCATTTTCCGATTCCCAGCTCTTGTCAGAAGAATTCTCTTCACTGACTTCCATTGAGCATTGAGGTACACTCACAATATCACTGTCGGGTTGAAAGGGAACCAAAACTGCATTATTATTTTGGAGGGAATCCAAGATAATATTACTTCAATTATTGGATCTCCGTCTGATGGGGACCATAGCAACAATACATCCTCGAGACTGGGAGGGATTGACTGACTGCAACCACGGTTTATACTACTGTGAATGTCATATCAATCAGATAGCAATCAATGGAAAGCTACATAAGGTTCCATGTGTGCTATTCTCTTTCTCTGATGATAACACGGTATTGTCCGAATCAGATAAAAGAGCGGTGAATGTGATAGCTGACTCTACCAATTCCACGCTTTCACTGATCCTTCTTTACAGAATTCTTAGCCCTAAACAACGATAGTCACTCAGGTTGAATTTGATGCAACCTTGGGGGTAAAAATACCGAGTTACTGAATCTCTGTACTACCAAGCAGATCAATATCATTCTTTTTCATGGTGTAGTTGCAATTCAGTGAGACTGACTTGCTGTACTACTTGGGTCAGAGTGCGATCTTCTCAAATTCACTCAGCAATGCGGGAGCATAATTTGTAATCTATTGTTTGACACCTCAATTGTCAGCAATCTGCAATTCTAAGGGTTGATTTCTGGTAGAACGCCTTAACTGCTCGAGAATAAGGGATTAATTCTGAATGTCCTTTCAGGCTTCATCCAAAATAATCTGGAATAATTCCTTCCATAGTAGCCGAAAGTAACACCAAGAAGTCCTTACTCCCGGTATAATCCTGACTTGAGTTACTGGGTTGGCGTACCGTCTTGTATTACCATTAAAAATTTCTCTTAGATAGAGCTGGTTGGAACATGTTAGAGACTTAGATGTACGAGTGCGACAAACAATATCAATGGGTTTACAGACTTCTGGCATAACATTGTTCGGTGAGACATAGCCTTCAGAGCTACCAAAGAGTCATTTTTGAACTGGAGATTGGCTTTTTAATGACCGAACTAATCAGTTGTCTCTCAACACTAGAAAGCTCCAAGATTTCCGCTTTTACCACAAGCACTGTTGAATATCAATGCACATGGACACTATCAAATTCAGCCGAGAATCAACACATCCGGGAAGATGGGGTTGACTACAAGATCGTCATGCAGTTATATGTGTCATGTTCAGATAGAAAAACTGCTAGACCTCTAGGATCTGGTTCAATAACACACCGCTTCTGTTATTCATCCTTCAGCTGATACTTTCCCACTTTGAAGAATTCAGTGCCACCTTACTTCACTATGACCATACATGATACTCATTTTGTTGTTGTTGATCCAACAGAGTCCTTTGTCTACCACCTCTTACATTCTGCTACTGCTTTAATCTTTGACCGATTCTCAAAAAGGACATCCTTCTTGCCATTTTCAGAAAGAAACACTGCCTTATCCGAGCCAACATAAGGATTTTTCTGAAGGAATATAGGAGATAATGAAGGAGGAAGCTTCATGAAAGATAACACATTGGCGCAGTTCTATAATAGATCTTGATTACAACCCACGGTACCAGCGCGTGCCGAGCAGCACAAACTTGTGTCGGCCGCAACAAGAGGCTCTCGGTTTCGTCGTGGCACCATTAGTTCTTAACCAAGACGCTATTACCGAATCCACAACTAGTGAGGAATCCCACATGATGCAGATAAATCTTGCATGGATAGACATCACACGCAAGGCATAAGTTGGCAAAACAAGAATGATTACAAGGTTTGGAAATCAACAAGGAGGTGATTTCAAGGATAAAACATGGCTCAAGACAACAAGGATTCGTCTGGTGCACATCAAGGTCATGACAAGATGAAAGATTTCATGAACTTGATTTGGCCAAGCAACAACAAAAGAGCAACCTAGGGGATACATAGGTTTGGACATGGTCTCCACATCTGGGCAAGACAACTATGGTCAAAGGCTGAGGGTAATAGGAACTTAACTTGGCTGGTCAACCAAACAAAGGTCGTTACAGCAAAAGGGTACCAAACATCTATGGCTTTGGCAACACTTAAGACCAAACTTGGGTCTATAGGTTGGTTAGAGGCATGGCTGCACAACAAGCATAGGCATACCACGGTTCAGAACTAGGATTTTGGAAGGTTAGCTAGGGCCAACTGGCCCAACAAAAAGGCATGGACAACCTTGGTTTAGGTTTTTGGCATGATCATCATCAAGACTGGACGTAGAAAACATAGGCCTTCAAGCAACCAAGGTTCAACTAAAGGCATCTTGGAAGGTCAGGAGGGCTCGTGCAACACTTCTAACCGAAGGCTGACCAACCACTCATGCACTCACCGAGGACAAAGGTTGACTAACCAAGGCATCACTTAGATAACAACACATCTACACACAGCCTTAACAAGCATTTGGAATTCACAATCAATCAGCTTAAGCAATCAACACTAATCACCAAGCTCACACTTGTCAAGCATCTATCTATAGCACACAAGCAAACATAGACATGCAAAACATGGTAAGCAGAGGTTGTCATTATTTTATTTCCTGTTTACTAGATTGGAGCACAACTCTATATCTAGGAGCAAACATACCAAGCAAACTAAGGCATACTTGTTTGTTAACTATAACAGTTCACAACTTTACGTTAACTCACTTATCTTGCATATGAAGCTATCAATCAAGTAATAAGCTCATGCATAGTCTACATTCCAAAAAGAGATAAACAGACACTAGGTAGCACCAACTAACAAGCAGCATGCAATAACTTGATTTTTGGGTACAATCAAGTATAACAACAATTTAAAACACTCTAAACATGTTAGAAAAGACAAATTGCAGCCACTTAAATTAGTTGCAAACTTTTAGTTCTTACAAGCATATGACTAGTAAAGATTAGCGCTAGGTTAGAGAGCAACTATAAAGCATGGTGCACATAAAAACATAATTCTAGGCATAACCATGTATGAAAACAATTTGTATACATCTTAAACATGTTAGACAGTTCATGATTAAGCCAAATTAAATTTCTTACATGCACTTAATAATTTACCTACTTTAACAAGGTGAGACATAGAGATGTTTCAATCTATTTCCTAGAGAATTCTAGGAAGATCACGACAGCTCACTTCATGCATTTAGTAGGCTATTACAAGCAGTTTGGCATATTTGAGCAAGTAAACAGCCTACACAAATCTAGCAAGTGACATGCGCAAAACAACTTAAACAGGTTTATGCTATTTAATGTTGTCAAACAACAAGTTTTACATTTTTCTTGCAGCAACATGATACTAGTACGGTATTAAAATTAGTTTCACTAACTTTAATTCATATAACTCTAGTTCTCATGATTGCAAGAAAATAGGCAGGGAACAGAATTTCATTATTAAAGCATGAAAAAGCAACTAAACAACAGGTTTTAGTATATTTCCTTGCTAAAGCATGTTAGAGCTAACAAAACTAGAATTACATGTTTAGGAAGCACTTAGCATACCCAAACAAAACTGCATACAAAACAGGCTCAAGCAGCAAGTTTTATTGTTTCTTTAGGTGGACCATTTCAAAACAAAACTAATTCAATTGGCTTCACCCAAAGGGAGTTTCTTAGTTCAAGGCATTGAATTACAACATAGCATAGTTTTGCCACACAAGCAGGATAACGTCACACCAGCCATTTAGTTACTACAAGGTATTTAGACATAGGGGAAACTGCTAAGCATTAGAAACTTATTGTCTAACCACTCTATGAAGCAAACATGAGGCAGAGCAAGACAACACACAATCATGATGAGTAAGATCACACATAATCATGATGAGTAAGATCACACATAATCATGATGAGTACGATCACACATAATCATGATGAGCTAGCAGGGTTACCTAAACAACATCATACAGGTATTTACTTCTAGTCTAAACAAGCAATCACTTATTTAGCTAACATGAAAGCACCCAAATGAAACATTGCACACCCTACCAGCCATCAAGAACAAGACCATATTCATCTGACTCAAGGCAACATATCTTATCAAACAGAACATCCATTTCTAACTTTTGCAAACAAGCTAGCACATCATTTTGGAAGCACTAGTTGACAACAAGCTTTCATCATTACAGGAACAAAGGTGGAGAAGCATTTTAATGCACAAACATCTATCAAATTTTATCATGACTTAGTCACACTTGACAACAAGTTGTTTATTATCAGAACAAAGGTGAGAGAAGCATGTTCATGAGCAATGCACAAAAGATGTATGCTCGTCCTGTACATCCTCACAAATTGCCAACCTGAGGTAGCAATCACATTCTAGGTCGGTGGCATAACACGCACTCTCGATATAGCTAATCGTCAACTATACATACGCATTCGAGGTTAGCGTACCTGCAGAAAATCTCATTTCAGCCCATTCCCACAAAAGATATAAATATATTGCAGGAATTTAAATCTAAGTACTCCCACATATGCATACCCAATACATATATGTAGCACCAACTACCCGAATGATAAGTCTACCCACAATTAAGTACCTTCATATATACCTGTGTGTAACATGTATATTATCCAATACCAATCTAGCACACCCCTAGATCGGCGGTTGTCTGATCATGCTCTCACTTAACATTACACTACCTAGTTCCTAAATCTACCCGCAATTAAATACCTTCACTTGTACCCATGTGCTTAACGAGTACAAGTTCCAGTAACAAACTAGCACTTCCCTAGACCAACGTTTGTTTGGTCATGCTCTCACAACTCACACTTACGTGAGCGTAGGTGCGACGTTGCATAAAATAAATTCAACTACCCCATATATATGAGTACATCATATGTGAGGGCTACCTCCAACATTAGACCACAGGGTAGCATAGTGCGGTCATGTACACGTACCTTTTGAGTCGACGTGTCGTTGCAAGAAAGCAAAACCCCCAAAGTTAGTATTACTTAACTAAGCCACCTGAAAGTCCTAGTTGGGCATAACTAGAGGTTGTCGCTAGCACATAGTTTATAAATTAGGTTTTGACACACTTGCCTACTAGCTAAAGCTTTTTAGTTAAAATAGGCTTTTCAAAATAAAACTTTGTTTTAAAACCATGCACATGATAGTATTATGCTTAACCTTGCTCCGATGCCAGCTATAACAGAACCGACCAATTTATAAGAGCACAAGTGCGAAAACCTCCGCCGAAGCAGCTGAATTAGCACACTTGAGCCCATATAAACCCGGTAGTCCGGAAATCTTGAAGGATTTCAAACATTTCCAACATCTCAACCAAGATCGCATGGTCAAGCAAATACAAATCATGTCCACGGAGCTTTGCAGCGGAAATAATATTACAATAGTGTTTACAAATAATAATACAAGTTGAATTCCACTTAATTTAGAAGAACAATATAGCTTTGAAAAGAATACCATAACATAAGTTGAAATACTTTGCTAGCTTGAGTGACATCCTCCAAAAATAGCATGAGAGAAGAAGTATGGAACTGCCGAGCCCACCGGCACTGGCCATCGCCTTTCGGCAGGCCTAACCTTCACCTGCAACAAGGTGGGATAAACCCTGAGTACTCGAATGTACTCAGCTAGACTTACCCGTCATAAACCAGAAATAAAGTGACACCAAGGAGTATGCAAGGCTATATCTGGGGTTGGCTTTACTTACCTTTTTGCATAAAAGCATTTTCATTATTAGATAATCATCATAAGAGTATTAGCAGTCAATTTTATGTAATTAACCTGATTAACTAGATTTGCACCTTATCTAGAGCAATCACTTGGCTAATTAATCGAGCAAGAGTGACTATTTCATCAATAGTCTTTCAGATTCAATATCATAACCATCTTTAGTTCCATAAGTTCTACGGGAGATGATCTACAGTCAATTGCTCACTGTCCAGGAGCGATGGCGATTATAATCGATTCCTACCCAGCTGGGGATAAAATGTCTCACACTCGCCCGGCACATTCCAGCCACGGCAGTCGTAAGCTACCAGTCAGGAGATTCGAGAACACAACGCGCTGGACGGCCATGGGCCCTTCTACACCGGGGGTTATCTCAGTGCCAGGTCGCTCAAGCTATAACTGTCCACGGTCATGTCAAGTCGATCAGGCCCTTCCTGCCCTCGGACCATGCCAGGTTGATCAGAATAGTTGCCCACGGTACAGCTGAGGCCCTGGGTGTTAGGCGTCAACATCTCCATCACCGGCTCGAATAACCTTACTCGGCTTCATGGGAGGTACCCGCACCTGCTCCGTTAAGTGATCGACGCGTTCAATTTGACTGAAGGGACATTCCCGAATGGGTCCTATGCGACACAGACGGGAGACTACTAGCACACAGAACCCATGTCCTGCTGCTCTTACATCCCGCCTCTGTCTCAAATTAATTATCACATGCATGATAGCACCAGGCTAATCATGATCAGTATCCACCTACTGTGGGAGACAAGAAATCACCCGACTTTTACCGGTCTAAGCAGGGCTAAGCATATAAATCGAGCATAGACCTAACAGGGATATCAAGATAATAATTGCAGGTGGACAAGGATAAGTAAGGAATGCATCAATGGTATCATTGAACTCCTATAACTTAATGCAACAATCATTATATTGACTCGATTGCATTTATAATAGATTGGTAGGAGGCTTAGAATGCTCTGGGGCTTGCCTGGAAAACAACACTTATTCTAGTGTTAGATGACATCAACTTCGGGAACATCACCGCTCCAGATACTTGTGGGGCTCGCCAAACACCTTCTTCGGGATGGCCACCCAACACCATCTTCGGGCTTAGCTCCATCATCACGCACTTCACTTCACGCATTCATTATCTACCTACCTAGCATGAGGTGCACAATGTATATGTATGAACATACGGGATGTAACACATGATGCAACATAAGGCACACACGACAATATAACAAGATCTATCAACCTAGTACCTAATTCAATTTAACTTAAGCTAGTGCAAGACACTAACAACCATAGCCCAAGTAATCCTACCAACAACAACCAGCAGGTTACACATTTAAGGGTTATTTAGCTTACTAATTAACCTATGAAAGTTAGACCTATCAAGCAATTAAGTTGCACACAAACAAGTCACACTTCAAACTCTGGACAGCAGGACAGCAGTCCACTCTTTTAACTGTAACTCAAGCTACATATCTCCAAACAAAGTGCACTAAGACTTTCTGAAAAGCTAACAAGATTAGCTACAACTTTGTTATTCAACACAAAAGCTAATTCAAAGGTTATATAGCTCAAAAACAGATAACAGTGCAGCTCTGTCCAGCTGTTGGACAGCAGGACAGACAGAGCTTCAGAGAAGCATAACTCCCAATACAAACATCACATGAGCATGCAATTAGACACTTAAGAAAGCTTACAAGATTCTCTAAATCTTTATTATTATTAGATCAAGGTGAATCAATCATTAACAAGGCCAAACAACATGATTAGTGTAGCTCTGTCCACACTTGGACAGAACTAGCCACACACCAACAACAGTAAATTAGGACAACCATAACTGAAGATCTATAATACCTGGGAACTTGCCCATATACTTTTTAGAAAGGATATTAAGTTTTCTACAAATCATCTATAATCATCTCCAGATGATTCACAAGTTAACAAGGGCTAAATAACATAAATAGGCACCTCTGTCCAGACTTTCGACAAATTTGCCCACCCGCACTAAAACAGCTATAACTCAAGTTATAGAACTCCAACAAACATGATCTAAGACAATTTAGAAAGCTTATGAAAAGTACTACAACTCTTCTATTAACATAAACACATGATTCACAAGATAAATTAGCCAAACAGTCCACTGTTTCAGATCTGCGCAGAAAGCAATGGAAACCTGACAGCAAACTTCTAAAATCTATAACTCCTAAACCACTTAGCCTAAAATCATGAAATTTCATTAAAAGCAAGATAAGGAAGTTATCTACAACTTTTGTATAGACCAAATCTACAGAAAACAATATTTACATTACGAAATAATTATGACAACAGGAACTACACATGCAGCCACATTTCAGCAAGTAATACTTTCACTTTACTATTTTCTTGGTGAACATGTAAGCACACAAATGAGCTATGGAACACTTATAACACTTTAAACATGATCATACATCATTTATCTTAGATCAACATGCAGCAGAAACAAGCACATAGATATATATACATGTTGATCCATTGCAATATTTCTTTTAATTAGATAATCATTAATCATAGGCATTTTCTTTAAGTGACATTGCAAACATATAATTTGGACTTCATATTTTGACAGGTGATAGATAATTCCAAATCATGACCACTGCAAAAGTATTACATACTCAAGTATTATAATTTATTTATTAAAAATAGGGCAAGTTTTATTTACTAATATGCATGTGAGAGCAATAAAATTCTATAAATCGTATTTTCTACAAACACATGGTCACCATAAAATTATCCAAGCTATAACAAAATCATAGGAAGGCAGTGGAACCACCTTTTCCATTTTTACATGCAAACATTTGTCATAATTCATTTTAATCCATTTAATGAGCTGAAAGCAAGAAGAAATCATAACTAATTCATACATGAACCAAAACTCTTGAAATTTTTATGACAGCACACACATGACCAGAGGAGCCTACCATAAAAATTTCACAGCATGTCAAGCAACATAACAGCAGATATTATTTTCTCCCTATTTAAATCTATTTAACACAAATCAATCATCACAGAAGAAACTATCCACTAACACACGTTATTTTATACATCCACTGGACTGTGCTCTTCGCAAGGATTCCAAAAAGTCCACACTTGCAATTTTTGGACAAGCACACAATTTATCACATAATTTACAAATTTGCATCAGATTTGCTAATTAATTAAAAACGTGAATAAAAACTGTTTTTGCATCTGGAACCCTCGGATCTGCACAAATCATTAAAGGACTTGTTAGTAAATCTAATGAGTCATGGCACATTACACAAAAACCCAACGAAAAGCTTCAGCTTCGCTAGATGGTCCTCACCATGGATTTCACGGAAGAAATCGACCGAGAACCACGGGAAGGCCGGTTCCGGGAGGGGGATGGCCGGGCTAGGGTAGGGTTTCTGGTGGGGCTGCTCTACTGGCTGGCCGGCGCTGCTGCTGCTGCCAACTGCGGTCTGCTCGCTGCTGCTCGCGGCCTGGCCAGGAGGCGCGCAGGAACCGCGCAGAAAGGGGCGGCCTCTGGCTGAGACGCTAGCTGGGGAAGAAAGGCAGGAGAGGAGCGCCAGGGAGAAGGGGGGGCGCTCTGCCTCTTGCCGCCGAGCGTGGAGAGGAGAGGGAGCTGCAGGGAAGGAAGCGCTGCTGCTCTATGCCAACCATGGAGGGAGAGAGCGCGAGGAGGGAGAGAGACCGGGGGAAGGGAAGGCTCGGTCTCGCTTTTTTTTTTGCACGAGTTGGGAACGGGAACGAGGCCGGAGGGCCGCCCCCTTTTATTCATTCACGCAAGAGCTCGACATTTTTTGTAGAATGTCTTTCCTAAAATGGCAAGTTTTCAGAAACTTTCGCTCAAACTCCAAATTTAGAAACACTGCTCAAACGGACTCCGATTTCGACGAAACAAATTTTGTTGTCGCCGTCTCGACGAGTACTCCGACTTTCGTTAAAGGCACTTGGTCAAATTCCCAACGGTTCGCCCGGTAACGATCGTCGACGGCAGCTTCGCGGTGACCGAAATTCCAATTTCGCAGTACAGACTTAGCTGTTTTCTGGAACCTAAAAATTGCACAGTACTCCATCTTGCGAGCTCGTTTTCACCATTTTTGACACCGATCTAGGTCTCGGCCATAAAACAAAATTTGTTCCTCTCTAACTGTACTACAATTTTCGTTTAAGGCGCACCGACATGTGAACATCCGAAAATACCGTTCAATGCCGGTCAAAGCAATCACCCGGTAGGATCCGAATTAGGGTTTCTCGTCGGTCGGGACATTTTCCGGTCATCTGCTCAACACGGAACTTTCATAACTTTTGACTGTGAGTTTATATATAGTTGATCGGGCATAATAGCAACACTTGGTTGAACCCGAATGATTTTCTTCCGTTAATCAGCCTGTACTGGCAAAGCTGTGACTCATCATTTCATGTGACTTTTTAATTCCAAACTACACGGAACTTTTTCACCAGTTACTATAAACAGGAATGGAGGTGCGTCACATGAAAAATTCATGTTTGGCATGAATCCTGAATATTCATAAATTGACAATCATTATTAACTGGCTCCATTAATTATTTCCCGAATACTTCAAACTGAGATTCTGCCTCTGAGATTGATCCTGACACTTTTGTCATCACTGACTAACCCTGAATTTAGTTCTTCATCGTCGCTTGATATGCCAGGTCTGTGCTTAACTGACTGCTCAACTGACAGCGAACACCTAGGGTGTTACACCCTGGACACTTCCCGGACTGTCCGCGACTTTGAATTGCGGACTGTCCGCCGGTCAACCAAAAGCAAATCGGACGAAGAGCACAGCCACTGATCCGGCTGATCCCCGACGCCCGGACTGTCCACCGGTTAGATGGCGCACTGTCCGCGGCTGTCCAGTGAGGGCGATTTTGATCGCCCTTCACCCAAATCACTCCCAAAATGATCCAAATCAAAATCCCTTGATGTGACACCCTAAAAATCGCTTTTAAGAAAATAGAATTTAATATGACTTTATTTATTTATTTTTCATGAAACATATAGGTCAAATAATAATATTTGGTGAATTAATAAAATAAGTTGGGGCTTAGAAACATTTTTTGTTCCATTCATGCTGGAGCATAATATTTTATTTGAGTGTTGGAATAGTGTTGGGTGGTTTGAATTCAAACTTGGTTTGAATTTGAGCAAAGTTTGCAAAAGAAACAAAAGAAAAACCTTTTCTTTTTCCTTTCTCCCTCTCCCACCCTTTCAGCCCGACCAGCGCTTGCGGCCCAGTCCGCAAGCCTGCCTTCCCCTTCCCCTCTCCTCTCTTTCCCGGCCTGGTTTGGCCCAGCCTGCGCGGCCCAGCTCCCACTCCCGCGTCTCCCACTCTCTCTTGCGCGCAAGCCCGCTCGCAGCCTAGCTCACCGCGCCCACCTCCTCTCCCACTCGCGCGCCCCGCAGCCCAATCCCCGCGTGGCCCAGCTCGCCCCACACGCGCAAGCGCCTGCGCCCGCTGCCGCCTGGCCCCACGCGTCAGCGTGTGTGCGCCCGTCCGATAGCTCGGTCCCGCCGGTCAGCGCCCCACACCCTTCCCCTACCTCCTGACCACACAGGCCCCCGCCGCCGCGCCCCTTCCCTCTCCGTAACCGCCGGTAGTGGCCATAATGGCCACTACATCGCCGCAGCGGCTCGGTGGTTTGCCCACGACCCTTTGCTGCCCCACCCCGGTCCTATAAAAGCCAGGGCCGAGACCCCGAGCTCCTCCCTCGCACACTCGCGCCCCTCGCCATCCCTCTGCCACCATTGCCGAGCCATGCCGGACCACCCTAGCCCCGACGAGCGTCCCCAGGAGCTTCCGCACCTACCCGAGGCACCCCCGAGCTCTCCCTTTGTCTCTTTGCGCAAAACCGAGCCTCACCGAGACTTTTCCCCTTTTGCAGTTCACTGTCACCGTCGATCCACCAAGGTAAGCCCCTCCGCCGGCACTAAGCCCCCCCAACGAGCTCGCTGTGACCCCCGCTATCCTCTGGTGGAGCTCGCATGGACAGACGAGCCCGGGAGCGCTTAATCCGTGAGCTCCCGAGCGCACCCATGGCGCTCCGTCGTGCCCAGCGTCGGCGCCGCCGCTCCCGCCGCCGCGTCGTGCCCGCCGAGCCTCTGGGCCGTCCGATCGACTCTGGACGGTCTAGATTAGAAGCCGTCCCGCGAAGGGGTATGAGCCGGGTCTACGGACCCGTAGACCCTCGGCCAGCGCGTGGTTCACCGGCCAGTTGGTGGACCAGCCAACCCGCGCGCGCCGCGTGGCAGCCACGTCAGCAGCCGCACCGCTGCAGCCGCCGCTTTGTAGAAAGATCCCTGAGTTTTAGTGAAATAAACCCGCAGTCCAAGCGCAGTTAAAAGTAATTAGATTTTAGTCCTGTTTTCTTGCGGATAAGACCCTGAGCTTTCTGGTTTTAGAACCCGCCGTCCAGAGCATGCCTTTTCACGTGCTAGCCCCTGCTGGCTATGGTTATTTGCATTTAGGTCCTCAGTATTCACGAGTTAGCCCTCGGAAAATGAGTTTTATTTATAAAAGTGCCCCTGAAACTTGTTTTCTTTATAACTTTCTCGTTTTAGCTCCGTTTAGAGTGATCTTTACGTTCATGTGATCGTATCGACGAGTAGAATAGTTTTATATAAGTTTCTCTACCTGTTTTGATGCTTGGTGTACTGTTCTAATAGAAATATTAATTGTTTGCATGTGATGATTGGATTGGATGTTTGTGTGGTGCCTTTGACCCTGTTTAGAGTTCAAGTTGATCAAGGTTATCAAGAAGAAGATCCCTGAAGAAGCGAGACCATCACCACAAGTTTTTGGAAGGCAAGTATAACTTATAGTTTCCTTGTTACCTATTAACTGCAAGACTAAATATTCATTATGCATGTGTCATAACTTGATGAACCATAGGACAAACTTAGTTTCACTTGATCTTATTACCTTGTACCTATGGGAAGGTTGTGCATAATATGTATAGTAATGCTATGCGCTGCTTAAATGCTAAATGTTAATATTGATCAATGATTATGGAACAATGTTAAAGGAGGCTTTTTAACCACATTTAGGGCACTAGAGCCTGGTGTTGCTCAGTGACCCACCCCAGGGACTATCTTTTAAAGCGGCCACCCGGGAGATCCGATCCCGTGCAACCTTGGGTATTATATGTTTCTGATCTTAGTTGTGTAACTAGACTTTCTCTAGCTTGTAGTAGTTACCGAAAGGCGCTAGAGGGGAGCCTAGGCTTAGAATGGCTTCCTTGCCTGTCAAGATGTGTACTGGTCGGCTGTCAGGTGTGCCATCTTGAAGGGGGCCTCCATTCGCCTAGATGTTGAAACCTTGCGGCTACTACTTGTTAGGGTAGCTAGTGAAAGACTACGTAGTGAACCCCTGCCGTATTTCTATAGAGGAGGTAATGTGGGATTGGCTCTCCCCGGCATATGGGAATCACGGCCTAAGGTGAAAGTGTACAACCTCTGCAGAGTCTAAACCTGATATATCAGCCGTGCTCACAGATACGAGCGGCTCGGATCCTTTTTAAGCAGTCCAAGGTGGGGTATGTTGGTGGTTGGTTGGTTACCTCTTTTTAACATAACGATGATCATACACTTTGGGACAACAGGGATCATATACTTAGTAATGTAAGGTAAATATAAAATATGTTCAACATAAAATGCTAACTGCAGTTGACCAAGTCAAGCCTTTGAGCCTTGCATCCCTGTAGTTGTACTTGCTGAGCATGGTGAGCTGACGCTTGTCGTTGGTTCACATAAAAATCCTGGATGGGTACCAGATGGTGGATTCAAGTGAAGAATTACAGAAGATGTTCCAAGAGCTCTAGGCGGGTGTTCCCCCAGTCAACCATCCCTGTGGAGTTTGGAGTCCCAAAGAGTAGTTTCCGCTCTGTTTTGTTTTAGATGTAAGTCTTGTTGTAACTATGTTTCGATATGTAATAAAGCATTGTCTTTGAGAAAATTCCATATTTGTTGCTATATGTGTCTTGTGGACTTCCTGGGCATACATATATTTGGCACTTGGAATTCTTCAGAAATTCGGGTGTTACACTTGATCCCAAACTTGGAGAGGATGATCATTAGGTAGTTAGGAGACTATCCCCAAGAAATCATCTGCTCAAATCAACTCAATCAACGAGAAATCAAAGGGGAAGGTGTATGAACCAAAAAAGCGCCACAAAAACGAAATCGACGTGATCTACTTGTTCGTGAGGAGTTAGATGAATTCCTTTGGTCGAAATGACCTCCTCACTATAAAGAACAAGATGATTCAAGTGGATTTCGAAAAGACGCAGTATGGAGAGAGATCGAGTGACGGGAAAATCATGGAGAAACGAAGAACGTGAAAAACACGAACCAAAACACGAATCAACACATCGATCTGCAACCGTGTGGCTACCACACGCTACAATCATGAGGTTACGGCCTCACTTCCTCAAAATCTCCAGTACACAGAGGTATGATTCTCTGCGGATCTCAGTAGCTACAGCAGGGGATTGGGAGAGCAGGAAATCCTAAGTGCAAAGAGCAAAATGACTGAGATAGAATGGGAGGAGGGTGTCTCCCTCTACTTATCCTAATTCTAATTCCTACTCTACCCCTCACTAATTACAGAGCGAGTCAGCTAAACCCTAGGGTTATTCTGGACCAACTCAAAGATGTTGGTAATCCGACGGCCACGCCCGCACAACTCGTAGCGTTGCCTCGACGCAACCTCACCGATTGCCGCCACATGCCGCCACAGCTCTGCTCGTCCTTTTCCCGGACTTCGCACCCCTGGTTTTGTGGCCGAAACCGGGAAACCAGGCCTTCAAGTCCATCCCCCGGTTTTGAGGCCCAAACCGGGAAACCAGCCACCAAGTCCATCCCCGGTTTTGAGGCCGAATCCGGGAAACCCGACGTTCGTCGCCTGAGTTTTGTGGCCCAAACTCAGAAACCCGCCAGCGCCCAGGTTTTGAGGCCCAAACCTAGAAACCATCCTCAGCCCGAGTTTTGTGGCCCAAACTTGGCAAACCCGCAGCACCTAGGTTTTGAGGCCCAAACCTAGAAACCATCCACCCGGTGGTTTTTCTATGGCTCAACCACCAAACCGAAGCTGTAGAGGGGATGCACCGCCAGTGCACCCCGTCCACCGACACGTGTCCCCAGGTCCTCGACCCGAGCAACACCATGCCCCGCAAGTCTTCGCTCATCGCTGTCCCAGGCTGCCAGCCACCATAGCTGATCCTCAGGCCTCTGGTCCCACAGTCCAAGCCTCAAGTCCGCCCTTCACCGCTCTCGGTCCGTTGGCACGGCACGTCTGTACTTGACCTTCACCTTGCCCTCGATCACTGTCTCCGTGCTCAACACCTGCACAACACAAGCCAAAGAACATGCAATCAAACCCGTTGACAATCACTCATTACTCGAGACTCGGCATACACCCGTGTATCCGCAATCTCCCCCTTGATGAGTGCATTGTCAATTACTCACACAAATCATAATGGAATAGTGGAAGGAAGGAAGAAGGAGTAGAGAGAACCCAACCAAATGACCCAAAAGCATAGCAAAGCCAAAGAAGGTCAAGTGGAAAGAGCAAAACAACTTGGTCCCCAAAGACATGGGCAACGGCTCGACGCAACCAAGCAAAGCAAAGCTAGCCCTCAAGATGAGGTAGAACAGGCTCAACACCGCTAGCAGATACCAATTGAGAAATCGAAGCAAATGCTAGTCCCTCAAGACAGAGGCACAGAGGCTCAACACAACTAGTAGAGAAAGCTTGAAACCAAACCTTACGGCCAAACTCCCCCTCGAATAGTGCACACAACCAGGAAAACTCCCCCTTAGTTGAACACTCATAGAGCATATGATTTGCAAATTTCTCCCCCTTAGATGAAAATGCATCATCAAGCAAGGAATGCACCACCGAGTAAAAGTTCTCCCCCTTAGAGCGTGCACCATCAATAGTGCCAAGAAGCAAATTTCTTCCCTTCCAAAATGCATATGAGTCAAAATGCAAGTTAGCAGCCTCAGGAATATAGTCAAGAGAATGCAAGGAAGCTAAATACGAAATGCATAAAATGCTATCAAAAGCTCAAACTGATCACTAAATACGAAATATGAACATGAGAGCAAAGTGAGCAGTTTTAGCTAAAAGATATTCACCATCAAAATAGCACTGAACATGTATAGACATGAATTCAAACAAGTGCTAAGCATGTATACTAGGTGAACTACCCCTAGCAAAGTTCAATCATCATGCTATAGAATGAAACATACACTTGTGATTTCAGTTTTAAATCAGAGTTGCAATGGTGAAATTACACAAGTTTACAATTCAGCATGTGATTGCGAGAGGTTGAAAGTGAAAGGACTGAATCAGCCTAGAGGGGGGTGAATAGGTGATTTTTGATGATCTGAAACTTCATAAACTAAAAGAAGTAATTAGATAACAACCGGAGAGGCCAGTTTGTTTGGGTAGGTACTACCGGTCTGAAACACCGATACTACCGACACAAACAAATGGCGACACCTGAATCCTAAAAGGAACTACTAACCCAATGAATGTAAGCTATGAAGATAATACAAGATTCTAGCCCACTTTCCTAAGTATGCTAGACAGTAAATCTACTCTCACCAAACCTTGGTTGCTTCCCTTGGCGTGGATCGAGTCTTCCCAACCTAAGAAGGAGATAGAGAGAGGAAGAACACGAAGAACACAATAACAAGCATAATAAACAAAGTAGAGACAACAACAAGCACACGGGACACGCGATTTATCCCAAGGTTCGGCCAATCCACTAAGGAGTGCCTACGTCCTCGTTGTTGAGGTGACCACGAAGGTCGGAGTCTATTTCACCTCCTTGCCTCACTCAAGCAATCACAAAGGCTACGAGAGTTTCTCCACTAGAAATCACACGGGAAATACAAACACTTCGGGGAGCACTCACAAATGAGCAACACGGGCTACCACGAAGAACACCTAACCGGCTAGAGCTCAAAGAGCTCAAGAGTAATAGACACAAACCAAGCCGGCTAGATGGAAACCAAGTGCTCAAGTCAGAGATCGAAGCTTCCCGCTCTCTAATCTCACGTCCCTAGCTCAATCTTTGCAAGAGAGTGAATCTAGGAGCAAAGGGGGAGAGAGAGGGGAGGAGTCAATGCTTGAGATAGTTTGTCTGAAGTTAGGTGAGCAATAAGTGAGTGGAATGAGTGGGTGACCATGAAAGGTGAAGAGGGAGAGCATTTATACTCCCTCAGTCCCGAGGCTGGTCGGTACCACCAACCAGGACACAACGGTCGCACAGATCCAGATCTGGTCAAACTGTCAGCCACCGACTTCAGGTCGGTACCAACGCGGGCGGTAGCACCGAGGTAATGGTGGTACTACCGCCAGGCCAATCTTGGCTCGAACAGAGAGCATCTCACAAAGAGACTCGGTCCCTCAGAAACTACCGCCCAAAGGTCGGTACCTCCGAGGTTGGTGGTACCGAGGTAATGGCGGTACCACCGCCAAGTCAAAATCCAGTCAGTCCAGAGAGGCCTGAAAACTTAACAACCACCGGGCCTGGTTCGGTACCTCCGAGGTCGGTGGTACCGAGGTTATGGCGGTACCACCGCCAGGCCATTTTGAAGCAAAAACAGAGAGGGTGTTTGAGCACTTGTGTGAGTCAGCTGCGGTCGGTACCACCGACAACATAAAATACCCTCTATGTGTTCGTGATTGTGCGGTGTCTCTCAAGCGAACTAAGTTAGACGAAATGAGCACTTTTCTCCACATCTAGCCAACAAAATTTGTGACCCTCTTGATAGTCCGGCTTACCTATAACTCAAGTTTAAAATAGAAACTTTAAACTAACACTTGAGCTAGGCATCATTATGTCCAAATGTATCCATCGTGCTTTGTTCACGAGATTTCATCATTTCAAACCTTTCTAAGGACTAACACCTGCATACATGCTTTTATAAACCGGTTAGTCCCTAATTTGATTGTCATTAATTAGCCAAAACCCACATTGGGGGCGAATGCACTTACAAACTCTCCCTTTTTGGTAATTGATGACAACCAACTTAGGCTTACAATAAGGATAGGAAGAATTGAAGCTTTTGAATTCCAAAATTTAGTTGAAGCTCCCCCTTAGTGTACGCTTTGGATATGAATTTCAAACCTTGATTAAAAGCAAGGTTGCATACACAAGAACAAGAGCTCCCCCTAAATTTTGCAATCCGTGGGGTGCCTAAATGTGTGACAACATCATATATATATCGATTTGTGATGCATAAGAAATATGATATGGTGATACACAACATAATGTAATAAGAGAAGCGAATGGCTATGGAAGAAAGAAAAGGACTCAAATCACATAGCCATGTCGAAAACAACAATCACCATGACAAGAGCATAATCATAGAGGATGAACCAAACATGAATATAACATGAAGCATAAGAGTTTTACATCATCCTCATCATCACAAATTTAACAAGTAGCATAACCACACATAGTTCTCAAAGTTTAAATCACTCTCTCACAGCTATTACAGCAGGATAAGCATAACACTCCCCCTTTGGCATCAAGTACCAAAACGGGTAGGCCAAGATAAGAAAAGAACTAATAATAATAGGTGTTGGACGACCCACCGTGATAAGGACCACCAAAGATAGAAGAGTAGGCATTGGCACCCACATCACCACTGGGAAAGGACGAGGAAGGCGCAGAAGAGTCCGTCGGAGGAGTAGAGCCACGAGGACCACCACTCCCAGCCGAATTGGCATCGGGGCCAGCAAAGCCCATGTACGAGCCACCACCCCCACCTTGATATGACATGGACCCGCCAGCAAAGGACGGGCCCATACCATAGTCAGGGTAGAAAGGAGGAGGCTGGTACTGTGGGGGAGGCTGCGGATAGAACTGAGGAGGCTGATACAGCATGGAGCTGTAAAAGCCCGCCTCACCACCACCAGGCTGCTGGTCATCGTCATCATCATCATCATGCTGGGCCTGAGCGTCGTACTCCACAAACGGATCTGGATGAGGTCGGACCGGAGAGCGTGGAGGAAGACCAAGGTGCTGAAGCACACTCTGCTGATACTGCTCGTCGCGATCCGCCCTGTAGCACATCCAGGAGAAGATCTTGCCGAGCGTGGAGCGAAGACCGCCACTCCTACGCCTCTCACGACATGGAGGAGGAGCGGTGGCAGGGGGAACATCTACAGGACCCAGCTGAGCCTCGCTAGGCGCTGCAGCTGCTGCTGGTGCATCTCCACCTTCATCCACCTTTTCTTTGACCTTGGAAGGAGCAGAAGTGAACTTGCGAACACTGTACTCCTTCATGGTACGATCATACTCAAAGGTGGCCCCTACCACATGCTCAATGATATGCATCAGGTAGGGAGCATAGGGCAGGGTCTTGTGGGGATCGTTGTAGACATCTGAGATCTTCTGCCACAGAAAGTATGCTGAAGCGTCCATTTGGCTCAGCAAACTGAACAAGTACCTTAGCAGCATCATCTCTCAGGTTGTCCTGATCTCCAATCTTCGGGTCTAGGGTCAAACGCATGATGTTGTTCAGGACGAAATAGGCAGGCTTCAGGCCAGGGACCTTGAAGTTTGCCACAGCACCATCAATGTAGACCCCAGAGTTCTACAGCTGGTCTGTATACATCCCACCTCCGTACATCTCAAAAAGGCGAGGGGCTGCTCTATCCACATGATCAAATCCCAGCAACCAGGCAAAAGTAATGAAATTGCACCGGTAGTGTACCCCTTGGGTCATCCAGTGCAGCACCCAAGCCTCCTGATCAATAAAAAGAGTCGACCAGAACTGACAAATAATCTCCTGGTTGAAGCTGCGCTCGCCAGAGATCAGCCCCAACACTCTTCACTCCTCAAGCTTCTGGACCAAGGCCTGGATCTCCTCTGAGTCCTTGTCAGTCAAGGAGCGGACTGCCAGCCGCTTATGCTCAAACAGAGGAGGAACCCCTTTAGTGCAGAAAGCCTTCCAACACATAGACATGTAGAAGTCCTGTTGGAAACAGGACCAAAACCTCCGATCCACTGAGTCATCCCTGATAAACAGATATGGATTTTCTTCACGCTGCCTCCTCATCAGGGTGCCCCTCTTCCTGTCAGAGTAGTCGATTGGGTCTCCAAGAAGGGCATCCGGGATAGCGGTCAGGAAGGCTCCGGCTTCAGGGTGCATAGGAAATGCACGGTTGATGAACATCAACCCCGAAGTTGGAGGAGACGGCGGCCCAACGCGAGGATCGATAGAGCGACCCTCACGCTCGGCACCATCTGGCGACGCCACACCGCCCACAATGATGCTATGCAGGCGCCCGGGCAGACCAGTGGCAGGGGGTGGAGGAGGCAAGGGAGCAGCATGCCCACTGCCACGGGCATGGCCGCTCCCGCTCCCGCTCCCCCTGGCGCTATCCACACTGCGACGGCCCGAGTGGCCCACGGACGAGCATCCACGGACCTGACGAGAACAGTCATCCATACTCCCGGACCGAACACGACGCCCGGGATTGCGACGTGGCGGTGCCCCTTGCACATGACCGCCTTGCTCCAAGGCGGCATACTCCTCATCATCATCACTAGGGGTATGAGCACGAGAGGGCCTCCGGCTCATCTAGACAAAGACAGCAAGGACCAATCATGAGACAAAGATGATGAAAAGATGACTTCAACGGATGCAGAAGAGATGACGATTGAAATCGGGGAGGAAAACCACTTCACTGTGCGCGGTCGGTACTACCGACCATATGGCAGTACTACCGACCGCACGGCAGTGTGCGGTTTCCTTCTAACCAATCTCACAAATCGTTCACAAACTTGCAAAATGAACATCCGTGAAGCATCTACTCACTAGATAGTGCTATCCTACCAGAGGAAATGACCTAGAACAAGGTACATTGAGAGATCGGGCAAGAACACCCTAGTACCTTGCTACTCGTGAAGAAGAGGCCGAAATCCGATGGAGGAGGAAACTTCGGGCTTCAAGAACACCACCACGTCGATCCCCTTGCTCCCACGAAACTTTCCACCGGAGGGATTTGGATTTGGGTGGAGGAGGAGGGAGATCGAAGAGGAGGAAGACGGCAGCGGCGCACGGGCAAGGCTCGGGCATGTGACGGCGCAGGGAGGCAAGAGGACGGCGGTCAAAGGAAGATTGACTAGGGTAAAAACGGTTTCACCGCGCCCCCTTTTATACTCGGTGGGAACTGGTCGGTGGTACCGCCCATAGTGGTCGGTACTATCGACGTCGGTACTACCGACCCAATGGCGGTACCACCAACAGAACAAAAACAGAGGGTCCAGAGAGGGATTTCGAGAGAACCTTGTGTGGTATACTACACACACTTCAAATATGTCCAGATTTCATAAAATCAGGACATAGCCATGGACATAAGTGAAGCATGCAAAATAGATTTTGAAATCACACACAATATTTGTCAAAAGCATTTGTCTAGGTCTCTAGGTGAAAACAAATATGTGCAAGACATCAAGCCATGTTACGAGAATCAATGATATTTAGTTCACTCCTCAAAGCACAAAATCTTGACTCATCTAAAGGCTTTGTGAAGATATCGGCTAGTTGTTTTTCGGTGCTCACATGGCGTAAAGCGATGTCTCCTTTGGCTTCATGGTCTCTCAAGAAATGGTGTCGGATGTCTATATGTTTTGTGCGAGAATGGTTTACGAGATTGTTTGCTAGTTTGATAGCACTCTCATTGTCACACCAAAGTGGAATTTTGGTTTCCTCACATCCGAAGTCTTTTAGTGTTTGCTTCATCCAAAGTAGTTGAGCACAGCATGCGCCGGCCGCCACATACTCGGCTTTGGCAGTGGATAGGGCAACACTATTTTGTTTCTTAGAACTCCAAGACACCAACGACCTTCCAATAAATTGGCAAGTCCCGGTAGTACTCTTCCGATCTACTTTGCAACCGGCATAGTCCGAATCGGAATAGCCAAGTAGATCAAAAGTGGAGCCCTTGGGATACCACAAGCCAAGATTCGGAGTGTGCACTAAGTATCGAAAGATTCTCTTAACGGCCATAATATGACATTCTTTCGGATTGGCTTGAAATCTTGCACACATGCACACACTAAGCATAATATCGGGCCTAGATGCACAAAGCTAAAGCAATGAACCGATCATAGAGCGATATACCTTTTGGTCCACTGACTTACCATCCTCATTTAGATCAAGATGTCCATTGGTTGGCATGGGAGTCTTGATGGGTTTGGCCTTGTCCATCTCAAACTTCTTTAGCATGTCCTTTGTATACTTGGTTTGACTGATGAACGTGCCATCCTTGAGTTGCTTGATTTGAAATCCCAGAAAGTACTTCAACTCACCCATCATGGACATCTCGAACCTTTTGGTCATGATCCTACTAAATTCCTCACAAAAGGCAACATTAGTACTACCAATTTGGCACACAAAAATATCATTATCAACTTTGCGAGTAAATAAAGTAGGATCGGCCTTCCCTATCTCAAAACCCTTTTTGAGTAGGAAATCCTTAAGGCAATCATACCAAGCTCTTGGGGCTTGTTTGAGCCCATAGAGCGCCTTATCGAGCTTGTAGACGTGGTTGGGAAACTTTGGGTCCTCAAAACCTGGCGGTTGCTCCACATAGACCAATTCGGAGAGGGGGCCGTTGAGGAATGCACTTTTCACATCCATTTGGTATAGCTTGAAATCATGGTGAGTAGCAAAGGCAAGTAAAATGCGAATTGATTCAAGCCTAGCTACAGGTGCATAGGTTTCCCCAAAATCCAAACCTTCAATTTGAGTGAAACCTTGAGCCACCAACCGTGCTTTGTTCCTTGTTACCATGCCATGCTCGTCTTGCTTATTGTGGAAGACCCATTTAGTTCCTATCACATTTTGCTTGGGCCTTTCCACTAAGGACCAGACTTCATTCCTGGTGAAGTTGTTAAGCTCCTCTTGCATTGCCATCACCCAGTCTGGATCATCAAGTGCTTCTTCCACCCTAAGAGGTAAAACAGAGGAGACAAACAAGTAATGTTCACAAAAACTTGCTAAACGTGAGCGTGTCGTTACCCCACGACGTATGCTCCCTAATATGTTGTCAACGGGATGATCCCATTGAACTGTATGATGAACTCTTAGGTGTGGCACAAGTGATCTCCTTTGGATGGGTCCATCTTCGTCATATTCATCATGTGTGTTGATGTCCCCATCTTCTTGTCGGACTTCATGTTGAGCTTGTACTTGATCATCAACTTGATGTATCACTTGAACATCATCCACACTACCACCATTCGGAGTCGTGGAAGCTTCATTATGCACATGTGGATGCACATGATGGACATGGGAACCTTGTGGAGTGTGTGATGGATCATCTTCATCATCTTGAATTTCAACGGGCCTCACATCACCGGTAGCAAGCTTCTTGATAGCTTCGGATGTAGGCATGTCATCACCTACAAGATCATCATTGACTTGCTCCTTTTGAGAGCCGTCGGATTCATCAAAAGTCACGTCTACCGTTAACTCAATAGTGCCGGTGGCATTATTGAATACATGGTAGCCATGTTCGTTAGTACCATAACCAAGTAGAAAGCCTTCGTGTACCTTAGGTGCAAACTTTGAGCTTTTGGCCCTCTTGTTAAGTATGAAACACTTGCAGCCAAAGACTCTAAAGTAGTGCACCTTTGGTTTGTTACCGGTTAGAAGCTCATATGGCGTCTTCCCCCTTAGCTTGTGAAGGTAGAGGCGGTTGATTGCATGACACGCCGTGTTCATCGCCTCCGCCCAAAAGCCATGGGAAGTCTTGTACTCATCCAACATAGATCTTGCGGCTTCAACAAGAGTTCTATTCTTCCTTTTCCACAACCCCATTTTGTTGTGGGGTATATGGAATGGAGAACTCGTGCTTCATCCCTTCATCATCAAGATACTCTTCTATGATGGTGTTTCTAAACTCGGTCCCGTTGTCACTCCTCACTTTCTTGATCTTGATGTCAAACTCATTTTGTGCTCTTCTAGCAAACTTCTTGAATATACCTTGCGTTTCACTTTTATCTGCTAAAAAGAGCACCGACGTGAAGCGAGAATAGTCATCAACAATAACGAAACCATATTTGTTACCGCCGATGCTTTGGTAAGCAACGGGTCTGATGAGGTCCATGTGCAATAGCTCCAACGGTCTTGTAGTTGACACGATGTTCTTGATTGGATGCTTTGCTCCAACTTGCTTTCCGGCTTGGCATGCACTGCAAATCCTATCTTTCTCAAAAGAGACATTGGTTAGTCCAAGGATGTGTCCATCTCTTTGAAGTTGGGCCAAGTTCCTCATCCCAACATGAGCTAGCCGGCGATGCCAAAGCCAACCCATGCTAGATTTTGCCATTAGGCATGTCTTAGGTTCCACTTTACTAGTTGAGAAGTCAACTAGGTAAAGCTTTCCCTTTAACACTCCTTTAAATGCAATAGAGGAATCCCTTCTTCTAGGGACGGACACACCCTTATCCGTAAAGAGACAATCGTAACCCATTTCATAAAGTTGAGAAACGGATAACAAATTGTAACTCAACGAATGCACAAGTAATACATTAGATATGGAATTGTCAGTTGAGATAGCAATTTTACCCAAACCAAGCACCTCTCCTTTACCATTGTCACCAAACACAATGTTGTTGCATGAGTCATTGCTTGGTTGGAAGGAGGTGAACATCTCTTTTGCCCCGGTCATATGATTGGTGCATCCACTATCCAACACCCAACTTGATCCACCGGAGGCATATTCCTACAAAACAAGATTATGTTCTTGACTTAGGTACCCAAATGAGATTGGGTCCTAGGGGGTTAGTCACATAAACTTTGGGCACCCAACCATTTCTCATGATCTCTCTCTTATTGAGTGCACCAACATACTTGACTACTATCTTGCCATCATCCCCCCAACAACACAAGTAATCACATGTATAGCTTCTTGATATGGGCTTTTGTTGCTTGGGAGCCTCCACTTGCTTTTCCTTGTTGATCTTACCATTAGCAAGTGGAGCCTTTGGATTGGCGATCTTGTTGGCCTTGTTCATTAGGTCAAAAAGAGGAACCCCTTTGTTAAAGTTAACAAAGGGTACTCCATTGACCATCTTCCTTCCATTGGCCTTACCATTGTACCTATTGTAGCCAATCCCTTCCTTGATGGATGGATGTCTTGCGGTCTTGAGGATGTCCTTTGGTTGTTGCACCTTACACTTGCAACCATTCCTCAAGATCATGTTCAACCTATGAATCTCCTTATCTTTCTTCTCTAGCTCAACAAGGTTAGTTGCACAAGCATTTACATCAAGCTTATAGCATCTTTTGCAACCATTACTAGTTGAGGCATTAGAGCCGTCGGAATTCTTAGGAGAGGTTGAAGAGGTGCTATTCCAAAGAGTGTTGTAGCTTAGTTCAGGAGTTTGATATTTATCTTGAAAGCTTGTGAGGCTTTCTTGAACCAAGCTAACTTCATTCTTTAGTTTAGCAATTGAGTCATTGCTTGTGGAACACTCCTTAGCCAACTTCTTGTTAGAGTCATTGGCTAAAGATAGTTCCACGGTCAATTTCTCAACCTTCAACTTCTCCTCGGCAAGAGAGGCTTCCAATGCAAGGTTCTTTTCTCTCTCTTGAGAGATCAAGTCCCCTTGCAAAACAAGATTCTCATTCCGACTCTCTAACATAGTAAGCAATTTTATCATTTTAGGTCCACCTTTCTTACCAAATTTTCTAATTTTGCTAAGCTCAAATTCATCCATATCATCATCACTACATTCATCACTAGAACAAGTAGGAGAGTTGGATAATACCTTCTCATTCTTAGACATGAAGCAAGAATGAGTGAAGTCATCCTCGTCGTCGGAGAGGTTCTCGAACAAGCATGATGAAGTTGTCGAAGTAGCCATGTTGGAGAGGAGGCTTGGAGAAGAGGTCTTGTGTATGGCAATGTTGGTCGCTCTCTTCTCCTTCTCCTTCTCCTTGCTCTTGCTCTTCTCTTCATCACTTGAGTCATCATCCGAGAACCATTCCTCACCAAGATGAGCTTCACCACCTCTTCTTCTTCTTTGCTTCTTATCATCACTCTTGCTATACTTGTTCTTGTTCTTCTTTTGTGGACAATCGGCAATTAAGTGATCATCCGCACCACACTCATAGCAATTCCTTTTCTTGGACTTCTTGAAGTATCCACCTTTGCCCTTCTTGTGCATCTTCTTCCTCATGAATTTTCTAAAGTTCCTCACAAGAAGTGCCAACTCATCATCAGAATCATCACTTCCTTCACTTGATGAGTCATCTCGAGCCTTGCTTCCTTCTTCTTGGTTAGCCTTGAGTGCCACTACATTCTTGTTGCTTGCCTCTCGTTCTTCTATATCTTCATCATCCAAGACTTCATGATGCTTTATCTTGGCAAGCATCTCATGACATCCCATGCTCTCATAGTTAGGTCTCTCCATGATGATTGACGCAAGGTTCTTGTTCTTCTTTCTATATGCTCTCAATAGCTTCCTTGCAGCTGAGTTGTCATCCCACTTCTTGTGTCCAAGAGCTCTAATCTTGTTGATCAAGGTCATGAATCTATCAAACATTTGTTGAGTGGTCTCACCACTCCGGATAGCGAAGTTCTCAATCTTTCCATGAAGAAGTTCTATGTTGCACTTCCTCACACTTGCATCACCCTCATATGATATCCTGAGAGTGTCCCAAATCAACTTGGCACTCTCCATTCCATGCACTTTGTTGCTTTCTTCGGCCTTGAGGCATGATAGGATCAATGATGCGGCTTGAACATTTTGTTGAAACTCGATTACATAATTGTCGGTGTACTCTTGACCTCTAACATGACTTTGTCCATTCTCAACAATCTCCCAAACTCTTGCGGCAAGAAGGTGTAGCTTCATCTTGTGTGCCCAATCATTGTAGTTGATTCCATCAAAGGCAGGTGGTTTGCCTAGATTGACTCTAGGCAGTTGGATGACTTTGCCCATATTGGCATAGTCAAATGGCACTCTAGTGAACTCATCTTTGTTGCCTTTCTCTTCATCATCATCCTTCTTCTTGTCTTCTTTGAGCGGCGGATTACCGCCGGTTCCGGATGATTCGACTTTGCTCTCCAAGGCTCGCCTCAACCTCTCCATCTCATCCTTCATCCTCTTCATCTCATCTTCATGCTTCTTTTCTTGATCTTCGATTACCTGAGCAGTAACCTTCTTGATAATCTCATCCATCTGCTCTTTACTTATGGTAGACATGATTCTCCCTTACGCGGTGAAGCGCTAACACAAGGGTTAGGCTTCGATACCAATTGAAAGGACCGAATCAGCCTAGAAGGGGGGGTGAATAGGTGATTTTTGATGATCTGAAACTTCATAAACTAAAAGAAGTAATTAGATAACAACCAGAGAGGCCGGTTTGTTTGGGTAGGTACTACCGGTGTGAAACACCGATACTACCGACACAAACAAACGGCGACACCGGAATCCTAAGAGGAACTACTAACCCAATGAATGTAAGCTATGAAGATAATACAAGATTCTAGCCCACTTTCCTAAGTATGCTAGACAGTAAATCTACTCTCACCAAACCTTGGTTGCTTCCCTTGACTTGGATCGAGTCTTCCCAACCTAAGAAGGAGATAGAGAGAGGAAGAACACGAAGAACACAATAACAAGCATAATAAACAAAGTAGAGACAACAACAAGCACACGGGACATGCGATTTATCCCGAGGTTTGGCCAATCCACTAAGTAGTGCCTACGTCCTCGTTGTTGAGGTGACCACGAAGGTCGGAGTCTATTTCACCTCCTTGCCTCACTCAAGCAACCACAAAGGCTACGAGAGTTTCTCCACTAGAAATCATAGGGGAAATACAAACACTTCGGGGAGCACTCACAAATGAGCAACACGGGCTACCACGAAGAACACCTAACTGGCTAGAGCTCAAAGAGCTCAAGAGTAATAGACACAAACCAAGCCGGCTAGATGGAAACCAAGTGCTCAAGTCAGAGATCGAAGCTTCCCGCTCTCTAATCTCATGTCCCTAGCTCAATCTTTGCAAGAGAGTGAATCTAGGAGCAAAGGGGGAGAGAGAGGGGAGGAGTCCATGTTTGAGAGAGTTTGTCTGAAGTTAGGTGAGCAATAAGTGAGTGGAATGAGTGGGTGACCGTGAAAGGTGAAGAGGGAGAGCATTTATACTCCCTCAGTCCCAAGACTGGTCGGTACCACCGACCAGGACACAACGGTCGCACAGATCCAGATCTGGTCAAACTGTCAGCCACCGACTTCAGGTCGGTACCACCGCGGGCGGTAGCACCGAGGTAATGGCGGTACTACCGCCAGGACAATCTTGCCTCGAACAGAGAGCATCTCACAAAGAGACTCGGTCCCTCGGAAACTACCGCCCAAAGGTCGGTACCTCCGAGGTCGGTGGTACCGAGGTAATGGCGGTACCACCGCCAAGTCAAAATCCAGTTGGTCCAGATAGCCCTGAAAACTTAACAACCACCGGGCCTGGGTCGGTACCTCCGAGGTCGGTGGTACTGAGGTTATGGCGGTACCACCGCCAGGCCATTTTGAAGCAAAAACAGAGAGGGTGGTTGAGCACTTGTGCGAGTCAGCTACGGTCGGTACCACCGACCATCATGGTCGGTACCACCGACAACATAAAATACCCTCTATGTGTTCATGATTGTGCGGTGTCTCTCAAGCGAACTAAGTTAGACGAAATGAGCACTTTTCTCCACATCTAGCCCACAAAATTTGTGACCCTCTTGATAGTCCAGCTTACCTATAACTCATGTTTAAAATAGAAATTTTAATCTACCACTTGAGCTATGCATCATTATGTCCAAATGTATCCATCGTGCTTTGTTCACGAGATTTCATCATTTCAAACCTTTCTAAGGACAAACACCTGCATACATGCTTTTATAAACCAGTTAGTCCCTAATTTGATTGTCATTAATTAGCCAAAACCCAGATTGGGGGCGAATGCACTTACAGAAAGCTTGTCATTGCCTAACTTTTCAACCGAGTGAAGCCTATGCATATGCAATCAGAAGCTTAAAGCGTCGGTTTCGGTCATACACTACATGGCTCAAGTTTAACTCAATGTGCAATGATAAACAGTCTCGATACCGTGATGTGTTGACAAGCAATCCCCCATCTCGATCTTTTCAATTCACTAAAACTTGGTTCAAATTTTATTGATAGAATATGAACAAACCAAGCAAGTGAGTGACTCAGAACTAGAGACATAGCAACCTAGCATATATGAAAAGCACGAGTGAATTCAACACATCCTACACATGCTAGTTGCATATCTCAATGGTGAAGTTTTTGAAATTTTATGTACATTAAGCAGGTTCACCATTCAAAAATAGTTCAGCTCACAACATGTGTTAGTGATCAGAAAGAGCATAAGCTACAAGCATCATCATAAGCATCGGAGCAATACTACATAGAGCATAGTCACATTTTAAAGATTATATACATGAAGCTCAGAATGTAAAAGCGTATGCTGAAATGCAAAAGACTAAACTAAAAGAAACGAAAACAAGGACAAACAAAAAATAGTTAGTCTATGATACAAGAACCAAAATGTTTCCCCCATCTAAAAGGGGAAGCACACACCAAGCTCACCCCTCAACCGATTAAAGGTTGATTCGTCCAAAGGCTTGGTGAAAATATCAGCCAACTGATGATGAGTATCGACATGGCGAAGGATGATATCACCCTTCTCATGGTGGTCTCACAGAAAATGAAAGTGCACATCAATGTGTTTGGTCTTCGAGTGAAGCACGGGGTTCTTAGCAACGCTAATAGCACTCGTGCTGTCACAAAGCAAAGGCACGCGAGAAAAGCTCAGACCAAAATCACGCAAAGTGGCCATCATCCAAAGCAACTGAGAATAGCAGCTAGCCGCAGTAACATATTCAGCCTTTGTGGTAGACTGAGCGACACTAGACTGCTTGCACGAGGACCAAGATACAAGAGAAGAACCAATAAACTGGCAAGTCCCAGAAGTGGACTTGCGCTCAACTCGGCAACTAGCAAAATCGGCATCGGAATAACCGCAAAGGGAGAGGGTGGAGGAGGCTGAATACCAAATCCCGAACTCAGGTGTGAAACGAAGGTACCTGAAAATGCGCTTGACGACCTGATGGTGAGAAGTGTGCGGCGACGCCTGAAAGCGTGCGCACAGACACACCGCGAACTGGATGTCCGGGCGTGTCGCCGTCAGGTAGAGCAGCGACCCGATCATGCTTTGGTACTCCTTCTGGTCCACAGCTTCTCCATCCTTGTCCGCATCCAGGGCCGTCGTGGTTGACATGGGTGTTGGAAGAGGCTTGGCCTCACCCATATCGAACCTCTTCAGCAAGTCCTTGGTGGACTTGCCCTGGTGCACAAACGTTCCCTCTCGGGATTGCTTAATTTGCAATCCGAGAAAGAAAGTCAGCTCGCCCATCATACTCATCTCGAACTCCCTGCTCATAGTATCTGCAAACTTGGCAACCAAAGCGTGAGAAGAACCACCGAAAATGATATCATCCACGTAAATCTGGACCAAGAGAGTGTCTTTGCCTTGCTTGAGGAGAAAGAGCGTTTTATCCACACATCCCATTTTAAAACCCTTAGCAAGCAAAAAGGTTTTCAACCTATCATACCAGGCTCTAGGGGCTTGTTTCAAACCATATAAAGCTTTGTGAAGTTTAAAAACATGGTTTGGAAACTTGGGATTTTCAAAACCAGGGGGTTGCTCTACATACACCTCTTCTTCTATGTAGCCGTTTAAGAAGGCACTCTTGAAATCCATTTGAAAAAGTTTGAAACCTTTGGATGCAGCAAAAGACAAGAGTATCCTAATAGCCTCCAAATGAGCTACGGGAGCAAAAGTCTCCTCATAGTCTATCCCCTCCTTCTGACTATAACCCTTGGCCACAAGTCTTGCCTTGTTCCTCACAATGTGGCCATCCTCTCTTTGTTTGTTTTTGAAAACCCATTTTGTCCCAATAGGATTACAGTTTGGAGGATGTGGAACTAGAACCCAAACCAGATTTCGCTCAAAATTCTCTAACTCCTCGTGCATGGCATTGACCCAATCTGGATCCGTCAAAGCGTGTCCAACATCTCGGGGTTCAAAGTCAGCAACAAATGCAGAATGAGCAAAGTGAGAGATTTGTCGTGACCTAGACCAAGTGACACGTTCGTCAATGCTGCCAATCATCTGTTGAGGTGGGTGTTGGCGCTGGATGTGTCGTGGCGCCTCCCGAGCAGAAGTGATCTCCCCCTCAAAAGCTGCTGGTGCCTCCCCGGGTACAAAAGGTACCGCTCGGGGTGGCGGATCTCACGACCCCCATGAGGAAGAAGTGTCGGGGCCATGAGTCGTAGTAGAAGCCGCTCTTTGTGGCACAGCAGGTGGAGGCGATGCTGGGTCACCCATGCCTTCAGCATCCTCGTCCTCATCATCGAAAGAGGCTCACTAACCTCAAGATCACCTACACGCTCAAAACGAGAAGAAGGACAAACCATGGTCTCGTCAAAGGTGATATCAGATGTCTCCATGACTCGGTTAGTATCAAGGTTAAGTACACGATAAGCTCGAGTGTGAGTGCCATAACCCAAAAATACACCGTCAGAAGAACGAGACACAAATTTGTCCAGGTTGCCTTTCTTCAATATAAAATAGTGGCAACCGAAGACTCTAATGTAACTCACCTTGGGCTGTCTACCAAAATGCAACTCATAAGAAGTCTTTTTCAAGAAAGCTCTCAGAAAAATGCGATTGGAAATATAGCATGCAGTGTTCATAGCTTCGGCCCAATATCGCCTAGGAGTCCTATGCTCATCGAGCATCGTCCTGGCCATCTCTACAAGGGTCCGATTCTTCCTCTCCACAACACCATTTTGTGGCGGTGTGTAGGGGGGAGAAAACTGATGCTCCAAACCCAAAGAGTCACAAAACTTCTCAAAATCTGAATTCTTGAATTCAGAACCATTATCACTTCTAATAGCTTGCATCGAGTTCATAGGGAACTCGTTCTAAAGACGCAAAATCAGATTGCGAGCAAAAGAGAAAGTCACAGTCTTCTCAGTCAAAAAGAAGACCCACGAAAACCTCGAAAAGTCATCAACACCAACGAGCATGTACCACTTACCCCCAACTGAGCTCTGAAGGACCGAAAATGCTAAAGCAAGGCGACCAGAGGGGGGGTGAATGGGAGCCTAAAAATTTCTTTTCGAAATTATGGCCTCTGTCCCAATAAAATCAACCCCAAAAGCTTCGGACTCAAACGCGATGCCCACGACCCTAGAAAGAGGGTGGATGATCCCGAGGATCACAGCGAGGCACCGCACAAGGGAGCAAAACAAAACTCCCAAAACTCTGAGTCAAGTTCGTGCCTAAAAGACCACTCCCAAACGTAGATAGAGGGCTACGTCGGGATTCCTCCAAATACCGATGCTAACGCGTAGCAAAGATATGTAGAGAGGTTCCTAGGTGAACTCTAGGAGCAAACGAGAAGTCCGGAAGCGAAGCGGCAAACTAGGAGAGCAAACGCACAAAACCGGAACCTACAGCCGATTCGCGGACTGTCCGGGCTGGGGGTGCCGGACTGTCCGCGCCAGGGGCGGACTGTCCGCGAAACCCTGGCGGACTGTCCGCAGGTCAAAGTGCAAAATCAGCACAGCTGCTGAACCCTCCCTGCGCGACTCCCGGACTGTCTGGGGATAGAACGGCAGACTGTCCACCGGCCAAGTTGCGAAAACAGCAACGCTGCTGATCCTCCCCTGCGCGACTCACGGACTGTCCGCGCCTGTCAACGGCGGACTGTCCGCGGTTCACTGAACAGTGAACTCTGCGCGTCCGGTGCTTCCCTGTGCAGTGTCCGATGCCAGCCCCGGACTGTCCGCGCCTTACACGGCGGACTGTCCGCCGGTCAAAAGGACCGCGAACAGTGCGCGCTGCGCGTGTTCTGGTCTGGCCGAGCCCGATGGCCGGACAGTCCGCCACTGGGGGGTCGGACAGTCCGCCAATGACCAGAGACCCCAAAAATGCCTCGGTTCAAACACAAAATCGATTGGTTCTTCCCCAAATCGAATGGGGCTGCAACCAAACTTCTCCCAAGTGTTCTTCTACGTGTTGGGAAGCTATTCCTTGGAAATCATCGCTTCAATCCAACTCAACCATGAGTAATCCGAAGAACACCGTAAAAGGGGAAGAATGGAGAACGAAAACGATTTCGGCTCGATCTACTTGTTCGTGAGGGTAGGGATGAATTCCTCTGGTCGAAATGTTCCCCTCACATCAAAGAACAAGTTGATTCAAACGGAATCGCAAAAGACGCAGCGTAGAGGGAGATCGGGGGAGGAGAAAATCGTGGAGAAAAAGGAAAACGCGAAGAACACGAAGAACAAATTCAAGACACGAATTCCACCACGAATTTGACCCTTGGATTCAGAGGAATGGATGATTCATTAAGCACTCGGTGTCGGGCTACAAGCCACTCCAGCAGATCAAAGCTTGGATGGCGAAAAGCTCAAGAACAAGAGCCAGTCTCTCCCTAACCCTAGCCTCCTCTCACAAACAGCAAAATGAGAGTGACACCGTCCTCGGGTAGCGGCTGCCCTAGCAGCCCCCCTCATATATATAGGCGCACGTCCTAATGACCAAAGCGCCCTTACATTAAGCACTCGACCCAAATACCCCCCAGGGGTAAAACCGTCCAAAACGGTCAATCTTCATCCGACGGCCACGCCCGCACATCCGGTAGCTTCGCCTCGATGCGACCTCCCTGATGCCGCCATGTGCCGCCACCGTCGACCGCCGCGCCTTTTCACCGATAGCTTCGTCGCAACGCAAGCCTCTCGGTGCCGCCACGCGTCGACTGTCCTTTCGGACCAACCCCCTGGTTTTGAGGCCCAAACCAGGCAAACCGGCCACCCCGGGTTTTGAGGCCCAAACTCGGAAACCCGCAAGCCCAGGTTTTGAGGCCCAAACCTGGAAACTGTCCATCCCGAGTTTTGAGGCCCAAACTCGGAAACCGGCCACCCTAGGTTTTGAGGCCCAAACCTGGAAACCGTCGATGGTAGCTTTTTGAGGCTCAGCTACCGAACCCGCACCGTAGACGGGATGTGGTTCTCACACCCCGACCATCGGCACCGATGCCGATGCATGTCCAGCCTCCACGCCGGGCACAACGCCTTCGCCTTCCTTCTTGACTTGGCTGACGGCACTTGCGCCGCACGCAAGCCCGTGTCCGACCTCCCGCCAAGCGACCCGACTCCAGCGCCTTCCTCCCGACTCGGCCGATGCACCGCACATCTCCATGTGCTCTTGCTCGCCGATGCCACGTGCCAGCTACCACAGCTGGTCCTCTGACCCCTGGTCCGTCAGTCCAAGCCTCACGTCCGCCCTTCACCGCTCGGTACCTCGGCATGGCACGTCCACCGCACGGCACGCCCATCCTTCACCGCACCCGGTCCGTCGGCACGGCACGTCTCTACTTGACCTTCACCTCGCCATTGACCGCTGTATCCGAGCTCCACACCTGCACATCAACACAGCCAAGAGACACATGTCGCACACGCACACCAACACAGAAACACCACACAACTCACGCCACCGGTTAGTCATAACATTAAGCGCATAGCGAGATATGGACTAAACCGGGTAAAAGCCTCAAACCTTCCTCAACACAGTCAATCATTCATCATATGTATTCTCAATCTCCCCCTTGATGAATGCATTGACTGACAATAAAGTCAAAAAGGAATGGTTTGAAGGCAAGCCTCACTCAAGTGCCCAAAAGCCAGGTAAAGGCAAACACAAGGCCACTTGAGAGAGAGAGGATCATGAAAACTCCAAATAAAAACTCTCGGTCCCAAAAGAAATGGGAAAAGTGGGCAAAGCCTCCACACAACCGAAGAGTGAAGAGAAGACAAGAGTTTCATGAATCCCAAAAGACACTCGAAAACCAATCTCAAAAATCGTCAAACAATCATCACAAAAGAAACCAAGGTACTTATCCACTTGGATTCACTTGGGTCAATTTCTCCCCTTTATCTCCCCCTTGATGATTAAGTCACTTGGGTTTCTAAATTTCTCCCCCTTGATGATTGAATTGACAAAAACTGGGCACAAGAGATGGTTTGAGATACCAGAGCCAAAAATCTCAATCAAGTGATCAAAAGGCCATCGGAGGGCAAAGAACAAGATCACTTGCCATGAGACATAACTTGGTCCCCAAAGACATGGGCAACGGCTCAACGCAACCAAGTGAAGGATCGGAGCAACAACTCAACAAAGAGCAAAACTCGATCACAAGGAGCAAAAGACTTGGTTCCCAAAGACATGGGTAATGGCTCGACGCTACCAAGTCAAAAATGAGCTAGTCCTCAAGAAGAGGCAGAAAGGGGCTCAACACCGCTAGCTCAAGGCTCGACACCAAATGAGGCTGAAACAGCGCATAAGAAGCAAAACTGCTAGTCCCTCAAGATAGAGGCACAGAGGCTTAACACAACTAGCAGAAGATTTGATACCAATCAAAAACAGCCACAAATTGGTGAAAATAGCTAGTTCCTCAAGACAGAGGCAAAACGGCTCAACACAACTAGCTGAAGTCTCCAAACCAATCAAAAATACCAAGCAAAAATTGCTAGTCCCTCAAGAGAGAGGCAAAATGGCTCAACACGACTAGCAGGCTCGATACCAATGCCTTACGGCCAAACATGCTCCGCATCAATTAAAAACCAATCAAAGCGTACCAATTGAAGGAACACAAGGAAGGTTCAATTCCAATTGAAAAAGCCCAAAGAAAAGGCTCAAGGTGAAATGGAGCACAAACACTCGGAGCACGCGGAGAAGCAGCAAGACAAAAGCAACTCCCCCTGAAAGCAAGCCTATATACAAAAGCTATGCAATACAGCTCATGACATCAATTGCATTCCATACCGAAAGATGGATACCAATTGGAACACATAAAAGAGCTATACCGAGTGAAGAAGAACATAAAAGAGCTAAACCCCCCCTCGCTCAAAGCTCTCCCCAAAATGCATGACACTCCCCTTTGTGCCAACACTCAAGCCCCCCCTTGAAAACAGCTTCTCCCCCTTGACAAAAGGGAACATGCTGAGGGGTTTTGACATTTTTCAAAACACAGTTGACACAAACACAAGACAAGTCATCAACCAAAAGCATATGGGGGCAAGTGAAAAGCATTGAAAGTGGCCCGAAACCAATTGAAGGTGACCACAAAGAGTATCGGAGCTGGGGGTATGCACACTAAGCTAAAATGCATGAAATGCACAATGCAACAGCTTCAAGTGTATAGCAATCAGAATAAAAAGATGCTCAATAGGGTGCTGCCCTGAAGGTGTAGCAACCAATACAAATGCTAGCTAAGGCTCAAACTGATCAAGTGAATACGAAATATGAACAATTAAGCATATGAGCAGTTTTAAGCCATTTGAAAAGGAGTCCACCACTAAAATAGCACTTAGCATGAATAAACAGGAAATCAAACAAGTGCTAACTTAAGTATAAAAAGTGAACTACCCCTAGCAAAGTTCAATCATCATGCAATAGAATGAAGCATAGACTTGTGTTATTTTCAAATTTTTATCGGAATTTGCAGCGGTATTAACACAAGTTCATATTTAAAAGCATGTGATTGCGAGAGGTTAAAAGCATGATCATTGCCTAACTTTTCAACCGGGCTAAGCCTATGCAAGAAAAGCAATCAGAAGCTTAAAGCACCGGTTTCGGTCTTACACTACACGGCTCAAGTTTAACTCAAATGTGCAATGAGAAACAGTCTCGATACCGTGATGTGCTGACACATGCAATCCCATCTCAATCTTTTCATTTCACTAATACTTGGATCAAATTTTAAGCACAATGTACATATGAACAATCCAAGCAAGTGAATGACTCAGTGCAAGAGACATAGCAACCTAGCATACAAAAGATAGCACAAGTGATCTCAACACATCCTACCCATGCTAGTTGCCAATCTCAATGGTGAACAAATTATAGGTTTCATAGTTAATTAGTCAAGTTCACCATTTGCAAAAATAGCTTAGCTCATAATATGTATCAAATGATCAAAAGGAGCCTAAGCTACAAGCATCATCATGAATTAAGCAGGGCATACCAAAAAGAGCATAGTCTCATTCTCATTACTATATTCATGAAGCTCTAAAATGCAAAATGTACATGATGAAATGCATGCAAAGTTAGCCTATAAAGAAAACCCAAAACAAAAAGGGTATCGGAGAAGACCAACTAAGATACAATAAGCAAAATGCTTCCCCAACTAAAAGGGAAACACACAACCAGCTCACAAGCGAAGAGCCAGGAAATGCTCAAGTGACAGCCAGCAAAATCCACATCGAAAAGACCACAAAGCAGAAAGAGGTCGATGAAGGAGTGTACCAAAAACCGAACTCAGAAGTGTGCCGGAGGTAGCTCATGAAGCGCATGACCGCCTGCTGGTGTGATGCCTGAGGGGACACCTGAATCTGCTGAACTCCGGGGCGCCTGCCTCGCCGAAGTCGTCTCCCCCTCGCCTGATGCTGTCGCTCACTCAGGTGCTGCTAGTGCTCACTGGAGAGCTGCTCGAACGGAACCCCAAGTCGTGGAAGAAGTGGGATCGGGTCCGTGAGCCAAAATGCTCTCTCCAAGCTCCTGTTCTCCTGCACAATCAAAAGCAGAAGAAAACACAAGGCATTGTCTCGTCTAGTGTGACCTCAAGGTCTCCACGAAAACGGTTAGTCAAATAAGCATAAGGTGAACTCTCAACAAAAAGAGGTCTACCTATGAATGATACCGCTAGGAGATCTAAACTCAAACTAGTCAAAACTACCATGCAACAGGATAAAGCACTATGTAGCTCAATGCAGCCTAAAAACATGATCAACCCAAGCATAGCCTAAGCCTCAACACATGCTACAATGCAAGGTAATGATAGCAATACATCCAAAAGCATGTAACATGATAAAATTGTGGAAAGACTAGTGCTCAAACTAATCATATCAACAGGGTACATCTAGCTAACAAAACTAGCACCTGAAAAGTGACACCTAATGAACATCATACCATAGCAAATCAAGCTCATGGAGTAATATGGTAAAACATGGCATAATGTTCATGGGGATCACCAACTAGCATGAAAAGTGGCTCCTCCACTAAAGCTATACATATAGCTAGCATGACATATGATATACAAGATAGCACATGCTAGACTAAAGCAAAACATGTTACAAAAGAAAATGTACATGTAAAAGCTATACAAGTGAGCACATAATGATCCAACTCATACCACAAGACATAAATCATGGATGTACAAGGTATGAGTGTATAAGAAAGCTCACCAAGCTATAAAAGCCTCTTTGGAGGCAAATCTAGGCGGGATGCAGAGAACCATCAAAACTTGATCACATCTAAAAGATCAAGCTCCATTCGGCGCATGTTCTCCACCCCGCGTCCTCATATCTACACACAAGAGGACAAGGTAATCCGAGTCTTGGATCCCGAAGGGTTAGCAAGCATGCACTTGGGAATCCAGGACTTGGTCACAAAACTCAACTTATCTAGTGGGTTAGCATGATGCACAGGTTGGTTCAAATGCAATTTAGCAAAACACCCTTGGAAGCATTTCTCAAAAGGACAACTCGAGGAGAAGAACGAGTCGAACCACGGGAAAAGAGGCAAACATCTTCCAAGGTTTTTGTAGAAGAACCAATAGAAGCATCATGAAAAGCATGACGTGGACCAAGAGAAGAAGCACTAGAAGCATGTCCACGACCATGTCCTATCCCACTAGAAAAAGAGTCATAAAACCCATCAACAAAAATGGGCTTCTTACTAGGAACACAAGCGTTCATGCCATTAGAAGGGCTATGAACCACCAACTTCCTAGAAGAGCGAGCTTGGCGCAAGCGTTTGGCACACCGATAGCAGAAGCTTTCTTGATGCCCATCTTTCTCACAAAAAGAGCAATGGTACAAAGGCCTACTGGAAGGCACACCATTCTCCGACAAGTGAGAGGTCCCTTGGGACTTAGAACAAGAAGCATCAATCACCAACTTGGTGCCAACGCTAGGAGCACACGTGCCATGGGAAAGGCTACGCGGCTTCCTAAAAGCCTTAGCTCGAATTCGCCGCTCGTGCTTGACACGGCGAAAACAAAAATCGAGCGAATGTCCCTCCTTCTTGCAAAAGGTGCAATGGAAAACCGGATTGGGAGGACGAGTCCCAAAAATATGAGAAGCACCCTTGTCAAGAGAAGTCCCTTGGACATCACTCGAAGAACTATCAAGGTTAGGAGTAGCTATGACAGAGCTATCCGAAACCTTGGCATTAGTGCTATCGTCAAAAGACTCACGCGCAACACAAGAACTCAACTCCGGTCGCAAAGATGCAGACTTGGAAACATCGACATCGGAGTTGGAAGAAAAGCGTGACTCAAAAGACTTAGCACAAAGGCTCTTGCACCTTTTAGCTAAAACCTCATTCTCAAACATGAGGCGATCACAAATACCACAAGGAGTGTTTCTCAAATTTTCCATCTCCTTTTGAATGCACTCAGCATATGTGGTACGCAAGAGCTCAATCTCCTTTTCAAGGTTGGCACTCATATCATTGTGCTCAACCAACTTGGCGCTCATATCATCGCGCGTTTGCTTCAAAACCAAAACTTCTTTTTCCAAATCAATGCATGATGTGCAAATGAAATTTGTGGAAGAACCATCACCATTCACATCAAGCAATGAATCACGAATAGCATTAGAAGCATGGCAAGCATCTTTATTCAAAGAGCACAAGCTACAAGGCCTAGCATTTATCTCAATAATTTCAGCCCTAGCATGCTCAAGTTCATCTACACATGTGGTGTGAGTCAATTTTAATTCATTAATTTCAGCATGCAAAGACTCACATGAACCACATGGTAAAGAAGCTTTTGACCTAAGCAAGGCTATTTCAGATTTAGCATAAACAAGGTCCTTGCGCAAGTCAAAGCAAACAAGACATGGTATGGAAGCATTTGATTTCAATGTTTCATTTTCAGATTTTAAGCTAGCAAGGGAAAAGCATAGCTCATCATTCTTCCTAACCATGTCACTACAAGAGGTGCAAGGTGAAGATGCACTAGACTTCCAATGAAAAAGACCATTCTTTAGCCTAGTGATGGAGCAATTCAACTTCTCAATTTTATTACGCAAGATATCACATTGTTCATTAATTCTATCATTATACTCATCACAAATATTAAAATGTTGGGACAAAATCCCAAGGCTAGCGATAAGTGTACCTTTCTTGGCCTTGCCAAGTTTGCGTATAATATCCTCGTTTGAGTGCTCATCATCCCTGAGGAAGTCCAACAAAGCATCCACCTCGCGTTCCTCCTTATCAATTGCATGTCCATCAAACAAACCTGTGGACAAAGACACACTAGAAGCAGAAGCTGGTGCCATTTCTACAAGCACCGTTAGTGTTAGCCAAACAAAAGCTCAACACCTCGACAAGAAAAGTCGGAAACAAAAATTGCTCTCAAAAGGTCGCCTTCGTGGATCCGGAACCGGTTAAGGTAGAGAGATCCCTAACTGGCTCCGATACCAATTGAAGGACCAAAAATGCTAAAGCAAGGCGACCAGAGGGGGGTGAATGGGAGCCTAAAAATTTCTTCTCGAAATTATGGCCTCTCTCCCAATAAAATCAACCCCAAAAGCTTCGGACTCAAACGCGATGCCCACGACCCTAGAAAGAGGGTGGATGATCCCGAGGATCACAGCGAGGCACCGCACAAGGGAGCAAAACAAAACTCCCAAAACTCCGAGTCAAGTTCGTGCCTAAAAGACCACTCCCAAACGTAGATAGAGGGCTATGTCGGGATTCCTCCAAATACCAATGCTAACGCGTAGCAAAGATATGTAGAGAGGTTCCTAGGTGAACTCTAGGAGCAAACGAGAAGTCTGGAAGCGAAGCGGAAAAACTAGGAGAGCAAACGCACTAAACCGAGACCTACAGCCGATTCGCGGACTGTCCGGGCTGGGGGTGCCAGACTGTCCACGCCAGGGGCGGACTGTCCGCGAAACCCTGGCGGACTGTCCGCAGGTCAAAGTGCAAAATCAGCACAGCTGCTGAACCCTCCCTGCGCGACTCCCGGACTGTCCGGGGATAGAACGGCGGACTGTCCGCCGGCCAAGTTGCGAAAACAGCAACGCTGCTAATCCTCCCCTGCGCGACTCGCGGACTGTCCGCGCCTGTCAACGGCGGTCTGTCCGCGGTTCACTGAACAGTGAACTCTGCGCGTCCGGTGCTTCCCTGTGCAGCGTCCGATGCCAGCCCCGGACTGTCCGCGCCTTACACGACGGACTGTCCGCCGGTCAAAAGGACCGCGAACAGTGCGCGTTGCGCGTGTTCTGGTCTGGCCGAGCCCGATGGCCGGACAGTCCGCCACTGGGGGGCCGGACAGTCCGCCAATGACCAGAGACCCCAAAAATGCCTCGGTTCAAACACAAAATCGATTGGATCTTCACCAAATCGAATGGGGCTGCAACCAAACTTCTCCCAAGTGTTCTTCTACGTGTTGGGAAGCTATTCCTTGGAAATCATCGCTTCAATCCAACTCAACCATGAGTAATCCGAAGAACACCGTAAAAGGGGAAGAATGGAGAACGAAAACGATTTCGGCTCGATCTACTTGTTCGTGAGGGTAGGGATGAATTCCTCCGGTCGAAATGTTCCCCTCACATCAAAGAACAAGTTGATTCAAACGGAATCGCAAAAGACGCAGCGTAGAGGGAGATCGGGTGAGGAGAAAATCATGGAGAAAAAGGAAAACGCGAAGAACACGAAGAACAAATTCAAGACACGAATTCCACCATGAATTTGACCCTTGGATTCAGAGGAATGGATGATTCATTAAGCACTCGGTGTCGGGCTACAAGCCACTCCAGCAGATCAAAGCTTGGATGGCGAAAAGCTCAAGAACAAGAGCCAGTCTCTCCCTAACCCTAGCCTCCTCTCACAAACAGCAAAATGAGAGTGACACCGTCCTCGGGTAGCGGCTGCCCTAGCAGCCCCCCTCATATATATAGGCGCACGTCCTAATGACCAAAGCGCCCTTACATTAAGCACTCGACCCAAATACCCCCCAGGGGTAAAACCGTCCAAAACGGTCAATCTTCATCCGACGGCCACGCCCGCACATCCGGTAGCTTCGCCTCGACGTGACCTCCCTGATGCCACCACGTGCCGCCACCGTCGACCGCCGCGCCTTTTCACCGATAGCTTCGTCGCAACGCAAGCCTCTCGGTGCCGCCACGCGTCGACCGTGCTTTCGGACCAACCCCCTGGTTTTGAGGCCCAAACCAGGCAAACCGGCCACCCCGAGTTTTGAGGCCCAAACTCGGAAACCCGCAAGCCCAGGTTTTGAGGCCCAAACCTGGAAACCGTCCATCCCGAGTTTTGAGGCCCAAACTCAGAAACCGGCCACCCCAGGTTTTGAGGCCCAAACCTGGAAACCATCGATGGTAGCTTTTTGAGGCTCAGCTACCGAACCCGCACCGTAGACGGGATGTGGTTCTCACACCCCGACCACCGGCACCGATGCCGATGCATGTCCAGCCTCCACGCCGGGCACAATGCCTTCGCCTTCCTTCTTGACTTGGCCGACGGCACTTGCGCCGCACGCAAGCCCGTGTCCGACCTCCCGCCAAGCGACCCGACTCCAGCGCCTTCCTCCTGACTCGGCCGATGCACCGCACATCCCCATGTGCTCTTGCTCGCCGATGCCACGTGCCAGCTACCACAGCTGGTCCTCTGACGCCTAGTCCATCAGTCTAAGCCTCACGTCCGCCGTTCACCGCTCGGTACCTCGGCATGGCACGTCCGCCGCACGGCACACCCATCCTTCACCGCACCCGGTCCGTCGGCACGGCACGTCTCTACTTGACCTTCACCTCGCCATTGACCACCGTATCCGAGCTCCACACCTGCACATCAACACAGCCAAGAGACACATGTCACACACGCACACCAACACAGAAACACCACACAACTCACGCCACCGGTTAGTCATAACATTAAGCGCATAGCGAGATATGGACTAAACCGGGTAAAAGCCTCAAACCTTCCTCAACACAGTCAATCATTCATCATATGTATTCTCAAGCTCACCCGAGCCGGACCAACAAGGTCCATGTGTAAAAGCTCTCCAGGGCGCTGTGTCATGACCTGAGTCACTGGATGGTGGGGAGCGGCAACCATCTTCCCATGTCTGCAAGAATGGCAAACAAGGTCCTTCTCCATCGACAACTTGGGCAATCCTCGGATTAGGCCAAGTGAGCTAAGCCTTGCAAGCAAGTCGAAGCTCAGGTGACCTAGTCTCCTATGCCACTTCTAAAGATCAGAGGAGGAAGGACCAGCCACAAGACAGTGAGAAAATCCAAACGACTCCGAGAAATTTGTGTGAAAGACTTTCCCAAAGGGCGAAATCAAACATACAAGATTGCCCTGAGGATCTAAAATGCGACTGAGATTCGGTTTAAAATGAATCTCATAGTCATCATCAAAAAGTTGCGAAACAGAGAGAAGGTTAAAATGCAAGTTAGAAACAAGAGCAACATCACGCAACACAAAGTGCTCATTAACTCGCACCGACCCATGAGACAACACTTTACCTTTACTATTGTCGCTGAAGGTGATAAACTACTTTCCGGCAACAGGACTAAGACTGGAGAACCACTTGGCGTTTCCAGTCATGTGCCTCGAGCAACCAGAATCCACCAACCAAATGTCCTCCAATCGTTTTACCTACATCAATAAAAAGACATAGGGTGAGCATACGGTCCAACACTAGGGTTAGTGAAGTAGGAAGAGTACCAGTGTTGGGCTGGCTGCTCAAAAGGATGGTCAGTATAAAAACCATTCCTAGCAGGTATATGGGGATAGCGATCACCACGCACAGGAAAACATGGTCCGCTAAGGAAAGAGCGTCCATCGCGATAGTCAAAACGCAGTGGAGGGAAACGCTCAACAAAGCCTCCGCCACGGGGTCCGTATCCTGCAAAGTCAGGGCCCCATCGGGCAACACCTCCCTGATGCCTAGGACCTTGAGGCACTGCACCTCTAGGCCTAGCAGCTCTCCCCGGAGCTCTCCTCTGAACATTTGGCACATGTACATCATGGAAAGGATGGTACAAGTCCGGATTGTTCATCTCCCTGGAACGGCGCTCCTCTCTCTTGCGCCTAAAGCAAAACTCACTTAAGTGTCCATCTCTCCCACAGTGCTCACAATGGTACCTCACTGCTCTCATAGGGGGTTGTTGGTACTCACGGTTGTGGGTTTGGATCATTTTGCCCTTCTGTGGCATAAGCTCCTCCTGGATAGGTGGCATTGTGTCCAGCTTGTTCTTGAGGTGGTTTGGTTTGGGAGCCCATTGCTGGTTCTTGGGTGGAGCTCGTGGAGGTTCTTCAAATACCCCATCCTTGGTGTTAGGCTTGAAAGGCTCTTTGGGTGGAAGCTTGGTAAGCTTGGGAGTTGTGGTGGAGTTGGGCTTCTCACTAGGGTTCAGACCACTCGACTCTCCAATCTTCCCAAAAGCAGAAACATGAACACCCGGAGCAAAACCTACACCTGGACCTCCAGCAGCTCGCTTAAACTGAGCGATCATCATCCCTAGCTGCGGCTCATTACATGACACCCATGAAAAGATGGTCTGAAGGTATGTGTTTTCCTCCTCGGTTTGCATCTTGCCATGCTTCACATTAGCAATCTCCATCTCCAAACCCTCACACAAAGCACACCTAGTCACACGAGTGCTACCCGAGCTGGCCTTCTCAAGAGACTCAATCTTGGCTTTCTTCTCTACCAACTCGGTTTGCAAGCCTGGACAGGTCTTGCATGCACCCAATAACATGGGCCTAGCCCAAAGCTCATCCACCTCTCCAACCAACGCAGCATACTTACCTCTCAAAGTGAGAAGGTCAGTTATGTGCTTGGTGCACATCTCACACTCAACCTCCTCAGACACGACTATGGTGTATCTGGCAAATTCAACCTCCTTCACCGTATCCTCCCACTTCTGCCTAAACTCCTTGCGCTCTCTAGCTGCACGCCTAAGCAACTTATCCTGACTAAGCAAAGCGGCAGTAAGCTTATCAACTTCGGCAGAGAGTTCCTCGGGAGTTTGCGATACCTACGAGGAGTCGTCTTCGTCGTCGTGAGGGATGTCCTCCAGCTTGCCGTCGACCTCATCACCAAGAGCCATGGTGCAGAAGCCCTCGTCATCGGCGAAGAAGCAGAGACCGTTCAGCTCGTCCTCGATCCTCTTCTTCTTCCCGGACTCATCATCGCTTGAGCCAGCGGAGTCGTCATCCGAGCCATCGACGTCGCTGAGCGTGGCGAAGAACGCACGCTGCTCAACCTAGGCCTTCTCCAAGTACTTCCTCTTGATGTACTCCTTGTTGAAGCCGCCCCTCCGCTTGTGCCTCGCGGGGACGTGCTTCTCCTTACGCTTGCCGGAGTCGTACTTCTGCCCATGATCGCCCTTCCCAGAATGCTTGTTCTTCTTGGGACGGTTGGCGATGAAGTGGTCGGGGTCGCCGCACTTAAAGCATCCTGAGCGTCCTCCTCCGCGGTGACGGTTCATGCGGTTGTTGTGGAACCGCGAGAACCAGTTGGCAAGCAAAGCCAACTCGTCGTCTCCCAAAGACTCCAACTACTCCTCTATGACAGAATGAAGGGAAGACAAAGAAAAACCTCCAGAGGGGTTAGCAGAAGAGCTAGAAACCAAAGCCATAGTCGGGCCAGAAGGATTTTCATAAGAAGACCTCGACATGGCGTCAATCTCACTAGACCTGAGCTTACTAAAGAGCTCGTCGCAAGTGAGGGTCTCATAGTTAGACGATTCGATGATCGCCTGGACCTTTGAGTCCCAGACCGACCGATCAAGAGTATGCAAAAGCTTCAAGGCTCTCTCATGATCGTCGAAAGGCAATAGCTCCTTGTTTGCTCTCATCTTGTTGACAATGACCTGAAAGCGAGCGAATAAACTCTCTATGCTCTCTCCAGGCATATGTCGAAAGTTCTCATACTCCCGCTTGTGCGACTCGTAGAGATGGGATTTGACTTGAGTGGTTCCCTCATGGAAGCGCATGAGGGTCGCCCAAATCTCACGAGCCGTGGGGAGGTGAGAAACGCGATCAAACTCGGACATGCTCAAACAGGAGAAAAGAGCATTACGTGCTCAACTATTGGCTTCGTGCTCATCGATCTGGAGCTAAGAGACACGAGCAGCCAAGACAACGTAATCCTCCTTGTTGCAAATCTCCCAAACAGAAGAGCCCATGCTCTGGAGATAGGCCGACATGCGTATCTTCCAATACGCATAGTTCATCCCATCGAAAAACGGTAGTTTGCCCATGCCGCGATCCATGTCGCCTTCTGTGGATCTGGAACCGGCTAAGGTGGAAGATCCTTAACCCGCTCCGATACCAATTGAAGGACCGAGAACGCAATAGCAAGGCGACCAGAGGGGGTGAATGGGAGCCAACAAAATTTCTCTCGAAACTTGGGCCAGTTGTCCTAAAATCAACCCACAGAAGCTACGACTGAAACCGTGATGCCCATGACCCTTGGAAGAGGGTGGATGATCCCTAGGATCACAGCGTGGCACCACAAAGCGATAGCAAACCAAACGCCAAAAGCACCGGCACAAGTTCAACCCTTGAAAACCGAGTCCCGAACGTAGATTGGAGGCTACATCGAGAAATCCCCAAATACCGATGCTAACAAGTAGCAAAGATACTTAGAGATGTTTCTTGGTTAACTATAGGGCCAAACAAGAAGTCCGAAAACCAAGCGGAAAAGCCGGGAGACCAAATGCACTGAAAAGCTATTGACACTCCTTAATGGATTCACTCTAAGAATGAGTCACATAAAATAACAAACTAGTGAAAGCACGAAAGAGTGTACGAGACACTACTAACTTCACTTAACATCAAGTTGTCATCCTCAACATGAAGCTAGTAATGTAATTATATCAGGGCACTGGATTTAAGAGATAGATATTTACCCGCAAGCGCACAGATAAACATACCCGTTGTAGAGCATTTCACCCAAGCTAGTCTCAGGTATCGTTATTTATATTTAGCCTAGAGACTAATCAATTCAAGGTATGATAGTATTGAAAGAACTTAATAGCATTTATTATGGCACACACTTATTGTAAGACTGATAACACACTAACTATTATGAACAGGAACCAGGTACAGAGTAAATAATATAATATATAAATGATAAAGGATAACAGAGATCAGATCAATCAAGGATAAACTTAGAACAGTACTGCCTAGCAAGATGATAATTAGAACAGGTATTAATAAGAAACATTCCTAAGTTATTCTAGTTACAAGTCATAGCATACATTGATTAGTGCAATTATATTTAGCAATCATTGGCTAGGTCACATCATATTTATAATCAAGAGGCAACTCCATAGCTAAGGTGTTAAGCATAGTAACCCTTAAACCATGAGTTAACTGAGCCATACTGAACACTATATTCGGGAGGTGGAATACAGAGGACTCAACAGGTCTGTCACACCCGCGATCTACCACTCTATGCGGAACATAGGACGTATTCGCAGATAAATATTGTATAGGCACCACGCCTACACAGCATTCATCACCCACCCGTTGTACTTTAGGATGAGCGCTATACGAACATGAGTATAAACATAAAGATGAACTATCTATGCCAAATATATAATCAAAGCAAACTATAAGCATTATAGCTAAGAATATAATCATTGATGTCTTAATCATATCAATTGTATTGCTATCTAGAACATAATAATGAACAATAAGGTGAATTAGATCATCGATAAGAACTAAAGTACGAACTAGAACATGAACTAGAACAAGATTATGAACTAGATGATGAACTAGACGATGAACATGAACTAGACGATGAACTAGAACATAAACAATGAAGAACAATGGTGAACGAGAAGAGCAATTATGAAATAGATCCATAATGTTAATACAAGAGAGAAGATCTTGGGTTTACCGAGCCTTCTCGTGACTAGATCAGGAATCCAAGCGAAGCTTGCCTCCTCTAATCCTATTCTATCTACTATTCTACGTGGATGTAGTCCTAAGCTTCCGATTGATCTCCTTCTGGTTGGTCTAACCCTGATGAATGAATTGCCTGAAACCCTATTCTCTGTGTGTCTAGAGAGGGGGTCAGGGGTCTGTTTATATAGCCCTGGGCGATGAACCGTGACCGTTTGATCAAACCGACTTCACGTAGGGCTGAGATTGATCCTCAAAGGCGGTGGAAGTAGCTTGCAGAAGACGATAGCGCGTGGGCCCCATGGCCGACCGATCGGTCTGCCCTGTGGGACCGGTCGGTCCCACAGGTCAGCCTCCTGTGGTGTCCTTCGTCATGGTGTCTTCTTACGTCCTCTGGAGTCTTCTAGAAGTATCCCGACGTGGTGAATGCGTTATCTCCCGTCGGTTTCCTTCTATGGGAAGCTATCGATGCCGATTTCCTGGTTTAGTCCCTGCAGAATCATAACTCACCAAAACTCATGGAATATTGTCAGTTGAAACCCTAAATCTTTGTTGGTGATCATATTCTTGTCCTTTTCATATTTATTTATCTCTTAATTATGATAGTTAACCAGTGTCAACAACTCCCCCAAGCTTACCTTTTGCTAGTCCCTTAGCAAACATTTATGATGAATCTGGAACTGTTACTATGCCTCCACATATGTTAAAAATTCTTCCTTGGTTTAGAGTTAATTATTCTGACTTTCTCATATTACCTTTAACTATGGAGCTTTTGCCTTCACCTGGATCTTTAAACAATCGAAAGACAGAACAATCAAGGTAAACACTGTATCTCTAACTCTTTGATCAACCTTCATTCTGGAGTTTTTTATATATTTTCAAAATAAAAATCAGAGATTCCTTTGTATGACACTCTCAAATCGCTCTTTTATATTTTATGATTCCTCACTGATGCAATTTTCCTTCCTTCTATGGATATATATCTGGAGCTTTAAGAAGTGAAAAGCATATCTTACTAAGTCAAAGTTCATAGTTTAGGAAGAAAGATGTCATACTCATAGATCAAGACTTTAGAACATTTGAAATTTGTCATCTCTTGCTGGCATATTGTAATTAGAGGAACCATGGGCTATCATTCTTTTTCTCATACTTTTATCGTAACTCTTTTTCTTCTTTTTTTTTCTTTTTCTTTTGAGGTAGTCGGACACTTGTCCCTTTTTATTTTCTCCTTTTATACTTTTGTATAGCCCATGCCTCTAACATAATACTACTTCGGAAGAGTGAATCTTTTAATAAAACATTCTTGATCTCTAGAGCATGATAAATTTCTCAACGATAACTAAAAACTTAGAACAAAGCAAGTAGCCTTATCTTAGAATCATATTAATGGCTCTGGGTAGGAATTCATGTTAATGTCATACAGGATCTCATCATGTGTTTTTAATCTTTTCAAAATGTAAATCTCCAGAACTCTAGTATCTCTAGGAATTAGATAAACAGCAACTCAAACCTTTTATGTCATATCTCACAATTATCTAGATTTTAGATCAAGCATTTGCCATCCACAGGTTTTAGGTTCAGAGTTTATTCAGAACAACTTTGTCTAAAACTTAAGAAAATTCAGGTTTAAACATTAAGTACTTAAAAAGGCAGAGCAATTATTCATCATTTAATATGAGCAAAGTTAGGTTTTTATCCACCTAGACATTTATTTATTATATATATAATATATATCTTTATTTGGTTTTATAATAGTTATTTATCTTTTTAGGAATTTCTATATATTTATTAACCTGATCTAATTAAATTGAACTAATAGTGATAGATTAAAAATAGTGATACTTATCATGGTAACTGAGGGTGCTCTCCCCCAAGCTGGATCTTGACTTATTCTTTTTCTCAGAAGTCGAGTAGACTGATAATGATTTCTTGAGTCCTTATCTTCTTCTCTTCCAGCTGAATTCAAAGATAGACAACACAACTAGTGGAACTTGATTAAGCGTTAGTGATAAATATTCCTCCATTTGTCCGGTTGTCTTAAAACTCTTAAGATCATTTATGTTCTTTCTTTCCACTAAGCAAAGTTCAGCAGTGTTTCTAGTATCTCTTTTTAGGTTTAATGGTGAGCCTTCATGTGCCCACGTATTTTTGTCTTTTTCTTTTTAGGGTGAGCCTTCATGTGCTCATATATTTTTTTTGGTGTTTTGAATTTATTTATGAAAAACTTAAAAGGATAGAGATACTTATTTGGATACATGGGGGTGCCTTCCCCCAAGCTGAATGTTGATGTAGTCACTTTGTAAGAGACGGGCAGTGAATGTGTCCTTATTCTATTAGGGCTTTGATTGTTGTTGATGGAGCATTCACTTGTTCATCAGCTTTTCTTGGCCTTTCAAATCCTGTGAAACGCAAATAGATAGCAAAACTTGTGGAACAGATTAAGTAGTAGTGGTTGGTCACTCAAGCCTTAGATGTCTATGAGTAACATCTCTTTCTTAATGTTTTATTTTTAATTTTTTTAATTTTAATTTTTTTATGATGCAACAGAAAAATGCAATACAGAAGTAAATATGCAAATGTATATCTATATATATATATATATTTATGCCTCTACAGAAAGTGTACTACTCTCATGGGGCTTTCCATATTTTATTTTGAAGGACCGAGAATGCAACCAGAAAGCGACCAGAGGGGGGGTGAATGAGAGCTTCAAAATTCCTTTCGGAAACTTGTCGCCACTGTCCCGTAAATCAACCCCAAAAAGCAAGACCGATGCGTGTGATGTCCACGACCCAAGAGAATGGGTGGATGTTCCCTAGGAACACAACGGAACACCACAAAAATTCCCTCGCCCCAAGTCCACGCAAGTCAACTAGTGACAGGATGGGTTTTGGGTACCTCAACCTCCCCCGAGCAATGCGAGGGGGATTCAGGCTATTTTGCAAAGTGGGAAGCTCAATTTCTGTAGAGCACGAAGTCAGAAACCCAACGCAAAAACCCAAAACCAAAACTGAAGTCGAATGGTCAGACTGCGGACGAAACGGCGCGAGACAGCACTAACCGGACTCTGCCTGCGTCCGGTCAATGTCCACCGGACGCGTCGGGTCACAAAAATTCCTCTCTGGAACCTTACTGTTTCTGATCGGACTCACAGACGAGGAGCGTCCGGTCGTGAACAGTGCGTCCGGTCAGCAGAAAACAAACACGATGAACAGTGGAAACAGTGCGTCCGGTCAGGAAGCGAGCAGTGCGTCCGGTCAAGTCAGCAGAAAACACACAAGTCAAACCTTCATCGACCGGACTCTGACCAAGCGTCCGGTCGCCCCGACACCAGCGTCCGATCACCCCGAAACAGTACAGTTCGTCCATCGATTCCACTCGATCTTACACAAAACGAATCCACTAGGGATCAAACTTGGTGAGAGGAGTCACAAGGAGGATAGTGAGCTATCTCTAAGAGATCATGGCTCGAACCTATCTCCAAATCGACGAATCGAAAAAATTCGGGGGAAGGAAGAAAAACTTGACCCGAAACGAAAATCGACCGATCTACTAGCTCGTGAGGTTAGAGGTAAATTCCTTTGGTGGAAAGAAGTGCCTCACGATCTAGAACATCTTGGTTCAAACGGATTTGCAAGAGATGCGCTGAACAAGAAGATCGAACGACGGGAAAAACGTGGAGAAAAGCAATCCGCGAAGAACAAGAACAAAACGCGAATCACAACCACGAAATTGCAACCGTGTGGCTACCACACGCTACAATATTGAGATTATGGTCTCACTTCCTCAAAATCTCACGGGCACAGAGGTATTGTTCTCTTCTCTGTGGATCTCAGTTCGCTACAGCAGGGAATGGGAGAGCAGGAAACCCTAGAAGCAAAGAGCAAAATGACTGAGATAGTTGGGGAGGAGGGTGTCTCCCCCTACTTAACCTATTCCTAATTCCTACTCTACCCCTCTGTAATTACAGAGCGAACGAGCTAAACCCTAGGGTTATTCTGGGCCAACTCGTGGTAGGTGGTGATCCGATGGCCACGCCCGCACAACTCGAAGCGTTGCCTCGACGCAACCTCCCGATTGCCGCCACGTGCTGCCACCGCTCTGCCCGTCCTTTTTCTGGATGCCGCACCCCTGGTTTTGTGGCCGAAACTGGGAAACTAGGCCTTCACGCCATCCCCCGATTTTGAGGCCCAAACCGGGAAACCAGCCTCCAAGTCCGTCCCCTGGTTTTATGGCCGAAACCAGGAAACCCGCTAGCGCCCAGGTTTTGAGGCCCAAACCTGGAAACCATCCTCAGCCCGAGTTTTGTGGCCCAAACTCGAAAACCCGCTGCACGCCCATGTTTTGTGGCCCAAACCTAGAAACCGAGCACCCGAGTTTTGTGGCCCAAACTCGGAAACCGTCCACCCGGTGGTTTTTCTCTGGCTGAACCACCAAACCGGTGCTGTAGAGGGGATGCACTGCCCGTGCACCCCGTCCACCGACACATGTCCCCAGGTCCTCGACCCGAGCAACACCGTGCCCCGCAAGTCTCCGCTCGTCGCTGTCCCAGGCTGTCAGCCACCACAGCTGATCCTCAGGCCCTCCGGTCCCTCAGTCCAAGCCTCAAGTCCGCCCTTCACCGCTCCCGGTCCATCGGCACGACACGTCTCTACTTGACCTTCACCTCACCCTCGATCACTGTCTCCGTGCTCAACACCTGCACAACACAAGCCAAAGAACCTGCGATCAAACCCGTTGATAATCACTCATCACACCAAGACTCGGCATACACCCATGTATCCGCATATTTTGTTTTCTGATGCAAATTGCTTAAGAAGTAAATATGATGCTGATAGTAAAATGATCATGCTTTATCTAATTATGCAACGATGAATTTAATGCTAATGATTTATGGATAACTACCGAGTTACCTTTCGGCGAGGATTCGACGTTTATAGTCTATCGAACAAGACTCTTTGTACGCTCTTTTATTCTTCCTTGGGTGTATCAGCAGATCCTGAGGAGGACCTTGATGATTGCACATCAGTGGAACTCTCTTTCTTTCTCCATACTTGCTTGACTGGTGGACTTGTCTCCTTTACTTCTTTGTTCTTCGTTTCCTCTAATGGGATATCTTCACTTCTGGTGACTTCTCCTTCATAGTCAGCCCATCCATCCTTGATTTGTCGTCTCTTGTTGTGTTGGGATGTGTGACGTCTCCTCCTTGAGTGATTCTTCTTTCCTTGTACATTAGTGGCATAACTATTGAAGTAGCAACGTACCTTTTCTCTGAAGAACTGGAAGTGGATTTCTCCAGATCTCATGTAGATGATGGCGCCAGTGGTGTTGAGGAAGGGTCTTCCTAGGATGAAGTGAACATAGTCTTCTTTTCCCATGTCTAGTACTAAGAAGTCGGTGGGAACATAGTGGTCTTTAATTTGGATCATTACGTCCTTTACTACTCCCTCCGGAAATCGATAAGTTTGGTCCGCCATCTGCAGCTGCACATATGTCGAATACATAGGTCTATTTTTATATAAGTGTTCATACGTTACCTTGGACATTATATTGACACTTGAGCCGATGTCGCAGAACGTCTTGTGGAATGTACTTCCTTCGATCTTACAATCGATGGTGGGTACACCTGGGTCATCTCTCTTGGCGAGGAATGGTGAAGCAAGAAGGTGGTCGTATTCTGTTTGAACAGAGTTGACCATCCATACTGTGTCTTGATGTGGTTGTGTAGTCTTGTTCTTCCTTCTTCTGTTTCTGTTCTTCTTCTTTGATGATATGATGTTTACGTCTTCATAGGGCATCTGAGGGTGGACTTTGGTAGTGAGTGTACGGTTCTTAAAGCTGAATCTTTCTTTGTTGCCTGTGATTGTGAAACAGATCTTGGCGCTGTCCGTGTAGATGATGGCTTTGGTTGAGCTTAGGAACGGGCGTCCAAGAATGATGGGTGCTCTTTTGTCTCCACCTATTTCAACGATCATAAAGTCTGCACACACATACGAGCGTCCCACTCATATACAGATGTCTTCTAGAATTCCCAATGGGTAGCACAGTGTCTGATCTGCGAGCTACAAACACATGGTTGTATATAATAGAGGTGACCATGTATTTGTTCATATATTACCTTTTGCATAATGTTGACGCTTGCTCCAAGGTCACAGACTGCTTCTTCAAAACTGTGAGGTCCAATATGAATTGGAATCACAGGTCTTCCTGGATCTCCTTTCTTTGGGGCAATGGAGTCATCCATCCATTCCCTCGAAGGTCTTGGTATGAGGTGTCCTGCATCAAAGATGTCTACAAGATTTACAGTTTCTAGTTCTTTTGGACTTCATGGGATCTTACCGTTTTCAGTCACAGGGACTGAAGCTGCTAGCTGAGATAACTGAGATTCTATCATTTTGTTAAAGCTATGTTGATTCTTTATGGCAGAAGTAAAGCTATCCATTCTAGTATTAATATTTTCAAGTAGTTTGTCATTGGAAGCTATCTTCTTAGACATATTATCGATAATTTTGTTTTGATTAGATATCATCTCTCTCAAAGGTGGTTGATTAAAAGTCTTACCTTGGTAGTTACCTGAGTAGTTACCGGAGTAGTTAGGCCTTGATTGCTGGTTCCATCCTTGAGCTTGTTGAGGACGATAGTTGGTGTTGTGGTTGATGTACTTTGCATCCTCTTGAATCTCAGGGCAGTTGCTCCCTGAATGACCAGTGCCTCCACACTCTTCACATGTCATGCGAGATTCGTAGATTTGCTTGACGTCTTCTCTCTTGGGGGTGTGTTCATCGAACTTCTTCATGAGTAGGTCATGTTTAGCAGACAACATGTCTACTTCCTTTAGTTGATGTATTCCTCCCCTCTTGCGTGGCTGAGAGCGTTCCTCATTCCATCCTTGGTTCGAGGCCATCTTCTCTATGAGTGTAGTTGCATTGCTGATTGTGAGTGATAAGAATGATCCTCCAGCAGCGGCATCTACATTTTCACGGGTACTCGAAGTGAGCCCGTGGTAGAAGGTCTGCATGAGTAGCCAATTCTCCATCCCATGGTGAGGGCATTCTGATATGTAGTCTTGAAAGCGTTCCCAAGCTTCTGGGATTGATTCTTCATGTTGTTGCTGGAAAGTTGAAATCTTGGCACGGAGGGCATTCGTCTTGCCCACTGGAAAGAACTTTGCTAGGAAGGCGGTTGAACAGATCGCCCACGAGGTGTTTTTGTCTTTGTTGGCGTAGAACCATTGTTTTTCTTTTCCCTAAAGTGAGAATGGGAACAAGCGAAGTAGAATGGCGTCCCTCTCGACTCCTCTGATGGTGAAAGTGCTACCAATCTCCAGGAAGTGTTGGAGATGAGCGCTTGCGTCTTCATGTGCCTTTCCACAAAACTGATTAGCTTGCACCATGTTGATCAAGGCTGGCTTGAGTTCAAATCCGTTGTCCCCCACATTGACTGTTGGTCCAGTCCTGATGTTGGCAGTGGTTGGTGCAGAGAACTCGCGGAGTGTCTTGTCGGCCATAGTGTCCAACACTGGTGTCAGGCTTCTTCTTATCTGGCTAACTTCTGGTAGTGGTGCTGAGGGTCTCTTGAGTTTGCATCTTGTTTTCCTTAGTAAAGCTTCGGGATCCTCAGTGTAGTTGTTCGGAAGTTGGAAACCAGTCATACATCACCCTGCATAAAATAATAAAGATAAACAAAGCCAGGGTAAGTCTGTAAAAGTAAATAATTAGTGCATTATCACATGTGTGTAAGTAAAATGATATGTTCTAGCTTCCTTTTTAAATGCTGTTAATGCAATGTCCTATCAGTGTTCATAAAGATTATAATGAAAAACCCTAGGTATCATCCCTAGTTGAATTGATGTTATCCCCGGCAACGGCGCCAGAAATGCTTGTTGACACTCCTTAATGGATTCACTCTAAGAATGAGTCACATAAAATAACAAACTAGTGAAAGCACAAAAGAGTATACGGGACACTACTAACTTCACTTAACGTCAAGTTGTCATCCCCAACATGAAGCTAGTAATGTAATTATATCAAGGCACTGGATTTAAGAGATAGATATTTACCTGCAAGCGCACAGATAAACATACCCGTTGTAGAGCATTTCACCCAAGCTAGTCTCAGGTATCGTTATTTATATTTAGCCTAGAGACTAATCAATTCAAGGTATGATAGTATTGAAAGAACTTAACAGCATTTATTATGGCACACACTTATAGTAAGACTGATAACACACTAACTATTATGAACAGGAACCAGGTACAGAGTAAATAATATAATAGATAAATGATCAAGGATAACAGAGATCAGATCAATCAAGGATAAACTTTGAACAGTACTGCCTAGCAAGATGATGATTAGAACAGGTATTAATAAGAAACATTCCTAAGGCCAGTCTCAGTGGAGGTTTCATAGAGGTGTCATGCACATTTAATAGGGTGACACATCAGCAAAAATGGAATCTTTGCATGAAATGAATAGGAGAGAGAAGAAAATCGTTTCACCATGGTGAAACGACCGTGCGTTGTTTCCCAGGCTTTGGTAACCGGGTGAAATGGCCATTGAGGGCAAGATTCGATTCATTCTTGATCCCGTGCGCAGAGGCAACCGCCGGCACTGCGAGCTCGCCATTTTCGCGCGCGCCCCTTCCTCCTGCCTCCTCCCCCCATCCAGTTCTTCCCCGCTCGCCCGGCCACCAGCTCTCACCGAATCGCTAGGGCACGACGCGAGATCCAGCAACCATGGATCCGCCGCCGGCTGGTGATTCACGACGGCGCGGACCCGGCAGAGGAGGCAAACCGCGCGGGGGAAGCAGTTGGGACTCAAGAGCTCGGTGGCGCCTGCTCCATCAGCGCCGCTTGCGACGCCACCTGTGCCGACCCCGCTGCCGCCTATTTCTGCCCATGCTGCGTCGAATCCGTCCCCTGGTGAGCCGCATCCGTCCCCGGCCTGGTGCTGCGACTTCCTCCCCTGCTGCCGACTCCGGAGCAGAAGCCATCCCAGTGGGCAGAGCCGCCGCCGCGCACGACGAAGTGGGTGGGCGAGCGATCGCGTGCTGGTCTCGGCGACGCGGTTCTCCTCGCACAGGAACTCCCGCGAGGATGACGTCCCAGGACACGTCGTAGAGCTGGTTGGGGAGGTCGTTGATGGCGAGTCGGCAGTCGGGGAAGAGGAGGTTCTGCACGGGCCAGCACTCGCGGCGCACGCGGCGCGGGTGGCGTCGAGGAGGTCCGGGAACTTGCGCACTATGGTGGTGTAGGCCACGTCGTAGGCCTCCAGCCCCGGGTGCCGGCCCTCCAGGTGGGACACGCAGTACTAGTTCTCGTCTAGGAACACGGTGCGGCCGCCGTGGTTGAGCGCACGCCACAACGGCGTCTCCCCGCCGAGCTCGAACACAAGCAGGTTGCACGGCCGCGATGGCGCACACGTCGGCCCCCGGCATGCTCGCCGTTGAGTTCCCGCTCGCCGACGCGTACTGCACCAGCACGTCGAACACGTGCCCCGGTAGGCCCTCCCCCGCCGCGGCGCCGGTGCCAGCCCCCGCCGCTGGCACCGCGAAAGCCGCCGCCCTCCCAGACGCTAGCACCGCTGAAGCCTATCTGAACCTTTTTTAATCTATATTAGTTTATCTATATATCCGTTCCAATGATCGAACTGGTGTATCTAAATTCAGTATGTACTGCACTATCTTAGTTTATCTATATATTTGTCCCGGTGATCTAAACTGCCTATCTGAATTGAGTGTGTGCTTCCAATTGAATCTATATCAGTTTTGTGACTACGTCTACTGTTTGGCCACACGGTTCATTTGGTGCATATTATCCCAACTAACTGCAGCAATTAAATGCTTTTTTTAGCCTTGGAAACGTCAAAGTGAAACACTGCATTGTTGGGGTTGTTTCATGGACGGTTTCATTTGAGTCTTGATGACATTTTATTTTTGGAAACTGTGCAATAACACTAGCCATTAAGACTGGCCTAAGTTATTCTAGTTACAAGTCATAGCATACATTGATTAGTGCAATTATATTTAGCAATCATTGGCTAGGTCACATCATATTTATAATCAAGAGACAACTCCATAGCTAAGGTGTTAAGCATAGTAACCCTTAAACCATGAGTTAACTGAGCCATACTGAACACTATATTCGGGAGGTGGAATACAGAGGACTCAACAGATCTGTCACACCCGCGATCTACCACTCTATCCGGAACATAGGACGTATTCGCAGATAAATATTGTATAGGCACCACGCCTACACAGCATTCATCACCCACCCGTTGTACTTTAGGATGAGCACTATACGAACATGAGTATAAACATAAAGATGAACTATCTATGCCAAATATATAATCAAAGCAAACTATAAGCATTATAGCTAAGAATATAATCATTGATATCTTAATCATAACAATTGTATTGCTATCTAGAACATAATAATGAACAATAAGATGAATTAGATCATCGATAAGAACTAAAGTACGAACTAGAACATGAACTAGAACAAGATTATGAACTAGATGATGAACTAGATGATGAACATGAACTAGACGATGAACTAGAACATAAACAACAAAGAACAATGGTGAACTAGAAGAGCAATTATGAAATAGATCCATAATGTTAATACAAGAGAGAAGATTTTGGGTTTACCGAGCCTTCTCGTGACTAGATCAGGAATCCAAGCAAAGCTTGCCTCCTCTAATCTTATTCTATCTACTATTCTAGGTGGATGTAGTCCTAAGCTTCCGATTGATCTCCTTCTGGTTGGTCTAACCCTGATGAATGAATTGCCTGAAACCCTATTCTCTGTGTGTCTGGAGAGAGGGGGTCAGGGGTCTGTTTACATAGCCCTGGGCGATGAACCGCGATCGTTTGATCAAACTGACTTCACGTAGCGCTGAGATTGATCCTCAAAGGCGGTGGAAGTAGCTTGCAGAAGACGATAGCGCGTAGGCCCCATGGCCGACCGACCGGCCTGCCCTGTGGGACCGGTCGGTCCCACAGGTCAGCCTCCTGGGGTGTCCTTTGTCGTGGTGTCTTCTTACGTCCTCTGGAGTCTTCTAGAAGTATCCCGACGTGGCGAATGCGTTATCTCCCGTCGGTTTCCTTCTATGGGAAGCTATCGATGCCGATTTCCTGGTTTAGTCCCTGCAGAATCATAATTCACCAAAACTCATAGAATATTGTCAGTTGAAACCCTAAATCTTTGTTGGTGATCATATTCTTGTCCTTTTCATATTTATTTATCTCTTAATTATGATAGTTAACCAGTGTCAACAAAAGCACTAGTCCGCGAGGGGATGGCGGACTATCCACCGGAAAAACTCGCCAAACAGCAAAGCTGCAGAAGTCCCCTAGACACTTCCCGGACTGTCCGCGACTTTGAACTGCGGACTGTCCACCGGTCAACCAAAAGCAAATCGGCCGAAGAGCACGGCCACTAATCCGGCTGATCCCCAACGCCCGGACTGTCCGCCGGTCAGATGGCGGACTGTCCGCGGCTGTCCAGTGAGGGAGATTTTGATCGCCCTTCACCCAAATCACTCCCAAAATGATCCAAATCAAAATCCCTTGATCCCAAACTTGGAGAGGATGATCATTAGGTAGTTAGGAGACTATCCCCAAGAAATCATCCGCTCAAATCAACTCAATCAACGGGAAATCGAAGGGAAGGTGTATGAACCGAAAAAGCGCCACAAAAACGAAATCGACGTGATCTACTTGTTCGTGAGGAGTTAGATGAATTCCTTTGGTCGAAATGACCTCCTCACTATAAAGAACAAGATGATTCAAGTGGATTTCGAAAAGATGCAGTATGGAGAGAGATCGAGTGACAGGAAAATCGCGGAGAAACAAAGAACGCGAAGAACACGAACCAAAATGTGAATCAACACATCGATGTGCAACCGTGTGGCTACCACACGCTACAATCGTGAGGTTACGGCCTCACTTCCTCAAAATCTTCAGTACACAGAGGTATGATTCTCTGCGGATCTCAGTAGCTACAGTAGGGGATTGGGAGAGCAGGAAATCCTAAGTGCAAAGAGCAAAATGACTGAGATAGAATGGGAGGAGGGTGTCTCCCTCTACTTATCCTAATTCTAATTCCTACTCTACCCCTCGCTAATTACAGAGCGAGCCAGCTAAACCCTAGGGTTATTCTGGACCAACTCAAAGATGCTGGTAATCCAACGGCCACGCCCGCACAACTGGTAGCGTTGCCTCGACGCAACCTCACCGATTGCCGCCACGTGCCACCACCGCTCTGCTCGTCCTTTTCCCGGACTTCGCACCCCCAGTTTTGTGGCTAAAACCAGGAAACCAGGCCTTCATGTCCATCCCCCGGTTTTGAGGCCCAAACAAGGAAACCAGACGCCAAGTCCATCCCCCGGTTTTGAGGCCGAAACCGGGAAACCCGACGTTCGTCGCCTGAGTTTTGTGGCCCAAACTCAGAAACCCACCAGCGCCCAGGTTTTGAGGCCCAAACCTGGAAACCGTCCTCAGCCCGAGTTTTGTGGCCCAAACTCAGCAAACCCGTAGCACCTAGGTTTTGAGGCCCAAACCTGGAATCCGTCCACCCGGTAGTTTTTCTGTGGCTCAACCACCAAACCGGAGCTGTAGAGGGGATGCACCGCCCGGGAACCCTTCCACCAACACGTGTCCCCAGGTCCTCGACCCGAGCACCACCATGCCCGGCAAGTCTTCGCTTGTCGCTGTCCTAGGCTGCCAGCCACCACAGCTGATCCTCAGGCATTCGGTCCCTCAGTCCAAGCCTCACGTCTGTCCTTCACCGCTCCCGGTCCGTCGGCACGGCACGTCTCTACTTGACCTTCACCTTGCCCTCGATCACTGTCTCCGTGCTCGACACCTGCACAACACAAGCCAAACAACATGCGATCAAACCCGTTGACAATCACTCATTACTCGAGACTCAGCATACACCCGTGTATCCGCAGGAGGCACCAGCTGCTGTTGAGGGGGAGATCACTTCTGCTCGGGAGGCGCCATGACACATGCAGCGCCAACACCCCCCTCAGCAGATGATCGGTAGCATTGACGAACGTGTCACTCGGTCCAGGTCACAACAAATATCTCACTTTGCTCATTCTACATTTGTTGCTGATTTTGAACTCCGAGATGTTGGACACGCTTTGACGGATCCGGATTGGGTCAATGCCATGCATGAGGAGTTAGAAAATTTTGAGCGAAATCGGGTTTGGGTTCTAGTTCCACCTCCTCCAGACTGTAATCCTATTGGGACAAAATGGGTTTTCAAAAACAAACAAGGAGAGGATGGCCACATTGTGAGAAACAAAGCTAGACTTGTGGCCAAGGGTTATAGTCAGAAGGAGGGGATAGACTATGAGGAGACTTTTGCTCCCGTAGCTCATTTGGAGGCTATTAGGATACTCTTGGCTTTTGCTGCATCCAAAGGTTTCAAACTTTTTCAAATGGATGTCAAGAGTGCCTTCTTAAACGGTTACATAGAAGAAGATGTTTATGTTGAACAACCCCTCGATTTTGAAAATCCCAAGTTTCCATACCATGTTTTCAAACTCAACAAAGCTTTATATGGTTTGAAACAAGCCCCTAGAGCCTAGTATTATAGGTTGAAAACCTTTTTGCTTGCTAAGGGTTTTAAAATGGGATGTGTGGATAAAACGCTCTTTCTCCTCAAGCAAGACAAAGACACTCTCTTGGTGCAGATTTACGTGGATGATATCATTTTCGGTGGTTCTTCTCATGCTTTGGTTGCCAAGTTTGCAGATTTAATGAGCAGGGAGTTCGAGATGAGTATGATGGGCGAGTTGACATTCTTTCTCGGATTGCAAATTAAGCAATCCCGAGAGGGAACGTTTGTGCACCAGGGCAAGTACACGAAGGACTTGCTGAAAAGGTTCGATATGGGTGAGGCCAAGACTCTTCCAACACCCATGTCGACCACGATGGCCCTAGATGCGGACAAGGATGGAGAAGCTATGGACTAGAAGGAGTACCGAAGCATGATCGGGTCGCTGCTCTACCTGACGGCGACACGCCCGGACATCCAGTTCGCGGTGTGTCTGTGCGCGCGCTTTCAGGCGTTGCCGCGCACTTCTCACCGTCAGGCGGTGAAGCGCATTTTCAGGTATCTTCGTTTCACAACTGAGTTTGGGATTTGGTATTCAGCTTCCTCCACCCTCTCTCTTTGCAGTTATTCCGATGCCGATTTTGCTAGTTGCCGAGTCGAGCGCAAGTCCACTTCTGGGACTTGCCAGTTTATTGGTTCTTCTCTTGTATCTTGGTCTTCGCGCAAGCAGTCTAGTGTCGCTCAGTCTACCACAGAGGCTGAATATGTTGCTGCGGGTAGCTGCTGTTCTCAGTTGCTTTGGATGATGGCCACTTTGCGTGATTTTGGTCTGAGCTTTTCTCGCGTGCCTTTGCTTTGTGACAGCACGAGTGATATTAGCGTCGCTAAGAACCCCATGCTTCACTCGAAGACCAAACACATTGATGTGCGCTTTCATTTTCTGCGAGACCACCATGAGAAGGGTGATATCGACCTTCGCCATGTCGATACTCATCATCAGTTGGCTGATATTTTCACCAAGCCATTGGACGAATCAACCTTTAATCGGTTGAGGGGTGAGCTTGGTGTGTGTTTCCCCTTTTAGATGGGGGAAACATTTTGGTTCTTGTATCATAGATTGACTATTTTTTTGTTTGTCTTGTTTTCTTTTAGTTTAGTCATTTGCATTTCAGCATACGCTTTTACATTCTGAGCTTCATGTATATAATCCTTAGAATGTGACTATGCTCTATGTAGTATGGTCCGATGCTTATGATGATGCTTGTAGCTTATGCTCTTTCTGATCACTAATACATGTTGTGAGCTGAGCTATTTTTGAATGGTGAACCTGCTTAATGTACATAAAATTTGAAAAACTTCAAAGTTGAGATATGCAACTAGCATGTGTAGGATGTGTTGAATTCACTCGTGCTTTTCATATATGCTAGGTTGCTATGTCTCTAGTTCCGAGTCACTCACTTGCTTGGTTTGTTCATATTCTGTCAATAAAATTTGAACCAAGTTTTAGTGAATTGAAAAGATCGAGATGGGATTGCTTGTCAACACATCACGGTATCATGACTGTTTCTCATTGCACATTGAGTAAAACTTGAGACGTGTAGTGTATGACCGAAACCGACGCTTTAAGC